>CM070832.1:26126463-27446463 GCA_036326025.1 Chrosomus eos
CGTTCCCACAGCGTCTCGACGCAGCTCGAGTTCCCTGAACCACGGTGTAGCCTTATTCCGTACAACCTCATAAAAGCTCACTGAGATGATACAGATGAAACAGACATAATAAAGTTATCATGCTATTTTTCTGGCAGCATGTTTTTATTTAACAAAATATCTCACCATTCACTGAGTCGTCGAGGTCAAACTAAGTCACTATTATATGTTTGGTCTAAGACGCAACTGCTCTCATGTTTTGCCACAAGACAGCTAATTTTAAATTAAATTTTAAATTTTCTGTCATCTTTGCAGGACTGTGATATGAAAAGCGTGCAAAGAAACATATTTTAGCAACTGTGTGAAAGTGAATAGCATATAACAGGCACGATACCGGTAAAAACATGAATATCTTTCTGTACAATATGCGTACGAAAATTAAAATGTATACATTTTGAAGAGCTTTTTAAAAAAGCTTTATTTTCGTTAATAAAAATGCCATATCACAGTGTGGACGGAAGGCCAAACGGAGAGAAAAATATGCGTTTTTCAACGAAAACATATTAGTGTGGACAAGGCCTATGTTATTTCATTTACACGTCATCAGCCAAACTTCAGTTTCATCTTGAAATGTAAGCCAACGGCTACAAGAGGCTGGATTGAGAGGTTGTGTACCAGTAAATAAACCATTTATTAGTTTGATCTACTGCAAAAATAAACTTGCATTTGCCAAAGAACATAAGGATTGGAGTATGGAAGATTGGAACTGTGTTCTACTGTCCGACAAGTAAAAAATTAACAACTATTATTGGATGATGTCAAGTATGTTCGTAGGAGTGTTATAATACCAAATGCCTGCATGGTGACATTAAGCACGACAGGGGAAATGTAATGGTACTGGGGATGCATGTCTGCAGCAGATGTTGGAAGAATCTACAACAGGGATGGGCAACTTCGTCCTAGAGGGCCACTGTCCTGCAGAATTTAGCTGCAACCTTGATAAAAAACCCACCTGCCTGTAGCTTTCTAGTAATCCTAAAGACATTGATTAGCTGGTTCAGGTATGTTTGATTAGAGTTGGAGCTAAGCTCTGCAAGACAGTGACCTTTCAAGACCAAATTTGCCCATCCCTGAAAGCAACTTTGGAAATGGACCAATACTTGGGAATCCTGCTGAACACAATGTAGCTAAATAGTAAGGATCTGTTTGGAGATCAAATGTATATTTCCCAACATGATAACGATCCCAAACACTGCGCATGTAACAAAGTTGCGCACAATGAAAGGGTTCATGCTAGGCATTTAGAAGTCTTCAAGTGGCCTCCTCAGTCTCCTGACCTCAAAGCCATTGAAAACCCTTGGGAAATTATAAACCTGAATTGTAATAAGTCATGCAGGTCTTCCAAATGAAGCTCAACATTGGGAAGAACTTAAGGATTGGAAAGAAGTTAAGCATGACACGTGGGCAAAGTTTAGTTGCAATGTCGATGTCTAGGAGAATAGCTGCTGAAATCAAAAACAAGGAAGGACCAATAACATATTAATAACTGATTACATTGTAGTCAGTGTATGCTTTATTTTCTGTGAGCTTTTTTGTTTTTCTATATCTTTTTTGCATAAAACAATAAAACCCATATATAATGATATGCTGGAGTTTACCTTTCTTGACAAAGAATTTTGTCATTTTAATACTTTAAGTTTTGTGTATTCTTCTTCCCAATATAACATACTCTTCATATTTTGATTGTTAGAATTTGATTGTCATATTTAGATTGTAATAGAATCTGAAGTGTGCAAATACCCCCTCCAGAGATCACTTTTGGCCACTACTGTTTATATCCGACTACATCCTCTCTCATCTCTACCCTATGTGTGCACACAATTACTAAGATTTAGTAGTCTCTCCACAGTACCAAATGTTAATCATCAGTCTCCAGTGGAAGTCTCTCCTATTATTCAGATTGACTTTCCATGCTGAAATGGCGAAATTTCCTGCATCGACTGCACTAACCTGGAAAGTAGGAAGAGCACGGGGGTTTAATCGTCATCTTCTGAGAACCGCTGGGTCAAAATGAATTGCAGAAAGTTGGTGAAACTGCGGTGGGTAATTATATCAAATGAATCTTTTCACTTGGTTAACAATCAGGCACTTGTGGGAACTGCATAAGCCACCTGCCACTCTCCAAGCATGACTGAAGTAAATAGGTTTCTACACTTTCAAAAATTGAAGTAGATTGAAATCTACTTGGTGCATTTGAAAAATATTAGTATGCTCCTGTCAAACTTGAAAGATATCACCCACCAGAAATGTTAGAGCGGCGTTTGTGTTTCTCTCCAGAAGATCTCTCCTGTCATCAGAGATCGCTAGGAGGTTGGCTGGAACTTCTGAGCCAGTCACCAGAGTCAAAGACTTCAGGTCTGGAATACTAATCCAAATGGGAAGAGTGACCTTGAACTGGCCATGGCTCAGCCGTAATGTTGTACATAGTGTCCCACCTAGAAAACTATAGAGCAGGAGAGTGACATAGACAGTGGCTTCTTATCAAGCATTATCATCCAGAAGCATCCAAGAGGCCCACTTAGCATAGTCACAGATGGCCTGGAAAATCAAAACTCATGAGATTCCAGGCACGGACGTCTGGGGTTGCCAGAGCTACGGCTCTTTTTCTAAGCACTTAGCTGCCCAGACATCTGTGTCACAATTTAGCAGGTGAGCTACTCAGGGGAGGAAATTGGGCTTTCCCCAATGCGCCACTTGAGCATTTAACACCTGCTCAAATTGATCATATTCAGATTCTGTTGTTCTTATTAATATTTTTCACATTTCAAATCCTTTCAAAACTAATTTACATCGACAACTTTGCACCCAATTTGTTTTTCAACACTTATTTTTAGGACTGACTAGTCACAAAGTAATGAATTTGAATGTGTTTGTTCAGACAGTCAACATTCAGTACATTCACATTCATTTGGCATTTATCCTAAAAAACTACATACAATGCTATACGTTTTATTACTTTATACTTTTCCTGGGAATCAAACCCATGATCGTGGTGGTGCTCATGGTGTGCACTACTGTTTGAGCAACAGTTCATATTTATGCTAACTGAGACAATATATTTTGAAATGTAATCTATTCCTGTGATGGCAAAGCTGAATTTTCAGCATTTCTCCAGTCTTCAGTGTCACATTATCCTTCAGAAATCATTCTAATATGCTGATTTGACGCTCAAGAAACATTTCTGATTATTATCAATGCTCAAAACAGTTGTGTTGCACATTTTTTTAGGACTCTTTGATGAACAGAAAACATTATAATGTTTAAAAGTTTGGGTCAGTGAGGTTTTTGTTTTTGAAAGAAGTCTCTTCTGCTTACCAAGGCAGTAATTATATGAAATATTATTACAATTTAAAATAAAAACATATCTCTTAAAATAAATTGAGTTAATGTATTTTTGTATCAACACATATTTTTTAAATATGTATATTATGGACAATGTAAATATATCTAGATTGAAAATATATATTTTAAATAGCCATTTTTTATATCCTATCAATAAACATTTTCAGATGTGTTTTCAAATATGTTTTTCAAAATTCACAATGTACATACCCTATGTAAAGAGACCAAGAAACAAAATTCTAAAGAATAAAATGCATTTCAATCCAATTTTAATCATTAAGATGTTTTTCTGGTCTGATTTCAACCCACATATGGATGTGTTTTAGATTTAATTGATTTAATGTGTTTTTGTGGTTCATACCAACAGTCAAGTTCACAATTAGCACCTGCTGGTATGTCATAACTGGCTGGCTGCAAAGTGCATCCATCTACATTCATTGTGACTAAATAAATTATTTTGCAAGTAGCATATATATATTCTAATCATTTATCAATTAAACAAAACAAAAACATGGTGTGGCATGAAGCATGAAACAAAAGCATAAAACAAAAAACATGACATGACACTTACCGACAGAGATTACATTGAAACAATGTAATCTCTAAGGCCCCATTTACACTGCATGGTTCAAGTGACCCAAATCCGATTTTTTCCTTTCATGTGGCACAGATCTGATATGACCCATGAACGAACGTGTAAGCAGGAAAAAAACGCATGGATTCCGATTTTCTCAGATCGGATTCAGGCCTCACTCATAAGTGGTAATAAATCGGATATGAATCGGATACGTGCATTTGCATGTGCCATGTAAGCAGACAAATCGGATATTCCCCAGTAAATGCGAGTCGTACGTCATTAAAAAAGTGACGTCAACTTACTGCGCGATCACATTCTTATTATAGGCGCGATGGAGGACGAAGGATACACACAGTGGAGCAATGCGGAGGTTTCATGTCTTTAGAGTGTTTGGGTCGAAGAGACAAGGCAAAAATGCAGGGTTGTTCCAGAAATAAATCCGTGTTTGAAGACATTTCACGAGATATGGGGAGGCACGGTTTTAAGCGCTCGTGGCTACAGAGCCAACGTAAGATAAAAAGCTTTAAAAACAAATACAAAGCGAAAGCAAAACACTGGATAATTTTATTCGCATCTGCATCCATTGCATTTCGTGCTGTTTTACTTCCTTTTCCGGGTCAGAACGTCTACATTTGGTAGTTTCAGCAGTGAATACATAGTGTAAATGCAAAAATCGGATACGGGTCACTTTTAAAAGATGATGTAAGCGGGTCGTCAAAAAAAATCGGATATAGTCAGAAAATCGGATTTGAGCATCAAGACCAATTGCAGTGTAAATGCAGCCTAAGGCTACGTTCACACTGCAGGCTGAAACGACCCAATTCCGATTAATTTTTGCCCCTATGCGACCTGTAACTGATCTTTTCATGACAGTCTGAACGACACAGATCCGATCTTTTCAAATGCGACCCAGGCCACTTGGGAATGTGGTCCAAATCCGATATGTATCCGATCTTTTGAAATGCAACCTCAATCAGGGGTGCGTTTCCCGAAAGCATCGTTTGCCAACTATGGTCGCAAGTTGGTCGCAATTTCCATTGAACTCTATTGGTAACGACGGAACTTGCGAGCATAGTTGCCTAACGATGCTTTCGGGAAATGCACCCCTGAACGGCCAGGTCACATGTATCCGACCCGCACGCCATTGATATGCGACAAATGTCATAATTCTGCGTTGAAGTAGGCGGGAATGAGAAGATAAACAAAATTTCCCATGGCCAAAAACCTTGCTCTCCTCCTCATTCATGTTTAGCTACTTCCGCAAACAACAAGTGACGTCGTTGACCGTTGAGTACTCTTCTGCGCATGCGGGTCATTTCTGGGTCATTTCACGTTCACACAGGAGATCACAAAAGGTCGCATTTAATTGGAAATGTGAACGGCCTTGCAAAAAAATCGATTTTTTTCCAAAAATCGGAATTGAGCATTAAGCCCCTGCAGTGTGAACGCAGCCTAAGGTCCCTTAGAGATGTAAGTTTAAAATGAACTATTTTTCTTATGTTTCGAGCGGTGTACATAACATGACATTTATAGCTCAGGTGATTTGGTCAAAACATTCTGCATATTTTTGCATATTTCAAAATCAAAATACTTCTGGGGACTCCTGCAACATATAACTTTCTCCAGGTATTATAGACCACATTGGTTCAGATTACAAACAACTAAATGGACTTGAATGGGATACACCCGCTAACAAACTCTATAAAACCTTTATCTAAACACTTATAGTTCAATGTCCATAGAGGCTCAATTACAGTGTGTTTAGCCTGGGCAGAAATGATTTTCTGTTGGGCAAGCACCTCTGCCAATAAATAGTCATAGTAAAGTCTGGAAGGGCTAATTAACACAAATTGCTCAGGCAGACCATCTCTGGCATGTTGCGTTTTCAATCAAGAGGATTAACTACTCAAAAATGCTCTTTAAGAGGTAAAGTAGTGAAAGAGCAGAATGCTAGCGGTCCTAATGAAACTAGCGCGGCTCCTCCTCCTCTTTGGATTTTGATCTCATTCACAAAGGTTTGGAAACATGCTAATATGGTCTCTTATTAGTTTTCTTTGATGTTCATATTACATATTTTCAGAACCTCATTTTGGTCTTCTTTCGGATATGTTCTTGTAAATTGGTTTGGGAATTAAGGGCTTGGTTTTCTACCTTTGTAATAAGCCTTGTAATAAGCCCTTTGTAAAGTCATGAGGAAGGTTCAGTCTGTGCAGCAAGCAACCAATTAAAAACATATCATGGCTACAGTACAGTATCTAAAATGAGGCAGCCAGGTCTAATCTCATCCCTAAACCTGACATTTAAAGGTATAGTTCACCAAAAAATGTTGTTGTTGTTTTTTTTACTTCATGCGATTATGTCCCATAAAATGCCAGTTCATAGATAACATGTTGGTTAAACTACAAAAATGCACAAAAAAAGGAGGAAAAACATAAAAGTAGTCCAGGGGGAAAGATTTTAAAGGAGCATTTCACCCTGGGAACCTTGATCTTCATTGAAAGTGGGTCATATATGTATTCGAAATCTGTCAAAATTTTCAAATTTGGTGCCTTTTTGACCGAGTTATGACAGAAAGTAACTTTATAGCGCATTAGTTTGGTAAACCACATTTCCCACAATGCAACGCGTTTGAACAGCTCCAGAAGCCACTCCCACTAATCCAGAACGCGGCATTACTGCACAAACAGTTCACTGTTGACGTTACGTTTTAAACGGGAATCATAACGTGACAATGCTTTAAGATATTGTTTATATTTGACAAGATTAATCATATATACATGTAAAAGACTTACTTTACAGTCAGGCGTCCATTTCTCCCTGCTGGCTTCGGCTGTCGTTTCAGGTTAATTTTCGGGATGCGGAAATATAGCTATATCTAGGACGCCTCTGTCCATATGCGGTGCGAAACTCGGATGGTTCACAACACAACACTCCATGTCCGTGTCTGCCTCTGACATTTCTTCTAGAAGGAATTGGCATTTTAGAGATTCTTTGCAGCAGACAGACTCTAGCTCTGTGTCCAGTTACAGCACGAGCACCACCAATTCACTACAGCGCGAGCAAGCCCGGGCTTCTCGTCTGCGCCGGGCTGGTCTCCTGCGGCGGCCGCCGCCGCCGCCGCCGCCTCTTGTTCCTCCATCAGCCTCAGCTGCTCTTCGCTATATTGTGGCTCGTATAAATAGCCACGAACATCAGTTTTGAGCAAAAGATTTTCAAAATCCTCGTCTTCCATATCGTGTGTCGTAAATTCAGCCATTATGGTAAATCTAACTCCTTGAGCGCTTGTTAGCTTAGCTTGCTGTCTTCCAAGCAAGATGGCGGATTAATAGTTTAGTTTCTTCAGGTTTAGTCCCACCCACTGATCTGTAATAGGCCGGTGGGGTGAGTGGGTCCCACGCCCTTGAATAATAATGAGCTAAAGGCTGTAGTTTTCTTAATATGCAATGAAATTTATCTTCCGTCCTATCGTGACGCAAAATGACGATATTTACGTCACGATAGGACGGAAGTAAAACACTTAAATCCTTTTTTCTCCCATCTCAGAAAAAAACAAGCAAAATTCCACCATCATTATAATATATGACTGGGTTTCTAACAATACAAACCTTAATGCAAATGGGTGAAGTGACCCTTTAAGTGAATACTTACATTCTCACTCAAACCTATCATGTAACTTCAGAGGACTAAAATTGAGACCTACAGTGTTTTGGGGCCTTTTTGGGGGAATATAAGTCTTTTCTTTAGATTTTGTTTAATATAGGCTATTGAAAATGTCTCCTTATCAGAGAAAAACAGCATACAGATTTGGAGCCACAAGAGGTTGAGTTATTGGCAGTATTATTATTTTGGCTGGTTCTCTATTTATTTAAACATGATACAACATCGAGAAAAAGTATTATTCTTTGAAAAATAGCTAGCAATTGCCAATGTCAGGGGGGCTAATGGGTAAATGATTATTAGCTACAGAGAGAAAGGTGAAAAAAGAAAGGTTATAAAATGCATACATTTGTCTCGGAAGCAATTAATTTTTTTTTTTAATTCAGCAAGGAAGCATTAAATTGATAGAAAGTGACTGTAAAGACATTTACAAAAAGAAAATATAAAAATATTTGTGTAGGCTACTTTTAAACTCTCTATTCTTCAAAAAAATGAAAAAGTATTAGAAATGTTAAGAAATTAAGAAAAAAATAAGAACTGTTTCTTGATCAAGTCGCAAAAAATGTATTCATATATTTGTCAGGATTTGGGATTGAGGAGATGAGGCGAGGACAAGTGAAGCTGCACAAAACACAACATACGTGGACAGAAGAGCTTACGCCCCAAGCGAACTCGAAACCGCACGCGAACCGAATCCCGGCACATCTGTCTAGTTTTTTCGGTTCTGTGTCGGGATTCGGACATTCATGCTCCGCGTGTTTGTCCTCTGCTGTGAGCGCACAGGATGAGCTTACGCTCGTTCTCGTGCACCATGTGATATGAGATTTTGGCCATATTGCCCATCTCTAAGTCATTTATTTCTTGTGACACCTGTAAAGTCAAGTCCACAAACATCTTGTGTAGTGTTTAGTCACAACACAAGGTGTCACTGTGGCCTCAAAGCTTCAGCACTGCCACTCTGAGCTCGATTGCTATGTCTGAGGTAAAACACGCCCCCCTCATTTGCATACAGAGCAATAAATGTACAAATAAATAAATGAATAAATAAATAAATTAATAAATAAATACATTTATAAATAAATATTTATATATAAATAAATGTAGACGTAAATGCATATATAGGCTACATAAATAAAAGCGGAAATAAATAAATAAATAAATGAAAAAATAACTAAATGTAGGAAAATATATAATTATACATAAATAGAAAATAAAAGTATAAATAGTCATTTATTTTTGTTTTTTACATTTCTTTGCGTATTTATTTATTTAATCATTTTTAATTTTTGTAGGTTTGGTCCTCCATAAGTTAGTTGACATTGGTGCAATGTTACTTAGTCAACATAATGTGTTAAAGGGACCATCAAAATAAAGTGAAACCAGAACATGTTGTTTTAGGACATTAGGGTGCCTGTGTACGGTAGGCTGACATTCGCTAACATTGCTCCATTCTAAATTTGCTCTCTGTCATCGGGACCCATGGGGGTGATAATGAGAGAGAGAGAGAGTGAGAGAGAACAAAAGCCCCATGCTGTCAGATGCAGAAGGTAGATAATTGTGTGTGTGTGTGTGTGTGTGTGTGTGTGTGTGTGTGTGTGTGTGTGTGTGTGTGTGTGTGTGTGTGTGTGTGTGTGTGTGTGTGTGTGTGTGTGTGTGTGTGTGTGTAAAAACTGAATTCGAATGCAATGTTTAATAAAAGTTGCCGTTTAAACCACTTAAATAATTACATTTTCGGTAACCTAATCTAAAGTTAGTTGACGCGATCCCAGGGCGTCATCTAACTGACGCGTTACCCTTAGCGTCAGTTAGATGACGCCTCCTACCCAGACCTAAACCTACCCGCGTCATCTAACTGACGCTAAAGGTAACGCGTCAGTTAGATGACGCCCTGGGATCGCGTCAACTAACTGACGCTAAAGGGTGCCTTTAGCGTCGAATATTGAAGCATGGTCAAAATTGTCAGTTAGATGACGCCTTGGGGTGAGAACGCGTTGGTTAGCCATATATTGTTAAATCTCAGTGTCCCGGTAGTAGGACACTTTGCACACTGCCTTTTTTCCCTATCACATATTTTAGTAATCATCATGATTTAGGTATTATTCGAAAGCTTAAACAGTTTTGAAATTGGACAAATTGCTATACCTTGGAAACAATTTAAAACCTTTTAGCTGGCACACCTGAACTTTAAATTTGAAAAGCTTTTGTCTTAACCACAAATTATTGGTCAGAGAAATGTAAGCAAATACACCACGGTCTCATAAAACCATCAGAGACAGAATTAAGTTTTTGGCAGAATATGGTAAGTTTGATGATTCAGAATTGTTCAGCAAAGTTGTGTGGAGTGATGAATCAATGAAACACAAGTTGCAAGGTGATGCTACAGAGCTTTGTCTTAGAAAATATAATAATACATGTATCTCTACCACAGTGAAGCATGAATGAAGTGGACCTTTGTGTGGTGAGCCTTTTTAGCTGCTGGTATTGGTAAGCTACTTCACTGTGAAAAGTCAATTAATGCTTTGGACTACATGAGAATATTGCAGAATGGCTTGCTTCCCACAAATGTACAGTTGTTATCTAAAGAGGAATTATCAGATGATATTTTTCAACAGGACAATCATCCTCCTGCCCAAACTGCAGAGATAACCAACAAGCTTGAGAACAAGTCCATCAGGCTCATGTTTTGACCTGGTATGTGTCCAGATTTGAACCCTATAGTAAATATTTGGTCCATTATGCGGGACCAGCACTATCCATTTTATAACAACCCTCTAATAGATGGCATTCATCTCAAATTTAAATAAACTTTATCTTAATTTGAGAGACTACACAAACACCTGCTGTTCACCGTGTCAGTTATTTAAAATCAACATTGTTTTGTGCAGCAAGGCTGCTTTTTGAAAGTACGCAGAAGGCATTCAGAGAGGGCGTTTGATGCAGGTGGATGCCATTTCTTCAGCAATTTCCTGCTGTCAGTAATGACATAATTGCATGAGAGTCACCATAAACAATCCATATACAGTATGATGCATGATGTCACAGCTTTAAAATGATTCATAGTGTTCATAAGAGTCATATTTGGAAGTAATCCAGTTGTCTTTTGACAGTATATTCTTACAGATACATTTTGAGAAATTTAAGGCATTTAAAACATCCTTGTTTCCTGTGCCACTTTTAAGATTTAGCTCAATTATTTATTTATTTTAATCTGTAAGTGCAAATTACTTCGCTCCAGCCTTGCACTGCAATTTGCACTAAAAGTGTTTGTTGGCAGAGATGCTGTTGGCCGGGAGGCAAGAGGGAGAAAAAAAACATCCTCTTTAATATCTTCAATGCAACACTTCTCCAGGGATCAGGCCTGTAGCTTATCATTGAACCCTGACAACTTTTCATTTCCCTGGAAGGAGCTCGCAGCAGCATGACATTGTTGTCTTTATTTACACATTTGTCTTGCACTGCCTTGTAGAAGAGATACATTTTGACTATGTTTCTACAAAATGTGTCAATGTTGTTATGCTCAAACACATATGCGAACATGATGGGGAATTACTTTCATGTGATTTTTCTTTTTTCTCTTTGTTATAAAATATTCTGAACTGTAAAAAGCCTTTATGTGCTTGCAGAACAATGTGTAAACTCATAATATTCTGAGAGCTATGACTTGTACCACCTGACCACTGCAGATAAAAGGTGTGTTCGACTTGTGGTGCCGTGCAGTCCAATCTGTGTATGACATCAAAGTACCGCGAGAGCGATTCAAAACTATACAGAGCTTTATTTCCATTCATTACAACATTGTGTGAATGCAGTGAAGTGTGTACAGCACCTTTGCGTTTTACTGACAAAAAGAGTTGAAGGACTAAAGGTTGCAACAAAAGCTTTTGTCCATTACAGTGCACAATACAATCAGAACAGTACGAAGACGAACACTGAGATATAAAAAGTAAATATGAAGGTCATTTTCATCACATTCGATAACTGAGACACAAGATTTCTTATTTATTTATTCTTCCATCATTTTGTGACTTCTATGGAAATTCCCACTATTTATGCTTCAATAATTTGCATCTGGAGTGGCATTCTGTAATTTTCTTCTAGTTAAGATTCTTTTAAAGGCACACTTCCTCTTCTTCTATGTGATTGCTGAAATTTCATAGATTATTCGTCCAGATAGCCTTGTTCCTCTGTAGGGTAGGATAACGTATCTTGTGTGACATTATACGGTATATTGCTATTGAAACAAATCTAAAAAAAATTGATATCTTTGCTCATAAAGCTCCCTCTCTCTCTCTCATAGATTTGGACTTTTCTAGAAAAACACTTCTAGAAAGTTCCAGAAAGTTTCTAAACAGTTTTAGAATGTTTTAGGAAGTGCTACTTATAAGCAGTAAAGCTTGTGTCTTTCATTGTATCGGAGGAAAAGTTAATCGATTTATCAGACAGGAAATATTTTATTTAAATAAAATAGCCAAACGGTTGAAACCATAGAACATAAGTAAATATCAGGCCTAGGCGTGATTGGCTAAATAAATCTGTTTTTTTGCTATTGTTGAAATAAAACAAACAAACAAACAAACAAACAAAACAAATTTTAAGTCAGTAATGTTGTTGACTGTATTGCAATGCTATGACTTTTTGCTGATGTCCAACGCATGCAGTTTGTATTAGAGAAGTTGCATCAGAAACAACTCATCAAGCACAGAAACTTAAACATAACTCTTACCAAGTACACTTTGTGTGCATGAGAAATGACCTGCATGGCAACCAACCGAAAAAGCACTTTTATTCAGCCCTAAACCCAATTTGTGCATTTTTACCAGCATTATTACTGGTGTGTCTGGCCAGGTAAGACAACACACTTTCCGTTGTGTGGCTAATAAGAATATATGAATATTGTTGGTCAGGGTTGCTTTCGAGTATTGTCACAGGGCTAGAATGGTACTTGGGTAAATAAAAACGAGAGACAAAAAAGCTAGCAAATGCCAAGGCACAGGATCCTCTTGGGTGAAGTCGTCCTCTCATTGTATCCCCGGATACACTGGTTAACATGCAGGGCAAACAAATACTCTATGGGATAGACGAGAGCAACTGAAAGAAGAAAATCTTCACTTCAAAGACTGTGCAGGCTTTTGACTGTACCGCTCCCAAGGTGATTTAGTTAATGGTTAAATGGGAAAGAAAATGAAATGTTATGCACTAAAAGAACAACATGGCGGATACGCTCCATATTTTATGCATTATGTCTTGTTGAAAGTTCAGTATGTTGGCATATTAACTTTAAACCCATCTTTATCCTGTTTAGGAAGAGTAAGAGCTTTCTTTGCCAATTAAGGTGGCATTTTACAGCGTTTTTCGAGCAGCATCTAGAATTGTATTGCCTTACAACCAGGAACACAGAACAGCATCATGTTATGTGGTTGCTAGTATTATTCATAATACTTAGGGTTAAGGATTTGAATAAATTCCTAACCTTAACTTTGGTGTGTGTGGCTTGTTCAGCTATGTTTGTGGCATATAAAATAATTGAATTATGGCTTGTGGACAATAAAAGGGACACTAAAACCACTTATAAACTATTGTTTATTGAAAATATCACTGGTTCCACCAAAATAATTAATTGTTTTCTGCTGATAAAAATAAGATATTTTTCGTATTGAGCAGAATGACTTCTTAGCCTAGTTTTGTAGAGTCAAGCATCACAATCTTTTGAAAATGTCACATAATTCCATGATATCAGCACAGAAAACATATAAATCATACATAATCATAATAACAATCACATTTACATTAAT
The DNA here is from genome assembly GCA_036326025.1 of Chrosomus eos. NCBI lineage: Eukaryota > Metazoa > Chordata > Actinopteri > Cypriniformes > Leuciscidae > Chrosomus > Chrosomus eos. The sequence goes on from CM070832.1 coordinate 26,139,871, forward strand.
TTCAGAGGCATAGTGTTATATCTGGGCATTTTTCAAATATAGCAATTGTCACGTTTTGGGTTTTGTTTCTGTTTCATGTATGTCATGTGATCCCTTGTTCAAGTCATGTGATCTTGACTGATGAGAATCCAAGTTTGACTGAGTTTAATTTTGCATGACAGTAAATGTTGTAAAGAGCATCTGTCTGCTTTTATAGCAGTTGAATGTTCGTTAACTCCCACCAGGGCCAGACAAACAGCCTGGATCACTCTCAATTGGTAAACAAAAGCCTACATCCATAAAATTCACAAATAGAGCGATAAGCAGCAAAATATCACTGAACTACAAAGCTTTTGTCCGGCAGGACAAATGAAGAGGAATCTGCCTTGACCCGCACAGCCCTGCGCTGGAAGCACATCTAAATCCACTTGTGCTTTTCAGATTGATGAAAAGGGCTCCAGGTGAATGTGTCGACTGATTTGTCTCCTTTGTTTAATATGGAAGGGGCCATATGCAGAGAAGCGAGAGGTTTATCATTGTGATTAATGCATTTAGGCCTGTGACAGTCTCTCTCATCACAGTTCTCTTTTTGCTCATGCTTTGTATTCCCTCTGCGCCCCGTCCCTTTTCCCAACGCTAATGATTTGGGCTGTCAATTTAGCATGTTAATTTGCTGTAATTCGTTATATATTTACAACAAAACTCAAACGAGCCAGGAAGCACTTAAACAATCATTGCAAAGTTTTAGAAGCTTCACACATTTAAGAAGCCTCAATTTAAAGGGAATTGTGCAATACATCTTGCATTTGGCCCATGTTAACATCACATTTCGGATGGTGTGAAGGAGTTTTATTTCATTGCCAATGAGATACGGGCACAGTGAAGAATCATTCGAGTGTTGGGTCTGTTGAAGTTTCTTTCAGCATTGTGTGTTTTTGATTCATTGTCTGGAGTACTTACTGTACTGTACTGCTGACAGCACTGCTTTCTAATGAAAACTCCCTCATTTACTTCATCTATAATTTATCCCACTGGGGCCACTCTTTCCAAAAGGGCTTCGAAAACAGAACACCAAAGCAAGTTAAATATCCATAAGCAAAAGTGGCGTTAACAAAATTTGGCGGGGCACACTTTGTTCTTTTAACAGTGTCTAGAAGCTTAGTTGGAGAGGTACAGCTGTTGAAGACTCACTGTATTGCATTTGCTGTATATGAATAAGTTTTGTAATGCAAATAGTCATAGTCAGCCAACAACTGAATCATGGTACTAAATTGAGTAGACAACCATTTGGAGACTAAGGAGACTAGCGCAGTGCTTATTTATTTTCATGGTGTTATTATGAAGGAATTATCCGTATTGAATTTTCACAGATATTTTACCTGTAAAACAAATGATTCTAGAGAGATTTTCTCTAAAATAACTTGACAAACATGTTTCAATAATGTTTAACAACCACAAAGTAATTTATTTTCTAATTTTTAATAGCAATGAAAAAAATACTCGTAACACTTTATAAGAATTAAAGTAGGCCTACTTACAAATCATTACAAACTATTAGTTTATAGTTTATTGATAGTTAATATATTGTTGTCACTACATTGTTAATAAATGAGGCTATATACAAATAGTGAGTTCTTCATTATCTGTCATTGTAATCATTATTGTTTAATTAGCTCGTATAACGGAATTGCTAATTGCTTATGAGTAAATAGTTCTCACTGACGCTAAAGGGTGCCTTTAGCGTCGAATATTGAAGCATGGTCAAACTGACGCCTTGGGGTGAGAATGGGCTGGGCTAACCCATAAATTCATAAACTATGACCATTGTGCCTTAAGTAAGACATTTCCTCCAGGTCTGTCTTTGGACAAAACTTTGAATAAAAATGCAAGATGAGTGACTGAACTGCAAAGTAGTAATAGTGAGGGTTTTTTTTTTTTTTGAGTGGGTGCTGTTTGTTGTGCTGCACAAACATTTTGTGCAGCTCATGAGACCAGTGGGGGATAAAATACTTTTAAGTAGTCATTTTTTGGGCAGTAAACAAAGCAGCCCTGAATTAAATCAACTTAACGAACTCTAAAAAGTGAAGTACAATAATGCACTTATTTCCCTGCAGACCGGGTGCATTAGTAAGCACTTACTGCCACATTTCTAGTGTGAGAAAAACAGGTGCTGCACCCACATATTTTGTTTACATCACTTTGCAAGGTCAAAGAGTACAAGCAAAGGAAAAAGGGAAATAAAAGAAAAAAGCCAACAGCTTAGAATCAGTTGCTAAACTAAGGCTGAATTGTACCCATTTCTACCACCTTGGACTACCTTTTTAGAACTTTTGAGTTGCATTCTGCAAAACAAAGTCATGTAGTAATTACACACTTGTTTTGTAATGTGACATAACTTGGTACGAGATAAATGGTGGCAAACATCCATGTGTCCCATAAACACGCTTAACGGTCAAATTATTCAGGGGTTGGTTTGTATTAAGGTTTTAGGGCCATGGTTTATATGCGGTTCAGTATGTGCTATGATCAGGGAAAGAATAACTGTTAAATAAAAATAAAGAAAATAAGAAATAATAATCAAACTACAAGCAACAGCACAAATAAATAGAGCAAAGATACAAAAAATTAAAGTGCTTTATGTAGGTATTGTTTTCAGGTACAGAAATGAAATAAAGTAATCAAATGTAAAACAACAATGCATTTAATCTTCACTGTTCATTATTAAAGTTACAAAAGCTGTTCAGTCAAGAGCAGTGAGTGATTTCCTTGTCTTTTGTTGTTTGATTAACATTAAAAACACAGATGCAGGACTTTAGGCTGCTGTCACTTTAAGACATAATGCATGGATCCAGTACACTAACACATGAGTTAATAGGTGTAGTTCTGTATTTGTGAGTGAACTATTCTTTCCATCAGCTTACTAAGAACTGGGAGAATAGTGATAGGTCTACTGTTCTTCCCAGTGAATGCTAGTCTGCCATCTTTAGATAAGGGAATAATTTTACCTTCTTTCCAGATAGTGGGAAAAACACCCTTCATTAAGCATGCATTTAATATTTGACATAACGGACCGCAAACATAGTCAGCTGCCAGGCCATGTAATTTACTGTCCAGCATGTCTGTACCCACAGAACTGTGTTCGGGCAGGGACTTTAACAACTTCCTTACTTCCAGTTCCTCTACACTATTAAACTGGAAAGTACAACTCTTATCTAACATCACATTATTTTTTATGAGCTTTATGTAATTAGAATCAATATTGTCCATATTCTGCCTTAGTGCATGGACCTTATTTATGAAGAAATCATTAAAATAATTTGCTATATCAGCTGGTTTGGTCAGAAATTTGCCTTCTGATTCCACAAAGGAAACCGATGCAGTTGTCCGTTCTCCACATTATTTCATTAAGGGTTTGACAGAGCTCTTTACCATCTTGCTTTACAGCATTTATTCTCTGCATGTAATATTGTTTTTTCATCGATCTATTCAGTTTTGTAACCTGATTTCTCAGTTGACAGTACTTGAATCTGTCCTCCACTAATCCAGTCCGTACTAATCTAGATTTGGCTTCATCTCTTTGCTTCATGAGGCTCTTTATAGTCTCATTCAGCCATGGGGCTGGTCTCGCTTTTACAATACAATACACTTTCTCATAGGAGCATGCCTATCTACAATCTTCATAAAGCTTTCCATAAAGATATTTAAGGAGGCCTCAGGCTCCTCAGCAGCATACACATCAGTCCAATTAATTTCACCAACATCTGCCAAAAAAAAATCCGAATTAAATTTCTTAAACATCCTTTTATGTACTATATTGACCTTACATTTAGGAATTTTAGTTTTCCTGGTAATTGCTATGATATTATGATCACTGAAACCCACGGATCGAGAAACTGGTTTAGTGCAGCATTCAGGAATATTTGTATAAATATGGTCTATGCAAGTGGCAGACATATGGCCAGCACTGTTAGTAAACACTCTGGTTGGTTGAGAGATCATCTGAGACAAATTACAAGCATCAATAAATGAAACCAACTTTTGTTTCATTGGACATTGATTCACAAACCAGTCTATGTTCATATTCCCAAGTAAAAAAATATCACAGTTCACATCTGTAACTTTTTCAATTAACACACATAAATCATTCAGATATTGCACATCAGTCCCGGAGGGCCTATAGCAGCAGCCAATCAGCACCGGTTTAAGGTGTGGAAGATGCACTTTGACCCATAAAGATTCTAAACCATTTGAGATAAACTCAGAGCACAGTGTTACCGGAAAGTTATCTCTGATATATAATGCTATACCACCCCCATGTTTATTCCTGTCTCTTCTCAATACATTATAACCATCAATAGAAATCTCTGTATCAAGAACAGTAGCATCCAAATGGGTGTCTGATACTGCCAAGATATGAATGGTGTTTTCCTTAATCAGATAATTAAGTTCAAATACCTTATTTCTGATGCTGCAGACATTCAAATGGGCCATAACAAGACCCTTTGAAATAGGAAGGAGATGCTTATCATCATTGGGCCTACTATCCATAAAAAAATGTAGTTCAGTTCAGTCTGAACTCAGGTTAAGGAAACCAGAGAACTAGTCTCTCACTCCAGCTCCTGTCTCCAGCTCCAGTTCCTGGCTGTTAGTACCTTTCTAATCCTTATGCTTTTGGGCAGGGGGATGGACAATAAGCTTGTCATGTCGGATATAGGCTATGTCACCTCGTTCTCTGGCAGCTTTCATGGCTGGAATGAGTTCCTCTACGGTTTGATTTTTTAGCAAGAACCGTTACACCCCTAATATATATATTATGGGTGTTTAGGGGTGGGTGATATGATCAAAATCTTATATGAGATTTTATTTCAAGATAATGATATCACAATATAGTTATTTCTGTTGTCTTATTTTATTTTTGTTATTTAAAAAAAAAGAAAAAAAGATAGAATCACTGCGCTCAATCGTTGTTGTTTTTTTTTTTGGGTGCTTAGATCGGTAAAAATATCAATGTTTTTAAATAGAAAAACAAAAGATCTGCACTGGCTTGTCTTCCTTTATAAATCATTAAAAAAAATATTATGCAGCCCAAAATAAATTTTTTGTATCATTTATAAAGGAAGACAAGCGAGTGCGAATCTGTTGTTTTTCTATTAAAAATAAGAACAAAAAAGCAAATTACAAAAAATAGGACAAATACAAAATAACAAAAATATTAATTAAATTCAGTTTTTCAGATACAATAGGTTTATTTAACATGTCATAAGAAATAGTTGCCTGCATACATTTAATAATCAAAATGTAAAAATAAAATACTGCATAATTTTAACTGTATTAAACATACATTTAATTTTATTAAAGCTACAAAAGTTATTCAATTAAGAGCAGCAGCAGTATGTTATTTTCTCTTTGTCTTTTGTTGTTTGATTAACATTAATGACAAAGAGATGCTGTCACTTTAAGACAGAATGCATGGATCCATTATACTGATAAACATATTATACAAATACTCCACACAATGGGCATTTTGAACTGAATTAGTGATCTCATGCTGAGAGATGCAACTTTCTGTGTGCACGCTTCAGGTGTGTGTGTAAGTAAAAAAAGGTGTGTTTCAATCAATGCGAGCACCACACAGTTCTTTATTGTCTTATTCATGCGTTTCATCACTCTAAAGTGTCAATAGTGCTGTGCTACGTGTATATATTTACATTCCGCGATATACAAAATTAGCAAAATCTCTAACGTAGACATTTTATACCGTCGCCACGATATATAGGCCTAACAGTCATACCGCTCAGCTTTATGTACCTTTACATAGTTGTGATCCCATTCATTCACTTGTAGTATATTATTGATTTAAAATAGACAGAATTTAATATATCAGTGAATCTATAGCTGAGCCAGAAATTGACGTCAGAAATATCAAACAGAGATCACAAAGCAACACACTTTTCAACTTTAAACATATTAAACAGAGATAAGAGATAGTATTTTAAAAAATCACACTTCACCTTAACATACAAACAGCACTTAGAAAAAGACAGAAAACAAGTGACCTCTAACAAACCCCCAAGGCAAATGCTTACTATTCACCGTCTGTGGTCATCTGAGTAGTCTAGTCTGCCCTCATTTTACACTTTTTCTGCCCAGCAGCACGTTGCAACTGACCTTAACTAAAAAATCATAAGAACTACTCATCTTTAACTCCCAATAGAGGCAGCATGGAGCCCGGCCAGGGTTGAAGTGACACCATCACACCTGCCTCTACAGCGGGTAGCTGGCAGTTCAGTGACTCATAGTCAGATCACCAACAGTTACGATGAAAAAAAAATACTAATCTATGCCAAAACACAGATACAGGGACACAAGAGCTTCTCTCTGAATGTAGAGAATGCTTTTTTGATATTTTCTAGTAGTGAAGAGTGGATATTGTAACTGTCAGGCATTTAGGATCTGCTGCAGCCATTTTGCGCTGTTCTGAAAAGATTTCACACATCATACAGTAAGAAGTTTATGTGTACAAGAAGAGCTTGAGCGCTGAGAAACGTTACAATTTTCACGCCACAATACAGGAACTAGTAGATATCCACAAGTCAGATTTATAGTAATATCCACTTTGCAGTGTGTCAGTTGAAGTGAAAATACTTTGAAGACCTTTCTTCTGTTTGACTGTCAGATATGCCCGTCCGTACACCTCAGATGTCTCAAACTAAACCTCTTTCATGAAGTGAAGAGAACATTTGTTGCAGTTCCAGTCTGAAAGGGAGGAATAAATTGTAAATTTGATGTCTGATGTATTTTCCTGTCTAAAGAGTTTAATGGGAGAGCTTGTGGGGAAGCTGATGGCTGTCCTGACGCACAGCCATTTACAAAATGATCAGCCCACATGTGTTTTAAAGCGCAGAAAAGCCGGACCGTTACACAGATTGCTAAATGATGCCTCGGATAATCTCACGAGACTCCAACCGAGTCTATTTTTTTACAGTGTAACTCAAGCTTATAATTTCAAATGGATGTAGCACAAATTACAGCGTGACAGTGCCATTCCTGATTGTACGCAATTTAGCTTTTATATGAACACAAGATAACTGAAGGAACACCTGGAGTTTGGCACTCTGAAAATGTGTTTGGCACAATGAAAAATATCATTATTGCAATATACAAAAGTTTTAGAAGAATTGGTTGGACAGCATCTTCAAACACTGTCAGTAAAAGCTTGCAAACTCCCTTGCACACATTGTTCGCTTGAATGCTTTCAACCCCTGAAACAGACTTGCTTACCTAATATCTTGAAAAAGATACAACAAATGTGTAACTTTGTGACAACAGGAAAATGCAGAGTTATTGCGTCATTTTGCAGAATAAAATGCAAAATTATTATCTGCATTTATCATTAATGATTTATTTGATTGAAGTTCCAAGAAGTCTAACACATGGAATTAAATACGGAATGAAAAAAATGTATGTTGGCAGCCATACCTTGTTAAAGTGAGAAATAATAAAACTGTCAAATAAATAACCCTAAATATTCAAAATAGTATTCCTGAGACTGATGATTTGTCATTGACTAATTTATGACTCAACTCAGCACAGTGCATATTTACAGTCCATTATTATTTCTTACTTTAAATGAATTATAAATGATCAGAATCAGACTATTTTACTTAGGACTATTGATCATATTTATGTATTTCTTTCTTTATTTCATCATTTATTACTTTAACAAAGTATTATGGCTGTCACATGAACATTTACAAGGAATTTTCTTGAAATTGCTTTTTTTAAATTTCATGATTCAACACTTAATTCAAGTTGGCTGATTTTTACAAATGTGATAGTTTTGTAAATACATTTATGCAGTCTTTTTAAATAATCCATTTGTTGTTTCAGATGCATCGGTTTTCCATGTGGAAAAATAAATGAATCCAGATGTCCAGAGTAAGACAAGCTAAAGCTAATTTTTCAGAGGTAACCAAAAACTCTCTAAAATTCCTGTGTTTGAGAGACAACAACTGTGATAAAGATCGTCACAGATAAAATCAGTGTGGCAAAATGTAATCTTTTTAGTTTTAGATGCTTTTGTTGCCGCAGGGGTTACAAAATCAGATAAAGACACATCCTCTTATTAAAGATTCATCAGCCTCTGTCACCGAATGAAACTTGCGGCAATGATTCATGTGGGCTAAGACTGAAACAAAGAAAAAGTATTGTTATCTCAACCCAGCACCGACAAAGTTGCCAATTTTAACTCTGAACTTCCTCAAGGAAACAAACTCTCCCTCAGTATTTCCCTGTTCTCCTTGTTATTGAGAAAGAAAGGCAGGACAGGTCGGTGGGCAGCCACTAGAGTCTTTAGTCTATCATTTACTGTTAGCATAGCCTTTGTGCCTTTTTATATATCTATTAAAATGCCTGGATTGTGTAAAACAGCTTTCATTAAAATTACAAAATGACTTCCTTTCTACACCACTTAGGAAATGCATCAAACTGTCTGTCTTGGCTGAGTGTCATAAATGCTTCATGCTCAGGAACACTAGATCAACATGAGGAAAAACAGCATGAAGAGCAACAGTGACCCCTGGAGTTTGAAAGGATATTTCAATAGACCAATGTTTTCAATTAACTGGTTAGCATCAGTGGTTAAACCCTGCTGGTAGATGTACTATGAAGCCAAAAGCATATATTTCTACATTGATGGCCATTCAAAAGTAGCCATGTATTCCAAATGAATTGCAATGGTGTTTTTTTTTTTAGTAGACAATGTGTTATATCATATATTTACCAACATAAGAGCTCTTAAGAGCATGACTTACGGGTCTGTGCGCACCATTGCGATGAATGGAAATCCTAATGGATAGCTTTATTCAGGTAAATCAATCCTCTTTGTGTTATTCTTGAAATACTTTAATTTATCATTTCTGGACCTTAGTGTAACGCAAAAATAGGCTAGTTACGAATGGCTAGAACATTATTTTAGGCTAAAATGCTCACAGATACTGATACATTGATAGCTTGTTCTTTACACAAAAGCGGTCTCAGTGTCGCAAAGGATGTTTTTTTTTTTTTTTACAGAGCCACAGTATAGCATTGTACATGAGAGAATGCTATGCGATGTAGGTCATTACTAAAATTGTGCTGATCTCTTAAACCTTGCTAAGGATCTGTGTGGCATTACTATAATGCAGAATGCTACAAAAACAGTCTAAACAATTGACAAATGTATGACATCAAATATTAATGGTAGTGTTTAGCATTTGTAAGCTCCAAATTCACAGACTGCCCCTCTGACAAGCCATTCACCATGAAGGAGCTGCAAATTGATTTGTAGGTCTCTATAGCTGTATTCAGACAGTAATTGTTTTGCATGGGGACGGTGTTGTAATTTCAGCATTTAACAAGCTAGTTGGTGTTTTCCGAATCTGAATCAGTTTTTCTTGCACTACCCAGGAGAAAATTCCCAGCCAAATTTTGACAAACAGCAGGGTCATGGTAATTCAATTTGCTTTGTTTCTTTGAGTGAAAATGAGGAACTAGCCCAAAAGTCAGAGTGAAAATTAGTTTTAATTTCTTTACTTTTAACTATCAATAACAATAAATGCATGACAAATGATATATCCCCGCTGCTGCAAAAAATAAAAACAGCTTTAAGCTGGTTTGCTGGTCTCCCATCTTAAGCCATCAGCAAACCATCTGGTTTAGGCTGTTTTCTTTCAGCAGGGTGAAAACCAGATAGACATGGATGGCAACTGTTTAACATTTTGATGTAAGATATTGCTAATCAGGGATATAGTCACTAAATATATTGTCCACTAAATTAGCCACTAAATACTCCACAGATGCGGTACGTTTTGATTATGTTGTTTAAGCTGCCTGATTTTCATCATCATGTTCTCTTTGGTCTGCAATGGAGGCAGGGTGTACTTGTCCAACAGTATATGAATATGAAAAATTACAGTGCAGCTCCATTGTTCTTGTGAATTAATTGCCAAATGAATGCAGTTTTATCACTGATGAGCCATGCAAATGTTCTTTTATTGACGTTCCCCTGACAAACAATCACCATCTGAATGTGCTTATGTCATAATTCTCATTCCCAGAGCCATTTTTAGTTCAGTCTGTAGGAAAAAAGGTTTGGTGACATACATTTATATTGGCTATGTCAGCATAAACCACAAAACAGAGTGAGGGCACTACTCATGACCTTTACATCCTGGCAAATTATATTGATATACACAACTCTAGATTTAAATTTAATGCCAGATAAAATGAACTGAATACGGTACCGTGCATCTAAAACAAAGCCTGCTAGTGTTCACATCAAGGTGAACTCCAAACAACAGGATTAATTCTCATTATGTACTTTACAATAAAGAGAGCAATCTATACACTACCATTCGAAAGTTTGGGGTTGTTAAGATTTTTGTATGTATTGAAAGAGTTGCTTTACACTGTAAAAGTGAACATGTGCAGTTGTTGCTTTAAGGAGGAGGATTTCTACCTGATTAAATTCTAATTTTGTTGTTGTAACCTAATTCAGTCAGGTTTATGTAACACTTTAACTAATTGAGTTATTGACCCAATATACAATTTCCAATAAAGCTCAGGACGGACAACTTTACACATGCGCACTAAGACTGCACCAGATCTATAGAGGGCAGTAGTCGTGATTCGAGCTACAGGACATCTGAAGAATAAAATGTGTTTGTGTTTGGATGCTTCTTGCTACAAAATTATTATATTTTTTTTCTTGCTTATTATTTTTTTTTCAATTTTGCTTGATTTGATTTGAGACTATTGTACAGATTATGTTGCATTAAAGTGAAAATCACAATTGTAAAACAAATATACACTCAAACAAACCTCTTGTTCGTTTTAATTAATTGAAATGAGCTGAAGTAAGACAATTTTACATTTTGATTTGACCTTGCTGGAGGAATCATGTTATATCTACTGTTCAGTTTAATTGAATTCAGTTATAATCAGTAATCTTAAATAGTTTATTTTGTTTCATCAAAACCAGTTATTTTTAGATGTAACCACATGAAGTACAATTGACACACAAAAAAATAAGTCTATGCTTAATAAGGCAAAAAAAAAAAAAGATCAAAAATGCATATTATGCATTATATTGTTAAAATTTAAAACAACTGTTTTCTATTTTAATATATGTCATTTCTCCTGCGATGGTAAACTCTCCTGGATTTTCAGCATCATTACTCCAAGTCTTCAGTGTCACATGATCCTTCAAAAATCATTTTATGCTAATTTGATGCTCAAGAAACACATTATAAATTTCAAAATCAGTTGTGCTGCTTAATTTTTTGCCCAAGCCAGGGATTTCTTTTTCCAGGATAGAAATAAAATGTTGAATAAACGGATTGATTTCTTTTAAATCACATATAAATCAGAATTTATTGAGGAATCTTTTTTTCTAAAATTGCCCTGAAGAAACTATCTATACATTTAAACTCTTTGAAGTCACAAGAAAGAAAAATATGGCCATATTTGGTGCTAAACATGCAAAAGCAAAGTAAGCTAAAATTCAGACTACAAACCTCTAGACGTTCCCATAATAAATGTCGAAGATTAGCTAAACTGTGTTACTGCCATTCCATGCTATATTTGTCAATGATGGAGTCATTTTAGATCTGAAACTGATTATTATGGCCTGCCCAGATGGATATTGCCTTTGATTGTTTTAGAGCCAGGAAAGGTTGCACACAATTCCCCCAGCCGGCCCCTCTATTCCCCTCTCTCTGGCACCCTTTGCTCCAGAGCTAGCGAGAACCAGCGGAGGAGACCTTGACACATCTTTTCTAATATCCATCCCCTGAGAGCTGTCCCCATTCGGAGTTCAGCCACACTGGGAATGAGAGATGATAGGCCTTATTGAAATCGTTACTGCTCTCTCCTCCGCAATATTTTCACTCGGCAGCCTTGACTGAGAGATTCTTATTGCCCTGCCCCTGGATGAGGGTGAAAAATAGCACTGATAGAAAAAAAAACAATAACCCAAAATGAAAACAAGGTGAGCTATTCTATATATGGCTGCCAACACAATCCTTTCGTTCTAGTTTGCTTCCAAATATAAAGGCTAAAAACAAGGACCTACATAAAACTATAGGAGCAATTGATTTTACTTTTCTCCGAGACTCAACATAAAGTTTTACAAAGCACAGCAGAGGCTGCCATCTGCATTATGAAGCTTTCGGAGGATGGGACGAGACAAAGGAACATCAGAGGAGCCCAATCTGGTGCTGGACGTGTGAATGCCTGCCACAGGACATTGCACATTCCTCCTCTCCCTCATTACAGCCACATCAGAGGCCGGAAACCTGAATGTATCTCCCGCTGTTAGCTTAATTAACCCTCCTAATGAATGTATCCTCGTTTCAAAAGACATCTGTGGGAGTGACATTCTCCAGCCGCAGCTATTCTTGCAGCAAGACAATGAAATTAACTTTTTGTGTCGTCTGGACTAACAAGGGGTGAGTTTCCCAAAAGCATTGTCAGCCAACTATGGATGCACCGTATAGTTCAACGAGTCAGTGTTTCCCGAAACCATAGTTCCAACGAACATTCGCAAACAGGATCGCAAAGTTGTGTGGTTGGAACGAAAGCTTTCAACCTGTGCTTTGAAGCATATTCAGTAGCTGATATTCAGTACAATCTATATCTTTTATTTAGAATATATACAAATTTACGTCTTTTAGTTTGTCGAGATTTAAAGCACCATTTTTGTAGAGTGTGTATGTGCATGTGCTGTAAGAACTGAATCTGGAAATAAAATAACTGCCATTAATTAAATCTCAAAAGGATTCATTAAAATATTTTAATATTTACATCAAATTTGCGATATTACGGTTTCGGGAAACAGTCTAGCTAGTTAATTTCTTCAACAATGCATCGTACTATGGTAGTTATGCATGCGAGTTACGTCACTGTACAGGAAACTCACCCCACATAATAGTCCCTATGTAGTTAGATGTTCCTACATTGGTTTACCAAAATGGAATGACACACAGCATCTCTAATTGTATGTTAGGGGAATTTTAACAAAACTGAAACAAGAAACATAAGAACATATATTTAAAGCATTGCGGACCCACCCAGAAGAAATTTATATTGCTCAGAGGTTGAGCTTTTCATTGCTCAGGAGGCTCAGATTAATAGGCATCAGGTTTTTCCCAGATGCTTCTTCTTAATGTCATGATTCTGCCATCATGTCTGTGATTTTTCCTAGTATTGTGGCAGGATCATGACAAATCCATGTTTTATGTACAAGCGCATGGTCTGTTGTTTGGGCCATGTGCTTGTGTTGTCTCGTCTTGTAACCCCGCCCCCTTGTTATCCTCGTTTTGTCATTATTGTCCAGTCAGTGTCACTGTTCCTATAGTTCCTATTTAATCCCTTGGTGCGTCTGTTGTACATTGTCTATTTACCTGTCAACTTGAGAACAACTGGGTTCCTGTGACTCTTGTTAGTGAGGCAATAGGTTCTGAACTGAGGCTTTCGCCCATTGGTTCACAAAGGTCGTTTACTGAAGCCCATGAACAGTGTGCCTAGTGACACCCGCTGTGCAAAGCAATGTATCGCACACAAATCTATTCATCCTGAGCAACCAAATTGTCATGGTGTGGGCACACCCTTTTTCTATTGCCTGTGTATTAAATAAAGTTTTTTACTCTGCTTGTGTTTACCTATGCACACACAACTCACACACACATAACTTTGTATTCAGTAGTTCTTTGGGTTAGTGATGACAGTGAATGCCCCAAATGAGTGTAAAGAAATCACTGAGTGCAGTGCTGACTGAGTGCAATAGTGTAGTGATTATGGAACTGGGAGTACAATTATGTAGTGCTTATGGAACTGGGAGTGGAACAGCAAACTGCAACAGGGATGGGAACATTTTTACTGATTTTTATTTAAAAACAAAAGTTTTTTTACAGTATTTGGATTGAGGCGGTTTCTCTTTTTGGAAACCACCTCTCCAGCCTTAGAAAACACCCTTTCACAGGGCACCGATGATGCCGGACAACATAAGAACGTAAGTGCCAGCTTATATAAATTGGGATGTTGGAGCTTCTGTTTGTTCCAATAACCCAGCGGATCCTCAGTCCTTGCCAGATTTGTCTCTGACAAATAACGGTCCACCTCAATAGTAGCATCTGCGGTCACACTGGAGCTCCGTCTGCTGTTATCCACTGTGCTGTCCAGTAGATGCCAAAGGTCACCTATAATTATACAAGGGAAAACACTCACTTCTCAATGGTTCACATTACATGACATTACAAATGTGAAAATTCACATAAGACATAGACTACTTACCACAGGTTGTAGATGGCCCAGCTTGTGAGGCAGGTACTTGAGCTGGGGGTGTTGTTTCAGAATTTCTGATAACATTGGCACATTCTGACTTTAGTCTTGTAATGGCTTCTTGGAGCTTCCCTGGACTTAGGAACCCTAGTTTTTTGAACCTAGGGTCCAGCAATGTAGGCATCGTCATCACACTAATGGATTCCATTTGTAACGCATGCTCTCTGACGCGACGGACAAGGTTGTCAGCCAGCTGCCTTGCCATATTTGATGTTAAGCCCTCGGATTTTCTTACTATTGTGTGGTTCAGCATCTTCATTAGGGGAATAACCTTTGAAGCAGACACTCTTTTTTCTGCAGAAAGCTCTACTGTGGCCTGGTGGAATGGGGCCAGTAGGTCGAGAGCATCCTTCATTGTTTCATACTCCAATGAAGTAGGAGGGCTTACATCTGTCCTCAAAGAGGCTAGAGCTGCCCCCACTGGCTCTCTCAGGTCATAGAGCCTTTCCAGCATGCTGTAAGTGCTGTTCCATCTAGTGTCCACCTCAATAATCATTTTCAGAGCAGGCCTCCCCATCTGCACCTGCACTTGGGCCAGTCTTTCTTTTCCTGTTGTGCTGGTCCTGAAGTAGGTTACAAGCTTCCTACATTTGGTGCGAAGCTCATTTAAGCCTGGCACATCATCGAAAGACTTCTTGACAATTAAATTCAATGCATGTGCAATGCATATCGCATGCCTAATATTCAATGCCCTCACACAGGCAATCATATTGGCAGCAGCATCCGTGACAAGGCACCTCACCTTATCCTTTATGCCCCACTCCTCCATGGCCATGGTATGGGCAATAGCCAAGTTGTCTGCCGTATGGGTGTTTGGGAAATGTTGCACCCCAAGCAAGATTGTCCCAAGCTGGTCATTGGCATCAATAAAATGACAAGTCACAGCCAGGTAAGCCTCCATGTTGATGGACGTCCACATGTCGGACGTAAGGCTAACAGCAACAACATTGTCCAATTTTTCTTTGGCCTTCTCCTTAGCCTCCTCATACCGGGTGTCAACCATGGACTTCAAAGCCTGAGAATGAAAATATTAATTGTTACTATTCATTCTGACTTTATAACAATAAACTACTTTAGTCTATTCACATACATACCTTTCTTGTTGGGAGAACATAGGATGGATCCAGCACATGCACAAGCTCCCTAAACCCCACGTCATCCACAACAGAAAAGGGTTGGGAGTCTTTGATGACCATGTTGACCAAAGCCTCATCCACCATTTTCTTTCTGTAATCTATAACACAGTACAATGCTGGTGTATTGTAGGAGCCTAACACATTATTTACATAATAAAAAAAATTAAGATTAAATATTACTTTGACTAGTGGCTGGTCTGTTTGCAGCAGGTTGTGCATCCTCATGCATTGCACGATAATGCCTAAGCATTGAAGAGGTGTTGTTGCTGTAAGTCAGCTCTTTATGGCACAGCAAACATTTCACCTTCAACATGCAGATAATACACATTGTGATTATACAGCGATATGGTGAGGATTATGTGATGTTATGATAATAAATTATATAAATGTATACAAACCTTGTTATGAGCAATCAATTCAAAATGCTCCCAGACAGGAGAAGTTCTCCTCTTTCTTGCTGGCTCCATTGTAAGGGCTCTAGGTTTGCCTTTAACGTTTGCACTCTAAGGCTTTCCCTACAGTCTAGTCTTAGAATAATAATAATAGCAATAATATATATATATATATATATATATATATATATATATATATATATATATATATATATATATATATATATATATATATATATATATATATATATATACAATAATAACACTACTACCAATATATGTATATATATATAGCAACTAGAACTAGATATAGGCTAATTTACTCTAATAATCTACTGAACTATGTATACTTTACTCTAATAATCTAATAATCTACTAAACTAAGTATAATGTAATATAATATATAATACAGGCTATGATATATAATGATAACTATGCTACTACAAACTCGCTACAACTCGCTACTCACTACTTCGTACAACCAACACTTCAACACCAATGCAAACGCCTACTGCAAAACCCACGAGAGGCGCGAGGTTTCGAACCACTTTTATCCGGAAGCGATACTCAGAATGAAGCAATGACGTATTCAACACAATCCGAGGCCTCGTTTGTTATCGTCACGTGATTTTCACGGAAACGACACAAGCCTCGAATCGGGGCTTCATCTGGAACGCCCCTTTTTGCTCGACACAAGCTCCGGAGCCTCGCTTCAGATGTCACATCACTACTTGTCTTGTAAGAAGTGTTTATCCTGTCTTAGTTGTTAGTTAATCATCAGTGTCTTTGTCTAGTGTAGTCTATCGTGTCTTGTTTTGCCCCATCGTGGGTTTTGTTTTTCTGTTTTCATTGTCAATAAACCTTGTTTGGAGTTATTTGCTGTCTGCGCTGGGTTCTCCTTCCACCCTCATAACACTTAAATTCATTTGGAGAAATGAAAGCTTTGGCATAAGTTCTGCCAGGAAGACTTAATTACTGCATCACTCGTTACCTTCAAGTTTATCCAATCACGCCCTCATTCTTATCGTATAACAGATCGGTACTTACACATGTTTGAGTTCGCAGATGCCGATGCGACAACAACCTCCACCCTCCCCATCACCACCAGGATGGTCCCGTCTATACTTCCCTGGGGGGTTGGCTGCGCCCCCTGCCTTCGTCTTCAGGCAGGAGATGCTGATCCGCTACCCTCGGATTACGATCTATGGACGGGGCCTACGCCAAAGAACTTTACAAATAATTGCTTGCTGGGCTGCCAATAAATTAATGATTTGTTACATAATTCATTACATTTATATAGCGCTTTTCTCTGCACTCAAAGCGCTTTACATAGAAGGGGGAATCTCCTCAAACACCACCAGTGTGCAGCATCCACCTGGATGATGCGACGGCAGCCATATTGCGCCCACCACACACCTGCTTACTGGTGGAGAGGAGACAGAGTGATGAAGCCAATTGGTATATATATTTGGGGATTATTGGGAGGCCATGATGGACAGAGGCCACTGGGCAAATTTGGCCAGGATGACGGGGTTACATGGGATTTTTTGTGACCAGAGAGTCAGGGCCTCGGTTTAACGTCTCATCCGAAGGACGGTGCTCTTTGACAGTATAGTGTCCCCATTACCATACTGGGGCGTTAGGACCCACACAGACCACAGGGTGAGCGCCTCCTGCTGGCCTCTCTAACACCTCTTCCAGTAGCAGCCTGGTTTTCTCAGAAGGTCTCCCATCTAGGTACTAACCAGGCTCAGCCCTGCTTAGCTTCAGTGGGCAACCAGTCTTGGGCTACAGGGTGATATGGCTGCTGGTGCGTTACATAATTTTATCTCCGGAGTCTTAAATAGAAAGAATCAAATGAGACAATTGTTGACTTACAGAAAGAATATGGATAGTATTGGTATTGGAATAATCTGATAATGAATATTCTATATTCACATTGAAATTGATTAGTTATACACTTAGCAAATCAGTCCCTCCAGGATTTCGCGGGCCTTTTTTGTGATTGTTGCGGCCTAAAATGCCTGATGTTGCGGCCGCTTTTCTAAAAAGTTGCGATGAAAGTTGCGATGTTTTTCTGCATTTGTTTTTAGGTTAAAACAGCAAAGGTAGATAGATTTTTACTTAAAGTACTCATATTATGCTTTTTGGCTTTTCCCCTTTCTTTTATTGTGTTATATATCTTTTTTGTGCATGTTATAGGTTTACTAAGTGAAAAAAAAGCCCAAAGTCCACCCCAAAGAGACTTATGTCCCACAGAAAACACTGTTCACCATCTGCTCTGTAGTCCAGAATTTACTTCAGAGACAAACGTGCTCACTTTGTAACACACGTTAATGAGCACAAAACCAGTTAACTAACCTTTAGTAACCTTATAAAGGCAAAACAAACGATTTAAAGACACAGCAAAATCTAACAAAGCTTTTTTTAAAAAAACAAGATCTGCACCTGCAAAAATGTAAATGTGCAGAACCTCACAAACATTAAGTAGCATTTATGTTGAAAGATGCCAATATAGCCTACTAATAAAGTGCAAAATACCGTTTTCTAGCCACAAAAGTTAAATGGTGGAAAAATCAAAAGTTTAATACTGTATTTTAATATAATATAATATTATATACCCGAATATCCAATAAAGCTGTTATTATTTCCTTAATTTTGTTTGTCAGACAATAGAACGAGTAGCTATTTTTTATGTGTAAAATTATCTGAATTGAGAGAGTTCGGGAACTGGGTGAACTAATGCACTGTGATAGTTAGTAGCCTATTACAAGTGATAAACACAAGAAAAGAAAGGAAAATAAAATGGTCAAACTCAATTCTTTAAATATAAAACAAAAGAGAAGCAGATACGTGATAAGTCCGTGGAAACAACACTAAACACTTTGCTGTTTGAATGTCCTGCATGAACAAAATAAACGTCATTTTGTTCATGTTTCAACTGTTCGATCGCGCCACACACACACACACACACACACACACCACACACACACACACACACACACACACACACACACACACACACACACACACACACACACACACACACACACACACACACACACACACACTCCGATCGCGCCCCGCGTCTCTCTCTCTCTCTCTCTCTCTCTCTCTCTTATCTCTCTCTCTCTCTCTCTCTCTCTCTCACACACACACAGAGTCCGATCGCGCCTCGCGTCTCTCTCTCTCTCACACACACAGTCCGATCGCGCGTGCGCACGCACGCACGCACGCACGCACGCACACACACACACACACACACACACACACACACACGCACACACACACACAGACAGTCCGATCGCGCCCCCCAGCACACATGTCTGCTGCGTCTTCTGAACAAAACAAAGAAGTGAGTTTGATGACGCTTAGCAGGAGACCGCGACAATTGGTCAAAGTTGCAGAAAAGTTGCGGTGATTGGTCAAAATTGCAACGCGCACTGAATTCACGGGGATTTGTTGAAGTTGCGTTAATAGTTGCGATCGCGACATCGCGAAATCCTGGAGGGACTGGCAAATCTGAGCACAGTTCAAGAACCCCTCTGAATTTCTAGAGACACACCAAGAGTGTAGAGAAAAATCAGCTAAAGTCTCCATTTGCTCTCCATTTAATCTCATTTTGGAACGTCTGGGATAATAAAGAAATCTCATTTTTTTCCCTCTACGGGCATCTTATTTTGCTTAATAAATTGCTTTATATATAGACAACATTGTCATTCTACTCTGAATGCTCATGTTGTGTTCAATTGTACCTTTTATTTTCAGATAAAACAACTTAATATGTATTACAGCAATTTTGTGACCTTGTGCTCTTGGACACATCTTTACCTCTTTGTCCACAGGAATCAAGTGTTAGACAAATCAATGAATTGTCATTGGCTGCCGTGGTGCTCACTCTGAAATTCAAGAGCTCCTTCAGGACCTTTAACCTTAAAGATTCCTTTACTGAAACAACAAACAAACACCTACACTGGAGGGGAAAAATAACATATGAACAGCCACATAAACTATTATGGATTCAACCTCTGTAACCCCTTATAGTAGAAGCACTAGGCCTACTGAATGTGAGCAGATGGAAATTCAAAGAGAAAAAGTAAAGGACAATCATTAGCCTACTCTTAAATGGCACAGGTCATGATCTATTTGATCATCTCAAATCATTTTGAAGTAATAATGCACTCAAAAAAATGTAATTTCATCTGTCATCATTTACTCACCCTCATGTTGTTCCAAACCTGCATGACTTTTATTTATCAGCTGAACACAAAAGAAATGTGTGGTCTATCTTTTTTACACAATTACAATGACTGGAGCTTTTCAAGCTTAAAGCGCCCTCAAAACAAAGGAAACTCATTTGCAAATTTGAAACAATTTAATAATTTATCCACATCTCCACAAGTCCTTTATACTTAACATGACCAGTCCGCTAAGAGAAGCAAAGCTGGCAGGGGAGACATTTAAAAAAGATTATATCGCAATGAGATATTTTGGAGCTCTGAAAGCTGCTGTGGTAATTTTCCCATCACTCTGGTCTTTATGCAAAACTTGACATTTAAAAAGATGAAATGAGGAGGATGTGCGCATGGGATATAGCTTGTGAGACGGCATTTGGACACTAAATCAAAAGGTTGAACAGCCTCATGGACACGCAACAAGGCCTGAAATCTATGACACAAATGAATCTCACTGCAAAAAGTTTGTTCAAACTAACTTCATTGGAGATTGAGTTGTACAGACACTGTTTGAGATTCTTTCTTTTAAAGGTGCCCTATAATGGTTTTTTTTATTATTTTATAATGTTTCCTGGGTTGCCCTTATAATGTTAGTATGTTTTTTAGATCAAAAATAGTCATAATTTAGAAATAAAAGGCATTTTTCCTAGCCTGATTTTAGTCTCTGATTTGAACACTCTGTTTGAAGGGGCGTGTCTGCTGTGAGAACCGACCACTGCTGTGATTGGCTGACCTGCTTGCATATGAAATGAGACATGTGAAACTCTCGAATACTTTCACTACAGCTGTTAAATACGTTTTAACTATTACAGCTATCGAGATTAACGAATCATGAGATGTTTTTGTATTTAGATCTATTCCCATCACATAAAATGTTGCTGTGATGAGCATTGAGCAAAAGCAGATGACAGTTTGTTGATCGCGAGACAACGCAGTTTCTCTCTCTCATGCTTTCATCAATGCAAACGATGTACATACAGTAAAAAGAGCTTCGTTGTGCAGTGTAACAGCGTCATTGATTTCATAACGAGTTTGGCGAGAGATAAACTCGCGCTGTGTGGATTGTTCTTTGACTGCTTTCTGTATAGTTTATTCACTGAGAATTAGCCTATTTGACGTTAGTTATGTATGCTCGTTACTTGGAGTTTGCTATAAATGTACTATGATCTTGCGCTGGATCTAACACAGTGTAAATTATCTTAAATAAAATCACTACTTATCGGTTGTGGGAATATAGTTGGAATTACCCCCTTCTTCAGTTTGAGACGCTGAGAGAAGCTTGATATTGACCCAGGTTCGAAAATAAGTCCGTGGTGAAATGGGCAGAGCAAACTAACAACTTCGAATTAAACTGTTGCGGTATCCGATTATAGATAAACATCAACCACGCCTGTTGACATTTCTTTTCTGTGGGAAGGGTATGAAAAGTCCTCACATCCCCTGCACAGCCTGGAACATAACATTTATTTCCATGATCTGCCTTTTTTTCTCTGATCCTCGTTTGTTCCGATGGTTCAGCTGAGCAGTGCTTGTCATTGAGGGCTGGGCTATGCAAATCTTTGGAGGCGTGATCCCCGACTGTTGCGTCACAGTCGGTATTGTGTGGAGATCCGACCGTTTTTCAGGGGTGTTTTTCATACGTGAATTAAATGAGAACGCGAAAACAGTCCAGTTTGAGATTCACTCTATGTCATGTCCATGCACTGAACTCCTGTTATTTGACTATACCAAGGTAAATTCAATTATGAATTATAGGTCACCTTTAAACTTCGTGTACGTGGTGTGTGTAGGGCAAACTGATGTTGCCCTACAAAAGAGACACAAAAGAGATGTGTGGCACTGCTGTGATATGATGTTGGTATGTTTATATATGTTTATGTTTGTATAGTGATGTTTTTATAGGTCTGGTGAGACCAAAGAAAAATTTCCAGCCTTGGCTGCAATAAAGTAGTACAATACAATACAACTTCCAATGCTGTTAAAAAGTTTGGGGTCAGTAAGAATTTTTGTTTTGTTTTTATAACTGAATATTGTTCGCAATTATATTCAACAAGGATGCATTAAATCAATCTAAAGTAACAGTAAAGACATTGTTACAAAGGATTTCTATTTTAAAAAATTACTGTTGTTTAAGCTTTTTTTTCATAAAAGAATCATGAAAAAATATATATTTTCCACAAAAATATTAAGCAGCACAACTGTTTTCAGCATTGATAATAATCAATAACAGAGATGATAATGGTATCGTTTTCAATAACTTGCACTTTAAACCCTGTAAAAGCTTGCATTTGCAGGCCCCCAAAACGCCATTGTCGTGTAAATGATTGGCCAAAATATATTAAAAAGTTTTACGTTTTCAGTTGAAAATGGTTTTGTGTAAACGGCCCATGAGCGGGCAAAAAATACTTTTTTCAAACACATCTCACTGACCCCAATCATTTGAATTGGCAGTGTTATGTATTTCTTGGTTTTGTGTTTTTTTTTATGTGGACTTTTAGTCTGCATTTGTAGCCCTGGTTCTGTTCTTGTTTCCTGTCCTGTGTGCCATTTTTGTAGTCCTTTGTAGTTTTCTTGTTCGATTAGTTCCCTGATTGTCCCTACGTGTATCTTGTTATAGTCTATAACCCTGTGTGTCTATAAGCCCTTGTGCTTTGTTCGTTGTCTGGACTTTTCTGTTGGTGGATGCAAAGTCTTTGGTCTCAGTCCTGCTCCCTGGTCTTCCTGATTTTCTTGTGTTTGGTTTATTTTGTGTGTTATTATTCTAATAAATTGCTCTATATAGTCCCAATTATTGAAAACAGTTCATTAGGTGTAAGAACTGAGCGCAAGATCTTTTAATTAATATTCTCTGTTAAACTAAACTTTTCTCTGCATGTTAAAAGAACAGTTCCCTTAAAACTGAAAATCATATACTCACCCTTGTGTTGTTCCAAACCCGAATTTCTTTATTTCTTCTGAGGTAGAAAAAAAATATGTTTTAAACAATATGGGATTTTTATTTTAAAAACAATGCCAATGGAATCCATTGTTGTTTGGAATACAGCATTCTTCAAAATATATATTTTCGTGTTTAAATTTACATGATGCTGAGTAAACAAAGACAGAATTTTCATTTTGGGGTGAAGCTGGTAAAGGAGAAGTACTTTGTTTTGCACATACCGAGAACTACAGAGAAAATGCTGATCTATTCAACTGGCACCTACAACTTTCAGGCAGCACCTGAAAACCTCAGGCCAGTTGGACTTAAATATCAGGCTTTTTGATCTGCCACAAATGGCAAGTTTTCAAACGATCAGCCACAAAGCCAGCCTTGGCAGATCTGCAGATGTCTGCCACCAGGTGCCTGAACAGCCTGGAACCGATTAGAATTATGGAGCAGACTCTTAAACAGAGACCCGATGTGCGCTAACTTTTGTTTGAACACGTGGATTCCCTTGCCACATCTGCCGTCACGAATGAGATTGGCTTTGTTACGAGTGCTCCGATAAACTCCTGGCAGCACTTTGTTTGTTTGCGAGGAGAAAATGAGTGGAATTTATCAGTGGGTTCATCTGTGGCTTTAACTCTGACAAAAACTGTTTGTGTTGTGGATGTTCAAACGAAGATAAAAACTGTGTTTCAGATTATAACTTGCGATAGTTCGATCACAATTTAGATTTGTGTTTTTGGATGTAACCTCTACGAGTCTTAAGGGTTGTAAGATAAGATCAATTGGTCAAAGGAATGTTTACATCTATATAAAGGCAGAGGACTGAGGAGGAGAGCTCTGGTTCAAGTGCTAAGAGTGTCTTATTTGAAGCTGTAGAATCTTGTCTGGGAGATGAGACATGTTTCTGGATTGGCTGGTGCAGATCACATGACCTCTGGCCGCCAAGATTAATAGAGCAGCAGAAATGGGTCGATCAATACCCTGCTGTCTGAAGAAAAATAGCATGGTTTCAATCCACCATTAAATTTGCCCTTGTTGAACTGCTGTTGATCAGAGGCAACACAAACCGCTCTTCAGACTCCATACATGATTGTTAAAGCTTCATTCAGTGCACAGTTCTTCATTCCAGAGTGACTTAATCACGCTCCATAGAGAGATAGATAGATAGTCCTTGAGGTTTATCCTCACATCTCATGACTGGCATATGGAATCAAACTGAGTTGCATGTTGCTATATCCTCAGTTTTTTTTCAAGGGAGAAAAAGATGGTGAATGTTTCTCAGGCTTTTAAGTCCCACTGGAGCATGACAGTCTGGATGCTTGGTATTGAGTACACAGTGTTTATATATATATATATATATATATATATATATATATATATATATATATATATATATATATATATATATATATATATATATATATATATATATATCATTATCATTATATCATTAATACGTACTACATGTATGTATACTTGAGTACTAAAAGCCAAGGAAACAACATGGATATCTTATTAACCCCAAAAATATATAATAATTCTGTAACATTTAGTGTTTTAAAATCTGTGTCAATTTTTGTGAAACTCAAAGTGAGATATTAAGCAAAATATCCAAGCTAGTGTTTGCCATAAAATGAAAGTGGAACATGATTTTTACTGCTAAGGTAAAGAAAAAATATTATGACTGTAAGTATAAAAGTAGTTTACTAAAAAAATTAATCAGTAGTTTAGTTTTACGTGTTTTGGCCCTTTCAAAGTACCTTACAAAGTACATTTTTGAAAATGATACTGTTATCATCTCCGTGTAAACTACAAAAAAGCAAATTTGTGAAACTCATTTTTAGTCGTTTTCAGGGATGGTTCCCTGTGAATGGGGATCATTTTGACAACTTTGTCGTCTGTATGAGGAAAACTTGGAAGAAAAAAACATTTCCGTTTTTAGTACATCATTGTCCTGCCCATAAGCCTCACAACATTTTAACGTACAGTATGAAAACAGATGTCTGTTTTGAGACTTGCTAAAGATTATATTTATCGGTGTAAATTATTAGTATTTTTAAAGATTAATTTTAAGTGGGTGTTTGATAATGTCAAAGGTAATTTTAAATGTAAAAATATGGGAACTGAAAATTAATTGACATGATCTTTAAGATGATTTGAGGACCCCATGGGTGATTGATGATCATCCCCTGAAGAAAAAACAAGGAAAAGGTGGCAAGTACCTGAAATTGACAGTGAGAATGAGAGCAAAGTTCCTTGCACTAATTATCTTTCAGCACTTACAGAGGAAGAATTTTACACCTCATTATATAAAGCACACCAGGCCTTACTTTACATATTCCTGTCTCGTGTGCCTGTACATGTGCTGAACTTTTACTCCAGAGAGAGTCAAACTTTGAGGATGTCTCTTGTTTTATACTTTTCTTACACTGATAGGCACCTTTACTACAGCCAGTGAACCATCAGAGCATGCAGTTCCCTTTTCCCTCAATAAGTTGTCATTTTTACAGTTAATTGGATGAAACGTTACTAGGAAAGTGAGACCATTCACATTTGCAGGCCAGGAGCACACACACGCACACGCACACGCACACGCACGCACACACACACACACACACACACACACACACACACACACACACACACACACACACACACACACACACACACACACACACACACACACACACACACACACCAGGGTTTTCTATGTTTTATGGGGACTTTCCATAGACATAATGATTTTATACTCTCCAAACTGTATATTATATCTCCTAAACCAGACCTTACCCATTTCTGCATTTTTACATTTTCAAAAAACATAATTTAATATGATTAACAGTTTGCATGGCTTTATAATTTGCGTTTATATTTAAAAGGTGCAATGATTTAAAATCTTCCCATTTAGATTTAGAATTCTTAACTTAAAAAAAACGTATTTACATGAATTTTCATTGTCCAATATGTGCTACCGCTCACGCTCAATATGACACACATCTTGAAAAGCAACGCACTTGCTGTCTCAAACTATTAACTACATCACAAGAAACTCACAAGACATAAATAACTGATGAAATACCTTGAAACACCACAGAGACCTCAAGACTTACAACAAGCTACCTGATCCTTTTGGATAGTGAAACAAACTCAACCTGACATCACACAACAACGAGTTACTACCGGTAAATGTGACAACAATAACAAATAACAAATAACAACAATCAACAACAATGGAAATAAATCTATCAGAAAGTCAATTAAATCAATATTGACAAAGAAAGTTGTTCACGCCACAGTGCATGCTGGGAAGAGGCTGAATGGGACTGAACAACGAAATTGTTTTTGTAGGCCTATTTTAACTTACAAAAATGAATTAAGTTAACTTACCTGCTGTTTCTTGGATCGATTAAAGAAAATAAATGTTGAATAATAAAAATGCTGCGTCAAAATAAATCACTTGAAACACTGTAAGATGCCGTTCCCACCTAATGTTTTTTTTGCATTCTCTGTGATGCTTTTCTATTGTTTTAGTATGCATACATGTATACATACTCACCTGTTGATATACTACGTCCAGTCTACCACATACTTACCTGTGATACTCACCTGTTGATATACTACGTCCAGTCTACCACATACTTACCTGTGATACTCACCAGTTGATATACTACGTCCAGTCTACCACATATACTTACCTGTAGGGGTGGGAATCTTTGGTCACCTCACGATCCGATCCGATTCCGATTCTTGGAGTCACGATCCGATTCCAGAACGATTCTTTATCTACCTTTCCCCCCCTTATTAATTCATTAGTTACATAAGTAATTAAGTACTTTAAAAAAAAAAAAATTTTTTTTTATTAAAACAGTTGTATGTTAAGAATTTTAAACGAATATAACTAGCCTAATATAACAAATAATAAAGAGGAGCATAGAAAAATATAACAAACAACAAACAAAAAGTGCTTTCAGTAGCCTATAGATTATCTGAACGTTTTCCATTCAAGAACTGTGAGTGATTTTTCTTCATCTTTACTTTACTTGTTTTTTTACTATGACATCATAGACTGCGGGAGATCTATTAAGCTGCATTCACGCACGCATCTCTTTTGAAATAAAATAAGTAATGCGGTGTGTCCTGTACGTTTAATCCCTTAAGACATAACTGGCTGTGTTAATTTTGCACAAGTACATTAAACCACTACAGTCGCACAGCCGCATGCGCGAGCACAAAGCGCGCGTCAGCATTTGAAATTGAAAGCAGCCTTCTGTTAGTGAGGTTCATATTTTAAATATAAAAGTCTACTGCATTCCAAACCAAACCATATAAATGATGACTTCGTAGAGCATTTGTAAGGAAAATACCGACGGGCGAGACAGCGCACTTCAAGTGTAACATCAAAGAAAGAAAGCGCGCGTCTCTCACAGCGTATCCTGTGCATTAAGCCTGTGAATGTCCTTGTAATTCTCTTCAACCTTTCCGAACTTTATGAAATTATTATTTATTATTATTTTACGGAAGGTTCGAGTGGTGTAGGCTATGTGTGTGAGGAATTGGAAGCAAGCAGAAATACGGGTGTTTCTAAAGCATACTCAACGTCATCGCATATTAAAAACTAAACTCAGAATCGATTCTGGAATTCTCAGAATCGATCCAGAATCGTTGGAGAGAGAATCGCGATGCATCGATTGATCGATTTTTTCTCCCACCCCTACTTACCTGTGATACTCACCAGTTGATATACTACGTCCAGTCTACCACATACTTACCTGTGATACTCACCAGTTGATATGTCCAGTCTACCACATACTTACCTGTGATACTCACCAGTTGATATACTACGTCCAGTCTACCACATACTTACCTGTGATACTCACCTGTTGATATACTACGTCCAGTCTACCACATACTTACCTGTGATACTCACCTGTTGATATACTACGTCCAGTCTACCACATACTTACCTGTGATACTCACCAGTTGATATACTACGTCCAGTCAACCACATACTTACCTGTGATACTCACCAGTTGATATGTCCAGTCTACCACATACTTACCTGTGATACTCACCAGTTGATATACTACGTCCAGTCTACCACATACTTACCTGTGATACTCACCTGTTGATATACTACGTCCAGTCTACCACATACTTACCTGTGATACTCACCAGTTGATATACTACGTCCAGTCAACCACATACTTACCTGTGATACTCACCTGTTGATATACTAAGTCCAGTCTACCACATACTTACCTGTGATACTCACCTGTTGATATACTACGTCCAGTCTACCACATACTTACCTGTGATACTCACCAGTTGATATACTACGTCCAGTCAACCACATACTTACCTGTGATACTCACCAGTTGATATACTACGTCCAGTCTACCACATACTTACCTGTGATACTCACCTGTTGATATACTACGTCCAGTCTACCACATACTTACCTGTGATACTCACCAGTTGATATACTACGTCCAGTCAACCACATACTTACCTGTGATACTCACCAGTTGATATACTACGTCCAGTCTACCACATACTTACCTGTGATACTCACCTGTTGATATACTACGTCCAGTCAACCACATACTTACCTGTGATACTCACCTGTTGATATACTATGTCCAGTCTACCACATACTTACCTCTGATACTCACTTGTTGATATACTACGTCCAGTCTACCACATACTTACCTCTGATACTCACTTGTTGATATACTACGTCCAGTCTACCACATACTTACCTCTAATACTCACTTGTTGATATACTACGTCCAGTCTACCACATACCACATACTTACCTCTAATACTCACTTGTTGATATACTACGTCCAGTCTACCACATACTTACCTCTGATACTCACTTGTTGATATCAGGGGTTATTAACTGCTGTTAATAAACGACTGCACTTGGGCCCAAATGCTTCTTCCACCAAAATCTTCCCATTTGGTGTGTTCGTTACTATACTATATACAGTATGTATAGATTATAATGAATGTCAAACATAATGAATTATTAAACTTTACAGAATTACTTTTCACAGTGCAATTCATAATTAAATTTTCCTCATTGCATATTCAGGTTTCCTATTCTAATTGGCTGCATGTGAAAAACAACAAGACACACTAGAATGTTTTGTGACTCAACCAGACATTCAGTTTCAGCTCATTTAACAAAACTGCATTTAACACAAAGAATCAGTTGGCAACTGCTTTGAGCACTATGGTCACATTACATATTCATTCCTCCAAACTGCGCAGAAGACTGCACATTTGTGTCCCATTTGAACCTAGTTCTACTGCACATTGCAACTTCAATCTCAAAATAATTTGTTAGATCATTTTTACTTACTAATTTGCCTAAGAAAATCGAGTTTAGCATCTAGTTGTTGTTTTTTTAAAGGTAAACAACAGCGAATTAAGCAAAATGTACTTGATTAATAGGCCTACAGAACATGCAGCCTATGCACTTCCCCTTTATGTTCCGAAACATCAGGGACACTCGTTTTTGGCAGCAACACAAAAGCCCTGAGAGTGACCTCACTCTGACCGGTTAAACATGCCATGCAATGCGCCAGTTAAAAGGAAACCGCCTCAACCATAAAGCATAGTGGCCACAGTGTGAGACAATCTCACTTTTATGGAAGGAAGGGGAAACATACTATACCCACTGATTCAGCATTACATCTCCAGTCCTACTGCCTACATCCAATGTGTAGATTTTTCACCTAGTGACAGGCAAGCAATTAAAGCCAACAGCCTTAGCCAGTGTCGGCCCCCTGGCAGTATCGGCAATGACAGCCCGGGAACAGCGGTGGCAAAGAATGGGAAGAGTAATGTGATTAGAGGACAGAATTGCAATCTTGTCACATGGAGCATTCCCTATGTCTTCGTCTCTCTCTCTCTCTGTGGCACGGAGAACCTGATTTATTGGGCCAGGAAGCCCAACAGAGTGCAAAGAGAAAAACAAAGCTAGTTTTGTTGAGTTATAACCACAGAAACCTGGGGAAAAAAACAAGCATTTTTCTCCATGCAGGACCACAAAAGATTGCATGGAACAGTTTGGAAAGTTTGTTTCGTAGGCGCTATACCCAAAACGCAGGTCTGCTGGGAGAGCCGTCATGAAGATAGCGCTTTTGTGAACCTGCACTCCACAAAGATTCAAGTGTGAGTGTGTATACCCGTGTCTGTGATTTATAACCTGAGAGGAGAGCGCGTTTCCATAGCAACTGGTGTTATCTCTTTGATAGGAGTTGGCTGACTGGAACCTCGTTGTGCAGGAATAAACCTCACCTGAGGCTCTGAGGCGTTTAAAAATAGAAACCATCGAATTAGCGTCCGTATGTGAAACCTGTCGCAGCGCAGAAAACAAGAGCTGCAGAATCTGATCTTTAACGTGGGTGATGTTTCTGGATGAGAGGGAAATTGTGATTTCGGTGTTTGTCATTAAATATAATTGTCAGCGTGAAAAGCTATCTTGAGGAAAGTCGAAAACTAAATGTCTACTTAATCAGGCATATTATGAAAAAATGTCAAAACAGGTTGTTTTTGGACACATACAATTAGCAATCATGTTCTGGCAAGATCTTCACAGTGTCTGAAAAAAGTAAATGTGTTCATATTGATAGTTTCGGGCCCACATGATTTAATCAGACACTAGAAATGCAATTTCACCTCACTTTAATTTCAATCAGTCAGTTCTAACGTGTATTTATCTCTATGACTCATGACAAAAGTGTTTGACAAAAAAATAAAAAAGGTGGACATGCAGTAGCTTAAGATAAATATCACTTTTCCTTACAAAAATGCACCATGGTAACCATAGTTTCTGCCATAATGTCATATACTTAAGTTATCATAAACATTTTTTAACAGAAATATTGAAAAAGTTATGTTTGGAGGAAATATTACTGTATAGCAAATGACCAGGTTGCTATGGTCAGTTTCTTGGTCCACATCTCCCTTAAAAAAATGTTGTGCTTTTCATTCATATAAGTACGTCCTTTTGACACATGTGCGAGCAAATTTTATATTTAGGTATGTTAAAAACTTTAATGTTAGTTGCTATTAATTAGAGAAAAATGTGCAATTTTTCTCTAATTAATCGCACCTAACATCAAATTTTTTATGTAATAATTTCACATTTAATCTCCAAATGAATGTAGAAACAACATAAAGGCAGCATATTTTAAAAAAGATACCATATTTTTTTCATCTTTTTATAAATGAAGGCCAGTATCACCGATACCAATACTGCTACTGATATTAAATCGATTTTTTTCTCAATTTAAGCCAATAATTATTTTTGACAAGTGACAGTTTTTGAGTTAGTCAATAATTTAGTCATTAAGCTGAACGAAACAATTGAACGTTTTTACGAGTCATATAGTCGTCCGATTCGTTCAAATGCGCTTAATACATTTAGGAACAAAACAATTGTCAGTCTGTGAATCAATAATTCAATCATTCCCAGTTTGTTCAATCACACTGATTCATTCATGAACAAAATAAGGCTGTCGTGTCCTTAATCGCCCCCACTACCCCTTATATAGTGAACTATTTTGAGTATCAGACAATTATGAGATGTGTCCATAATGGAGGTTATTGTATATCTTATTATTGACTACTTGCCACTGTTGCCTTTGGCTTGCTCAGTTGGGGATATTCAAATTAATTAAACAATCATACCATTGATCAGCTCTACCAAATTTGGATGTCCTTTTTGGATGTCCAGTAATAAACAAACATTGTTGAGTTGTTTTGATTGATACTGTAAAGCAGCTTTGATACAATCTGTATTGTGAAAAGCGCTATATAAATATATTTGACTTGACTTGACTTGACTTGACTTGATCTTGTGAAATATACTCTACAATTGTTTCATTCTAGAATGAGTCAGCAAACGTAATGAATAAATTGGCTAACTCAAAAATGTTGTTGTTCAATGTTAAATGTTGTAAGTATGCATGTACTGTATGTATGCATAGATAAATAAAATCTAATAATTATGCTAATATTATAAACTTCAGTGCAGTAGCTTCAGTGCAGAAATCTGACAGTCCAGCTGAATAAACCTGCCTGCCTATTTTCAATTCATCCCTGTCAGTGCGCTTCAATGGAAAAGCAGAGCATTGACCTGAGTGCTTTTCTTCCACCAAAAAGACAAGCACTGCACTTGGAGTTTGCTCCAAGATTGAACAACTGCAAAACAATTGCTCCGGCCCTTCACAGAGATTACTGTACTTCAGAACAAATGACGGACTTGTCTGCTTTGCGGCTGGAGGGACTAGGAGGGTGGTAGGTGCAAGATCGGGGTGAAAGAACTGGCCTTTCAGCAGCCTCCAACGGGTCAGCGCACATGGTTCTGGACACCCAACAACCCACTGCAGCTACTTGAGCCAGTGGCTTTGGAGTTAAATCCAGAGTCTAAGCCTTAGGCCAGCACGGAGAGAAGGCCAGAGCTTTGTAGTAGG
This sequence comes from Chrosomus eos, assembly GCA_036326025.1. Lineage (NCBI taxonomy): Eukaryota > Metazoa > Chordata > Actinopteri > Cypriniformes > Leuciscidae > Chrosomus > Chrosomus eos. Next base: position 26,172,409 of record CM070832.1, read on the forward strand.
ATTTGTAAGAAGAACAATATAAGCATGAGTTTGTCCTTTGCTCCGCAGGAGAGAACTCCAGAGTGGGAGAGAACTAGAGTTTCAGGCCCCCTTCAGGCTAAAAAGACTGTGATATTTAGGTCTCAATGTGCATTCGCAAATATTATTCTCTTATTTTCTGTGTGGGCATTTGTGGACATCATGTGGGTGTGCACGGCTCTTGAGGATGTATGTATATAAATAATTGGAATCACTTGTGTATTAATAAGTAGCCTATATACTCTGAATGATTTTCTAGATGAAGTAGTGCAAATCTTGTTAAACAGACTGTATTTAAATATTAAGCTGCATTTCATTTTATGCCCCACTTGATGGCATTTCAAACACATTTTTGGAAAAGCGGGCACAAGGTAAAACCACATTCAGAGGTTTTCATGCTCATGGTGGATAAAGTTTCAGATAATTTTCAAAGTAAGGTCACTTAAACAAAACCCAGGAAGTGATGAGAAACGACATTTGGTATTTTCATTTTAAATTATGTGCATTTGCTCGGCTAAGTGTGACTTGCACAGCAGATTTGCTGTTGCCATGGCACTTCATATGATGTCTATGATGTGCTGCTTTCCAAACCGTTTCAAGGATCTCGACTGGATGGTGGTGCAGGAACACAACCAAGCCAGACAAAAAAAGTCTAAAAGAAATGTAAAGCATTAAAGGGAGCCCATCAGAATAGAAATTAGATTTAATTTACTATTTGGGTTTGTCTATGAGGAAAACACACCGGGTCTTTTTTAGAGCATTTGAGATCAGAAATCGCAAAGCTCAGCGGTGGTTCACACATGGTGTAGATTTCTGCTCTGTGCCTTAGGGCTTTCCACACTACATCAAAATGAAAAATTGAATGCCATCTCCCACTGGAACACAGCCGCAGTGCCATATTCAACACTCAAATGATGGCGAATACTAAGATCAACAGTGTATCTCACATAAATCTAAACATAAAAAGTCACTTGCACTAAATACCATGTGTTCTGGCCTCATTGGCTGAATTTGGACTTGCATACTAGCATTTTTCTCTTACTGTTTCTGCCATACCATGGCATTTCTTTTATGGAAGACCTTCAACTTCATGCAAATGAGCAGCAATAGAGCATCTATATTGGAAGAACAGAAAGTTATCCACCACCTTTTGTGGAGCATCCACTGGAAACAACTGTTCAGTGAACTGCAGCGTTCCAGCCAGTGTTAATAGGTCTTTTTTTTTAGCCAGTTTCAATTTAAAAACTCCAATGAGAACATTTGCCTTCGGATATAAGTTTACGAACCATCCTGGTAAACTCTGAAAGCCTCTCCAGTCAGTTTAATGTCCCATATTACTACTTCATAGTTTGAAAAGTTGTCAGTTGGATTTTTTTAAGAAGGACAGAAAACAAATATAGAACAATATCCCCCGGTTTCAAAGACAAGTCTAGTCCCAAAATAAAATGCATGTTTGAGCTGTCTTCCCTGAAAACAACTTCGACTGATATATTGTAAAAAAATGACACTGCCATTGTTTTGTCTCAAGATGCACAGCAGTAATGTTTTTTTTTTTCTAAGGCAAGTTTATAAAAGCTAGACTTTTAAAGAATGTAGAAATGCTTTCATATTTTTCTTTGTGAATACAATTTGCAAAAAGGACATGAATGATGAGTGAAATATAACCTTGATCAATGCAGCAGCAGAAGTCTAGTTGAAACTCACCAGTTGACCGAGCTCACCAAAGCAAACTTAACACCAATCCGGTCAGTTTAATTTCTCCATTACAACCAGAGTCACGAACAGATGCACTCTTGAGACTAGAGTCTGTTCCGGTCGCCTGTGAGCCTCACAACTCAGCTTTCGAAAGAACAAACTGTTTAACTAGCCTAAGTGACACACACTTTAGTGTCAGTGAACAAGTCAGTTAAGCCATTTATAAGGAACTCCCACACCCGCTTATTAAAAGACCCTGGTTTCATTGAGCTGTGCTCAATCATTCCGCCTTTGAAGCTTGGGGGAAGGAATCTTGCTATTGATCTAAAAATCAAACTGTTCTTACATGACCGCTGAGAAAAAACAATGACCACTGACAGAAAGCTAGCAATGCACGATCCCCCTACTGACAAAGTGTGGAAGAAAATCATTCATTCATGTCCTATTCAACTATAACGACTCATTTAGTGATTACAAACTATAGCATTACCCACACAGCAGTTCACAATCCCATATTTAAAAGGTAGCTAACAATTATATTATGTTGATTGAGAACATTTATTATTTTATTGATGTGTTCTTATTACTGGCAGTAGTGCAACACCTGGTGTTCTTAAAAATAAAGGTTCGTCAATAGTTCTGAAAAAAATCCTTTTCTTATGAAGAACCATTTTTTCTGTAGAGTATTTCGTGAATATATGATTATTTAAAAGGTCTTGTACTTCTTGACCACTCCGCCATACATGTTTTTTGTTTACGCCTCAATCTGTCAGAAATTGTATTCTGCATTTATTTTTAACAGATATAGCTAAAGCATTTTTTCCGACTCATAGTGTCAGAGAAAAGGCAAACTTGTTTTTAACAGAGTATAAACTTTTGTTCTTTTTTTTTACTTTAAAAATGAATCGATGGGGAATCATCATATTTGGGGTTCTTAGCATAAAAAAAAGTTTTAAAAAATTCAACATAGATTGTTTTCAAAAACAACAAAAAGTTATCTGGGAAACAAGTCATTTGGAACAGGGTTCACTGCTGCAATGAACTTTCATAACATTTACCATTAAAAAAAATGTTTTTTAAAGAGATTGCACTCAGCCTAGTGATATCAGATTATAACTAGTAGGCTACTATAGGCTATAAACTGTAGAAAAAAGAAAAGAAAAGTACACAATCAGACTATAAAGCCAATTTAAATATCAAATTGTGCCGCCTACATCATATCCAATTTAACTTCCAATATCTTTTCGTGTGTCCGACTGTAAAGGTTGAACTGATTTGTTACTGGCGTTTCTTCGACATTTCACAGAAAGCAATGACCATACTTTCTAAAGACGTGTAACAGTTAGCTAGCTATAGGTTCAAACGAGATGTAGACAGCATGATAAAGTTTTTGTTCTCTCCCCTGCATCACCTCTGTGAGCGTCGAGCCCGAGCCGGTCCCGTCTGAGCTGTAACTCGGTCCTGTTTACCCAGCACTTTTTCCTCTGGAGACGGATCAATAGAATGGCTTCATCAGAGACAGACACCGCTAATGAGGCTCAGAACAGCTGACTGCTCACTTTCACTGAGCGGGAACGACCGTAGGGGGCACGGAGGGTTACATTGGAAACATGAACAGAGATCCAGAGAGAAGTAATGACCACCCGTAGAGGTGAGCACATAACTTAAAGTCAACGTAAATTGCCATTCGTAAACCATTGAACTTATGTGTATTGGCCTATACTATAAACATATAACATTATCCATTACCTCTTACAAATGTGCATTAAGAAAGTGATTACTGCCAGTTTTGATGCCATGCTGTCTTTAAGATGGAGACAGAATATTTCATACATTTCTACAGACTATAGGCCTTATCTTTAATCGTCTTATTTCTATATTGCGGCCACCATTTTGTATGCTGTGTAGTTCTCAGATGTAAATAATACACATTCTTTTAAAGATGAATACGAGGCTGTAATTTGTTCTAGAGCTAATTATCTGGCAATCTGATTGGCCAAAGAAAGCATTTTCTTGCAAATGGCAGGCGAGAGTAGCCTACATATTTTATATCTATTTCAATATTGCCATGCTGAGAGGATGTTATGCACAGTTCAGTTGCATTGATGTGTAACTATGTGGAAATAACCAGATACGAAAACCCGGCAGAAGACCTGGGGAAATACAGCATGTTCTGATGCTTTGCAAAGCATTACTGCCACCATGAGGTGGGGAAAAGAACATTACTATTGCATATTTCATTATGGCTGCATTTTACTAGTTCACTTCTAATCAAGTACAACCCTTATCTCATGAACATTCGGACATGAGACATCATGTATGCGTGTACAAGAAATGTATAAAAGCACGAATCCATTTAATCCCCAATTATTCAGTTTAGATTTTATGCATTTTTCTATTTGGATCAGCCATGCTCTTTATTCTGGTCATCTTAACTACTGATAAGGTGTCAAAATTTGGCCAGTTACTTAAGACAGCTGCAAACAATAGAGCAACTTTTACTACGAGGAAACTGATTGGAAAAGAACCATTAAACCAAGAATAAATGTGCATTTCTCTTTTAATTTGTAAATGCAACAATATTATTTTTAAATGCAATAATATCTCATTTTGTTAGGCTAAAATTGTTATATGCTCAAAATAAAAGTAAATCTTTTAGGCTAAAGTTGTTAATTCTAATGTTCAATAATGAAAAGAGTATAAATAAAGTATTACCAGTCATACTGAAAGTAAAAGTCACTGCATACACAATCTCAAATGATGCTAAAATTATGTAAAGAAACCATTTTAAAATACACGTGCAAACATTAAAAACCAAGAACAGAATCATGAGAGAAATTGTCTTTAATGTTTTCCCCATGTTAATGAATGATTTATACAAAAAAAGAGAATTTTGCTCCAACAAGAAAAATAACCTCATGACTTAAGATACTGCCAGAATGGATGCTTCATATTCACTTATGTTTTAAAAAATATCACATTAGTATGGCATCACAACTGAAAACGTCAGTGGCTACTGTAGAACAGGAACTGGCAACACCGTGGTGGATCAGCACGAGAAGCATATTTCAAACATTGATTCGGTCACATAAAGTGAAAGGTCTGATACAGTATGACACCAATACATTTAGAGTGATGGCTCTTAAAAGCAGAGTTTATTAATCATAAAAATTCTGAGTCTGAGATACACTGAAATAACCAGTTGGCAGACAAAACTAGAAAAAAAAAAAAACACATTGGAGATGGAAACTTCAAATGTAAAGCCCATTCAAGAAAACCGATAAGGCAACTGCACCTCAAAAAGCTATGGTAATCACACGACGGCCTTGAAGAAATTATGCAAGACTAGAATCATCATTTTCTTAACGTCGATCCTTTCGATCAGACTTCCGATCTCTCTCGCTTCTGGAGGACCTTCTTCCTTCTGAACTCGTTCTCTTCCTGTCAGGTTTGGAGTTCTTGTCTTTAGACCCCTTGCTTTCACGTCCGCTGCCTTTGGAGGACTTGTGTCCCCTCTCGCCCCCGGTCTTCCTGCGCTCCCTGTCCGACAGTCTCCGGCGGCGTTTGTGGTCTCGGCCGACTCTATCCCTGCCACGGCTGCGGGAGCGGGAACTGGAAGACGACGAGGAGGAGCCAGAGGAACTGCTGCTGGAGCCACTAGAAGAAGAGCTGGATCCACTGGAGGAGCTTGAAGAGGAACTGGAAGAAGAGCTGCTGCTACTTCGACTCTTGCCCTTCTTTTCCTGGACCTTGGCCCGTCCGCGAGCGTCATCGGCCTCCTCCCCAGCTTCCTTTGTGTCCGCTTTGGCTCCTTGCAGTTGGACTGATGGTTCTTGGCTCTGCTCTTGAGATGGGACTTCTGGGTCAGGTTCAAGCTGTGGCTGGTGGGTCTGAGGTGCAGTGTCATCTTGTTTGGTGTCATGTTCTGTCACAGCAGGAGTTGGGACGTCCAGTTGAGGCTCTTTACACTCCTCAGGCTGTGTTTCCATGTGGCTTTCGGGGTTTGCTGAGAGTCCGTTACGACGTCCTGCTGAGTCTCATTCTCTGTCTCCTGCTCTTCCTCCCTTCTCCCATTACCTACCTCTTCAACTATGGCTTCTGGACTCTCAACCTGCAACTTACTCTGTGTCTCAGCCTCCCTCACAACTTCTGTGACCTCCATCTTCTCTTCCTCGTCTTCCTTAACTGCTCCCACATCATCCTCCTCCTCCTCCTCCTCATCTTCCTCCTCTGCCTTTCTCTCACTCTCCTCATGCTTATCCTTCTCTGCCAGCTCCTGCTCCCCCTCCCTCTCTCTAATCTCTGCTTCCACCTCCACTAAATCTTCCTCCTCGTCCTCAATCTCCACATCATGCCTGTTACCTGTCCGCCCTACTCCAGCCTTACCCTCCTCTGGATCTTCTTTCTTCGTCTCTTCAGCCCGACGGCTATCCTCCATTTCTCTGTCACCTGTCTTCTGGGACTGACGCCTTGGCCGAGCCTCCATTTTGTTGAGTTGCTCTGCAAAGGCTTCACGTCTCTCATCAAACACACCTGGAAATTTGATCAAATATTATATCCATGCATATTTTTTTAAATCAAAATCTTTAAAACTTTAACTAGGGAAAAAAAATATCTGGTAGAAGCATTTCACAGGTTACTTTTAAAACACCTTTTTAGCTTCAGTAGTTCATTTGAAACAGACTATTGGAAACTAAAAATCCCATAGGACTATGTAGTCTTTTAAAGAAAGTAACGAAGTACATCAACTTCTGTGTTCAATCAGTGAAAAGTACGGTAGAAAAACACTTTGAATCATTTCAGATTTTCACTGTTTAGTTCATAAATACTTTAAAATTACTTGTTTGGTTTTGGTGCAATGAAAATATCAGATAAAATGTAAATATACCAGGAGTAAACAGGATCTAAAATACAAGCTGAAAAATTTAAAAAGGAACAAGTATCAAGACACGCTTACCATTTAATTTTTTCTGAGACTCCTCCAGGAGCTTTTGAGTAGCGGAGCACATTCGCCCAGGCAGGTAGAAGATCGGGGGCTTGGTCTTCGTGCGAATGAACTTGATGAGCTTAGTATTATGTGCATTCCATTCTTCTTGCTGGAATTACATGAGAAAACCAGAATGAATGTATGGAAAAGTCAGACCAAGGACAGTCTATCCTAAAAAACGTAAAGCATACAATAAAAGAGCCCTGCAGCTGAGACGCATACCAGTTGAGCGAGCTCCACTTTGTGCTCCAGAAGTCGCAGCTCTGTTTGTTTGGCACGTCTTTCTTCAAAGAGCTCTCTCCTTTCACCCTCAACTTTTTTACGCTCCTGTTCTGCTTGCACTTCCAATTTCTGCTCAATTTCTTGGCGTCTTTTTAACTGGAGGGGGGGAAAAAACATGAAGCTTAAAAATCAAAGCAGCACTTCGTTTCAGATGCAGTTTGACTTAGTGTTGTGTGCAATTCGCTGACTATCAGCGTGAACTGAATACAAAAAGTGGGTTGGAAATAATTCTGCTTTGAAGGACCCGTTGAAGAAAAAAAAAAACTTCATTCTACACCATGCAGGGATGGGTGAACTTGGTCCTGGAGGGTCACTGTCCTGCTGAGTTTTGCTCCAACCCTAATCAAACCCACCTGAACCAGTTAACCAATGTCTTCAGGATTACTAGAAGGCTATAGGCAGGTGAGTTTTATCAGGGTTGGAGCTAAACTCTTCAAAAACAATGGCTCTCAAGGACAGAGTTTCCACATCCATGCTCTAGACGAATTTATCTGAAAATAGACTTAAAGGAACCAAAAAAGATTCAAATCATGCGTCTACCCGGTCTGTGGACACAGTAGACTCCTGTTTAAACTTCTGCAATGTTCCCATCAATAGGCCAAACATGCGCCGGTTTCTGAATGAGATAAAATAATTTAAATTAATTCAAGAAAATTTGCAGTGGAAAACAAATAAATAAATGATAAAAAAGCTTTGCAGACATTGCCCAAAACAAAAGCAGTACCTCTGCTTTCCTCTCTCGTCCATGGTCTGATCTTGAATAAGATCTCGGCGCGTACGTTCTTTGGAGGTAGCAACCACAGATGACTGCAACGCTGGCTATAGATAGAAAATAAAAACATGATTCAATAAGGGGACAAGTCTTCATTGTGGGGGGGGGGCAAATGTGGTCAGCATACTTTTTTGACATCGTCATCATCCTCAGCGTCACTGTCATGGCGTGAATCTCTCCTGGCTCGCTGATCCCCTGCCAGCCTAGTTTGACAGACAATTTGTAAATACATTTTGGAAACTTGCAAACATGAACTTAATTCATAACATATCCAGAAATCAGGTAATTGGTGAGAGATCTCACCTCAAGAGTGCCCCTTCGATGTCCCTCTGTTTGGCTGGGGGTCCTACACCGCTATCTGAGAGTCCACGCCTGAGAGGGGTTGACAGAAATTAAGGAAAAATCCAACATGTACTTATTACAAGCAGTTACCTAGAAAAGAACAGATTCTTACCTCAGCAAATTGATTCCACGCCCCCTACCTCCACCTGGGCCTGGGATGGTCAGCCTCCTATTTTGACCCGGTCTGGAAAAGGCAAAAGTTGCACAGTTAATAAGCATAGCTTTAAATAAAAGAACAGCAAATTTAACCTTGACTATGACTGTGCAACTTCTTGCTTAGATATAAGCTTCACAATTACAATCTAGGTCAGTGGATATTAACTGACAAGCAAAGGACATAGACAACAGTAAATGCAACCTTTAAAATGGAAGAGAAACAGCTATGCTTTTGTTGCGTTCACTCATATTCTATGATACTTTGGCACAAATTCATCTCGTTCCGCACAAAGAATACTAATCAAACCATGAGAAAAAGTATTTAAGGATATATAAAAATGCAACATGAATTAACCACAATGTATTTTGCACATTTTAAAACGAAACATTTTTTGTTTAATTTCAGACCCCATTAAATCACAATATTGTTGTGTAACCTTTAAGCCTCAAAGCTAGGCTAACTTCATTTTCTTCATAGATAAATTGATTTTGAACAATAACTTGTAAACCTTTAAATACAGACTTACTGTAGACAACAAGATTACTAAATGGTACATACTTTTGTTGAAGCTGTCAGGTCGTATTATTATTTTAACTTCAAATAATCATGTTTAACAGTGGAAATCCTGGTGAAAACTACATTAGCTAGTTATGAATCTGCTAATAAATTTCAAATCAAAGAAACAAGCAGCAAATTGCAGCAAAATAATGCTTACCCACTCAAATGAAGCACTGAATAACACTCAACTGTAAGCCTAATATGCATATTTTGTTAAAAAAAATATGTATTATATATATATATATATGTGTGTGTGTGTGTGTGTGTATACACACACACACACACATTTATAAATGTACAGTGTAGTATTGTTTGATTTTTTTGCTTAAAAGTTTATAATGCTGAGATTCACCTTGTAGCTGGTTAGTTTGGTTTATAACTATTAATATCAATGGGAAGTAAAATAAAAAGGAAATACACTTCTATAACCAAAGCTTCTGAAAATAAAGTATGAACTGTTGCACTTTTTTGACGACTCATCTTGCACTTGGTAGATGAACGCACTCTAGAATAAAGGCATATCACAAATAGTTCTAAAATTCGTTATAAATACAAAATAATAGCAGAGTCCACACCAAAATTATAACGGCACAGAAAAAACGATACCTTTGGAATCACTTTCACCAAGATTTTTGTGTGTGTGTGTGAACGATCCTAAAGAATGACCCGCCCCATGATACTCACACGTACCAAATCACGTTCAAGTTTGTCACGTAAATAATAAAGCCTATTGGATATTAAATTAAAGACAACCTCCCTTGTTCAGTCCAAACATACAGTTCCAATAAGACATAAACAGAGTTAGTGCATCTAGAAGACATTGTTACTTTTATAGGATAACAAATTACGACACTGTGTTGGGTCTCCAAAGATTTGGATGAAAAGCCAGAAACACGCTTCACTTGCCATGCAAACAAAAAGCAAGCAAGAAGTCCTTTACTAATTTCAATTGCAAGTAGTTAAACTCTAAGGACCAATCTTCGAAGAGAACCTTATTGTTAATCTAATTAACACATTACTAAGGCTAGATTTACAACCAGCCTTCATTATACAGAATCTATTTTATACTGCGTATCATTGTGCTTGCCGACAGATATGATGCTTGCTCTCCAGCATACTTATGTATGGGGCCTGGGTGATTTAGATAGCTCTGAGAGATCACTGCACAAAAATAAAGACTCATCAGTATAATTTGTCGATGATTTAATCGCTGAAATTTAACACATGTGATATTTTAGCTTGTGCGCTAGCCGCAGTCTTAGCTTGCTAACAGGCCCTGGCTTATTTTCCACCAAATAAACGTTACTGGTTAAAACGCTTTCATCAAGTAATACCTCAGTTCACCCGGATCTCTGCCGGTTAGTTTTCGAATATTTTCGTCCACGCTCTTTAAGCTTTCCTTGGCTTTTTCCAGCTGGTCTTGCAAACTTCGAACGGCCACCGCCATCTTGCTCTTCGTTTTCCAGCAGCTGCGCGTGGAGCGTCGTGCGCGCGCTCGGCTCAATGAAGGCGAGTAGCACTGATCACATGATCACATGGGCGTTTCTGCATATCGAAACTCCACCACACGCGCAAGAACCATGATTGACAGGATCTTTTTTTTACAGTCTATGGTCGAGATACAGACGGTTGTGAGTAAAATTAATAGACTTTACCGGCAGATACAAATAGTTGTCGGTCTCTAAAATATATATTGTTTACCTTCATTGCAACATTATCTCAGATTTTCAATTTCAAATATGGCTGATAAAAGGTCCCTTGATTTTTCAATCATGAAAAATATTCCAAATATGCAAAAAAAACTAACTATATATTATATTCATTTTGACCAAGTAGTTTCTTAAGAAATCTCACATAATCTTGCATATCACTTCTATGACATTTAGTTCTCTTATTTATTTTCACTAATTTTAAATAAATGCTATTAATTACTTTTGTACAGTAACAAAGTAAAAATACATTACGGTCCACCACTACATCAGCATAGAAAAGAAAAGACTATCGCAACTTATGTTTAAAGGTGACTTTAACAACAAAAAACTCTTTAAACATATCTCAAAAGAACAATATCAAAGACAGGTCCTGATGCATATTATGGATATGACAAACTGGAGCAATTGAACTCACCAACTGTGGTACAAAGTCTATAATAAAATTGAACCGAATTCAATATTTTGCAAGTCAATAGTAACATCCAAAAATAATTAGAATTACAGAAACATTCTTAAACATTCTTTTCAGTCTTACACTTTTTGAAAGAGATATATTTTCTATTTTAATTAGCTATTTAACAATTTTGGCTGAAATTATCATGGTAGTTTTTTTTGCAAGGGACATTTCTTTCATTTTCATTACATGGTAAATGGACTGCATTTAAATAGCGCTTTCACAGACCCAATGGCCACCAAAACACTTTACAATTTGCCTCACATTCACCCATTCACTCACTCATTCATACACCGATGGCGGTGTCAGCCGTACAAGGCGCCATCCAGCTCGTCGGGAGCAGCTGGGGTTAGGTGTCTTGCTCATGGACACCTCGACACTTGGTCAGGAGGATGAACCACCGACCTTTCGGTTTGTAGGCAACCTACATGAACCACTGAGCCACTGTCGCCCCATTACATTACATTTTCAATAAAAATTGGATGATTATTTGTTAGTTCTTTGCATGGTTTTGGACAACAACACCATGACAAAGAAATGCTAATAAAGCCAAATATGTGTTAGCATTTTATGTAAAAAAAAAAATACTTTTATTTGACAATACCAATGATTCAAAATGACAGTCATTTGTAGTTGTAACAGGTCTACTTTAATATTACACACAATTAAATGAAATGTGGCAAAATAGTCTTTCTATATTCTACAAAACCTCCAAAATATCTCTCATAGTTGCTCCAATTCACATGAATTTTCTTGGTAAAGGCTCTTCCATCCGTTTCTCAGTCTTTGTCAGCCAAATCATTTTGCTCAAAATACCTTTAACAGAGAGAATTGAGATTATACTTCATAAGAACACCTGTACACACATTTCAGGAAACCCTAAATCTGGTTATAACAGCACATGTCAGTTACCTGGCAACAATACAAATCATCAAGTTAAGAGCTGACAAACGATCATCGTCTTTGCTCTCCTGGAAGAGAAAAATATTCAGTCTATTTTAAACAACCTATTTTAGACTGTCAACAAACAAGCCTTCACTTGCGCAAATGCAACGGAAGCAAGGGAGAAAATAGTGATACTTCAGCTTTTAATTCAGAGCAAACCAAAAGGTGTTTACCAGATTGGCACGCACTGTTGAGCAGCGTCTTGCCAACTCTCTGATAAGGGAATGTGCTTCAGGAAGCAGCGGCTTCTCAAGGCACGCTAGTAATGCAGCCATCTGCCCTGTGAAGATAAATGTTAGTGTAAGCAATGTACAGATACACTGAGCAAATACAGTTTAATAATACTTTACATTTTAAAGGAAAACATGGTGTTTTAATATTGTACATGCAATCAAAATTCCTGTTTTTTATGGAACATTGCAGTATTTATTATAAATTATTTATTTGTGCACATCATTATTTTTAAATACATGCACACGTGATCTTTAATCAAAATAACTTCCACTCTTCTCTGATGACGTGTTCACTGGTGTGAGGGCGGGGCTACCTGTCACTCACCTGAGATCGACCAATAGAAAACCACAACAATCCAATAAATTTCTGATGGACAAAATCGAGTCCCGCCCTACATTTTTTTTTTTCTTGATCAAGAAGTAATTTCACTCAGATATATGCAGTGGAGGACGAAAGTACACAAATCAACTACTTGAGTAAAAGCACCTGATTTTTAATGTACTCAAGTATTCAAAGTAAAAAGTACTGATCAATGAATGTTTGTTTTGAAATTTCATATATTTTCTATAATCCTACTGCTCAAAATACCATGGGGAGGTGGAACGTTGGGTTGAACATCATTATGAATTGTCAGTTGCCAGCACTAGTCAGTAAGAAAGATTAGTGGATGCAGATACATAATATGTATTGTGTGTTGACAAATAATAAAGACAGACGTCACATAGGGCTAAATACATAACATTTTAAAATGAACACTATGCAAACATATAGTTTTAAATGGCGGGGAAGAATGCAAGTGCAATATTTGTGTTATTTCAATGTTATGTTTTTTTTTACTAAAAATCTACACCGTTAAGATGATGATATGGACATGCCCACATTCAAGCATTACAGCTCACCCTTTTACAGCAGATTTAGTTTACAAACAACTGAGTGCCGTGACCTAAATATGATTTTCATTTACAATAATAAATCCTAAAATTCGTCCTTTGTAACTTACTTTTTGCGCGTTTGGTCGCGTGCTCACTCAAACTCAGAGAATCTCACAGTTCTTGGCTCATTTTGAGTCAGACTTGTAAATTCAGTTAACTGGAGACTCTGAACGGATCATTGAATCAGTGAGTTGTTTACTCGAGAACAGTCCAATTTGTAAATGGATGATTTGGTGTGAATTAGCGAAGCGATTTTACAGGTTCATTGAAAACAATCAGCTCGTTCACAAATCAGACACTGCTATTGCGTCTCAGAGCACCAGACAATTTCTTCAGTTTAGAATAACGAGTAACAATATGTTTTAATGAAATGTAGTGGACCAAAAGTATGATTTTATGCTGTGGAATGTAGTGAAGTAAAAGTTTCTCAAAATAAAAATAATCCAGAAAAGTACAGTTTCATGGTGACTTTAAAGACAAAAACTCTTTAAACATATCTCAAAAGAACAATATCAAAGACAGGTCCTGATGCATATTATGGATATGACAAACTGGAGCAATTGAACTCACCAACTGTGGTACAAAGTCTATAATAAAATTGAACCGAATTCAATATTTTGCAAGTCAATAGTAACATCCAAAAATAATTAGAATTACAGAAACATTCTTAAACATTCTTTTCAGTCTTACACTTTTTGAAAGAGATATATTTTTTATTTTAATTAGCTATTTAACAATTTTGGCTGAAATTATCATGGTAGTTTTTTTTGCAAGGGACATTTCTTTCATTTTCATTACATGGTAAATGGACTGCATTTAAATAGCGCTTTCACAGACCCAATGGCCACCAAAACACTTTACAATTTGCCTCACATTCACCCATTCACTCACTCATTCATACACCGATGGCGGTGTCAGCCGTACAAGGCGCCATCCAGCTCGTCGGGAGCAGCTGGGGTTAGGTGTCTTGCTCATGGACACCTCGACACTTGGTCAGGAGGATGAACCACCGACCTTTCGGTTTGTAGACAACCTACATGAACCACTGAGCCACTGTCGCCCCATTACATTACATTTTCAATAAAAATTGGATGATTATTTGTTAGTTCTTTGCATGGTTTTGGACAACAACACCATGACAAAGAAATGCTAATAAAGCCAAATATGTGTTAGCATTTTATGTAAAAAAAAAAATACTTTTATTTGACAATACCAATGATTCAAAATGACAGTCATTTGTAGTTGTAACAGGTCTACTTTAATATTACACACAATTAAATGAAATGTGGCAAAATAGTCTTTCTATATTCTACAAAACCTCCAAAATATCTCTCATAGTTGCTCCAATTCACATGAATTTTCTTGGTAAAGGCTCTTCCATCCGTTTCTCAGTCTTTGTCAGCCAAATCATTTTGCTCAAAATACCTTTAACAGAGAGAATTGAGATTATACTTCATAAGAACACCTGTACACACATTTCAGGAAACCCTAAATCTGGTTATAACAGCACATGTCAGTTACCTGGCAACAATACAAATCATCAAGTTAAGAGCTGACAAACGATCATCGTCTTTGCTCTCCTGGAAGAGAAAAATATTCAGTCTATTTTAAACAACCTATTTTAGACTGTCAACAAACAAGCCTTCACTTGCGCAAATGCAACGGAAGCAAGGGAGAAAATAGTGATACTTCAGCTTTTAATTCAGAGCAAACCAAAAGGTGTTTACCAGATTGGCACGCACTGTTGAGCAGCGTCTTGCCAACTCTCTGATAAGGGAATGTGCTTCAGGAAGCAGCGGCTTCTCAAGGCACGCTAGTAATGCATATAGCCATCTGCCCTGTGAAGATAAATGTTAGTGTAAGCAATGTACAGATACACTGAGCAAATACAGTTTAATAATACTTTACATTTTAAAGGAAAACATGGTGTTTTAATATTGTACATGCAATCAAAATTCCTGTTTTTTATGGAACATTGCAGTATTTATTATAAATTATTTATTTGTGCACATCATTATTTTTAAATACATGCACACGTGATCTTTAATCAAAATAACTTCCACTCTTCTCTGATGACGTGTTCACTGGTGTGAGGGCGGGGCTACCTGTCACTCACCTGAGATCGACCAATAGAAAACCACAACAATCCAATACATTTCTGATGGACAAAATCGAGTCCCGCCCTACATTTTTTTTTTCTTGATCAAGAAGTAATTTCACTCAGATATATGCAGTGGAGGACGAAAGTACACAAATCAACTACTTGAGTAAAAGCACCTGATTTTTAATGTACTCAAGTATTCAAAGTAAAAAGTACTGATCAATGAATGTTTGTTTTGAAATTTCATATATTTTCTATAATCCTACTGCTCAAAATACCATGGGGAGGTGGAATGCTGGGTTGAACATCATTATGAATTGTCAGTTGCCAGCACTAGTCAGTAAGAAAGATTAGTGGATGCAGATACATAATATGTATTGTGTGTTGACAAATAATAAAGACAGACGTCACATAGGGCTAAATGCATAACATTTTAAAATGAACACTATGCAAACATATAGTTTTAAATGGCGGGGAAGAATGCAAGTGCAATATTTGTGTTATTTCAATGTTATGTTTTTTTTTACTAAAAATCTACACCGTTAAGATGATGATATGGACATGACTACATTCAAGCATTACAGCTCACCCTTTTACAGCAGATTTAGTTTACAAACAACTGAGTGCCGTGACCTAAATATGATTTTCATTTACAATAATAAATCCTAAAATTCGTCCTTTGTAACTTACTTTTTGCGCGTTTGGTCGCGTGCTCACTCAAACTCAGAGAATCTCACAGTTCTTGGTCATTTTGAGTCAGACTTGTAAATTCAGTTAACTGGAGACTCTGAACGGATCATTGAATCAGTGAGTTGTTTACTCGAGAACAGTCCAATTTGTAAATGGATGATTTGGTGTGAATTAGCGAAGCGATTTTACAGGTTCATTGAAAACAATCAGCTCGTTCACAAATCAGACACTGCTATTGCGTCTCAGAGCACCAGACAATTTCTTCAGTTTAGAATAACGAGTAACAATATGTTTTAAGAAATGTAGTGGACCAAAAGTATGATTTTATGCTGTGGAATGTAGTGAAGTAAAAGTTTCTCAAAATAAAAATAATCCAGAAAAGTACAGTTTTATAGTGACTTTAAAGACAAAAACTCTTTAAACATATCTCAAAAGAACAATATCAAAGACAGGTCCTGATGCATATTATGGATATGACAATCTGGAGCAATTGAACTCACCAACTGTGGAACAAACTCTCTCTCCTCAAACCAAATGATTAAATACTCCAGCACTGCAGAGATGGTTGACTGAACAGAGAATATAAATGAAACGACAATTAAATATTCAATTAATACGTGATTTGTATGTGAATAATCATCACAGCAGCTATCAAATGACAGTTACCTGGTTTAGTTTGCTGACAATGCTCAGGAAAGGAGGGAAACCAGTCTGATGAAAAGGGATTCAAGAACATCAAATCATGACAATGCTCATGGTGTGATAATAAATCTACTTCATGTAATCCATTCATGCTGAAATGTGTTGATAATCTAATAAAGGCGGAATTAGTACCTTGACATAATCAAGACCCGGGTTAACGTTGTCTTCTTCTTTCAGCTGAATGTCAAGACAAACATTCTCACCCAAGCAGAACCTCCTCCATCCATCCTCATCTTCAGTTTTGGGCTAAAGGGGGAGAAGTATTTGCTCTTTTTTTTTAAAACACCTTTTTCATTTTAAACTTTGTTCACATATTAATTGTCTTACCATGACAACATTATCATCCAAAAACTGAGCTTTCCAATGCTGACGATGCTTGTTAACACTCTGAAAACAAGAAAGCAACTGATGATACTAGACAGACAAATGCTAGATATTTCCTGATTTTAAAAGTACAAGTAAAAGTAACCAATGCAGTTTAAATTATACACCTGTCTGATTTCTGAAAATTTGCTGACTTCTTGCTGCTGCCATTTCAGGCTAGGAGAGAAACCTTGAGGTGCAGCCAGACAACCTGTGATCTGTGAAACAAAATATGCAAAATTATTACACACATAACAAGATTTACAACATACTATACACTGTTTACTCGACTCACTCACAGACACATTCACAGATTGTTTCTTCTTCAGCTTCTTTGGATCAATTTGTGCCACAACAACATCTGGGAACAGAGACGCTTCCTTCCTGTAAAAATATAATGCTCACTGTGAAAAAAAAAAAATCATACATCTGAAAAATAATTAGACAAAAAGTATCTTATAAGAAATATCCTCTTTCCTGTCAAAAACAAAAAGAGGCTGTTTGAATTTAAATAGACAAATACTTAAGAGCCTATGATTGGATCATAATTGCAGTTATTATTATGCATTATTCAATACAAGATGGACTCAGAGTTAAACACGAACACAAATAGCCCATTAAGTACTCTGTGTACATAAGGAGCAAATATAAGAAAAATAATAAATATAATAGAAAATAATAGAATAAAATAGATGAAAAGAATACATAATATGCAAAACCAAATAACACAAAGAAATTATCTGTGATATACATTTTTTTTGCAAGTTGTATTTAAATTATATTAATGATCTAAACTGTGCATATTTAGGCATATTCATGTTCAATAATAAGTAAACCTGGTGCTTATATAAATAAGGTTCTACTTGCGTCTACTTTGAAAAGATAAAATATTGAAGAATGAAGATGCACAATGACTTACTGGACCTGTCTGAGGTATTCTTGAGGGTTTCTGGGCGGTTCGTTTAAATTATATTCATCTGCGTCGTAGGACTCCACGGGCAGAAGTCTGGGCATCAACTCCTCCACATCTGACTTCATGTCTTTGCGTTATTTTCTCTGCGCGATCAAAATAAATCAGCATTCATAAATCGCTGTTCCACGCTCTCTATGTGCTTGTCAACCTCTCCATTTTGAAAACACTGGGCACGATGACGCCCAATGGACGCGACGGTTACCGTGGTGAGTCTTATTCGCTCGTTATGATACAGATGGAAAGATGTGTAGTGACATCTGTTGTTTGGGAGCAATATGAAGGCGAAGGGACTATGAAAACATAATGGCTAAGTATACCGGTATATAATATAGAAGTAACTTAGAATATGATGAATTGTCAATGCTTGCATACTTTTAAGTGAACATTTGCCCCTGGAAATGAATTTCAGGGGCATTTTGATAACTTCATTTTTTTTTACACATGAAAACCCATAGTGTCACCCATGCTATATTATGTGAATTAAATCAATTAAATGAAATTAAGCATGAAAATAACCACTATACTGATCAATTAAATAAGGGTTTGTTTTGCTGGCAGAACTTCAGACTCTGCGGACCTTTGCTCATTCCTATCAGTAATCTTTCCTCTAACAACACTGTAACTGAGTGGGCTGACATGTTACCCAGATGCAATATGAATAAGTTATTATTGTACTGGATAGACCACTCAATCAGTTATATTCAAAAATATAATGAAAAGATTCTGACCTGTATCTTTGATACACTCTCCGGTATGGGTTGTTTATGAAAAGCATATGTAGGATAACCTTCCTGCTAAATATTTTCTGTATTCATAATTTCTTTATTCATTCTAGAGCAGATGACCACAGTAATATTAGTAATATTTACTGTGCCTGTTTTACAAGTCTTAAGGCCTGTTCAAACGATTACACACCAAAACACAATTTCTTTCTGTTTATTCTAAGCATCCTCTGCAGTTTTTAATTGGCTGTCAATGGTTTTATCATTTAGTAAAAAATGTAGTTTTTCTGTGTTGTTATTGAATAGGCCTAGTTGTGGACGCTGCTATTTTTTTAGATACGTTTTAAACTTTATATTTATAATTAGCGTCCTTGGTGTGAATGGGTATTTATTTACTCACTATAATATCTCAAGTAAAATCCAAACAAGGTAAAGAAAAAAGAAAAAAAGATTGCTACTTCATGTAGTCTAACATTGTGAAACCTTATCAGTTTGAATGTGGCTTTGGTCCAATGAAAGTTTGTGATGTGGCGTGTGGTGATGTTAATGATTTACTGACAGTAACCTATAATCCAATCTCTGCTTGTCAGAATGTGATCTGCATAGATTGGCTCATTCTCTGACAAGACAGAGGGAATGACATTTAGCTGGGATTTAGCTTGGCTTTTCCTCTGACTATAGGATTTTGAAATGTATATGATCTACTGAGATGAAGGGAATTGCTGGATGAATCCAAACATGGCAGCTGTGCGTTCATTCATTTTGTTTCATGTTGTCTTTGGCTTTTTACACCATGGTTTGGGACTGATTTCAGACTACAAATTATGTGGAGACCCTGAATGTGAACGTAAGTTGATCATTTATATTAAAATACCATAAAAGGAAAGATTAGACTGAAACTGTGAGGTGTGTTTACCGGTTCATCTTAGAATTATATGGCTTTGTGCAAAATATTTAAATTATGTGATTCATGTACAAATTATTGTCATGCTTTCTTATCTTTGAGTTTTTTTTCCGTTTCTCATTTCTTCAGGCATGATAAGTCGTGTGCAGGCACAGAGAGACCATACAGCTAAAGACTGCCGCTTTCTAAACCTCAAAAAAGGGGATATGATCACGGTTTACTACAAACTCACTGGAAAAAGAAATGATCTCTGGGCAGGAAGTGTGAGTCTACCCTTTTCTGGTTCTGTTCTTGATTAATTAAATCGTTGATGAATTAAAAATATGCATGTGTGGGTTTAATGTTCTTTAAGCTTATTAAGTTTACTGATAAATAAAAACATTATATTATCATTATATTCATAATGTTTTACATTTTGCAGATAGAAAAGCTGTCCGGATTGTTCCCAAAAGATGCCATCAAGGTTGATCAACTGTTTATTGATGAGAAAAAGGAAATCCAGGTGCCGACCCAGGTAATGTACTTTTTTTTTTTAAAGGTATTGGATGCAGACACATAATATGTATTGTGTGTTGACAAATAATAAAGACAGACATCGCATGGGGCTAAATCCATAACATTTTAAAATGAACGCTATGCAAACATACTAGTTTTATATAATTTGAAATGGCAGGGAAGAATGCAAATGCAATATTTGTGTTATTTTAATGTTGTGGTAACCTAAAAAATGTGATACATCTACATTAACTGGTTTTAGGCTGAAAATTATGGGATGATTATAGTATCAAAATGATTAACACGTGCAAGCACACTTATCAATGAACTTGATACATGTTGCAGAAATGTTTTATCCATGCCTTTCAACTTGCGTGTGCAAAATTCAAAATTGAATGAATGTGAAGCAATTTGTACAAATAGAGACATTTTTGTGAATACAAATGTTTTCCTTTGTATTAGTGAATCATAATTTGCACATACAACACAGAAGATGTGCATGTGTGGATCAGGTGACACGCGTGCATTCATTGACGTCTTTTGTTTGCAGATCTCATTTGATTCATTTGGATTTTGAGACTTTCTTTTCGCGGTTTTTAAGCATTTCACAACCCACACACAAACAACTACAAATGAATAGGCCTGGTGCTAATTATTAATGTGTGCACAACTACCCATCTATTTGACAAATTCACAAATGTGCGTCACTACATTTAATACAATATAAAACTAATACACTACATCTAAAACTAATACAATACAACTTGTGTGTGCAAAATCCAAAATCACATGAATGTGCAGCATTTTGTACAAATAGAGACATAGTTGTTAATACAAAACCTTGATTTTGTATTAATGTAGGCCAGAATTTGTGCATGCAACAAGTACGATGTGCATTTGTAGATCAGGTGACACGCGTGCATTCATTGACTCGTTTCTGAGTCGATCCTATTTGATTCATTTGGATTTTGAGACTTTCATTTCGCGGGTTTTGCCTTGCACGATCCACACACAGCTGTCTGAGAAAACCTGCTACCACTAGATGGCAGTATTCTGCTAAAACAGACAACGGCAGCGTAATCAAGCGCTCTTCCGCATTTAAGACGCTTAATGAGAGTGATATTGAAGCACCTAATTTAGTACACAATAATATAGGCCTACCCTATTAATAAAGCATACTTTGTAGAGGCAAACATTACATCAGATTATGAACAGCACCCATAGAAAACCATTATAAAACGCTTCACGTGCAATCGCGCGTTGCATGTTCAGGAAGGTGTATTGGTTACCGAGTTTAATATCACCGTCTTACTGCATTGACGTTAAGCTTTTTCTTTATAATATGCTCTATGGGAGGAAAACTATATAGCTAGCCTACAGACAAGAGACTACATGAACGCAACGCACAGCGTTTCAAGTTAATACAATTTTCCTTCCCGAGCCTGTTAAAAAGAAAAGGCTTAACATGAAATTCTGCAGTTGCGTTTAATGGGAGAGCAACCGGTCCGAGAGCGCAGTGAAGAAGTTTTAGGTTTGACATTCGCCACATTTTATAAAGGGACCCTCTGCAAATTCCACTCACAGTCAAAAAAATATAAACGTCCAGTCATTCATTCAAATGAACATCTTATTATATTATACATATACATACATTACATTATATTATAATATAAACATTATATTATAACCTTGCTTGGAAGTCTAGTGGGCAGACTGACTTAGCCTACAATTTTTTAAATTACTGTAAATTGTTTTTCTATTCATGTTCCAAAGGTTGTAGTACGTAGTGATAAATCAGGTGAAATTTTACATTATTCACCTGTAGTAAGTCACCAAAAACCCGTGTGGTTAATTACAGTAATTTCTATATAAAATAATAATTGTTTACTGTAAATAGGCTACATGAAGGGAGGTATTGGGACAATTTCACCTGTAGTAAGCCAGTCTAGTCACTAGCAACATACTACAACCATTTTGAACATGAAAAAAACCCTTTTGGTGAATTACAGTATTTTTCTGCAGAATACAGGCTACATGAAGGGAAATATTGTCCAAATTGTTTTTGTAAGTCAGTCTTACAGAAACCTTCTACGAGCTTTGGAATTTGAAAATGTCTGTTATTAAATTTTAAAAGTAATTTGAATTAAAACAAATTATACGTTTTAACCACTGATCTATCTAGAATGACATTATATAGATCAGTGGTTTTAACGCAGTTAGTGGAATTGGCAGACGTTCCCTTGTGCATCATGACATGAGCTGTGGTTAGTTAGCGTTCTCATGTAGAAATATGCAGCTACAGGCCCGCTACGCCAGTTGATTTTCAATTAATATTTCATGTCGATATACAATGGTTGCATATTGTTAAAACTCATCGTGCTATATAGTAAGAAAGACTATAGCCTATAACAGTGGCTTAAGGGTCAAGGGAAAACAAATGTAGGCCTACTGTGAAAATCGTCTTTAATATTTAAAAACAGACATTTTCAAATTTCAAAGCTTGTATACTATGTATACAATGTGTAGTCAGATAAAAATAAGCATATAATATGAACGCAACTGCGAAATTTCACCTTTTTTTAACATGAAGGAAACTTTTATTAACTTGAAACGCCGTACGTTCATGTAGTCTCTTGTCTGTAGGCTATATAGTTTTCCTCCCATAGAGCATATTATAAAGAAAAAGCTTAACGTCAATGCAGTAAGACGGTGATATTAAACTCGGTAACCAATACACCTTCCTGAACATGCAACGCGCGATTGCACGTGAAGCGTTTTATAATGGTTTTCTATGGGTGCTGTTCATAATCTGATGTAATGTTTGCCTCTATAACGTATGCTTTATTAATAGGGTAGGCCTATATTATTGTGTACTAAATTAGGTGCTTCAATATCACTCTCATTAAGCGTCTTAAATGCGGAAGAGCGCTTGATTACGCTGCCGTTGTCTGTTTTAGCAGAATACTGCCATCTAGTGGTAGCAGGTTTTCTCAGACAGCTGTGTGTGGATCGTGCAAGGCAAAACCCGCGAAATGAAAGTCTCAAAATCCAAATGAATCAAATAGGATCGACTCAGAAACGAGTCAATGAATGCACGCGTGTCACCTGATCCACAAATGCACATCGTACTTGTTGCATGCACAAATTCTGGCCTACATTAATACAAAATCAAGGTTTTGTATTAACAACTATGTCTCTATTTGTACAAAATGCTGCACATTCATGTGATTTTGGATTTTGCACACACAAGTTGTATTGTATTAGTTTTAGATGTAGTGTATTAGTTTTATATTGTATTAAATGTAGTGACGCACATTTGTGAATTTGTCAAATAGATGGGTAGTTGTGCACACATTAATAATTAGCACCAGGCCTATTCATTTGTAGTTGTTTGTGTGTGGGTTGTGAAATGCTTAAAAACCGCGAAAAGAAAGTCTCAAAATCCAAATGAATCAAATGAGATCTGCAAACAAAAGACGTCAATGAATGCACGCGCATCACCTGATCCACACATGCACATCTTCTGTGTTGCATGTGCAAATTATGATTCACTAATACAAAGGAAAACATTTGTATTCACAAAAATGTCTCTATTTGTACAAATTGCTTCACATTCATTCAATTTTGAATTTTGCACACGCAAGTTGAAAGGCATGGATAAAACATTTCTGCAACATGTATCAAGTTCATTGATAAGTGTGCTTGCACGTGTTAATCATTTTGATACTATAATTATCCCATAGAAAATAGTATTTAATATAATCAAATCAACGTATACAATCAGTTACAGCAACAAAAACATCATGAAGTGCAAATTCACCCTGTTTTCTTAATGCATGTTTTTGAATGATTCATCCATGCATAGGTTTCTTTTCTTTCTTCTTCTTTTTTTGACCTTCAAAATGTCACAACTAAGTCATCCGGTGAAATGAAATGCATTTAAATGAAAATAAATTTCTCCAATCATTTTGTCTGCAAACACCCCACACCCCTTGCTTACAACTGACTGCAAGCTTCTTACAATTTGCCTCCATCCAAACAACTGATGGATTCGTTGATGCCCTACGCTCCTAAACATAAAAGTTCTTTATTACCATCAGTAGAACCTTTCCACTGGACGAAAGGTTCTTTATAGTGGAAAATGTTTTAGTCCTGTCCCACATGTACAGCAAATTTATTATAGCAAATACAATTTATTATTGCACTTATTATAGCAAATACAATAACTGGGTAAAAACTAGATACTAACCCTGAACCTACCCCTAAACCTAACCTTAACCCAAGTAATTACCTTATATTACCAGTACTTTCTTAGGTAAGTACACGTACTGTAAAATAAAGTTTAACTGAAAAGGGTTCCTTAGATTATTAAAATGTTCTTTATACTTATAAGAAATTATTATAAGAAATATATAAGAAAGTATATAAGAAAATAACAGTTATTGTATGAACTGTTTACTGTAAGGTTCTTTGGGGAACCAAAAATAGTTCTTCTATGGCTTCACTGCAAAAAAAAAAAACCTTCTTGTAAACTTTATTTTTAATTAAGATTGTATTTTGATTTTTTCACCTGTGTCACAATACAGAGGAAAAGATCTGTCAATACTTCTGTCACTTTAAAACTTTAAGGCTCGGATCAGGCAGATATAGATAATTTTTCACTAAAGTGAACAGAACTATCTGACTCAACTTAGCTGGTGTGTTGATGAAGAAATCTGAATGATCTGACTAATTTTTCCATGTATGCTGATTTGGTTAGAAAAGAGTCTACCAAGAACATAAATATTAATCATAAATTCTCTCCTCAGGAATATGACTTTATCTGCTTTGATGAAAATGGTTCAGTCATTGAGCACAGCACTGCATTTAATGACCTGGAAGATTTCACACAAGAAACCCAAGAAAGCGATATAAATTACCTCCATGATAAACCTACTGATAGAGAAGAGAGTGAACCCAGAACGATTTCTGTTCAAGATGTTTCTGATCAAAACAGCCTCAAGACAACAGAAAAAGGTGGGTCTTCATGGATAGGCTCTGCTGTTAATGGATGGTTTGGCAGGAATGAACAAAGCAATGATGAACCACAGGATGAAAGCAGTAAAGAATCCTTCAAAAGCAGAAAAATAGTGATGGATATCGAGGAGAACCATGTGGAGGAGAAGACGAACTCTGGAACATTTGGTTGGATCAGGGGTGAACTGACCAATGCTTTTGGATTTGGAAACCAGGATCTAAAGACTGACACTCAGGACAATATTGAGAGCCCAGCAAATGATAAAGACATCTCATCTCAGGAGTCTAGCTCCTGGATAAGTATGGGCAGAGATGTCTTGGGCTTTAGTGAAGACAATACTCCAGCTGCAACTAAACTTGAAGCTGAGATGGCAGATGAAAACACACACATGGAGGACCAAAGCATTCTTAACCCCGGTCAGAACATGGATGTGGATGACAAAATACAGAGAGATGAAAACAACCCTGATGACAGTGTGGGGAATGAGGATGGTCCCATGGAGAACAAGAGATCAGAAAATGAAAAAGTAGAGGAACAGACGGGGTGGTACGGGAACATGTACAACGGAATTACAAACCTTTACAAAGAAGAGCAAACTAAACAAGATGAGGATGATGGAGGTAAAGACGGTTTGTCTGAGGAAGGAAGCCCTGGATTCGCTACAAACCATGAGAACATGGAAACCAAAGAGTCAGAATCGAACTCAGAGTCCATATTTTCAGTCAGCGGCCTGACATCAGTGCTTAAACTTCCATTTCAGGCAGACACAATAGTAAAAAAGAGATGAGGAAAAGACAGCAAAGCAAGAAGATCCAGGTAAGAAAGACTTTGACGAGGAACAAAATAATAGCGAGGATCAAGAAGAAGAAATGTTGAGTGATATTGATGAGCAGGACTCAAACCCAATAGACAATGATGTACTTAGTAAAACTCAGTCACTGTCTGATAAAACAAAAGATAGCATTGCATTTGATAGCACTGAAGAATCAAATATGACAGAAGACGCCACAGAAAAGTCAGCAGATAATTTAAATGAAGAAGGTAAAAGTGCAAACAATGCTGATGTTTTAGAAGGAGAGGTGGAGCAAAACATGCAAAGTGATGAGGAAAAGACTGCAAAGGAGGTAGATTCAGGTAAGGAGCACTTTCTTGAGCAACAGAAGTTGAAAAAGGAAGAAATGTCTGATGATGAAGATGTTGATTTAATTAGTGAAACTCGGCCACTATCCGACGAAACAATGACTTTAAAAGACAGTGTTGCATCTGATGACATCAGAGAAATAGATGGCTTTTCTCAAAAATCTAACACCCAAAATGATGATGATGTTAAATCTGCAAATAATTTAATTGATGTCATTCAAAGCAAAATCAAATTGACTGATTCATCTGATGACATTCAGAGGACACGCCGACACAAAGTCTGTCTGATCAAGACAATTTTGACACCATCAAACAGCAAAAAAGTGATTATGATCAAATTAGCACAGACACTGAAGCTGGTGCTGATACATCTGAACTGCCAGAGACAGATATTCATAATGAGTTGCATTATCAAAAAACACAAGAATCAGATGTTTCAGATTTGCACATTGACTCTAATATTAAGACTGTCACAATTAGTCAAAGTGTAAATGCAGATTTGAATTCGAAACTGACTGTGGATGGATTATCAGAATACATTAATGAAAAATGTTTAGCTGAAGATGACCAAGGTACATCGAAAGAAGATGGTGAGTCAGTTATGGACAAAAATGACGAGTTAGTTATGAGCGAAAATGATAAGTTAGTTATGGACAAAAATGACAAGGTAGTTATTGACAGAAATGACAAGTTAGTTATGGACAAAAATGACAAGTTAGTTATGGACAAAAATAATGAGTCAGTTATGGACAAAAATTTCGAGTTAGTTATGAGCGAAAATGATAAGTTAGTTATGGACAAAAATGACAAGGTAGTTATTGACAGAAATGACGAGTTAGTTATGGACAAAAATAATGAGTCAGTTATGGACAAAAATGACGAGTTAGTTATGAGCGAAAATGATAAGTTAGTTATGGACAAAAATGACAAGGTAGTTATTGACAAAAATGACAAGGTAGTTATTGACAGAAATGACAAGTTAGTTATGGACAAAAATGACAAGTTAGTTATGGACAAAAATAATGAGTCAGTTATGGACAAAAATGACAAGTTAGTTATGAGCAAAAATGATAAGTCAGTTATGGACAAAAATGACGAGTTAGTTATGAGCAAAAATGATAAGTCAGTTATGGACAAAAATGACAAGTTAGTTATGGACAAAAATGCTGAGTTACTTATGGACAGATATGAGGCACAATTAGATGAAGTATTATCAAAAGACATCACATTATCAGATTCAGAAGCTCTTGCAACGGAAATGAGCAATAAGCATAAACTGGACACAAACATAAGGCCTTCTGATGAAGGAACGTCTCATATTGCCACTCTTGGAACAGATGAATCAGCTGTTATTAGTGAAGAAAATCAACATACAGACCTTGAGCCAAATTCAGCCCTAAACGTCACAGATGATGAGATGGATAATACCAGCGACTCGCATGATGTGTTACTGGAGATACAAAAAGCAGGTATTAGTATTGTTACGGATACTGACTCAGAAGGTGAATATGCAGATGAGGTTGTAGTGAATAGAGAGCAAAAGGAATTGCATAGAGTTTCTGAACCTACAGATAATTGTCTTGAAACAAAAGAGCTAAAGGGTGACACACAAATCACAAACGAGACTCTGATAGAGGAAACCCATACAAAAAGCCAATCACTGAACACATATGATGGATCTACTAATTCAAAAGATGGTGGTCATGATCTCCGTTTACCAGAAAATGCAGACACTGATACAATTCTTAATGCTGTTAGTACTGAAGACCCAGGTGACTATACCACTTCCAAAGAAACACAATTAACAGATGATATCTTCTCGGAGAATGACCCAGTTAAGGATGGCAGTATAAATAATATGCTTGATCAAAATCAGAGTGTTGAACACAAAGAGGAGACTGACACTGCAAATATGGAGGATCAAACTGATTCAGAAAGTGTCACGAAAAGGGAAGAAAGTGATCAAACCGATTCAGAAAGTGTCACGAAAGGGGAGGAAAGTGACACAGGTGCCATCTGGGATCAAAGTGGTGATAGTGACATGGCGGTGCAGTCGGAGGATAAAGAGGAACAGGGTGATGAAGAGCGGCCTGGAAGCCCTGAAATTCGAGAAAAAAAGACTGTCAACCATTCTACAGAAACTTCTAAAGAATATACAAACTTATATCCTCATCTGAGTGAACAGAATATTCAAGATCTTTTGGATTTATTCGGAGTCCACAAGTTATCTTGGCTGGATTCCAAACTAGGAAACACTGATGCAGGCCAAGATAATAAAGATCTTGAAGAACTCAGTGACTTTGAACAGCTGTTGGAATACCATATGAAGATGAATACAAAAGGACCTAATCAACAAGATAACGGTTTTCCTGGCAAGAATAATATTAATGAATACCCAGCAATACAAAAACTGTATACCCTCGTATCTACTCTAAGAGAGAAATATTCACCCAGTGATAACAGAAGTCAGTGTAGAAAGCCCAGGTACTGATGATTCGAAACTGATCATTTAAAAAAATAATGGCAGATACTAGATTTCATAATTTTGGTGAATATTGCATGGGACAAAAACTTTTGCATATGTGATTGATGGGAAATCTAGGTTTTGTGATCTAGGAACTTACTCTTTGAGTTATGGTATAATGTAAAAGTTGTCCTTTTCTATAATGTTCCCTCTCTTTCATCACAGGGATCAGCGAAGATGGCTGTGTTCATGAAGCATGTCTAGATGTGAATAAGAATACACTAATCTCCTCAACAGAGCTTAAACATGATCAAGTTACCCAAGACAGATCTGATATAAATGACTTGAGCAACCCTCAAAATGAGCCAGTCACAGAGGAGAAGTACCTTTCAGCGGATGGGGCTTATGTGGAGGGTGTTCAGACTGATGAGCAGGACATAAGAAAGCATGAGGATTGGGTATCTTCTGAAATCAAGAAAACTACTTCCCAAAACCATGGTCTAATCTCAGAGGAGCATGTTGAATCACAGAACGGTAATCACTTTTTTTTTATATCATCCTAAAATAAAAATATTTAAATGTCATAAGTGTCATAATTTACTCATCCACCTGTTGTTCCAACAATTTTGAATAAATTACTTTTGAGGCGTGACATTTCACCCTATTAAATAGTAAATGTTAAACACTTATGTTTTTGTTCTTTTTGACAGGTGAAGGGAAATTTTATCAAATGGCAGTTTTTATTGAAGTCACAATTAATGAAATTGCATCTATAGTGGACAAGGTAGGTCTTCATGTGAAATGGTGTAGGAAAATTATCCTGCTACTTTAGACAATGGTACATTTGGTGTGTTTTTTTTTTTCATATTAAAGGTAAATCAACAAATTAACCTTATGTGAAATATATAGATAGTGTTTAAAAATATTTAACACCTTAAATATCTGTTTTTACTTTTTAAAATTATAATTTTGACCAATACCGTTTTGACTTTATAACAATTAAAATACAATGATATAATTTAGACAAATTATTTAATTGATATTCTATATATTCTAGTATTTTTTTAATTAGCTTTTTAATGATGATCATCATTTTATGTTTATTGTTAGAATATACAGTGTTTTTAAGCCTAAATTTACTGTACAGTACAGTAAATGTACAGTATGCCTACATGTATCTCCTGATTATAGGCTACCATAATACTGAGAAGCATAGTGCTAATCTATTTGTACCTCGTGGAAACTGCCGACGACTAGTTTCTGTTTTGTCATGTCGCCAAACAGTGTCATATTTCGCACTCAAACAAAGTTAAGGATATTTAACAGTATTTATTACTTTTATATAACTAAATACTTAGAAAGTAAATTAAGTAGTCATTTTGAGATAAATAGGTCGAATCCAGGCAGACTTGAGCTGCTCAACCGTCCTCTCTAGTTCAGTGACTTTGTTTATAGAGGTATTATATTTACCTGACACACCCACTAATGAAACATACTTACCCACAAACAAACCAAAACTATAGACGTTTCATAACCAGCCCATGACAAATATTTTTTTTTCGTGAATGCTTGACTAATAATTCCTCAGTCTCGCTAAGTATGTCTGTCACTTTAAAACTCGAACGGGCATTGTGGCATTCAGCAATTGGTGACGTGTGGAAGAAACCATGACCCTTATAGGGGGTATTAATGTTTTATGGAATTTACAGTTTCTCGCATAAAAGCAACATACTGTTTATATGAACAAAATACGTATGTTTCTCTTTTGAAAAACAATTCAACAAATATATCTAGTGTCCTACTTAAATTTTACTGACACAAGCTCTAATGCGTTAAGAATCCCCCCTAAAAAGGAAGAGTGCGCTCTTCCTCTATGCGCACTAGCAGTGCAGTGCAGAGCAGCATCCGGCCGCGGCACCATGGCATAACAACAGATAAATGAACAGATTACAGAATAATTCTGTTTGAATATAATCATGGCAGACGAATTTAAAGCAGAGTCGGTCGTCACAGAAGCGACTGACATGAAAGGAACAGCGAATATTTACTACACACTCGCGGTGGAGAAAATCAAAGATGTATGTGTCAGTGTGTGAATGATGAAACTGCGTTAGTGTGTACCGTATGTGTGTCAGCTGTCAGCAGGAGGTGTCACATATATTTCTAAGTTAACTATCATAGTACACATAATTTACTAGAGTTGAGTATTTACTAGATGTATACTGGCTTTTAAATGTGTAAACTGCTCTATGTTAAGGCATATAGCTGGTTAGCATTGATGCATCTGGTTCTTTGCTCATTTCATCTCATTTTATCTTTGATTTATTACACGTAATTATTTACAGATATACAACAGCTGACTTTATTTACCAGTTTATAACGGATTAAATTGTCTAGTGTATATTGTTTATTACATCTTTCAGTGGCATTGGTTTTGGTCAGTTACTGCTGGTCAATGACAAATGAGGATGTCTGAGATTATAAAAATGAGAAATATTTTAGTTTAAACACGTGGTAGGTTGTTAGAGGACTTTATATAATTTAATTTGTTTTTAATTTCATACTTTTAATGAGTTAATGTCAGGTGGTGTAACAGTAAAGAAAAAAGTGCTAAAATATTTTCTTCGCAAATTGGTCGATTTGTGTGATATGAATTATTATTTTTTAGAAGTGATACAAGTTTATGCGAAACTACTATTAGGTCTAGAAGGTCTCATCATAGGAAAGTGGTGTTAGATTATCTATATGGACATCCCGTTTAAAAGCTTGTTCACACTTTGTATGTATGTGTGTATGACAAAGGGAAAGACATTTTTATATTTTATACTTAGATTTTTTTTTTTTTAGAATCAGTATAACTATGTAACCTCTGTTTTAGGTTGTGTCTTCACTTCCTGACGATATACGGCCTGGCCCTGACTTATATGGACTTCCATGGGAAGCTGTGGTTTTCACAGGATTTTTAGGTTTATGCACACTGCTTCTGTTCAGCTGCAGGTTCATTAATTCTGTAAGTCAGTCATTTCTGCTTAAGAATCACAATAAAATGTGCATACTTTATGAATGTCATCATTTCACCAAGTAATCATGAGCTTTTTCTATTTTATTCTGCAGATGAAAAGTCGACTATATGCAAGTGGGTGTTTTCCCATTTCTTTATCGTATTAGCTCTTTGCTTTAAACCTGTCCTTATTATCAGTTTAACTGATCCTTACTGTCAGCTCTCAATTGATCCTGTCTGTTGGCTTTTTTTGCAGGTAAAGAAAAGCAATTGGCACATAAAGTGGCTGAACTGCTTGATGAAAAGTGCAAAGTGCTGGAGACATTCAGTGAGGTTAAACAGAAGGTGAGAAGATGCCATGCTATACACTTAATTTCAAACTGTGGTCCGGAAACCCCTAGGGGTCACAAGGGAATACTAGGGGTCTGTGGAAACCTTTAGAGAAAAACCGTGTAAAAAAAAAAATAGAGTAAAATAAATAAGTAAATAATGAGTTTAACAGTGCGGTACTATAATCGGTAGAAAGGGTAATAATTTGACTTGATAGTGACCTAACAAAATATTTTTTAGAATAATATTTTAAACATATTTGTCATATTTTTCACAATATAAATTGGGTATTTGTACAAGAAACTATATATATATTGCCTTGCATGAGAATGATTATATTTGGGGGTCTGTAGCGTCTTAAAGACTGAAAACCCCTACCATAAACAATTGCTGTCTGTCTGTCTGTCTGTCTCAACAGTTTGACAATCTAGAGTCCACACTGCAGAACAATGGCATGTCTGCGCAAGCTGCAGAAAATGACAGTTTAGAGGTAAAGACGATCATTATGTGTGTTTTTTCTTTTAAATATTGTAATATATTAGAGATTGTGGTAGCACTTTATTTATATATGTTCCCCATGTACATACTATTTATGTATTATAGTAATTGCAGTAACTAGGTAATAACTAGGTTCTAACCCTAAACTTACCCCTAAACCTAACCTTAACTCATGTAGTTACCTTATATTATCCAGTACTTTCTTTGGTAAGTGCACTGTAAGTAAACGCAAGTGCACGTTAAGTGCAATTGAGATTGTATTACACGTAGTTGCCACTCAAATCTGTTTTAAAAAAAACAACAACATGCAATTACTTAGCCACTAATGTTTAAAGTGCCCCAATATGCTATTTAAAAGGTTCCTGTTTTTGTTTTGGAGGTTTCCAACAATAGGTTTACATGCATCCCAGATCAAAAAACACTTTTTCTCATTTTCTCATAATATACATTGCAGCATCACCTCTGTCTTTTCTCACAGTGTCTAAAATGGCTTGATCCAGGATCCGGTCTGTCTAAACCCCTCCTCTCTGAGAGCTTACTCTGCCCTGATTGGTCAGACGACTCACTCTGTTGTGATTGGTCTACCGCTTACAGTCCTAGTCGAAAATGAAATGGCCATTACCAAATTACTTCTTCAGCACTTGTATACACAGTAATACGAACAGTAACGATGGCGTCGGTATTACCGTATCAATTCAAGTCAGAGTTCTCATCCTTTGGAAATGTTGACAACACAAACCAAACTCGTTTCGCCCTCAGCTACAATTACAGTGTTTGAGGGCGGGTCAAAGTAGACGTTGAAGTGGACATTATGCAGGAAATGAGACTGGAATTGGTGACAAATTGTTTCAGCAATTCAGAATCGATTCTTTCTTTTAGGAGACGATAACTTTATTTGTTGTGCACTTTGACTTTTAAAACTTTACAGACCTTACATTCACAAACAGCTATATTACACAGTAATAATAAACAGTAATTATCATAATAGAGCCACTTTTAAAAAAAAACGTGTCTCCCTGACCACTTCACTTGTAACTTGACCTTTGTCCAATTATATTGCCCTTAGGTGTCGTCAAAGAAACTTGAGCAATCAAATGCTCAGATAAAAAAGGAAGTTAAGAGGCTACAAGAAGAGCTGTCCAACAAAACAAAGCAAGAAAACAACAAGAGGATCAGGTAATGTTGTCATACACACAGATGCACGTTATATTGCCTGAATCTAAGAGTCTGAGTCTAAACGGCTTTTAAATCTGTTTTACAGCTTGCTGAACTCGAGCAGATTTTAAGTAATTTAGAAGAGGAAGCTAAAGATCGAAAGTCACAGTTAGAACAGGTAATGACTTTGTATATGATGCAAATTTCAGTCATATTCCTCAATAATTGTCATTTGTAATTCTATACTGTTACCTGTATTTTCATGTGCAGGACAACACAACATTGAAGATTCATGAAATCAACACAGAGAGACTACAGAAAAACCTGCAGGCGGCCAAAGAAGAGCATGCAATGCTGCTCGAGAGTAAAGCACAGGTGAGATTTGTGTTTGTGCGTTTAGTTTGGAGAGAAAAATTGATATATTTTCGAGCTTTAACTGTTATAAAATCACTGTAATGCAAGACGTTTCATGGCTTACATTTACCATGAGTGTGTGAATGGCCATCACCACTACAGCTGGTGCAAGAAGCAGAGGGCTGGGGTGAACGTCTCGGTGAGCTGGAGGAGGAGATGAAAATGTGTGAAAGATCTCATTCTGGCATGCTGGAGGACTGCACTAATAAAGACGAACGCATCAAGGTAAAAACACATCGACACCAGAATAGCAGTTGACTAGTATGGGTTTGTCAAGTATATATGCCAGTATATAGAGGGAATCATTAACGTCACTTTCCCGCCGGAACACGCCCCCCTCAGCCGGACTGAGTGTTCAAAAGAGCTGCTGCGTGGCTGGAGTTAATAGGGGAAACTGCGAAAACGCGAGTAAAACAAACTATTATCAGTTTAAACTAAAAGTTGGACTTGATATAGTGTTCCTTACAACTTATCAAAGATCCAGTGATCCATGGATATTGACATGCAGCCAGGAATCGTGTTTCCTGACATTTATATGTGCCTGATTTCGACGCCGGGGAAATAAATTAAGAAACAGCAATGTACAAAAACCTATGTAAATATTCGGTAACACTTTATTTTAAGGTGCTATTAATAAGCAGTAATTAACAGTTAATAAGACACTTATAAGACCTTATAAGTTGCATATAAGCATTAACTACTTATATAACTTCTGAGGACGCTTTGTTTCACTTTTCCCGCTCTACTCAATCGTGCCGCCGACGAGCCTCATGACAGTTACAGCCAGGGTGAGTGTAGACTCCATCCCCTGGGGTCCAGCTGGGTCATGACCACTCCGGGGCCGCTCAGTTGCCTCTCCGGGTCCGTCTTGTGCTTTAATTAACCCTTATATGAAGTAGTTAATGCTTATATGCATCTTATATGCATCTTATAAGGTCTTATACGTGTCTTATTAACTGTTAATTACTGCTTATTAATAGCACCTTAAAATAAAGTGTTACCAAATATGCTTCTATTAAATGTACCATTGTTCTGTGGTATTATACTGAACTGATTGACAGCTTCTGTGATTATAAAAGTAGCGCACTTTACTTGCTTTCTATGTAATAGTCACAATTTGAAGACTTGGGACTTTGTGACTTCCCACTTTTTAACGTCAATACGTACTCCTCTGCCTCCATCTTCTGGTTATAATGGTAATATCATGTCTTTAAAAAAAGGTGTTTGTTTACCACAAAGTGTTAGTTTTCCTACATCTTTAAACTTTTAGTTTTAAAAATCATCACATTAAAAATAACATTAAAATTGTATATTTAGAACTTTGCAGTGCTGAAAAAAGTGTGAAGCACTTGAAAGTCCTTGAAATGTGCTTGAATTTTACTCTCAGAAGGTAGTACGAACCCTAAGATGAATAATGTAAAAACATTTGACTATTTCCGCCACAATACCATGGTTACATTTAGCATTGCTACATTAAACCCATGGTGAATGTTTGTGGATTGAAAAGCCTTCTATAACTTGTTAGTTTATGGCACAGTTTCTCTTGGTTTCCAGGTCAGTGTTGTTTGATCCGATATGGTTTATAGCAGAGAATTCTGCGCCAAATTTGAATGCTTATCACTAGATCTCGCAGTAGCGATGTTATTAACACAGCTTTTATCAGTTGAGCAATAAGGTTGTGGCACCGATACATTGGTCTGTCCACACAATCTTGTACCCAAAACTGCATTTCAGTAAAACTGCATTTCAAAAAATCTGTTTTTCTTTTTCTTTTCTTATATCAGTCCCTGACAGAGTGTCTTTTGAAGATGAGAGATTGGGATTCTGAGGACGAGAGCAGCTTTGATGGCAGCACTAATACAGCTAGAACTGAGAATGGAGACAGTTCAGGTGGGAATATTGTTAGTCTGTTTTTAAGTCAAGTCTTGAAGTATCGTCTCATGAATTTTGTTATGCTTGCAGAGTCCCATAAGAAGCAAAAAGTACAGAAACTCATTGAAGCTGCCAAGGTATTCATACTTACATCCTGGTTTTCTCAAACATAGTGAACCACCTAGATGGCACATATGGCTGCCAAACATGATGTCTAGGATGGCAGCTCATTAGGTTTTGAAACACAACCCTTATGTGTCAGATTAAATGAATAACGCCTGTCTACATCCAGAATACTAATAGAAATTATGCTATAAATAAGTGAGTCCTTCTTTTTGTCACAGATGAGTGCAGACTTAAAGTCCATGGAGGAGGACAAAAACAGGGTGTTCGCCAAACTTGCTGATGAAATGAAAGCCAAAGAAGATCTCCAAGGTAAACCGTTTGGTTCCACAACAATTCAAACAGGTTTTAAGGTTTTGTTGATTTAAAAGAGTTTTGATTGGTTGTAGAAAGACAATGTGACCCATTCATTCATGGTAAGATCTTTAGGCACAATATAATTTTGTTTCCGATTAATTTGTATTCTTATCCTGCATCTTGCTTTCCAATTTATTTCTAACGCACATTTAAGAAAACAACTGGTTTTTGCCAAAGTGCTGTACAACACAGGGTCACAATAAAACAAGTGAAACACATAAAACACAACATTTTACTATGCAAATATTATGATGAGCAATACAACTGGAGCTGATTTGGTTTAGCCTGATTATATCAAACACTATCATTTAGACTCTAAATGCAGATTAGACTTGTTTTCTTGTTTCTCTGTATTCTTAGAGGGGATCAAACAACTTGAGGGGCAGAAGGAGGTGTTGGAGTCAGAGAGTGCCAGCTATTCTAGTGAAAGCCAGAAACTCCAGCAGAAACTCCAGATCATGACGGAGATGTACCAGGAGAATGAACTCAAACTGCACAGGTTTGGACCGGAGCACAGAAGCTGCATCTCATAAAACACAAACTTCAACTTCCACTCATTGTCTTTGCACTTTCCAGTCTCTTTTTTCATTGGAAATGAAAATACTAATGCCAATAATTCATTTATTTCTTAAACTCTGGACAGGTTGTTGACGGTGGAGGAGAAGGAGCGCTCGCAGAAGGAGGAGAAGCTCAACAAGGCAGGCAAAAAGATCAGTCTCGCTGCAGAGGGGCTCGTCACTTATAGGTGAGAGAAACTTGTTTATCACACATGAGGAAGTCGTGTTAAGTATGCTTGAGTACGTGTTAAAATAAAAGGAAATGTCCTCTGAGAAAGGCAGGAAACATAATGCAAGATGGATGTTCACCAAAACAGGAAGTTTACATTATAGTCTCTTTCACTATGTTTCAATAGACAACGAGCCAAAGACCTAGAGGAGGAAATGGACCGGACTTCACAGGCTTATAAGAATCAGGTGACGCACTTAAAATTCCTTACAGAGTTACAGCCTCTGTCCATGATTTACATATATATATATATATATATATATATATATATATATATATATATATATATATATATATATATATATATATATATATATATACACACACACACATTAGGGGATTTTAACTGCTCGACAGCCCTAATAAATATATAAATATAAATATATATATATATATATATATATATATATATATATATATATATATTTGCATAATATGACGATAGACCATTGATATAATAAATAATCAAAAATATAATTAATATTATAAATAAATATTTATTATGCAAATATTTTTACTACAAATTAGATACATCTGTTCAAAACCTGAACAATTTATAATATCCTGTTTTTTTTTTGTTGTAATATTTATTATATACATTTTTCTTTTTTTCTACCAGATTACTTCTCATGAGAAAAAGGCTCATGATAACTGGGTAAGTTGTTTTCAGACCACTTAAGTTTGATCAATATCAGTTGCCAGTAGCTTACAGATGTATTTTGTGTCTGATACTCTCTGTATTCTGAATTGTCTGTGTTATAGCTAGCGGCAAGGGCCGCGGATCGAGACCTGGCTGATGTCAAGAGAGAAAACGCTCATCTCCGCCAGAGGTGAGATTGACTAGAGAGTACTTTACTTTAGTGTTTTCTATACAAGAGAAGCAGCATTTATTCATCCATATGAGTGTGTTTACATTTACAGGCTGACTGATGCCCAATTTAAAGTCGATATTCTTGATAAGGATATACGTGAGGGCAGACCTTTATTTAGAGGTCAGATTCTCTGCATTTCCCTTGCATAGTACATGTCTCTCTGTTTAAAATGGTATTAAACGTGAGATGCATTTCCCGATGTCAAAGGTGAAAGATCACCATATGGACCCTCTCCTCTTGGCCGACCATCCTCAGAAACACGGGCCTTCCTGTCCCCTCCTACACTAATGGACGGCCCTCCTCGACTCTCACCTCAGTTTGTTATGGGTCCAGGCAGAGGTGATATACACAAACCCTTCCTTTTAAATTCTGGGAAATGTCTCTTAGCTAGTATGAGCAATGTGATTTATTCATTGCATTCTCAGTCTTTAGTTGAGCAAGTTTATCTAGCTTTAGTGCGTGCGTGCGTGTGTGGTGTTTGTATCACATGCATGAATCCTGTTCAGTTCCCATAAAATATAGTTGACATGTTTGCATTAAGGGTAACAGGCATGATGTCTCACGGTTTGCTTTGCTTTGTTTTGGTAAATGCTTGATACGTGGCTATTTATAATGGCTTCTGTAAATTTAGCTTCATCATCAGCACCATCACATGAATATAATTGATATATCCAGTACCGTCTTTACAACTGCTCAAGAGACTATTAGTATCTATGAGTTTTTATATTATTTATTGCATATCAATAATTAAACACCTGAGACGTACCAGTTCCATTTTTTTACGGTACAAAACGCACATTAAACCGTGGGCAACAAACCATTCCCCAAGTTTGCATATAGTCGAGTCTCTTTATGTTTTATTACCTCATTAATATTTTTTTGGTTGTCTCCCTTTCCACCCTTTTCCATTCTTAACTTCCTCAAATGTTTGTGTGTGCTGTCTCTCCACTCCATTCATCTTCCTTCACTCTCACTGTCACATAATCAGCATCCCGAGGCATGGTAGAGCCCCCTAGTGGTGGGCCAGACTTTGAGCGGAGTGGCCCTCACTCTGATAGTGGCTCACTGTCTCCCTCCTGGGACAGGGAACGCAGGGGCCCTCCCGGCCCTCCAGGTACAGTGATGTTCCCACTGCTCTTGCTGTCCTGTAGCAGGAGGAAATACTTCTCTACCTCTCAAAAGACAAGAACCATGAGCACATTAATTTTTACATATCAGTATTCAGCATTCCATAGCCAATCATAACAGGTCATTTACATGCATATCTTAAAGGTACAGTATAGCAAAAACCTCCTGTTTATTTCTGACAATCAGAGAGAGGGAGGAAATGGCTGTGTGAAACTTGATAATAATGCAAGACATTTTTACTAATATTATAAATTGACTTGAAATTTAGGTAACACTTTACAATAAGGTTAATTAATTAACATTAATAATTAACATAATAATGAACAATACTTCTACAGCATTTATTAATCTTAGTTAATATTCATTTCAACATTTACTAATACATTATTAAAATCAAATGTTGTATTTGTTAACATTAGTTAATGCACTGTGAACAAAAAATGAACGACTGTATTTTTATTTCAACAAAGATTAATGAATACTGTAACAAATGGTTTGTTCATTGTTAGTTCATGTAAAGTGTTACCGAAAAAATTGCATTTAACAAATTAATGCTTCAAAAATGTAGAATACGCAAAACAATGAGGCTTATTTGCTCATTTCGGTATCAGTTTGTTATTTATTTATGAATACCAATTATTGAACTGTCTTGTGACTGTAATTTAGCCAACTGTGTGAAGTGAGGCTCATATAAAGGCGTTTCTGTTACTGAAGCTCAAACTCAGTTATTCAGAGGTCGCAGAGAAGCGCTGACTCAGCCGCACAGCTCATTGAAGAGTCGCAGAACTGGGCCTTCTTTGTTCTAGACGTTTCTGGGTTTTTGGCCAGTGTGTCGGGCTTTGTCCCACTGTCCCCTGCTGCTCTTCACTGCTGGGCCTACTGTCGCTTCAGCGTTTCAGTCATTAGTTATTTCACTGCAGGCGTGAAGAGCACAGGACATCACTGTATGTTTGAATGTCATTATCATTATGGCTAAAGCTACAGTGGTGGTTTTACATTGTGTGTAGAGCATTCATTACCATTGCATCCTCTGTGTATATATATATATATATATATATATATTGATGCCATAATATGCATTCAAAAGGCTCTATTATATATAACTATTAAGGCTCTATTACTATTAACTTTTTTTTTAATATGTTAATTGCATTTAGGTCACCCTCTCCCAGATCCAGGTTTGGCATATAGAAGGCCTCCTCCAGGTCTGTATCCTATGGGTCCTTTGCCTCCTAGATTTCCGTACATGGGTGACAAATCAGGTGAGCTTTTCCATGTGACCTCTTCTACAATATGTTTGACTTCTCTGCTTCTGTTAAAGGTCAACTGTAACTGTAGAATTATAAATAGCCCATATGACTCAATATATAATATGAAAAACTGAGCTCCATATTCCCATGGTACTTCCCACGGTACCATTATTGGCAGAAACTCCTTGCTGACTTGTTTTTATGTAGCTCATGTAATGGCATTATCAAAGCATGAATGAGCACTTTTTTTCAACAATCATTTAATTCAACAATCCAAGAATTAAATGAAAATGTAAGATTGAGACTTTGACTCACAGATCCTTACATTATTTACTATCTCTGCTTTTTTTCTTTCAGATCCATCATTTCTAAGAAACAGCGAGAATGAGAGCAGAGAAGTGAGTAAACCTTGCTTTCTGTACTATATCACTCGATGGAGTTTTTGTACACAGCCATAACTGAAATGTGTCTTCTCACAGGGTCCTCACGCGATGCCCGGCGACATGAGATTGCGCCCGGATCCAGATTTAAGAATGGGACCTCCTCCTGGTCCCCCGTTAATGGGAATACCTCCACCGATGGACCCTAGGGACCCACGTTTCCCACAAAGGGGCCCTTATGGACCTCCGGAGTTCTTTCCCCCTCGTGGGCCTGGAGTTCCCCCCATAGGCAGTAAGTTCACTTTTTCCACTTGTGTAAGTGGACATTTCTATTGAAATGTTCTGATTAAAGACAAAGTGTACGTGCATTTGAAGCAAATTTAGCTTCTGAAACGTGAGGGTTTTTTTGCAAATGAAAAGCATATTTATTGGGAAATAATTCAGATTTAAAAAAAAATATAAATAAATTGGATAAATGATTTGATTGGTGACTTTACCAATCAAATAATTTATCCAATTTATTTATATATTTTTTTAAATCTGAATTATTTCCCAATAAACATGCTTTTCATTTATTGGTTAATATTATTTTGTAATTATTATAATTTTTTGTCTTTTATATTTACTTATTATTTTGATTCTGTGTTCTAGTACAAATTGATAAATTATTATTTTGTATTAGACTTTAATTTTGCCATTTTCATTTATTACAAAATAAGACTCAGCTACTTGGATTTTTATATTCATATTTTATATATATATATATATATATATTATATATATATATATATATATATATATATATAATGGAAATTAGAGGTAGAATCAATTTAGAGTTTTTAGTATTGTTATTATTATTACTACACTTTAAATTTTGCCATTGGATTTATTACATGATAGGACTTGGCTATATGGATTTTATTTTACACATTTATTTATTAAATTATTTAATCTATATACATTCATGGGAATTTGTAC
This sequence comes from Chrosomus eos, assembly GCA_036326025.1. Classification (NCBI taxonomy): domain Eukaryota; kingdom Metazoa; phylum Chordata; class Actinopteri; order Cypriniformes; family Leuciscidae; genus Chrosomus; species Chrosomus eos. Next base: position 26,214,212 of record CM070832.1, read on the forward strand.
AAAGAGCTGCATTTCAGTTTTCTGTCTGATTATTTGTACAAATTGATAAAATATGATCATTATTATTATTACACTTACATTTGTGGCATTTGATTTATTACAAGGTAGGAGTCAGCTACAAACTTGATAACCTTTAGTACCATTTCCTCTAGTGCGAGGGCCAATCCCCCCTGGAATGTTTGCCAGAGCTCCAATGCTACTCCCTCAACATATGGGCAATCTTCCACCACGACATCTGTGCGACAGTTTCCCCCCTGGACCGCCTCCCAGACCCTCCCCACCAGGCAGCGAGCAGCCGCCCAACCAATCGCCCTCTCCTCATGACGTCATCTGATCTTCCCATCTCACGCTCTCTTCTTCCCCTGCAGACTGTTTTCAGCTTCCTGTTGTTTTGCTCAGGGGGTGTTTCCTTTGATATGTAACCACAGTAGCCTTGTGGTTATCTATTTTGTCTTAGTTGAAACTTGTTTGAAAGAGCAAGCATGGCAAAGGATACAGCACATACCACTGGTTATTTTACAAAGAGGAAGTTGATGTCTGTGTTTCAGGTACAGTTTAAGTGTGCAGCCTTTCTGAACCTGTAGGTAAAAAGTCAATGAGACTGCCTTATAGGATTATAGGTGCTATCATGATGCTTTTTTTAAATTGAAGGTAGTTGATGAAAGGTCCTCATATTTGTCAGACTGTGTATATATAGAAAGTGTACCAAGTATATATATTGTGAATAGGGTGTTGTTGAAACCCAGACTTTGGTAACTAACTTAAATCCAACAACTCAGTCCAGAGAACCGTCCATGTAGCGCATATATATATTTATAGTTTCCTCAAATAACAATTCATGCCTTAAAAAATAACATGGTCTGATGAAATCATGAACATTAATAATAAAGATGTCATTGGACTACTTTGTTTTCTGTGCCAACACTCCATGGTTCCTCCCACAATCATGAAAAACTTAAAAAGAGTGATTTTTAGAAAGAATCCACAAATATTAAAGTGCCGGTCATTACTGATAATAGCTTTCATATTATGCCAGATATCCGATAAATATAAATGGCTGGCTAATATTAAAAAAAATACTATTGTTAAATATACTATTAATGAAATCAATTGTTTTAAATGCTTTAAGTTAATTTATGCATCACAACATTGTACAGTAAGATAAATGGGCATACATTGTGATTTGCTAAAGATATATTTAAGTGTAAATATTAACTACAAGTGTACAAATGTAATGTAAACAGGGCAAATGAGTGTTTCAGTTTAATACTGTACGATTACACTTTTTACCCATAATTGAGTAATTAAAAATGCTTGTTTTTAGGAATAAACTAATGTGGTGATTTAGGAAATACCTAACAAATATAAGTTTTTTATTTTGTTACAGCCACTCAACAATCACCTTGGTTTTATGTGCTTTACTGAGCTCAAGTACAATGTGATCGTAACATGTTTTACACATTAAGATTAAATAAAACATGAAACTGATAAATTCACAGAATAAAATATCTGATAAGATTGCTATAATGAACATAGGCAGGCCAAGCTCTAAAATATTTAACCCAGTAGAAATTGTGGGTTTATAAATTCATTTCTTTAAAACTGCATTCAGTCTCCCATTGTGAAGACTAAAGGGAAACAAATGGATTGTAACTAAATACACAGAAACAAGATCGATTTTTGTATGCTTTTATTTTACCGATTAAAAGAAAATGCATTCGTTCAACATTAATTCAAATCAACATTCGGCTGGTTTACCCAATATCTGTCAGTTAAGTTTTTCAAAGGTTTTTCTTCTTTATCGTGGAACCTCGAGATCACTTTTTTTTCTCATTAAAATCTTCCCACCCGGCATGTTCACACCTGTGCCAGAGTACTTCCTGTTTGCAGATGTACATATAAAATCCAATGCTATGTGCTCACCGGAGACAAATAGTAGACAGAACACACCTGCCCAAATATTAAACATTTAAGATGGTAAAACCATTTTTGCAAAACAACAACGCTTATAAACTTTTTTTCAATGTTCATAAATAGAACCCGGACATGTGTTGCATAAAAGTATATACGTTGGCATATATACGCATATGCAGGTTTATGTTATTTTTTTAACTCCCCATTAAGTTTATAAGGTAGCAGTGTGGTCTTAGCACTGCTGGTGCCCCATGATGGCCAATTCTTTATTGCAAACTGTCCTGATTTTATACAAATGCACAACATTCGTACCACTTATAACTGGGGCCTTCTGGCCAGTCTCATAGAGACCATGTCTGTAACCCACGGTCGCCCTTGAAACTGAGTTGGCTTCCGAAGAATCAAGATCTTAAAACAATAATAATAACAATAATAAGGCCAAGTATCATTGCAAGTTAGGTTATTTCCATTTGAGTGACAGAAGGAGAAAAAGAAAAGCGCAAAAGAAAGTTAAGAGCTATTGGATCGTATGCATTCCGTTTGCATAGTTTTTGACTTCGCCTTTAACGCAAGCCAACCAGAGAGAGAAAGAGAGGCCCGCGTCGAGCTCGAGATCTGACCTGCAGTGGAAATATGGTAACTGTTTGTTTTACCAAAGGCTGGCGTGAGGTTTAGAATCGGTAAGGTAGCTATCGGAAAAAGCTGTAAAACACTGACCGTCTCAGATGGGGTCATAGCAGCCCTCTTTCTCTTTACTACGAGATTGTGAAATGCATATAACGTTTCTGAAAGTAAAAACGCAAAAAAAAACACTGGGATCCAACTGAGTTGTAACAACCGACTGGTCGAATCGATCATGAATAAAAACCTACGTGCGCTCTCAAATGGCTCAAGAATTTCATCGTAGGACCAGTCGAACGCTGATTCCAGGATCCCGCCCCTGCCCAAAACAAAACAGAAAAGAATAAAAAAATAATCATTTCATGCAGACATTTGGCCATTTTAGTTTGTTTTTAACTCCCCAGTGGAATGTTCCTAACACGTCTCATAGCAGCTTATAGGTCTGATAGAACCAACCTTGATTTTCAATAGTTAAATTACATTCACTCTTCACAGTGAAACAGGTGCATTTTAAGAGAGATCTAACGTATGTTGACCAAAGCCACAGCACAGCTGTGGACAACCGCCCAAGTCCAACCTCCCCACCCTCCGTTAGTACATGTATCTAATAGTAGTTGTCATAATACGATAGTAGTAGTACATCTCGGCCCATCAGCCATTGGCCCTGCCCTCTGCCAGCATGTGGGCACTTCGAAAAAAAGAGAGTCGTATCACCGTTATCTTTGGCAGCTGGCGCAGATGATGCGCTGACAGAAGTTAAATCCAGTGACTTTGCTGAGAAGATTCTTCATTAATGGAAACTTTCATGGTGAGAGGCCTGAGCTATTGGACTCTAGTTTGTTTCCTCCACACGTCTAACAGTAACCCTGAGAATAGCTGTTTCCTGTTCACTGCTGAGGAAGTGGTACGTTTTTGTACTGAACACACACCTCCTTCTCTGATGTATGCCATTTTTTTAACGCTTACACGACACATTTGCACGCACGCACACGCAGACAGAAAGATTGCAAAACGAGAAAACACTGGCGGTTTTAAATATGCTATGTCTTTGTAAAGGTTCGTAGACTTGGTCGACCAGGGACGTACGAATGACATGGGTTTGAAATGAAAGCTATTCTGGGTTTTAGGCACGGTATGAATGCTTTAGCAGTTTGTAACGCGTCACACGCAGTCATCCTCCGCCAACTAAAGTCCTTCGGCAAAAATCTCGATGTACAACAAACAAGCTCACACTTCTTGAAATCGTTTTTTGGTGCTGTACTAAGAACTTTTCGAAATAAACTAAAAAAAAACAACAACACAGAATCCCACTACTAGCATACGTTTAAGAGCATTCCAACATAATCATTACAGAATGTTTGGCACCTATGTCAACGCACCTGAAAACAACATTTTTAATCCGTGGTTTGTTCAAAAAGGGAGCGAATTGATCAGATTTGAATCCACAAATGACTTTCACACGACCCTTTTTGCGTTCTGTGCCACCAACCACGGAAAGCTGCCGTTTTCACCAATGTTGACATAGGTACCACAATAGGTTGTAAACTTGTCAACAATTAGTCAAGCTGGATCTCTTTACATCAACCCTACGAACAGGCCTTCATGTGCCAAGAGTTGTTCGACCTCATTGGTTAACTGCTTCAAATCTTTTTTGGACCACATATCACAAATCCTGACAAGATCTAGGTCACCGCTCACTTGATAAGCTTGCATATAAAGATCGTTTTCACGCTGCGAAGGTTTGCTTTGGCTGTTCGTTTTTGTCATAAGCGCGGATCTTCCAGGAAGATTGGGGCGATGGCTTCCATTTCAAACCTGGTTTGGCTTCGGGTAGTCGATACCGCCAAATAACAGGAAGTTCTGAGGCCTGACAGAGTAACAGTTATCGAGGCAACTTGACGGTTTTTAAAAATTACTCCACTCTTCGACGATTCGCTTCGTTATTAGAGCACGAGAAAATAAAGATATGCTCAGGAAAGAGGGGGATTCTGCAGAGCAAAAACACTGCCGCTTTCAAGAAGGCTTTAGTTTGACATTCACTTATTTCAGCTATGCAAGCAACCACGATCTCCCTCGACTGATTTTAAAATAAAGGAGCGAATAGACAATATATGTAAAAGCAAAAAAACACACAGACCTTCAAATGCTAAACTAGGGAAATTAAACAGGTAGAAAAAATAAAAACCAGCAACTTCTAAAGCGCATTCTTTTGGAAGAGCTCTCTTTCCTCCAAAAAACACTACAAAATCTTGCCCATCGAGCACACCAACCATTTGAACGAAGCTTCAACAAAAGCTTTCTGGAAAAGTACCGCAAGTGCAGGAATCCTGAGATATGGAACAAGCAAACGTCTGTCTCCCGCCATCTAATGTCTTACAGATGAAATACCACGGCCTGGATTCAATCCGTTCGGAGCGTGTTCGCCCTCGATAACGATCCAATGAGGATTTCGCACTTCGGTTGGGGAATTACGGCGACGTTAACGCTGAACAGACCGAGTCCGAGGCCAAAAACACATTGATTATGAAGAAAGAGGGAGTTCAAGGCAACTGTGACTCGAGAAGAACAATTATCAACTGATTGTTATCACTCTTACCAAAATATCATAACCATCGTTCGTCTTCATCTTCCTTGTCATATAATTCTTGCCTACCTGAGACAGACGGGAAGGACTTACAACAAAAACACACATAAGAAAAGAAAAAAGAACAAAACACCTATGGCTGGGCCCAGATATTGTGCTGCAGGGCGGTCAGCATGCAGGTGTCATACACCAGACTGAAAACCTCTACGATTGGTTTCACCAGCAGAGGTGCGTCTACTTCCAGGTTGAGAAAAACCAGCGGGATCTGCGTCCCGAACACGTCGTTTCCACCAATCCTCGTTTCTGAATAACAATTACATAGTGATGAACAAAGAGGAAGGTTCGTAATTGTGGATCAGCCGTGTCCCTTGGCTGGAAGACTAATCTCCCTATAAAAAGGTCAACGTGAACATGGGATTTCGTCATTGCAGAAGCCAAGAAGGATCAACTGATAGTTTGAGGTAACTCCACACTTTCTAAGGGGAAACCAACAAACAGACAAAGCGAGAGAATGAACAGCTCACTGTACAACTTTTAAGCTAGCTGTATAAAAGTCCATCTCTACCATTCACTCAATTAGCTACTAAACCAATACCCAACTATACTTTCCTAGTAATAAGCAGGATATATAGATATAGATATAAATATAGAGCTAATACTGATTAAACACAGCACGTATAAAGGATTAAATTCACACTACAAGAAAAAACAAAAACAAATCAAAAAGCAATGAAAGAAATAAAACAATATGTAAAATGAGAAGGGCCCATTTAGTGAAAGATCACCAAGCACAGGGTTAGAGAGGGCGTTCGTTCGGTCAGTCTACATGCCCGCGCTGAAACTCTGCATCTCGCGGTGGAAGTGCTGAGTGGGCTCGTTCAGGACCAAGCTGTTGTCCATTGAGGGATGCCAGACGCGGCCCAGGCCCAGGGACACCTCCTTGACTAGATTGTGGACGGGATCTCCCTCGATATACACCGACTGGTCCGGGTCAAAGTCAATGCTCTCTTCGGACACCTCCAGGACTTTGAGGTTGGACCCACGCAGGCGAGAGATGGCCACGAGGTTGTGGGACCACACGGTGTAGCCTGCGAAGCAAGAAAAATTACTTGTGCACGGTAAAACTACAGGATCCAAAAGTGACATACCATGGAATTATTTGTTTAATCGGTTATAAAAAAAATGGTTTAATAATGTCAAACTAAAAAAAATTGACATTATTGACATTAAAAAGTGGTTACACAATTTAAATATCTTCATTTTAAGCATATACTTTTAGTTGAACTTAATATATTTGAATTGAAATAACTAAAAACATTGAGTAGATTCCAATATATTCAAGTATGTGATTTTGAGTAAATGGAAAAGACCCGTTTATATTTGACATTCAGTTATGTTGTACAATTAAAAGACTGTCTGCAACTAGCACAGAACAAGTAGAAAGATACTTGTTACAGCACAGGCTTTTGCTTTTGCTCAATGAACGAAGCATCATGCAGCATAGTCTTTGTGCCTGACGCACTCATCACAACTAACCATCAGCTCTATTCTTCAGCACAATGGAAACCATAAAAACTTCAACATAAACTCTTTTAAATGTCAAACATAACAGAACATTAAACTTTAACAGGTCTTTCCATTCACTCAAAAACACATAACACTTAATTTCAACATTTACTCTGCTGATCCAGCCATATGCAAAGCATGCTGGGAACTAAAAATCCTCCACACAATTTTAGTTAGCCAACAAAAATCATTAATGTAATCCCACCACAAATGGATTAAGAAAACTTCAATTTTAAATATATTTAAGTTGATTGAACACAATGAAATTAAGTTGGGACAAAATGTATAGCCTAGCAATTGTGATGTTTTAGCTCATTTTAATAATTAAATAATTTGAACAAGCAGCAAAAAATATTATTTTCAGTGAAGATTCAAAAAAGCAATGTGTATTCCCATGTCAAATATTTATTATTAACACTGCAAATCTAGTATTTAGATTAATGATACATTGAGCATGATTTCTACAATCGAAAATTATTTTTAGCTGCATATATTGAACTCACCACATTCAAAGAAAAAAATATCTGACACAGTTTATGGCTAACAGTGTTGCATAGCACATTTTAAATCCAGGAGCCATTTTGTTGTACTGCTATTGTTCGCTACTAATGTCACCCATTTAAGAGAGGGGTGATCATCTAAAAACATTGATGTTATGACGGTGACATATTATAGAAAAAAAGGGGGGGGGGGCAATAATAGAAAATAGAAAAGGGGGATATTATAGAAAATAGGGGGGGGGAATAATTTCTAAAAAATTATTTTAGAAATATAGATAAACAGATTAGATATTAAATAAATCACCTGTCATGTCTAATTTTACAGTCATAATACAGACTACGAATGTGGCAGATACATGGTGCATTAATATATTTAATGTAATTTTCTTAATATTTATTGATATTCATTTGTAAATGTGTGTATGTAATATTAAATTCTATTTATTATTATTATATTATTATATTATAATAATGATTTATTGAGTATTATATGTTTAATTATATATAGTATTATGGGAGATTGTGTCCATATCTCAGGAATCCGTGGATTGTCAAAGGCAAGTGAAAAAGTTTAAAATGTCCACTTACCATGGATGATCAAGACAGAGAGGTGCACACAGCGCCAGGCGAGGAGAACCAGTGGGTCCTCATTGCGGTTGACGCTGAGGTCTGGGAATCCGGCGTCGTCTCTCATTAAGATGAAGTGGCTGAGGGTTCTGTGGTACTGCTGCGAGATGAGCTCCACGACCCCATCCGTCACCAGAGTGCTGTAGCTGTCCAGGTGGATCCGCTCCAGGGGCACGCTGGGCTTCAGCACACGCAGAAGGTCCTGGCTGCACACATCCATCGCCATGACGTAGACGCGCAGGTTCGTGCTGCGACGGACCAGGGCTTTCCAGTCCTCCTCGGCGGCAGTGCCATCCAAAGGCTTGACATCCAAAGCAGCGCCGTTGAGCAAGAGAGAGAGGCGGTGGAGGGGCGCTCGGTCACCGCAGGCCAGGAGGCGGCACATGTCCGAGGTGAAGTCGCAGAAGTCTAGCGACAGAGACCGCAGGTGAGCGAGCCTTTCCAGTTCCACTGTGGAAATCAGGCTGGGCAGCTGGTTGTCGATCAGACTGAGGTGCTCGAGGGAGCTGGTGCTGGCGTTGGAGAGAGAGGCCAGAGAGCGGGGGGTGACCACACAGAGCATGAACGCAGATGACAACCACTTCATCTGCCTGCTGTTGGACAGGATCTCTTCAAAGAGCTGCTGGATCCTAGGACAGGTTATATTTATATGGTTATAAATCTGCATTTTTAAAAGGAGGATAAATGCAAAGGCAGCACTTTTGACAAAAACATTACCATTCAAGTTCCAAAATAATAATAATAATAATAACAAAAAAAATCAGTAATGAAGAATTAAATTGATCAGAAAAAAAACATCTCAAACAAATGCTGTTCTTTTGAACTTTTTATTCAGCGAAGAATCCTGAGGAAGAAGGAGTTTCTAGAGCACCATTAGAATGATTTATGAAGGATCATGTGACACTGAAGACTGGAGTAATGATGCTGAAAATTCAGCTTTTGCCAACACAGGAATACATTTGTTTAAATGTATGAAAATAGAAAAAGGCTATTTTAAATCATAATACTATTTCACAGTATTACTGTTTTTTAATAAAATAAATGCAGCATTGGTGAACATTAGAGACTTGAGAAAATAAATAAATCTAACAAACTTTCCCAAACTTTTCACTGTCACTAGTGTCAGAAAACTAAACACTCTCTGAATTAACATTTTCATTCATGCTATTTTAAAAAGGTCATGAATTGAGAAATCTAATTTTCCTTGATATTTTGACATATAAGAGGTCATTGTAGCGTTTCAGAACTCAAAACTTCCTCATTAGTCCAAAAACAGCTTTTATTGAAACCAAGCTGCTCCAACAATTCGTTCTAGTAATAGTGCGACGACAGAAGATTAACGCCTACTTCTACATCATTGCCTCTTCAGCCCAGGCATGTCATGGTAGTAGTAAAAATAAGAGAAGCAACCACAGGATTACTCAAGCAACAAAACCATAGAGATGCCTCTGAGGATTACAAGACATTTTGAGGTGTCAAGTCTTTGAAGGCTTTCAGTACAGGCTTTTCAGAGAGACTGAAAATAAAAGATGATGCAGAGAAGACTACATTAGAATGTCGCAACATACAAGTGAGAGCAAAAGTGTTTTTATCATGTGTCACTATAGCTTTGCTTGTTACAGATAGATTGATATGTTGAGTGCTGCAGAAAAACTGTAAATAGTGTGATTTGCTGTTCTTTCCTTTGCTTCGTCATTTATAGGGTTAATGCATAGGATTACCTGACACGGGAAATATTTAGTTCGAAGCTTCAGTAAGCGACATTTTTTTTGTCATCAGTAAGACATTACAACACATTTCATTTTATTTAAAACACGACACTGCAAATGAAAATTTATACGTTTTTCACTTTATCGAAATAGATGAACGATAAATAGCTTATAAGAATGACAACAAACAATTGTAAATTAATTCAAAACATCGTAAGGTATCCTATCAGTACTTTAAGTCTTGCTAGTGGCAAACACAGTTTAAGCATAATTACCGCACATAAATGTTTCACATTGGTGGCACGTTTCAACTATGTATGCTGACGAGATCTTTTTCAACATCGGAAGTTTTCAAAACAATTCCATACGTGTAATGGTGGGGACAATGAAAATTATTTTAAAATGCAATACTGTTACCCAATCATAGCAGTGGGCGTTTACTTCCAAGTCCTGAATGCAGCACGCCCATCAAAACAGTGTGTTTGAAAAAGAGGGTCAAAAAAAAGGAGAGAAAATAGCTTATTACTTCTAAATCAGGATGTTTTTTTGATGTACCTCAGACAACATTATAATTTTTTTTAGTGAAATGCAGTTCATGACCCTTTAAATAGCAGGCAGTGTACAGTGTACAGCTACTATTCAATTCTGAACACAGCCCAAGACTGACTGAGTACCTACAACTAACAAGATGGTCAGATTATTTGCAAAGCCAGCATGTAATCAGAATGAAAGGGAGCTTTAAAACATACTCTTTCATTTTCTTGCCTCCTTGGTCGACCTGGCTGAGAAAAGAGCTGTCCAGAATCCCGTCATCCTGAAGAATGCATGTGTCCCCGTAGAGACTCAGCTTCTGGAGGTTTCTGGAGGGTAAAAAAGAGAAATTTTTAGTTTTATGTCTTGCCAATGTAAACATGATACTTAAGTTATATTCCTATTAACCACATTACATGACTACCAAAAATAAATTAAAAAAAGCATGATACAAATAGTCAGCCAAGTCATTTAGAAAATACATTTTCAAACCAATAATCAAACTCGCTACACAAAACAACCTATGAGCAGCTCTTTTTTCTTTTCTTTACACATTTCAAACGAAAGCCTATTGTTTACATGGCAAATTCTGGGCTATGAGTCGTCCTAGTGCTTTTCTATTGTAAATAAACAGAATTGAAGGTTACGATCAGCATCAGGAAACATCTATGAAGAGCAAGAAAAACAAAGCCAGTGTTGTTTAAACGTTGTTTTGTAAGATTCTGTTAGAATGTTAACAATGCAGTAAGACTCGTGGGAGTTTAGCCAGCAGTTTTACTCCTTAAAACCAACTAGTATTTATTGTATGTGTTAAAAGTGCTTATTTTTCCCCAGTAATCCAATAATGAATGTCACTAGCAAATATTCATTAGATACAAGTTCACTTTGTTACTAATCCCAAATTTTTTAATTAAGAATGTGTGCATTATCTTAGAATGTATCCCAGTTGTTTATTAACTAATTCACCATTCACTAATTATTATTCACTAACCTCACTAATACTATAGTTTACCTATAGCAAGACACTAGTCTCCATTCATCCATCTCTATATCTATCCATCCATCACTAGTAACATTTTTGGATGTAATTAGTTTTTAATTGTATTACTATTATTAGATGTTTAATTTAACTATAAGTTAGTCATTCAAGCTAATTACATGTGACAAATAAGCAATTATAACCAGATAAAAAGACACTAGTAACAAGTGAGATAGATATTAATGTCTAAAAAAATAGGTACTAATATCAACTAAAGTACTAGTGCTGCAATAGATAATATTAGACGTTATTATTAGTTAAACAGAAATAAGTACCAGCAACAATCTAAATAGACTAGTTAAGAGAAAAGATCTTAGATTGATATCTGAAACACAGATCCTTATAGAACTCAATGGCAAAAAAAAAATACAATTTGTTACCAGTAACATTGGACTAGCATCCAGTGATACGTATTAGTGATACGGAGAAATATACGAGTCGCTATTGGATTGCCCACAAGTAAATAAAGAATTATTAGTAATACAAATTCCTAGATACAAAAATAGATAGTATAGTTGTGCTTGTCATAGGAAGTGATCGCAGTTTGGTTATGCACGAAGCAGGCAGCCATGCGATGCTTCAGACATGAGCGTTACGTAATGCGCAGGGTTTGTTTATGGCTGCTGATCAAATGTAAGCAAAGGAGACAGAAAGGATTTATATCGTCAATGCATGCAAATCGAGCCCAAATCCACATAGCTACCTGTTATTGCGCAGACTGCCGAGCACACACAACACCTGATCCAAATATGTCACCATCGCATCTTTCGCGAACTGCGGGTCGCTCTCGACGGCTTCCATTCCGCGCTGCAGCGGGCTTAAGTATCCGTCCACCGGGGAAAACTCCAGCTGCAGCTCCCGCACGAACGAGCCGAACTTGCGCATGAGGAACTCTAATCGCGGGGTTTGTTCTGACCCAGAGCCGCCGCCGTTGGTTCCTCCGCCGACGCGCAGCTTGAGCTCCGTCCACAACGCAGGGTAGAAGAGACACTCCCTCCAGCGAGAGCACACGGCCGAGGCCCGGAGCTTGTCTCGGTCTGACAGGAAGGAAAATATGTGGACAATGAGCTCGCTGGGTAACGCCAAGGCTCCGACGCTACTGCACAGAGCCATGGCAGAAGGCTGGGGAGATGCAATGAAGATTAAAAACGAAACCGTTACACAAACTCCGTTCCTTGCCTCTCCTCTCCGTTACTGCGCTGAGTGAAAACAAACAACTGCGCGATGAGCTTTGCTTTCAATACTACTGGATCAGTCCACTTTCATTTTCCTATAGGGCGGCTGAAAATTGTCAGAAGATAATGTGTGCGTAGAGCGAAAATGAGCTGGAAATATATTATATTGAAGCGCACGTACTGTTAGACAAAACTTGTGTCCGCTAATGTAAATTTAAATGTGTATTTCGTGTGTCGCACTTTTAGTCAATTAGGTGGATGCAATGGTTTCTTCCGAAAATGCCTTATTTTTGCCATACAACGAGTGGCCGGAAGAGGACGCAAGAACTCATTTCAGTCTTTTTTTTAGTTCAGAAATATACATGAGAAAGGTGGTGCTGACTCTCAATTATTAGTCATTTCAAAAACACTACTGACAAGTTTTACTGGGAGTGCAGACAACAGAAAACCATTCATTTTCCATTGCACTTAATCCGGGCGAGGAGAGAGAAATCAATCTTGATAATTGTTTAGTGCGAAATTATAATCTTAGTCAAAGATGAATCATGCTTAACAAAACAAGTCTCATATTTGCATAATTGATATAACTTCTTAAAAGTCAGCTTAATTAGGTTATAATTGTGTTATTATTAACACATTAAAGGATAAAAAAATAAAAGATTAAAGAAAATATTTAAATTAAAGGGTGAAAGAAGAAACAGTGGCATGTGATGATGCCTAAAATTGAACATGAAATTAAAGTATAGCCTAATAGTGTGCTTATGCAGGTGAAGTTATGATGTGTAGCCTGAATACTTCAGTATATGTTTATTGGTATATCTCAGCCGGGGCCTGTACCATGAAGGTAGCTGAACAAACTCGGAGTTACAGGATTAGTTTTGAGTTGACAAAACCAAACCGATGCAATCAGGCTTTATTGGTACCATGACGCAGCTCATCAACTTTCTCTGTCAACTCAGGCTTTGATCTTAACTTATGATTAATCCACGAGCGCGTGCACATAAAAGAGTGACGTCGGCACTGAACAACCAATCGCGTTCGAAATGGATAGAGCGAGAGCTTTATATTTTTCCGCGCAGGAGCAAGAGATAATTATTCAAAAATATGAAGAATATAAAAGTGTTTTTCAAGCACGCAGTAACACTGTATCTGCAGCCAAAGCAAGAGAAGATTCTTGGAGGAAGATTACTGATTGCGTTAATGCGTAAGTTAAACAATTAATGTAAAATGATGTAATCATATTAAAAATGTATTAAATGCTAAAATAAACGTGTGTATTCGTGTTGATATACATGCATGCATGCATACTGTACATACGTGTGTATAGATGTATGTAAAATGTGAATAGGCTATTCCTAAGAAAGATTGATATTCATATATTTTTAGATGCAACCCCAACTCCAAACGTTCTTGGCAGCAGATCAAGACAAAATATAAAAATATAATTCAAAGTGGTGAGTATTTACCACAACCTTTTATTGTTTTTGTTAACATTTATTCATAAAAACTTTGTTTGCAGCAAACAGAAAAAAATGTGAAATCAGGAAAACTGGGGGAGGGCCACCTCCTCAATTACACTGTGGCCGAGGAGTTGGCGCTGAGTAATAATAAGGGACGGCCGATTATGGATGGCATTGCAAGTGCTGTACAGTCTGACCCTGGTGCTGGCTCCTCGAAGCAAGTGACACTGGGTATGTGTGTGCAATGCATTACTAATGTTTTAAAAAGGGTTAAATTTGGCTGACTCTGTTCTGCAGTAGAGGGAAATACAGTGTCCCTGTTGAAGCCAGCACACATGCACACAGTCTCCCACACAGAGGTCAGTATATGCAGCAGACAGAACACCATGAACATAGCCTGCTTTATAACAGTTATGCTTTATATTTGCCTTTTATTTATTAGGGTGAACCAAATGATGAAGACACTCTGTCTGTGTGTTCTGAGACAGTTGCTGAGGTGAATGCACTGGGCTTTTTATTATGGCACACATTTGAATGTCATAATTAAGTGACTGGCCCTTACACATCTCTTTTATTGTAGGATTTTCCACAACCTGCCCCAGAAACTGAAGCCTCTACCTCAATGGGCTACAGAAGGAATGTGAACAAGGTAATGCTTTAAACCCTTGACATAAATTACAGTCAGTCCTATGTTTGTAGATAGTCATGCCACTTTTTGTGATTTGATCAACCTCCAGAAAACTTGTAATGATCATGTTTGTGGTGGAATTGTTTCAGGTGGAAACAGACTCAGTCAGGGCCCTTTATAAAAGGAGCCTAGAACTAGACTGTGAGCTAAAGGAGCTAGACTGTGAGCTGAGGAGGCTCCAAATTAAAAAAATTAAATTGGAGATCAAACAGCTGGAAAAAACAGATCTCAGTATGTGAACTTTTTTTTTAAACAAGTAACGCTTTAGTATGAACACTATGAATGTCTATTAATGTAATTTTTCTTGCTCCCTTTCTTCCTCCCTAGCCACATGACCAATAAAACAGTTTAAGTCCTATCTGCAGTGTCAGTATGCTTTTATTTAAAATATTGTGTTGTGATTGCATCTCTGACAGCTGCCCCAGCTGGGTGGTCAAGTGTGATGGGGTCAATTTCATCAGGGAGAAGCTGGTTTTGTGGTGGTTCTCGCTCCTTTCTGATAGTGGCTATATTATGCAGAATGGCACATGCAGCCACTATCTGTGATGCCCGCTCTGGTGACACTCTTAAACGCCTAAGACAGTTGAAACGTGCCTTTAGGATGCCAAAGGTCATCTCGATCTTGACCCTGGTTTTACTGAGGGCCACATTGAAGCGGTTTTGTGGCCCTGTCTGGGGGTCAGGATAGGGGGTTAGCAAAAACCTCTGGCATGCATAACCTCTATCTCCTACCAACAGGCCATCAAAAAGCCCTGTCATAGAACAGAAAAGGGGAAAAATTTGTAAGTTTTGCAATGAAAATAAAAAATGTAAAGTGTACTGTACCAAATTTAACTTGCCTTCCTCAAAGCGCTGACACAAAATAGACTCACGGAAAATTCGTGAGTCATGCACTGAGCCAGGCCATTTGGCATCCAAACTTGTGATCATGCATTCATGATCACAAGTTATCTGCAGATGAAATGTACAGTAAATCATTGTCCTATCTGTTAGTTACTATTTATTTAAAGATTGATCTCAATGCAAATAAAAAGAATTTCACATAGGGTATAGTAGCCCTACCTGAACATTAAGGCTGTGAAAGGACTTTCTGTTCACATAATCTGCCTCATGTTCTCCTAGAGCTGTGGAGATTGCAACATGTGTGCAGTCTATTGCTCCTATGACTCTAGGGAATCCTATCATAGGAATTAAACATATATATTTAAAACATTTCTTAACAGGTAGCTACTGCAGACTATTGTATAATAGATTTCTAAGTGTGAAATATTTTTTTTTTGAAGAAAAAAAATAGTGTGAAAGGTTACATTTGTTCATGTGATGTCACCCTATCAATATATCTTACCGGCAATTTTATAAAAGCCCTCTTTTATGGACATGGTGGATAAATGTCCAGGGAACACTTCAAAGTATGGTCAAACTTCAGTCTGAGATCTCGAATCCAGAACTTAACCTGCCCCGGAGCAGGTTAGCCGTGCAGCGTAAGATACCATGGCAACGAACACAGATTAAAGCCGAGCTACTTTCATAGTACCTAAAACCCAGGGTTGGCGGAAACTAAGCTGAAACATAGCTGGCTAGCCACCTAAACCGGCTTCATGGTACAGGCCCCCGGTCTCAGCTAGATAATAAAGAATCTTTATTTTTTTCATAATTGGTGTACTACTAAAACGACCAAATCAGAGAACTTTAAATGCTTGAAACTACACTGAAACAAAACCTAAACCCATTTAAAGCAAAAAAATCTCGATACCAGCTCACGTTCAACAGACTGGAGTTAGAGAATAAAACATCTTTTAACATAAATTTGTATATATTATATTAAATTATATTTTTGACGTCTTATGTAAATTTGTAAGCGCGTTAACGTATTTTATAAAACAAAAATGATATTCTGATAATCTAAATAAATTGAATTGTTTACATGTGACGTCACTTCCTGGTTGACGCCGCTGGAAGGAAGAGCTCGAAGAAAGCAACAGAAAGAAAAGGCTGAAGAAGACATGGCTGAACTGTCACTGTACCTCACAAACGTTAACGTGTCTCTGGGACAAACTATGGACACAGAGAAGGTAAAGTCATTTTTAAATATAATCAGCAGTTGCCTTGGAATTACATACATTCTTGATAGACTACAGTCGACATGACATTCTATTTCCTTGTTCGTTACATCTTTGTCTAGCGAGGAAATGAACCTGATATGTTGATAGACATCATGTAATCTATAAATATATAATATTATTTATATTACAATAATAACGATATATTATATAATAATATAAATTTGATCTACCTATCTATCTGGTTTAGAGTTCAACTGTGGTGAAAGACTTTGAAAATGTGGAACTTGGAGATTTGGGCAAAAAGCAGCCAAAGATTCCTCGCAGAACAATCTACTTTGCAAGTGGTGAAACCATGGAGGAGTTCAGTACTGATGAAGAGGATGAAGAAGAACGGGAGAAAAATAACACTTTAAGGACTGTGGATCCAGTGAGTAGCATCAAATCAGAATGTAGTTTCAGTTCAGTTATCATCTTAAACTTATAGTCACTTTGCATCTCTGATTGTAGGCAAAGTTGACCTGGGGTCCATACGTCTGGTTCCAAATGTGGAGAGTGGCTACCTCAACCATCTCAGGTAACGAAACTCTTTCAAGTGACATTTGGTTCTACGAAAACGGTTCAAATATAACATTTTAACCCAACTATTATTTTAGTTTGTGACTATCTTGGAGAGAGAATGGCCTCATTGCTGGGAATCACAACACCAAAATATCAGTATGCAATTGATGAGTACAACAGGATGAAGAAGGAGGTATGTGCACCAGTATTACTCTTCTTCAGCCTTCACTTATCAGCTGATATTCTCAAAAGTAGCATGTACAGATACTCTTGAGGGATTTGAACAGCTTTGGCCTTGTGAGACCCTAATAACATGTAATCCGCAGGAGGAAGAAGAAGAGGAGGAGAACCATCTCTCTGAGGAGGCAGAACGTCGTTTTGACGAACAGCACAACCAGGAGGGCCAGCAGCCAAAGACTGAGCAACCAGAAGCAACTGCTTCTTTTGTGAATGTGACCTTTGAACTGGAGCAGGAATCACATGCTACACCCGATGCAAATAAAGTGCCTGCACCCATTCCCTCCTAAAATATTGTTCAGTGGATTGAGAATATTAGACGTTTTACCATATTTACCATAGGCAAAAGGTGTGCTTTTGGGGGGAGTAATGTTTATCATACATGAAGTTGAACATGAAGGTAACATGTTGTTTATGCATAGCTGACAATGCTTCTGCTTTGAACGCAGAACTATTTTAACAATCATTTTATAAAGCCATACATAAAACCCCTTTTAGTCACTACAACAATTCATTGTACATTTTAATAATTATAAACACCTAATAAGCCTGCTTAACACACTAAAAACTGCATGGATCGAACATTTCTGAAGATGCTGAGACGTTAGTTGTAATATTAGAAATTTCTGTTACTGATGAGTTGTTGAAGGTAGTGTAAATGGTCAGATGGGTAGACCCTCTCTTTCAAACAGTTATTTTTCTAACTAAATATTCTTATTATGTGAACACGTTTTTTGTGTGCTGTACCCATCAGTTTTGAATTCAACTAGTCTACACCCTTACACAAACAAATGCATTTCATTTTGAAGAGTGTGTAATTTATTTGTGTACAATAATTTTCTATTATGAAGGTGAAAATACACCTACCTTTCTATAACGTAGGTGAAAAAATACAGTTTGTTTTGTACATAATATTACTTAATAAACAATTCCATATACAACTGAGCTATTCTGTGTATTCCTCTTGGCTGAAGGTTAGGGTCCCATAGCACAACTTGACTTGGCTATACAGAGGGATGTCATGTATCGTCTAAATCAGCTGTGTTGCTGTCAGTGTCATTAGCCACCAGCACCTCTCTGTTCTCGTAAGTCCAGAAGCCATTGAGGTCGATGAGGATACTAGTGACGGTATCACCCTGACCGCTGTTCACCAGGTCCTGTAGTGTGATCTTATACGGATCTTTGGGCTTCACCATATCAAAGATTTCATCCTGTAGACAACAGACAACAAAAAGGTCAATTATAATACAGTATTTTCATTGGACAGCAACATGAAATTACCATTTCTCTACTTGCTGATAAGTGGGAATGGACTTAAACTCTAGAAGAGCTAAAGGCAGTTTACCTTAACATCCTGGAAGGAAACTGGCTCTTGCCCATGGATTTTCATTTGTTCCTGAATAGCCTGATATCACAGATGAATAGGTTAGTTTCTAATTCTATATATATATATATGTATATAAATAATCAAAAAAGCTAACAAACACCTCTACTTACCCTGAAGAAGTAGTTGAGGGTGAATACGTTGAGATAGCCTTTGTTTTCCATGTCTAGCAGTTTGAAAATATACTGGAGGGCTGCAGGCTCTTTCCTGTTTTCTAGAGCCAGCACAAAGTCTAGATATGTCTTATAGTCCTAAATTAAAACAACAGAAATGTTTTTAGATACTGAAAATGTTTATGTCAAATTACATGCATATCATAAAAATTAAGTGCTATTCTCAGTGGTTTTATTACAGTGTAATAGTTCAAAAGTGTGGGGTCAGTAAGAAATTAATCACGGTTTCCACAACAATGTTAGGCGGCACAACCTTTTCAATATTGATAATAATAAGAAATGTTTCTTGAGCAGCAAATCAGTATATCAGAATGAATTCTGAAGGATCATGTGACACTGAAGACTGGAATAATGATGCTGGAAATTAAGCTTTGCTATCACAGGAATAAAATACATTTTAAATATATTAAAATAATTTAAAAACTGTGTGTTAAATTGTATTAATATTTCACAATACTACTCTTTGTATTGTATTTAAAAGCAGCCTTGGTGTGGATAAGAGACTTCTTTCAAAAACATTCATTAAAAAAAAAAAAGTGTACCAGTCTCCCGAAGCACTACTGTGCCACAAGCTGTGACTCTGACAGCAGACATGTCTTAAGGGACACTCTTACTGTGATGCAAATTATTAATTAAGTCAAAAGGTTATACCATTTCACCGTCGTAGGTTAAGCATTCCTGGTAGACACGGTCTAGAAAAACACTAGTTAGAGTTCCGGTGCCATAGCGAGACAGCTCTTCCTTACTGAGCATCCCATTATGGTCCTTATCCAGGTTAAGGTACTGTCCTGTAAATAGGAAATATGACGATTAGCATATGAGATGTAAGTTATAACTTGTATTATATTATAACACTGATTAAGTGTATTTTGCAGGCATACCATAAACACGAAGAGCAGAAGGTGCAGAGAACCAGTTGGACTCCTGACTCTCCTTTGATAGTTCCTCGTCTCGAAGCTATAAATGAATAAATCTGATTAGCCTAATATTGCAGGTCACTCGCACAGGAAAACTTTCAAATAGCTAGCTAACTGGATGGATGGATGGATGGATGGAAGGAAGGAAAGGTGGATGGATAGACAGACATTTAGATGATTTAGATAGATAGATAGATAGATAGATAGATAGATAGATAGATAGATATAGATAGATAGATAGATAGATAGATAGATAGATAGATAGATAGATAGATAGATAGATAGATAGATAGATAGAAAAACAACAGAGATAGACAGATTCACCAACCCCAATTTGTGAACAGGAGAGTATATAGATATTATTATATATGTTAAACTATAATATATACATTATGTATATATTATAGGTTAACTTTTAGATTAAGTGAGAATCTGTATGCTACCTCAAGTAGGTCATCCAAGAAACTGCAAGCCAGGATGTCCTGAATTTTTATCTTCCCTGCAGAGCAAATACAAAACATTAGAATGATTCGTTTCATTCCAGTTTTTTCCACAGGGTAAAATCTGAATGATGTCTGCAGGTGCTCTGACTTAAATTTAAAAACAGCACGACCACAGGAGAATTACCAGTGTGTAGAGGATCAAGGAAGAAGAAGAACTTGCGAACGGCAGTGCAAACATAAAACGAGTAGAAGGATTTCTCCAGGCCATCTAGTTGGGGGAGTGTGGGAATTAACTCTAGAATGTAGTTCTCCAAATCCTGCAGAAAGAAACAGTCACACACTGAAGTCTTTACTTTAAACAATACAGCTTTACTCCTAAGAAGATATTGTGAATACTGTCATCACAGCGTTCCAGAGGGTAAAACGAGATTACTTACAGACTCACGAAGATAACCCTGACCTGCTACATCATAGAGACTCAAACCAATCCTGGTTTGGTGCAGCCACACTGCCAGAGAAGAAACCATGATTCAACTACACATCTGTATTATAGTGTTCAGAATCAAATAAAAGACCAGAATGCAATGAGAACACACATCACAGAATTGATAACTACCTTTTCTCATGACATAGTTAAAGAACTGCATAATTGATATCCTCCCATACGGATCATTATGAAGTAGTTTGGCGTAGACTCTGGCAGTGAAGAAAAGCCTGATGGGGGTGTAATGATTGAAACAAACATATCAATGAGTCATAAGCTTTGTCCACCTACCTACGAATTACACTGACTTAAGGGGTCGCACACCGGACGCGCAGCTCGCGCCGCGCCACGCAGCGCCAGGTCTTTTAAATTCGAACACATTATTCTCTATGAGAGTACACACACGCGGCGTCTGTCCGCGGCGCCAGCAACGGCTCTGGACCGTGTTCAAAATCCTGCAGCGCCACACGGCGCCATTTACATAGTTATATATTAAATTTACATTTATGTGTCTCAAATAGTAGTAATGTATATACGGACTTAGCCCTGTGCTGGAATATACATTTAGTTCTATATTTATTTAAGATATCAGAAAATTGCTGATGTTATCAGATTTCAGGTGAGAGTTGTCCTAGACGTGGCGTGGCGTGGCGCTGAGCTGCGCGTTCGGTGTGCGACCAGCTTTAGATACAGTTATCAGCTCATAAACTCGAGGTTTGAAGTGATATTAATTGGTCACTTTACTCTTTTCAATGATGCACTTACTTGCATTTGGCGCCTGCTTGTTCTCCGACCTTTAGGAAACTCTCATAACTGATCATGGCCTCGTCACCGGTCGTGGGCGGCACTTGATGCTTATCGAGAAGAAACCAAAGGTTCTGTAGGAAAGAAAAAAAAACATTTAGAAGAGGAAATAGAAAACACAGACATATTTAATAACTAAAAAGCTGATAGTGAATGTTTTGTTTGGGACACGGAACCAATACAATGCTCTCTTACTTGTAATTCTTCATTGTCCAATAGTTCCCGGCTTTTCCTTTGGAGAAACACTGCCCTCGATTCTTCTCTGAGTTTCTGCAGCAAGACTTCATCTTCTGCAGGAAGCTGAGGAGAAACATTATGAAGTTAAGATTAAGAAGGTAGTACGTACACTACAGTTTGGGGTCAGTAAGATTGTTTTAAAGTCCCCCTGTGGTGAAAATCAAGTTTTTAATTTTGCTTTATATGTTTATGTGGTGTTTTTATATGCTTTAAGACAAATCACGTGCAAATTCATAAGTCAACACCATTTAAAACTGCAGTGAAACAAAGACAGTCTCAAAAACGTGGTTTGAAATCGCTGGTGTTTCTGACATCACAAACTACCTTGTAACCAATCACGTCATCCTGTGGTCATCAACGAGTGGATTTCTGAGCTGGTGTGAATGAGTGGAGGCGGGGCTAATTTGCATATTCATAGAACCGCGTATATTAAACGAGGCAAGTGTGTAGAGTTACATTGATCCAATTTTAAGGCATAATAAAAAAGTTTAAATATGTCATTTTGATGATCAAAGATGAGTTTTAAAGGGATACAATTATTGACTACAGGGGGACTTTAAAGAAATGTATACTTATATTGAGCAAAAACGCATTAAATTGATCAAAAGTGATGGTAAAGACATTTAAGATATTACAAAAGATTTCCATTTCAAATATATGCTGTTCTTTTGATCTTTCTATTCTTTAAAGAATCCCTTCCGCAAAAATATATTAATCAGCACAACTGTTTTCAAGACTGATGATAATACTTATAAATGTTGAGCAGCAAATCAAATATCAAAATGATTTCTGAAGGATCACGCATCACTGGGATAAATTACTTTTTTAAATAAATTAAAATAAAAACAGTTATTTAAAATTGCAATAATATTTCTGTTTTTATTGTATTTTTGCTCAGATAAATGAAGTTTTGGTAGGCATAAGAGACTTCTTTCAAAAGCATTTAAAAATACTGATGAACAATATGAAAAAGTGGAGCACTTTATGCCAGCTTTAGTCAGTGATGGTGACCCTCAAATTAATATCTTTAAGACAAGACATTTATCATTGTCATGATAGGTCAGACTAAATGGATGTAATTGTAACATTTTTAATATAATATAATGTACCACAACCACTGACAACACTGTATTCTCATTACTGATTAAACCTAGAACAACTCACCCTGTAGTAGAAGCGTGGGATGTGTTTAAATGAGTCAACTTCTGCTTTCCCGCCTCCTTTCCATTCAGTGTAATACTTGGTGAACAGTTCAGTTTCCTCTGCTTTCTTCTCCTCCTCTGTTTTGCCACCTGTTCAATACAATTAACCCACACATTATGATTCTTTATGCTGTACAATCCTCATCCGTATTTATTTATTTAGGTATTAAGCATGAATATTTATGTCCAGCTTAGTTTAATAGTAAAATCATAGAAACCAAGAGCAAAACCAAGGATGGCTCCTCATTACCGTGTGGGGTGTTTCCCTTGAAATGGTAAAGTAAGGGATTACTCATTATTTTTATGTTATTTAATTAGTTACTACTGATGTAATTAAACACTGTAAAGACAACAACAATTCTATATAAAACAGTGGATTTAGCATTAACATTTAATGTTAAAATTTATGTTTTAATGTAACATGTCAGTTGAATTTATCCAATCGTATTTTGTTTATTTAAAATAATTAAAATTGCAGTTTCGTGTCTATCTTTGTATTGTTCAACTGGTTGAGGTTGATATGTGATTTATAAAGAAATTAGCAATAAGTAATTTTAGAGAGAGTAATTAGTACAGTAATCTAAATACACAGTAGAATATGTAATTAGTAACTAACAAGTAATTATTTACTTTACCCAACACTGCTCATTACCAGGGTGATTACTACTTTGCAATACATTTTAATGTCCACATTATTTATGTTTTAATATATTGGATAAAATACTACACTTTTGAGTAACACACAAGTTTTTACTACAATTTTTTTATTATGGAAATCATATTAGCCGGTTTTCATTTATCACCATGGATAGGGTAACTATGGTTTCTATACAACAAGTAATTATATACAACAACTATAGTAATTGTTGTAACTAATGGGCGAGTACATTAAGTCAGTTCCCTAAGATAATATTTATTATAACGTTAGTCTAAATCTACAAAAAGTTCATCAAATATAATGGCGTTGTTTTATTAAAACCGCGTTACAATTTCGCAAGCGACTTTTAACCCTTATATATAGATATAAGTTACCCAGTGATTGGGAGATTTCTATATAAATGTTATAATATTTATATACATTTTCTCTCTTTGAGCTCACTATAAATCTCTGTAGTTATTGATTAACGTTAGCTAAAGTCATAATAATCTCACCTTGTTTCGCAGAGGCGAGTCTTTTTCGCAGTAAATCTTTCCAGTGCGCAGTTTTGTCGTTTGCCATTCTTAACTTTACTCGGTCATATGTTTTAAACTAACCAGCTCAAAACTGATTATTAATCAAACTGTAATATATTCGAGTAGGCTAGGCGGTTGATCAACTGTTTACATCTCTGACCAAAAGGCGCACAAGTGACGTAATTGAAGTGCGACAACACATGAGAGTGAATGGCTGCTCGCACTGGCATGAACTTGCTTTCTGGTTAGAATTCGTTAACCTTCGACTACATTCTGTAAGTTAGATGTTCTTGTTTAAAATACCGATGATTGCTTCGACAAAAGTGCGTTTAAATGAAAATAATGCGATATCTTAGCGAGTTTATCTGTCTGAGGATCTCAATATTGTGTGCTGTAAGTACAGAAGGACATTTCTTTAACAGATAGCTGGCAAGTTGATGAATATTATTTATATCTATTAATTTTAGGTAAATATATTATTAAAAGGTGAATGTGTTTTGTATATGTGTTGATCAGTAAAACTTAATGTTGCACATTTGCTTGTAGTGGGACATTTACAGAAATAACCATTTAAGTAGTGTATAGTCTGAGTAATATAGTAGACTTGTTAGGAAATGGGACCTCTTGTGTCAAATTCAAGGACTTGCATGAAGCATCTATGCACATGGGTTGTCAACCCTCTGTATTGCAGGCCTACATTGGCTGGTTTACCACAACATAACATTATGCTTGCTGTCAGGTTAATCATAAACCCAAACACACAACTTTACTGCACAAAAGGAGACAAACAAGCAGAATTATACAGCCAAGTTACCAAAGAAAAGGGATTCACTCCTAGAAAAAGGCTTGCATTCCCAAAGTCAGTATTCGCAGCTGGAACGGCCAAAAAAACTGCTGAATATATGAAAAAGCGAGCTGGGATTGATACAGAAGAGCTGTCAAATAATACACCTGCGAGAGGCAGAGGATCTCTAAAAGTTGCCCTTCCTGACCATCCGCTGACCACGTCAGAATGGGCAAAACTCAAAGAGGGATCCTCCAAACCTGAGCGCTTCGAGATGCAAATGATGGAAGGACTATTGGGGGCTAGTGCAGATGTTAACATCGCCAAATCTCTCTTGGCGTACGTGGTTCAAGACAAAGGAACCCTTTCTTACGAACTCCTTTTGAGGTATCTAAAGCTGTGTGTCACAGCTAGGCACCACACTGAGGTATTTGACACTTACGACATCATGAGAACTTGCTTTAAGACCCTTGACACTGGAGCCTCGTCCCTGTTTATTAAAGGTTTCAGTCAAACTGAACGTTGGAGGGAGGCGCTTGGCCTGTTGGAGGGTATGAAAAAGGCCCTCCTACCGTCTCCTCGGAACTATGGTGATGCCATCACTGGGGCAGTACTTCATGGAGACACTGAGACGAGCTGGAAGCTGTACGACGAGCTCCTGGAAGAGGGTATCGTACCCAATCAGGACACCTGGCAGAGCCTGTTTCACGGCGGCATCACTCAGCGTGGACAGGAGGACAAACTCTTTTCTGTCCTGTCATATATGAGAGATAATCAAATCTACCCAGAGGAGCCGCTGATTAAAACAATCAAAGCTTGGTTTGAGAGGTAATGTGTGTGTGTGTATATACACTTTTTATTTTAGATGCGATTTATTGATTTGACGGCACTAATATATACAGTATATATATATTAGTTATAATATATTATTATAATATGTATATGTTTTTCATTCCATTCCTTTATTTTAACTGTTTTATTTAAAAAAAAATATCTGCACAGTTTACCGGATCAGAAATGGAGTGGGAAATTCTCATCTGTCGCCCCCAGGTACTAATTTCAGTTTTCAGTTTTAATTAAATACAATGATCATAATACAGACTGTTCAGTGTGGATATAACTTGTGTTTTAGTGGAGAGTGCAAAAATTGCAAGGCATCACTGGAATCCATTCAACTGACTGAGGAAGAATATGCTCAGCTGAAGGATGAAGTGATGAAAAAAGTGATAGAGGGAAGCGACATCTTCAACAAAACCACCCCAGAGGTCTGTCTGCTATATATTATATCCTTCTTTTGCCTGAGTTAATTAACCAATATTTACTTAATCTATAGATAGATAGATAAAATCAACATTTAAGCCAGTGTTGTTATTGGTAATTAAAACTAAACTAAAACTATTAAAAATAATTTTCTGGAATATTAAATGAAAAAAAAAAACCTTAAATATTAAACATTGTTGCCTTAAAAACTACCTTAAATAAGCGTAAGTTATACTAAAATGACTAAAACTAATGTTGAAATAAAAATAAATAATAAATTAAGGTTCATAAAAAGATTTTAAAAAATAAATAAATAAAAAAGCACATCATTTAAATTAAATTAAAATATAAAAGTAAAAGCTAAAATTAAAAATATGAATAAATATATTGTAGTACAAATAATACTAAAATAGCACTAACATAAGCCCCACCCCATACAAAGGTTTTATTCTCATAATAAATGAAAAACACAGTATATTATTTCAATGTGTTTATATATAGTTTAATAAATATTATTAACATATATTAGCAGAATGTATATGTATCATATTAAAACGACTTTTAGGGGTAAATGTGTTTAGGAAAATATCTTAGTTAAATAAGTTTAGTGACAATCATGTAACAAATAATTATAATGGCCTTAAAAACGGCCTTTTAAGGCCGTTATCATTTTTTCCCCCTTGTTTATCTATTTTGCAGTGAAATGTGACCTGTGTTTTGTATGAAATTCCCCTTTATGTAAAGGTCTTATTACTTCGTGCCGTTTGACTCCACTAGATGGCGACAGCGTCCTATACATACGATAGCGTTTTCCACGTGACGGATTAAACATGTTATACATGTTAAACATCAGCCGTTTTTTTTATGCTTATTAGATAATTTCAGCATTGGAAATGACCATTTAAAAAAACACATAGGCTAAAAACTAAAGCAGCTTTCTGCCAGGCACTTAATAGGCTGCAGCTACGTGATAGGCAAGTTGTGTAGTGGTCCAGAATTAGAAGAAGTTCCATGCAGTTTTAAGCTCCGTATTAAGTGGAGTCTGGCCCTGAATTAGATGATGTTGTTGTCCGGACTGATGCTTTTTTCAGGCTGTGGGGTCTATAGATGTCAAAAGCATGTGATCCTGTCTAGTTCCACATTTAGCCATGATGTAGGGGCTTTCCAACACATGTTCCTTCATGTGTCTGTCGGGTCCCTGGTTTAGCAAGCTTGTGAAAGCAGACCAACTGAAGACACAAGGCCACAAGGCAAGCGGCGACTCTGAAATTCCATTTGCCAGAAAGAACAGTCATGTTTGTTTGCAAATGCCGTTCTCACGCATAGGAAAATCATTACATTTCCAAGCAATGTCTCTGACAGGGACA
Organism: Chrosomus eos; assembly: GCA_036326025.1. Classification (NCBI taxonomy): domain Eukaryota; kingdom Metazoa; phylum Chordata; class Actinopteri; order Cypriniformes; family Leuciscidae; genus Chrosomus; species Chrosomus eos. The sequence continues at coordinate 26,241,712 of CM070832.1, forward strand.
TTTTTATACACTACATCTTGGAAAAACAAAGTACTCAGTATAGCCATAAACAATCTCTTTTGGTCATGCACATGATTGATGCTGAGGCATTGGTATTGCTTGTGTGCTTTTTGCTGTCGCAAAACACAACACAATGGGCTTTCACATTTCAGCCCTCAAAAGCCTCTCACATGAGTGACCCTGGAAAGTCCCTGTCTGCAGCGCTGCATGGACTCCAGCCCCCCGCCATCGCTGCTGCAGCGCTTTATGAAGTGAAACCAGTGCTAGGCAGTTAAAACACCCCCAGTCTAAACTCTGCACAAGCATTTAACAACCCATATACAATCATTTTCCCTTTAAAGGAAAAAAAATGGTGCTTTTGGGTGGCTGACATGACGTGAGAACCGGGTCCTGTTGTGTGACATTGAATACTTCATCAAAAGCAAGCTTTTAAATGTTGCATAGAGGACCTTATAATAAATGTGAGAGTACAATGAAAATTTGCACTTGTAAACATAATTTTTATTTACTTTTTTCCACACCATATACACTATGCATATCAAAAGTTTGGGGCTGATATGATTTTTAAATGTTTTTACATATGCCCACCAAGGCTGCACTTGTTTAATAAAAAAAATAAATAAAAAAAACGATAAAGTTGTTAAATATTATTACAATTTAAAATAACTGTTTTAATTTTTTATTGCAATACAATGTAATTTATTCCTGTAATGGCAAAGCTGAATTTTCAGCAGCCATTTCTGTAGTCTTTAGTGTCACATGATCCTTCAGAAATCATTCAAAAGGCCAATTCGCACTGCACCGACCAAAGCGGACAATCGGCAGATTACAGTACGTCACTTCTCGCCAATTCAGCATGTTCAATCTGCAAAAACAAGCTCTGACGTAATAAACCGATCTGACAAAAATCAAGGAAGTGTATACTCTATAAATAAAATAAAATAAATGAAATTTTACTGACCCCAAATGCTTGAACGGGTGTGTATTTAAAGTTTTTTTTTTTAGTGCACTGTGTAACTTTTGGCCCTCTAGCAGTTAAAAAACAAAACTGCATTTTGCTGAAGAAAATTGTTTTGGTTGTGCTTTCGGTTCTGTGTAACTGTCAGATGAATATCATACTGCTCATAAAACATTTACTACTAGGTTTGAGAGATATAACCAGTTAGATGAAAAGGATCTTAAGCTGACTAGCTGAAGACATTACAGTAGCTATACCCATTAATAGACACTGTAGCACAAGCACAAGGTTACAACAACCGTAATGAAATGGCCCATCACAGTGGATAATGCTTTACCATTTACTCTGTTAGAAAGCTACATAAAGTGGGGGAAATAATTATTTGATCCCCTGCTGATTTTGAAAGTTCGCCCACTCACAAAGAAATGAAGGTTCTATAGTTTTTATGGTAGGTTTATTTTAGCGGATAGAGACAGAATATCAAGCAAAAAATCTAGAAAAAAACACATTAGATAAAGGTTATAAATTGATTTGCATTTCAGTGAGTGAAATAAGTATTTGATCCCCAAGCAAAACATGTCTTAGTACGTGTGGAGAAACTTTTGTTGGCAAGCACAGAGGTGAGACGTTTCTTGTAGTTGGGAACCAGGTTTGCACACATCTCAGGAGGGATTTTGGTCCACTCTTTTTTACAGATACTCCCAAAATCCTGATGGTGTTCTTGGGGTCATAGTCAGGATTTCTCTCCCTCCAAACACGGCGAGTTGAGTTGATGCCAAAGAGCTCAATTTTGGTCTCATTCATCGATCTGACCACAGCACTTTCTTCCAAGCCTTCTTGGAATATTTAGATGTTCATTGGCAAACTTCAGATGGGCCTGTACATGTGCCTTCTTGAGCAGGACCTTGCGGCACTGCAGGATTTCAATCCTGTAGGTTGTTACCAATGGTTTGCTTGGTAACTACTGTGGTCCCAACTGCCTTGAGATCAATAACAAGTTCCTCCTGTGTAGTTCTGTGCTGATCCCTCACCTTTCTCATGATCATCCTTACCTCATGAGGCCAGATCTTGCATGGAGCTACAGACCGAGGGCAATTGATTTTTCATTTTGTATTTCTTCCATTTCCGAACAATCACACCAACAAGTCTCCTCCTCTCCAAGCTTCTTGTTGATGGTCTTGTAGCTCATTCCAGCCTTGTGCAGGTCTACAATCAGGACATTTGACAGCGCTTTGGTATTGCCCATGGTGGTGAAGAGTTTGGAATGGAAGATACAGATTCTGTGGACAGGTTTCTTTTATACACATTACGAGCTGACATTAGGAGTACTTTCTTAAAGTGACAAGACTAATCTGTAACCAATCTGTGGGTGGGTGAATTCTTACTGGTTGTTTGTGAATCAAATACTTATTTCACTCGATCAAATGCTAATCAATTTACAACCTTTAAATAATGTGGTGTTCTGGATTTCTTAGGTTGATAATCTGTCTCTATCAGTTAAAATAAACCTACCATAAAAATGATAGACCCTTCATTTCTTTGTAAGTGGGCGAACTTACAAAATCAGCAATTTATCTCTTCAATAAAATACCTTAATCATCTGTTGAGTAATAAAACGCATCTCCATGTCACGTTTTACAACATTTCAAATCCCTCAGTTCTCACCATCTCTGAAACACCAAGCCAGTGTTGGTTCTCGTTGTATTACAAGCTCTGTCACGTTCTCTTTTTCAGTTATCAGACTCGCCTCTGTTTTTTGTAAAACAGGAAAAAAAAAAAAAAGAGTTTTGAGATTTGGCTGCTCCTTGTCAACCTTTCTCGCTTGTTCTGACAACTAACCTGTGCCACTCCCATACCATACACACAGGTTTTAATATATATGAAACTTAAATTGTCAAGGGATTTTAAATGTCAACCATTTTTATTGCTGAATGTTAAAAAGCCCACATTTAGTTTCCTTACGTTCAGTGGCCTGCAGCTTTTCAGGTCAAGCGTGAGCTTTGGGGAGCCTGTTTTTCCGTTTCAAAAGAGCAAGCCTGTAATAAAGAAAAGTACAGGACTTGCAGATGCCTTTTCATTAATGTCTGCTGTGGGGCACGGGGAAGTTTCCACATACTCAAATTTCTTTGTTCTCTGTCTATTTTTGTGCCTTTCATTTAATTGGAATTTCATGCATGCTTTGAACAAAACGAAGCAGGTACTAGAGTATTAAAGAAATGTTGTTCATTTGTTTTTAATGAATGTTTGCTAAACGTTTGTGTTAAGAATCACTCCAAGGCTTGTCATGGGCTATTGTGTATATTCCAAGTAAAAAAAACTGGTCACTATCAAATCTGGATTAAACTTAAGACATGCGTGTACCAAACACACTCATTGTAAGTACACAAAGTTCTGCACAGCATGCTGGTACCGCATACACATGACCTCTCGACACCATTGGGGAATCCCCAGTGTTCCTGTTCCCATTCAACCCAACCTCTCCATGACCACGAGAGGATGCAGAGCGAAAACAAAAACACATACGATGTAAGACCTTCAAAATTGTATGGAATGTGCATAGTTAAAATCAGTTGAAATTACATATTTGGATTAATTTTGTCCAGCGCAGAGAGCCCTAACCGTACTCAATGTTGCAAGAGTTTAGAGAGTGGGACAACTGATCACCATCTGCTAACCCCCACCAAAACCAAAAAGGAATTCCCCAAAGCTCCCCTTCCCCCCTCTTTCTGGCGCTCAAACCCTCCCCCAGTCTTGCACCCTCTCTCTCACCCGCTAAAACAGACTTAACACTCTCTTAACAAGATTTTAGCATGCAAAGTAGCTGCACTTATTTTCGCTGTCTTTCTTTTCAAATGTGGGTAACAATCTTCTGTTTTTGCATATAGGTGGCTTGGAGGGGTGGGAATTTGGTATTTTAGAGGGAAAAATTCTCACGCTTCAGGCAGAACTGAAAGCGCTTGTTTCCAGCCACCTGACAGTCCAGGAATAGTTGTTGGTTTTGACCAAACATAGCTCTGTATGCATTAAACAGAGGCTTGTGTATTAGCTATTGGACTAAACTTTACCACACGGTAGTTCCCTCAAAGCAATGAGCTCCGATGCAAGGATTTTCGGTCACGCGTTAGTTTAGGGTCAAATTCTCACTATTAACTACAACTTTTGCCTCAGGAAACTCCTAATTACTGCTTCTTAATAGTTTATAAGCTTGAACTAAGAACTCACTTGAACTTGAGATGATTCTGAAAGTTGAATATTTGAAATAATAGTGTGCCTAAATATGGATCATGCATATTTAAAGGGATAGTTCACCCAAAAGTGAAAATTCTGTTTCTCAAGTTGTTCCAAACTTTGTGTTTTGTGTTCAGCAGAAGAAATTCATACAGTAAATGATGACATAATTAAATTTTTTGGGTGAACTATGTCTTTAATGTCTGCATCCTCTAATCTTTTTTATTGACTAATGCTAACTAGTACTTAATACTGTTATTTGTGTAATATTTCATCAAGGTTTGTGTATTTTAACTCAGTATTTGTGTACTTTGACCACCACTGATGATGAGCTAGGTGTAAGTTTATAGTACCTGACTGTGCAAATGTTTAGTAATTCAAAGGCCGTCTGCAGCACGAGGCCTGAGGACAAACAGGTGAGGGAGTGACTTGGCCCTAATCCAGCTGGAAATTCCCTCAGATGTTTACATGTTGTACCAAGGACAATTGTGGAGGTTTTCAGCCTCTTCTGAAACAACAACAAAGGAGAAGGAAGTTCTAGTTCTATTCCCCATTCCCCCAACTCCCTTATGCTCTTGGTTTATTCAGCAGCACACAACCTGATCACGCTTTTGAAGGTGAGCCAGGTGTGGTCAAGTTCTGTTTGAAGTTCTATTGTTTGACTGTAACAAATGCTTTGATATCCCTTGAGACAGATAGAAAAAAAAAGTCAAGCACACTTTAATGGTCCTGGGATGAAATGGGTTCATGGAATTGACAATTAAGTTGTTGTTTTATGATGCTCTGACAGAAAAAACGTTGTATGTTCAGTTCTTGCCAGACTATCTGTAAACACACTCCTTTATCTCATGGTTGCTTGCATGCTTCGCTCTTATACTTCCTGTACATTCATGAATGCGCATATCCGAGCTCCTCACTTAATCTGATAATATATGTAGAGTTTCATGAGTTTCAGGCTTGGACACTTACAATGATATGTCTGTCTGCAATAAATGTCACCCGTCTGGCCTCGTGATTTTTCCAGAAACAATCTTTAGTTTAAAGGTGAGATGTTTAAAGGGTACCTATTATGGCATTTAAAATGTTCCTAATATTGTTCTGGGAGTCCCCAACAACAGTTTTACAAGCATGCAATGACAAAAAACACTTTTGTTGTCTTATAATATGCATTTATTTTTACCTGATTTGCTCACCGACTCCCATATGAATCGTTTAGCGAGTCATTTTTCCAAACCCCTCCTTTGCGTGACGCTAATCTGTGGTGATATGTTAGACACCCAGCCGACGGGGTGTCATTGGTTGTTGCGCTAGATCTTACCCAGATACAACAGTGCTATTTTCTGATTGGCTAACAACACCAGACGAACAACACCAGAGGAGACCAGGGTTGCCAGGTCTGCACAACAAAACCAGCCAATTGCTCATCAAACTAACCCAATCACGGCCAAAAATATTCAAATAGCGTTCCCGGGTGTTTCCTCAATAACAATCATGTTCCAGTGGATAAAACAATCGCGTCAACCAGCGTGCACTACACAAACAACCCGCGGAAACAGTGCAGGCATACGGACCTGGCAACACTGGAGGAGACGCGCTTGAATCCTGCCGGTTCCACAGTGAGTGAGTTTTGGGCACTGCGGCATATTAAATATATTACAAATAGTTTTTCAGCGTGAGAAATACAATGTGTGGCCGGGAGAGCGTGACAAAAGACCGAAATGAGTGACTGTCACGCTCAATGCGTGATGCGTGACACTCGAGAGCCCTGTGACAACTCCATTAACAACGACAAACACTTCACATATTTCAATACAATTGACATTGAAGACCTAAGTTAGCTGCTAGAAGCTGCGCTGTGCCTGTGCGTACACAACACACAAAATAATTATAGAACATGATACAAACATAAAAGCAACAGCCTACTTACAGATTGTGATTCGGAGAAGGAAGCTGATCCAAATAAACTCGGTACTGAACCTCCCTCCTTCAGTATCAGCCGGCTCGCAAATTCATACTTTATAGCATTTAGGTTTGTGAAGCAATCATCTTCAAAATGACGCGAACACAGAACAAGTTCGGGCCACTGTCTTCAAATGCTCCTCACTGGGCAGATGAAAAAAGTTTGCTTTTGCGTCGCACTTCAAAACACAGCAGCGTCTGGTCGACATGATGTTTTCCCTGGTGTCTCCTAATGCAATGAGTGGGCGTATCTTATTCAAATAACTTGTACACGTGACGTACGAAAGTTAGAGAAAATGCATCGTTCGTCTATCGATTCATATCAACGACTCAGTCAACTCTTACTTTTGAGAGATAATAACTTTGTATACGGTGAACTTTCATATTTAAAACTTTGCAGGATGTTTTCGTTCACTTAGATCTATGTTACACACTACATGAAAGGTAATTTTCAAAATTCCATGATAGGTACCCTTTAATATCTGTGCAGTGACATTATAGCATCACAAAACAGAATTGCAAAAATAAAGATTGTTTGTCAAACAGAAGATTCCTCATCAAAATCCCCATTTGGTGAATTGTAATAGTATATTACTAATTCTCAAAATAACACTATTAAACCAAGCAAATGATTATTATATTATATATTATTTTTTATGAGCATTTAATTTAATTGTAGTTTAAAGTTTGTCATATTTATTAATTTTTAACAGTTTTATTTAGCTTTAATTTATTTTGATTGTCTTATTTTAGTATTTTTTATATACTATTATAGCATTTATTAACATTTTTATAATTTTAATTTAATTATTTTGAGTTTTAGGTATTTTGTTGCATGTTTCTGTCATTTTTTATTATTTTTTATACTTTCATTTTAGTTAGTTATCAAGGCAACTGTTCTGTTTCTAATTTCTATATAGCTTTTATTTCAATTAACAAACACAATTTGTATTAGTTAACAATAACAACACTGGCTTGGTGGCTGTAATGTAATTCAGCATAAAGCTTTTCAGCTGTCCTGCTTGTCTTGTGCAACACCGGTTGTGTTTCTCTTGTGCAATGTGCTGCACCACACCAAAGTGAGGTAATTTACATAGGAGACCCCCCTCCATCCAGGCAACCATCCGTTGCTGTTGTTGAAGAAATTCAAGGTTACAAGAGTGCATAATGTTGCATCTTTACTGCCCCTTTTGTTTCTTTGCTTGCATGGACTTTAAAATTGTGGCTAGTTTTAGCTTCAGAATAAACAACATGAAAGATTTTTACTAAGCTGCAAGATTGTAACTTTTTTTCCAGAACTGTGCATATTGTCTGTACCAGTCTATTTTACAGTAGCATATACACCGTGGTCATGGTTGTGAGAATAACCACTTGTTTGTGTTCTGTACAGGAGCTTAAAAGCTTTAAAGCTTTCGTGAAGCAGAGGCCTCCCTTTGATATTGTCATCGACGGTCTTAATGTGGCTAACACTACACCCAAGGCCACCCACTCTGAGACGGTGAGTGACCTGTCATTTTAACTGCTTGGATGTTCCAAGAGAGGGCCGGTTTCTCTGTGGGTTATAGGTGACCTTTTAAATCGCTTAACTGGCTAGACAGTCAACCTACTCTGATTTATAGCACTAAAGGTGGAAAAAAATAGCTAGCTGTTTCAAAAAATAATTTATTTACTTTTCAGTTTGAGTATTAACTCAAACTCATCAGTCGGCATTCTAAAGTCAAGAAAACAGAAAGAAGTGCAAGAGGATCAACCAAGGGGGACGATGCTGATTGTGGTTGTCACTTCTTACTTTTAACGCAATAAAACAGCCCGATTTCTCATAGTTTCCAACCTGAAAGACCCACAAAACCCAGCACAGTTACTCAAATGAAAAAAAGGGAAATTTCAATGTCCATAATGTTACACAGAATGTGTTACACATCAGCCCTCGTACGAGGTGGTGATCAGTCCCAGTAGTGGCTTTACATTTGGTTATTATGGCTTTATAATAGTACCTAAGAAATTGTATTGCCTACAAATAGTCTAGAAGTTTTAGATAAGTACCTACACCCACCCATCACACCCTAAACCTCAACCACCCAGTAACTAAAAACCTTGACTTGAAAAAGCAGATAGAGGATAATTTCATTACATTTCCCCCCTTGATTAATCACAGTACATTAAGACAAATGTCGTGTATTAGAAGCTTTCTGAAATGTTGTTTAAATATGCAAATCAGGCATTATCTAATGAAATACACTCACCTAAAGGATTATTAGGAACACGTGTTCAATTTCTCATTAATGCAATTATCTAATCAACCAATCACATGGCAGTTGCTTCAATGCATTTAGGGGTGTGGTCCGGGTCAAGACAATCTCCTGAACTCCAAACTGAATGTCAGAATGGGAAAGAAAGGTGATTTAAGCAATTTTGAGCGTGGCATGGTTGTTGGTGCCAGACGGGCCGGTCTGAGTATTTCACAATCTGCTCAGTTACTGGGATTTTCACGCACAACCATTTCTAGGGTTTACAAAGAATGGTGCGAAAGCAGTCCTGTGGGCGAAAATGCCTTGTTGATGCTAGAGGTCAGAGGAGAATCGGCCGACTGATTCAAGCTGATAGAAGAGCAACTTTGACTGAAATAACCACTCGTTATAACCGAGGTATGCAGCAAAGCATTTGTGAAGCCACAACACGCACAACCTTGAGGCGGATGGGCTACAACAGCAGAAGACCCCACCGGGTACCACTCATTTCCAATACAAATAGGAAAAAGAGGCTACAATTTGCCACAGCTCACCAAAATTGGACAGTCGAAGACTGGAAAAATGTTGCCTGGTCTGATGAGTCTCGATTTCTGTTGAGACATTCAGATGGTAGAGTCAGAATTTGGCGTAAACAGAATGAGAACATGGATCCATCATGCATTGTTACCACTGTGCAGGCTGGTGGTGGTGGTGTAATGGTGTGGGGAATGTTTTCTTAGCACACTTTAGGCCCCTTAGTGCCAATTGGGCATCGTTTAAATGCCACGGTCTACCTGAGCATTGTTTCTGACCATGTCCATCCCTTTATGGCCACCATGTACCCATCCTCTGATGGCTACTTCCAGCAGGATAATGCACCATGTCACAAAGCTCGAATCATTTCAAATTGGTTTCTTGAACATGACAATGAGTTCACTGTACTAAAATGGCCCCCACAGTCACCAGATCAGGCTTGTGCAAAATTCAGAATTTCAGAATTGGCCTCCATTCAATTCATGAATTGGAATTTGAATTGAATTGACTCCGCCCCACAGGAGGTTGAATTTGAATTTGAATTGGAATGACAGGAAGTGGAATTAAATTCATGGCAATTCAAAGAAATTCCACACAGTTACACAACAGAAAGAATGTGTTGAATCTCACAATCATTCAGCGTTAGGAAGGTTACTTTGGAAATGTAGTTGCTTACTGTTATAAGTTACCCAAATGTGGTTTGGATTACTTTTTTTGGATTACTTTATCAATGTAAAGCAATTTCCTTTTAATTTGATTAGTAACTAATTAAATTATACATTTTACCTCAGTAATAAAACTAAATACAATTACATTCATTTTGTAATTCAATAACATAATTTCATTACAGTTAACTCACTCCTACTGAGCAAAATTATGTTCAAAATATCTTTTCAACTTCTTTGTCACAAAAGTCGTACGTTGAAAAGATGTCCACTGAGGAGCCAGAATGAAAGTTTTTATGACGTCTTTTTTTGACGTGTTCTGCACGTCCGATATAGACGTTCATGGACTCCCTTCGTACAACGTTAAGAACTAGTTCAAATGTGGCCATTGTGGCCATATTTTCAACATCATTTATGGCCTTTTTTTTATATAATTTACACTGTTTCTGGACCAAATAAACACTCTCAGTATGCATTAAATTAAAACTCATGTTTATTTCAATGTAATTGCAAAGCAACTCTCTCTCTCTCTCTCTCTCTCTCTCTCTCTCTCTATTATATATATATATATATATATATATATATATATATATATATATATATATATATATATATATATATATATATACATACATACATACACACACTACCGGTCAAAAGTTTTAGATCGGTAAATAACAAACAGTAATATTGTGAAATATTATGACAATTTAAAATGACTGTTTTGTTTTCTATTTTAATATATTTTAAAATGTAATTTGAAAGCTGAATTTTCAACATCATTACTCCAGTTTTCAGTGTCACATGATCCTTCAGAAATCATTCTAATATGCTGATTTTATGCTCAAAAACAAATTATTATTTTCAATGTTGAAAACAGCCATGTACCATTTTCCCCCCTAAAATTCTTTGAATAGCATTTATTTAAAATAGAATCTTTTCTAACATTATAAATGTCTTTACTGTAACTTTTGATCAATTTAACTCATCCTTGATGAATAAAAGTATTTTCTAATTTCTTTCCCCCAAAACTAAAAAATAAATTCTTACTGACCCCAAACTTTTGAATGGTAGTGATTAATGTTACAAAAGCTTTCCATTTCAGATCAATTCTGTTCTTTTGAACTTTCTATTCATCAAAGAATCCTGAAATAAAAATGTAAAAAACTGTTTTCAACATGGATAATAATCATAAATGTTTCTTGAGCATCATATTATAATAATTTCTGTAGGATCATGTGACACTGAAGACTGGAGTAATGATGCTGTAAATTCAGCTTTGATCACAGGAATAAATTACACTTCACTATATATTCACATAGAAAACAGCTGTTTTAAATTGTAATAATATTTCACAATATTACTGTTTTTTTAATATTGTTTATCAAATAATTGCAGCCTTGGTGAGCAAAAGAGACTTCTTTTAAAAACATAAAAAATCTTACCGATCTAACCCTTTTGATTATATATATATATATATATATATATATATATATATATATATATATATATATATATATATATATATATATATAGTGATTAAAAAAAAACAATTTGAGGTGGACATTTGTTATATGGTAAATGGACTGCATTTATATAGCGCTTTCATAGACCCAATGGCCACCAAAGTGCTTTACAATTTTGCCTCTCATTCACCCATTCACTCACACATTCATACACCGACGGCGGTGTCAGCCATGCAAGGCGCCATCCAGCTCGTCGGGAGCAGCCGGGGTTAGGTGTCTTGCTCATGGACACTTCGACACTTGGTCAAGTGGAACCGGGGATTGAACCACCAACCTTCCGGTTTGTAGACAATCTACATGAGCCACTTAGCCACTGCCGCCCCATATATATATATATAAACAAATGTCCACCTCAAATTGTTTTTTTTTTTTTCTAAAGATTTAGAAGAAGTAATTCGGGGAAACGGAGTCATGTTCTATCATGTTCCACACATTTACAATTACAATAAATCAAACTTAATTATTTGTTCTGTGACTAGAGATTTTAACATTCATTGCTGGGGGAAAATATTTCCTGTTAATGTAATCAGTACAAGTAGTTCAAAGTAATATCATTTATAGAATATGTAATGCAATCATATCTGACATATACTGTAAAGCTTCATTGTTAAACACTTCACTTAAAATATCTATATGAATTTCTTAGAATTGGTTTTGAATTGCAATTCTGCTTCCTTTAATTCAAATTCGAATTGTAATTCTAGATCCTGTTTTTGACATCAATTCAAATTCAATTGAAATTCAAGAATTGAATTGGAATTGAGGAGTCATTCTCAATTCAATTCTGAATTTTGCACAAGTCTGCACCAGATCTCAACCCAATAGAGCATCTTTGGGATGTGGTGGAACAGGAGCTTCGTGCCCTGGATGTGCATCCCACAAATCTCCATCAACTGCAAGATGCTATCCTATCAATATGGGCCAACATTTCTAAAGAATGCTTTCAGCACCTTGTTGAATCAATGCCACGTAGAATTAAGGCAGTTCTGAAGGCGAAAGGGGGTCAAACACAGTATTAGTATGGTGTTCCTAATAATCCTTTAGGTGAGTGTATGCATATAATAAATAAAAAGTATATTATGAATGAGAACAATCTCCTCTGTAAAAACCTTCAGATTATACATTTGGTGTATGCAAGTGGTATTGAACTGGAGATTTCTGGCTCAGTGCAGGAAAAAAAAAAAACAAATTTAGAGTTTAAAGATATGTATTGTAGTTGATATCTACAGGTGCAAATAGATGCAGTGAAAATGCTTAAATGTGCATTTAGGATTTCTTTTCACAAGTCTGAAATAAGATGTTATGGAAGCAAAATAGCCTAAAATCTAACAATTACCAGTGCATGAAAAACAATGGTTTCGCTTTAGTATCTTGTCGCAACAGATGATAAACATTAAACCCTTCACTTGATATTAAGCTACAAATTATGATGTAACACAAACTTCCTTGACCTTTCTGTTCAAGAATCCTTTTGCTTTCTACTCACTCATCCATGGCTTTGGCACTTTTTTTTGTTTATTTTTTTATTCGCCTTGGACGCTCTTCACACATCATTAATACAAACAGACCCCATAGCAATTGCAGCACGAAGGCAGGGGGTTTTACACTCATTTTGATATGACTAAGTCTGTATTTTAAGTCAGACATGTGCCTTTTGTGGTCAAGTTTATTTTTGGTGGCAACATTTACCCCACTTCCTCACTAACTGGCACATTCACAATGAAACGCTAGTATTAACCGGTTTTCTCTGCAGACAGTCTGATCATGGCCTCCTGGGTGTAAAAATGAGAGCTTCAGTTCAGTTAACTTGTGGCCAAAGTATACCTATGTTTTGTTTACAACAAGCTAAGTAACCGGACATTATGCAAGAAGCATAGGGAAATGAAATGGAGTGCAAATTTACAAGACTAACATGCTGGAAGGAAGAGTATCTCTTTATCTAGAAATTCTTTGGCAAAGCTGCTTACAGGCAGAGGTCAAAGTTGGATTGTGAAACCGGACACTATCATGTGTACGGTGCTTTCCAACGTAAACCAGCTCATCTGTGGCTCACCGTCCACTTCCTTATCATGAATTAGCAGAAAATGATCACACCTGCAATTCCCCAATTAGCACTTCCTCGTGTCTAAAATAACTAAACAAGATAGACTGGAATTCATTGGAACCGACTTTGCATATTCAAACTGTAGATGATATTACTGTAATTTAAATTTGAGTATGAAATATATTTAGAAGATTAATATAGTGGATCTGGTTGATGCAGTAGAGTCGTGTTTGTGTATGTGTATATAATACATATATATATATATATATATATATATATATATATATATATATATATATTATATAATAATTTTGTGTGTGTGTAGAATATAATTATTGCATGCATGTTAATTTTAGATAAACTTTTCTACAACTTTTATTGGGCTTCAAATTGAAACGCACACACTTATTTATTTTTATATATATATATTTTTTTATATTTTTGTGTAAAGTTTGAAAAAAATTGTTTAAAAAAAGCTCAATATATTATTTTATTATTTAATTTAATACTTATAATTCACTTCTGTTCTAGTGTTCTAATCTTGTGTACTAATTTAGTTTCTACTTAGAATTGTGCACTAATTGTGATGTAAATCTTTAAATACAAAAATGTATAACAATTATACAGTATGCTTTAAAATTAAAACTGACATACAGACATACGTATGCATATCATGATTTCAGAAAAGTTTTTTAATTAGTCACTTCCTGCATGGTGCAGGCTGCAAAAGACTTTTATATCTCCTCGAAGAAAGAGTGAGAAAAACAAATCTACACATAAATTATTTTAAAATATAATATATATTAAAAATAACAATATCTCATGAATATGCATGTACTGGGTCTTAAATCTCAACAGCTACATGCAAAGAATCTTAGATATTTTTAGCACAGAGTTTTTAACCTTTACTGACCGCACTCTCTGTAAGGGGGTATTGGAAAAACAACTTCCTGTGTAATCAGGAAACTCCCCCCTCATGGTGTGTGTGTGTGTGTGTGTGTGGGTGGGTGGCACTAAAGTAGGCTAAAACAATGTGAGCAAGAATAATTTTCCCACAGTTGACCTGCTAAAGGTCCCAAATTCATCTGTAGTGCCAAGGGAAATTCCTCTAAAAAAGTCACAAGTCGCAGCTCATTTCATAGAGAAAATGATGAATGATCTGAGGTCTCTCATTCATTAAAAACTCATGAATGACCTCGTTTATTTCTAACATTTGAATGGAAATGGTAAAAGGTCACTGAGAGTGTGAATTATCTCCGCAGTTGCTGGCAGTCGTTTCGGAGTTGGAACATCAGGGTCTGAACATCCTGGTCCTCGGCAGAAAGCACATGCTACAACCTTCCCGGAACTGGGACAGACAAAACATGAACAAGATCAAGCAGAAATCCCACTGCTTCTTCACCGAGAACATGTTAGTATGACCCCCGTTTCCTCAATCACACACTGTACACCCTGTTCCAAAACTGCCTACGCAAGCAGCAATTTAAGGGCTCACAGGCGATTCATAAGAAATGAATGCAAAGAAGCATTAAATTGACCAAAAGTGACAGTAAAATCATTTATAATGTTCTAAAATTTGCCACTCAAATAAATGCTGTTCTTTCAAACGTTATATTCATCAAACAAAAATATTAAGCGGCACAACTGTTTTAACATTGATAATAAGAAATGTTTCTTGAGCAGCAAATCATCATATTAGAATGACTTTTGAAGAATCATGTGACACAGGAATAAATTACATTTTAAAACATTAAAATAGAAAACAGTTCTTTTAAATTGTAGTAATTTTCAGAATATATCTGTTTTTATTGTATTTATCATCAATTTATTTATTAATATTATTATTATTGAAATACAATCATGGTTGCAGAAAAGTTCCATCTAAAAATTTTTTTGGAGACTGCAATCCCATAATGCACTGCGAAAAGCTCGATTCATCCAAGGCAGTATTGATAAAAATAGTTCTGGAATATACACTGACGAGCCAAAACATTATGACCACTCATAGGTGAAGCAAATTTGAATATCTCCAAATAAGGCCACATGTCAAGGTCTGGGTAGATTAGATACAAGCAAATACGAAACATTTGTATTTCTTGTAGAAATGGATGCAGGAGAAATGGGCAGACCTGAGCAACTAGATAAGGGCCAAATTTTTATGGTCAGGTGACGGGGTCATGGCATCTCTGAAACCTCACGCCTTGTTGGTTGCTGCCGGTCAACAGTGAAAATTATCAACAGTGGTCCAAAGTAGGACAAACCACAAACCGGTGACAGGGTGTTGGGGGCCCAAGGCTTCTTGGTTCACAAGGGGCAAAAAAGGCTATCCCGTCTGGCCCAAACTGAGTTGTTGCAGACCAGGTACAGTCCTTCATGACAATGGTTTTCCCGGGTGGAAGTGGACATCTTTCAGTAGGATGTTGCACCCTGCCACACTGCACACATTAGGTGCTTTCTCACTCAAGTAAACCTTTCCATGCTTCCTAGAACTAGAAGCGGGAAGTACCCGCTTTTTGGCGTGTTCGCACCGCAGGAACTGGGTTACTAATGGAACTAAATTAGCTGGAACTAAATTAGCTCCTACTTCAGAGTAGGCTCTAACCCAGCACATCGTATGCTGAATGCATGCGAAACACCAGACCTGCCATTTAAAAAAAATCTGTGTACACTGAAAAAAATGATTTGTTGAATTTAATATTTTTTTTATGGTAAGTGGTTGCACACAATTGATTTAAGCTACATTTAAACAAATGTATTAAGTTGAACTAAAATTTAATAAGTTCAACTTAATACATTTGTTTAAATGTAGCTTAAATCAATTGTGTGCAACCACTTACCATAATTTTTTTTATTAAAGGTTCACAATCATTTTTTGAGTGTACGAGTTTATAGTGTGTATTATTAGAACTCTAATGAACATGGAAAACCAAGTAGATAGATGTACCGTACAAACTTTTATCGTTAAGTGAGGAATAATCTAATGCAACTTTAGCGAACGAAGCGATAACATGATTTGTATTTTGATAAGCTAGCGATATTGGCATACGCGACACAGGCAAACCTAATCTTTCATAACGTACTTTCTTGTTTAAGTGCGACGTCAATCAAAACTGCATTAGACAGGACTGTTAAACAGTTGGCTAACATAATAACCACAGAGAATGGCGAATGTTCTGTGTCTGCGTTTTAGTTTTCAAATAAATGTCTTCCACCTCAAAATAAAAGTCATGAATTGCAGGCTATACTGAAGAGGTATGGGTTGCAGTACCGAAATGCCATAGGACATTTAGTTCTCGAACCATCTGTAGTGGCTGTTCCTTAGACTAAGTTCCTATAACTTGGTGTGAAAGCACCCACTTTGTTTAGGCAATGATTTGAGAAACATGATGAAGGTTTCAATGGGTTGTCACGGGCTCCGATTCTCGATCACGATTGAGCGTACAGCACAATCCTGCTATGTAGACACGCTCATCCGGCACATTAATTTAAGGTTTGTAATCATTAATATGCCATGCCTAAACTCCTCACTGTTTTGAACAGTTTCAGTCATTGCGTTAGTACTGCATGTTCACGTGTAGTTACACTCTCTTACGCACTTGTATATAAATCCCACATGATTTATTGACAACACTGAAACGGTATTGTTGAATGCCCGTGACTGTTATTTCTTGATGAATGCCAGTTGTCTGCAGACGCACCCGTCTCTCTTGCTGTTGTCTGGTGTTTGTACTCATCAGAATATCACTGTAACTGGGCAAGATTAGCGCAACATACCAATGCACGTGGACTGGGTGTTAACATATCACCACGTTAGCCACGCACAGGCTGAAAAAGACTCGCCTCATTCATATGGGAGACGTGAGCAAATCAGTTAGATAAATCATATTATAGACAAACAAAAGTGTTTTCAGTATTCATGCTTGTAAATGTTGTTGGGACTCCAGAACATTTAGTAACATTTAAATGCATTAGGTACCTTAAATTCAACAATATTTTTTAGTTCAGAGTTTATGCTTATGATTTATTAGCCTCGGAGCTCTGCAATACCTGGAAAACAGTGGATAGATGGGACCTCTTGAACATTTAGTAAGGAGAATCCATGCAACTTAGGGAACCAAGCGAAACATGGATTTGATTCTGCTAGCTAGCGATTTGGCATCGTCGACACAGCAAACGCTAATTCCTTTTCATATACGGTTTACTTTCTTTGTATAACAGTTCTATCTAATAACGCATTAGACAGGACTGTTAAACAGATTGTAACTAATGAAGACCGAGAATGGGAGCTGTGTGCTCAGGCTCTGCCGTTCTCAGTGTCGTCAAAATAAATGTCTGCCGCACCGTCAAAATAAAAGTCATGACATGCATGGCTTACGTCACTTAAGAGGTCCTACTGGCGGTGCGAATGTAACCTGGAAAATGGCCATAGGGGAACATTTAGTTCTCGGGGAACCATCCTAGTGGCTAGTTCCTAGAACTAAGTTCCTATAACTTCCCGGTGTGAAAGCCCCCATTGTTTAGGAATGATTTGAGGAACATGAAGAAGAGTTCAAGGTGTTGCTCTGGCCTCCAAATTCCTCGTATCTAAATCTGATTGACGTACGGACAATCCTGACTATGTAGAACACTCAAAATCCTGGTCCTTAATGTAAGGTTCTGTTCAGTTATCATGCCATCTAGAAGTCCTCACTGTTTTGTAACAGTTTCAGTCAATTGCGTTAGTAACGCATGTACACGATAACTTACCTTCTCTTCGTCACTCAATATAAACCCCACAATGATTTCATTCACTAAGCATGAAAGGTATTGTTGATACAGTGCACTGTTTTTCTTGGATGACTGCCACAGGTCTGAAGACGACCCGTTTCTGCTGTATGCTGCTTTGCACTCTGGCGTTCACTGTAACTTTCTTAGTC
Organism: Chrosomus eos; assembly: GCA_036326025.1. Lineage (NCBI taxonomy): Eukaryota > Metazoa > Chordata > Actinopteri > Cypriniformes > Leuciscidae > Chrosomus > Chrosomus eos. Next base: position 26,259,770 of record CM070832.1, read on the forward strand.
GTGATCTGATGAGGGATCACAAAGCCTGCTTGCCAGACAGAGCAACCAGACGCCTCTTCTTCAAATGGCAACGTGGACATCAGTTGGTAATCAGTCATTATGCCCCAGGAAAAAAGGTTCAGTTTCAGGTAGGTTTTGGAATGGAGAGACATTGTGTAATCATTAGTAATCATTAGGATGACTGATGACTTTGTGTTTTTCAGAGTGTATCTGCTTATGACACCATCATTCAGACCTCCGGGAGCTCCTGGCACATTCCGTACGATGAGAATGGAAGAGAGAGAGCCACATATGAAATTCCTCAGAAATGGCTCTGCCTTACTCAAAAACATTGAGGCTTGAGTTACTGCTAGTGTGCTGGCTGAAAAATCCATTAGATTAAAATCAATTAAAAAAAACTTTGCAAAATGTCTATTTGTGTTTCTTACTACTGAACTACTTTTATTTTATATATACACGAACAATACAAATGATTCAACCCCACAGAGACCATTACAAATGTAAGCCTTTCTAAATGCATAACAGTTTAGTGGCATATTAAAAGTGATAATGTAAATATATATTGGTTTATTATTCTTTTTTTTTCATAATATAGCGATGTCAAAATTATTCATCATTGCTGTTTTAAATCACTTACTAAATCACTTAATGATACGGTACAAAATTGTTTTAAAACATGATAAAGCTTTTGAAAACTCAATGAAAACACTTAATTAGCTTGAGTTTTGACGCATGTATAAATTTCGCCCATGCATGTGCTGAAGTTGAGTAGCAGATGTGGCCAAGACAAAAGTGCTCTCACAAAAGCTAAGAGAAGAAGGCAATGGCGACTAGAACATTTCCTGGACACTAAAAGTTCCTAGAGACACAGTTGGCAGCATCGCTTCTAAGTTAAAAACGTATGGTACCATTACAAACCTTCCAGGGCTTGGAAGAAAAACAATTTTATCAAGGGGAATAAGATGTTTGATCAAAGCAGCTGTGGAAAAACCCTCTGTGAAAAATTTACTGCCAAAGACTTGGCCGATGACCTGATGAACACAGGAAAAAACATTGCAGACTATAAATAGAACACAAACAATCATTGACTTCATGCCCGGACACCTTGACAAACGCCACTCTTGACAGGGAACATAAAAGGCTGGCTTGAATATGCTAAAGGAATTTTTGATAAGCCTGCAAAAAATTTTGAACCTATGGATCAGCAGTATGCTTGGCACAAAAAAGTCATGGCTTATGTTATGACCAGAAGAACACTATCCCTGTAGGGTCAAGCGTGGAGGTGGGTCAGTCTCTCGGGGTGCTTTACTTCTGCAGGAGGCAAGTGTGGGTATCTGCATGTTGGAGACTGAGTAATGGGAGTGTTGAAAGGTCTTTACAATTGGTCGTGAAAACTCCCTGATAGGATGTTGGGTAAGGTTAGTGTCTGTTGTAGCAATGTGTACCTTTCGGGCGCGCCCCTACCTTACCTTTGTGTGTGTGTAATGGTCCTAAAATAAGCAATATAGTAAAAATAAATGTAATAAAACTTATTAAAAAAAATTGCCGGTATCCAATGTACAATTCTGTTTCTTCTATTGCATACCTACTTTTATGTTAGTAGCACTAGCAGGTAACATTGACTGCTCCTAATGTTTAATCATAATCATATAAAAATCCTCAGAGACCCATATATTTAAATCACGAGGGCTATACCGGTATAGCCTTGCATAAGGCTTATCTTCAATAGCATATGTTGGTGTAGGTGTCTAGTTAATGGCATACATTATAGCAATAACTATATTATAAAGATAGATTTCAACTGAAAATTTGCACTGTGTTCTCTGGACAAAGGTGTTTTTCACAACTTTCAGGTTTTGAACATTTACAAACACGTAGCCTAATAAAACATAAATTCTCAATGTGACTTATTAGACTGAGAGTTTATTTTCCAATAAATAAAAACGGCCTATTTGTGTTCAAATGGATAAATACATTTGACAATTTCTTAAAACCCCATTTCATTTATGACCCTGGTTGTACTAAAGTCAAACTGTATTAAATATGTCAGTTGATTTTTCTAAATGTGTGGCTTCTGTTTATTAGAACATACCATAGTTGGTTTTATTCAAACTAGTAATATTGATTTAAACATGTTAATAAGGAGCCATATACAAGGATTAGCCTACATGTGATATGCTTACTTTAATTAAACTTTGGTCACTATGTCAGAACTACCGGTATTCATAACCTCACTCATTTAACCCCTAATAAAATTGTACTAAAATACAATGCAATAAGCTGCTTTTTATAGATTTATAAAACTGCTAGCTATACAACTAAAACTGTCCTTGTTAATATCAAGTGCTTTTCACACAAAGGCCCATGCGGCGCGTCATGATGACATCTCACCCGGATATGAATGCCGGAGCCGGTTGTATCATTTCCGGTGTACAACAGAGCTGTGGTTTTGATCTGTTTACAAACTAGAAATATTAAACAGTAAATTTCTAGCATTATGTCCCGAGGCTCGAGCGCGGGGTTTGATCGACACATCACCATCTTTTCCCCAGAGGGGAGACTCTATCAAGTCGGTGCGTATCGATGAAAATGTGTCATTATTAAGTCGAAAGAATAAATGCTCAGTCATTTTGCACCATGTTCATTCTGCACCTTCTTTAGCTCATGCTATTGTATTTACAGCAGCATTAAACATTGATTTGTTTAAAACGGATGACCATAAGTATGAGTGGAATATGTTGTTAAAATTAATTCGCCTTTTGACTCGTTTATCGATAACTTAACTTACTCGTTTTAGCTTTCACTTACATGACAGATCCATTCTGAACTCATTGTTTTCACCAATATGGATATACGTACTTTTGGTTTCATAATGTTAACAATTATGTATGCAGAGATTCATTTAATACTGTTCACATGTGAAACTGTTTCATCTGTAAAATCTAGGTTTTGTCTTGCATGCAAAATCACTATCTGTTCTGAATTATTTGCCCCTATATATTGTGCATTGTGCATATATAACTGTATACATTTAGAAATAAAATAAATAGAATATATATATTTTTAAATATTTCTTTTATGGGTAAATTTTCTCTTGTATATTACTAGTAAAAGGTTAATTATTATTTTTTTTTTTTTTTGCATTTTAGGAAGAATTCATGATCATTGTTAAAATGTTCATTTTATTTTCCACAGAATATGCATTCAAGGCCATTAATCAGGGAGGTCTTACATCATTAGCTGTTCGAGGGAAAGACTGTGCTGTTGTTATAACTCAAAAGAAAGTTCCAGTGAGTCTGTTTGTATTTAATTTAACGTTTTTATAAAAAGTGTGTTTATATCTCAATGTAACATTAACTATGCAAAAAAAAAAAATGTTTTAGTGACAAATGGCAGTCATATGAGCAATACTAATGTAATCTTATCTCTTTTAATAACCCAGGATAAGCTTCTCGATGAGTCCACTGTCACTCATCTATTCAGAATAACAGAAAACATTGGCTGTGTGATGTCTGGCATGACAGGTAAACTCATCTCTGTACACAGCAATTGTCCAGCTTCGATAAGTTAGGAAAATCTCCTTTTGTGTGGTGAAATGTTAAACTGTGTATTAATTTACACCACGTGTGATGTCTTACGTTTCTCTCTGAAGCTGACAGCAGGTCGCAGGTGCAGAGGGCGAGATATGAAGCTGCTAACTGGAAGTATAAATACGGCTATGAGATCCCAGTAGACATGCTGTGCAAGCGCATTGCAGACATCTCACAGGTGTACACGCAGAACGCTGAGATGAGGCCTCTGGGCTGCTGTAAGTCTACAGTCTGCATATGAAGCTGTTCTGTCAAGTCACATTCATTTGTATAGCGCTTTATACAATAAAGACTGTTTAAAGTGCCCCTATTATAAATGAATATTCAGCTAAAGTATGTTCAATGTTGATTCAGCTCAGTTCAATGATAGTGTGGATGTTTCAATCATAAAACAAATTCAGTTTTGATTTAAACAGTGTCTAAACATTATTCAGCTTAATTTAGTTCAGCGTTGATTCAGTAAAATGTTCAATTTTAGTAGTCCATTGAAGTCATGAGCCTAGTATTCGGTAATGTCTATAACATTGCATTGTGTGATATTACATTTACCATTAGATAGCATTTACATATGTCCTGTATATCCATCACCAAACCATTATATATTAACTGTGAAAATCCCCACAAGATACTATCGGTTACTAGTACAAGGGTGGCACTTTCATACTATCTACATTCACTAGTGTTGAATAAAGGAGTTAATGCATTTATTCAGCTAGGATGCATTAAATTGATCGAATGTCACAGTAAAGAGATTTTTAAGGCTACAAAAATGTCTATTTCAAGTAAATGCTGTTTTTTTAAACTTTTTATTCATCAAAGAATCCAGAAACAAAAATATTAAGCAGCACAACTGTTTTTAACATTGATAATGAGAAATGTTTCTTGAGCCTAGAAGTAGATAACATCTAATATCAAGTCTAACGCATTGCATTGTGTCATGCAGTATTAAATATAATGTTCTCTGGTTGTATACTGCACCTGTATATCAAGTATTTATGCAAGTATACATACAACATGCCTAGTAAGAAGAGTAGTAGGCCATTCAGGACATATCAGAATTTGTCAATATTATGGAATGTTATTGTTATATAAGTAGCTTTGTTTTTAATGTTGTCTTAATATTGTTTGGACATGTCAGGTATGATTGTGGTTGGCGTGGACGAGGAGCTGGGGCCGCAGGTCTATAAATGTGATCCTGCTGGATACTACTGTGGCTTCAAGGCCACCGCCGCGGGCGTCAAACAAACAGAGGCCACAAGCTTCCTGGAGAAAAAGGTGAAGAAGAAATTGGATTGGACCTTTGAACAAACAGTAGAGGTATAACTTTCTTCTGCATCACCGATGGAATCAATGCCCTTTGTTATGTTGTGTCCTCTTATTTTGAGTTCTATGCACTTTTCGTCCTTACAGACTGCAATAAGTTGCTTGGCTACCGTCCTGTCCATCGACTTCAAGCCTTCAGAGCTGGAGATCGGGGTTGTTACCACAGAGGAGCCCAAGTTCAGGTGGGTTTGTATGTTGCAAGTGAAACAGGATGTAACATTTACATATCACTACATAGCATTTACATATGTCCTGTATGTCAACAGCCAACCCATACTCTATACATGGTGAAAAATCCCCACTAGGTACTTCCAGTTTGTAGTACTAAGCTGGTATTTTCATACTATCTACATATAGTACTGTTCAAAAGTTGTTTTGTTTTTTAAGAAGTTAACAAGTAAGCGTTAATCAAAAGTGACAGTTAAGACATGTATTATGTAATTAATTACACATTTCAAATAAATGTTCTTTTCATCTGCATCACGGCTTCCGTAAAAATATCAAGCGCACAAAATGTTTTTGAGCAGCTATATTAGAAGATTCTGAAGGATCATGTGACACTAAAGACTGGAGTAATGATGCTGAAAATTCAGCTTTGCCATCACAGGAATAAATTATATTTGAAAATATTACAAACAGAAAACGGTCATTGTAAATCGTAATAATACTTCACAGTTTTAAAGTTCTAACTGCAGGCTTGGTGTGATACGAGAGTAACAAAAACATCTAACGACCCAAATTTTTTAACATAACACAGAATTCTGTAATGAAACGCTCGATGGTCTAGGGATAGGCTGATAGGTCCTTAATTCAAATGCTTGCAATTGCATCATTCTCTATAAGCCACAGCTGATTGTTTCTTGCTGTATCAGTAGCCAATGAACTCGCTGCTCAACCTTTAAATACTGGTCAGCTTTTGCCTTAGCAGAAACCCTCCACCTTCCCCAGCTCCTCCTGTATAGGTACACTAGCAGTGGCATGTCTTACTTGCTCACAGCTGTGTGTCTCGTGTATTTTGGCAGTAGGAAGTCGTGTACTTGCTCTGCTGCAGAAATAACAGCAGCAGCAGTGTAGCAGATCTATTCCACCAAGACCAAATATATCAACATTGTCATACTCATAACCATTACCAATGCCAAACACAAAGAGTTGTCATGACAGAAGTGTATTTATTTCAAACCACTAGGTCATTCAAACGTTTTTTTGTCATGTGTAAAAATTATTCACTACACATATTAAAGTTGTGAAGTTCATTTTGTAGTAATGTATATTTCTATATATTTCAGAATTTTGTCAGAGTCCGAGATTGACATCCACCTCATGGCTCTTACTGAACGGGATTGAGAATATCTGTCACAAAAAAAGTCTGAGAACTACAATCATGTCATCAATATTCAGGTCAACTGATGTTTTTTGCTGTTTATGTAGCTTTTTTCTTGCAACAATACAATAAAAATAATTTTTTGGAAAACTGTTTTTTTCTTTCTATGTTTTTTTGTATTCAGTGGGAAGGCTAGTATTACTGTTATTTTTCTAATTGAATGTGTATTGTTATTTATGTATATATATTTATATATTATTATGTATGATATATATATATATATATATATATATATATATATATATATTATTATAATAGTATCGGTGTTATTATTAAGATAGAATATATATATATATATATATAATATTATGTATGTGTGTGTATAGTATATATATATGCATATCAAAGTATGATAGTATAATATATATAATATATATATATATATATATATATATATATATATATTAGTGCTATCAAATCAGTTAATCGGGATTATTCACATCTAACAGAAATATATATATGAAGAGTTCAGATGCAAAAGCCTCTAAATGCCATTTGAAATTTTCTTCTAAATGATCATTTTTATCAAGCTTGTATATTTAAGTTCAATAATTTCACTTAATGTTTTTAAAAGAAGTCTTAGAATAGGGGGGGGGGGGATTGAAAGTGGGGGGGAATCACATTATTAAATAATTTGACAATTATTTGCCCCCTTTTATTAAATGCTTTTTGCAACCTTATTTTTCCAAGATAACAGTGAGTCTTCTATAATGCCTGAGTTTTTTTTTTAAACAAAATATCAAAATGATAAACAATACAGATTTATTTTTTACAGCCATCTTTGAATCATATTTACTTATTTTAGGTGTCAAATAATTCTGACCAGCACTGTATATACAGACACACACAAACAAACATATATATGATATATATAAATGTAATGTATATAAACAGACTTTTATGTTAATGACGTATTAATAATATATTCACAAAAAAAGCAATTTTATATGCAATTAATTATTATTAATCAGTAACTTGAACTTATTGCGCACTATATTATATTGCAAACTGTCGCCTTTTGAGGAAATGTGCTGCTGCCTCAATCTCCCGCTCTTTAGAATGCATTTTATTCGGAGCCAGTAGTGAATTTACTGTACGAAATCCCTAGGGGTCTCTTTCTCTTTCATTTATGGTAAGCAGTGTGCGTTTGCACCTGTCTGGTTTTCTCACACACTCTTTAAGATGTAAATAGCATTTCCTAAACTCTCACTACAGAATCCCCTCCAGACATGGTATTTGCATAGATGTAGCGCTGCTTGCTTTATAAAGAGACGGCAAACAAGAGCCGGATTTTCCAAGTGCCGGTCTGCTGTCATTTCTCGGATCTGGCTGAATCATACGAGTTACAGGAGCTGCGAAGAGCCCTGCGTCTCCTAACCAGACTCCACATGGCTCGCAAGCCGAGCGCTATGACTAAATCATTTGCATGGAACTTTTTAAGAGGTGTCTTAGGGACTGAAGAGGCACAACGCTATCTCAAAATCAAAAAGGCGTGCTGTCCAGATTCACATTCGGAAATAAGATGAGTTAAGCTGGAGGTGGATTCCCTTTCAAAATCTCAGGTTTGTATTCAAATCAAGAAAACCACACTCACTTGACTTTCCTTTACTGTAAAGGCCAAGACCAAAAGTAAAGTGTGACTGTGAGTTGAACTTGCATGACCTGTTGGTTGTGAATGTGAAAGTTTGAGGAAATTTTCTAGGAGTTTCACTTCACATTGTTGGCTTAAGTCTGAAATTGAAGTCAATTTTAAATTGAAATGTCAAACACTAGGGATATGCTAATAGACAAACATGAGTTCTCTTTATAACAGAGGCATTAACACTGTTGCCAAATGAACACTACACCCTTTTCCAAGAATATCCGAGGAACTTTAGTAACATATCAATCTAAAATGTTCCCGGTGGGTGAATTGTTGACTAACTATTGTGCAATTACACGCTGTTTCTTATTTTGGGAATTCAGGAAGGCGGGGAACTCGAGCTTTGCCAATTTTGTCGGAATGGCTCTTCCTGCTCAGGAAATTCCAGTGAACTCAGCTGACGGAAAACAGAATACAAGTTCTTCAGTTTACAAGCACTTCTCCTCAGTGACACAAAAGGATATTTAAACTTCCTAATTTCTCTGGTAGAACCGTTCTCACGCATTTTCAAGGAAGCACACAAAGTGAAGTTTAAGGTTTTTAATTTAAAATGCGTTACGTTTCAATCTTCTATATACACATTTACATGTTAATATAAAAATAAATCTGTCTGTATACACAATATTTTACATCACAGTACAACAGAAACGCAGCCGTTGATTTCAGCCGACAGTACAGTCCATCATAGAGAGCCAACGGTACGGTTTTGTCGGCCTCTCTCCAGTGTTGCTCTAATACACCCTTTGTTTCCAGGCCTCCTTTGTACATTAGTCTTGTACTTGCGCCGCCTGTGACCCTGCGAGCTCCACGGCGGGCTCGTTCCTGGGCACCTTGAGTGAGAACATCTCATCTTTCTCCATTCTCTATCTTTCTTCATTTCTCCAGAAGTCCTACAAGTCCTCTTTCCTACTGCCCCATCATTTTAATGTCATCATATATCTGTGAAATGAGCAAAAAGCATATTAGGAAAACCTAAGCATGTTTACTTTCTGTAAGAAATCAAAAAATGAACGTCAGATAAGCAACTTACATCCTCCTCCTCATCATCATCATCATCAGATGTACATTGGTCTTCATAATCCTCGTCGCTATCTTCTGACTCACTATCTGGTAGTTCCCTTAGGTGTGGCGCCGTGAGCTCATACAGGACTTTTTGGATGTCTGCGTTCGCCCGGCCATAGGTCAGGTGATAAGGCGTGTGACCGCCGTACGTGAAGCTGTGAACATCAGCGCCTTTGCTGATTAGAAGTTTAACCAGCTCAAAGTTCTGGAGGTCCACCGCTAAGTGTAGAGCGGTTCGCCCATTGCACTGCTCCTAAAGACAAACAAACAAGCATGTTTAACCATTTGCTTTTGCAATGCGGTTATTCAATTTGTTAAGACGCAAAACGATTTGGATAGCTAGAGAAAATCTCATTTTTACCTGTGCGTTGATGTCTGCGCCAAGCTGGACGAGGCTTTCCAACAACGACAGGTAACCCTGGATGGCGGTCACGTGTATGCATTTCTGACCTGAAGAGAATGAAAATGAAATTCAGATCAGATGTGTCCAAATCAAGGTCAGAGAGGATGATCGCAAGCAAAACGTACACAGCAAACCCCCTCTTACCGTTATAGTTTGGTGTCTGGAGGATGGCTGGGAGGTGCTGCGGGCAGCCCTGCGTTAGGAGGCCAAAACAGGCCATTGAACCTTTCCTGCAGGCGATATGGAGGGCGGTATTCCCACAGTCATCCACCAGGGACGCGTCACAGCCGGCCTTCAGTAACTGCTCTACTATACGAGGCTGCTCTGTGATGACGGCCAAATGCAAGGCAGTCTGAAATGAGAAGAGAGTGGTTTAGTGTGAAAGAAAAGTCAGAAACGGAGCTTAAGTTTGCTAATATCCACACATTATAATAATAATAATGCAAATAACATCCTGATGTACCTGTCTCTGGTTGTTCTGTGTGTTGAGGAAGGGGTCACCATAGGATAAATCAATCATTTTTAATGCAGCATCATTGGCCTCGTGAATAATGGCAAGATGTAAATACCTTTAAAAAAGAAAAATAAATTGTTATGCAACTGTTAGAACATTTTTATTAATAAAACATCAACTCTTTTGGGTGTGCAGAGAACTGTATTTTTCCTAGAAGGGACATGCGCAGCACGCGCGCGTCTGTCTGGCACGCTGCCCGGGACTTTCCGAGTTGGCGCAGCCCCGCCCTCATTGACGCCAAGGACATAAGCCCCGCCCACATCGACGCGGTGCCAGAGAACAGTCCGTACTGATGCAGCGTTTCTGTTTACATAAAGCCCATTATGACTGCAGGGTGCCTGCGCATGCGCACTACGGGTTGCGAATGGAATGAAGACTTTAACTGTGCTTAAGAACAATCAACTTTGAACTCTGAAGAATTGCTGTTGTTTTTTGCATTACATTAAGTACTTTGAAACAATTATATATATTTATATATATAAAAATAAATAAAATTAAAATAAAGTTCTTTGCAAACTAAGTTATTTTAGTCATTTAATGATTGAAATTGCCTTAAGAACAATCATAAACTTGAACGTTTTTTGCATTATACTGATAACTTGCTAAAAAAACTGATTTTTTTAAAAATAAACAAATAGTTCTCTGCAACCTAAAAGTTTTGTTTTTCCCATGCGTCATGCATTATGTAAACTGTTTAAAAAAATTCAGATGCACATAATTGCTTTTGCATGATCTGCATAAGATTGTTTTTTAAGAAAAACTTACGTGTCTCCGTCTTCGGTGAGCTCTTTCCTCCAGGGCTCGTCCTCGGCCACATTCATCCGCCTGAAATCAGACACCACGTCCGTGTATTCATCCTCTTTTAGCGAATCCAAACCGCTGTCCAAACGGTCGTCGTTGCTCGCAAGTATTTTCCCAGATTTGGGTCCGCGGCCATCCTCATTATAATCCATTTGGTTGGTGTTGCTGCCTCTGTAAAGCTCCATGTTTGTGTCGGAAGTCTGTGTCGCTCTTGTGGACTGTGTGAGACTTTCAGGAGGGTTAATAGAGATAAAGAAAGGGGCGGGGCTTAGCTGAGGGTGGGGGATTTCCAAAGTGTGATTGACGTCTGAATTGTGTTCTAGAGGGAATTAACTGCGCCAGGACTTTGGGGAAATTTTCTCTGCTTCGTTTAACACACTATCATCAGATCAGTAATACTGAAAGCTCGTCTTTTCCAGTTGCAAAATATTCCAGAATCCAGTTTGGGCTGGCTAAAATGTAACAAAAAAACCTAAACATTTTTGTCAGAAAAGAAAATATTTAGTGCACAACTCTACAATGTGTCCTTTGGTGGTTTGCAAAAAGTCCCATTTTCAAACATCTCAAAATTTTTGCAGAAATGTATTGAATCATTCATATATTTCAAATGGGTCCTGTAATTCTGACATTGCAACATGTGAACAGAACAAAATAATACCTAAAATATGATTACACACATAATGCGTAATATAAAAAAACTATGAACATATATGTTGTATTTTTAATTCAAATAAATAAATAAATAAATTTATATATATATATATATATATATTATATATATATATATATATATATATATATATAGTATAATTAAATTATATAAAAATATAAATAATTGTATAATTATAATTTTTAATAGTGTTTACCATTTTTGCTGAAAGATATTGAATTATGCATAGATTTCAGATGGTTTAAATAATTTTGACATAGCAACATGAAAAACTAAACAATACAGAAAATGGTATAAATATTGTATAATATAAAACATATATTATACATTAAATACATGTACATTTATTTATAATGTACATGTATTTATAAGTGTAAAATTATATGATCAATAAGGTATGACAACATATATTTTTACATTGCTTTAACTTTAAAATAAGTTTTGCATTTTTTTAGTCAGTTTAATGTAACTTAAGTTGAAATTACTTAAAGTTTAAGTTGATTGTACTTAAAAATTTAAGGCAGCAACTTTATTTATTTTTACAGTTTACAGTTTACAGAGGTGTCAAAAAGTTAAAAAAAAAATACAAAAATGTAATCCATTTTTGTTCTTTTGTAATTGCTTTAATTATAAATGACCAACTTTAGTAAAAATATAAAATTTCCACTGCACATACATTCATATATATATATAATGACAGCAGCAGTCAAGAAGATGCAGACAAACAAACAAAAACTAAAAGTGCTTTAGTGGAATGTATATATAATAGAAGTTCTTAAACATTAATGTAAAGTCAAGGAAGTAGACTGTATGGTGCCAATCTCTGCTTCCTCATAGTCTGAAGAATGGGAAACTCCTCTATGTGTAGTTCTGCGTGAGAGTTTGCCCACAAATGCATTCTAAAGAAGCAAAGTGTGTGTCGTTTTTTTACACAAGGCGCATGTGTGTGTAAAGTCCAAGACAGCCTGTTCTCAAACACAACTACCATGGTAACAGTAGTGTGTGGTAAACCCCGAGGGCATAGGGTGTTCCTCTAAAACTCAACTGCATTTGCAACATACATTGTGCACACGCACAACAGAAAGATACCTCTAATGAGGGAACGCTTTTACAATTGTAAACTTATATCAGTGACCTACAAACAGGCATAGTGACTTGCTGAAGGGTTTTGTCTCTGATACAATAATTAATTCAAGTTAGACAAGAAGGCGAGTGGATAATGTAGGACGAATGAGTAAAGTGACCTACAAATAACAATGCATCTGCTTTGCAGTGATATATCTGGAGCTCCAACTCATTTATTCTGATCAAATACTGGAAACTCTGAAAATGTTCCTGTTCGGTATCATGTGATCAGTGTGGATAGGACGTCCTGTCCAGCTCCCCAAACACAGCTCTTATATCTGACGAGAGCTCGCATCAGCATGTTTATGAGCGGGAATCTTTAGTGGGCTGACCATTACTAAACCTCTTTTGCTGAGGCATATCTTACAGCAGCATAAACACACACTTCCTCAAGTGAGCGCAGGCCGTCCAAGACCATCCACATTTAAACGTGATCGGTGACTCATCATTTACAGTATGTCATATATACTTCATATTTTTGAAATAGTAAATAAAACCATAACAAGTTCACATATGGATGTGGTGCTAAAGGAATAGATCATATTGAAAACAAAGGCATTGAAAAATTCAATGATCATTAAGTTATGACAACATATGTTTTTACATTGCTGTAACTCATCAAAATAGGTTAAGCAGCAATTTTCAACTTTTTAAAGAAGATTCAACTCATTTTTAAAAAATCAGTTGAAATGACTTTGAAAAAATTAAGGCAGTAACTTTTTTTACAGTGAGTATTGCGCACTAAAAAAAGGTCCCTTAATTTTCATAACTCACAACTTTCAAAACAATTTTATGGAGTATTTGTCTACGTTTTGTCAGCTTGCATATGGACAACCAGTAGCCTATTTTGTTACCTGTGCTGCTGGGTAGATTACATACAAATTGAAGTCAAATTACAGGACACATATTGTAGTTAGTAACATATTGATTTGATATGCAATGTTGCACATGCTGAAAAAACACTCGCAACAGAAGAGGCGTCCGCTTGCTGTCGAAAAACCATTACACAGTGCACACACACCAGGGGTGGAATCAGCTTGGGGCAAAAAAAGCCATAACAATTATGGCCAAAATTATGATTAAAAATTCCAAAGATATGGTGCAAAAAAGTCTCTGTAATATAAGCAATATCAAACGCGCAAAAGTGCTGTTTTCCTGACTAAAGAAATCTTAACTGTTTTCAACATTAATTAAATGCTTCTTGAGCAAATTAGCATATTAATGATTTCTGAAGGATCAGTATAATATTTCACAGTATTACTCTTTGTACAGTATTTTTGTTCAATTAAATGCAGCCAACCCCAAACTTTTGAACAGTATAATTGGAATAAAGTCGTATCAGTCACTTGAGACTGAAACTGGTTAAACACTGTACTATGATGGTGACTTTCCCAATAGCTTGTCAGGCTAAAATAAAATGCCATTTCACTCATGTGTAAGCATATGTAGTTTAATATGCACTTGCTCAAATGAAATAGCATGTTCTGACACACAATCGGCTGACTCACAGTGAATGACACTGAATGTTTAGATACAGGGAGGACATGTGTGACCCACCCTCTCCACACGCCACTGGAATTTCCATTTTCTTCCAGACTCCTCTAGTGTCACTTACATGTCTGGAAATATTTGTTGCTATGACTTTTCAAAACTGAAAACAGGGTAAATCACTAACCTGTTTATACCTTCTCTTTGGGTTTCCCAATCTTTCCCTCAAAAGACATACTTAAAGTACCACCAGAGGTGTCAACGGGGATTCTGCTCGTGTGTGTCACTGCACATGACTTTTAAACTATAAGTCATCACCGTGGACAGTTTTTATCAGTGGACATTCCATGCAGTGGGGAATCCTGAAGCTCAGTCCATGAATCACACAGGTAAATCAGAATGAATGGAATGTGACTTCTCACCTGAAAGGGTGCAGTAGTCTGCATGTTATGTAATGGTTATGAGTAGTTTAACCTTTAAAGCAGGAGAGTGTGGACTGTGTTGATTTAAAAGAGCCAGTGCATTCCCTGCATATTTACCTCACGAGTTTCTCTCAGTCAAAAGTTGCCCAGACAAAGCATATGGGTGGTTGACGTGACGCTCCATTTTTGTGTTCATAGTGACCAATATAAATAAAAATGTATAATATTTCATTAAAATATCTGTTTTTATATACAGTTTAATCTTCCAGAACTAATACATCTGTAATTAATGAGCATTATAATTCAAATATGTAAATATTTTGTTTTAAACATGACATTTGTCCTCTGGCGTGACTGTCCGGGGTAGCATTCCTTATCTTAAAACTACTTTAATTAAATGAAAAATAAGTCTAAATACATTAAAATACTTGAATATATATTATAGTAGTGTTAACTTAATGAAACTAAAGGTTATAAGTCTTAATGTCCCCATTTAGAATAATTATGACACATTACATTTTGTCCGCAAAACTGGTGTCCACCTGGTGTGACGCCATTCTGTAGATATAAAACGGGCATTAATTTGGGCACCCTATTACTGAGAGGCAGTACAGTAGACCTCAGTGAAGCACATGGACTGCACACAAGGTGAGTTCTGTCTCAAATATTTTGATAATATTGCTATTTCTGTGCACTGCTGGAAATGGGATCCATTATGTAGTCCTTAAAAGTAATTTAAGTATTGATCTGAAAATTTTCATCAATTTATATTGATTGACTATTGAACATAATGTAAACCTTGACACTGTTAGTCAGGACTAAAGACTGTCTCTCATGTAGCTAGGCCGCAAACTGGCTTTGATCTTGAAAACGTCCACTGGTGTGACAGCACTGTCCTATAGTGTGACATGAAATCAGCGTCACACTGGTGGAAAGGGCTGTCACACCAGTGGATGTAGGCTCTATCAAGGGGTTGGTCATTCTGCATTTGTGATGGCAAGTGGTGTCCCTCTACTTTACAACATAATTATTCATATTTCCAGAATATCCCCTGATCTTGAAATCATCATGATGGCAGCCTCCATTTTAGAAAAGTCTGGATTTAGGCTAATTTGCTTTACTGTCTGTGGTGTTACTGTCTTTCATGGTAACACCACAGACTCTATAGTAACTCCACAGACAATATACCAGTAATGTTGTATCTTTAATAAAACACATAGGACATCAGTAATCAATCATATAATTGTATCTCTCTTGTCAGGTATGGCCAGATTAACTGCTGCTGAAAAGCAGCGTCTTTATAGACAGCGCAGAGATGCAGACACAGTTCGAAGAGCAGAGTTCCTTCAAAAGAAACAGCAGACCTATTTAAAAAACATTCAGCGCGAAACAAGACTGAGAATAGGAGATCTTCCAGAGAGGGGAAAGAGAGCAGCAAGGAAGAACGGGAGAATATACTCACTGATGAGTTTCGATTTCTGTTGAGACATTCAGATGGTAGAGTCAGAATTTGGCACAAACAAAATGAGAACATGGATCCATCATGCCTTGTTACCACTGTGCAGGCTGGTGGTGGTGGTGTAATGGTGTGGGGGTGTTTTCTTGGCACACTTTAGGCCCCTTACTGCCAATTGGGCATCGTTTAAATGCCACGGCCTGCCTGAGCATTGTTTCTGACCATGTCCATCCCTTTATGGCCACCATGTACCCATCCTCTGATGGCTACTTCCAGCAGGATAATGCACCATGTCACAAAGCTCGAATCATTTCAAATTGGTTTCTTGAACATGACAATGAGTTCACTGTACTAAAATGGCCCCCACAGTCACCAGATCTCAACCCAATAGAGCATCTTTGGGATGTGGTGGAACGGGAGCTTCGTGCCCTGGATGTGCATCCCACAAATCTCCATCAACTGCAAGATGCTATCCTATTAATATGGGCCAACATTTCTAAAGAATGCTTTCAGCACCTTTTGTTGAATCAATGCCACGTAGAATTAAGGTGTTCCTAATAATTCTTTAGGTGAGTGTATTTGTTAATGCAGTTTTTGTCTAAATGTTCTTTTATCAGAGCAATTACTTCTTGTAATCGTACTCATGATGAATTTCATTATTTTGCTCAAACTTTTAATTATTAAACCTTTTATGCAATATTACATCTGTGGTGTTATATTACGCCTGTGGTGTTACTTCAAAACTTATCCGACATTACTTTCCTTCAGAGCCATTTAATCTTATAATTTAATGTTTTTAGACTGTAAAGTGGTTTTAATATTTTAGAATAAATACTATAAAAGTAGCACAGACCATTTTTCCTGCCTTTATGTATATACATTAAAAAAAAAAAAAAAGAAACAATTCTTGTTGTCCAATGGTGTGACGGAATGTCCTGTGGTGTGACAAACTGAATTATACGGGGAAAAGGCATTTTAATGCAGAAATTCAGGTAAAAAGTGTTGAATAGTATAATAATCATATCACCACTATGGACATATAAGGATGAAATGAAGCTTCATTAGGTTTTATACTAATTATAACGAATATAATCCAGACGTTTGGGTAAAGTCCCTATGTGTACATCTTATAATAGGATAATAACATGATTGTGAATTTTTATTGGTTACTTTTGATGTGGGAATATAGTTAGGACAAACTGATAAGGATTGTGCATATTTGTCTTATCTGTCACACAATCTCTGAATTAAATATTAACATTAAAAATGTTGTCACATCGGTGGACAATATGTGGGACTATCACACAAAAAAAGTTAATAAAATGCTAAATAAATAAGGAATTATAACGGGACACATTCAGTTTTGAGTTTTTCACATATTAAGCAATATAATTATATGTCATTTGACATACATTTTAGAAATATATTTTTTTCCACTTTGGATTTGAGTTCACGTCAACCACCCATATGCATCTCCTCTCTCTCTCTCTCTCTCTCTCTCTCTCCTCTCTCTCTCTCTCTCTCCTCTCTCTCTCTCTTCTCTCTCTCTCTCTCTCTCTCTCTCTCTCTCTCTCTCAACAGTCTGAGATGTAACCTATGAAGGATTTTACACACACTGTAGTGCCCTACAGCGCCCTCTAACGTTGATACTTTTTTTGGATAGAATATATCTATTTTTTCTTCTCGAAAACGATACACATATTATAACCTTAATTAAAATTGTATAATGCTCTTACAAAACAAGTGTGTAACATTTTTTAAAATATCTGTTTATATATTTATAAAAACTGGGCTATTTTGCAACATTCTTTGTTTTAGAACAGCGCGAATACTCGAATATTCCAGGAGATGGCGACAGACTGTAAGAAACACTACAGTAGATTCAGAGCGCGCGACCAGTTTCCGTGCAAGATAAAGATCTCTCAACTAAATATGTAAATTACCTCTCAAACTAAATATGTTTTAGCAATCATTTAATATTTAAGATAATTTAAATATTAGTCCAAACGTTCCAGATTTATAGCCAACTGTTTAAAGGCACAGGTTTTTTAAAAACATAATGTAGGCTACAAAATGTTTTGTTTTTGTTAGGCTACTTTGTCCGTAATTATTAATTATTTTAAAGAAAGTAAGCCATTACATTGAAACCGAAAGTTTTTGAAGGCCTATCCAATGCATTATTAGCCTAAATGATCAAATAGCTACAATCAAATAAAAAAATAAAAAGGTCCAAACATTTCTAATTATATAATTATGTCCATGTGATCATTTTGAGCTAATGGACCAAAACTGTGTTAGTGATAACTACAACACAGGCCCTAATTAGAGATGATTAAAGATGAATTATTCAACAGTCTATCTATCTATCTATCTATCTATCTATACTATCTATCTATCTATTCTATCTATCTATCTATCTATCTATTCTATCTATCTATCTATCTATCTATCTATCTATCTATCTCTATCTATCTATCTCTTTATAAAATGCTAATATTTCCTTTGTATATTGATAAAGTATAATTGGTTATAAATATAGACATTGATTATTACAGGTACCGCGATCTTCTTAAATATAAAACGTTCTACTAACCCCCGTGTCATCACCTCAGCAAACTGGCCAAGCGTCTCCACTAGTGGTTTCTCACGCTCATTTGCCGCACAGATGAGTGTCCTGGGAGGAGAATCCCAGCTGAACATAATGGGATCCTAACAGGTTTGGGCTTCAGCATGCACCCCCTCCACAGATGCGTCTCTTATCAGCCTCGGCAGATTCAGCGGGTTATCAGCAGCCTGTCTGACCCCAAACACACTCACATGGGAAAAACAGTGCAACACATTCCCATCGTTCACTGTAGGCTACAGATGTGTTCACTGACACATGTGCTCGGCCAACAATTACAATATAACCTATTCTTGTATTGTAGCTACCGTTAGATTTGAATATTTCGGTCTTGTAGGCTATACGCTGTAAAAAAAAAAAAAAAAAAAAAAAAAAAAAAAAAAAAAAAAAAAACACCTGTTAAAACAGTCACTTTAAGACAGAAATAGATTGCTATTTCTGGACATTTAACTTAAAAGTGATTTAGAAAAAGTATTAATTTATATTTAGAGGGAATAATTTATTCGTCGAGATAGCTTGAATTCGCTTCTGATATTAGTAGAAACATGTCTATTAATTTGAAATATGCTTCCCTGTCCTCCGAGACAACACATTATTTTAACTTTAATTAGCCTACTAAATAAAATAAAAAATCTGGTTTAAAAAAAACGTCAAGATAAAGCTAGCCTAAACACGATAAACTGAATCAAAATAAATAGTTTAGTTTTACTAATAGCTTTAAACATGAAATGTGATAATTACAAAAATATTTCTAATTTAATACATAGCCTAATATATAATTCATTTTAAACAAAACATTTAAAATGAACATTTTCATATATTAACAGTGTTATTATTTGTAGGAAAGTGAATTAATATATATTATATTATTTTATAAATGTATATGTATTTATTTTACATATACATTTATAAAATAATGTTTGCTATAGTGTATGTATGTAATAATGTATGTAAAATATGCATATTCTGTAGGTATAGATGGACATTCATAATAATACAAATAATTAAGTTCAGTGCACGTAGATGGACCGATCTCACATTACCCAACAGGAAACTGAAAACATAGGAAGGTTAAAGAGCCCATCGATCCCCTGAGACCTTTTGAGATAATAATCTGCTGCCCATTAGAAATGAATCTGTAACTGGATCGGCTCAGCAATGCCCGTCCCGCCCCTTCGTTCGAATGCCAGCGCTGATTGGGCACAACTGCGGCATTGACAGTGACCTCACACAAAACCTGAAGGCGACCCAAAGGATAAAACGCGAGCGGGAAGCATCAAGGTGACAGTGTCCAACCCGCATCCTCTCTTCAGTAGTTTCATCTGGACTCTGGGTGAATCCGACGAGAAGATGCCACGAGGATTTTTAGTGAAAAGGAGTAAACGTGCCTCATCAGCATCCTACAAGGTGCGTGCGCAAGAAGAAAAAGAGCCGCGCAAAGAGGACCTGCCAAGCCAAACTCAAAATGCAAGTGTCCTGGACGGGCTGGAACCTACGAGAGACTCATGGGGAAGTGGTATCAGCTCTAAAAATGAGCAGACGCGTCTTCTGGAGGACTCTGGGGTTGTTGGAGAGAGCGTCGATTACGCACAGAACTACTTCAGCCACCCGGAACAGAGCGCGTCATCTCCGCGCAACAGCACCGACTCCTACAGCCCGACCAAACCCATCAGCACGGAGTTTTTTGACAGGTGTCTGAGCTCACCAGCCATGGCAGAGTCCTTTCCCTTGGCCACCCCGGTTTCTTCAATCGAGCGTCTGCTAATGAACCACTCTGACATGAAGTTTGGCACACCGGTGCCCTCTTCGGTGCCCACCTACCCCGCGTTTCATCAATGCGTAAAACGCGCGTTCATGGACACAGAGCGCAAAAGCAAAGCACCAAAAAAGCCTAAAGTCATCAGAAAGCTTAATTTTGAAGACGAAGTCACCACCTCACCAGTCCTCGGGCTTAAAATCAAAAAAGAAATCCCTGAGTCAAAACTGGCACAGCAAAGTGGCAGAAAAAAGCCGCTTGGTGAGTTCATCTGCCAGCTTTGTAAGGAAGAATACCCGATCCGTTTTCTCTGGCCCAGCACAAGTGCTCCAGAATCGTGCGGGTTGAATACCGCTGCCCGGAGTGCGACAAAGTTTTCAGCTGTCCTGCTAACCTCGCGTCTCATCGCAGATGGCACAAACCTCGAGGTCTGAGCACCGGAGACGCGAAGAAGTCCCCGCTGGAGGCGCGTAACCACGAGAAGACCTCAGTGGAGGGGAAGGAGAACGCCAGCAAGATGAGTGGAAACAATCAGCACCATCTGAGTCCGGACAGCTCCCAGCATCACAGATCAGCACCGGACAGCAACATGATGCACAGAGTTTCCCAAGACCCTCCTCTGGATCAAAGGTACCCATCCTCCGAGAAATGCTTTGAGATGCACATCGGCCCCGCGGAAAGCTCGAGGTTGTTCGATCACTGCCCGGATGAGCCCGACAGGTCCACCACCCCTTACTTGCCCTCGCCCAGCCCGGAAGAAGTGTATGAATGCCACTACTGCAGCAAGAAGTTTCGCAGGCAAGCCTACCTGAGGAAACACCTGGCCGCGCACGAGACGATCAAAACATCCCCGTACAGTCACATCGAGAGCGGGCAGATCACTTTCCCGTGTCACCTGTGCGGAGCGCACTTCCCCTCCGCGGAGATCAGGGACAAACACAGACTCTGGCACGCGGTCAGAGATGACCTGCTCCTCAGACCCGATCTGAGCACTGGAGAACAGCAGATCTTCTCATGCAAACACTGTCCCTCCACGTTCTTCAGTTCTCCAGGCTTGACCAGACACATCAACAAATCTCATCCCACAGAGAACAGACAGGTGATGCTCTTACAGATGGCCGTCAGGCCGGGGTGCTGAGCTCTGAAACAGTTATGATCAGTTCAACGGTTTGTTGTTAATATTATCATATCGAACTTTGCAAGGTTTTCTTTTTTGATAACAGAGCTAGTTTATGTATTCTTTGATAATATTGGGTAACACTGAATAACTTTTAATAAAAGTACATTTATTAATAAATATACTTTATTAACAGACATTATAGGAGGTTCCCACACTTTTGATCATGACTTTTCCATTTCATAATTACTGGAAAATGTAATATATATATATATAGTATTTTCCCCCTAGTAATTATATATAGTGCTTTTTACAGAGTCATTTATATATATAATTTTAAATTGCATTTTAATAGAAATTTAAGTCTTAAAGTCTTAAGTCTCTAGTCTTTATATTAGAGCTGAGAAATATAAATATTGCTTTTCTTTTGTATTTCTATTATTTAAAAATGTCAAACATTTGATTAATTTCTGTGCCTTTTCCAAGCCTCACATCTCAGTTATCAGAAATGTCCAAGTTTTCCACAACTGTGTAATTCTTTTCATATTAGTTCTCAAATTCAAATGTGAATATTATGTATTCACATGTATAATATATAAATTTTACTGAAATGTTTAATTCACCTCTAGTCAACTCATAACTGATAATAATTTTTTTGGATAAAGTTATAAAGTGTTACCCATAAAAGGTACTTAATGTTGCCAACTTAATTTCATCCATAAAACTGTTTATAGCGGGAAAGACATCAAACATATTGGGCTTGAGACTCAAAGCTCTCAGCAGGATCTTTCATTAACATATATCATTATAATATGGGAAAAAGTAAATGAATATATTTTGTGTCTCATTGTAAAAGTAGCTCCCATGGAAAGCTTGTTTAGTCTCAATCATCTTAGAAAGTGCTTTGATTTCTAGATCATGAATTAAGGTACTGTACATTTCATATTTTAATTGACAACAGTAGCTGCAAAAAAAAGGAAATGTATTTATATCATAACTGCCAAGAAATGCCATAGCATACATCAAGACTATTGGAGGCCTACATGTAATAATAAACCATAAGTGTCATTTATATTTTCATATGTAGTCATTTTCAGCAGTAATGGGGGAAATGAAGAGGTCAATAAACCGAATTGTCTTCAAATACCCTTAGCTTATTTGTCATTTACACAAATCCACTGGAGAAGCTGATATTAAAACAGAAAAAAAAATAAATCACAATAAAACATTACACACAGTAACTGCACAGGGCTTGCTATGTTGTAAGAATACTTTTATTCTTAAGTGTAGTTGCACATCCACTCTCCTTCGACATCCGATACAAATGTATAGATATACAACCGTATGACAACATTGTGGATCTGTGCGTGTGCTTGTGTGTTGTGCAGCTGTTCTTTCAACACATGCAGTTAGTACTGGAATCATGCAGCATTTGGTCAGTAGTAACACACAATGAGGATTTTTTTTTTTTTTTTCCTCTTGAAATTACGCACAGGTTTCAGTTGCTCGTGTGCAGGCCTTCAATATACACCTTATTTCAATCCAGAAGAGTGCTGCATGATCTCAACTCCACACATATATATATTTCTTGAGATAAATTTCTAAATGATTTCAAATTAAAAAGAAAAACAATAAAAATCATGAAATCTCACATAGCTTTCAAGAAAATATACAAACTTGACTTTATCTTAAACATGGCAACAGTTATAACTTGCATCCGTAGTCTACAGGGTCAGTAACCCTTTTATCCCTTAAACGTGGAAGGAAGAAATGCAGACCAAAAAACTAGTGTACACTTCCACGTCTAAAAAAAGAAGAAGAGGAACAGAACAAGATTACATTAAAGGCTTTTGAACTAGCTCAAAAAGTCCTGAAGCGGGTAGTTCGGTTCAATTTGGCAACGTCGCCGTCTCCCTGCAAGACCTGTTAATGTGGCGTCCCATTCACACTTTCCTTAAAAATCTCATCCGAGATGAGATGAATCAAAAAGAGCGCTGCAGTCAAATGATTTATGCTGTAAATGAGCTGATAAACCAGCGTGGGCTCGTCTCTAAGGCTGCTGTGCAACGAAACAAAACCTAGCCATAGACAGACATTCAAGCTGAAGACTTGTTCTATTTTTTTGTTTTTGGTTGATTTAAATACTGTCAAATATGTACACAGATCAGATACTGTTCATACACTATACACATACATTAAATATGTATATATTTTATATTTATAGATATATACACAGTTTCAAATGACAAAGGGGTGGTATATCAGTAACATTAAAAAAAAATCAGTAACGTTCTATTGAAGAGAAAACTAAATGTACAAATTGCAATAAACCGTGATCCATAAAGAAAACCAGCAAATAACCGAGTGTCAATGTTACATAAAAAACATGTTCCACATTAGGAGTGAAAAAAAAACAAAAACTGTGAAATAAACGTAACAGCAAGAAGTGCTTCAGTTTAAACGTAAATCTGCTCCACAAACACCTCGAGCACTTCTCCAGCCATCGAATATGTCGAAAACCTCAGTGCGTCTTCTGTACAAATATATATATATATAAAAAGAAAGTTGTGGTTGATACGATGGCGAGTTTATTATGCGATCACTGGCACTCTGAGTGGAGGGCAGCTTCAGTGGCACCAGCTATGATAACAGCAGAGAAACTTATTGAAGTAAAATGCAATCAGCGGTTGACAAAAATAAACATTTCAGTTGTCTTTGATCTTTCTGGCTCTGGATGGGAGGAGTCAGACAGCTATCGCAGGAAAGAGGGCGTGGCTTGTCTCTGACAGTGCAGTGGGCGGAGTTCTGGAGTGTCCCGCGGGAAGTTTGTCGTGTGTGTGTGTTTGCTCACTTGAGTCAAGTCTTGTTGGCGGAACCCGAGGAACGGCGAAGCTTCATGGACATCCGGCTCTTGCTAGCACGAGGTGACATTGGCGAGGCTAAGTCGCTCCCGTCGACCTGCATTGCTGGACTTTCGGCCAGCTGACTCTCGAGGCATGAGCCTGTCGGGGAGGGAAGGGAGGAGGAAGAAGAAAAGACAGAGATAAGAACGTCACGACGGCCAGATCCTTCGCACACGTTAAACACTGTGCAAACATCTACTCGAGTGACGCATCTCATTAAAGGGTTCAATTCATCTTGGGTGGGTTTGTGAATTAGAATATACAAGGACATTGGGTTGAAAGGAGGGAAATAAATGTCTATACTAGAAAATGACTCTCAAACAAGTCTCATTGTGAATTTCACTCAGATTGGAAAGGGAAAAAACCTCTCTGATACTTTGGTTAAAGCCATTTTGGCAAATTGTGCAACAAATGTAACCAATTGAGAGCAAAATAAGTGTGAAAATCCCCTTCCTGAGGGGCGTGAGAGGTTAATGCACCAGTGCATTGTGGGTGAACTTCACAGAGCGAATCACAAGGGATGCTGGGACTAATCAACGCTGAAATCTGACACACGTCGTCCCTTGGATGAGACCAACAGGGGTGCAGTTATGATATGGCAACACAAACTACATTGTAAAAGAGGAACGGGGAGGGGAAATAAAACACAAAGAAGGTACTTTGCCGTTTTTGGTTCCAGCATACCATTCACAGCTAGCGTGAAAGACCTTCCGTTTCAAGCCTTTTCCCTTTACCTTGATGAGCCCAATGTTTTCTACTGGAGGTTTGGTAAGGAGGAGAAAAATCACAGCATTTCTTTCTTGGGGTGCGAGAATGGGCAGAAGTGACAGATAGGAAGGACGACAGGAGGACGAGAGGGTGGGAAAAGGACAGGAGAGAGGGGCAGGAAAGATGCAAAGTGATGGGCATTGGTGTGAAAGAATATAAAAAGACAGGAGGAAGAAAAACAGAAGAAGAGATATAAGATAAAGGTACGAGCAGGCTGGGAGGGAAAACAGTAGCAGGTGCACGTAAAATACAAGACAATAAATGCAATCTCTCCATACGTTCACAAACATTTATTCAAACACACACTTACACAAACAATAAACTAAAAAAAGATGTCAGAATTACCACCCACTAGTAACTAAAGTCTAAAAATGAATGCTGTGACACAAATCTCACTGAAAAGATGCTGCCAAACCACATGTAATATTATCTGCATATTGTACCTGAATTCCTTCTGTAAATCAATCTCACTCGGCTGTAGGGTTCCGGAAGTAAAATGCCATTCCCATAATTATATACTGCAACATTCATTCATTCAAATATTTGGAAACAGATCTAGACATGAGTGCTGATTTTTTTTCGGAGTGCGGATTTACCATTCAAAAGGGTTGGTAAGATATTTTAAAAAAAGTCTCTTATTTGATAAAAAAAATACAGTAAAATTGTGAAATATTATTACAATTCAAAATAACTTTTAAAGCAGAATTTTCAGCATCATTACTCCAGTCTTCAGTGTCACATGATCCTTCAGAAATCATTCTAATATGATGATTTGCTGCTCAAGAAATATTTATTATTAATATCAATGTTTAAAATAGTTCATATGTTTATGAACCGTGATACTTTTTTTTCATGATTCTTTGATGAAAAGAAAATCCAAATGAACAGCATTTATTTGAAATAGAAATCTCAACATAAATTTCGTTTCTGTTACTTTTGATCAATTTAATGCATCCTTTCTGAACAAAATTATTAAGTTCCCTTAAAAAAATCATACTGATTATTGTAAATAAAACGGGCAATCTCCACACCGGATGAGATTTTTTGCAGGCTAACAAAAGCTTGCTAGGAAACTTTAGCTAGCCAGCTACCTAACATTAATTAAAATAGGGTGTTAGCATTACACTAGCGGTAGTTGTGTTCACTGACAAAAACTTCTTGAATCTCAGATTCAATTATGATCTGCAGTGATTTAGGGACTAGTCTTTCATTCCACACATAAAATACAATAAATTGTTGTAATGTTGTGATTCAGTCAAGAGTTGATTGACTCTTTCATTATTAAGAATCTTCTGAAATACTTAAAGCTGCAATCCGTAGTTTTTCCTCTTTGTCGCCATCTCTGTTAAAAATCTGCAATTGCAGTTATTCGCGGAATTATCAACTTTACGTGGGTTGTGCCTTATGGGGTTAGATTTCAATCACAATTCTGCGCGCGCAAGATCACATTTTGAGCGCGCAAAAGGGCATTTCGCACGCGCGTGAACTGAGTTTTGCGCAGAAATGTTCGTCTCGCAGATAAGAAAATATTTCGAGCGAACAAAAATCATTTTTGCATTTAAATTAAGTATTTTGGATGTGCGCAGACGTTCTCTTTCACATGTGCAAAGTTGTACTTTCTTGCTCCTTTCATACCAGCCCTGAGCGCTCTCTAAGCGCAGACGCTCGCTTGCTCAACACATCTCAGCGTTACAATATGCCATAATTCCAGCCAATCGATGAGACTGCTAAATTCTGATTGGCTGGCTTGACAACCAATCACAAGACTCCCTGCATCACCGAAAGTGGAAGAGGAAAAATACATGGTGGAAGATGTTTATATTATTATGTATATATTTGATTTGTTTAATGACTTGATCACTTCACTTCAATTTAAGTTCAAATGTCTAATCAAGTCGTATTATTACTGTACATAATGTCCCAGTGTTTCCTACACCTCAAATGGTAGTTCTAAGTTCTTTCTGAACTGCAAGTTATGTAATTAACATTGGATATGAATGTGACCGAGCTGGGGTCGATGTTACACGTTTTCAGAAATGAAGATGGACAGACTTTTCTCCTTTTAGTGAGATAAGTGTGTAAAACCGGTACATCACTTGTATCAGAAAAAAAGAAATAAAAAAAACATAATATAAACATAGAAATGCAATGTAATAACGTTAAAATAACAATTTACTTATCCTTGGAATTATTTAAACAAAAACATTCACAGCAGAGATGTTCTGTAAAAACCGTATTAAATAAATATACTGTATATTCTTAAATACTATTTAGGATGGATATGTGCACATTGGGATGCAGGCTTGTTCCCCTCACTGCAAAATAAAAATCTAATAATGCGAGTAATTATATAGATTTTTTTAATATATAGATATAGATTTTCACTTACAGTTATATTTACATGTTTGCATTGTTACCCACATGTCCCACCCACATTTTGCAGTGAGGGGAACAAGCCTGCATCCCAATGTGCACACTATCCATCCTAAATATATTTCATCCTATATTTATTTAATACGGTTTTTACAGAACATCTCTGCTGTGAATGTTTTTGTTTAAATAATTCCAAGGATAAGTAAATTGTTATTTTAACGTTATTAAATTGCATTTCTACGTTTACATGATGTTTTTTTTTATTTTTTATTCTGATACAAGTGATGTACCGGTTTTACACACTTATCTCACTAAAAGGGGAAAAGTCTGTCCATCTTCATTTCTGAAAACGTGTAACATCGACCCCCGCTCGGTCACATTCATATCCAATGTTAATTACATAACTTGCAGTTCAGAAAGAACTTAGAACTACCATTTGAGGTGTAGGAAACACTGGGACATTATGTACAGTAATAATACGACATGATTAGACATTTGAACTTAAATTGAAGTGATCAAGTCATTAAACAAATCAAACATATACATAAACAAACATCTTCCACCTCTGTATTTTTCCTCTTCCACATTCAGTGATGCAGGGAGTCTTGTGATTGGTTGTCAAGCCAGCCAATCAGAATTTAGCAGCCTAATCTCTGATTGGCTGGAATTATGGCATATTGTAACGCTGGGTTGTGTGTTGAGCAAGCGAGCGTCTGAACTTTGCACATGTGAAAGAGAACGTCTGCGCACATCCAAAATACTTCATTTAAATGCAAAAATGATTTTCGTTCGCTCGAAATATTTTCTTATCTGCGAGACGAACATTTCTGCGCAAAACTCAGTTCACGCGCGTGCGAAATGCCCTTTTGCGCGCTCAAAATATGATCTTGCGCGCGCAGAATTGTGATTGAAATCTAACCCCATAGTGCCTCGGCACGGCAATTCGCGGATGAATCCAATATTTTGGAGAGAATGTGCGGCTGTCAGTCACCGCACTGGTGTGGAGACTGTGACTGTCATTCGGAATCACAGATTCTACTCTTTGGAAGTATGACCAACATTAGAATTTTCACCAGAAAATATCATCTGAACATAACATCCACTTTTGTTCTGACCAAATAAGGGAAAAAAGCATTGCAGTAAATCACGCTGCTTAAATCTAACGATCGCTTATATCACGTCAAACCGTGCAAATTATACTTTGTTCTCAAATTGTTAATGTTAACATCAGCATTGCGTGACGACATTTAATGTGTATTAGGGCTACCTGTATGAATTAAGCGAACAAGTGCGCTACTGTTACATAATTGAACCATTGAAATGTCTTACCTGTCCAG
Organism: Chrosomus eos; assembly: GCA_036326025.1. Lineage (NCBI taxonomy): Eukaryota > Metazoa > Chordata > Actinopteri > Cypriniformes > Leuciscidae > Chrosomus > Chrosomus eos. The sequence goes on from CM070832.1 coordinate 26,288,524, forward strand.
CAGAAAAAAAGACGTCTCTGCGTTAGTTTTGAACCCCTTCAAAACACAGAGTTCACGCCACCTTTCAAAGGCCCTTCCGATATGTATACTTGTCTTTTCCATTTTACAACGGGTGAATCTCCAGTTGTCACTGGTGATTGTCGTTTGAACCTTTTTGGATCCGCCATCAAATTGAAAAGTTTAATTATATCAAGTGCTGTGAGAAAAGGCTATAAATCTCCACCTCCAACATCCTCACACGCAATATAGCCTACTAGCCGAGACACCTTCTTGATGTGTACAGATGTGACGTAATGACGCAAAGACATGCTCGAATTTCCCGCAGAAATCGTCCAGTTCCACTGGAATTAAAATCATTATTACAAGCTTAATGTTTTGAATCGAGCTACGGCAAGCAGATAGTTTTGAACACTGGCTAGTTATGTACTTGCTCAATTTTATTTTGTATCATTTTTAACCGAAAAAAGTTACGGACTGCAGCTTTAAAAAATCTGGTACAAAGGCTGCTGAATAAGCTGAGCTCAATTATCTATATGAGAGCTATTATACTGTACCATTCTGGTGCTTCCATTCAACACTTACAGACAGACAGACAGATGTGTGATTGTGATATAAAGAACAGAAGATGAGGTGAGTGAAGCTGTAGGATCATGCCGGACACAGACATGACTTAGGGTGTGTTCACACTTGGCATGTTTGGTTCTATTAAAACAAACTTTAGCGTGATTGCTCTGTTAGTGCGGTTCAAGTGTGAATGCTGCCATCTAAAACCCTGGTGCGCACCAAAACAAGCAATGGGTCTCGGGACACTTCCAAACCAACTCTGGTGCGGTTTGACTTAAATATAAACGCAACACTGACCTCTAAATGAAACAAAATCAGGACGTGATGTCACAAGATGTGACCCGAAAAAGGACATGATGTTCAAGCATACCCGGTTCCTCTCATCACAATTCAGAGAACCGCGTCTCCTCGCAGCAGATCTTGGTTTCTGTGTGTGTGATGGCGGAATTCCTGCCATTGTTTTGACTCCTTTACAAATTTTATAAGCTCTTTACGAGTTCTCAGCTGGTCAAAATATTATCATATGTCGGCTATGCACATACAATGAGCGAATTTATCCCAGCACACAGCATTGTTTTGCGAGTTCGGTAAGCCAAAAAAGCTGTTTGTTTTGTGTTGTATCTTTTGATTCGGTGTTAAAAAAGACAGTTTGAACTCTAAGCAAACCAGGACTAAATGTATGATTTTCATATTTGGTCCAGACCAAAAGAACCAAGAGAACACACCCTTAGAGGAACCTAGTGGAGTAACATCTGTGGTATAGTGTGTAAACGTTGGTCAATGTTAGGGATCTGGTGTGAACATGCCATGCAATGAATGTTGCAGACTTCCCATTGAACAAAATATAGAGTACATGGAAAAAAGGAGGGAGCGTATTTCAGTCTAGAAAGGAATCAAACAAGATGAAGCAAAAGAGAAAGAGCTCATAACGTCGTTACAAGCAAACAAACGCATAAGACAATCAGGCAGTCTCAGTGTACGGCATCTTCAGGAATCTTACCTTTAGATATACACAAGTGATAGATTATGATCTGAAGGGGAAACATAAGATAAACAAAATAAAATGGGAATGAAAAAGAAAATAAAGAAATAGAAAAGAAAAATGATCATTTGTGTTTAGAAAGGTACCAGGGGCCCAACACAAACGCCATAATAAAAGCTTTGGGTTTGAAAAACAACTTCGGTTGCATAAAATACAAAACAAAAGATTGTTTTTCAGCCCCAAAAGCAAATTGTTTTGCAATGACTGAACCAAAAAAAGAAGAAAAAAAATAATAATTTGTGCACAGGTATGCATGTGTCCTCAAATGAAAGGCTTAATGACTCATTTCTATCTGTGCACTACATTCTCAGTGTGTGATTGGGGGAATGAAATTCATTTATCCTCAAATATTTTCCCAGAAACGTCTCCCGTAATAATGGCTTAATGCTATTTCTGGACTGCCTTTGGTTCAAGTTCAGTTACCATGTTCATTGTAAGGTTAGCATTCCTGTAGCAATGGTAAGGTCATGGGTTTCATTCCCAGCGAACGCAAGAACATTTAAAATGCTCTATTGTTCAAAATTTTGTTGAAACTTTTTTCAGTAAGATTCAGGTCAGTAAGATTTTTGTTTTGAAAGAAATGAACACTTTTATTCAGCAAAGATGCATTAAATTGCCCAAAAGTGACGGTAAAGAAAACTTACAAAGCTGCAAAAGATTTGCATTTCAAATAAATGCTGTTCTTTCTATTAAAAATGTCTCTCAGTGCCCGCAAAAACATTAAGTAGAACAACAGTTTTCAACTCCAGTTAATAATATTTTACAAAACAACAGTTTTGACTATTTTTGATTAATAAATGCATCCTTGGTGAGCATAAGAGACTTCTTTCAAAAACAAACAAAAAATATCTTACCGACCCCAAGTTTGGAATGGTAGTATATATAGAATGCAATGCAAGTCGTTTTGGATAATATAGTAAGCCAAATGCATAAAAATGTTAATGTAAAAAAACAAGTAGGAGTGATTCTACAGTCTCAACTGTGATGGGGCTATGACACATGCAACATAAGGCCAGAGAGTCTAGAATTGGATGGAATTGTGAAGCTGAATGGTGAGTGGTGTAAAATGACAGATGAATTAAGAATCAGTTGATTAATTCGTTGGCGCCCACCTGCTTCAGATGGAAGATGGTGGAAAGGTGCAGGGCAGAAAACGCGAGCTGCGTAGTCCTCGAACGTCGTGGGCTCCAAGTGGTTCTGGACTATCGTCTCCAGATATCTTGCTCTCTCTTCATAGCTGATAAACGTACCAGTTAAGGTCAAACAAGGTTGGTGCATCGATTTCAAAAGCAACACAAACACACACATCAATAGGGGTCAAACAGTTAACCAGGATACCATGGGTTAATAATTCTCCCATCATACTGGAAACTGTATTACAAAGCTGTCATTGCTTTACGTATGGTGACAGTGGGTATCAATGGACATCTTACTGTCTTGTGTTATTCGGTTACGAAAAATGATGGTATTGAGTAAATGGAAGGGATTGGATTATGCCGCCGTGTATGGGTTTAAAAATGGAGGGATTCTGTTAATGGGGACGATTTGATTAAATAGTCCGGTGGCATATGGTCTTTGCTGCATTCATAACTTCGTAAACCAAGAACACGCGGTTCGGATAACGACGGATGCAGCGTCACTGCAGAAACTTGATGAAGTAGCGTGCGAGAGACAAAAAGACAAGAGAGAAACGGAGGCCCTGCTGGGACGAGGCAGGGGGAGGATATTCTCGGCTCATGTTCTTCGGGTGTTTCCGCACATGCAGCATCTCCACCAGGAAACGCAACACTCACGCAGATCTGTCGTTTGCCTTTTCCTATCTCCAGCAGACCCGTTTCCTGCCGACGGGTCCCGCTGTTTGAGAGCAAACCCTGGAGTGAATGGGTGAGAGGTTTCCACAGAGGAGAAGAGAAAGCAGCTCGCGAAAGTGTCAGTGGGTGCGACGTAATTAGACACATGCAGTACTACAACTATAGACAGAAAATGATGGTCTCGACAGCCGTGTTAACAGCTCAGAATAGCACTCGTACAATCTTACTGAATGAAACATTCAGTCACAGCTGATACAAATCAATTCTGATTGTAGACTTCAACTGCTCTGCACTTCCATATTATTGAGTAAGAGCAGAACTACCTCATGAACCACATTCACTAACTGTCACGTGCAAAATTGCCAGCTAAAATACATATACAGAACACTACACAGATAAGACTCATATGATATATACTGTAACGGTGGCACACCCATGTAAAAAGGATTCTTTAAATTTGAAATCAACTAGTTCGGGCGCCAGGTAGATTTAGGTCTACTACATTCAATGGTTTAGGCCGGATAGCTCAAAAACCACCAGTTACACGCAAAACAAAAGGTATAATAAACCCATACAAAAACATTCCACCAAAATGGTTCGAAGTAAATATTTATATTGAGAAGGAAGGCTTGCTGCGCTACTGTGATTCCCAAACAATCCGGTGCAACCAGGGCAGGACAAGACAAGGCAAAAAAGGAAAATCGCCGGTGCAACACATAAATCCTCTTAGTAATCCGTTTATTTAAGGTACATAACAGTGACTAACGTTTCGATGTGGTTACATCTTCATCAGAGTCCTTGGAAACAAGGACTCTGATGAAGATGTAACCACATCGAAACGTTAGTCACTGTTATGTACCTTAAATATTTATATTCTTTGTCTTTTATAAAACAACCAGAAGAAGTAACATTTCACACATGAAGTTTGGTATATTAACAGTTCACAATGAATGAAGGTTGTGTGGTGTAGGTTCGCCTTAATGAATTGTCCAAGATTTCGAAAAGAGTCCACAAATGCAATTTAGTACTGCAACAGCATATATATAATATTGAACTACTGTTCAAAGGTTTGGAGTTTTTTATGGAATTAATGCCTTATTTAGCAAGGATGCATTAAATTGACAGTAAAGACATTTACAATGTTACATAAGATTTTTATTTAAAATAAATGGTTTTATTTGATCTTTGTTCATCAAACAATCTTGAAAAAAGTGTCATGTTTCCCACAAAGAAATTAACCAGCACAACTCTTTTCAAAATTGATGATAATAATAAGAAATGTTTTTTAAGCGCCAAGTTCTGAAGGATCATGTGACACTAAAGACTGGAATAATAGCCATCAGAGGAATAAATGTTTTAAAATACTTTTTTTTAAATATATTAAAATAGAAAACAGTTATTTTAAATAGGAATAATATTTCTCAATATTACTGTTTTTACTTTGTTTATAATCAAATAAATGCAGCCTTGGTGAGACATTAAAAAATCTCAAGACCTCAAACTTTTGAACAGTAGTTGCCATTACAGAAGTTGCAAATTAGACACCATTTTATTCAGAGTATAACTCGGTATAATGAATATGACATTAATAAATATTTACAAAATGTAAAATATAATTTAATCAAAAGTTGTTAAAACCGCTATATAAATGAATGTGACTTGACTTGAAAAGTAAATAAAAACACTGACCACTGTATAAATATACAGTATATATATCTTTTTCTCCAGGTCACTAAAATGGAAAACCTGATTCTTGGACTGAAAGTTCAAGGTCTTAAAGGATCTAGTCTTGGTCTTTAATTGTCAGGGATTAGTAAGGATCTGGATCTTGGGGATTTGATATTGGTCTTTGACTACAACTCTGCTACATAGATGGTTCATGGCCAGAGTAACTGCAAAGTGGCCCATATTTTATGCTGATATTCCGGCTACAAGGGGGCAACCATTCCAAACAGCGGGAGCAAAGCATGAGCAGCACCGCTGTGCGTCTTAATAGCCCTCTCAGAGCTGCCCAACATGTGGCCACCATCCTGAACCTGAGATGAGCCTCTAATGCCACCCTGTCACCAAGACAACAAATCCTCTCCGCTGTTGACTTCAGATGCTCTTTGTGTGTCACAAAAAGAGAGGTAAAGGGAAAAACAGTTCTTTTTCCTTCTCATACATGCTGCTTTTTTTGCACCGTGTATTCACCCAAATAACCCGGGCCTATAATTGAATTTTTGATGGGTGGTGTTTTTTTTATGACGGCTTGTTAAAAAGGAGAAAGTCCTTTTAAGAGAGTGCGTGCCGGGTTCTCGCGCCCTCTCTAGCATCACATGCTACTAGAGGAGAGGAGGATAAAAAAGAGCCTTTTGTGCATTACCAGAAACTAATTTTCCCTGTGGATGAAAGGCAGAAGGGGGGAAAAAAATACTCCTGGCCTCTTCCCCCCCTCCTACGGAGCTTTTCATTGTCACCGCGCTGAACTCCTGGGCTCTGGAAGGAAAGAGAGAAATTGCCACTGAAGAGACAGCAAAAGTGAGCTTGTTAGCACATTAGGAGAGAAGGGCTCGTGGTGGGCTCCAGGAACAGTCCCTGGTGGTGTGTTAATTCAGCACTCCGAACATGCTGGTGCTGATAGCCTCCAAATTGATCACTCCTGCTACCCCCGATTTCGTTCCCTCCCCCTCTCGAAGCTGGTGGCAGCGGTGGAGAACACAAGCAAGCCTATAGAAAGGAGGAGAAGCTTTTCATAATGTCAAAGTCATGTCAGCCACCTTGACTCTGACGACAACTCTCTGATGACAGGAAGTCTGGTGAACACTTCTAGGTAGACGTCAATGAGCTCTGTTATGTCAGCAGTTTTGATGTCTCTCAATCACCATAGTGAAAATTTGAACAAGAGGATCCCTTGGAATTCTTGAGTGTGAATTTGAATTGAATTGGCTAAGCCCAATTGAATTGAAATCTGAATTGAAATGACAGGAAGGGGAATTTACTGACTGTAATATTAAACTGACCACAATATTTTAATTTATTCATTATGACAAAATATACATAACTGTTCAAGAGTTTGGGTCAGTAGTATCTATCTATCTATCTATCTATCTATCTATCTATCTATCTATCTATCTATCTATCTATCTATCTATCTATCTATCTATCTATCTATCGTTCTATCGTTCTGTCTGTCTGTCTGTCTGTCTGTCTATTTTAACATTAAGTTCAATTCTGCATCTTGGTTTGCTATCTCAATTGAAATTTTATTCAAATTAAGGAACTGAAATGGAATTTAAAAGGCAGTCTCAATCCGGTTCTGACTGGAGCATGAGCCTGGCTACAACATATTCATTATACTGAACTGAGGTCTGAATTAATCATAAAATACAGTGAGAACACAAACACAAACAGGGGATCTCAAAGGACATTTGTGCTTGGAAACATCAGTGCAGCCAAGAGTTCTGGGACAATTATCGGATGTGTGACAGCACAAGGATGACACATGGCCAATATCTCCACTCTCCGAGAGCATAGCTATTCCCTGCTCTCGCCTTGCAAATTAACACAGCACAGTAGCTGACGAGCGCAATGAGAACACGGTCCCAAATCCACACACACACACAGCTCATTTTAATTACACATATGATCAGTCATTTTCTCCACATGGTGTGGTTGTTATTATCTGTGCTGAGAATTCCTCCGTAGGATATCATTGGCACCTTTTAAAAGAAACCCAGAGAAGGATCCGCAGCCCCACAGAGAAAGCCACTGTCCGGCTGCCGAACGGCTCTCATATCCTCACACACAACCCGGTGGGATACACACGGAGGAGGCCGCTCACTCAAACCACAAACCACAAGGTCTCCACAGGTGCTTTTGTCAGGACACGTCTGTCTAACCCAGTGAGATATCACTTAGCCGAAATACAGTTTTTAGTTGCACAACTTTAATGGACCGTCTGCACTTCAAACTAACTCTTGCTATTAAAGTCACCATGAAATCAAAATTGACAAGTAATGTTTTTGGAATATTGCGAGTCTCTTCTCTAATGATGTGTTTACTGTAGTGATGAGGGCAGGACAACCAGTGACCCACATGAGATCACAGTCAAGCAATGGCAAGCAACAATGATACAAATCATGCAATAAAATACCTGGATGGACAAAATCAAGTCCCGTCCTATATTTTTATCTAATTCGAGAAGCATTTTCACTCGGATGAACGTCACAATAGGGAAAAAAAGATGATTATAATTTCTGTTTCATGACGACTTTGATCTGCCATCGACTAAGCAATCTACTAATCAGATCCACACAATTCTGCATGCTGAAAAACTATGAATCAAATATCAGTCTCAATCAAAAGAAAATTGGAAGATAAAACTTAAAAACAACACAGTTACCAAGATCTAGGAAGCCCAAATCGAGAGAGAGAGAGAGAGAAGAGAGAGAGAGAGAGAGAGAGAGAGAGAGAGAGAGAGAAGAGAGAGAGAGAGAGAGAGAGAGAGATCACAAAAGTGACAGAGAAAAACATCACACAAATAATCAAATTTGAGGAGTTTTACAGAGTATAATTACAGAAATCTATGTGTGCCCTGAAGTGCAGGCTAATCGGTTTATTTTTCCATCTGATGCCTGCTGATATCGTGGCCCTAACAGTGATTTTATTAGCGAGGCACGGTGCTGCGGCTGGCTGCCATAGCCCCGTCATTACGGCCAATGTCTCCGTGTGGCACAAGCAGATGAGAGGAGAGATAGCCCAAGCTAATGCACCGTTGCCTGGGGCTCCGAGACACTGATCTGGGCCCGGGCTCCAGCATCACAGCCTCTCCTATTAATCTCCGCCGAAACCAAATTGGAGGGCTCGTGAAATACAGCCCAAGAGCGTCCGGCCCGATTTATCGCCCTGCGTCCTGTCCCAGCGCCCCAGGGGGAAAGTGATGTGCGTGCTGCCGTTGCAAATGCAACATTTATTTAACATTCACGACGCACAAGTCAGCGCTAATGCTATCAGAGAGGAGCGTGCGTATGCCGAGCTACATGTACGTGGAGGTCCTGATTAGTATGAATGAGTGAAGGTGGCCTTGCCATCTGCCTCCCATGCATGTCTTTTTAAACAGTAACCTGATTTTGTGGTTCTACGGAGAGCGGGGATTTTTCACCACGGCTTTCAAATGCCATGGCTATTAATTCTTTAAATCGCATTTAGCTTTGCAGAAATGGTTGATGTCTGAATTTGCACAAGGAGTGTTTATCTTCTAACATGTTTCAGCATGTTTTAATGCGCAGATGGACGAGCTTGCAACTTTTTTTAAAATAAATTTTTATTATCCAGTTCTGTGGATTATCGTCAAAGCTCTACCAGTCAAAACAGTATCGAATGTGAAGATAATTTTCTCTCATCTAGAATTCAGGATTTCTAGCTTTAACAAAGATGGCCTCCATCCATAGGCAATTTTAGGCAAAGATGACCTTCATCCATAGGCAATTTTAGACCCTAGATTGCACCAGAATGAAGAGATTGTGTGATTTATTGTCATGCTTATTGAGAACAAAGGCTGCAAAAATGTTTTAAGGGTATTTGACTCTGAATTCATTCCTTACAAGTCATAAAAAAGTTTTATCCTTAGCTCTGTATCGTGTCCTGGCATACCAGTGTCATGAGTTATTGATAATTGAATTGAGAATGTCATCTTAAAATTTTTATTTAAAAAACTGAATTTGAATTGAGGTATCAAATAGAGCGCAGAATTGCAATTCTAATTTGAATGCAAGGAGGCACAATTAAAATAAATGGAAATTCATAAAACTGCAATTTGGAAATTCATAACTACAAAAGTCAAGCCAAGATTCCAAATTCTGCAAAACGTTTGAAAAGTACAAAGAGAGAACAATAAACAGAACGATATATAAAATGATAGAAAGATAGATAGGATGACAGAGATAGAATGACAGACAAAACAATAGAAGGCAGACAGAGTGACAGATCTGATGGACGGATAGAACGACAGACAGATAAAATGCCAGAGACCGATAGAACGACAGACAAAACAATAGAAGACAGACAGACAGTCAGATAGACAAACAGATAGATATCTGCTACACTAACCACAAACTCCATGTCAGGAGCCTGCAGCGCATCCTAAACACCTCGTAAGAGTCAGACCCACATTCCCCATCGCCACGCACCCCCAGGGAGCTTGTTGTTTACCAATCTATCCCGAGCCAGAGGGGGCCACACAACAACATTTTTTTCTTTAACACACCCTGCACTTCACTCATTCACACACAGGCTGTGCTTGACTGACTGGAAAGTCCGAGGATGAAGCTGTCGGTGCTAACAGGTCAAAACAGGAGAGAAGTTAGGAGGAGTGGCTCAGTGATTGATCGACATATTATTGCCATCGTCGGCCACTGAGGTGAACTGTGCTGGAAAAAAAAGAGACACACGGACAGCGACAGGGGTTGCTTGTGCAGTTACAATAATTACTAATGCACAAAATAAAGAGAAAGAAAATGGCAAAAGCAATTAAGGACTGACCCCACCAATACCCCAACCCCCCTAATCTGTTCCAACCCCTTTTCATCACTGATGGGACAATTAGTGAATAGCGCAACCTTCCATCCCCCTTCACACACACACCAACAAACCACGTTGTTACTGGGACACAATGGGGCCCATTGTGAGAGCTGGCAGTGTGTGGCAGCGCTGCCCGTTAGGCGTTTGGCTGTGGCTACACTGAGTGTGTGTGTGCTGGCCGCTCAAGCATGGGGACAAAAGGGGAAGCGCTGGCCTGCTGCTTCCATCAGCTCGGTTGCCTTTGGAAAAGCCAGAGTCAGAAGGAAGGAGGCTATGACCCAAAGCTCTTCCACTCTCTCCGCTATCACGCCCTGCCATATGCTGACCCCAGCAGCCCGGCACTTATCGCTGCCAATCAGCAGCCAGCGGGCCTGCCCCCACTGTCACGCCGGAGCTGGCGCGGTCCCACACACACCACTGGACTGGCACGGCCAATGGGGAAGCCGCTTAGCACGTCCCCTCCTCTCCCCCTGCGTCCCAATCGACCACTGACAGATGGAAGATGGCCGTGACTCTTAGACTTGCGTGTTTTTTTTTTTTTTTTATCGAGTCCAAGCCAACAACACCCAATCTCCCCCCAGCCAACTCACAGCCGCGAGCCAGACGGATCAGATAATGTGGGTTTCTCGCAACACAATCAGGGTTTGAAGGACCAGATCTAGATCCACTTCATTCCAGGATGTGTAACAAGGAACCGAGCAGCTGTAACGATCCGGTAGCCTGGGGGGGAGACGGGTCAACTAGCTCTAATCGAAACGGGGTGTTTAAAACGCACACACACTTCCACATATGGCAGCCCAGACTGTAGCAGGACATTTTATCACTCAGGCCCAACATGGTGCCCTCAGAGACTGAGGCTGGCTGGAAGGCCCCAAGCTCGGGCCTCTTTTTTCACACATGGCCCTTTGGATTACTCCTGTGCTATCTGTGGTTTAACCCTGTTATTTTGTCTGCCCAGCATTCATAACACTGACCCACGCCAGCTACCTGCTATTTTTTTTCTTTTTTCCCTCCAACAGACATTAAGACCAAAGAGGCCCCTTTTTTCCATTCCAGGCCCTAATTTCACAGTCATGCCGAATGAGGGATCAGTGCGCGGGAAGGCAGATGGACGCAGCCCGGGGCCAAGAGAAAGAACTGGAACTTGGAGTCAGGCACAAGAGAGGTTGAGGCGTGTTGGGTTAAAGAACGAGAAAAGGGAAGAGATGAAGGAAAAAAGTGTCTGAGTTTATCGAGTTTAAGGGAAAAAATTAGGGATAAAAAAGCAGGTGACATGGCTTGACTGTAGACTCTTTACAAAAGGAAAATGCTGGTCTGTCTTTCTTAAATCTAAATCATTTACTTCACAACACATGTCCCTGCTGAGCTAAAAAGGGGATTATGATGACCATGTGTCAGTTGATTGCTAAGAAAGCGGCTGGTGCGCCATTTAAACATGAGGAGCTCTACAGCAAGAACACCACCTGACATGTGTATCCAGACCAAATCTAATTGTCTCAGTTTTTGTGTGAAACTAAAGGCGGTTACCTGAGGCTCAGCGTATGACGCAGTTCAGGTGGAAGAAAATGAGCTTGATTATGTCAGACAAAAAGAGGCAAAGGAAGCCTTGAAAGTTACTTTAACTACCTCCACTTCTTTTCAATTACACAAATCAAACCAAATACTGTGGGTGAGTAACAACGCAACCTGTGTAGTCCACTTTTAGTGAGTTCAAAATTTAGTAAATCAAAGCATATTTTGTGATCAATGTACCAGAATTTATGGACAGATGATTCTTATAAGTCAGTTCTTTTAGTAAATCACGATTACTATTATAATTACTATTATGAGGTTTGTTTAGTGAAAAAAAAACATATAGCATGACCAATGTAGCCCAATCCATGAACAAATTACTCTTATGAGCCGGTTCTTTTAGTGAATCAAAAACGTACAGCACAAACAAGTGTAGCTTGAAATCCAAAACAAATGATTCTTATGAGATGGATCTTTTAGTGAATAATAAATAAAAGCACAATTGGTGTAGCCTAAATCCCAAAACAAATGACTTTCATAAGCTGTTTTTTAAATAAATCAACAAAATATAGTGCGGCCAGTGCAATCCTGTTCTCAAAACAAACTAAATTATTAAGTAATAATGAATGTAATTTATAATGTGTTGTATAATTCTGAATCTGAATCAAATCAAATCTAGATTTCAAATCACAAAATAATGTCGTGAATTTACTACATTTACTACATGGCTAGCTCCTAGGACTGAACCAGCACCTTTACCAGCTCTGCACTTAACAACTACACCGCCACACCAGTTATGATTGATTTAGAGATACTAGGATGTTAAGGGGACAATTAGGTTACATCACTTTCTCTGCAATGACTTCATGTGGCGGCACCATCAACAGGTAAGCAGGAGACACTGTGACTTCCTTCCTCACATCCCTGCGGTTCTCTCAGTCTCGCGGGCCGTTTTCCGTGTCGCTCTGGCACATAGATCTTCTAATCACTACTAGCCTGCCATCCATCCCTTCCCAGTCATCAATTATTCGCACAGGATAGAAAGAAAATAAGGTGCGAGGGTGCTCAAAGAAAGAGGAAAAAAAGAGGATAGTTTCAAAATAAAGAGAATCAGACTGAAAGAAAAACAGACGGAGAGAGAGAAAAGGTTTGGAGAGACATCCGTCGATAATGACAGATTACTGTAATTCAGGCTGTCAGGAGCATCGACCTGTGCGGCTCACGCCAATCAATAGCTCAGTCCACTATCGAGCTCCGCGCAGGCACACAGATGGGCGAGATTGCTGCGAGCGAAAGACTCAAGCTGAGCCAAACAATCTCTCTGGCTTGGAGGACATGGCAGATGAGAATCGCTTCCCCCCCCCTTTTCTCTCTCTCATTTTCTCCCCTCTCCGTCTTTGCTTTGTTTTCTGGAAGTAGCATCTCTTTGATAAGAAAAGAGTGCTCTTAAAGAAAGGTTAAAGGTCTTCGGTACCAACAAGCCAGGAGAGGCTGGATTTGGACTTGGAAATGCTTAGATATTGAACATTATCTAAAGCATACAATGGATGTAATTGTGCTTGTTAAGAGTCCTAGTAAAACAAATTACATTGAACTTGGGTCGGTGGTTGAAATCCAAGTTCAAATCCAGCCTGTGTGGCTCGTTCAGACCGAAGGCCTTCAACCTTTCCTTAAAAGTGCTCTTTTCTTATTAAAATGATGTTACTTTGAGAGTCAAAAGAGTAGCTTCTTTTAAGAGACTTGGTATATTGTGCATGTAGTATAATCACTAAAAGGGGGTAAAAAATGACCCAAACAATAAGATTAAGTACCAGAAGAGATTCGGATTGCGTGACCGAGAAAAAAGAGAGACAGAAATAAAAGCAAATTGCCAGAGAAGGATTTCAAAAGCAAATGGTTGTGCATCATGGTTAGCAGTTATTGAGGGGTGATCAGAATGATTCCATCATCCGCCTGACTGGGTGAGCAGAGAGCGGTGCTCTATATGTGAGAAATAAGATGTCGTATAATTATCGAGCGGCTCTACCTTCTCCCGCTCTGAGAGAGAGAGAGAGACCAACCTGACCGCTTGCAAGTCAATCCGTACATCTGTGAGCCAGAGAGCAGAAAGCGAACCAAGCAGGCGGTAAAATGATAATAGGCTTCTGCCACCTTAAACATGAAAAAATGTGCACTCATTAATCTGGGAAAAGGATACAAATTTTGGTAAAGAGGAATGAGGGATTTCAGAGCTCTGCTGGCATTGATGGCTGTGGCTCGCACCACTGTGGGTAAGATATTTCCATCCACTATGGCTCCATCAAACAAGGGACCGAAGAATGGCACCTGTGGAAAGCGAGATATGATGATATATGAACACTTATTGGACTGTAAAGAGCAACATATTAGATGCTCCAAGCAGGAACAAAATACACATTTCAATCAGTATTAAGGCCTATTCACACACCCACAAGTCCACATTTTCAGCATGAAAAATGTGCATGACACAATAGTAAAACAAAACAATGAATCTCTCTAAACCCCTTCACAATGAGTCTATATCAAATTGGGATGGTCTATTTTTATATTTTGATTCATTTTATTTTATTCACCAGTCTTCACTCATCAGTGTCACATTATCCTTTAGAAATCATTCTAATATGCTGATTTCTTGATACTTTTTTCAGGAAAAAGAATGTATCAATTGTTTGATAAATAGAGTTAAAAAAAACAGCATTTATTTGAAACATTAGGCAAAATTAAAAATGTCTTGAATGTTATTTTTGGTCATTTTAATGTGTGCTTGCAGAATAAAAGTGTTCATTTCTTTACAAAAAATAAGTCTTACTGGCCCCAAACTTTTGAACAGTAGTGTATTTTATGTTCTCACATACCAAACATTTTATTCAGTTTATTCAGGCATCTAAACCTTTTTTCCCCAGTCAGAGTGAATAGTTTTGGAATACATTTTTTTGGCAAATAAATAGTCGCATTCGATTTTCTGTGAGCAAGCCTTTACACAGCATATAAGCTAGTAGCTTTATCCTTCAAATAAAAGGAGGCATAGAAATGTCAAAACCTTCTACGTATTTCAGCCTGTTACAGAAAAATCCTTGACATTAAGCAGAAAAGACACAGTGAATAGCCCTCATGCACTGAAATGGGGTCTAAATGGACTTTCATAAAAGCCAGGCCTCGTCTTTCTTTATCTCTCCATCTTTCTACATTTCCTCAGACTGCATGAAAGACTGAGCCTCTCGTCTCGGATCCATCTCCACAGCGGAATTCGATTCTGAGAATCCCATTCATTTAATTAGCCCTGACATAACTGAGCAGGAAGCAATGGCTGGTAGTGTCCAAAGACGGATATGCTTCCACTGTCTCCTGTATGAAGCATTGAGCTCATTTACAGAAAAACAAATTTTTACTGTACATCGATCTCTTTCTTCGACATTCATTAAAATCGTTTTTTCCCCTCAGAGTGGACGAGGGTTTCAGGGAATTCGGATGCATTTAGCCAATAGGCCCGTCAAACAAAAGTGCCAAAACGTCTCAAAAAGAGTCAAAGATGTCAAATATTCTTTTTTTGTAGTAAAATAAATATTTAGTCACCTAACACTGTTCATTATTAGGCTTTTAAGGTTTTATACAATACTGTTCGAAAGCTTAGGGTTAATAAGATGTTTTTAAAAGAAGTCTTTAATGCATGTTTAAACCAAAATACAGTAAAAACAATTGTATTGTGAAATATTACAATTTCTATTTTAAAATGTCATTTATTCTTTTGTTGTCAAAGCTGAATTTTCAGCATCATTACTCCAGTCTTCAGTGTCTCATAATCCTTCAGAAACCATTAAAATATGTTGATTTGGCACATAGGAAACATTTTATTATTACTATTACAGTTAAAATTGTAAAACTTTTAAAAACTGACCTCAAACTTATTAACACTAGATTATATTCCAACATGTCATGCAAAAAAATAAAATAAAAAAGAATTAATGGAGTCAAGTGATTTAAATATATTTTACAAATCTACAAATTTGAATAAAGAAGAAAAAAAAACTGTTTATGACAGTTTGTTTATGACATCTCTAGATACAGATAGGAATCAAAATTAATGAAACAATTAAATGTCGCCTCTGAAAGCGTTCCCTCCTCAGAGTTGACCTCACCTCTGGTTTTTTGATGATCTGGATGCTGTACATGTGGTTCTTCATGGGGTAGATGATGATGAGCACATCTCCAAACTCAGTAGGAATGATGCCTCTCCGGTAGTCGCGTGAATGCTCGGACCACACGATGTGCACTTCATCGTTACCCAGGTGTCGTAACTGTATGGAGAGAGAGGATACATAGAAGATGCCATTTAGATTATATTTAGTCCAAACATACTTATTAAAGATTTGGTTCCTCTATAGAAACCCCAGACAGAAAGGTGATACTACTTTGTTTGTGGAGTTCACATCCATAATATTGTTTACACTGCAACAGTACAAGAAGCCTTGAGCTTGTGTGCAGGTCATACTTTATGACCATCACAATCTCTGAAACAAAAGTAACTGCTCTGAATTGAATCTCAACTGTACGTTGTCTGAGCAGTGGTGCAGCGCTATCCACTACGGTATTTATTAACCTTGAGCTGTGACAGTTGAGAGAACGGACACTCGGTCTCTCTCTTCTCTTCTCATCCATCTTACCCCGATCACTCCATCTTCCTGGGACCCGCTCAATCACTGCCACAGCCATGGGCGCAGTGACCCGTCAACGGTCCCGAGCGACGGCCGCAACCTTTATGCAACTAATGACAAACTCTGTCCTTTAGACTCAGCGATGGACATCATTTATTTCTTTAACTGCAGTGTTCTGGCTGAAGTTATTTAAAACAGTGTGGGTCATAGAGAGGCAGTCAGCCCTGTAATTCATAAGTTGAACTGGTCCAAAAGGAACACTCGCTGACCGCCAAATGCATATAGACTTATATATATAAAATGTTAAGCAATTTAAAATATTTAAAAAAAGTAATTTAATAAAATACTTAAATCGGCCACAAATGTTTATTATAGTCCATGAAAATATATTGTTTTTTTTATTCACTTGTAATTGGCAAGTGTGGCAAAAAGTGAACATTGGATCCTTTAGAGTGCATGTTAAGCAATAAACAGTGCATAAAACGCAGCTGTAAAGGAAGAAAAAAAAGCTGAAAAATAAATGTGTGCGCGGTGTGGGCCCGGCGGCCGCGCTGACACGCTTTAGTGTCTAGTTAACATGGTTTAGAGTTGCTATCGGAAGATCGTGCTCTGGATAGCCTCTCCAGCAGCCCTTGCAAATCCAATTTGCCTCTGAGGAGTCATGATAGGCGATGCAGCACAGGGACGGACCCAATCTAATTTGGACGGAATATAGCCGTGCGTGGCGTGGAGGTCCCCTCAGCTCCCCTGCAGGGCAGGGACGGCAGTCCAAAACCCCTCCACCGGGGCCAGCAACCCCTCACATCACTTCACCCCACGCCTCATGCTCAAATTACAGCCATGAATTACATCCAGCCTTCAGCTGCACTACCACAGACCGGGGGCTGCCATTTCGTTCCAGGGTGTGTGTCCGTGTGACAAAATGATTGGAGTTTTATTGGACGATAAGGTGGTCTGGACTGAGAGATTTTCTTTCATCTCGGCCATCTTTGTTTAATCATGTAATATCATTCTGAGAAATGCCACATTGGCTTGGCGGCCCCTGGTGCAGATCGTGGCAACGTTGCAGGAGAAATTCAGACGGCCTGTCCTCAATGCGATAAGATGATTTAGATCTGCATTGGATTTATTATTGCATGATGTGCTCTGTCACCTCCATGACAGAAAGAAATGTCTGAATTATTAAAAAAAAAGTGATCGGCCTAACTTAAATCCAGGCTTTTACGGTGTTTAAAGGAGTTAATTTGAATATCTCCGGATCAGAACTTTGTCTGCTATTAGTCAGAATGACTGTTGACAGATGTAAATAAGATAATTTATTGTTGTGATGAACACAACGAATATTCAACCCAGAGAAGAAAGTACATGGGCTGTATTTCATGTCACGTTTTTATAAATTTTTCATTTTTATTGAGAGGGAAACATTTTTTTTCTCCTTTTGTGGTCCAAAAAATAAGGGCCTACAGCATTAGATCACCAGGGTGATTAACTACCGCTTCAAGACTTCTACATAAAAATGACCTCTTATGACACTTCACATGTGAAATGAGCAAAAATAGTGTTAAGCATTTAATAGCCATTGATGTATAAATTACGACCTGGTTTCGTTTCTTAAAAATCACCCACTGTTCATGATCCAATTATTCCACAATAAAGTCCCGCAGCGTAAATATCCTATTTCACTTAGAAAAATGTCAGAGATAAAATGGGTTGCAAACAACATTTCAGGGCATAGATGCTAAAAAATAAATAAAAATGACAACATGTCACTTCATCTTTCATCTCTGTGCAAGCATCAAACAAAAGAGACAAACATCTTTAAAAAAAAACAGTGGGCCCTGAAAATGGACCTTACATCTTGTCATTCATCTGCTTAGAGCCAATTACAGACCAGCATCTTTCCGACAATATCCCACAACCCCCTTTCAGCATACCTGCCCAGCTCATAAAAACAGAGAAGACACAATAAGCTGTAGGCGAGACCATTTAGATTAAATGTGGTAATCTAATTAGAGCCCCCCTTTCCCATCCTAAATAACGCCCCATGAAACGTCTCTCTTATGGTGCACTGTAGCCCTCCCACCCTCTCCAACTGTGTCACTCGCCGCAATATCACATTTCTATCAGCGTTCATTAATAAGTCTTTAGGGCGCATTAGCACCTTATCGCCTCGTCTCTGCCCCAGAAGACGTATGAGTGAGGAAGTGAGGGGACAGATCTAATGACAAGCGATTGGTCATTCGGCATGGGGCTGGCCGCTCCACAAACAACCCCATATCACAGCCTTCCAGCCAAGCTCATTAAGGATAATGCTGCACATTATTAGATTTGTGCTGCCCATGTGAACAGAAAAAAATACCCATGCAGACAGACATTTGCGGGTGTTTCTTCAACTACGGACACTTTAATGCCCCATGGGTTGGTTTTTATTAAAACTAACAGCTTTCAACATTGTTCTTTTTGTTATATGAAGGTCACATTAAAACACACTTGGTAACTTTTTACCATGCTTTAACTGTTTTGTTTTTGCTACTAGATTTTGTTGCTTACCTTTGTCCTAGACCCAGAATTTCAATCTTAAAATATGAAAATAAATCTTAAAAATATTATTACTATTTTTTTAACCTATGATAATCTTTAAGAAATAATCATAACACATTTAAAACTTTATTATGAGAAAAAAGGTCACATTTTTATCAAACTTACAGACATGGATAGACATTAACTGTTAGTTTTTCAAAAGCTAGCGTACTTGAGATGAAATAAAATATAAAATGTTAAATATAAGACTTGATGTGAAGTAAAAATGTAATTATACCTTGAACAAAATATCTGAATTACACAATGTACAATAAAGTTGTAATTTTGTCAATTAATGAAAGAAAATATTAAATTAGTATACCTAAATGTTATGAAAATAGCCTTTTTTTTGGAGTCATCTTTTCCACCATAGAATGCTACATATAATTAATAATATAAGATGTGTATACACTGTTGGATTTTATTAGTTGAAAAAAAATAAAATAGTCAGAATGTAAAAAGTGTGTTTTAAGAGCGTTTAATTTATAAAAACCTGCAGGCCAAAAAAAAAAGTGGCCATAGTTGAAGAAACAGCATTGTAGAAAAAGAAAAATGTAGCAATGTTTCTCTATGAGGTCACATCGACTGCGAGGAATAGTGAGAAAAATAAAGGGTGTGACATCCCTCTTTAAATAAAAGAGAGGCAGAGATAAAAGCCAGTGGGTGAGGCAGAACGAGAGAATAAAATACGGCTGTTAGGAGTCATTACTCTCTCTTTTTCTCTGTTCTGATAGCAGAGAGGACCTTTTCTCTCTATGGGGAACCAAGAATCACAAAAGTGCCGCTCTCGGCAGGTATAAGTATCCCACCCCTCAGATTAGTCTGGGTTAGGTTTAATGATGAGGTGTGAACGCACAGGTCAGTGAGGTTCTGTATCCCACTTCACCCACAGCACAGGAGGAGAAGAGCTGCACTGCTGGAGAGAACTCAAGACAGAAGAGCTATGAAAGAAAAGAAAATCACAAAGACTACAATCTAAAAGGCCTTCTACAGGTAAGCAGGAAGGGAGAAAGTTGAACTCTTTAGATAATCAACAGTATTTGAGTGGCGGAAAGCAGGTTCTTTTGAGATTAGTGTACTATATAGGTATATGTTTACGATGCAAAGCTCCCGTCCCAGGTGGTAAAACTGGAAAAATGAGTCTGGTCTTCAAAATATGTGTGTTGTGTTTCGCAGAAGTTAAAGTCATACAGAATGCAGAGGTTATTCACAATAAAGTCCTAAAAGTACAGAAGCACAAACTGCTTTTTTAAAAATTACTTTTTTAAAGAATCAGAACTTAACAAACAAACAAAATTAAATAAAATAATAAACAAAAATTATTCAAATATTGCATTGGCAACGAACTGAAATAAAATAAGCTGAAGTACTAAAATAACTAAAATGGAAAGAAAAAAACCCCCTAAAAAACAAAAGCACATAAAAAAATTAATAAAACTAAAATTGAAAATATAAAAAGCTAATTCAAAATACGAATAAATAATATGGTTTCTAAACAGAAATTGGTCATGTAACCCAAATTAAATCATACATTTACACTACCGTTCAAAAGTTTAGGGTCAATCCTAATTTTTTTTTTTTTAAAGAAATTAAACTTTTTTTCAGAAAGGACGCATTAAATTGATCAAAAGTGACAGTAAATACATTTATAATAATGCAAAATATTTCTCTTTTAATTAAATGCTTTTTCTTGAACTTTCAAAGAATCCTGAAAAAAAGGAATCACGGTTTGCACAAAAATATGAAGCAGCAAAACTGTTTTCAACTGTGATAATAATCATAAATGTTTCTTGAGCATCAGATCATCATATTATAGTGATTTCTGAAGGATCATGTGACACTGAAGACTGGAGTAATGATGCTGAAAATTCAGCTTTGATCACAGGCATAAATTACACTTTACTATATATTCACATAGAAAACAGATGATTTACATTACAATAATATTTCACAATATTACTGGGTTTGTTTTGTATTTTTAATCAAATAAATACAGCCTTGGTGAGCAAAAGAGACTTCTTTTAAAAACATTAAAAATATTACCGACCCCAAACTTTTGAACGGTAGTGTACTTCAAAATGGCATCTTTTATAAGTTCACCTTTTTAGTGAGCGAGTCGTCGGAGTCCGGAGGCATGCGTGTGGAGACATGGAACATCACTTCAACTGTGGAGGTGGCAAAGTAGGGCATGGTCAAACCCGTGCTCTTGTTCCGCTGCAGGCCGCCCATGAAACCACAATGACTCGTTAAGTTCACCTGAACATAGAGGAAAGAGTTTGTTGCGGCCAATGCATAAATATCCTATAAAACACTGCAAGTAATACTTAAATATAGAATTGCCTCTTAGTAATTAATTATCCCGATTTTACCTCCCAGCCCAGGCCTGACACAAAGTCTTCATACGCCTGACTCCCAGCTGTGTTGGACAGAATTGAGTGCTTGTCTTCCTGCCCCTCTGCCACATAAAACACAGCAATCTTGTGTGTTTCACGACTGCAGAGAGTAAATGCAGAAGAAAGTAAATTTAGGAATCAAACAGGAGTACTCTTTCATGAGGTTGTCTCTCAGACTATAGACAATAACAGCTACAGTAAACGCTACAATTGGTTTTCTTACAAAAACATTCCTAATAACACTTGATGAAAAGAGGCATAACATACCACTGCCTTGAATCCAGATTCTTCAGCTCTCTCAGTAGTTTTTCGTTCTTCTTCAGCAGGTGGAAACTGTTCCTAGAGACAGGACATTTTGACATAAGAGGTAATGGAGAGAAATATGCTACCAATTTGTTTTATTTTTTTTTTAATTCAGGTTAATTAGTGATCAACAACATCTATATATTGAAAAAGAAAGAAGGTAGACCGATAGATAAACAGATACATAGATTTATAGATAAAGAACAAAAGATAAAGAGACTGATAGGGATGAATGGATGGGACAGACAGATATATGGATGATGGGACAGACAGACGGATGGATGGATAGAATGATAGACAGACAGATAAAATGATATAGAACGATAGATACACAGAGGCAGATAGGTAAATATATAAAGCGATAGACAGAAAGAGAGATAGATAGATAGATAAAATGAAAGATATAGAAGATATAGATATAAACAGATCAAAGACAGACACAGATAGATTGAATGATAAATAGTACGATAGACAGAGGCAGATGGGTAAATACTGTATATAAAACAATAGACAGAACGAGAGAGATAGATAAAATGAATATATATTCAGATATAACAATAGGCAGGCAGAGACAGAGACACAGACAGACATAAAGATAGATAGACAGACAGACAGACAGACAGATAGATAGATAGATAGTTTTGATGCCCTAGCTATGGTCCGCGGACCCCCTTTGGAGGAGCTGCTCTAGTCTAGACTATGCGTTAGATCTCTTTCATTAAGTGCCCGTCTGCTTAATTACCGTCTTCCTTGTTTTTCTCACAGACTCCTGGAAAATCTGACCCCGCAACAGAAACGCAAATGAAAACAAAAACAATGGTAGATCCTATGTGGAAAAACATCTTTTGACACAATGAACCATAAAACAAAAACCTACACGATGTTATTAAAAGAAGCAACAAAAAAAAAATCCATAAATCTATAAGATAATACACCCTTTTTTCCCTGTCTGCAGCTTTTATAGTCTAGAGTTCAGTTACTTTCTCCCTCTCCCCCTCTTTATCATTCCCTCCCTCCAAGTGGCCGCGTGAGTCATGTGGAAAAGCCACACGATGCTCTCTAAAAGGACTTTTTGTTTTGTTCTCTTTTTCTTTGAGCAGGGGTCTCTTTATTAGCTTGTTGCAATGTAATGGTCTTCATTTTCTCCATTGAAAGTGAGCCATTTCAGGAGGCGAACGCGCGTGAACGGCATAAAAGGCCGACATTAGGTGCGCGCTCACACACACAATGGGCCGGCGGATTGCAATGCCTTAGTCTCTGACCACGGATAAATGATACATGAATGCCTGGAGAGCGGCAGCAGGACAATTCCTCATTAAACAGCCCCTATGTATTTTCTCCCAGCTCTCCAACTCATAATAACCCTTCAGCCACATTCGAAAGGCAGCCTTTTATTTTCATCAGTGTATCAGGCAAGAATGAAAAGTACCACGGCTGCTCGGCAGATAACAGACCCCTCAAGAATTAATCCCCCCATAAAAGCTGCATACGTGCACACACACCCCACACCCGGAGCTGTTGAATAAACCCCCCCACCCCCAACAACTCTCTGAGCGAACGGTGAGAAAACAATTTTCCTGCATTAATCTCATAACACGGAGCATGTATATCATGAAAATTAATGCCATTACATGCAAGGTGAAAAATAACCCCAATTTTCCAATTATTTGTCATCTGGAAATATTTAACCATTCTCTGTAATACAACAAAATGGAATGAGATTGAACCTTTACAAGTGAAATGCAATGTGGGGAACCATTATGAATCATGGAGGGGGATAGGGGGATAGACACTGAGATTGAGTAGTAAGTGAGCAGCACTGTAGAGTCTATTGGTGGATAAGCTCATCAAAAAGATGTTGACTGTTAAAAGCAGATTAACACGGCTCTGCACAATCAGGGAGAGGTGCGAGCAAACAGGATGTTTACATGCATTATCGGCCTTCAAAACCGTCACCCAGATTGTGCTAACAAACTCTAGCAAAACAATGTAGATCATTGGGGGGGGTGCGCTAAACGTTTTGATGACGTGTTGCTAAACGCTTAATTCACAGACCAAAGGATTAATCTTTCTGATATGGCAGTTAAACAAAGCTATGATAAAAACATAACAGAATCGGTAGAATTGTGGTTGGTGAAATTCGCTTCTGTGATTTTGTAATAAACCACCCAAAAACTCAATGTTAACCAAAAAGGGGACTTTTTATTTTATATTATTTTTTAATCAATGTACCATTTTAATAAATCGTGATTGCACTGATTGAAGACTCATGTGGTCAAACAACAAATAATAACAGTTCTTTGTTCATTTTTAGGTGGGCATGACGAAAGTAATGACTTGGGGATCAGTTCATGAAGATGCCTGCCATTTTCTTCTTAAGAAATGAATAAAATGTTCTTAAAATAAATAAATAGAACTTAAGATTTTTTCATAAGAACTGCAGTTGGGAACCATCTTACGAACTAGTAAGAAACTTCTTAAGAAGATTTTCATGAATCTGGTCTTTGGGCAAAAACTTAGCAACTCTAGTGTGAGGAAACTGCACTATGATGCCTGGTGTTTAAAAGTGGCCATTTTTTGAAGATCGATCCTATATATTTATATCCCTTCTAACCAATTTTTAGCTACCATTCAAAACCTGTAACCAGTAGGGCACACCAATGGTTCGTCTTGTTCCTGGAGGCACCCCAATTCTACATATTTTTGAACTCTTCCTAGTCAAACACACCAGAATCAGCTCATTAGAAGACTCCAAGAGTGAAATAGGAGGGTCAGATAAGGAATACATCCAAAATGCGTATGTTGGGGTGCCTCCAGTACCCTACCACCCCAAAGAACATCTGTAGGATTTGTACCTGTGGATGCCCTATGTGATTTCCAGGCATTTAAACTGCAATGTGTGTTCTCATGGTCTTACCTCTTCTCCCAGGAGTTCATGCCCAGTATGTTGAGGAGCAGTTTGCAGTAGTAGAAGGCTGACTGGGGTCTCTGCGGGTTTGGCTCTTGCTGCACTACGGCCCTCATGTTCAGCTCATTCCCACGATGCAGCGCGAAGTCCCGTTCCTCGGCACACTGCTTCAGGATGCCGTTGATGACGTCGTTCTCCTGCTTCTCGGACACACAGGTGGGTGGAGGGGCTGGAATGTTGAGCGGTGAGCCTGTATATTGCAGGCACTCTGGGCTGGAGTATCCCAGGTACTGCAGCATCTCATCCAGGGCGTCCTCCCCATCCTGCAGGGAGTCCCAGCTCGGGATCACCTCTCTGCATCGCCGTTTAGCCTGTGGGGCCATAAGTTCCAGACCCGCCTCTTCCTCCTCTTCCTCTTCCTCAATGTCTTCCTCCTGTCTGTCTTCTTTCATGTCTTCCTCATGCTCATCCAGGTCTTCTTCAGTCTCCTGAAAAGCTTCATCCTCTTGTTCTTCTTGACTGCTTCTCTCTAGACTGTCCTCATCTCGGCCACGCTCTCTACCGCCACCTGCTGGATTGGAGGACGTGTAGAGGCGCAAATTTTGACTAGGCGGACCATATAGTACAGCCGAGTCCCAGGAGTGCTTGCCGGAAATGTCTCTCACAATCACCCTAACGCAGGCACTGGTGGTGGTGAGGCCAGCTGACATCCCGCCACCGGGCAACCCGTCCTCTGACCGGATTTGTAGGTAGGACAGCAGGGTGGTGCCATTAAGTACAAAGAACTGCAAGTTGGGCGTGTCAAAGAGTTCGGGGGCCAGGTCTGCGCTCTCGCTGTACGGGTTATCCTGGTTCTCACACACCTGGCTGGTCAAAGTAGCCGGACCACCACTCATGGGATAGTGACCCAGGTGGTTGACCAGGTGCGATATGACCGTGCGTGCCGCAATCGAAATCAGGCCTTGCTGAATACGGCTCCTCACTACAAACAGACAGAAAAAGAAAGAAGCATTTGTAAGAAGTGTGAGTAGAAATTTCCATAGATTTTCAAAGACAATTAGAGTGCCCATTATTCATAAAGTTTTACACATCCCCAATACTTGAGTGTTCACTTATGTTCACAATTATTTAGGCTAATATGATCATGTTTTCAGATCAACAAAGATTGCTATGAAGAGCGAAGTACTCTTAGCTCAGTTTAAATCCATTTGGATCTTGATAATCTTGATTAACATTTTGTTGACAAATCCGTGTTACAGAAGCTTTGTATATTTATGGTGGTTTTGGGTCATAATCAGATGCATTTCTTTAGGGTCATTTACATAAAATGGTCCATTTTATTTTCAAATTCAATAAGATGGAGCAAAAATAATAAATAGGCCTCAAGATGTGATTTTTTTAAATGCAAAATTAGGACTATTTAAGAATATTTTTAAATCGACATTATCCTAAAAATGCAAAAAATTAAATAAAAATTAATAAATTGCTAAACAAAACAAAAGAACAGCATAAGATACGTTGCAGTGGCCAAAGTTATTTTTCTGAATGTTAATGGCCACAGCGGCAGCATTAAAAAAGTATAATAAATTAATAAATCACAAAGTTTAGATGAACGAGTTGACCTCACTAATCGACTAATCTGTTCATTCATCCTTAAATATATCCTGTAGAATTTCACCAAAAATCAGTCTGTATAAGAGTGAGAGATATGAAGAGACCGCAGTGATGATGACAAGGTGTTAGAAACAAGTCAAAGAAAAGAGTTTAGGCACTCGTTTCATCAGATCTATCAGTGTTAAACTCCTGCAGAGCCGGAATGAGTGAAGGTGCAGACAGCTTGTGTGAATACGGGGACATTAGGGTGTGATGAAGAATGCAGGATGCCTGGTGAGAGGTGCAGATGCCTCAATGCTGGTAAGAAGCTCCCGAAGGAGACACTCCCTCTTCGCACACTGCCAGAACTCACAAAGAAACCATGCAGAGAGCAGCCCAATACCAGTACACTAGACGTGCCAGAGGCCCACTCCCCCCAATCAACACACCACACCAATCACATTCAGCGAAACTTTCCATCGCCTTAATGAGCCAAAACATTCTTAGACTGAAGCTCTCGGGGGGAGGGATTTTATCCTGATGAAGCAGTCTTATGTTCGGACCACCTCAGCTGCAGAGTGTCCTCCGATCGAGCAAGAATTCAGTGCTAGGAGTAATTTCAAGAGAATGGAGGTAGGAAAGTGGTGGACACATGTCCCACTCATGGTTGTAATGATTAGTTATTTTCGTCTGATGGAGAGAGACACAGAACAGGCAGCACATGAAACAGCCCCCTGCTGTCAATCTCAAGCCCATCCTCGCCCTGACACACACTGAAATTAGTATGAGGGAGCAAACCGATTCAGTGAAGATATTTAGCTAGCTTACTCCTCTTTCTGATTTGTTCTACTACTGTTGTACTTGTTTTAAGAGAGGTTTTAGAGAAGATGATAAAGATAGGAGGAACATGGAACAAAGATAGGAGGAACATGTTAAATACCATTTGACTAGTAACCAAAAATCCAAATCACAGTCTCTACTGCACCAATTTAATTGATACTAATACTAGTGTAGAACATTGCATAGAAACTGTGTCTATTCCTCGTTTACTAAGATCAAATAATAAATCTACTGCGGGATCTAGAAAAAATCTAATTGTTATTAAAACAAAAACTCTCGCTATTAGTGAACAAAAACAATTTCTAAAGCTAGGTCTTCTAAACATTAGATCACTCACACCTAAGGCGGTTATTGTAAATGAAATGGTCACAGATAATAATTTCGATGTTCTGTGCCTTACTGAAACCTGGCTTAAACCAAATGATTATTTCGGTCTAAATGAGTCTACTCCGCCAGGATACTGTTATAAGCATGAGCCCCGTCTGATCGGTCGTGGCGGCGGTGTTGCAACAATCTATAGAGATATTCTCAATGTTACTCAGAAAACTTGTCATAGGTTTAATTCGTTTGAAGTACTTGTGCTAAATGTTACGCTGTTAGATGTAAGAAAAAAATCCCTATTATCTCTAGCATTGGCTACCGTATATAGACCTCCAGGGCCTTACGCCGATTTTCTAAAAGAGTTTGCTGACTTTCTATCAGATCTTTTGGTCAACGTCGATAAAGCATTAATTGTTGGAGATTTTAACATACACGTAGATAATTTAAATGATGCGTTAGGGGCTGCGTTTACAGATCTATTAAACTCCTTCGGGGTCAAGCAAAACGTCACCGGACCAACTCATCGTCTCAATCATACACTCGATTTAATTATATCATATGGAACCGATCCAACCGATATAGATATCATTCCACTAAGTGATGATGTCACTGACCATTACATGGTAACTTGCATACTACGTACTGCTGTATTATGTCATGCTGTGCCACGTTATCGACCAGGTAGAACAATTCTTCCATCCACCATAGATAATTTCTCAAATAGCTTATCTGATCTGTCTCAGCTGCTGCCTGAACCCAAACAAACAGATGAACTAGACGAATTAACTAGCACTATGAGCACCATTCTCTCTAGAACATTGGATATGGTTGCACCCATTCGATTAAAAAAGGTCAGAGAAAAAAGTATAGCACCATGGTACAATAATACTACGTATGTTTTAAAGAGAGAAACCCGTAATTTAGAGCGTAAATGGAAAAAAACTAATTTAGAGGTCTTTAGAATCGCGTGGAAAGACAGTATGTCACGTTATAAAAAGGCCCTTAAAACGGCCAGGGCTGAGCACCTCAGCAAATTAATAGAAAACAACCAAAATAATCCAAGGTTTTTATTTAATACCGTGGCTAGACTAACAAATAAACAGAAGTCGTCTGAACAAAATACCTTGTTACAGTTCAGTAGTAATGATTTCATGAACTTTTTCACCGAGAAAATTGAAAGCATCAGAATCAAAATCGTAAACGTTCAATCTTTGCTCGCGCCTTATAATTCAGCCGCAATTATCACCCCGCAAGAACAATTACAATGCTTTACAACCATAGAACAAAAAGAGTTAAATAAACTTATCACTTCATCTAAAACAACAACATGTTTATTAGATCCTATACCAACTAAACTACTGAAAGAAGTATTACCTATAGTGGAAGAGCCTCTTCTCAATATTATTAATTCGTCTTTATCTTTAGGTCATGTTCCAAGAGCATTCAAGCTGGCAGTTATAAAACCTCTTATTAAGAAACCACAATTAGATCCAAATAACCTAGCAAATTACAGACCCATTTCGAATCTTCCATTTATGTCAAAAATATTAGAAAAAGTTGTGTCCGCTCAACTCGGCTCTTTCTTGCAAGAAAACGACATCTATGAAAAGTTTCAGTCTGGATTCAGGCCACATCATAGCACTGAAACTGCGCTTGTTAGAATCATAAATGATCTACTTTTAGCTTCGGACCAAGGCTGTATCTCAGTACTAGTTTTACTTGATCTTAGTGCTGCGTTCGATACTATGGATCACACAATACTCTTAGATCGACTACAAAATTACACTGGTGTTCAAGGACAAGCATTAAGCTGGTTCAGGTCATACTTATCTGACTGCTACCATTTCGTCTACTTAAATGGAGAAAAATCGATCATGACTTCGGCAAACCATGGAGTGCCGCAGGGATCTGTGTTAGGCCCTTTATTATTCTCAATATATATGCTGCCACTTGGTAATATTCTAAGGAAACATGGAATTAGTTTCCATTGCTATGCTGATGACACTCAAATATATATTTCATCACGGCCAGATGAATACGCTAAATTATCCAAATTGACAGATTGTGTTAAAGATATAAAAGATTGGATGACGCGTAACTTTCTTTTATTAAATCCAGATAAGACAGAGGTAATACTTATCGGTTCTAAAAACCGTCTACAAAACCTCTCACAACACAACTTTAACATAGTAGGATGCCCTGTTACTTTATCCGCTACAGTAAAAGACCTGGGTGTTATATTAGACTGCAACCTGTCTTTTGAAAATCATATTTCATATGTTACAAAAACTGCCTTTTTCCACCTTAGAAACATTGCTAAGCTACGTAATATGCTATCTGTTTCTGATGCAGAAAAGTTAGTTCATGCATTCATGACCTCGAGACTAGATTACTGTAATGCTTTATTAGCTGGTTGTCCTGCATCTTCAATAAACAAGCTACAGTTAGTCCAAAATGCAGCCGCTAGAGTTCTTACTAGATCAAGAAAATATGATCATATAACACCAGTTTTATCATCACTTCATTGGTTACCTATAAAGTTCCGTATTAATTACAAGGTATTGCTTTTGACCTATAAAGCTCTAAATGGTTTAGCTCCAGTCTATTTAACGGATCTTCTATCGCCTTACAATCCATCGCGCTCTTTAAGATCACTAAATTCGAGGCTTCTGGTCATTCCTAGGATATCCAGATCCACCAAAGGAGGGAGAGCATTTTCACATCTAGCTCCAAAGCTCTGGAATAGCCTTCCTGATATTGTTCGTTGCTCAGACTCGCTCTCCCAGTTTAAAACTAGACTAAAGACGCATCTATTTAGCCAGGCATTCATATAAATTTTTATCTTACAGTTACTGTAAATTCGGCCTCTAGTTCATAAACGCCAGAGGAGAACTGGCCCCCGACCGAGCCTGGGTTCTCCCAAGGTTTTTTTTTTCTCCATTGGGTGATCTGATGGAGTTTTAGGACACCATTGGGTCACTTGATGGAGTTTTTCGGTTCCTTGCCACTGTTGCCTTTGGCTTGCTCAGTTGGGGATATTCAAATTAATTAAACAATCATACCATTGATCAGCTCTACCAAACTTGGATGTCCTTTTTGGATGTCCAGTAATAAACAAACATTGTTGAGTTGTTTTGATTGATACTGTAAAGCAGCTTTGATACAATCTGTATTGTGAAAAGCGCTATATAAATATATTTGACTTGACTTGACTTGACTTGACATGGGTGAGTGGTGGTTAACACTGTGTGTCAAGCTCTATTCATCAATGTTAATACATGTTTTTGTCTTAACCTGTAGCAACAGAGTCATGATCAATTCAGTTCAAAGTTAATCCAAGTAAAAAAGCCAAGTAATGAAAAGAAAGAAAAAGCATTTTGTTAGCTCCACACCTCTGACATCTCATTGGTCCAAAATGGTGTTTTTTGTAGCTGCATAATATTAAACTGTTAATCGTTTTGATTGGCTGCCGTGTGATTTTGCTTTCTGTGAGGACAGAATGACTTTCTACTCTAAACTTGTCATGTCAGCTGGTTAGGACAGGAATAAGGAGAAAGACAAGACTGCAAGCAGAACCTGACTGAAATATCAGAGGCAACACAAAGAACAAGATGACTAAGAAGGTCAAAACAAGTACTAGAGGCAGAAGACATGCGCTCACCTTCAGTGACGGGCTGCAGTTTGGAGGAGCGTTCAGAGTCGGGTGAATGGAGCGGCTCTGGCTCCTTCAGGTTCTCTAGTAGTAGAAAGGGGTCATAGTCTGGGCTACTTAAGTCTGACAGGTGAATGGGGAAGTAATTGGGGTTATTGAAGCTCTGCGCCCCATACACACAGCCATGGAGGACCTGTGAGATGGACAAAGGAGTTAGAAATACAAAGAAAAAGCATTATGCACAGGTCTTTAGTTGTTTCACAGGGTCTTAATTTACAGATAAAAACGATGCATATTGAGAGATAAAAATGATATGAGTATTGGTCTTGTACTTTATAGATGCAGCTTAAGACGGACTTGTCGGTCTTCTCCTTGTCTGAGGCACCTTGGACTGGCTGGAGGAGAGTTTTTGGAGGTAGAGCCATCACCCAGTCCAGCAAACATAGCAGCAGAGACACAACCAGCTGGAAAGAGAGTATAAATGTACATACATATATATACATAACATAAACATACAATAAAAACAGTAATACTTTCTAATCGTAATCCTTTCTATTTCAGTATATTTTAAAATGTAATTTATTCTGTCAGGCAAAAGCAGAATTTTCAGCATCATTACTCCAGTCTTCACATGATTCTTCAGAAATCATTCTAATATGCTGAATCGGTGCTCAAGAAACATTCAGGTTCAGGATCTTTATTTGTACACGTAGGTACATTAAGTTCCAGAGAACAAGTTAAGGCTATTTCTCAAACATATAAATGATAACACCATACAAACAGAACAAGACACTAAGACACTAACATTTCTTATTAATTATTACTTATTATCAATGATGACAGCAGTTGTGCTTCAAAATACTTCATTTGGATTGAAAAGAGCAACCTGGACATTTTGTAAAATAACACTTTTTTTGTGTTCAATAAAAGAAAAAAGAAAAGAAGATGTGAAGGTGAGCAGAATTAAAATTTGTAGGTATACTTCCTCTTTAATAAAAATCATCACAAACTGTTGGCTAAACTTAAAAAGCATTGATTTCACATTTATATGAGTGTGTTCTTTCATTGTTTTGGGGTGCACTTGTGTCATGAGACATACCCTCTTGTCCAGCTCATGAGGGGAGGACTCTGTGACGGGAAGAAGGTAAGTGATGGTTGCAATAAGGACCTAAAAAAAAACAGGATATTAATGTAACTTTCTATGTAACAAATCAAAATCAGGCTTAACTTAAAGTGTGACTGACTTTACCTCCACTATTTTCTTTGGAGTGTTAGGTGGGAATTTCTGCAGTTCGTCAACGTAGTTTATGAGCAGGTGCAAAATGTCCGAGGCCACCAGGGCAACCGTTTTATTTGAGAACTGCAAGTAAGGTATTAAATGGTTAAAATAGAAGCAATCAGCAACTTTAATGTGCTCAGACATGTGGAGCAAAACAGTAATAATGCATTGTGGTCCTCATCTGAGCTGATAAAGACGGGATGAGTCATTTCCTAATTCTGCTTCATGGAACGCACCCAAAGGAGAGAGACACTCATGTCTAACCCTCCACTGACAACAGATTCTCAGAAAAGCCAATAAAATCGACCCGATCACAAACAGGCTTTTCTGATTGGACCAGAGTTTGAGTATGTGTGTCTGTTGGCCCCAGCCTTCGTTTCAGACAGAAATGTAATAATTCCTCGAACTCTCTGAAGCGTAAATTCTTCAGTGGATTAGCCTTCTGTCTGTGAAAAGCAGAGAAGCCAAACATGTTGACGGTCCAGATTTAGGAAGGCTGGTAGGGGTGGGTGCAGGGAGTATGGAATAATCTTCTTCTGGATGAACAGAACACACTTGTGCCAGTGCACTGAGCCCAGGCATCAGGAACGGCTTCAGAAGACTCAGGCCAAGGGCAATGCCATCATTTCTCTGCTGTGCTCACTTACATTGCCAGTGAAGGTTCTTTTACAACACAGATGCTGCTATTCCATTTATAATCAATCTTTAACAGCAGAATACATGTATATGTTGTGTAACCAAGCATCCGTTACCTTGAGAGTAACACAGATGACGTTAAGTGCTTCTTTGATCTGCGGATGCTGAGTGCCATGAACTAGCTCTTCACAGAGCCAAATACCCAGACTACAGAGTGCCACACACCTGAAAAACACACAAAAAAACAGAGATAACTTTTAGATCTTATGTAAAATTAATGGAAGAATAATTGCCAACACATTCAAAATAAACATACAAACATGAGATGAGACAAAATGCACAATCCATTGTGTTGAAAATACTTGTATTTTAGATCAGGAAATGGAAATGTTTACATCTAGAAAATGTTCACATGTAGAAAATTGACTTGACATGCCAAAACATTTGTTAGCATTAAAAACGTTAAAAAAAAATAATAATGAAAAAGTGTATAATAAAGAAGTTGTTTATATATACATTTAGCTACATATATAGTGTATATATGTACCTGAATTTGTGTAACATTAATTAACTTTTGATTAATTTAATGTGTCCTTGCTAAATAAAAGTAATAAATACATAGTAACAGAAGATTGTAAATTTTGCCTGGTTTGATGAGTCTTGATTTCTGCTGCGGCATTCAGATGGTAGGGTCTGAATTTGGCGTAAACAACATGAAAGCATGGATCCATCTTAACTTGTATCAACGGTTCAAGCTGCTGATGGTGGTGGTGTTGTGGTGTCAGGGAAGTTTTCTTTTTTTTAGTTTAGTTTAATTTTTTTTGTTTAGAACTTTATTAATCTCCATGGGGCAATTGGTTTGAGCTTATATGGTAATTCTTTGCACACTCTAGGCCCCTTAGTGCCAAATAAGCATTGCTTAAACGCCACAGTCTACCTGTGTAATGTTGCTGACCACGTCCATCCCTTTATGACCACAGTGTAGCCATATTTTTTAGTGGCTACTTAAAGGAGGATGACACGCCATGTCACAAAGCTCAAATCACCTTAAACTAGTTTCTTAGACAAGACATTTAGTTCACTAAACTCAAATTGCCTCCACAGTCACCAGATCTCAATTCAATAGAGCACCTTTGGGATGTGCTGAAAGGGAGTTTCTATCGTTATGCGTTATGTTATCATGTCAATATGGATCAAAATCTCTGAGGAATGTTTCCAGGATCTAGTTAAATCTATGCCATGAAATATTAAGGCAGTTCTGAAGGCAAAAGGGGGTTCAACCCAGTACTACCAAGGTGTACTAAAGTGGCCAGTGCCGACCGACCAGATAGATGGGTATATTGAAACTTATTTCAAAAGATAAAGTATGACTCAAATTTGCATTGCCTGAATAAGGTCCCCAGCTCAATGTGTTGGGGCTTGTGCCCTAACTGCTAGGCCATAGTTATTTAATCCTGCCGCCTGTCTGCTTCTATGATCTAAGGCTTTCCTCAGCTTTTCTATGAAAGAACACCCAAACTTTTTCCACAGGGAGTTACAGGGGCTTCTAATGACTTGAGCCCCATCAGGATCCACTCTAATCCTACAGGGTACTGGATTACTTTAAATGACACTGCTCCTAATCTGTCTAGATATGACCAGACACATAGCCCCACACTGCTTTAACACCGACTGTAATGTATAGATTTATTAATCTGTCTGGAATGGGGCTTGATTGCTTCCTTTTCAAAACAAAATCTAACAAGGAGTATGCACTGACCTGGAAACATTTCCAATATTAGTCTCTTCACATCCTGAAAGCAAGTTGAGTGGTCTAAATTTATATATATCATCTGTGGAAGGTGTAGGACCGAATGCAATGATAGGATTATTTTCATACAGCCACCTTTTACAGTTCCTCCTGAACCAAAATAACGAATTTATGGGCGTTCATGCCTAGATAACTACTGTAGTTTGGAGGAGATGGATAAACATAAACCCGTGACGTTATACTTTTGGAGGAGATGGATAAACATAAACCCGTGACGTTATACTTTGAGCGGTTTAAGACTCGAATATATACGTTTCCATGGCAACACCATCAACGCCGAAATTAATCTGCAGCAGTCAGTGCTCTTTAAGTTGTTTATGTTCATTAATATTGTAATGTTATGTGCTTTGTGACACAAGGTAGTTTAACGAGGTAGTCATGTTCAGATTTACAGTACTCTTTTTTTTGTCCTCTAGTTGAAATTTAATTGTTCAAAAATTCTGGTACACCATATGTATATTTATGTTCGGCTGTCATTTTGTTGCTTCATGCAGCATTTCACATTCAGTAAGCAGAAGGAAATTACTTAATGAACCTAGTTAAGACAACAGGTTTTTAAGGGGAGGAGATGATGTGGAAATGGAGAGGGGCAAATAGGATTAAGAAACATTGTGAGCCAAATTCAAACGTGTGTCGTTTACATGTGCACCACAGCAGTCTGCGCGGTGGCCAAGGCACAGCTATGACTAGGACAAGGTGTTAGCCTTCAGGGTTTGTACCTTGCTGGTGCAGAAGGCTCATCTCTGGCAGAGGTCAAGATGTGCTTGATTATATGCTCCTGAAACACAAAAACAAAATAATTACTATCATTTTTTATTTTAAACCTTTAAAAGAGTAAAGATAATTAAAATAATAAAACAATTAAATAATTTTAAAAAGCGATACAATAGCTACCACATTACAATATTTGTTCATGTTGTTCAAAAGAATTCTCACCAAGGCTGCTTTTATTTGATCAAAACAATAAAAAAAACAAATATTATGAAATATCATTACAATTTTGAATCATCGTTTTCTTTTTTAATATATTTTAAAATGTAATTTTTTCCTGTGATGCAAAAATGCATTTTTTTCAGCCTCATTACATTACGTCTACAGTGTCACATGATCCTTTAGAAATCATTCTAATATGACGTTTTGCTGCTTAAAAATTTCTTATTAATATCGAAGTTGAAAACAGTTCTGCTCAACATTTTTGTGCCACTGCTACATTTCTGAATACAAATTTCATGAACAATTCTGGGCGTCAATGAAAATATAGGATGAAAAAATCCTGTTCAAAGACCTGGTGACATCCTGAAACTGATCTATTTCATTCCATCAAGGGAGAATCCGATTATACGCCACCCATTTCTTAGCCACACAGACTTTCACAGGGCACATTTGCACACAAAAACATACACAACACCACACAGTCCCACCAGAGACAGATGCACAGAGTGAGATAATGCAGACAGACAAAAAGATAATGATCAGAACCGCTCACAACAGACACAAAATCTGACATAAAACCAGCAATCTGGCAACTCGGAACATGACATATCCAACCATCTGGAAAAGAAGCATCTGTGCACAAGCGCACACCACAGCACCACACACACACACCACAGCACACACAAAAAGATCACATTAACCACAGTCTTGTCATTCATGGCCTGCTCCTGGTTATCAGATGCCATCATGTGAATTTCTGCATGCGAGTGTCGGACGCCTCCCCGCATGGTATTAGCTCCTTACTGTCGCCCGGAACAACACCGCAACACAATAACAACAGCCCTGTGGAGCTCGGCTCAATGCAGCCTGCATTGCTGATCGCCCATTAGCACATTAGCGCCAGCAGGAACAATTACATCAGATTTCCCTGCACTCTAAACAACCGTTGGAGTCGCATACATTCAGCCACTTGGATCTGCATAAGGGCAGGCAGTGTATCAGAGGTTAAACGCAACTATAGATACGAGCACATTAGGGAAGTCCTGATTGATGGTCGGTGTTTGAATGTAGCTGCATGAAATGTAAGAGTTATTTGTAGGAAAGATACACAAAACTGTGTACTTTATCCCAGAATGATTAGTTAATGTGTTGTCTGAACAACTAGTCACATGCACCTTAAAACTACGCACCTTGCTTAATCGACCATTGATATGTTTTGATTAAATTATTATTAAACTGTCGATCATCATTAGCATTCCAAATATATAATTTCTTTTGATATTATAAAATGATAGAAAGGATAAAGAGTAGATAAATATCTGACCTCACAAATGCAAGCATTATTTTTTATTTAATTTGTATTGTATTTATACAAAAAATACCTTGACATCTGTGAATTTCGTCATGATGATGTCAGCTGTTGTAGGGTGCAGTGCAGGAAGTTCGTTGTAGAGGTTTGGGAGGCACACCAGGGAGCCCAACAAGATCTGAGCCTCTACCCGTGGAGCCTAGGAAAAAGATGAGAAGAGAGAAAGACAGTATATTAAAGACTCAATAAAAGACAGTGAATGTGAAACTAGTGAGCACATCTAAATAGATGTTGCCATGTGTAGGGTATCGATGTCTGGAAGCAGACTGGTGGTTTCTCACATTGAGGGACGAGCAGGCGGTCACACGGCTCGCTGCCACGATGAAGTCCAGGATAAGCATAGTGGCTCCCGGAAGTCCAATAGAGAAGAAGCGTGGAGAGCAGTGCTTAATGATGGTGTTCACAATGTCCTGTGAGACAAAGAGAAAGAGGTCAAAGCAAAAGTTTTGTACAAAGTTGTCAACCTACATGGTCACCAGGTACACGCAAGCACACCTGGTCTTGGTGAAGCAGGCCGCAGTGCATGATGTTGTAGAAGTGTGTGAGGAAGTCAGAGTTGGGTGAAACATCCTGTCTCCTCTTCATGATCTTACAGATGAGCTTGTAAGCGTGGAGTTTACCCTGTTTATATCGTTCGCCCAACATAGTGGCCTGCACACAGACAACAAAAATATCTTTACCTGGATCACAGAGAACTACTTCTATGAAACATTGTGAGTGACACAGCAATGAAGCACCAGATCGACAGATAAAGATATGTATTTTATTAATCCCATGAGTGAAGTTACAAAGTAATTAAATAGACAAAAACAGAATGAACAATAGAACTAAAAATAAGTTGAAAAGATGGAACAATAAATAGAACAAATCGATATAACAATAGAAAGATTGAACGAACGACAGACAAATTGAACAAACAAACAAACAACAACAATAGAGAGAACGATGGATCCAACAAACAAACAACAAACGAACAATACAGATATATAAAGAAAGATAGACAGAACAATTGATAGAACAAACAAATGAACAATAGACAGAATGAATGATAAATACTTAGAACAATTGAATGATAGAATGACAGAATGATAGAATGATCGAGGATGGACAGACAGATGGAAGGACACACAAGTAGTAGATAGATAGATAGATAGATAGATAGATAGATAGATAGATGATAGATAGATAGATAGATAGATAGATAGATAGATAGATAGATAGATAGATAGATAGATAGATGGTAGAACATACAATAGATATAACGATAAATCAGATAGATAGATAGATAGATAGATAGATAGATAGATAGATAGATAGATAGATAGATAGATAGATAGACAGACCAATGGTAGAACATACAAAAGATATAACGATAAATCATAGATAGATAGATAGATAGATAGATAGATAGTAGATACATACAATAGATATAACGATATCAATAGATAGATAGATAGATAATAGATAGATAGATAGATAGATAGATAGATAGATAGATAGATAGATAGATAGATAGATAGATAGATAGATGGTAGAACATACAATAGATATACGATAAATCAGTAGATAGATAGATAGATAGATAGATAGATAGATAGATAGATAGATAGATAGATGATAGATAGATAGATAGATAGATAGATAGATAGACAGGACCAATGGTAGAAAATACAAAAGATATAACGATAAATCATAGATGATAGATAGATAGATAGATAGATGATAGATAGATAGATAGATAGATAGATAGATAGATAGATAGATAGATAGATAGATAGATAGATAGATAGATAGATAGAAAATTTGGTCAAAGTTTTTATCTAATAAAAAGTCTAATAAAAAATGTGTAATTGTCAATGGTATCTTTGCTTTTCAGAGAAAAAGTAAAGTAGATTTGCTTAAAAAGATAAAATATTGATTAACTCACTTTGAAAAGCCAGGGAGTCAGAATCCGCAGGGGTGGAATCAGATCTGGCGGGGGTGGAGACGACTGGTTGTCAAGGGAGATCCCGAGATTGTCTCTGATCTACAGAGACAGAATAAACACAGACACAAGGACGTTTTTCAACTGGAATTTGATTAGTAACTGCACAGTAAATCATCCTCTAGAGCACTCTGAAGGACTCCGCACGAGTGTGTGTTTGTTCGTGTGCGTGTTCACCTTGGCCAAGTTCTGCCAGAGTTCGCAGAGGTAGTCAAAGACCTGTGCGTGGATCTCAGGGTCCTTGATGGAGTTGACATCTCCCAGAATGCCTAGCATTCTCCTCCACATGACAGTGGCGACGTCAGCGTGCCATCCGGTCAGAGTGCCGCCAGCCATCACACTACAGTCCTCGGTCGGAAACTCGCTGGTTTCTTAACAGTGCAATAAAGCAAGGGTCATTAAAAGATGCAACAGAACAGATAGTGTACTAGTTGCACTTCCTCAGCCAAGTATGTCTGATGAAGGGAAGATCTCTTATCTAGGTACATTACCGAGGTC
Organism: Chrosomus eos; assembly: GCA_036326025.1. Classification (NCBI taxonomy): domain Eukaryota; kingdom Metazoa; phylum Chordata; class Actinopteri; order Cypriniformes; family Leuciscidae; genus Chrosomus; species Chrosomus eos. Next base: position 26,327,783 of record CM070832.1, read on the forward strand.
ATCAGGGGTCTGCAGCACAGAGTGGTGCATTTTCTCATCCAGCTGCAGGTCTTTATGCTGGACATGTTCAGAGGTCAGCGTGGCGGGGGACGGCGTCTGTGATCGGGAACCTCCCAGAGAGTGCATTGGAGATGCGCTCTCAGAACCTGCGGAAATATCAAGTGCATCAGGTATCAGATCAATAAACATGACATGGCAATATGTTGGAATACGTCACTAACAGTAAAACAGCCTATTGAAAGAGTGTGACTGATATCAGAGTTTGTTTTTGACTGGGTTTTGTAGCAATGAATCAAGTAGCAGATGCCTTTTCCCCAAATAAACTTTCAGAATACTTATCAGGAAGAACGTTTGTTGGTTAGGCTAGTTTGGATCGTTTTGGGTTTACCAAAGAACACCCTTGAAAGTAAGGCTCAGATGCTATTCATGTTAAGTGAAGTATGGTATGCAATCAAAATGAAAGCAATCTGGGTTAATTGCCCGAGGGAACCACAATTGATGATAAATTATTTGTCTATTACAGTATAATGCATTTCACATTGCTGCTCATCCTCACTAAAATTGCATTTGGCGAGTAGCTCACACATTCTTCGTTTTTACTTGCAATGCTATGGAACCATGACTGACATGTCGGTCAGTGTATGTTGAGATTTTAAACTTAAACCAAAAGAGTAAAAACTTGCAAAAAAGTGATTGATTGGTTTGGAGTCAAATAATACCATTTGGAAAAGGAATCAAATATGGATTCAGACCAATAAATCAAAACATGTCATTTTTACAGGGTATATGCAAACTTAAAAAAAAAGAAAACTTTTGCAAACCTTTTCTTAAGTCCTGCACAAAAATTAAACTGCAAACCAGAGTAACTTCCAGTTGAAAATACTCAGGACATGTCTTTTTTAAATATACATTGAAATTGGTTTCTGTGATAATATATAAATGCACACAAATTAGTCAATCGCAACTGGATTTTTTTGTATTCAAAGAAACTAGTAAAATCTAATACTGAATGTTTAATAAAAATGTCTTAGTCTTTCCTTCCTATGACGGAACAGCCAATAGTTTATGTTGAATTAAATCCAAGATACAGTTTATTGCGTAACCAAAATAGTAGTAAAATCACATTTATTTAATTAAATTGTAGCCTTTTGAAGTTTAATAATCAAATTAGGCTGTATTGCTTAAACTTATAATTAAGACTAACATAATTACAGATAATTACACCATTAGATAGTTGCTTACAGTGATGCCAGGAGTTCAAACCAACAACCTTTCAGTTGCCAGCCCATGCCACCCTTTTGCACGTGAGTGTGAGAGAGTGTACCAGTAATGGTGACCGTGTCAGCAGACAGGCCATGCTGACTGAGGCTGCTGGTCTCGGAGTCGATGTGGAGTGTTGTGAGACTGGAAAGCTCCTGTTCCTCTGCGGTCTGCCCTGCTCCACCCAAACTGTCCTGATCCACAGAGGCCAGAGCGCACGTCTCAGGGGGGAAGTTGAAACCTGCACACAAACACATTCATATATATATATATCCAACCTCTCTCAAAGCACAGCCAATACTGACTCGCCTCTTTCAGCTCAAGCTAAACTACTCTGATCTAGGGCTGCAACGACGCGTCGACATAATCGATAACGTCGACTATGGAAAATACTTCGACACGCATTTCATGCGTCGACGCGTCACATTAATTATTTACGTTTAAATAAATATTTTATAATATTAAATATGGGAATACTTTAAACTACGGCTGAACAGAAAGATGCTTTGTTCATTATGCAAAGCTGAAATGGCATACCATGGCAGCACAACTGCTATGAAGGAGCATATTAAAAGGAAACACCCTGTGAGACGGTCTCTGCGAACTCAAAACGACGAGCCAGCTGTGAATTAGTAGGCTATTTATTACAGTGAGGTTTTTTTTGGATGAGGAGTTGTGGTCATACCTGCTGTGTTTCGGTCAAAAACGCATCGACGTCTATTTAGAGCTGACGCTGTCGGCTACAGCTTGTGTGCTAGGTATACCGCGCGCAAAACATACATGTGTGAGAGACACAAGCAAGGTCTCTCGCTCCTCTCTGCCTTGCGTGCGTGCGCGCGCTATGTTATGCATAGATCCCGGGAGATTTAAACTAATTTGCGGGCATCAGGTAGACGCTGGGATGTCTGCAGGTAGACTAAATACCTGCACTCCCGCGGGACCCAACGCAACGAGTGCGGCGCAGGAATATAGATCTGATGGCCAAGTGCGGGCGCGGGTGGTAATGCACTCGTGTGTGTGCTGGTTTCAGAAGAATAAAACGATTCGCGGACTCCCGCAAAATATAAATCTATAAATTGAACATCTTAAAATGAATAGATTGTCATTCATCTGTTGCACAAAAGCAACAAGAACAACTAAAACAAAATAGAAACGATCTACAGGCCAGAGTCTGTGTTTGCAGCGTTAAACAATGTAGCCAATCACAGACATGTGTGTTGATTTCTTGAACGCAATGGCCAATCAGATGCATTTAAGATAGAATCCCCTCACCGCTCAAAATTGACTTTTTGTTCAGTGCTGAATTCTGCATACTGTGGCAAATCATCGGATTATAGCAAACAAAGTGTAGATATTATGAAAGATTCATTGTGCAGTCAGTTTCATAAATAATAACAGAGATTTGTGAGATCACGACGAACTGGCCCACATTGCCGCCGGATTTACCGATAGCATTCTGATATGCATAATTTTTGTTAGATTATCTGCCCTTTTTTAATCTGTTACTTGAACTGAGTGAAGTTATTCAATTTAGTAACAAGTTTTTTTGCACCGTTTAGGTTGGGCAGTATTTATGTTAGACTTTGCTCCCTTAAACTACTTAATGCCTTCATATTAATGTATTTTTTGCACAGTGTTCAGCAGTCTGCCACTTTATTTTTTATAGTGGGAAATTTTAAAGTATTTTACAGAAAATTAATTAATAAAAGTTTGAAATACTAATGGTAGAAGTTGTACTTATATATTGGAAAGTTTGCCAATGGATAAATCAGTTAATCCAAAAAATAATCATTAGATTAATCGGGAAAAATAATCGTTAGATTAGTCGACTAATCGAAGAAATAATCGATAGCTAAATCGACAACAAAAATAATCGTTAGATGCAGCCCTACTCTGATCCACTTACTTTCAAACCTGCTGTCATATTGAAAAGCATTGAAGGAATCTGATTGGCTGTCGGAGCTTATGAGGTCACTTCCACTGGCGCTGGCTGGGGAGGTCCACTCAGAGGGCACACCTGGGTCGTCTGCAGGGCGCGTGGCATTCTGCCGGTTCAGGAGCTCTGGTAGATCTTTGGGGATCTCCAGACTTCCCGGACTACTGCCACGCCTCGTCATGCCCTAAAAAGAACATAAGAAAAACATAATATTAATAATATTGTATATAAATAAAATAAATTATTTATTTTAAATTATAATATTTTTTAGCATATATTGAAATTTTTGTATAAATAATTAGCAGAATCTATGCGTGTTTTAAACTACAATTTCAAGAACAGGATAAAAAATGTAATAGTTGAGATTAAGCAGCATTTAGCTGACTTTCGAGAATGTTTGTAGTGCCAGAAACTATTATAAACTGCATATTTTTATTTGTTTATAATACTTATCAGAGCTGTCAATTTGATGTAATCATTTAGTGAGATTAATTATAAAGAAAATAATGCAACCAAAATAATTAAGCATGCCCTCTGACATGTATTCGAATAAATGATATTAAACAATTTATAAGTTATATTTATATAATAAATATATTACATTTTTGTACATATAATTAGCAGAATATCGGTGTAAAACTACATTACTTCTCAAGACCAGAATAAAAAACTGGATTATATAGTTGAAACTATGCAGTATTTAGCTGACATGAGATACTTTAGGTAAGACATGTTGTAGTATCAAACTATTTTAAATGGTATATTTGCTCATTTGTAATATGGTGGGGAAACGAAAATCTATTCAAATTCAGGAATCAGATACTTAAAGGGTTAGTTCACCCAAAAATGAAAATTCTATCATCGTTTACTTACCCTCAAGTTGTTCCAAACCTCTATGTGTTTATTTGTTCTGCTGAACACAAAGGAAGATATTTGGAAGAAAACAGATTTCATTCCCCATTGACTACCATAGTATGTATTTTTTCCTACTATGGTAGTCAATGGGGAATGAAATCTGTTTTCTTCCAAATATCTTCCTTTGTGTTCAGCAGAACAAATAAACACATAGAGGTTTGGAACAACTTGAGGGTAAGTAAACGATGATAGAATTTTCATTTTTGGGTGAACTAACCCTTTAAGTTCAGGAATCGGATACTTGTTATAAAGTTAAAATTTCAGTTGCTCTTATCGATTCCTTTGTGTCCATTTTAATATGACTTTAAACCATTCAAGCACAAGAAAACATGTGCGCTGATTTCTTTGCTGCGCACAGATCCAAAGCGTGTGCACAGAAAGCAGCCTCTCATATTGAATAGTGTGCGATACTGAACTGAGTTCCTTTCCGCATGTTTTTGCACTTGAACGGACAAATACACACAAAAAGCTTGAAGCATGTGCATTAACTACCCCTTAACTCGATGTAGTTTTAGACACTATGCATACTGAATGTGTGTATGGACATACAGAAGTGCCTCTGGCCCTCAGTCTCTCCTGGATGAACTCGTCCATGAGGTCACTGACATTAGGGTTGCTGCTGCCAGCATCGTTGGACATGGGCCTCATCTTCGGCGTCAGCTCATCTTTATTGACTAAGACAACAGGCACAAAACGACACATCAGTCATTTTACAGAGACCTCACAAAAAGTGTGAGTGCAAACACAGATGACCTAGTAGAGTGGCATTGACTGACTGACTTCCTCTTTGTAGTGGTGTCTGCCTCTGTCTACTATAGGTACAGTACATCTCGTGAATATAATTATGAATTCGTTTATACGAGTTTGGGTACAGTGAGTAAATAAACAAAATTTTCTTAAAGGACAACAGTGTCATTAACATTTTTTTGTTGCTCATGTTTGACATTTGACTTTTTTTTAACGATAGCAACCTGTTCACATTCAATAATAAAATATATATTATAAATCACTTTAGGATGTGTCCAACGTTTGAAGTTGGTAAGATTTAAAAAAATATATTTTTTAAAGAAGTCTCTTCTGCTCACCAATGCTGCTGCATTTATTTGATCAAAAATACAGTAATTACAATTTAAAAATAATATTATTTTATTAATGCATTTCAAAAAGTTATTTATTCCAGTGATAGCAAAACTAAATTTTCAGCATCATTACTCCAGTCTTCAGTGTCACATGATCCTTCAGAAATCATTCTAATATGTTGATTTGCTGCTCAAAAAAACATTTCTTATTATTATCAGTTGACAGTTGTGCAGCTTTATATTTTATGGAAACCATGATGTTTTTTCAGGATTCTCTGATGAACAAAAAGTTAAAAAGAACTGCATTTACATGAAATAGAAATATTTGGTAACACTATAAATGGCTTTACGGTCACTTTTGATAAAATCTTGACCTCAAACTTTTGAATGGAAGTGAATGTTTTTCATATCAAGCTAAAAACGTATCTCGTTTCACCAAAACAGTAACAGGATGCTTGAACTTGCATTAGGCATCAATTAACAAGATCATAAAATAATTGTGGTGATAAACTGAAAAGATCGAAACTCGACACTATTGTCCTTTAAACACTCATGTTGACATTAAACTCATAAATCGCTAAACCAGAGCACAAAAATAGAAAACAAAATCTTTAAAATGGAAGCAACTGATTCCATCCAGTGAAGCAATGCGGTTACTCACAGTTCATGCAGTCCCCAAACAGAGACAGACAGACAGAGAGAGAGACAGAGCAAACCCTGAAAGTCCAAACCTAGGAGTTAGTGAGCCTTTATGGTGACCGATGTTAAAGTGAGACAGTAGTGAGTATGTTAGAGGAGCCACCCACGACAAGACGAGGCAGCCTTCATCCCAAAGCAAAGGGTTAGGGAGCCACTGGTTAAAAACAAATCATATGAACACGACAGCTCACTTGGTATGGTGGAGTGGTGACTTTGGGCATTGGATAATCCTAGAAGTCGTGTTAGTGTAGACTACAAACTGTGTTTAAGTCATGAAAGCCCTGATCAACGATCAGCTTGTGCAACTGAACTGTACACAGGAGGCGTTCTAAGAAGTGATGCCTGCTACTTCATTACAGACAAGCCGGCAAGCTTTTAACACACAGTAACACAAGCTATAGACTTTAGCTTGAAAAACAGCCTACTTTGAGAGGGATAGTGCTACCCTCTACTGGCCATACAAAACACTGCAACTATGGATAAGGGTTTGATCACTCTTAAATAAAATTCTGTCATCATATAAACATCCTTATGTTGTTCAAAACCCTGTGTAACTCAAAAGGTGATGTATTGCATTAAGTTCAGAGTGCTTTTTTCCATAATGACAAACTGTTGAGCTTCAAAAATGAAAAAAAAAGCATCATAAGTAGTGGTGTGCAACATATATATATATTGACAAAAGCTCTATAGTGAGTTATTATTAGAACAGAAGTTATTGATCACATGGAAGAATAACATACAGAAAAATCTTCCCTTATAAACCCTGATAATTTCTGTCACTGCTGCAAATAAACCACGAAACAGAATATAAAGAATATGAAAGCACGACATGTATAACCTAGCCAGGGTACCAGCAAAAAAACACATTGTTATTGTCAAAATTCCCCAAAATAATCAAGATGAATAATCAATGGCTAAGAAAGACTACATCATAAGTGCTTTTTTGTCATTTTTGAAGCCCATAATAAAAAAGAACGCTCGGAAAACAAAATAAGGATATAAAAGATGACAGAATTATCATTTCTTGGGTGCGCTACTCCTTTTAAAAATGACATTGACAACTATATAAATTAAAATACATAACATTAGGTTATATTAAAGATCATTGTGTTCTTATGAATGTGTCAGTGAGCATGTGTATGTGTGTGCGTGTACGTGTGTGAAAGATTGACAGAGGGCGGGGAGGTAGGCATGAGGTCACATGCAGCATCCAGGGAAGAGGGGGCAGCAGAGATTAGGTCCCAGAAGCTTGAGGAGGAGGGGAGGCCGTCCCACAGGTGGGGGGCCGTTGGTCTTTTGGGTGTCTTTTTTTTTTGGAATTGAGCTACTTTGAAAGAAAATACAAAAAGAGGCTTCAATTCAATCCACATTCAGCAAAAATCAAACAGTCACAAGAAAAGAGAGAAAAAAAAAGAAAAATGCACAGGCGCTTTTTTCATGTCGTCCATGTTGACATCAAGTCCTCACCTGATGTTTTTCTTCCAAAATAGCCCATTACTTGAGAGTACAGGTCCTTCAGGTGAGCCTCAGAAGCGGGCGCTTTGCCTTGACGCTGGGGCGACACCGCCTGGGCCTTGGGTTTGGAGAGAGCGTGGAACATAGACTTATACACACCGCCCAACAGCAACTGCTGCTGCCGTGAGGGGCTGCAACCTGACTCCTGAGATCTAGAGCGGGATCCCCGCGGGCGGAGAGTCGGACGACCGAGTCGGTCACGTCTAGCCCCGCTGATGGAGCCTTTATCACGCTCGACCGCTTCGCAACTGGTGACCCCCTCCCCCACGCCCTTTGCTGCTGCCCCGCTCGCCCCAACCGAGTGGCTGCTGAAGTGGCCGAGACGGCGAAGTCGGGTCTTCCAGTGTCCCTCTTTGGGGTCCAGAGGGTTGTGAAACAGCACAGACTCAGTGGATGGGCGGAAGCTGACATGGACCCCACCGCTATGGCATTTTTTTGGTTCGAACTGGGAAGGCTGTGGACTAAGCTCGCTCTCGCTTACCCTGTCTGTGGCGTTCTGTCGGTGTAGCTGCGTGACTTTGCTGCCCTCTTTGGCTGCGTACTATCACTCAAATCCCAGTCGCACTCCTCTAAGCACTCGTAAAAAACTCTTCTCACTTTGCTCCATTTGTTTATCCCATTCTAGCGCCCAGTCCCCACTTCCCTCAAACCGCACCTGCTTGTTATTTGCACCCGTTTCTACTTTCACGTCCTCCTTGCTACAAAACTCCCTAAAAGCGGTGAAGACGTCCTCCTCCCCTCCGCCCTCGGTTTGATTGGTCCAGACCGCGGCCGGACAGGACCAATCGGGGATAAAGGGGGGCTGCTGCCCTGACATCTGGCAGAGATGGTCATAGATGCTCTCGCCCACCTCCAGGGATGCCTGGCTGTCGGGGGGTTGGTGTGGGTCAGTAAGCTGGTGTGGGGTCTGGGAACTGTGGGGGGACTCAGAAGTGGTGGTGGTAAAGTGGGAGGAGTGAGAGGGACTGTCAGAGACAGGAAGTGCACCTTTGACCCGTTCTGCGATGAAGGGCTCCATGATGTCAGAGGCGCTGCTGCTGCGAGGGAGAGGGGGCTGCTCCAGCTCACCGGAGGCAGAAAACACCTCGGACGACGGGGTATCCTCGCTCTGAGAGCAGTGGCGGATCCGCGGCCCGCGCTGGACTATGGGAGGTTCTTCCAGGTCTGAACACGAACAGATATGCAAAAATCAGATGCAAGCTTGATTATGCATTAATATGATCAGTAATATTATCTTAATATGACAAGTTAAGCAACAAGTCTTAAAATATTAGATACCTAAAGGTGATAAAAAGACTTAGAAAGTATTATATTATATTAACTGATCCACTGTGGCCACATTTTACATGCAAAAAAATAATAATACATGCATATGTAAAACAAAATGAAATCAAGATGACATTTACAACTGAATCTCAAAAGGTTAAACTAAGCATATCAGAACACAAGCAAAAAGAAAGCTAATCATTTTTTAAAACACAAATGAATGATTAAATTTGGGCATTCTTCTAAATAATTCAGATAAACATGATGATGAAGAAATGCAGACAAAGGGTAAATCCCGTAGAGGGTATTTTTCTCAAAGGTTCGGGAAAGAGGGATTATATTGAATGAAATGTGATGCCAGAAAGATAATACTGTAGATTCACAAAGACAAGGAAAATGTAAAGATAAACACACATGCAGGACTGTTGGGTGAAGTGCATACAAAGAAATATGTCTGGGTCATATTTCACACCAAAATCATTTTAAAAAAAAGAAAAAAAATTATATATATTAAGTTAAAATTAACTTGATAAATGTAACTAATACATTTACATTAATGTAGTATGAATGGACAAATGAACAATGAACCATGTTATATTTATTAGTTAACATTAACCTAGATTAATAAATGCTTTAAAATTACAGTTCATTGTTAGTTCATAACTACTGAATTAACTACTGTTAACAAATCTAATCTTATTATAAAGTGTTTCCTATAATTTTATAGAGACTAAGTTTACTTATAGCCAAAAAACTATAGTCAATATATATATATACATTTTTCAATGATATTTAGGATTTTATTAATGTCCATGGTTTTTCTAAGCTTAAAAATTACACTTCTGTAATTCCCTACATTTAAAGTTTTTTTTTTTTAAATAAATAAAAGATAAAAAATAGGTTTCCTTTCCTTTATTCTTTTCTTCAAGCAAAATATAATTTACTTTTATTCTTGTTATTTTAGGAATAAATGTGACCAAATCCTTTCTTGACATTTGTCTTGAGATTCATCCAATCAGAAAGCAACTCCATAAGTGTATGAGGCTTTAAAGCAATGGTGAACGAGAAGGGAATCTTCCACATTAAACGCATGAAAAACACATCCAGGTTTAATAAATGAAAACCACTAAACACATACAATAATAAAAGTGTCAGGATGGTGCTGCTAACTACAGGAAGTGTGCACACATACATATACATGCACATCCATAGGCCGGGACGCAGTCAGAGGCGAGAGTGCCGATACGGTCGTAGACGGCTCTACCTGACAGCTCGTCAGCTAGGGGAGTGAGGACAGAATCAGGCAGGAGAGGGTGTACGGGGTGGATCAGGACAGGCGCGCTTTTAGCACTGCGGATAAAGGCTGAGGACAGCAGACTGTCTCCCGTAGAGCAACTACGCAGAGCTACAGACCACACACACACCCAGAGAGAAAAAGAGAAGAATGACGACAACAACACGGAGAGAGAAGGGAAATGGGGCAGAGAGAGACAAGGAGTGATGGAGGAACACGGGAGGTGTTAGGGAAGAGAAAGACATGATGGAGAGGTGGAGAGAGAGAGAGAGAGAGAGAAAAAGAGAAAGTGATGGCAGAAAGCAGTGAGCATCACAAGAAGAGGTAAAGAAACGAGCCTATCAGTGCGTCTTAAATCAGCACTGACTGGTGAACACATGAACATCATGTCTCTGGAAAATCTAGACTGTAAACTTATTAAGAGAAACATGGCGCGTTAACGATTCGCAACAATTCAAGTCGGTCAAGCAAATTTGCGACGTTGACCAAAGGAAATCATCTTGGTTAGAAAGTGATTTCTGTGTGAGCTGTGCTTTATACATCATTTACAACAGACCTTTTTGCCCACAAAACTTCGCTAATGTGACCATTTAATGCAATCTTGTTCTCTTGTTTTAAACACTCATAGATTAGAATCTGACAGGAAGAGATGACAGGAAGGGTTTGAAACACACTCACCCACAGTCTTCTGTCTGACGATGCTTCTGGCCTTCTCGATGCCTGGTGAGCCAGCAGTGGTAGCGCTGCGCTGTCTCATGGCAACAGCTTGGCCTGGTGGGTCTCGACTCCAGCCTTTGGAGAACGACCGATCGACGGTGATTTTTTGGCCCTCGTGGGCACCACCTAGAGGTCGTGGGACAAATATATGATTTATAAATACGTAAATGATAGTGAAGCTGGTATGTTTAACCCTCTGGGGTCTGAGCTGTTTTCGGGCTCTTTCTGTGTTTTGGTATGCCCTGACATTTGTGCTTATTTCAGCTACTTAAAACATACCATTTGCCAACATATAAATTTGCTGTATTCAGCACAAACTCTGCTACAATAATATGTGAGCAAAATGGATGTACATGTTTGCATTTTATAGAAAAAAAATAATATGCGTGGTTAGTACGTTTTGGGAAAAAAAATGTCACCGCAATAAGGCCATTTAACACATACTGAATAGTTGTAAACAATACTTTTGAGTTACTATTCTTGTAGGCTAGAACTTTTACTTCAAAATGAAGTGAAAATCATTCTGACCACTCTTTCAGAAAGATCAATATAACGATTTGAATTTCTTACATCAGTTTTTGGGTCATTACTGCTGTATGCGTGGGAGTGTTAATGCCCATGAATATTAATGTGATTTACACCTGGGAAGACTAAAGACACTCCCCCAATGTGCTAATGCCCCATCAAGGTGCTGTGAGGCAGCCTGAACTAAGAATGATTCGATGTATAAAAAGTTAAAAAGAACAGCATTTATTCAAAATAGAAATCTTTCCTAAGAACATAAAGACTTAAAGTCATTCATATCACTTAACACTTCCTTTAAAAAAAAAAAACATAAAAAGACCAAACTTGTTTTTTTTATATAAAAAAATATATAAAATATTGCTTATATAGTGCTTATATAAATAAAAAAAAGTGCATTCAAAGAATCCTAAAAAAACTATCACAGGTTAAAAAAAATTAAGCAGCATAACTGTTTACAACATTGATTTAAAAAAAAAAATTATATCAGAATGATTTCTGAAGGCTGATGGTGACGATGTAAACACAACAAAACAAAAGCAAAAAACAGCACATTATCCAAAGTAAACTGATGGACTATTATGATTATAGATGCACAATGTATCTGTTGATGGACAGAGAAACATCTATTGATTGGTAGACTGCGTAACCGCGAGTATCTGTTTATGGCTCATCGACCGCACGCATTTACTGATACACTCAATGAACGGCTGTACCTAATACAAATAAAACATCTCTAGTTAACTAGTAGATCATTCATTTAGTCCGCTCTTAAATAAGAGATCTAGAGCTAAAATGTTTTGTTTTTGAACTCAAGCTGAGCGCTCGTGTCCTGCTATCAGTGTCATGGATACAGTGAGTCTCTTGTGGCGGCGCGCGCACAGAACGTGCTTTTCAATCTATTGCCATTGCGGACACTATTCATTCCGGTGAAATCACAAAATAAAATGCACACAAACGTGTGTCCTATATACGTGTGTGTTTGATATAGACTGTACCACTGATGAACATATTCGGTTTTGATGAGAGAAAAAAAATATGCTAGTGGTGGATTCGAACCTGTAACCTCTAGCGCTTGGCAATTGATCTAACCACTAGACCACAGGAGAACTCAAACAAAACTTGCAGATCAATATATTTCACTAAATCATTACAAACTAAGCAGTTATTTAAAAAGTTTACACGAGCGTATAGGCCTACACGAACGTTGTGAGTTAATATTTACTATAGTCTGAAAATGCATTTGAGCTCTATGATCAGAAAAGGAATTATAAAACACTAAACTTACTCCGAACTTGTATCCTCGGGGTCAATCCGTTCTTCAAAATGCAACCGCTCGTCTGAGTTTCAAATTCCACTGAGGAAAAGGTTAATTATTCCCAGCTGTCCATAATCCTCTGAAGGAGTAACGTTAGCGTGCTTCCATCCCTAAAACGCGATGAACTATCAGTGAATCTCTGATGAAGAATCTTCATGTTGTTATGCAGTGATCGGGGGCGTGCCGCGTGTGGGATGCATATCGCCTATTTACCATGTCAAAAGCGCTGGGGTGTGGCGGGCTCACCTAATTATCTTTAATGAAGGGAGAGCGAAAAAACTGTAACTCTCCTTGGTTTCAAACGGATTACATAAACTGGAAATATAAAAAAAAAAAAAATACTTCATTTGAAAGAAGAGAATCTCAGCTTCATAAAGAGACATCTCTCGTATCTCTGTGACAAGTATTGACAGAGTTAAAGTGAATGTTTCGGACGCGTTTCAGAACGGACCTCAAAGACAGAGAGAAGGGAAAACGCGCATCATGTTTATTTTTCTTTGTTTGACGAAAAGCACAACACTTTGTTTTTATTGTGAGTATCCACAAAAAAAATAGAAACTTAACAGGATCTAATGATGTACAACACTTATATTTAAGATCAAAATTAACAGAGTAATTTGATTCTCTTTTGCACTGATAAGGAAAAAATCCAGCAAAACGCGGGCACGCGGTTTTCGACCCCTAAGGGTTAAAAGGCTTGAGATTTTATGCAACTACTTTAGTCTATGTGGAAGCACAAAAGTATTCATGTGATTTTAAACTTTAATTTTTTTTTTAAACTCACCTTTTCCTTTGTGTTTCTTCTGCTTCTGCTCACTGAGTTTGTCGAGGGGCAGCTCGTTCAGGTCCAGGCTGTAAAGGTTGCGTGCTAGAACCTTGGTAAGTGTCTCCATGGTGAGGGACCACTCTGTGACCAGCTCCTCCCAGCAGGTGAGAGAGGAGAGTACAGACAGCAGGTCGTCCCACAGCTCCCGAGAGATGTACACGTTCAGATTCCCTTTGATCCAGGCCACAATCAGAGTCTGAACAACAGGAAGACAGACAACACAGTTTGGACTACATCAGACCCTTTAACAGATGAACTAGAAATAATAATTTTAGTATTATTTATATATTATATTATCTACCAAATTAATTTTTTTAATTCGCTTTTATTTTTCAGTTATTTCAGTATTTTAATTTTCAGTTTTAGTAATTGTAAGATGCGTATTTAAACTTATTTTATTTAAGTTTTTCATCTAATATGTATACATTTTTTTCATCTTTATTTCGAAAACAAATCTTTAGGTTTTAGTTAACAATAAAGGCACGCTAACATCAAAAAAGAAAACTATAAAGATAACTATATTAGCGTCCACACCAGTGGACGATATCTTTTGTCGTCTGCCGCTTTAAATGCTCAAGCTCTTTAACCCTTTATGACCTGCCATAGAACAATTCCACCAGAGCATATCTTTGTATTTTTACATGCTGTGCTGTCATTTTTTTGAGCATTTTCATATGCCATACATCAAAATAATCCTTACTCTCCCAGTTTGAAGGCTATGTTTGTAATAAATCAATAGTAACTATATAAATATCTCAAAAGTGCAATAAACAAAAAGAAAAAAAAAATATATATATTTTTTTTACATATTTTCTTCAATACAAAAAATGAATAAATGTCAACTTCAAACTTGTCAATGAGAAAAACGTGCACAAAACAATATAAAATTATACAGAATTGATTTGAACTGTTTACATACAATACTCATTCAAAAAAAAAGGCGTGTACTTTCGTTTAGACATAACGCTGCGTGCGTGCGCGCGCCCGCGCTCGCGCGCGTGTGTGTGTGTGTGTGTGTGAATGTCCTTGTATTTGTGAACGTCTAAAGGAGAAAGAAATGATAACATAAAGCAATGGTAAAAAGACAATAACGATATAAGGAACATATAGCAAATGGGAGTCAAACGGGAGTCAAACGCATGGTCAAATGACGCAGCGTGTGACGTCACACCACGTGACACACCCGGGGTCATAGTGCACAGAACGTGATACGTCAATGAGTCATCGGAAGACGTAAATATCAATCGCAGATCTACAGAACATGTGTGCAAAGACGTGCAATTCATTTTTGTGTTGTTGTTTTTTGTGAACGAATATTACGCAGTTTGTACAGACTGATTAGAGGGTGAAAACAACGCAACATGGGCATGTTGGAGGCTTGATCTGAACATGTTACATCTCTGGTTTTGTATGCAAAAAGAATGATTGAGCTAGCCATTTGGTTTCAGTTTCTATAGGCTTTTAAACAGACACACGCAAACGGGAGCGCCGACGCTCCCGTCGGTCTTAAAGGGTTAAAGCAGGATGGATTCTGATTGGCTGTCATTTGTAAAAAAAAAAAAAATCGTTCTGAAAGTGATTCCAACTATATCATTTTTCTGTGCAGTTATAGTTGTGGTGTGGGCTTCCCTATTCTTTTATATTTAGAATGATTTTTAGAATTATATCTTTATCGTTCTTGCTGTGAACGGGCCTTAACACGGACAAACAAATAATTCTTCAAAGATTTCTACTGGCTGTGTTCTAACCAGGTTTCCAACAGCAAGTAATTTTTCTGTACAACTGAAAGTGAAATACTGTGCAAAAAAAAACACAGCTAGCCATTTATGATATGTAGTATGTGGTGAGTGATTTTGGACCATTGAGAATTTACTATGGGCCATCCAGCACAACGCAACAAAAACATGGCTTTTTTTCAAAGTTGTGGCTGCTTACCACAAAGACTCAGCTTTTGCCTGAAAAAAGCTGACTGTTGTGGTATGTTGTAGGGCTGTCACTTTACGTTTGAAAATCGATTGCACAATTGATCGGACCAACCAACAGAATTTCGAAAGTCGAAAATAGGGAATCGATTTTAACCAAATATGTACACAATTAATTTTAAATGAATAAAACAAATAAAAAAGATAGTTGAACAAAAAAGAAACTGAAAAAGAAAATAAAGAATTACGAAAGTGCAGTAGGCGTTGCGAAAGCTGAAAAGAAAATTCCCACCAATTTTACACACTTATAGTTTCAATCAGCTGCTGCTAGTGTTTTGCCAAAAAAATGGAGGACAACGGCGATCAACCTGTGCGACATGAGAGACGAGTGATAACCCCTAATAACTTGAGGAGTTCGATATGAAAGCACTTCGGGTTTTGGATGGTTACGTTCACTTAAAAAAAACACATGGCCTGTTCTCAAGTAAGTCCATTTAAAGTTTCAGTTTTGAACAGTTGTGTATAATAGATTGAATCATTACGTAAAATAATTTTGGAGATTTTTGAATAGCCTAACTCATAAATGCAGCCCTGTTGTAGATTATGCAGCCACTGTCTGATTTGGAGAATCTAGTGGCCCTGCGTGTTTATCTTACACGAACTTCACATTCAATGTAGGCTAGTCCTTCAGTGAATTTTAGGTTTTATTTTCAACCTCTTTTCATGGGCTACAATCGCCTACGTAGACAAAATCTTTGACATTTGACATTTCTTATCGTAAACACAGCCATGTTGCAGTAATGTTTTTCATTGATGTTACGGCAGTCCACTCCGCTTATTGTTTTTCGAGAATGTTGCACTCCTGTTTGTCATTGTGCACGAAACTTCACGCCAATAAATCATCCAAAATATTGCTGACTCAAGCACCCTCTTTATGTTCGTCCTGTTAGTTGTCCGTGGATTGGCCTATATTTGGCGTTGAAAATGGAAACGTCTTTAGACATGGAAAATCGATTTTACGATCGATTCAATGAACACTAATGTCTCAAAAAATCGAAAAAGTGACAGCTGTAGTATGTTGGTGGGTGGTACCTGAAAAATAGCCCCTGCCAAACGGCCCGATAAAGTGTTACTCTTCTTCCCATGAGGCATTATGGATGGAGGCCTCTTCATCACACACTCAGTTACCCTTAGCAATACCAGCAAGACCTGTTCCCTGTGATGGACACAAACACACTCATGATGAGCTGGACAAGAGCTTGAGCAGATTTTTTTTAAAGCAGACACCTGAGACCAGCGTAATGAAGTGTAATGTGCATGGACATACCAGGTCTTCTGGTTCATGGTTTCATGCATAACCAGACTGCGGTATATGTTAAGCACACGCTTGCACATGTCAACATGCTCCTCCAGAAGTGACTTCAGCTCATTGGCTGCCTCTAGAAGGAAGACGTTGGAGGAGTTGGTGATGAAAACCTGCAAGAAGAAAGAGATTGTGGGAGAAATGAGATTAGATGACAAACGCCTGTTTTGCATAAGTGATCTTTGCAAGGTTTGAACCCACAGCCTTTCAGTTACCACTCTGGATCTTGAACCACTAGTTACCTGTACACCAACACCTGGGCTCACCTGTAGTGTGGCCTGGACACCAGCATGGACGTTGTACTCCAAAACCTCAGAATCAGAGGATTTATTCCCAGAACTCCTGCACCAATTAGGGTTTTGATTGTGAACAGACACTGTGAGCCCAATATCCTGCACAAACAAGATAACCATTGATTGGTGAACAATAACAGTTCAGTACTATAGCTATATATTGTTGTTATGCTTGACAACCATTTGGATGTTCAATATTAAAAATGTATGCTGTTTTGCCTGTTTATATATTTAACAAATATAAAAATATAATAACAGATATAATTATATTTATGTATTAATATAATATAATGTGGGTGACTATCTAATACTTCAGTGCACCATTTATGACTCCCTGTTTTATGAAAAAATAATTAAATAAATTATATATATATATATATATATATATATAATATATATATATATATATATATATATATATTTACACTAAAACTCCATTGGCGTTATAATATAAAATAGAAAAGTATGTGACTATTTAATACTTTAGAAACTTGGCTTAGAAAAAGTAAACACGTGAATTGGAAAAAATAAGCCCTGATATAAGCTCCTTGAAGCAACCTTGCCAGACTGATATAATATATCTGGTACAAAGAAACTAGGGACCAAGCTGTGCAGGCCTCAGCGTCTAATAACCGTCTTAGCATTCCTCTGATGTAAACTTCAGAGACACCTACCTCCTCCTCTTTATCAGTTCTCTGATCGTGAGCAGAGTCCAGCTGGCCTGTGAATCGGTCTTCCTCTGGCTCTCTCATAAACACAGGCTTATCCTGCAGAGAGATCCACTCTTGATACACCCGCACCACCTTACGCATGGCTGCAGACTCACACATGGGCAATAGAAACGCCTGCAGAATATAATACACTCACTTATAAATCACAGACAGAATCAGTGTATTGATAGCATATACTTAGAATAATCAGTGACTAAAGATTTGAGATTCATTAGCTGGCCATCTTTCCACTTCATGTGTGCAAACTTGACAGCCATTGCCAGTCCCAAAGACCACAAGTGTACCATTTTAAAGAGGGTTTTTGAGATCCTCAAAAAATGGGCTGTAAAAATCCCCATTCATGTTCCTCTTTGTGAACTGCAATCAACCTGTCTATCACTAGGACACAGAAGTCCCGAAAAGAACAATCAACCTCTCATGACCACTTCTTCAAAATGATCCAGACTTCTTCCTCATTCATTGATATGTAGATTTAGTGAAGTGCTTCTGTGCTACGTGGGAGGATTACCTGTCGAAAGATCTCAGTGATAAAGTTGACATTGGTTCTAGAGGAGCACAGGACCCGGCGCACCACCTCAATGTCGGTGAGGTGCTCTTCGTCCATGCTGCAAAGGCTAGAGGAGCTGGGCTCTCTCTCTGTCAGGGTGCTGGTGTTTGAGTGCGACTGCTCCGGCTCGCCAGCCCCACCCCCATCCAGACCATCTGGTCTCGGGCCGCCATCCTCCCCTCGGGCAGCCATGCCCACCGCCGCTCTCTGAAACAGCAGCAACATTGCAGAAATGCACGTTTACAGCTTGTTCAATGGTGCCGAGACAACCTCAGGAGCAACCTAGAGTTAGATGTGCAGCATTTAGGTTACTAATCCAAACCTTAGTTCACCCAAAAATGAGAACACCATTGAAAGTCCAGGTAACCAAATCTCTTAAGATCAAAAAATTCATAAAAGGTGTTGTAAAATTAATCAAAAGGTTGATCGTTTTATATGTTGAACAGGTTTAATTTAAGGCTTTTCTTCACATATAAACACACAAGCATCCCATTCGTTAAACATGAAGCTTTTCATGCGTGCGTCACATGCTAGAACGAACCTCGTTGGTTTGCATGTTTGATATTTACTATATGTGATGTGCTCTATTTATGTATATATGTATGTGTGTTGATCATTGTTGGCTAGATGTAAATAAAAGCCTACATTATATCTGTTCATTGTATAAAGCAATCATATCTCTTCACAAGTCTTGGAGTTCACCACTCAATTCATATGGATTCATTTTACGACGCTTTTATGACCTTTTTATGATCTTCAAAATGTTGGTTCCCTGGACTTTCAATGGAGGGGCATAAACCTCTCTGTTTTTATTAAAAATAACTTTATTTGTGTTTCGAAGTTTAACCAAGTTTTATGGGTTTGAAATGGCACAAAGGCGAGTAACTGATGACAGATTTTTCATTTCTGAGTGAAATATAATATCACACAAATATCACTAAAAGCCAAGTCAACCAAAACTAATAGTGCTTTACAACCATTACCGCATCATACATGTGAAGATCTGTGTTGCTACCTGGATATTCTTTGGCACGATTTCTCCTTCCATACCAGGGATGTTTGTTCCTGTGTTTGACCGTGGCTCCAGCCAGAAGGAGACCAGCCAGCGAATAAATATGACTCTGGCATTGAGGAAGTTCTCTTTAGTGCAGTACAGGGCTTCATTGGTCTCTGGGTCTCTTTTAACAACTATGTAGTAAGGCTTTGGTCTCATGGGTGGAACCTCTATTATAAAACAGGACACAAATCCAAATCAGACATCTTATCATCCTGGGGCCGTATTCACAAAGAATTTTATCTTACCACTAGGAGTACTCCTAAATCACACTAAAATATTTTAGCTAGGAGTTTTCTCTTAAAAGTTATTCACAACGCCTTTCAGACCTACTCTTAGTAAGGAAAAATGACAACTCCTAAACTAAGAGTGAGTCTTCGTTGCTATGGATGACGTCAATTCTCATGCACGAGCTTCCTCGCAATAATCACGGTGATTGGTTGTTAGATGAAAGGGCGATCATGCGGATCATAACACAGACGCAACAAATCATGGAATTACGACATCTAAATATGTCTGTGTCCTACACAAAATAATAATAGTAATGTCATCGAAATGCATATCATGTTTTTGCAGGCCCCAGTGAAGTGTAATTCTAAAAAGGCAGAGAGAGATAAAAAAAAAAGTCATGAATTAAATTAAATTAAATCAAGGTAGCCTAATACCCTAATGAAAACCGCCACTTGGCTAATAATGAAAAACAACACTTGCATTAACACTTTGCATTAACACATTAATTGACATTCTATTAGCCTAAATAGACTACTTAAAGCAAGGAAATGTTGCTCCTATTGAAGTAATGTAATAGTTGAATGACGGTGGATTATGAACTCACCAAAACGGAAAAGAAAGCCCATAACGCAGGATCAGTTATGGTGTGTTCACACCGAACGCGAATAGAGCGTCAAATACGCGTCTATCGCGTCTAGTTAGACGCTTGAACATTCGCTCGAGTTCAAATTTTTTAACCTGCACGGAAGACATTCGCGGCAAACGCGTCGCCCAATTCGCGTCCAGCTCCGTTCACACTACACGCGACTTTGTCGCTGCAGGTCGCCAGTGGCTGCGATGGAGGGCGTTCCCCCACTACTGGTTGCCTAGTAATGTTTGTGAGTGACATTCCCGGATTTTACTCTATGTTAGACAACAAATACGTTTTCTTGACGCTACAAACACACATTTTGGAAGGAAAAGTCTATCAGTACATAAAATGCATAATATTAAAGATGACCGAGAACAGTGAGTGTTCTTTGCCATCGCGGCTATTTAACTGCAGCAAACGGGCAAATACCGGTCTATCTGGGTTCCCGAAACCATCCAGGCACGGAGTCAGTATACGGTGAATACCACTGTATGTACACGGAGATATATCATACATTATAGGGCAGTTTCTGACTGCTAAAATGAGCTTCTCGTTCAACTTGCCTCGGTCAGACTCAGCACTGAAGTCTCCACTGACTTCACTCCTATTGGTTGTCGCTCCCGAAAGTCGCTCTTCATTTGCATAAAGTTAAACAGATCTCAACTTTGTCGCGCGACAGACACGCCCCATCTAGTCGCCAACGGTCGCTGTCGCGCGTGTCGCCGGAAGTCGCCCACTCACCATTGAAATGAATGGTATCGCGTCGCTTGGTCGCGTGTAGTGTGAACGGGGCTTCATTCGCAACGCCCGGCGCGAATGATGCGTCTATTGGCGTCTTTGCATTGACTTTGTATGTAATCTACTCGCGCAAATAATTAAACTCGCGTTCGGTGTGAACACACCATTACTGCTGCTGGCTCAGTTGGTGCTGAAAAAAATTAATAAATTGGAAATTCGGCACTGGGATATCAAGCAAAACACATGGGAGAGAATTTGTTTGCAGATCTGCAGCAGCAACTGCGAGAGGCGGTGGTGTGCGCTACAATCCTTTGTGAATAGGTCTTAGTGAGTTAGGAGTCCTCTCGACTTCTTTTAAGCTGTCCCAGACTTAGGTGCTACTTTTAGGGCTAAAATGCTTAGTGAATTACTCTTAGTGAAAAAAATTAGGAGTCCTAAAGTTAGGAGTGACACGCCCATTATTTTTAAGAGTTGCTCCTAAATTCGCCAGTTAGGAGCTACTTTTAGCCTTAAAATTCTTTGTGAATACGGCCCCTGAGCAATTATAACTAGCTTTGTCATGGCAAAAAATAGCTAATCAAAAACAATGAGACATAAAAATTGTTTATTTGTCATGAAGGATTTTCATTAACTCTTACCCAGAATAGGATTGTACAAACTGGTCTCCTTGGAGAAGTTGGGGAAGATATGGGGCAGGTAATACTTTTTGAAATTGGCGAACAGGAAGGCGAACCCCTTCTCGTGGTTCTCCTTGCACTTCCACTCCAGGCTTTTGGCCTGTAGGAGCACAGAACACACATGGCAAGCTGAGCACATACACAGCAGCTGGGACAGAACAGCCTGTTTGTGTTTTGTGGAGGACAGTGGGGTTGGTGGAGGCAGGCAGTGCGTGGTGCAGTTGTTTATGTGAGGGAGGGTGTGTAAGCAGAGCAGCCGTTGTAGCGCCAGGGAAACGCACCACTGCAGCAAGGGTTTCTGGCATCAACTGCATGCAGATCTGGGGTCAGTGGCATGTAAGTTTGGTTTCCACAGCTTTAGCGTTGGGTCTGCGCCAGCCGTGTTAGCATCAGCAGTGTTAGTAGGAAGAGGGGAGTACCTGGTTTACCATGTATTTTAGTAGAGCCTCCAGGAAGTAGCCAGTGAGATCCTCCTGGGATTTATCACCTGACTGAGGAGGCACCAGCGGGCTGATCTCCTCTGGAGTCACTTGAGCTGCAGCAATGGACAAAAAGATGTTTTAAAGGGGATATAACAAGTTTAATTTACTATGCAGAGATACTCAGAAAGCTCACAGCACAGTCCACAAAAAACATTTATTAAAACAGAACAGGTCATTCAAAAGTAGTTGTGGTTATGGGGCACGTTTGCTGCGTGATGTGGCGCATGAAGGTGGCTTTCTGCTGCTTGCAAATAACTCTTTTGAGGACACCGCGGATTATGAGCCATTCATTTGCCGCTCTGATTGCACTCTGCATGATGACACTGCATTCTCACTCTCGCTCATATCCAAGGTAAATCACCACCACTGTCATCCCCTAGTATGCGCTGTTGAATCAGTGACGTCATCTTCGGCTAAAATGTATGCGCAGGTTACTTTACTGACTGAACAAGTGTGCACCCAAGTGCGAGTTCTTCCACATGCATGCAAATCACACACTACAGTTCCAGTGCAACCACCTCTAATAGGTTAGTCTCAGGTTTGGCACTCCCGGGTCCGGATGACAGCTTTCACATTACCAATTTTTCATGCGAACTGTGCCCCATTAAGAACTAAACTGCCAGTGTGAAAGCACCCTATGACAACCCAACAATGCGCCAGTGTTGTTATTAATAAACTAAAACTATTGAAAATAATTTTCATTAATTGAAATCAAGTTGAAATAAAAATAATAGATAAAAAAAAATATTCTAAAGGTTGGAAAGAGGATGGAAAATGGTCATGAAAATGAATTGACGACTATTTTGGTGAGAGAAACCTTGACTAACACTACACATGACCTTAAGAGACAAAATAAAAAATGTAAAAAAGCTTTGTGAAAGATTGTGGTTATCAGTTTTCATGAGACAGAAGGTCTGAGAGACAGCGAACAAACACTCACTCTCCTGAAGGTTAAGGGGAGGGCTGATCAGATTATCCAGGGTTCGGGGGCCCAGCTCGGACTGTGGTGCAGGGAATCCTGGGATCAGACAGGCGAAGATCCAGAGCTGCTCTCTCAGAGCATTGTGCTGCAGAGCCTGCATCCACAGAAGAAACAGACGCACTCCTTCCCTCCGGATCTATGCACCACACATACAACATTATTGATTACAATTTTTAGCTGCTCTCACAGCCTTGGTTGTGTCAGCAGAAAAAAAAGAAGTTGTTTCAGAGGCTATATTTAATACGTCGTAATAAAAAATAAGTATCGAAAAATATTTATTCTTAAAAAAAGAACAATAAACACTCATACAATGATTATTGAGATACCGTTAAAATATTGTAAACTATTTATTGAAATTGAATACCTTTAGGGAGTTTCCAGTGTGTAACAGTTTCTTGAGAACGAGACCTATGAAGCAACACAGTTGTTTAGTCTGAGGAACAAATTCATAACTTCCAAATGAGCTGGCTTACTGAGCTAACTGGATAATTCTGGAAAACATGTTTGCTCTGGTCTCTGCTTATAAGCTGTCAGTGATGTTTATTTGTTTGTATAAATATGTAATGTGGGTTTCCTGAGAAGAGAGCAAAATAAAATAAAACTGAAAATTATTTATCCTTCATGTTAAAGCCAGTCTAAGTATTGTTTATCTCATTTAGTCAGTGATGAAGGACTGTAATGTCAGAGTTCTCGGTCAGATCTGGGTGTTTCTGGGGCCCAGATCCTTGGCATCCTCTGTGTTTATCTTGGTGGTCTGTGTATCCTTCTGCTAAAAGACTTCAAAGCAGAGGAAAAGGAGAGACCACCGGCCAATACAAGATGTTAAGCCACTAAAATCAGGCGCAAAGCATCACAAGATACATTACATCTCTTCTATGGTAATTATTTGCCCTTTGTGGCATCGCCCACACTGTGTTGCAGAGTTGAAGCACAGTGAAGCTGGGGTCAGATTTAACTAATCATGTGACAAGAGTAAGGAGAGATGACTGACAGGACGATGGCAGAGGATGTGGTGGGCATCCTGACCATCATTATTTATCAGACATTTTATCTGGTAAAATGTGGGGTCAGAACCACCTCTCCCTATACACATGTACACGTGATCGTGAATTCGAAGAGCAAAGCAAGTGCGCATCCAAAAGCGATTTCAATACCCTGCAAATAGTTAGCAGCTCCCTGATGCTCGCAAATTATATACAATATCTCCTAAGTGTATTGTGTGAAAATATCCTCACGAGACATAACTAATAATCGTAATCTCAAAATAAGACTATTTTTTCACAAAAATTGTTTATATAATAATAAATTAATTTACTTCAGTAAGGAAGGATGCATTAAATGAATCAAAATTGACAGTAATAACATTTATAATGTTACAAAGGACTTCCATTTCAAATAAATACTGATCTTTCAGACTTTCTATTAAATCGCAGGGGAAAAACGTTCTACAAAATTCTATAATTGTAAAATATTAAGTAACTGTTTTCAACATTGATAATAATAAAAAAAAATCTTGAGCACCAAATAAGCATATTAGAGTGAGTAGAAATGTTCACCTATGCTGTGGAACTGCCATCTTCCTTGTATTCGCTCTGGTAACAGCTGTAGGATTTTCTGCAAGATAAGCACATGGATTTGAGACATACATAGTATATAAAAATTTGTACATGTACTTAAACATCTCAATAAATATATCGAGAGATTAAAATATTAGTGTAGCACATATTTAAATTTCAAAACAGATTTGTGCAAACACGCAATACTGGGCTTCCTTGCGACATTAAAACATGTTGGAATGTTGAAATAGCTCTCCTACACAAAGACATCATGCCTGTCTCGTCATGATGGTGAATTTAAAGTTCACCATTCACCATTAGAAACAGCCCATAGGGGCATACTAGGTGAGGAAAAGCTAAAGCGTGACTCATTAGAAGTGCTTTTGGGTGCGGCAAAGAACACCTGTTTTCTGTTTGTGAAAACAGTTTGTGAGGCGCATGGGTTATCTGTCAGCCGCAAGTCAATCACTCTCTTATCAATGATTTCATTACTGATGACAATGCTTCAGCAAATACTTAGTGGATCATACATATAACAATGTGGACTTATTGGACCAGATAGGAGTATTTGAAGAAGAGGCTGACACGATGAAACCAAACCTGATGAGGTTGAGCTAATGCTAGTGCTTATCTACATTTCTTACCTCAAATATAAAAAGAATAGAATCAAGCTCCTCTCGTTGCGATTTGTGACCTACAGGAAAGAGCAAACAAACACAAAACATGTTGAAAGTCACCAAGGGATCATCAGAAACCCACAGGCCTGATATTAATAGCTCAACAAACAAGGATTACCTATCTGCTATGGAAACATGGGCACTCAACATGTGCCATCAAGACCAGCTCAAAGCAATCTGTTTAATCAATTTTAATGAAAGATGTACAAGTATTAAGAAAAGTACATCTGGATAGAGAGCGAGCAATGCCCTAAACTATTTTTTGTCAAGATTTTGTTATTTAAAGTCGCATTAAATGGAAATTCTATTTTCTAAATTGCATGTTATAGATCTTATTGTGAATGATTCATCTACGCATACGTTTCATTTTCAAAAAGTTTTGTTGACCTTTTTAATCAAAATGTAATAACTCAATGTTCCGGTTAAAACATTTCTGTGGTAATTAATGCCAGACTTCTTCAATCATTTTGGTCACTTAAAGGGGCTATATGTACGAATTACATGTTTTAATGTGGCACCCAGCCGGGTTTGTGATTCCACTCCAGTAAACCTCGGTTCCCTGCAGCAATACGTAAAGCCAGTAGTCACCAATTTAGGTTTTAAAATTGACAGTGATTTTAAACTTGACAAGCAGATAAACACGGTGGTTAAAACCAGTTTTTATCATTTGAGGCTTTTATCAAAAATTAAACCTGTTTTATCTTTTGATCTTTTTGAGCACGTGATTCATGCTTTTATTTCGACCCGTTTGGACTACTGTAATGCACTTTACATTGGCGTAAACCAAACCTCCCTTTCACGTCTACAGTTAGTCCAAAATGCAGCTGCTCGCTTGTTAACAGGAACCCGGAAACACGAGCACATTACTCCCATCTTGGCCTCGCTCCACTGGCTCCCTGTACATTTTAGAATAAATTTTAAGATTTTAATGTTTGTTTTTAAGTCACTAAATGGGTTGGCACCTCAGTACATCTCTGAGCTCTTGCACACTTACACCCCTTCAAGGTCACTGAGGTCTGGTGGTCAGCTGCGGCTGAACGTGCCCAGGACCAGGCTAAAGACCAGAGGCAATCGCTCCTTTTCAGCAGTTGCCCCCAAATTGTGGAATGACTTACCTCAGCACATTAAAGCTGCGCCCACCCTCCACACTTTTAAATCGCGTTTAAAAACATATTTTTATTCCCAGGCTTTCAACTCACCATGAGAGCTGTTGTGGTCTTCGTTGTCGCTGTAATTACTGATGCTATTTATTTATTGGTTTTTATGTTTTATCTCTGTAAAGCACTTTGGTAACCTTGTTGTTTTTTAAATTGTGCTATATAAATAAAGTGGATTTGGATTTGGATTTGGATTTAATCGCTTTTTTATTGCTAATGGGTGAACCGCTGAAAAAACCTAGACCTTCCTCGACTTGTAATCTGTAGACTGATTTTTATGTGAGGAACTTGGGTCATTTTTGCCAGGTAAATCTAAAGTATGTGATGTTTGCAGATGACTATGGCACATGAAACGAATGCTTATACAATGTTCAGGATAATGCCGAAAGAGCTATTCTGTATTGTAATGTTAATGAGTCATGCAATGAAAAGAGACTAAGTCAAACTATAGTCTCACATAGCCAGATTATGAAGTATATTTGAGACTATAGACTATATAATCAAACTATCCCAACAGCGTCATTTTAATTACCGCATCAGTCGACATGATGCCGCTGAATTGCAGAGTTTGTGTAAACATATCCACATCGCTATGATCACATGCTTTCTTAACTGCAGTTTTCTCACCGCTGTCATTGTTGTTGTGTGTTTTTGTTATTAAGAGAAAACAGTGCAGCACATATTTACATATTCATCTAAACGTCCCTCTCAGCAGGGTGGATGGGGTTTCAACTTCTTTTTACTTCTAAGCGAACAAAAAAAAATAACTTTCTGGCTGGAGTTCACTTAACTGCAACTGGTGTTGCGGATAACATGGGTTTCTGAATTCTACATATAGCCCCTTTAAAACCCTGACCACTTTTTTACAAACAAAAGTGTAAAAAAAAATGTTGTGTCCAAACTAAAAAAATTTTTTTTTCTTTTTCAATAATTCCAATTCACTCGACTTTAAGAACCTACTCTATACACGAGCATGAACAAGGACGCTTAAGAAGCTGACTCAGAATTGCGTCAGAATTTAATTCATAATGTAATGGAACTGTTGTCAGCAAGCAATGTAGCACGTCCTGATTTTGCAGAGTCAGACGTGTTCCTGGGTCTACATATTTTGTTGATCCTGGAACAACATTCCTGTCCGAAAACTTAATCATAACCTTATGCCTACCCCTAAATCTAACCCTACCCATAAGCTATACCAAAATCAGAGGGAAATGATAGGTGAATAACACTATGTAGAAGTGCCTAACCCAGGTTGTAAGCCTAAACTTGACATAAACTGTAAACTTGTTCCTCATTGGGTTGATTGAAACATGTTGCATTTGGTGAAAGCAGGTTCTGCAAGAAAAGTAATGGGGGCACATTGAACTGAGATAAACTCAGTTCAATACAACAGCATGATGCAGTGGTGTGCACGGGGGGGGTGGGCTTCAAGCGCCTGCACCTTTTGTCTCAAAATGTATTGTGCCCCTCTTTGATAATTGCAAATAATAAGAATAATTATTATTATAAATAGTATAATAATAGATAACAATACACTTATACACTATTGCCACTTACAATAATAATACAAAAAATATTATATACATTTTTTTTTGCGGAAGCATTTGGCGGAGATGTGATAGGTGGAGTTTCCTTTGCAGCGCTATGTACGCCACAGTTCGCCGCTATTCTTCAAACTACAGGAGCAGCAGATAACGTAAGCTAATATGGAAAAGTTACTGTAAAAGTTGCGGCAGCATACGAGTTATGCTTAACTAAAATAAAAGTATAACTCGATTTCAGCCGCATTCTGAGTCTGACAATGTCATTCGTTTTTATCCAAGGCAAGTGTTATTAGCTTGGGGAAATACATCTAGTGAAATGAAATCTTAAGTCCATGTCCAACTTGTAAAACTTTTAAGGAATTTCTATCTTTGATTTCATAGTAACACTTTACAATAAGGTTAATTTGTTTATTATTCATGTATTAACTAACATGAACTAACCATGAGCAACACATTTGTTACTGTATTTGTTAATCTTAGTTAATAATAATACACCTTTTAATTGTTTGTTCATGTCGTTTCACAGTCAGTGCATTAACTAATGTTAAAGGTGCTATATGTAGCTTTTCTTCTAAAATGAATCCTTTTTTTATTGCCCGTGTGTGAACGGGTTGTAATCACACATTACAATGATCCACTTGTCGGGTTTTGCCATTACCTCTGAAGGCCAGTATTCTTATTTCTATGTGAAGGCTCGGTCGGATTTACCACGAAATCCATCGGATGTGACGTGCATGCGCACTCCCGAGCCTCTCTCCTTTTTATATACAGTATATGCGACGGCACTGCAGCGAACTACCATAATTCCTCAAATAAAGACCGGGGCCTTTATTTACCTGAACTGCAGATGGTAGCCGGCTTTTATTTGAAGCAGGCTTTTATTAAAGGCAGGCCTTTATTTCTAATTCGCGATCCCCGCCCGTCAGCCAAGTTTCCATGGTGACGCGTCATGCTTGGCACGTGTTCACCACAGTCAAAATAGTGCTGTATGACAGATGTAGCGCTTTTATTTCTAAATATTAACAAACTTGCTTACCATGTCATCAACTATCTTCTATTCTGACTGTCAATTCAGTGTAAGTGAGTTTGTTTTGTCGTTTAAAACCCTTTATAATTGATCCTGATCTGTAACGTGAGATGGGCACCGCAGTTCAGAGATTCCTGTCTGTTGGATTTGTACGTTACACAGCGCGTGAATTCTTCAGTTTCTCCCGAAATGCATGAAAGTAAGTGGCCGGTGAACTGGGAGAAGAATAGAGTAGCCTAAACTTTATACTTACACTGTGTATCTGATATGAATATAACACGTCGCCAAATATATTTGAATGGATTATTGCTGCGTCCATAGACACCATTGTGTATTTTACAAATTATAAATGTATTGTTTTGCTATAAATCTTATCTATTTAAATGTCTGAAACCTAAAATAAACGTGGTTAAAAACACTGAATAGTAGTTGTGATATATGACAAGCGCTGAGCGCGTCCGTCTTTGAGTGTACACTAATTTTTCCCCGGCCTTAATTTGAGACCGGCCTTTATTTGTCCGCGTTGACCACGTACCCGGCCACTATCAGAGGCCCGGCGTTTATTTGAATACCGGTTTTTATTTGAGGAATTACGGTACATGAGTCTGATAACACCAAACGACCTGCCTCCAGCACAACACAGACTCCAACACAAACTCCACATAAATATAAAAAACAAAAAAAGTTTTATCATCTCGTCAGGCCAAACGTGAATCGGATCAACTTCGGACGAAAACACATATCAACATCAGCAGAGCGTTTGAATTATGGAGAGACCTCCGCTTTGTTTTAGGTATAGGTATATATTTAGGTATAAAAACAGACCCGGAGTTGGCTTTCATCCCTATTGTGATGCATTCTCCGGTGTGTTGAAAGTCTCAGTGTGGCCGGTACCATGAGCGCTCTCTTGAGTTCGAGCACGCGCACGAGCGCTCTTGTAAAAATTGGTTGCAATCTGAAACATCACCGCTAGAGGCCGCTAAAAACTACACATAGCCCCTTTAACAAATACTGTTTTAGCAAATGCTGAAATTAATATTAACTAAGATTAATAAATGCTGTAGAAGTGCAGTTCATTAGTTCATGTTAAAAAATTGAACTAATGAAACCTTATTGTAATCAATAAGTGGTGCTGATTAATCAGTACCACTGATTATTGTAATCAATAATCAGTGGTACTGATTTCATGATAGCTAACACTATATGCATATAATACATAGGCTACATCAAATTTACAACATCAACAAAACCAAACATGAATTCCTCATAATTACCTTCTTAATTCTCAGTTTTGTTTGGTAAAGTAAATACTATTTTTAATATTATAATAATTTTCATTTGATGTGTTATGCATTCTATTTGTATCAACATATTTTCATAGAATGCCAAGGAAATAAAGGATAAAAAGAAGAAAAAAACAGGGAACTTTTTTTGCCTTTTTTGGTCTGTGCACCCCACTGGCATGATGGTATGCAAAAGTTTTGCTGAACAAGTTAGTAACTAAAGTAACTAAAACTGTCAATGTTTATACACATTTAGGGGGGGCAATTGCTGGTATAATTGCTTGTTGCAAGGATACCAATCTGTACCAGCTACAGTGCAGAAGAACAAGCGAAAATGTTAAGACATCAAATGAGAGGTCAACGGCAGTGAACGGTTCTCTGCATACTCAATGAGCAACTGTGCAGTGTTCCAAGACACTGGCTGTGCTCTCTGTGCACTACAATGAGCCCGTGTGACCGGACATGGCTAACTGAGGGCTGGCTAATTTTCGTCATAAGCCATTTCATGGAAACTTGCTCATTAACACTGAATTCTGACAGTGTGCCTGCAGGGAGCACACAGTGAGTAGGCCAGCAGAAAAACAATGCAATCGAACCTTGAAAAACATTAAACTATCAAACAACAGTCAGAAAAAAAATTCTCAAGACAAAACTAAAAGAGTGGGTGAGCGAGAAAACAAGGCAATGTAGTTCTTACCTTTCTGTTTCAGGTTAACCTCAATGGTGACAAAATTTTCAAAGAACACATAGTAGATGTAGGAGTAATTCTGCTCGAAGAGGTGTTTGAGTTCAGCAGGCTCCGCATTTTCTACCAAAAAAAATACAAATAACAATAAATCAGCTAGACATTTAGCTTTTTTTTTTCAAAACCAAGAAAGTTGCACAACAACTAGAACAACAGTTGTACAATTTGAAATATTGCAGGAAAGCTGGCTTCTGATCAACTCCGGCCGGGTCACCTAGGCGAGGGTGTCTGATGTTGAAAGACCCGAAACACCCAATGACCTCACGTTCCACTGAGGATGTGTCCAACGCATCTGCATGATGAATGTTTTACCTTCTGGTATTTATGCATAAACCTTATGATCAAAAGAACTTTAGGATCATGACAAACAAACATTACTTTATTGTGTACGGTGTAAAATACCCCTTAAAGGGTTACTCTACTGGTTTTTCATATTAAACTACGTTATTCCCTTAGCTAAGACTACTCTACACTACTCTAGTAACTGTATTTAAATAGGGAAAAGTGGAGGTGTTTGGTCGCTTCTCTGCTTGGATCCTATTGAATGAACAGGGCTGAGATAAGATCTAACAAAGTTTCGCAGCAAGACAGCGATTTAGTGCACGCACTGAGACGAGAGAGGTATGCATCAACTCGTCTTAGTTAAGGGAATAACATAGTTTAATAAGAAAAACCAGAGTATCCTTTTAATGCTTGGTCTCTCTTTCAAGCACACAACCTGTCTAGTTTATAATTTGTCTCTTTCAGCATGCAGGATGTGAGCGGGTCTCTATAAGGATGTCTACTTCAACCTGCAGCCCAGCAACACAAGTCAATATTTGTGCTTTAAAGCTCCTTCACACAGTCCAGCTCCACTCATCATCCTAATGCAGCCGGTCCTGGTCACAGACACGTTCCCGCAGTGTCCAGCAACCTCATGCTTCATTCTGTTTATAGAGCTGTGAGCCAGCATGAACACCAGAGCCAACACAGAGACCTGGGTATCATTGGGCATAAAATACTATTTAAACTTGCTAATTGCAAACTTCAAATCATGAAACAGGTTTGTGTTGCCTGACTTCGATGACCGGTATCGTTGGCACAGTTCGCAGTGCACGCTGCGATATTAATCGGATGTTACATGTTCTGTCTCTAAGAAATGCACATTTGACAGTAGAGTTGATGAGTAGCTTGAGTTGGGATGCAGATGTACATTTATATTCATGAACAAAAACAGTAACATCTGTAAAAAATGGTAACACCATTTGTACATGGTAAAATTATAATATTCTTACTGTTTTGAGTTTTATTCAAATGAATCATTGGTCTTCCATAGTAGCATACATTTAGATCATGATAACCACAGTTAAAACCAACCATATATACAGCACCTCACTTCCATGGTAAAATGCAACTATAGCTATGGTTTCTATGGTATTTGTATGAAAAACAGTAGGCTAAATATACAGCTTGTAGAAAAATATACAATATACAAATGGTATAGGCCTAGCTTAATCACAAAAAAATACTGTAATTATATTCCATTACTCCTTTATTAATAATATGAATCTCTACATTAATAATATTATAAAATTTGATATGAAAATCCCACATTTTTGCCACAATACAATGGTGCAGTTAATGTTACAATAAATCCACTGTAAATGATGGCAATTTGTAGATTGAGAAACCTTCTGACTGCATCTGTCACATTATGTTCAGCCTAGTTCTTTATAATGGACTTTTAATTTGTTTTCATGCTCATCATGTGTTCCTTTGTTCAGTTTTCTCTCTTCATCATTAGTTAATATGTGTCAGCTGTGTTCTATTAATCATCCTCATTTGTGTTTGCTATATAAGTTGGTCCCTCACAATCATTCTCTGTCCGATCACCGTTATGTGTAAGTGTGTGTTGCTCAACCTGTTTGCCTGTCTTCTGGATTGTAGCCTTGTATAATTTAAAAATGATCCAAAAAATGCTTTTTCGTCTGCTTTCCTGCGAAAGTTGAATAAAAATTCAATAGCCGAGAGGTTTCAAGAATTATGGAATTTCAATGAAACTGTTTTCAGCTACTGAAATTGAGGGTTAAGGTGCTCAAACAAAAAATTCCTCAAAATGCCCATCCCGAATTCAAACTGCCAATGAGCAGTGAGCCAAAGACCTATGAATTTTACAGATTGTGGTGTATATCAAAAAGCTTTGAGAACAGACAGACAGAGGGGAATTTTGGCTGAAACTACAGTACATGAGAGAGAACAGGCCAACGGATGGAGCAACACTGGCTGTCGGAAATATTTGAGATCTAAAATAGAACAGAGAGCACAAGTGCCTGACAGTGCTTTACAATCACTCAAAGATAATGGCCCTCATCTTTAAAGATGAACTGAACACCATGGAAAAAACAACAGCGCTGACGCTCCTAAACTGTCAAACTCAAGGAAAGCATAATGTAAAGATGCATCTTAAAAAGAGAACTAGGCTAACTAAGATGTTGATGCTAGGATGTTGTGGGTGGTTGCCAGGATATGTGCTGGCTAAGGTATTCTGAGTGATTGCTAGATGGCCACTTTCTGGCCAAAGTCAAAAGAATGCAAGTCTATGGGATTTTTTTTTATCATCCCATCATGCAAAAAACAATTTCAATCACTTAGAATAGTAGTTACATAGCCCTATAAGTATGAACCGGAGTCAGACACTGATAAAGGAAAGACTCTTTGAGAATGAACAAGAGTTTTTCAGCTATTTTGCAATGATGGATGAGCCACACACACACACACACACACACACACACACACGCGCGCGCTATAATGAAGCAACACACACACACAGACATGTTGCTTCATGTTCACTTATTTGTTGTACAGGTGCTCAAATGGCAAATGTGACAGAATGCCTACCGATACCGAACAAGAAAATATATGCTGCATGGAGAAAGAATAGGTATTAGAAGACATTAGAAGAAGAGGTTAGAAGACACAACAGCTTGAAGTGACTCCCTCATGTACAGGGGCGGCGTTTGCGTATGGCAGAGTATGGCCATTGCCATACCCTAGCAGTCAGAGTTCAGATAAAACATCAGCTGATGATGATGATGCTCGTTAAAGATTTTAGAAGGGCTTTTTAAACCCCCTAAATTTTCACCCCAGCCCCCCCAAAAATGTGCGTTTCGTGATCGCTCAGGCAGTCGTCACCTTTAAAAGTCATTTTAAAAAAAGCTCATTCTCAACCGGCTTCTCCGCAGCGTCAGCGTCAGAACAAAAGCAGATGAAAAAAACGTGCATGCATTTATTGATAGACCGTGTAGGCCTATAGTATCTTTCTATCTGTGTAGTTCTTTGTTTGTCATAAATGCAGTTTACATTAAATGATGCTGGAGTAATTAAACACGGTTTCCCACTGTAAAATCTGGGCTTGTTTATTTATAAAATATTCATTTCATATAAACGAGTCTTAAAGATCACCATGCTGATTGCGTGAGCAAAGTGTGCACTTTTCTTTAAATCACGCAGCACAAACAGAATGGCTATATAGGCTACTTAATTACAGTCTTGTGCTGTTTTATAAAGGCACAAAGCCATATCACGGTTTCGGTGTTGGGAAAAGGGAGAAGAGAGAGTTCGGCAAAAGGTGGATTCGAACTCGGGTCGAACGCGTCAAAAGCTGATTTCAAGCACCTCACGACGCCCTCGCCCTACGCCACTGTAGATATTCAGTGTACTCACGTTCATTTGACTGCATCTCGTTTTGTTTGATTGATAATGATGTGGACGGAGCATGGTACAGATAGTTGCCCCGAATTTGATTGGTGAATAAAACTCAAGTTGTTGTGATGCCAATCGCCTCCGCGATTCTGTCTGGCCTAATAAGCTGTGAGCTATCCCTATTTTCTTTCCCTCCTGACACAACGCGTCAACTTATAAGTTAACTTAACAGTTCTTTGTGCATTTTGTTAATGTGAGGTATATCGTTCGGTAATGTCGGTAATTTAACGTTATGCCAGAGGGAATGCCATACTCTAGGTTTTTGTGAAACGCCGCCACTGCTCATGTATCCACTGCGTCTTCAGCAGATCTGATGTCTGGAGTACATTAAGACTGTTATGTTCACTCTTACATCCAACAACAAAACACCTGAATTGCTTACAAGACATTCTTGTCACTACAGCTGCTCCGGCATGGAGAAAATGACAGAATATGTACAGCTCACTCAGGGCGGACACTGTGCTAATACGGCAGAATCCGTCAGCAGTCGCCGGCAGAGCCTAAGCGATGTGACGTCACATAACGTCAGATAATTAAACCGGCTTGTTCTATGAAACTGTTGAGGTTTTATGGCGATTCAAAAATATGAGTGGCAGGATTTGTATCATTTTAGGGTGGTTGTGTACTAGGTGTTGCACAGACAAGTTGACTTTAATGCTCTGCCATGACGCTTTAAGCTTGGCGTCGACTAGTCACTAGTCATAGCCTACAGAGGACGCAACCAGCTGACATCTGTGAGAAAGAAATATAACGACATAAAGAACTGATAAAAAATAAGCTGTTATGTAGGGGCAATAGCCTTGTGAGCAGTGCTGTCCGAGTCATATTTGCCATAGATGTACACACAAGGCAACCCACGTTCGAGTCTCAGCTCGCTGTTCAGGCTTATTTGTTCATTAATGACGTCATCAGTGACTAGTCGACGTCGACTAGTCACTGATGACATCATTAATAAACATCGTTTTAAATGTTGACTTTAAAAAATCTGAAATTGTTCAAACTATTGTGTACAAAAAAACACTGCCAACACACGTTCAAATAACTGAATTTTGCATAAAAGGTCCCCTTTAAAGTAAAGTACAAAAGTAAATGTAATGGAGTCAATGTACTTCGTTACTAGCCACCTCTGTATAAGTGCATTAGTCATAGTGGTGTAGTCATTTCAATATTGGCAATCAATCAACAAGATCTCAGCCAGTTCACAAGTTACTGAGTGTGCGGCGATCTGTTGAGAGCCCATTTATGACTGACCTCATATAAAATATGACTGTTGATCACAACAGCAATTCTCAAGCTCAGCATGGCAATCTGTGCACAGAAAAGCTAATGTACTGTATGCAGGACGTCAGCTTTGAACTAAATCAACTTTAGGTTCACATAAGAAGTTAATTTCAAATAGTCGCAGATGCATTTGAATATCAGCCAGTTCTTAAACCAAATCTCAAACAGTATTGTGTGCTTCCTATCAGAGCAGTTTCTCAAACACACCCATCCGTTTATTTAGGCAACTTCACTTCCTCAGGTCCACAAATGCACAAAAGCTGTTGTTCACAGGGGCTGATCTAGGCCATAATAAGTGGATGTGTGAATAATGTTTAATAATGTTGAGCTTATCACTTCAGGGAAACATAGCTTCATTGCTGTATAATATGCATTTAAAATATGCAAGGACCTGGGGATACTTAGCCTACAACACAACATTAAATTAATAACTTGCAATTCTTTGTTTAGTGCATTAAAAACTGCAATATATTATGCAACACCATTCAGATGTCTGGAATCAGTAAGATAAAAAATAAAAACTTTTATTCAGCAAGGAAGGACACATTAACTTGATTATGAGTGACAGTCAAGACATATAAAATTACTAAATGCTGTTCTTTGGAATATCCTGAAAGTATAATAAAAATGTATAATGGTTTCCACAAACGTGATATTAAGCAGCACAAATGTGTCCGACATTGATAATAGTAAGGAATGTTTCTTGAGCAGCAAATCATCAAATTAGAATGATTTCTGAGTGAAGATTTCTGAGTAATGATGCTGAAAATTCAGCTTTGCATCAAAGGAGGAATACATTTTTAAAATATATTAAACCAGAAAATGTTTATTTTAAATTGTAATAATATTTCACAGTATTACTGGTTTCATGTATTTTTGACCAAATAGGCTAAATGCAGCATAGGTGAAAATATGAGACTTTCAAAATCATTTAAAAATATTACCAACCCCAAACTTTTTGAACTGTAGTGTATATTTCTAGCTTTCTAGTTTGTTTTGGGGAAATTAAAATAAGCAAGCAAAGCCACCACAGTTTTGCTCCTTCTCCCCTAAAAATATCATTTTGAAAAGTGCAGAAACTAAAAATATTTATGAAATAATATAAAATATGCAAACACAATATACTGAGGCAAAAAGTTAATTAATAATTAGGGCTGGACCAGAATATTCGAATATTCGAATATTCGTTCGGTGGGTTGGTATTCGGTTTGAAAATGTGACATTCGAATATTCGTTTTTTTTTTTTTTTTTTGCAAATCTGGCATCCCCCCTCGAAACGGTTCTCATTCGCGCTTGTAGCCTATATGTTTTACACTATAAAATCTGGTGAAATACAATACTTTACATATAAATCCATTATAGCTAGGCTACTTAATAAATATATTTGCTTCTTGGACTACTAAAAGTGTTCCTGCAACGGGAGTATTCTCTGGCTAGACCGCAGAACAGTTTGCATGGACAGATGTGAATGCCTGAGCTTGTATTTTGGGTTACGCTACATTGCTTTGACATTGTGGAAAATAGAATAATAGAAACAAAATATATTAAAATGTATGTAGTATTAAAATGTATAAATGTATGTATTATATCACTAGTGCAGTGCCCATTCTCGGAGCATATAAGATAGCATATCAGAGTCCATTCTCTGCTCGCGTGAGGCGCTCCGCTTCTTCATTTAAATCTACTTTGTCAGTAATTTGTTAGTGAGACTATTAGACTAGCCTACCTTATTAGAAATATTGCTTAAGTTACAGACCTGTGAGTGTTTTATATCACTAGTGCAGATCAGTGTCCGTTCTTCTCGGAGCATAAGCTCTGCTCGCGTGAGGCACGCGCTTCCCGCTCACGCTGTTCTGTAGTTTATTAAAAGTTTATTAATTCTGAACGTGTCGCGTCTCGCCTGTCTATCTATATTGCACCAAATACACTGCACTCCCTTGTGAAGTCATTTGGATGAACGGTTCTCGAAATAATAATCATGCGCTGATGATGATCGCATGATCATCATCAGCGCATGATTATTATTTCGAGAATTTGAAGCGCATTTTACATGCGCTTCAAGAGGCACACACGCACACTTGCACACACACGCACATTTGCACACACGACACACGCAAGGTCTCTCCCTCTCTTTGTCGTGTGTGCGCTACACGGTTTGGAGCTCGCGAGCAGCTTCCGGGAGATTTTAACTGATTTGCGGGCATCAGGGAGCCGCTATCAATATGCGGGTCTGAGACATAATAGGGATTCCGAAGCTTCGAATATTCGATGTTCATTCCTGCCGAAGCTTCGAAGCTCAAAAAATGGTATTCGGACCAGCCCTATTAATAATAGACCTTACATAATACATTACAACATTCAAACTATGTGTGTTACTATGAAAATCATTCTTACAATTCTTTTTTTTTGTTGCTGTAATGGAAGCAGTTTCCTTGCCATTCATACCAACATCACATTTTCAGTTTTTAAAAACAATCATCAGTGTAACACAATGGCACCAGGAAGCCAGATAACACCACACAGAGCAATTCAGGAAACAGTAACTACTCCACGGCAGCCCAACATCTCTAACAGGACGCTTTAACCAAAGACACTTCACTCAAAAATCTGTGATGTTACATAAACCATCCACATGTCCAACATTCAGGAAGTCAGTGCAGCTAAAACAACTCAGGAATCTGAGGGAACTGGCCTGAGACGGATTCCTTCTCAAACTTCCTAGACTAATCCCACAGGAAGTGCTGGTTTATTTCTGTTGTTCAGTGACATCCCACCCAAATCTTTGCTGTCCCCCACCCAAAACATGAACTAATCTCCACTGGTCAAGAGGCATCTTTTTCCTTCGATTGCATTTTGCATGGCAGACCATGAATTTGAGTGAGATTTATTTCAGGGAGCCACTTTATTTTAAGTTGACAGTTACATTGTGCTTACTCAAATAAGTACATACGAACTACATGCACTTACTATAGAGTTACGGTTAGGGTTTCGAGTTAGTTACTTGTAATTTACTGTTCTTACTATAGTAAGTAATGTGTAACTACCCACTTTAAAATAAAGTGTTACGAAGTTTGGATCTATGAACAATTACTTTCTTTTTCACACCAGATTTTAATTTATTACTTAATTTAAGTAAACTGTAAACTATGAGAATGATTCTCAGCTAATTTGTCATACTCGTCTCAACTTCTAAACATTCTATCACCATGTGAGCCATTACTGCAAAATCATTCATTCAATTATA
This sequence comes from Chrosomus eos, assembly GCA_036326025.1. Classification (NCBI taxonomy): domain Eukaryota; kingdom Metazoa; phylum Chordata; class Actinopteri; order Cypriniformes; family Leuciscidae; genus Chrosomus; species Chrosomus eos. Next base: position 26,367,036 of record CM070832.1, read on the forward strand.
TGTAGGCTATTTATATGAAGTATATAATTGATATGGCATAGAGATAGATAAATAGATAGTTTAATCACTTACAGACAGAATAACCAATTGAACTTAATAGAAAAACTGTCAAAATGTGCATCTATTTAATCTCAGATTCACTGACATCTAAAGAGGTTCCAGTAAAACCAATGCATGTCATATCAAAACAAAACTCACTCCAGACAAAAAAAAAAATACACCTATCAAATAACTGTATATCAGAACACACTTCCAAATGCAAACTTGTCCAATACTGTCAAAAATTCACAGAATTGCAGGTAAACAAACACCATGATTGATGATGGTGCCTTCATTCTCCTCTCTACATAGCATGTTAGCTCCATGCAAGGCAACATTAGGTTCATAAAATAAATACAAATAATGTTATTTCTCACCAATAACGATTCGAAGATGTTTCAATCTTGTCAGCACGTCTTTCTTGGGGTCCAGGACTTTCTGTGTCGATTTCCTGACATCTCCATGAGGTTTTTTAGAGAACATTCCGAGATGTTTTGAAGAGCTAATGATAATCTTCCGTTAATTCCCTCATACATGGAAGGGGTTGTCAAATTCACGGCTCGAAAGCAGTTATGGTTTGTAAGGAAATGTGAGGAATTAGTGGTGAGGCGTGCATTTTGGCAGAGGAGGTCAGACAAAAGAAAAGAGCAGGCAGCCCTCCTCTGTATGTATGTGTCTTGTGAACTACACACCTCTCTGAAGATCTGAAAAAACATGGCGGCGGTCGGAGGACGCGACATGATGAAAAACACCTTCATCGATGCCAGAGTCATCCAACGCTCAGGCGAGGCACACACATCCAGAAACACACCCGACAAGAGCAATATTATTTTATTTTACATTCATCAACAGTGTTTTTGCATAATTTATGTAAAAAAAATAGAGCATTGCACTTCATATTTGATGATAAAAAGGTGTAAGACATTTCTAAACTAATTTCTAAACTGAGGTATGTTACATTTTTGTATTCTTGTTTGAAAGGTTTTATGTGTTTATATTTTTATGTACGCCATTCTAATATTTCTACGCTTTTTGTTTTTTATTATATTTCTTGCCTTTGTGACTCAATGAAGGGTCAATTTCTATTTGCTAATAATTGGGGAAGAAATTGATAAATAGACTGACTGAACAAACGTTTACGTAAACATTCAAAGCAACTCTCTTTTTCATTTATTATAATATTGTTAACGTTTTTGACCAGTATTATGTATTTATCATTGTGAATATTAAATATACTTTACAAACGAAAGAAAATATATGAAATAATGAATTCAACATCTTTGTTTTGTTTGTGTCGATCCATAAGCAGAAGTCTGCATAGTTCACTCCTAAGTTCCACATTTATGAGTTTTGAAAAATATATTTTTAAATCATCCACTTCAGTAAGTAAATAAATGTAAGGTAATACAGTAGTACATATTTGTTGTAAGTTGTTTCCCCATTAACTTGTCCTGTAGGAATACTAGTCTATTCAAGCAAAAAAGTAAAAAAATAATACAAAAAATAATACAAATTCAAACTTCATCTTCATTGTTTATTATATCAAATCTAGGTCTAATTTATATTAGATATAATTTATCTATGTGTGTGTGTGTGTGTGTGTGTGTGTGTGTGTGTGTGTGTGTGTGTGTGTGTGTGTGTGTGTGTGTGTGTGTGTGTGTGTGTGTGTGTGTGTGTGTGTGTGTGTGTTTCTAAAATAATGCATGTCTTCTTATATTATATCCTTTATTTTGTGCAGAAAAAGAAATCGAAAGAAAGATGTTTATAGTATAATGTTTGGTTTCAGTATTATTTTTTGATTGTCAAGTTGTCTAAAAATAAAACTGGATGACCAGTAACTCTGTTCCAAAATATATCAAATAATAACAAATGAGGATTTAGAAGTTTACTTGCTACAATGAAAATAACACAATCATTTCATCTAGTCGTCCATTGATTTATACAGTCTGTTTTTATAGTAGTAAACACGCTCTCCGCAGGACGAGTGGCGGCAGGGAACTGTAGTTCTTTAGATCACTATGAACCATATTACCGAAGATACATGTATCATCATAAAACTACAAACCCCAGAAGCGCTACAACAGCTCACATTCCGCGCCACTGTCCCAGCTTTTCACAGGGTAGCATGGCTTAATGAAGCAAAAAGAGATTTTTTGTGGTTTACAAAAATATGAAACCAGCTAAAGCTACTTAATAAGCAAAAGCTCCCCGTTTCGATTTGATCAAATCCAGACTAAACGACAACTACTAGTCATTTGCAGGATAAACGTTTGTTGTTAGCATGATACATCTAGATGTATCTGTTTTGTTTTTAGCAATAACTCAAGCTAACAAAAACATCTGTGCTCACAAAAAGCATTGATTTGAAGGTGAGAAGCAGTTCACAGCTTTCACGGTAATCGTAGTCGAATAAACGACAGGATGCCAGTGCACTCGAGAGAAAAGAAGGAGAGCAACCATGAAGAGATGGAGGTGGATTTCGCAGAGCAAGAGGGGAGCACTTCAGAAGATGAGGATACAGAGAGCTCTTCTGTCTCCGAAGATGGAGAAAGTTCAGGTACGAATCATTCACACCTTTGACTATCGATCTATCGTCTGTCTGTCTTTAAAACAATTAGACAATAATAAGTATGTATTATTGTTATTATTGAGGAATTGCTGGTCCTTGTTTGACAGCGCCTACAAGTCAGTTGACAGTCCACTTCACATACTGAGCCTGATTCGGTCACTTCTAATTTACTTTAAACATATGATATGAATAAATAAACAATCTGTTTAATTACAGAAATGGACGATGAGGACTGTGAAAGGAGAAGGGTGGAATGCCTTGACGAAATGACCAATCTAGAAAAACAATTCACTGACCTCAAAGACCAGTATGAACAATCTTCTTGTTTGAATTGAATTTGAAGTGTAATTTACATGCACATGTTTCCACTTTTCCACATTGGTCACTAAGTTTGCATGCTTTTATTAGGTTATATAAAGAAAGACTCAGTCAAGTTGACGCCAAACTCCAGGAAGTGATGTCAGGAAAGGCCCCCGAGTACCTGGAACCTCTTGCAACTCTTCAGGAGAATATGCAAGTCAGAACTAAAGTTGCAGGTCAGTCCAAACCGGACATGGGATTTTTGTTCTTTGAAATAGTGATTTTTATTAGGTAAGAAAGTGCATTATCTCACTGCTTAAATAATACATTTATGCATAGGTATCTACAGAGAGTTGTGCTTGGAATCAGTGAAGAATAAATGCGACTGTGAAACTCAAGCAGCGCTCCAGCACTGGGAGGTGAGATTTACAGATGTAATCCACTATTACTTAAACAGCGGTGCATGTTTGAAATGTCTTGCTGAGTCATTATAGAGCCATACAGAAGTGTTTATATTGCTTGAGGCTGTTAGTCAGTTACCACATTTGAAGCATGCATCTATTTAAATGCACTTTCAGAATTAGTCAGCATGAAACAGAAGTTGCGATAGTCATAAATCCGAGTGAAACTGCTTCTCGAACAAGAGAAAAAAATTTGTCCATGGGGAATTGATTGGATGGTTGTTGTTTGCTATTGGTTGATCTCATGTGAGTGACAGGTTGCCCCGCCCTTGCGCAAGTAAACGCATCATCAGAGAAGAGAAGAGATGTCGCTGCAAACGGAGGGGAAAATATTTTGATTAATGATTATGAGGGAACTTACATTTTCAAAAAATAATAATGTGCACGGATAAATCATCTATAATATGATTTATCAACTTATTTCTTCCAGAGTGAGAAACTCTTATTATTTGATACGGTTCAGAGTGAACTGGAGGAGAAGATCAGACGTTTGGAGGAAGACCGCCATAGTATAGATATTACCTCAGGTACTGGAATTATTAATACGGTCACACATAATTTTTGTGTTATTTATGCAATCTTTGTCATATTTCTCTTATAGAGCTCTGGAATGATGAGTTACAATCAAGAAAAAACAAGAAGAAAGATCCCTTCAGTCCAGACAAAAAGAAAAAGCCTGTTGTTGTGTCAGATATCCTTTACTACAACATGCCGTATATAACTACTATGGAAGCTTGTTTCCACCATGGAATAAGATAATAGCGACTTTTTATTAGAGTCGCAATTGCGTGTTATAAAGTAAGAATTGAGAGATATAAAGCTGCAATTCTTTTTTTCCTCAGACTCACATAAATGTGAGTTTATATCGCGCAATTCTGATTTTATAACTCGCAATTTAGACATTATGACTCGCAATAGTGACTGTATATCACGCAATATATCTATCTAGTATATCTATCTATCTATCTAGAATTTGCTTGAATAATAGTATGAGTTTCTTAACATGTTCACGGCCATATATAGTTTACATGTTGCAAGACCTGGATATACTGGAAGACTGGACTGCTATTAGAAAGGTTAGACTGTCAAAACCTCTTCTTTTTTTTTATGTGAAGACATTTTTATTATTTTGTAAGTGATGTGTCACGTTGGTATCTTGTAGGCCATGGCAACATTAGGACCTCACAGAGTAAAGACTGATGGTAAGATATATTAATATTCACAACTATAGTAAAATATATTATTCATTATATATACAGTATTTACATTATCCATTAGTTTTGATATAACTGGAATAATTATACACTACTGTTTAAAAGTTTGGGGTTGGCAAGATTTATTTTACAAATGTTTTTGAAATAAGTATTTTCTGCTCACCAAGGATGCATTTTTAAAAAGAAAAAATACAGTAAAAATGTGAAACATTATTACAACTGCTTTCTATTTTAAAAGTTTATTTATTTCCTGTGATGCAAAGCTGAATTTTCAGCATGTCACATGATCCTTCATAAATCATTCTATATGATGATCATCAATGTTGAAAAAGGTTGTGCTGCTTAATATTTTTGTGGAAACAGGAATCAGGATTCCTAGATGATTGATTGATATTTAATGTGTCCTTGCTGAATAAAAGACCCCAAATTCTTGAAGAGTAATGTATGTAATTATGTATCATATTTTGACTGATTACAACATTCAACTTTTCAGTTACCAACCTCTAGACCACCTGCTGTTATAAGTTTGGCACAAATGTAACAGAGTTAATCCAAATCAGGGTAAACTATTCTAAAATGTCCCTTTTACTATAGTGACCTTGAACAATGTACTCAGGGAAACTTCCTGGATAATAATCTCATCAAATTCCGAAGTGGTAACTTGTTAACCAATGCCAGTTAATTATAGACACAGCATGTATGTATTGTTTAGTACTGTTGATTTGTGTTATATCAGTAACAGTCGAACTCTGCATAATTTGTTGTAGTCTCTTCAAAGAGTGAGAAACACCAGCACAATGCCCGCTCGGAGGATGGCCGCTTGTTTTACGACGGGGATTGGTTCAGCCGCGGACAAGCCATATGTATTGACAAGAAAGACGAGTATCCTACGAGGTGAGGGTTCCTTACCCAGACACGCTCAATTGCCAAGCTCATATCGATTATTCTGCAGCATTTTTCTCCTCTGTCTTTTTTCAAAACAGCGCCATAATAACTACAATCAATCATGATGAAGTCTGGTTCAAACGAGTCGATGGGAGCAAGTCAAAACTGTACATCTCACAGCTTCAGAAAGGCAAATACTCCATAAAACATGCCTGATCTTCCTGAGATCTGATCATATGTCAGTGCGGCAGTCTGAAATGTTTAATAGGGCCATTTTATGTACAGTATATCATGATTTAAATACCTTTTTTATGTTTAAAAACAGATACGTTGGTGTATTGTCTGTCATTTGAAATGTGGGGAAAGCTGATGTTATTTTATTGTATATTCAATGCGACTCCATTTGTAAGATTATTATGCCGGACAAATTCAACCATGTATTTTAATTACAGGTGAAGTTACTACAATGAGGTATTTTACTTTTGTATTTTGACAGCTGGGTTAATGGCGTTTGAACCCAGTTCTGATGTGTAGTCATTTGTAATGCCGTGTCAAGCTACCAAATGGTATCCTACTTTTATTTTTTACATTTCTGCCTCATTACTGTGTTCATATACAAATGACAATTTCCATTCCTTGTGACTTTTCAGTGTGATGAAACGCTCCTGCTCGTCCAACATCTTTTATGAAATACAGATATATTAAGTATTTTTAGGAGTGAATAAACAAGACGTTATCACAACTTCTCAGAGTATCAGGCCTTTAAACTGATGTTTACTGTCCAAGATGTGATCTGATGCTGCTCTATTTACAGTCTAGTCAAGCCATGAATACTTCATATCAGACATTGTAATGTACATTTCAGCTCTGGTCATTAGTTGGGTTTTTTATGTGGGGTTATATCACCACCCTTTGGTTTGTTGTTGTACTGTGCCTGTTTTACATTTCTTGTTTTATCCGTATTTTTGAAAATTCTGTGCTGAATGTATTTTTGTCAGTTTCTTATTAATTCACATTGAACAAACTCTCAAATACAGCATTTCAATATCATAGCGCTTTGTTGTCCTTATTAAATGACACAATTCAATAGTCTAGTTAGAATAGAAATACCATGGGTTAAAAAAGAGACAAGTTGTATAATCTTTGCAAAACTCATTTAGTGAGCGTGGAGTCATAGTATTATCCTTTAATTATGTTTGTTAGATCATTAATACAGCACAAGATGAAGAAGATATAACATAATACTTAAACCATACCTTGGTTTAAATAAAGTAGTGGCCAAAAGTGATGTCCAGAGGGGATATATGTTTTTAATGACCCTACAAGTTTGATTAAACCATTAGATTATGAGGAATATTTTATAATAAAAAAATTAAATAGGAAGGAAGAACAAAAACACTAAACTTGGTTAATCTGACAAAATAATTTGGTAAAAAAAAAGGCAAACTACAGCTATGGGATCAAAATCCCGCCAAATGTATTCCGGCCACGGATTAAAATATAATAAGCGTGAATCAAAAAATAACAAGCATGAATAAAAACTCTAAAGTTTTTATTCATGCTTGTTATTTTTTGATCAAGCATGAATAAAAACTCTTATTCATGCTTGTTATTTTTTGATTCACGCTTATTATATTTTAATCTGTGGCCGCAATACATTTGGCGGGATTTTGATCCCATATACAGCTACAGGTTTTATTTTACTATGCAAAACAAAAAATGCACAGAAAAACAAAAATCTCAGGAAAATTCATACATACGCATGCTGCCTTAAATTTTTAAGTACAATCAACTTATTTGAGTCATTTCAACTTAAATTACATTAAACTGAGTTGAGGCTTATGAAGTGAATGAGTTGAAAATTGCTTCAATTACTTTGATGAGTTACAGCAATGTAAAAACTTGTTGTCATAAATTATTGATAATATTTTTGCAGTGTAATCAGTTAATTGTTTTTTTTTTTTTTTTTGGTTCTCAATCTTTTTTTTTTTTGCATGCATGACAGTCCAGGCCAAAAATGATGTCAGCACAATTTGGCATGTTTCATTGCACTATTACAAATAAACCAATTGAGACCAAGCACAACTATGCTTTAAAAAAATTGTTTATAATATTTGAATAAAGGGTGAAGAGGTCAAAGGGTTACTGCGGGTCTTAAATCAGTGCAGAAAGTCTTAAATTCATAAAGCCATTCATAAAGATGCAAATGTAAAATGAAGTCTTGAAAAATGTAACAAAATTAAGTGAATTTATGCTGAAAACAAGAACAAATATCTGTCAATGAGTAATGAAAACTTCCCTTTGAATTGAATAGATTTTTCTGAGCACATTGGCAGATATTTGTTTTTGTTTTAATCACAAACTCACATAATTTTAAACAATTTCACAGAAAACAAGACTTTCATATTTTATGTAATTTTGCATCTCAAGTAAATGTATTTGATTTAAGAATTGGAAAACAAGACAAAAAAAACTGATTAAAGGATTAGTTCACTTTATAAAAAACTTTTGCTGATAATTTACTCACCCCCATGTCATCCAAGATGTCCATGTCTTTCTTTCTTCAGTCGAAAAGAAATTAATGATTCTGATGAAAACATTCCAGGATTTTTCTCCATATAAATGGACTTCAATACTGGCCAAAACGGTTTAAGGTCCAAATGACAGTTTCAGTGCAGCTTCAAATGACTTTAAATGATACCAGACGATACCAGACGATGAATAAGGGTCTTATCTAGCGAAACGATGTGCCATTTCGAAAATAAATAAAAGAGTTAAAGTATTATTAGCACAAATGCTCGCCTTGTTCTGTCCTGAGAATGAGATGTACGTTCGTGGTTCTCCTGTTCGAACTCGTTCATTAAAATGAACAAATCTTTTTTCGAGTCATTTTGTTCATTCAACGAACGAAATGACTCGAAAAAAGATTTGTTCATTTTATTTTTAATGAACGAGTATGGGGTAATTTGATGCCAATATTATTGAAAATGGACAGACTAAAAGTCACAAATAGATATTTCAACTTGTAAACACAAAACACAATCTACAAATAGATTAATAATCCGCAAACAAAGTCCTCACGATCCGCAAATGTAAAACAAGATCTACAAATAGATACAAAGTCCTCAAACAAACTGTTTGTGATCCACAAATTTAAATCATGATCTACAAAAAGATTAAAAATCCACAAATAAACACATCCCGATTCACAAACTGAAATCAGTGACTTGTACTTGAAAACCAGGATTTGAATGAATGTAAAGTGACTTGTTTGCAGGTGCAGATCATGTTCTGTTTGTAGATTGTGTCACATTTGTTTTCAGAATTCTGACACTATTGTTTCACTGTTGTGACAAAATAATGCCATAATCATTGAAAATGAAGAGACTATGGGTCAAAATGCATATTAAAATTTGTAAACACAAAACAAGATCTACAAATAAATGTAAAATCTACAAACAGACTCCTCATGATCCGCAAATGTAAATCAAAATCTACAAATAGATTTAAAATCTGCAAACAAACCCTTTAGGATTCACAAATACAAACCAGTGACTTGTATTTGACAACCAGAATTGGAATGAATGCAAAGTGATTTGTCTGGGCATGAGGTTCATTGTTTATTTGTAGATTGTATTGCATTTGTTTTCAGAATTTTGGCACAAATGTTTCGCTTTTTTTCCATTAAAAATCTACAAATGCCCTCCTCACAATTTGCAAACAAACACAGTCTAACTTGTATTTTCAAACCAGTGTAAAAATAAATTCTTACACATTCTGTGCAAAGCTCAGCATGCAAGTGTTGAATCTGTGTTTGCAGATCACAGGGCATTCACAGATCCCTCTGCACACGTCTACAGATCTTTTTGGCACTATCTTTCCGCAGAGTGTGTGACTACGATCCACACGTGTAGTCAGCCAATCAGGTGTATTGCTTCAATATGATGTCACGCCCCCTCAATGAGCCCTTTTCAAAATAAGAGCTCAGAGCTGAGACACTTACATTTACCGTTGCCGGTGTCACCGCGCTGGGGAAGGACGGACTGACCGACTACGCTCACAAGATGGGTTGTCAGGTAAGCAGTGGCTCGACTAAGTAGCATTTAAAGTGTATGACATTTAAAAAATACTTTTATCGCACCCCAGCATTATTCACTATCGTTAAAACCTGCCCAGAAACCGGCTCACCAACAGCTTGGCGTTAGCCTAATAATCATTTAGCTTTTGCTGGCTATAAATAAACATGTAACGTTACAGCACATGAACAACAGCACATCCAGTTAACGTTAGCACATTTTGTCCCAAATAAAATAGACGTTCTCTGGGGACGTATCGACACTATGGGTCTTGGGGGGCTTACGGGGTTTGGGGGGCTTACGGATTTTGGACTGGAGCTCCGCGGAACGGCGACGGACTTTGGACTGGAGCTCTGCGGCTGAAGCTCCGCGAGTCCGCGTAACGGCGACGGACTTTGGACTTGAGCTAGGGTGACCAGACGTCCCGTTTTTCCCGGGACAGTTCCGTATTTCAACTCTAATTTTAGTGTCCCGACTTATTATGAAAAAATCATGTTTTGTCCCGTATTCCATCGTTATATAATATATATATATATATATATATATATATATATATATATATATATATATATATATATATATATATATATATATATATATATTATATATTATAGTTTTCGTTGAATACGCACATGACAGAGAGGGAGAGGGAGAGAGAGAGACCTTGCGTGTGTGTGCTAGAGTACGCATTAATTACATGCGCGCACTACAGAGAGAAGGAGAGCGCGAGAGACCTTGCGTGTGTGCTAGAGTAGCCTACGCATTAATACGCACGGCTTTATCCCCCCGGTGCCACGCCCCTGTTGATCAACACAGAGCTGCTGTTGTCTTGCAGGTTTTGTCTGGTAAACAGTGGCGGCGTTTCACAAAAACCTAGAGTATGGCATTCCCTCTGGCATAACGTTAAATTACCGACATTACCGAACGATATACCTCACATTAACAAAATGCACAAAGAACTGTTAAGTTAACTTATAAGTTGACGCGTTGTGTCAGGAGGGAAAGAAAATAGGGATAGCTCACAGCTTATTAGGCCAGACAGAATCGCGGAGGCGATTGGCATCACAACAACTTGAGTTTTATTCACCAATCAAATTCGGGGCAACTATCTGTACCATGCTCCGTCCACATCATTATCAATCAAACAAAACGAGATGCAGTCAAATGAACGTGAGTACACTGAATATCTACAGTGGCGTAGGGCGAGGGCGTCGTGAGGTGCTTGAAATCAGCTTTTGACGCGTTCGACCCGAGTTCGAATCCACCTTTTGCCGAACTCTCTCTTCTCCCTTTTCCCAACACCGAAACCGTGATATGGCTTTGTGCCTTTATAAAACAGCACAAGACTGTAATTAAGTAGCCTATATAGCCATTCTGTTTGTGCTGCGTGATTTAAAGAAAAGTGCACACTTTGCTCACGCAATCAGCATGGTGATCTTTAAGACTCGTTTATATGAAATGAATATTTTATAAATAAACAAGCCCAGATTTTACAGTGGGAAACCGTGTTTAATTACTCCAGCATCATTTAATGTAAACTGCATTTATGACAAACAAAGAACTACACAGATAGAAAGATACTATAGGCCTACACGGTCTATCAATAAATGCATGCACGTTTTTTTCATCTGCTTTTGTTCTGACGCTGACGCTGCGGAGAAGCCGGTTGAGAATGAGCTTTTTTTAAAATGACTTTTAAAGGTGACGACTGCCTGAGCGATCACGAAACGCACATTTTTGGGGGGGCTGGGGTGAAAATTTAGGGGGTTTAAAAAGCCCTTCTAAAATCTTTAACGAGCATCATCATCATCAGCTGATGTTTTATCTGAACTCTGACTGCTAGGGTATGGCAATGGCCATACTCTGCCATACGCAAACGCCGCCCCTGCTGGTAAACAATCTGCTATGTTTCGGAAAGCTATGTGCTCATGTCTTTTTTTTTTTCTCTTCCCTCTAGTCTGCAGAATCCGGACCGGAGGTGGCCCAATCTGTTTCCAGACCTGCCAAACTGCTGTTTTTTTTTTTTTTTTTCTTTTTTTCCTCTGTGTTGCAGGGTTTTTTTGTGTGTTTTTTTAAAGAACTTAATGGCTTTATCCAGTTTGTCATTTTTTTTTTTTTAACTTGGCTTTATCCATGCAACTTGATTTTGTGTTTGGATATAATGGTGACGTTGTCTTATGTCAATTCAGGAATCTCAAACCTTTCTGGTGCAATCTAGTCCATATTTGAGGGCTTTTGCCATAGTGGATTTTGATCACGTTTAATTTGTAAACTGAAGACATATATAATTTCCCTCTGTAGTATTTTCATTAACAGAATAAAGGTTTTACAAATCTGAAAGTGGGTTTCAGATAGCGTTAAGGTGTGTCAAAATTTTACTTAAGTAAAAATGGTGTTAGTAGTCCTACCATTTACTTAAATGACCAGGACACATTGGATAGAGGAGCCTGCGGTTATACAAGACTTTCCAGGAAAAATAAATAATTACTTTATCAAAGTTGTACATTACAGTAAAATGCAAGGTACACTTTAACATCAATATTCACACAAAAATATCAGATATAATAATGAAACTGACAGGAACATTTTACTCCATTATACACTACTTTATACACAGTTGACCATGTGCAATACGTAAACAACTGGAAAGAAAAAAAAAAGCGAGTAGGAGATGCCACAGTCCACTTCTAAATCATGTTACCTCAGTCATATCATGATAAAGAAAATTAATATTTGCTGTATGCTGCTCTCACAGATTTAACTGTTGTCAAAACCTGGCTCAACAGGAGACAAAAGAGGAAAACCCACACAGGTCTGAAAATATTAGATATTTTAATTAGTAAATTACAGAAAATATACAATTGTATGTGTCTGTCAGATCATTAGCAGAGGTCTTCACTCCTGCTCCTGGAGAGCCACTGTCCTTCAAAGTTTAGTTCCAACCCTAATCAAACACACCTGAATCAGCTCATCAAGCACTTCAGAATCGCTTGAGTATTCAAAGGCAGGTGTGGTGAAGCAGGTTGGAACTAAACTCTGCAGGACAGTGGCTCTCCAGGAGCAGGAGTGAAGACCTCTGAATGAATGAGTGGAGTGTATAGGCTTATTCGCACGGGAGAAAAAGTATTACCTGGTGACCTCTAGTAATTTGTAATAATTGCGGAGTTTGTCTGAGATCTTAATCCCGTGCGAATCGGCCATGTCTGTAATTTGTAAAGTAAAAATTCCCCCGCAAATTACCTACTATATTTCGCCGAACACCGAGGTCCTGTGATAATATTAGTCCCGTGCGAATCGGCATCTCTGGCCGGATCATATATAATTTTTTCAAGGTTTTTGTTTCATGTGCGCCTTTTTATCCATCTTTCGCGAATAATGGAGGCTGGTTTGGAGTGTTTTGATAGTAGGCTATTTTGGGTTCTGAGTCATATCGCTTTACACAACTATACAATTTGCAGAAAATGAAAGTTGAAGATCATCAGAAAAGCAAAACAAAAAGAATGATTAGATGGAGATGAATGACATGTATAGCAGCATGCTGTAAGGAACTTTATTCTGTTTATGTCATAATATATCATACAGCCAGTGGTGGAATGTAACGAAGTAAAAATACTTTGTTACTTAAGTAGCCTATATTTTTCACATCTGTACTTTACTTAAGTAGACTCAATAGTGCATACTTTTTACTTTTACTTTGTTATTTTTTGCAGCAATTTATTATACTTTCTACTCCACTACATTTCTACAATGTTTCGTTTAATTTTTGTTACATTTTCTGATCAGATTTTCCCCCTGCCAAAACAAGGATTGAAAAAAATCTCCATGTTTTCGGTGCTGACCCGAAACATGTAGGCTAGGCCTAACTCTGGCGCTGCCAATAAAGCACCGAAAAGCTGTCACAGAACCGGCAAAAGTAGGCTAATGATTATGAATATGTAAAATATAACAAGGAGACATTTTAATTGTTTATTAATAAACAAGTGTTTCCTGCTGTGTCAGTGTCAGCAGCAAAGATGAAGTTGACGATGCTGACGCGCGATCTTTGCAGTGAACTCGCCAGAGATAAATGAACATTTCATACGGATTACATGCAGAGAACAATGTTTTCTTTCGGTTTGAATTGTTCTGTTTAAAAGTAGACATTTCAGGCTTTCTATACGTCTCAGGTCTGTGAGGCAAGTACAGACCTGAGTTTCGGTTTATTTCTCCAGCACGCGCCTCCGTGACCTGATTATATATTGTCTGCTATATTTACTTGTTATTTATTAAATCAAGCAATTGGTTGATGAAACATTGATTAAAATTAAGATACAATTAATACAAAACGAAATTTACTTTAAAGAAGGGCTTTCTATTTGAGGTCTCTGTTTAAAGCAGTGTTTTAGTGCCGCTTTCAGAGCGCTCACGTAGGCTAATGGAGAACTGACAGTCTGAAACAATTTTTTTTTCTTCATAAGTGTGAACACAAAAAATAAAATGAATATTTTATGTTCTGTGGAGAGCCAACCCTTCTTCATCCGATGTGTATATTAGTACTTTTGGTGTGTGCAGTGAAATTCACAGAATTACAAAAAAAAATGTTGCCACCTAAAAGTTAAAGATTTTTTTTGTGTTATGTCCGTTATGGATGTATATTTCCCTCCCTCATATTAAATATAAAACGCATGTGTCTGTAGACTGATATATTTTCTAATGTCTGATATACAACCTTCATTTCTTTTCCACTGAAGAAAGAAAGACATGGACATCTTGGATGACATGGGGGTGAGTAAATTATCAGCTAAAGTTTTTTTTAAAGTGATCTACTCCTTTGTTGTCCGAATCCTTTCAATTCTGTTGACTGACTGATTTTTCTGTTCTGTTTCTTTTGTGTTTTACACCCATACACTCCACTCATTCATTCATATGATCTGACAGACACATACAATTGTATATTTTCTGTAATTTACTAATTAAAATATCTAATATTTTCAGACCTGTGTGGGTTTTCCTCTTTTGTGTCCTGTTGAGCCAGGTTTTGACAACAGTTAAATCTGTGAGAGCAGCATACAGCAAATATTAATTTTCTTTATCATGATATGACTGAGGTAACATGATTTAGAAGTGGACTGTGGCATCTCCTACTCGCTTTTTTTTTCTTTCCAGTTGTTTACGTATTGCACATGGTCAACTGTGTATAAAGTAGTGTATAATGGAGTAAAATGTTCCTGTCAGTTTCATTATTATATCTGATATTTTTGTGTGAATATTGATGTTAAAGTGTACCTTGCATTTTACTGTAATGTACAACTTTGATAAAGTAATTATTTATTTTTCCTGGAAAGTCTTGTATAACCGCAGGCTCCTCTATCCAATGTGTCCTGGTCATTTAAGTAAATGGTAGGACTACTAACACCATTTTTACTTAAGTAAAATTTTGACACATCCTTAACGCTATCTGAAACCCACTTTCAGATTTGTAAAACCTTTATTCTGTTAATGAAAATACTACAGAGGGAAATTATATATGTCTTCAGTTTACAAATTAAACGTGATCAAAATCCACTATGGCAAAAGCCCTCAAATATGGACTAGATTGCACCAGAAAGGTTTGAGATTCCTGAATTGACATAAGACAACGTCACCATTATATCCAAACACAAAATCAAGTTGCATGGATAAAGCCAAGTTAAAAAAAAAAAATGACAAACTGGATAAAGCCATTAAGTTCTTTAAAAAAACACACAAAAAAACCCTGCAACACAGAGGAAAAAAAAAAAAAAAAAAAAAAAAAACAGCAGTTTGGCAGGTCTGGAAACAGATTGGGCCACCTCCGGTCCGGATTCTGCAGACTAGAGGGAAGAGAAAAAAAAAAAGACATGAGCACATAGCTTTCCGAAACATAGCAGATTGTTTACCAGACAAAACCTGCAAGACAACAGCAGCTCTGTGTTGATCAACAGGGGCGTGGCACCGGGGGGATAGGCTACTCTAGCACACACGCAAGGTCTCTCGCGCTCTCCTTCTCTCTGTAGTGCGCGCATGTAATTAATGCGTACTCTAGCACACACACGCAAGGTCTCTCTCTCTCCCTCTCCCTCTCCCTCTCTGTCATGTGCGTATTCAACGAAAACTATAATATATAAATATATATATATATATATATATATATATATATATATATATATATATATATATTAACGATGGAATACGGGACAAAACATGATTTTTTCATAATAAGTCGGGACACTAAAATTAGAGTTGAAATACGGAACTGTCCCGGGAAAAACGGGACGTCTGGTCACCCTAGCTCAAGTCCAAAGTCCGTCGCCGTTACGCGGACTCGCGGAGCTTCAGCCGCAGAGCTCCAGTCCAAAGTCCGTCGCCGTTCCGCGGAGCTCCAGTCCAAAATCCGTAAGCCCCCCAAACCCCGTAAGCCCCCCAAGACCCATAGTGTCGATACGTCCCCAGAGAACGTCTATTTTATTTGGGACAAAATGTGCTAACGTTAACTGGATGTGCTGTTGTTCATGTGCTGTAACGTTACATGTTTATTTATAGCCAGCAAAAGCTAAATGATTATTAGGCTAACGCCAAGCTGTTGGTGAGCCGGTTTCTGGGCAGGTTTTAACGATAGTTAATAATGCTGGGGTGCGATAAAAGTATTTTTTAAATGTCATACACTTTAAATGCTACTTAGTCGAGCCACTGCTTACCTGACAACCCATCTTGTGAGCGTAGTCGGTCAGTCCGTCCTTCCCCAGCGCGGTGACACCGGCAACGGTAAATGTAAGTGTCTCAGCTCTGAGCTCTTATTTTGAAAAGGGCTCATTGAGGGGGCGTGACATCATATTGAAGCAATACACCTGATTGGCTGACTACACGTGTGGATCGTAGTCACACACTCTGCGGAAAGATAGTGCCAAAAAGATCTGTAGACGTGTGCAGAGGGATCTGTGAATGCCCTGTGATCTGCAAACACAGATTCAACACTTGCATGCTGAGCTTTGCACAGAATGTGTAAGAATTTATTTTTACACTGGTTTGAAAATACAAGTTAGACTGTGTTTGTTTGCAAATTGTGAGGAGGGCATTTGTAGATTTTTAATGGAAAAAAAGCGAAACATTTGTGCCAAAATTCTGAAAACAAATGCAATACAATCTACAAATAAACAATGAACCTCATGCCCAGACAAATCACTTTGCATTCATTCCAATTCTGGTTGTCAAATACAAGTCACTGGTTTGTATTTGTGAATCCTAAAGGGTTTGTTTGCAGATTTTAAATCTATTTGTAGATTTTGATTTACATTTGCGGATCATGAGGAGTCTGTTTGTAGATTTTACATTTATTTGTAGATCTTGTTTTGTGTTTACAAATTTTAATATGCATTTTGACCCATAGTCTCTTCATTTTCAATGATTATGGCATTATTTTGTCACAACAGTGAAACAATAGTGTCAGAATTCTGAAAACAAATGTGACACAATCTACAAACAGAACATGATCTGCACCTGCAAACAAGTCACTTTACATTCATTCAAATCCTGGTTTTCAAGTACAAGTCACTGATTTCAGTTTGTGAATCGGGATGTGTTTATTTGTGGATTTTTAATCTTTTTGTAGATCATGATTTAAATTTGTGGATCACAAACAGTTTGTTTGAGGACTTTGTATCTATTTGTAGATCTTGTTTTACATTTGCGGATCGTGAGGACTTTGTTTGCGGATTATTAATCTATTTGTAGATTGTGTTTTGTGTTTACAAGTTGAAATATCTATTTGTGACTTTTAGTCTGTCCATTTTCAATAATATTGGCATCAAATTACCCCCATAATTGAGTTCGAACAGGAGAATCACGAACGTACATCTCAGGACAGAACAAGGCGAGCATTTGTGCTAATAATACTTTAACTGTTTTATTTATTTTCGAAATGGCGCATCGTTTCGCTAGATAAGACCCTTATTCATCGTCTGGTATCGCCATTTGTCATTTGAAGTCAATTTTAAGCTGCACTGAAACTCATTTGGACCTTGAACCGTTTTGGCCACTATTGAAGTCCATTATATGGAGAAAAATCCTGGAATGTTTTCATCGAAATCATTAATTTCTTTTCGACTGAAGAAAGAAAGACATGGACATCTTGGATGACATGGGGGTGAGTAAATTATCAGCAAAAGTTTTTTAAAAAGTGAACTAGCTGCTAATCCTTTAAGAACGTAACATTTCTGCATTGCATGTGATCAGAAGGTACAGTAAAACTTATTTACATATTCTAATCTAGTGGCTGGGAAGCGATTTAAGCTTTTCACTTTTATAAAATGACTTAAAAATTAAAGCAGATCTGTTGTAAGTAGTATTGGAAGTGTTGCTAATTGTTTTTCTCTATTTAGAGAACATACTGACGTATGAGGTTCCCTTTAATTTACTATTTACTTGGTCATAAATTTACTTGCAGAAACCCTGTGCCAATTTTCCTATAGGTCGGACATCACTTTTGGCCACTAATGTACAAGCTTTAAAGAGCATTAGTTTAAAATGTCAGAATTATTTGAATGAAGCCCTTAATTTTCTTCAACAGGTGTCTGCTTTTCAAATGGACCAGTTGAGTAACATTACTAATCTCAAAGCAAATCATTTATGTCGAGTTGTATTTGAGTAATTATATATGCACTATACACAAAACTGCAAGTTGGTAGTCTTGGTGTGTCAGTAATCACAAGAATAAATACTGTACAAGTAGATAGATGTACTTTATTAATCCTGAGGAGGACATCCAGGTGTAATTTGCTTGACAATTGCATGGCATTGTAATTTTAATAGAACGCAAGCTTTATTCTGCGGCTAAATGCTGTAGCGTAAAAATATTTATTGAGAAGACATGAAAGTATAAGCTACCAATGACTGCTTTTGTTATAATTCCGATTGTGAAATTACATCTTTAGGTGTTTGTAATTAACACATTACCATTAATGTGCATATATTCAGAAACACTAAACAGAGTTGACATTCAAGTGTGTAAGTAATAGATTAACACGTAGACACAAAACGAATTAGATTTGCAATCTCAAAATGCCATGAAAATACATAATCCTTAACCAAAATGTTTTTCGGGTTCTGCACTTTTAAAAAAAGAAAACATGCAGCAAGTATAAATGTGTAAAAGCAAATTCAAACTGAACATTGTGTTGTATTCACAAAAATATAAATATCCACTGGCATTCGTTTCATTCAACATTAAGACTTATATGCAGCCTTTGATGTTAGAAAAAAATGGCTACTTCATAAATATCACAAATATTCTTTAACGGAAGTTTCGAGATCACAGTTCAATCGAATACTGTTACACAACAGATTACATAATAAATCTTAAATAAACGTGTGTAATCAAATAATAAAGTAGATTTGTAGAATTGTTAGAAATAGGCTACTTTAAAGCATTAAAATAAATGGATCAATAAATGCATTGCAAAGGGGTTCAGGATGTACAATATGTTAGTTAAAACAGACGTGGCATTAGTGCGCTCATAAATAAAACAAGCCATTCTCCAGGGTAAATGTCCTCAAAGCAGAATCAGCACTATATTTCAGTTTATAGAATCTTTGCAAAGGAAAGAGTGATTCACACATGTGCTCTCTGTACTGTAACGGTGATGAGCAGCAGGCCTGTGGTCTCTGAGCCGTCGCCGTGAAGCAGTCCTGACCTTTTTTTCCATTCCCGTCAAGCCATTTTCATGTGTGATCAAAGCTGGACCTTCTCTACGCTAAATCCCAGCGCAGATAACCGGTGCAGGAAGCCTCGGACTGATCACGCAAATTTCTTCTTGTTGCAGTGAAACGTTCCATGTACTGAGCAAGGGAAATATAAAAGCAAGTCATTGTATGACTATGTAAGAAAAGAAAAGCATTACTTTGGTTCGCTTCAGCTATGATAAAGAGATTGCGTGTTCATGCATTTCGGGGGCGGAGCAATGAAGGGAGGTGTGTGTGTTTGTTCCGGTTGATTTCAAATCACTGCACCTTTAAGACTATAGTTTTAGCATGTAATCATAAATGATCTGCTTGTTTTTGCAAATAGATGGGTGCAGGTATGACGTCAAATCCGAAGACTGATTCGCCCCTGGTTACTTCAAGATTTTCCTAAGTGGTTTATAATGGGTTTTTCAATTTATGAGTAAATTAAGATCTGTGGTAAACATAACTTGACGTTTTGTTCTACAAAGTAAATGACACAAGCTGCATTTCCAGCAGTAAATGCTGCTTCATCTGAAATCCCTATGGAAATCAAACTATTGCTGTAGCTGAATAAACAGAAGATTGAAACGCTTTGTTTGATTAAACATGACTAATAAACACACAACTACGACAATATATGGTTTATCGGAGTTCTTCAAGCCTTCTTGGGTATTTTCATGTATATTTATAATGCAGTGCTAATCGACATAGCTTTTATGAAATAAATATGAAATAACATATTGTCTGCCTCATTCTATGATAAGAAGCCACATCAGCTCAGTTATTTCAAACACTCGATTGATGTTATGAAGGGAGTTTGGAGTAAAAACATGTTATTAAATGTTCTCTTTTGTAGGACAAGATGCTTCTCATGTTTGGAAATATGTTTGACACGTTGCTTTTTCATTTACTACTGATTACAGAGCCGTGCTTCACTGACAAGCTGTGCATAAAAAAAAAATCACTAGCATTTCATAATCACACTAAGACTGATGGGTTTAAGCGCGATTTAGTGTTAATTGAGATTAATCGTGCAGCCGTAGTTTCCTTTAGCCTTCAAATTGAAATTTCGAATTGAAAATACACCCAATGGAAAAACTTAAAGGAGAACTCCGTTGAATTTTAACATTGAGCTCATTTTTTTGTACATTTGGAGTGCTGTCAGTACAGACAAAAACGACAAAAATCAGTGTTGCCTACACCGTGTTATCCTCTTTTTAAAATTCGCACCCTGTTGACTTAAACGGGGCAAGTTCTAAACCTGCTTTTAGCCTCTTAACATCCTTGATGTGTCATTACAAGTGCACAGCCATGTGAGTGGTGTTATTAAGAGTGAACACGGTCAATCTGACTGCAGTAGATGTGAAAGATATGAATATAAAATATGTTTATTCAGCCAGCTTACATACCTGTATTTACTTCCTGTTTTCGGTCGAAGTCCACAGTAGTCGATTGTCAAGTTCGCACGTGCGATCATTGGTAACTAGATAACTAAGGATCGGGCACGCAAACTCGACAATCGACTACTGTGGACTTCGACCGAAAACAGGAAGAAAATACAGATATGTGAACATAATTTTTATTCATATCTTTCACATCTACTGCAGTCAGATTGACCGTGGTCACTCTTAATAACACCACTCACAAGGCTGTGCACTTATAATGACACATCAAGGATGTTAAGAGGCTAAAAGCAGGTTTAGAACGTGCTCCATTGAAGTCAACAGGGTGTAAATTTTAAAAAGAGGATAACACGGTGTAGGCAACACCGATTTTTGTCGTTGTTCTCTGTACTGACAGCACTCCAAATTTACAAAAACATGAGCTCAATGTTAAAATTGACCGGAGTTCTCCTTTAAATTTGGCAAAAACTCCCATATATCGCAAAAAGTTCACACTTCCATGAGGTGGCTTTTCAGGCAAATCGGTGATGCTTTGTTCTACAACGTTGTCAAGTTATGTTTACCACAGACCTTATTTTACTCATTAATAAAAAATAAATAAAAAACATTATAAAACCCCATAGGAAAATCTCCTCCATAGGAAAGAACCAGTGGCAAATTAATCGTATACCTGCATGCACCACTCTATTATACCACTACTTATAACATGATTGTAATAAACGGTAATAAACTGTAATTTGAACAGTAGACATAAAAAGATTTAGTTGATTATAATATTGAAATTTCACTCATAAGTGCAGCAAATAAAAAACAACCTGATCGGATCGAGTTATTTTTTTAGTAACGCTTTACAATAAGGTTTAACATTAGTTAACTATATCAATTTACATGAACTAAGAATGAACAAAACTTCTACAGCATGTATTAATCTTAGTCATTGTAAATTTACTACTTTGGATTTTAAAATTAAAATTTTAAATGTGTATTTGTTACAAACATGAAGAATAAACAATACGATTTTTACTAACGTTAACAAAGACTAATTAATGCTTTAAAAAATATATTGCTCATAGTTAGTTCATGTTAGCTGAACTAATGAGAACTTTTTGTAAAGTGTTGCCAATCTTTTTATAGCCACTTGGCACCGTTTATGCCTTGAAGTAAGATCTTTTTGGGGCAAACCAATCACAAGTGGACTAACTAACTAGAGGTGTAAAAAAAGGGCCAAAATGCATTGAGAATTAATCACTCAAACTACATTATATTGAGGGGTTTTCTTTCTTTTTAACCCCAGGTACCTTAGAGGCAAGTTGTATTGTGAAAAAATCTGAATTAAAATGAACTGAATTGTTCAATTCCTAGCTAGATTTCTTCTTGGACTTACCTATTACACCTTCCTATAAATGACAGGGTTAGATTGTGTGGGATTTGACTTTGTTTCAAAAATAAATACTTAGACCAGTTTTGTTTTACATATAAACTTAAACTGTGGTATTTTCCATCTTGGAAAAAAGGTGATATTTATAGAGGATGAGATGCACAAAAATAAGCTGGCAGTTAACATTGGACCTGGAATATAACCTAAAAACAAAAGTTTTTTTTTCATTATGCCTTCTTATAAAATACCAAATTTAAAGCTATAAAAATTAAGGTTCTGAAAATGGATTTATGCAGAAAATTTTTGTTTCCGAAAATAACCTTTCATTGAATAGTTAATTTTTCTTAGTGTGAAGCATTTTAATAATCTAAAAAGACTTTTTCCACTGTAAGCCCTCTAGCACCGGGTAATTATAAGAACTTAGTTATAGGAACTAGCCACCATTCACACCGCCAGTTGGAACTCTTAAGTGATGTAAGCTGCGCTTGTTTTGCGCTTTTATTTTGACGGTGCGGCAGACATTTATTTTGACGGCACTATTTTGACGGCCTGAGCACACAGCTCCCATTCTCTGTCTTCATTAGTTTACATTCTGTTTAACAGTCCTGTCTAATGCGTTATTAGATAGAACTGTTATACATAGAAAGTAAACAGCATATAAAATGTTATTAGCGTTTGCGGTGTGGTTGATGCCCAATATCACTATTAGAGCAGAAATACAAATCATGTTTCGCTTGGTCCCCTCAAAGTTGCGATGGATTTTCTTAGTGTAAAGGGGTCCATCTATCACTGTTTTCCAAGTTCATAGAGTTAGTTCGTAGAATAAATATATAGGCTATAATCTGTGTGTGTACACAGCTTTTTTTTAAATGGCGGGAGCTAGTGTTTCGCGTGTGTTCGGCTGTGTACACTAACATCACTAGTAGTTCCTATTGTGCTAAAATCATTCCTAGTTCCTGCGGTGCGATCACGCCAAAAAGCGAGTACTTCAGCCATTAGTTCTAGGAACGATGAAAAGGTTCCTATGGTGTGAAAGCCCCGAAAGAAAGAACCTTATGTGGAATGGAAAGGTTCTATGTATGCAAAAGAAAAATATAAGAGTAGCCTAAACTGACACAAACGTACTTTATCATATCCTTCTAGGTCACGCATATCTTTCACTTCGAACAGGTTTCCCTCCAGAGACAGCAGGGACACCTGGGACTCTGAGAGGATGGAGATGGGGATAGAGGAGAGCTCCAGACAGTTCTCCTCCAGCCGTAAGACCTTCAGCCTGGGAGTGCGAGACACCTCTGGAGTCAGGGTTGAAATCTGAAACAGAACAAACACGGCAAAAGAAGTCACCCTGACACCCCTGTATCATGACATGGCATTTCCTGGATGCAATGAACTAAAAACTCACCTGGTTCTGATTGAGGTTGATTTCAATGGCTTGCAGTTCGGCCACCTCTGCAGGAACCACATGGATCTTATTCTTGGACAGGTCCAGGACATCGAGGTGGCGAAGGCTGCCGAGTCCAATGGGAAACTCCTTGAAGTGATTCCCAGACAGGTTCAGGGTGCGCAAGGACTTCAATTGACCCACTGACGCAGGAAGCTGATTCAAATGGTTCCCATTTAAAATAAGAGTCTCCAGCTTCTTGAGTTTCCCGATATCATTTGGTAGACTGGCTGTACACAATAAAAATCACACATTAATGGAGTGCTTAAAGGTTCATATAGTAGAAAACAGGCTTTTTTGCAATAATATGCGTTTAATTACTGTGTAGACACTGCAGTAGTGGGAAAATAAGCTGTTTAAAACAGAAAATAATACTGTTTTTTTTGTCGAGTATCCTTGCACAGTTTATTAAGAAAAAAGTCTGTAGACAGGGGTGCACATAACTGGTGCGCATGCGTGGTAAAAATGAATTATGTGTTGTGAATTAAAATGCGGAAGGAAGCGCTTTTGAGTACCAACATTTTTGAGTAAAGTCTCAGGGACACATTTACTTACTGGTGTAGGATTTTTCTCCATCTTTGGTAAGATAGCAATCATTATGATAAGTGTGTTCATTAATTATTAGGGGTGCAACGGATCGCAGTTGATGCGTGATCTGTACGAATCAGGCCCCACGGTTCGGCACGCATGTGATTCACATATTCAAATGAGGCGAAAATCAGGACTCGATTATCTGTGAGCACAACAGCACACACACACCCGAAGTGTGCGCACATGCAGAGAGAGAAAGAGAGGGAGAGAGAGGAGCGTTTCAGACAGCACTCGAACACCCAATTGATTCCTCTTTCATGTTTAATTGCGGTTGAACGGACACGTACACACAAAATTATGTTAAAATACCTGTCTCTCTCTGCAAGTATTCTCTCGTTTATGTCATAAGTGAACCGTTGTGAAAGTAACCGGATGTGTGTCAGTATATTCGGTCTTAAAGTGACAGCAGCCTAATATTCCTGCTGTTGTCTATGTCATTAATGTTAATAAAATAAAAATACAGCTTTAACAAAGATGAACCTATGTTTAATTTCTACAGTGAACAAATATTGTTTTTTTTTTACATTTAGACAGCTTGTAGGATAAGTGTGCCGCGTAAAGTGTGAGTACTAAGCAGCATCTCCAGGTGCTCCCTTGAGAACCAGACCAAAAAATTGTGTACACCCCTGTCTATGGGCATGTAAGGTGTCAACTGTCAACTACCCAAAAATGGGTCATTTAGAAACTGTCACTGTACATTGTACACTGTACCATACCATTATTAAGCCTATTCAACATTCAACAGATGTAATTTATGTCCAGAAGGACAGAAGCAAATTGAGCGGTCTTAATTCTAACGGTCAAATGAGGTAAATTACTTGGTATTGAACTTTGCAAAGAACTTCAATAACATTACAAAAAAATATATATAGAATGTAAAGTTTATCTTAATGTAGATATTTGTCAACACTTACTCAGTTTATTGCTGCTTATGGTAAGACTCTTGAGTTGCTGGAAGCCTCCTATGAACGCTGGAAGCACCTCGATTTTGTTATTGGACAGATCAACTGTCCGCAGGTTTGAGGTGAGTTTTTGCAGCTCTTCTGGGAACTATATAATCAAAGACACACGAGCTGTCAATAATCCATGAGGAAGTCGCTGCTAAGTGCATCTGAGTGGGGAATGTGATTACGACAAGCCTATTAGTACCTCTGTCAAACCCTTTCCGGTCAGCTGAAAGACTCCAGTCTTCTGAGATGTTTCCAAATGAGCTTTGAGCGCACTGTTCCCCATTTACAGGATATGGATGTTGCAGATGCCGTATCAGGAAATCCACTGGAAGACTACAATAAAGCAATAATAGCATTTAAACGTTGGCTATATGAAGTCCAGATAGCCTCTTTAATGAACCATGATTCTTGAATATTATGCATAATTTAACTATAAGCATGGTTAGATCAATAATAGTTTCAAATACAATAGAACGTGTTATGAAAAATAGCAGCCTAAACACACTTTAAACCTATAGCTGCTAATTACAAACGACAAAGATTGTATTATTAATGTTTTATTACTATTAGATTTATTCGTTTATTAATAGATTCTTCCATTCATTAATGATTTACTATGAACCTAACTTACATCAACATTTCAGCTAAAATCTCATTGTTATAGTAGTTGTTACCATAGAAAAATCATGGCAAATAATGAATCAGATGGCATTACGTAATCTCTAAGCTAAACAAACACATGGCACACTGAACAAAACCCTTTCAGCACTTTAGCGAAAAGTCCAATTAACAACGAGCTGTCAAAAATCTGAACATGCACGACTGAAAACAGCAGTTGACAGCTGTAAAACACCGACCTAATACTGCATATTATTTCAGAGTAATACTTGCCTTTAGCCTGCTAGCTCGACTGTAAATCCAGTTTGGACAATGTGTAACTTACAGCAGGAAAAGTTTACAAAATCCCGTTGGCTAGAGCTAAAGAACCTCCTTTAAGCGCTTAATGAATGTGTACAAAAAGTACTACAATATTGTAGGATGGTGGTCAAAGCTGGTGATCAAATGGTTATCTAAGGAACTAAGTCCATCCCCAGGTTGATGTTTGTTTATGTAGAAACCGACAGTTTATTGAGACTGATGCGTGTAATTGCACATCCCGCCCGCTGGCTGGCGGTAACAGATAATGTATCTTCCGTTTCATATTCTGTGTATATCGCCACTTAGTGGCTTGGCTGTGAAAAGACTTCAACAAACTTATAAAATCACAACCTAAATAACTTAAAAACACATATAATACATATTGATGGTCTACCTTATAAAAATGTAACTGTAATAATTATTATGGAATCTGATTTCATTGCACTGTTCATAAATAAGTGTGTCAAATTTAGACTGAATTAAGATGACTATAGCTACTTTTTATGCTTTATTTTATGTTAGATAATCAGTCATAAAAGATTCAGATTCGGTCTCATTTAGTTTTCTTTTTGTATGTCATCAACAGTGAGTGGCAAGATGATTTGTTGTTGTTGTTGTTGTTGTTGCCATACACTGGTTACCATGGTGAAAGTTTGGAAGGGGCTGTTGTTCAGTGTAGAGTGGGCAGAGACCACATCCACGTCCTGACTTGTAGGCATATGCGCAAAAAAAGCAACTGTTGCTAATAAATTTTTCTATAGGCTATTTTATAATGACCAGCTTTTCTCTTCTTACTAGAAAGGCATCAGTACATTCTCAGAAATTTGTTTCATTTATTTTTTTTAACAACAGCTTGTCCCTGGTGCACTGTAACCTACCCTACTTTATACCTTATTTAACTCTAACAGTTGGCAAACGCCTCAAGCGTGATGGAAGCACCAATAACACCACATCTGTCTGAATGACGGACCAATCACAGCTCATGACAAGGAGCCCACCCCCTCCCTATAGAGCTGTGATCCCTGAAACGGCATTCTTGTTCTCTTCCCTGTGAAAACTTTCAGGCTGCGCTGCTTCAGTTCACAAACAAGGTTGACGTTGTCACAGTCCAGGTAAAATCTGTTGTGGATTCTCTGCTTTCTGCAATCCTGTCTGAAGCCCAAGTGTCCAGGCACGTGAGTACGCAAAGTGGCAACTTAGAGTCAACGGTGGTGGATTGTGACCTAGTGGAGGTTTGTAAGCGTGCGGCAGCTAAGCTTATCATCGTTTGGCCTGTAACTCTTGGGGATCCGGGAGTTAAGCGGGACATTTACGATGGAAAAAAAGCTACCTTTTTGCCTTCCCCCGGTGATACAACTGCTTCCCACTTTGCTGGCGTGTGTAGCAGAGATGGCACAATCGTGGGATAAACCCTTCTCTCATTGCGTGCCCGCCAAGGGCTACTCTTCGTTTGATGTGAACGAGATGGAGGGGCTTGGGCTCTCTAACCCTCCCACGGTCAAACAGTCAGTGGCTCACCACCTGCATCCAAACAGCTGGAGCACTCTCTCATCTGTGAGTCCCTCCTTTCCTGGGAAAATGGAACGATTCACTGGCTTCCATGAACCATAAGGTATAAATCATAGGCGTTGTCTGTGTGGGCAACGCAACTTCATTGTTGATGGCACACTGTACAAAGCTAAGGCCGTACTATGGCTCTCGCCGTTGCGGGTAAGAGGTCGCTCTGGCTTAATCTCTCGAGCATCTGGGACAGAGAGAAATTAGATTTTCTCAACCCTTCTGTGGATTCAAGTGGGTTGTTTGTCCTGGTTGTTGCAGTGATGAGACAGAGGTGCGACTTCAGAAAAAAGAAGGTTTGACATCTGTCAGCTGCGTAAAAGAGCACCGCTTTCCTCCTGTTCCCCCGCGGCCTGTACCTCCAACGCAGAAGGTTTTTAAAGGCATGCTTCAAATGCTAAGTTCTGGGGAAAAACAGTCATTCACGGCAAAGGTGCCTGCAAAGTCAAGATCCACTAACCCTTCAAACAAAAAGAAGATGGGTACCTAGGATGCACTCTCTGCATGGGAGCTGACAGACAGCACCTAGGGTTTTCTAGTCCGATTGGTTCGCCGAGGTCGAACTTAAGGATGCTTACTTTCATATAAGCATCTATACCACACACAGCAAATATCTCAAATATCTATAAAGGTTTTCCATTTCCGCACGTGTTCAGCAGGTGCATAGAGACAACATTATCACCGCTGAGACACAAGGGTCTCAGAATATTTGCTTACGTGTGCAATAATCTGATGTGTGCTCATTCGCAGGAACGCACAGGACGGGACACAGAGATGCTCACATCTCATCTCACGAATTTGGGGTTCAGAATCAACTGTGCCAAAAGCCAGCTGATTCCATCTCAGTAGATTTTTACAAATAGACTGTGGCTATTCCAATGTTTTGGAGAGGAGGATAATGGTGTTTTATCCGTGCGTAACCCAGTTTCGCAAGGGAAACCTGCCATCTGTCTCCACCTTATGGGCATGATGGCTTTGTCGCTATTGGTGGTCGAGTAGTGCTTGCTAAAAATGAGCGACTTCCAGTGATGGGTAGCTGTGAGGCGTTTGTTTCCCCGCCTCTGAAAATATTTGTGGAATATGTTGAAGCTCTTCATCAGTGGAGAGACCCCTGTGTCGTTCTGCTGGGATGCGTGTCTCTGAGAAAAGTAGTGACAAGAGATGCATCATCGACGGGCTGGGGAACTGTTTTTCAGGGCAGATCTGTAAATTGTTGCTGGACACCCCAGATTCGCAAACTTCACATAAATCTACTGGCCCTGTCTTTCTGGTCCTGAAAAAATTTCTCCTCGTCTTGTAAGGATTTCATGTTCTGTTCAGGACAGACAACACAACTGTGGTGGCATATACAGCATCAATCGCCAGGGGGGAACGCGTACATTGCAACTGTACAATCTAGCGCTCAAGCTGATTGTCTGGAGCACCAGCTCACTGCGCACGACGTACAGTCCTGAATGTAGGGGTTGATCTCCTTTCAAGACTAAACCCATTAAGGAGAATTGGCACTTCAGCCGCAGATGGTAGATCAGATATGGAAGATGTACGGCAGATCTATTCGCCTCGCAGGCAAACACAAAGTGTCTGATGTATTTCTCAATGGTGAAAATGTGTCTTTGCGTTTGGATGCGCTTATTGATTAGCCTGGCATGCCAGACCTACATCAAGATGTTAGGTCTGGGAACTCTCCATTGACATACCTCAATCCGAGGTGCGGGATAAACGGTTACCTTTCAAAATCCCTCTGCACGCAATAGGACAGCGCTACAACCAACCAGAGCAACGAACGGCTGTGGCTGAGTGAGTCCCATGCGTTTTTCCACCAGCGAGCTAGTTGATATATTAAACTTTTCAGGTCGGCAAACGTATCAGGTCGGCAAAACTCCGAACACATCTTCCTTTTTTAAGAATGACTTAAGTGACGTTCTCTTAACTTCAAGTCCTCCAGAGTCGCGGCCAAAGCCGATTCGAAAGACCGCTGCATCTTCATTGTTTTCAAGTAGCAGGGAAATCACCTATGGAAATCACGCGGAACGTCATGAAGTGTGCCGTCATTGTGTTAAGCCCGCCCGCCGACTCTATACACGATGTGATTGGCCTGACCAGTTTTTGTTTTTTTCCAGCTCAAAAGCCTATGGAGAGTTGAGACCACACTGGCTGCGAAATAATTTTCGCTGCCGCTAGGGTGCGTCTAGATTTCTAGGCTACTTACTGATTATCCTGTACCTGAAAGTGTTACTATGCATATACACCACAGATATTTCACCTCCACCCGGCACAAGTCAATCTTTGGATCTGGCCCCTAAATATAAATGCACTCAGGCTTCCCCTGGAAGTTAGAAACACTATCCATAGCACTAGCCCCATCAATGCTCTCACTGAATGATCTTAAATGGGGTGTGTTTGAGGACTGGTGTACTCGTGATGGAGTAATTCCTTTTCAGTGAGCGGTGAGTGATATACTTTGTTTTTTGCAAAGCTTGATGAACAATGTGAGGGTATTTTCTACTATTAAAGTTTACCTGGCTGCTATTTCAGCATGCCACATAGGCTTTGAAAGAGTTTCGGTAGGACGGCATCCTCTTAAATGCCGTTTTATGAAGGGAGTGAAGCGTTTGAGACCCCCCTGTCGAAGCGGGTGGTCCCTCATGGGACTTGTTCATGGTTCTGATTGCTATAACTCAGGCCCTGTTTGAACCTCTGGAGAGTGTTCATATAAGCTATGTAAGGGGATTTACAGTCAATGACCCAGAACCAGATATGATGAAAGAAGACCAGGAGTCAGAATTATAATAAATGATGCAGTTTCATCAGCAGAAGTCAGCCTCAAGACTCACAAGGAGTTTGTAGGTCGTCCCACTTACAGTTACAAAAATCGCAGCAGTTATACCCTTCACCAAGGTATAAGCTACGTCCTTGCTTCAGGTTGAATGATTCTCATTGGCTAAGAAAAAGATAAACATAGTAATTTTCCACACATAAACAGATAAACAGACTGAAGCATATCTCCATTGATTATGCAGCTGACACTGGGTTTCTGGATGCCGGCATGTCTTGAACAACAACTCAGTCAATCTCCAATAACGGCAGTGGTTCCTTAACCTGTAACCAAAAAGACTAACAACACATGCCGACACACAGCTTTTTCAAGGTTGGATTTGACCAGGCTCTAACTATAAACAGGAGAGTATTCTCAAAACATCAAGATACTACGTTCTTCCTCTCAATGAGAGGACACTTTAATCTAACACAGTAAAGTCAAAACTTTAGCTAAGAAATGGTCACTCAAACTATTGGTTCCAATGACCCTTGTGAGTTGTCAGGGTACTCCAGAAAAACAGATTTGCTGTATGTATTGACACGTTGAAGACCTTTCTCAAACAAAACAAGTCCGTATTTCATTTCTGGAAGCCGGGCTAAATAAGCAAGCACTGCGACTGTATTCAGATATCAAATACAGACATTAGAGCATGAAAAGAACATTTCAGTAATCATACTGGTAACTTCTATAACAATCTCATAAGCCTAGAGAAGTCCTTTAAATCATTTGATATTTAGAATGAAAAATATTGATAAATAACTTATAATCACTGATACTGTATACATTGAAGCATCAGTGGATTCCAGAATCCACCCCCTTCAGCTCCTATCTCTGAAAACGGTCTTACTCCTTGCTTTAGTCTCAGCTAAGTGAGTGGGTGAGTTACATGCCTTGTCACTTTATCAAGCATGTCTGATTTTAGCTCAGATGACAGCAAGGTTACGCTGCTGCATTTTACACTCAATCACGATACCCTCAACTACCACCAGTTCACCAAATTATTGTTGACTGTTTCAAAAGAGTTTAACTTGGATATTCTATGCACTTTTCACTTTTATTTTGCCTATGTTCCAGCTTTTTTGGAGTGTGTAGCAGCCATCAAAATAAAAATGTGTTTATATTTACAAAATACAATTAAGTTCAGTCAAAAACATTGGATATCCTTGGTACTTTTGTCAGTTATTTTGTAAGTTTTTTTTTAAATCACAGATTCTTGATTTTATTGCATTTTACAAAATGTCGCAACTTTTCTAGATTTGTGGTTTTACATACTAATTATTTAGGCTACATGTCTTTCATTCATGTTTTTTCTACAAACCAACTTTTTTAGGAAAAAATAACTGTTAACTCAAGGCATCAGTTTAGTTACAGAGAGTGCACAGATAAGGACCAGTGATAGATTGGTGGTTTATGATTCATACATTTTATTGTTAATTGTCAAATGCAACTATCCACTATCCAGTTTAAATATTTTTATTAATACTCATTAAAAAGATGTCTACACAAATATGAGAAATGCACATGCACAGAAATGAGCAAATGAAGCGCAGTCAAGCAGAGTTCAGTTTAAATGTGTTCTCTGGAACTAAAACATAAATCTAAAGTGTCTCGCATGTGTGTCTGTTCAATTTTTAAATGTAAATCTAAAAAAAAATCAGGAACTATTTTGTCTACAAAATAAATTAAAATCCATTAAAATGCACAAGTCTCAGTTTGATTGGAACAAATAAATAAATTCATTCTAACATGGAAACATGCAAGTAATTTTAGGAAGTTTTGGCCCATACACATGTACAGCCAATTATAACTCTCTCAAAAGTTGCCCTGAAGCACTTCTTGTCCTTTGAATCCTTTTTCAGCACCATGATGTCCTGATATATGGGTAGAGAGTTCAGTCTCTCATCCGCACCAGTAGGAAAGGTGCAATATTCTGATTTGCACTGGGCTTCGAAGATGACCTGTGGTATTCTGTCGTGTGAAATCTTTGGCCTAAAAACAGATAAAACAATGTGGTTATATTAGTGACACAAAACCCACAGACCTAACCAAGACCTGCTTTACTTAAGGCTTTCACTTTATATCGGATAGTTGCTATGAGAGCTAGCTTCATGTTAACCTCCCAAACATGGAAATAAATTCCTGATGCATTATTAAACTTTTTGCTGAAAGTATAATTTGTTTCTGACTCACATCCAGGTCCATGCAGATAGTGATTGGTTGTGGATGTTGCCATTTCCCACCATATCCTCCGAAGGAGAGCCATAGAAGTCATCGGAAATCGTCAAACCAGTGTCACATATTTGTTTCGGCTTTTGTTTGGCAAACGTGAGGCTCGCCAGTGCACAGACCAAAACCTGAGAGAAAGATCATTATCTGCTATTATATTTCATTCAAATTCATCCATGAATACAATTTTCTGTCAATAGCAAAGGCTCAAACCATTTCTGAGTTTAGGCCTCTTTTTGTCACAACATATTACATTTAACTTAATCTAAAAAGTTTAAAGATGAATCTTTAGTGAAGCAATTGTTGTAAACAAGCGAATGGTGTTAGCATTAGGCTAGCTAATAGAGTTCAGCTAAATATATGCTCGTTTCGGTCGTCTCACCGTGTATTTAGCGTCGAAGAAGCTCAGAAACATCTTTAATGTTCTTCTTATCTCGTCTTATTCTCTTCTACAGTGAAAATGTTTCTCGTTCACTTAATCTATTTATGCAATGCTTGATCGTGATTGCATAGATAATATGGCCTACCTCTGACCTGGATTTGTTCATCAGATCAATTGATAGGTGAGGGGTAACGTTTAGACCTACATTTTGCCACTCATTGCCAGTAATCGGACCTACGGACTAAAGATCAGTCTGCGTTGGCAAGGTTGCAGAATTATTTCACATCATTGGAAAAAAACGATGAATCATAAAAATCAGGCTTTTGGGGTGAGTTATCAAGATTTTGGATTCTGTTTAATCTTTTAAGTCAAGTTTCGGAAACTATTAGGTTGTATAAGGTCTGATTGCGTTTTATGCATGGAGAAATATTGGGAAAGTTTTGAGTGCATGAAAAAAAAATGTTTTCTTTGTGATGGCCACATTTTATACCAGTTTAATACTCTTGAATGGACAATGAATGTTGTTATCAGTTAGGTTTTTCACTGATAAGAAGAAACTATACTATATAGAAGCTGAAAGGGATCTGTCAGGTGCTTATAGAACCTTTATGGGATCATTTTATGGATTTAGTTTTAATTAATTTTGTTTTAAGACAATTTTAATTGTAATTAAATATGACTTAAACAGCTTGTAAACATACTTTATCACTAGAAAAGAAAAAGAAGAAGGAATAAACATTGGCATAAAGCGTTCTAAAACATTTAGTCAAGAACCCAGTTCTTTATAATTGATGTTCTAAAGGTTCTAGAACATTAACTTTTTTTTTTCTAAGAATTACTAATGTTTGGTATAACTTAATGAAAAGCAACTATAAAGCATCATTGTGATGAAGGCTTTCTATAGTCATCCTAATGTGCCAAATAGATTAATGAAATTTCTTTCTTGATGGATATATGAATGAAATGTCCAGTTTCTGTCAAATAAACATCTACCAGACAGAAAATGAACATGCATTTCTTGCTTTCTAATGCATACCGTTGCTGAGAAAATCAGCATAACTTTTGGATGCTTTTTTCCCAGTGATGTCTAGTTGGCGTGCACCCGCAAAACAGTTTAACCACAGAAAACTGTCTTTTAAAGAGAGCTAGACCACCTTGGGAACCAACTCCACTTTTACTGATCAAGTTTTACTGATATGTCTATGCTATGGCGTGTGCTCTCTACAAATTGAAACATTTTATGTGGGGAAAAGCAGAATATAATTGCAGGCTGTGAATGTTACGTCGATGTAAATAATTACTTTTACTCGCTTTACATTAC
This sequence comes from Chrosomus eos, assembly GCA_036326025.1. Taxonomy (NCBI): domain Eukaryota; kingdom Metazoa; phylum Chordata; class Actinopteri; order Cypriniformes; family Leuciscidae; genus Chrosomus; species Chrosomus eos. The sequence goes on from CM070832.1 coordinate 26,401,282, forward strand.
TCTCGTTTGATTCATATCAGGTGCCGGTTGTACCTGTACATTCTTTGTAACTTAAGCAAATATTTGTAATTGCATGACTAAGCAGGAATAAAAATGAAGCAGTGCACTTTTTATCAATAATATGTAAAATTTCGTTAGGGAAATTCCGCCGTGCCGAAACCATTACAAAATGTTATATCACGCTTATTCTCACATAGATGCTGTGGTAGGTTGGTATACTGATGCATGGGAGATTATCCTAGCATCAAAGTGAGAAGTGTTCTTGATAGATTGCTTTCACTGATACAGTGTCTCTGTGCGGTGTCTCAGAGAAACAGTGCAAACTAAGGCCTATTTTCACCACCCACATAACCGTTCACTTTTGGTTGCAAAGACAGCTCCTTTTTTGGTTCTGATTATATTCTGATTATTCTGATTTCGGTTGATTCTTTCTTTTTCTTTTATTATCTTTCGTTTTATTATGTGTAATATGAGTTTATTTGGACAAGTATGTCTTAAAACCAAAATTAATAGAATTTCTTTTTTTTAATTAAGCAACCAATCAAAAACAAACAATTATAAAGCAACATTTTGCAAAGTTTTCAACTAGTCGGTGTAGCACATTAGCTCTAAAGAAATATTAATTAATCAATCATAACTTGTAATATTACAATCAATCCACCTGTTCGACCCGTGAACACTCAGTGTTAATTGTTTATTAATTGTAAGAAATGTTCATTTCTGGGAAAGGGAGAGTCTTTCTTTCCGTACAGTACTACTGAGCCTGTAGTCAAAATCTAAATCGTAAAATAAACTTTGTTGCAAGCAGAGAATAAGAACCAAATACGTATTGTGCACATGTTTTATTAACTAAATCACAAACTAATCTAAACACACATACATACATGCAAAATGGTGAGTGACAGAATGAAACCGGAAGCAGGAAATGAAACTATGGAAAAGATCCATTTAACCATCAGCTTATCATTTTCAGAGCACCTCATTAAATGTATAGTTGCATGGTGTTTGCAGTGAAATATTTCGTGAAGTTCCTGAAGAAGGATTTTGATGGTCCCATGAGTCTCAATCGATTTCTTCAGTGTTGACTGAAGAATTGGTGATGAACTTGCGTGGTTGGTTTGACTCTTTTCCCATTGCTGGAGTGCAGATTGTGGCCTGCCGGCCCTGGGTCGGAAAGGACACGCCGTTGCCATGAAAAACAAAGCGTTGCCATGGACACAGTTCTGTTCACTCTGGAGCAATACAATCATTTTTAAATCAACAAACTCCTTTTTAAATCAATATTTTGTGTCAAATTATTGATTTATTTGGTAGGTAGCCAGTAATAAGCGGGATAATGTAGAGCGTGGCGGTTGTTATAGCAATACAACCCCTTCAGGCTGATTCAAGACCCCGACCTGTCGGGGTTGTATTCGCTATAACAACCGCCACGCTCTACGTTATCCCTCACATAGCGCTTTTCTAGGTACTCAAGGGGGAATCTCCTCAACCACCACCAATGTGCAGCATCCACCTGGATGATTCGACGACAGCCATTGCGCCAGAACGCCCACCACACACCAGCTCATTGGTGGAGAGGAGACGAGGACGTGGAGTGATAGAGCCTATCATGATGCTGTCCTTTGATTCTGTTGTGGTTGAGAGAGTCCTCTCTCTCCTGAATGAGCACATGGCCAGTTGTGAGTCAAGGCCTGCTACCCTGGGGCCTAGTGTGGCCACGCAGGACAGCTGTGCAAACGTACTGAGAAGGCCAAGAGAAGGAAGGGTTTGTGGCCATTTAAAGTCTGAGAAAGGTCCCACCTCTCAGGGTTGGCTCGACCAATAAGAAAGGGGGGAATTGTTTGAAGGACTTATGTCTCTTTCTCAAGTGTGGTTAGACATGGGCCTTGCTGTTTGTGTCCATTTATACTCAGATAGATATAACAAACACACTGCATTCTTTGAGAAGGTGATGTACGCTAAAGTGTGAGTCATTAAATGAGGATTCATTAAATAGGAGACACGATACAGGTGGGGTTTGACCGTTGGTTCTATCATAAAATACATCAAAGATATAATAGTATCAAAAGACACTACACATGACAGTAAATCATTTACAAAGTGTCATGGGGTGCATGTTCATTTACAGATCAGTTCACAATAAATGAATGCAGGAAAGTCTGTTTTAAGGGCTGTGGGTCTTTCCTATGGCCTCTGCTTTTTCTATGCGACCACATTTTTAACAGCAATAAAACCAACTTATCGGATCATGGTAACCAAGACCCTTCTTGCCCTTATTGGGGGGATGGGACCATCGATCCCAGAGTGAGTTTTAAAGATATTTGTTAAATATAACAAATAATTGTGTCTGATTTGTCTCAGTCGTTACAGTCAGTATGTTTTGTCCATTAATGGTGAGGTTTATCATGGGTGCCCTGTGTCTAAACCCAGAGTGTTGCCACAGTTATGCCTTTTCTTCTTTGATGTGGCAGCACCCAGTGCGGGAATCCTCTCTGTGTCGTTTTTTTCTTTTTTACTTTCAAACTGACTGATGACATACCACTCACACAGCGAGCGGAAGCTACTCAGCAAATCACTGACCTCATTTCTACTTTTGACGAAAGGAAATATAGCATCCTGTAATTAAGATCATTTTTATGACAGTATCAGTTTGGCCAATGATTGTGTCATTTTACCACAATAAAATATAGTATTTATTTCCACTCACTGAATGGGCAAAATAAAACCATGAGCATGACCGCCGTGACGACAAATATCTGCCAGTGCAGTTTTAACTTGTTTTAAACACAAACTTTCAGTAAATCTTTCAGTAAACAAGACGGAAGTCGTTTCATTCTCAAGTAAATGTATTTTGATGGTTCACCCAAAAATGAAAATTCTGTCATCATTTAATCACCCTCAAGTTAAACCAAACATGTATGTTTTTATTTCTTCTGCTGAACATAAAAGAAGATATTTTGAAGAATATGAGTAACCAAACATTTGACGGTAGCCATTGACTTCCATTGTTTGGAAATGGAAAAAAAAATACTAATTCTTAGTATTAAGTATACTTAGAAGACAGGTAGGGTTAGGGTAAGTAGAATAAGTTGACATGTACTGGTAAAGTTACTTATAGTCAGTTGAATGGGGAGCATCAAAACAAAGTGTTAGCAGATATTAAGCAGACAGTCCACTAATACTAATACTAATAGTTGACATGTGCAAAGTGCAATATTCATCATAACTAATGGCAACTCAAAAATGTAAAAGATTATTAATAATATGACCCCTAATAGAAATATTCACAATATGCCTTTAGTAGTAAAAAATCCAGAGTAGGAAATATTGATGAAGTGGAACTGTGAAAATGAAGTAACCGATATGTTGCGTGTAAACTGGGGTTAGTGATTCAGCTCTTTTAAGGAGTCTCCAAGTGTGTGGTCTTATATGGGTCACTACGAAAACCCCCTGTCCTAGAAGTTGACTAACTGAAATCCCTTTCATGAGTTTGAAAGTAGGAGAAAATCCAAGAAGTAGGTCAGAGGCCTGCGTCACATTTCCAACGGTTAAATGACCTAAGATGATGAACATACAGAGGTCTTTTTTTTAAAGGGAATTAAGTCTTTTCAAACCTGTATGATCATGTTCCTTTAATGGAATGTAAAAGAAGTGTCAATGGGCTCAATGCTGTTTGGATCCCAACGTTCTTCAAAATATTTTATTTTGTGTTCGAAATGGCATGACTGAATTTTCCCTCTAAAATCACCAAATTATATACTGAATAAAGGCTTATAAACTGTAAACAATATTTATGCTAACAAAAAGAACATTGAAAACTGACAAATGCATGGACTTCAATTGCATGTGCATCAATTCTGAGCAACATGAAAATGCGGTCCCTGTCCCTATGCCCCCAAATCATTTGAAATTTCAGAGAAGGAACCGCAATTGCACCGCATCTGACGCAGTCGTAAACCAGGACCGGTGGGAAATTGTGCATCGGTGAGATGCAAGCCATTACAGACAATGGGGCGGAAGTCTCCGTCTGCAAACTATGTCAATTGAGGTAACAGGCATTAAAAAAAAGGCAACATGGGGGCTGAAATATAGCGGTCATAATCATATGCAGCAAGAATTTAATTCTGCATACTAATATATGCCTCCTGATCTGAATAAATGTGAGACATCTGTCAGAGAAAGTAGGTTATGTTAGGAACTTGGTTGCTAAGGTGCACTAAACACAATAATATGTGGCCACAAATGTATTTAGACACATCAGCCAAAAAAAGTAAATAAATATATATATAACAAAATAACATTTGTTTTTAAATAAAAAGATGAGTTCAAAATTAAGTCAAAACTTATTTGGAGATTTTGGACTCAATATCTAAAATTCACCAGTTGGTTCAAATTAATTGGAAAAATGGCTCAGAAAAGTGATGTTAGTTCTGAGAAAATCTAGGAAAACTATTTTTTGGGGGGTGGGGGGAGGTTACAAGTCTATAAGTGCATCATATTTCAAACATTAATGACATTTTTTCTTTTGTGGAACATAAAAGATTATCTTTTTCCCCAATGAATGTCAATGGGGTTCAAACGTAAGTAGAACACATCAATAGTTCTGCTATGACATCACTGACTTCATTCGTCCACTAAAATTCTATTGGGTTCTTAACTTTGAGTCCAGTTATAGTTGACAGAGCAAAAAATGAAGTGGGGAAAAAACAGCTCAGAAAAGTGCTTACATTGTATCTTAAGTAATAAAACAAAATTATTAAGTTCATAAGGTGCATCATATTGTTTAAATGCATTGTTCGAAACACGTCAAAAGAAAAGCATTGTAGTATCACAATAATCAAAGTGATTTATGCTGACGCATTAAATATGACAACATAAAATAACATCAAAGGGGAGAATACATCACAGGAAATGCTCCTACACTGCTGTGAATGCACGAAGGCCTCTCTATATAAACTCCAATTTCCACAGCAAATGTAGAACAGCTAGACTTAGACTTAGACTGAGAGAAGACATCTGAAAAGAAAAGGTCACAATCTTGAGACAAAAATGAATGCAACAATGTCATCAGTGTTAAACATCCAGATCCTCATGGTGAGTATTGCTGAAATGTTAGAGGATGTCTTGCTAACTATTACTGATGTTTTTGATGTTGAAGTCACAATGAGTGACACAAATGAGCGCAAAATGACATTGTATGTGTGTGTGTGTGTGTTTCACAGGTGGCTTGTTTGATGGGGATCGCTTTGATGTCATTTGGAGCTGAGGGGGCACCTTCAAAAAATCTTCAGAAGAAAGGAAACGGCCACCACCGGTCATCAGAAGAATCGGATCCATCATCGTCGTACCGGTTGATATTGGATTCTGAGTTCAAACCGGCTAAACCGATCCAACCAATAAACAATGACTCCATCTCTCCATGGACCTACACGTAAGACCTTGTCCTATATATACCCTTAAAAATAAAGGTTCTAATTGGAATCTGAAGAACCTTCAACATCCATGGAACATTTCCATTGCACTAAAGGTTCTTTATATTAAAAAAGGTTTCAGCCCCAGACTAAAACACATTTTTGAGCTCTTTTAACTGAAAGCAACTTAAAAGTAAAAACTACTTAAATGTCCTAATTGTACTAAGGCCTAATCCTGGCTTAATCTAAATCGTGTCTGTGAAACTGGACCTTAACATATTATAATGATGTTAACAAATGGTTATTTTAAGAACTCTTCACTGAAAGCTTCTTTGGGAAACCCAAAATGTCTCTTCTAAGGCATCGCTGCAACCCTCATTGCCTTTTGGAACGTTAATTTTTAAGAGCTTCTTTGTTGATTTGATCGTTATATTGTGACTGTTGCAACCCGCTAACCTAAAATTGCACATGATTCATTTTGTTTCATAGGTTTACGCATGACGAGAACCTGTACCCTTCTAGCATCGCAGAGGCGAAGTGTTCTCTTACTGGATGTTTAATCGAAAACAATTCAAGATGGATGGAGGTCCAGGATTACCAGTCCAAACCTATTTACACCCAAATCATGGTCTTGAGGAGAATTCGAGGAGAAAAGCACAACTACTCCTTTCGACTTGAGTACAAAACCATCGCAGTGGGATGCACCTGCATTCGTCCATATGTAGAACAAGTTTAAAATGAGTTACAGTATTGTAGATGTTTTCTACTGATGGTATTTTTTACTATTCTAAAACTTAAGGCGTAGGACTTAAGACTTTATAATTAATTTATGTTATCACAGATACGTAAGTGTTCGCAAATGTAGGATATTTATTTATTTCCACTGGATTTTTATTTTTGCTTTATTAAAACATTTTTAAAGAACCAGATTCAAACGCTCATCCGACTTGATCTGTCTAATAATCTAATTTATTAATGTGATTAAACATGTGTTTGCAAATGTAGGTTATTTATTTTGACTGGATTTTTGTATGTAAATAATTTGCAATAATTATTTATTTATTGATCCAAACGTGTTTTTTAAGATTGCAATAAATGAGGAAAAGAATACTACAATGCTTGTTCTGATGGTCTGTTTTTTTTTAAGCATTTAAAAAAAATTCAAAATCTAAAAATGAGATCAAATGAAGTCACAAGGACAAAACTATACCAGCAGTCCTTTAATTCTGCCTCTAAAATATATATCACAATTTCTGTACAGGATAATACGTATAGCCAAATCAGACACCAGCTGATCATGAGGCAAGTGAACATATGTACAGCGGCAAAAGCTTGAGCAGTTTACCAAAAATAGAGCCTTAAAGACAGGACAGAAGACAAACTGACTGCATCCACATGGGCAAAAGTACATGAAACCGTCCAAACGTCACCCAAATATTCATCAACACACAAAGTCGCCACTCACATTCACTCATTTTTTGGCACTATTGGCATACAAGCTCGTCACAGAGACAAACACTTCTCTGCGCTTCTCAGATTAAGGTAGTAAAGATTCCGTCGGGATCTTTGTTGGCCGGCTAGTTCTGTTCGTCTGACAACGTGGCCATCATACCTTACAATGATATAATGATATCATATAATCGGGTTTCAGAGTCATAATCTCATATGATCCAAGCTAATAAGCTCAGCGTGATAGTGAGTCCTTTGGTCAATGTTCTCCCATATGATCAGCGTGTGTTGTGGGAAGATCTCAAGGCACCTGGAACATAAAGTTCAGAGATATAGCAATTAATATCAGGACAAAAACCACACTTTCACACAGCAAATGGCTTTTCACAAGTTTTATCAAGTGCATTACGGCATGCAAGCATTAAAACTTTGATTTTGGACACATTAAATACACTATACGTTGTCAGGTAACTAACAAATATTTAAACGTTTTTTTTTTGTGGTATTCTTCTATGAGAAACCAACTCTAAGACATAAATACAAAGCAGAACTACAGTGCTAAGTACACATCACCTCTCTGAATACACAAACAATGTTACAAACAGCTAATTCACAGCATCACAACACATATGCACATCTTGGTTACTCTGTAGTTTCTATCTGCCTCTTCGTTCATTTTCTTTATCCTATCATACATTTAAAGCTATTACGAAAGACTAAAAGGACTGATGATGACTCGTGCATTTTACACAGTTTGGCGGGAAACAAATCCACAAAACAAAACGACTTTTTAGCATTTTCCAATTGATGCCCAATACCACATCCACAATAGCAAACACAAGAATATAGTATATTTTGCTGCAAATCCCTGTCAATTCCGAAGCACAGCCTTTCTTAGCATGACTAGGACCTGCTAGGCCTTATTTAGTCGTTTTCTTTAAAAAATCTGGACAAGAAATGCTCTTGATTCTAATCCCAGTCCAGTTCAATGTGTTCCTTGTTTTTCCTCACCTCCTCAGCATGCTTGTCCTGGAAAAATACAAGACAAAAGGAAGAAGAACTATTAAATAATAGAACAATCTCAACCCTAAAGAGTCTAATCTTTGAAAGGATTTTCCTAATGGCACCCAACAGAATTGCAAAAAGAATGCCTATTTCCAAACAAGCCCAAAACATTCATAAAGTAATCATGACCTAATATATTACTGCTGATAGCAATCCTATAAGATCATTACAAATCACACTGTACAACATGGATCTAATAAACTTGGGTACTGTACATGTGTGTAGACTGTACAATGTCGATGATGACACCTATTGAATCATAGGTTACGACGCAAGTTAGTATAGAAGAATAAAACGTCATCACCATGTGATAGTGTGTACCAGGCATTAGCCCTACTACCTGTATATTCACTATAAGCAACTCAAACAAACAGATTGCAATTCTCTTTTGTGCCACTAGTGGTGCATCTTTAAAACAGAACTGGGTTAAAATGTCAAGATTCACCGTACCTTCTCCTGAAGACGTTCCAGCATAGCAGCGATGTGAGCCTCTCTGTTCTCTTTGTTAATCTCCATTCTTTGCTCCAGTTTTTCTTTGGCCATCTTGATGAAGTTGTTGTGTTCCTCTAGGGCTTTCTGGGCCACTTCTCGTTCATGTTCTCTCTTCTCAGCCAAGTGCTTCAGAAGTTCAGCTTCCTGACACTGTGGAGATAATGCATGAGATTCTAACTCAATATGAGACTCAACTATAAACATATCTAGTGTTGTTAACGTTTACTAAAATTAAAATAATTAAAAATCATTTGCGGTATTTGAAGCCAACCTGAAATCAAATAAAATACTAATACGCCTACGCCTTGGCAACAAACTGAAATGACAAAATTGAGTTTGAAACTGAAATTAAAATACATTAAAGCTATAAACACTAAAAAACATAAATGAATAAAATGACAAAATTACTTAAACTAAAGTAAATCTAAAATGAAAACTGAATATATAAATTAAAGCTAACTCAAAATATTAATAAAATCTATAATAGTATATAAATAACTCAACTGAGCATATCCAGCTTTGAAATATCCGAGTTTGTCTTAAAATGTTTTTAATGTAAAGTTTAAATTGATGCATATATGGTAAGCCAAATTATGTCTCCATTATAGATATGCAAGTGAAAGCGACAATAATCACACGTAATCTTCCATCATGATATATATTCCTCACCTTTCTTCTCTCCTCAGCTGCATCCAGTTTCTTCTGGATCTCTTCCAGCGAAGGGTCCCTGCGAGGTGGGAAAGTGGGATGAAATTCCCTCTGACCGTCAAAAGACGGTGGTCTGAGGATGACCTCAAAGGCCTGGCCCGATGTCCGCTTGTTTAGCTCGATCACCTCCATGTCTTTAATGATGCACAGGTTGAGGTCTACGACATCTAAAACGAAAGATCAACAATGATTAAAACTAATACTTCGATCAAATTAAACTAACAGTAATTACACAAGATTTTAGACATTTAAAGGGGGCTTTAAGGTACCTTGTGTTTTCTTGGTGGGCTTCTCCCGAGGCTCTGGCAGGATGCAAGAGCAGAAGAGAGACACTAGAGGGAGCTCCTTCATTTTCTCTCTGTATGCTGCAACAGAGAAAGAGACCGGGTTATTTTGAGCTCATGCCACTGATGCCATGTGCTCACACATCATTGCTTCTGCTCCATCAAACACTCACAAGATCACATGTGAAAGAGCAGGTGGACGTACACGTACCTGCAAGAGTCATCTTCTCTTCTTCTGAGTCCCCGAAGGCGTTTTAAACTCAGCTGGTCCTATAGGAGAGAGAAACGATGATGTAATCAGAATCCAGTCAATCAATGCCTTTGTCCTCATATAAAAGTCTGGTATTATTAACAAGCCCAAATCAACAACTTATACTAAATAAATAAACAAACATAAAGCAATAAATAAACTTCAATCAGATTAAGCATTTTGCATCAAGTTTTTGTTTTAAGCATAGCTAAAAAAAATTTGGTTAATGCATAAAACAGTTTAAAATAATAATAATATTTTTAAAAAATCAAGATTTATTCCCAGAAGCCTTAATTCCTTAAACAATTTTGCTTCACAATAAATGCATTGTTTTAGATATTGAAAATTTTAGAAAAAAAGCACATAGTAGTATGCATACCAAGTACAAATCTATTCAAATCCACAAAAACCAAGCAAGGAACAAACTAAATGAGCCGTGATGTACTTGATGGCAATCGTTTGCAAAAGAGAGCATAAATGAATCTGGTTTGTTCAGGGTTGATGATCATCTCTCAGCCTACCTCCTCTACCATTCTCTCTCGCTCGCTCGCCCTGCCTCTGTCCTCGCCGTGCCCCCTCAATTCCCACGCTCACGATCGCTGCACCAGCTAACAAACTTTGTGACATTTTCAATGCATGGGCTTATTCTATAAAACATTTCAACTCCATTCCTAGCATGAAGGCCAAAAATGTTGATTCTTTGAGAACGTGCATCATGAGGGTCGCACGGCATGCTCAAAATCAGATCCTGTTTTATTGATGCCAGCAACACAGCTGATGTAATAAATAAAACATGCTTTGGAGCACAACCCAACAGCACTGTCGTTCAACTAAGAGACATACATGTTTATCATGCATTTGTTTGCAGCTCATGCTGCAAGTCATTTTCTTAACCTCCCACTGCTTTCTGATCGAAATAATGGCTTGGTGTTTTGAAAGCAGAGGTTGTGCCGCTCTATAAAGGGGCCGTGGCCTTTTGCACACCAACATATAATCTCACCTCTCAGTACCACCCACAGCGCAGACTAGCACACTCACTGCAAGACCTACAATGCACACTTTGCCCCTTTTTAAACAAGCAATTTCACAATGCACAATGCATTAGACCAACATGACTTCAAGCACAACTGCTTTCTGAAGTGGTATTAAGATTAAACAGTTGCAAAACCCAACAGTTCATGCTTATATATGATTTACATATACGTCTAATAACCCAGAATGCATGACGTATCTCAAATCTAAATCTAGCAAGCATGCAAATCTGCAGTGCAACATAATCTAAGTATCTTTCCGCCCTACATAATACAGAATAAATGGAAGTTTCCATAGTTAATAAAACTTCAATCGCATTAGTCCAACCGATCAGCAGTCTTCTTTTGTCCTGCAAAAGCATAATACAGTAAATAACAGGTTATGATATACAATTTCACCTTAACTCACCGACAGCGTGCCGTGATCTTCTGTCAGGGTCTTTCCCTTGCGTTCAGTCTGACAGTCTGCTGCTGTTTGGATGCTCAACCTGGCAGCATCAGCACCACCTCTGCTAGATAAAGCATGACATCACCTCCAAGCGCTGTGATTGGTCAAGAGGGATGCAGGCTCCTGATGGGCTGGAATGGCTGGGAGTGCAGATAGGGGGTGGTTAACTCTTTGTTGAGAACTGGTTATGATTTCAGAGAAGGACAGGGCATATTATGCAGCTTTATGCAGAAGCAGCACTATTTAGTAATATTAGTAGCATTTAATAAGAAAACAGAATTGTATTGTTTTTTTGTTATTGATTAAATATGATCTATCCTACATTTGTGAGCAACTTTCAAGGCTTGAAACCAAGATGCATCTTAGTTATTTTAAGTTTAGAATTGAATTAGATTACATCGTGTGCTAATCCAGTTCGGTCTGGTTTTGGGAGCTGCTCGAAATGTCATGTCTAAAAACGGAGGAGGACTGGGATTTATGTGTCATCTTCTCACTCACTCACGGCTGGAGTCTTGTGGATGACTATGACAGAATAACCTTGCCAACATGCCCGTCTGGATGCGGGCCTGTTTAAACAGTCTGTCAATGGCCCATCTGTTGCTCTGGTCCTGTGCCAAATCTAACTACTGGAGTTTTCACAATTCCAAAGACAGTTTGTACAACATAGCGTTCATTTTGTAGAACGAACATGATTTTACTACCACGTCACATCTCTAATGTCACAGATGAATGGATTTGTATATGTGCAGGATAAACTTATATAAGGTGTTTATTTGAACCTGTTTGCAGTTCCGAGGTCTCTCAGGTGAGGTAGAAATACTCCCAGCGGTCCTGATATGGATGTTGAATATGGTGGAACAGAACATACTGTACCTAGTTTATTTCCCAGTGGCACCACATCCCTCTAAGAACACAGACAACGTCTTAAGAGAACAAAGGAACTCAATGCACATGGGTTAATGCAAAACAAAAGATAGCATTTTTGTAGTTAATAATACAGTAAATGATATATGAGCACATCATTTGTGCAAGAAAGGATCACCCACCCATACGAACTGGAGGGGAGCGTTGGTTTTGGTATATGCTGGATGTGATCACTGGAGGAGGCCGCGGGGGGAGGGGAGGCGATGATGTCATCCAGCTGTCTGCTATAGGTGGAGAGTCGTGTGCCTGCATACAGGGTTTTTCACATGGCAACAGAGCAAGGAACGCAGCAAACGAGGTCCTAAAACTGAATAACAGAGAAATGAAGGACAGAGGGAAAAGGACGTAGGGTGTATAATGGGAATTGTTCGCAAATGGTGCACTGAAACCGCACCAGAGCAGTAAAGAAAGACTGAAAAGAGAAAGTTGGGGGGATGTAGTGAAGGAAAACAATGCGCCTGCAAGGAAAGCCTGATCATCACATGGTAACCCTGCTATGATGTCATTTTCAGCCAATCAGGAGCGGTGCGCTGGATTCTCTAGTCAGAATGATGCAGCTTCAGTTCACATCTGACCTGACAGGCAATGATGATGATGATGATGAAGCTAATCATACAAGCGCAAACCTTACTGATGGTTTTGCATGTTATTTAGTAATAGATTTTTTTGAAGAAAATGTGTTGACCATAGAAAATTATATCAAATTGTTTCTCAATATTACTGCTATTATTTCTGTATTTGATCACATAAATGCAATCTTGGAGTGCATAAGAGACTTCATTAAAAACATTAACAAATCTTACCGACCTTACACTTTTGAACAGTGTATTTATTGTATATTGCAAATATTCAATATATTTATATATTCTCTATATAAAGAATATTTAACTTTCAAATTATTGATAGTGATGTCAAATTCGTTTCTACTACATTAAGCCTTTTCCTTTTAATAAGGTACAGTTTGTTGTCATTTTAAAAACTACTTTTGTACATACATCTGTACCTCATATAAAATACACAGTGAAGCAGAGCTGCAGTTCAGTGGAAATTTTTCTGACATCAGTAACACATCAGTCTAATGGCTTGTGATACGTGTGGCAGAATGACAGATGGACACACTTTCCTTAAGAGGTACATTACGGTATGTCTGTTGATTTATATTAGAACATATTGTGATGAGCTCATTCTGACACACCCCTCCTGAATAATACAGTGCGAAACAGTGAATAATTCATAGATATGCATTGTTTTGAGTTGAAAATGCATAAAATGCTTGTTTTAGTCCTGGCAGTGATCTTGTATTTTGTTTCAAAACTGTCCACAATGCCATACATAAAGGTCAACAAATTTGTAGCTGAATGTTGTTTTCATGTCAAGTTGATTTATGTTATGGCAACGTATTTTAAATGTTAAAATTTTATACAATTTTACAGGTTGGTCAAAACAATGTTTTGTTATTCTTCTATTTTGTGTGTGTGAGACTTTTCGGATTCATGAATTCCAGGTTTTGTAATTTTTAATTTTGATTAAAAACTCATAAATTTAGTATACACTAAATAATACTACAATTATACATTTTAAATAACATATAATACAAATAAAATACCAAAGACAACTAAAAATGAACTACATGCCCCCCAAATGTGTAATATCAGTGCCTTGTTCAATAGCTCATTTGCTTTTTTTGGTGGCCAAGACATAAAGGTTAGTGCATGTACAGAAATTGATTTTTCAAAATTAAATCTATCTTGAGAAATATTAACAGTGTGACATCTACAATTTATTTTTGATGCACTGAAATGCAACTTTTCATTTGAAGTTCCAACATTCAATGCACATCCAAAAATGTCAATGCATTAGCCACCATTTGTAGCTGTAAAGCATTTAGCATCTAAACCCCTGAGTCAAAGCTTTATGTGATCTGATTGTGTATTGTAGGTGTGAAGCGCTCTGGAGAGTGTGATGTGAGAGAGTAGGTCATACTGTATCTGCAGGCTCTAAACTCAGGACATGACATCACTCTAATGGTCGCGTGCTGCATGACTCATAGCTTTTAACTCTGGTCCTCAGTATCTCTCTGGCCGGGACTTACGGTCAAACCAATCCACATGCTGTTTACTAGCAATAAACAGAGAACAAAAGATGACATCACATAAAAAGATAAAAACAACAGCTATGTTGCAAATGGAATATGCTTATTGGATACTGCATTGTGTATATGTATAGGATCTACTATTTCAGTCAGTGAAGCAACATGCAATAACACAATAAATGTTATAATAAATAATTATAATAAACATAATAATGTAATTAACAGATATGCTACTTGTTTTGTCACATGTTCTCACTACATTGCATGTTTGATGTTCAGTCACAATATTGAAGTCAATATGGTATAAGTCGGTATGAAACTGAAGTTGCAATCGTCTTTTCTCCCCTATTGTGACAAATCTAAGTGAAACTGCTACTCTGACAAGAAAAAATGTAGGGCGGGACTTGATTTTGTCCATGGGGAATTGATTTGATGATTGTTGTTTGCTATTGGGCGATTTAATGTGAGTGACAGGTTGCCCCGCCCTTGTGCCAATAAACACATCATCAGAGAAGAGATGTTGCTGCAAGAGGGAGGGGAGGTTTTTTTGTTTAAAGATTATTGACATGAACTTTAAACAAAAAAGATAAATAATTTATAATAAATACTGCAATATTCCATAAAATGTCAGTTTAGATTTCATGGTGACTAACCTATCAGAACAAATAATATCTAAATTTGGAATGGCAGACTACCTAACTTAATTCAGGATTTGTGGTCTAGTTGTCATCTCAGACATAAAATCGGTTGTTTTGTATTTGTAATCCAATTTTGTGTCAAAATATCTTAATTTTGGTAGCCTAGTTTAATAAAACAAGAAATAAATATCAAATATTACTGCTGAAATTACTTGCAGTTCAGTCGTCATACTGGGAATAATGGCCAAGTTAAGCACATTGCAGTGGAAAACAGTATCCAGTGCACAGTTGTATACTGTATATTTTGGGAAAATATAGTCATCTGTGTATTTTGTGCATATTCACAAACATTATTCGTAATGCAGAAATGTTAAGCAAGTACTATACTTAATAGTAAGTATGCAAAAAATGAGGTCATGCGACAATGTTGGACACAATCTTAATTGCTGCACAGTATGTACCACTTCACCTTCTATTTTCTAAAATATTAGGCAGTATTTGTTTTATACAACACAGTATGCAGTAAACACCTGCACACTGTGCACTATATACGTACATACTGCTAAAATATTATGGTAGTTTGTCACTTAAAGGGTACCTATTATGGATTTTTGAAAATTGCCCTTCATGTAGTGTGTAACATAGACCTAAATTAACGAAAACATCCTGCAAAGTTTTAAACATGAAAGTTCACCGTATACAAAGTTATTGTCTCTCGAAAGTAAGAGTCGACTCTGAGTCGCTGATATGAATCGTTCGACGAACGATGCTTTTCCTTTGTCTAGTTGAGGTCAACTTGACAAGTTATTTGAATAAGACACGCCCACTCATTGCGTTTGGAGACGCCAGGGAAAACGTCCCTGAAAGGCAAGGAACGAGACATTACGGATGTCGTATATGGGAACTCTCTCTCATCCTTCACTTCCGCTGAAATCTTATTGGCTAACGCCAGCAACGCTGGCCAATTGACGCAAATATGCAAATACTGAAACCCCGTTGCAGTATAATGTAAGTGCAGCGTCAATTCCTCCTCAGAATCGAACAGAACGCCAAATCAATAGCGAACACGGCGGCGAGCGTAATGTCTCGTTCCTTGCCTTTCAGGGAACCGAGGTTACGTAAGTAACCGGAGACGTTCCCTTTCAAGGCTACGGAACTTCGACATTACGGATGTCGTATATGGGAACTGTATAGAATCCCGCCGTGGAAGCAAGCAAACCACAGAACAGAACCCAATACAAAACCCCGACACCGCCCCCCCAGAATGCCAGCATTGTGATAGGACGAGACTGGCCAATAGCGAGCCTCTAACTTCTGATAGGTCCAAGGGGACGAATCACAAACTCACAAAACACTGCCAGAATTTGCATATCCCGAACAGTATAACCGGGGGGAAGTCTGCACTGTAGACCAACAGGGCAACAACAACAGTAAAATAAGGCCAACGCACAGCGGTGACAACAGTCTTAATACACATAAGCACACAGAACAACTCATGAGCAAAGCGCAGAGAGCTCTAAATGCTGTGCAAGAATTCAACTCACCGAAAGCACTTGAGACGCCACAGAGGGTAAATCCAACTTGTAAAACCTGGCGAACGTATTCTGAGAAGACCAGCCAGCCGCAAGACATAAATCCTGAATAGACATACCCTTAGTCCAGGCCCACGAAGAGGCGATCGCCCTGGTCGAATGGGCCTTAACATTGAGGGGGCATTCCTGTCCCATACAGTCATAAGCCAAAACAATAGCGTCCACAATCCAGTGAGCAAGCCTCTGTTTAGAGACTCCCCGTCCCTTATTGCATCCACCAAAGCACACAAATAGCTGGTCCGAGCTTCGGAAAGCAGCCGAGCGAGAGATGTACTCCCGGAGCGCTCTGACTGGGCAGATAGCACTTTGAGCATCCGAACCTAGAGAGGTCGATGGCTCAACAGACAAGGCAGGCAAAGAAACAATCTGCACCCTGAACGGGGTATTGAGCGATTTAGGGACATAACCCGGCCTCGGTCTGAGAGTCACGTTACAGTTTCCGGGTCCAAAGCGAATACAATCTTCGCTGACAGAGAAAGCCTGTAAATCCCCAACCCGCTTCGCCGAAGCGAGAGCGAGAAGCAGCGCCGTTTTAATCGAAAGCTCCTTAACTGCAATCGACACTAAGGGTTCAAAGGGCGGCCGTGACAAAGCTTCCAAGACCAAAGTCAAATCCCAAGGCGGCACGGACGGCGGCCGTGCAGGGCATAATCTCTTAGCTCCTTTAAGGAACCGAGTCACCAACGCATGTCTACTGATTGATTGTCCATCAACAGGCGGGTGAAACGCAGCAATAGCAGCTACGTATACCTTCAGGGTGGATGGCAGGCTCCCTTCGTCCATTCTGTACTGAAGGAAGCATAGAATATCCGACACCGAGCAGTTCGCTGGGTCTAAACCAATATCCTGACACCATTTAGAGAAAACACCCCACTTCAGAGCGTACAGGCGCCGGGTAGACGGGGCTCGCGCTTCCGCGATGGTATTTTGAACCCGCGAATGAAGCACATCGATCCCGCTCAGCGTCCCTGCAGCGGCCACACATGGAGCCTCCACAGCCCGGGGCTGGGATGCCAAATCGATCCGCTCGCCTGAGACAGTAGGTCCTTCCTGAGCGGAATTTCCCACGGTTGCTCCGTTAGTAACTCCAACAAGTCCACGAACCAGGGCTGATTCGGCCAGTACGGGGCCACTAGAGTCACCGCCGCCTTTTCCTCCCTGACTTTGCACAACACCATGGGCAAAATTTTCACCGGAGGAAAGGCATAGAGACGGGCTTTCGGCCATCGCGCAGTTAGCGCGTCCATCTCCCGGGGGGAACGGGACAGCGAGAAAAACATCCGACAATGCGCGTTCTCGCTCGTCGCGAAGAGGTCGATCTCCGCTCTGCCGAAACGATCCCATATCAGTTGAACCGTCCCGGGGTGAAGCCTCCATTCCCCTTGAGGAATCCCGTTCCTCGAGAGCATATCCGCCCCCCGATTTAGAACACCGGGGATGTGTGTCGCTCTCACCGAGAGAAAGAACCGATCCGCCCACAGCAGGAGAGATTCCGCCTGCTTGAATAGGTCCCTGGAATGCAAACCGCCTTGGCGATTGATGTAAGAGACCACAGAAGTGTTGTCGGTTCGAATCAACACATGCCGCTGTTCCAGTCGAGACCGGAAAACTTTTAGGGCTAGAGAGACCGCTTCCAGTTCCAAGCGATTTATGTGCCACTCCATCTGCCTCTCCGACCACCGACCGGAGGCGGGCTTGCCCAGGCAGACCGCTTCCCACCCGGTGGACGAAGCGTCCGTCAGGACCTCCACGCGTCGCGTCACTATACCCATAGGGACACCTGAACTGTAGAGATCCGGGTTCTTCCACGGGGCCAGGGCACGGGCGCACACACGGTTGACCATAATGCGCTTGCGGCCGGAGTGCCACGCGCTCGGGTTGACGCGCGCTTTCAGCCAGTGCTGAAGCGGTCTCATATGTAGCAGTCTCAGATGACACACTGACGAAGCGGCTGCCATCCGCCCCAATAGCCTCTGAAACTCTTTCAGAGGGACGAGTCTGCCCGGTCTGAAGAGACCTAGCGAAGAAGTCAGAGCCTCCGCTCGTTCGGGGGAGAGACGCGCTTTCATACTCACTGAGTCCAAGCATACTCCCAGGAATGTGGTAGTTTGGCTCGGTGTGAGCACACTTTTTTGGACGTTTACCCTCAAACCAAGCGTTTTCAAATGGCGAAGTAGGGCTTCCACATGGCCGACCAACGTCTCCCTCAACTGCGCGAGAATCAGCCAGTCGTCCAAATAGTTCAAGACGCGCATCCCGCTCGACCTGAGGGGTGAAAGTGCCGCGTCTACACATTTCGAAAAGGTGCGGGGGGCGAGGGCTAGCCCGAACGGGAGTACCGTGTATTGGTACGCCGCATTCTCGAACGCAAACCTCAGGAATCGCCTGTGGCGCTTCGCTATCTGGACGTGAAAATAAGCGTCCTCTAGATCCACTGAAGCGAACCAATCCCCGGGGCGAATTTGCGCTAGGATCTGTTTCAGTGTAGTCATCCTGAAAGCGCGCTTGTGAAGCGCTCTGTTGACGGGTCTCAGGTCCAGTATGGGGCGGAGACCCCCTCCCTTCTTCGGCACTACAAAGTAGCGGCTGTAGAATCCGCTTCCCCGCTCGCTCGGGGGAACCGGCTCTATCGCTCCCTTGTCGAGTAAACTGCACACTTCCTGCCTCAGTACATGAGCATTTTGGGGCAAAGTTAACGACTGGATTACGCCGCGGAAGCGGGGTGGTCTGCGTTTGAACTGAAGTGTGTACCCGTGTCGAATTACATTCAGCACCCACGGCGAGATGCCCGGAATAGCTTCCCACGCCGTGAGGAAACGACTGAGTGTGGGCCGGTCTAGACCTGCGGTCATCGCCGCTATGTGAGGGTTGGGGATAGACACGTCGCGCTTCCCGAGGCGCCTTTATAGTTAATGACCGTGACTCTGCGCTGCTCGAAGACAGGGCGGGTAACACAGTGTGAAGTGCAAGAGGAGAAAAAAGCTCTGTTTGTGAAGAAGTAATTTGCTTTATTGAACAACACACAACATTCACAACATGACTGCACGCGTCGCTCGCCGAACGCAGAGGGACCGCGTGCTCTAGAGCGCGCCGCTTGGCAGCGGGGCCATCCGTGCGCTCTCCTCTCCTCTTGCCCGAGCGGTCAGGACGACTGCTTGGGCCTCGCTGGGGACGCGGCGGGTTTTCTGCGCGGGCTCCTCTGAGCCGGTCTCTTGTTTCCCGCTCCCTGCCACTGCCCGTGTCGGCCCTTACGGGCATCCGGTCCCGGGCGGGAGGCTGGCTGATGTCTGGCCGCAGCCTGGGACTGGCGCCCCGAGGCGGAAGACGAGCGAGAGCGAGGGCGCTGCGGCGGGGGCGGTGGCGGCGCTCGCCGAGGGATCACATGGCTCATCGCCTTCGCCTTCTTCTGAGTCTCGGAGTACCGCTCGGTGACCTTCTCCACGGCATCTCCGAACAGGCCATCAGGGGAGATCGGTGCGTTTAGCAGCGTCTTCCTGTCCGCCTCCTGCACGTCCGATAGGGTGAGCCACAGGTGTCTGTGGAGGACCACCAAATACCCCATCGAACGGCCAATCGCCTGGGCCGAGCGCTTCGTGGCCAGGAGCGCGAGGTCCGTTGCAGAACGGAGGTCTCGGATGGCGTCAGCGTCGACAGAGGCGGCGCCATCCAGAGATTTCAATCGCTTGGCCTGCAGCACTTGAAGAACGGCCATAGCGTGTAGTGCAGAAACCGCCTCCCCCGCGGCGCCGTAGGCCTTGTTAGCCTGGTGAGCCGTAAACCTGCAGGCTCGGGACGGCAGGCTGCGGTCCGAGCCCAGGGCGGGAGCTGACGGGCAAAGATGTGCAGCGACGGTCTCCTCGACAGGAGGGATGCGGAGGTAGCCGTGGTCCCCCGCCTCGTCCACGGGGGGGAACATGGCCTGGGTCGAAGTGAGGGTGCGCGCCGATTGCGGGGCCACCCACGACTTCACCACGTGCTCGTGCACATCAGGAAAGAACGGGGTTCCCCTTTTCGAAGCGGCCTGACGGCGGCTCGATTGGAGGAACCACGCGTCCAACTTGCTCTTTGAGGGCTCGTCGGGAGCCTTCCAGGATAAATCCAGTTCCTCGACGGCCTTCGAGAGGATACGGAAGAGCTCTTCCTGCAGATCCGCGGGGGTCTCTTCCGTGGGTGCCAGAGGGGCGCCCTGCTCCGCACCGTAGTCGTTCTCGGAGGCCGACAAGGACATCCAAGGAGTCGTCCTCCTCACTCACCCCGAAGGACACGAAGTCCGCAACGTCGCGGGGAGGATGAAACGAAGGGTCCGGAAAACTCACCGGGGGTCGAACCTCGACTCCGCGGTTGGGGGGGCCTGCCAGCGGCTCGGTGGCGGCAGCAGGCCCAATCCCCGCAGCAGCGCGAGCTTCGTCTCGCCTGGCCTTGAGGGCTCGGAGGGGCATGTCCGCACAGAAGTCGCAGGACCCTTCATCCCTGAGGGCCGACTCCGCGTGGGCCAGCCCCATGCACGCGATGCAGAACAGGTGCATGTCGGGGGGCACTATGGGGCCCGAGCATAAATTGCAGACGGTCGCCATCGGATGCTGGAGACAGTTCAGGTATCTCCAGTGCACCTTCAACGATAGCAAAAATCCAAGTAGTAGTAGTATCAGCTTTCTAGCACACA
This sequence comes from Chrosomus eos, assembly GCA_036326025.1. NCBI lineage: Eukaryota > Metazoa > Chordata > Actinopteri > Cypriniformes > Leuciscidae > Chrosomus > Chrosomus eos. Next base: position 26,422,329 of record CM070832.1, read on the forward strand.
ATTTGAGCGTGAAGAGAGAGATTCTGAGGAGGAATTGACGCTGCACTTACATTATACTGCAACGGGGTTTCAGTATTTGCATATTTGCGTCAATTGGCCAGCGTTGCTGGCGTTAGCCAATAAGATTTCAGCGGAAGTGAAGGATGAGAGAGAGTTCCCATATACGACATCCGTAATGTCGAAGTTCCGTAGCCTTGAAAGGGAACTAACATGTCGACTGAAGTGCGACGCAAAAGCGAACTTTTTACATCTGCCCAGTGAGGAGCATTTGAAGACTGTGTCTACAGTTCATATATACAACTAGAAGTATAGCCGAACCTTGTTCTGTGTTCGTCTCATTTTGAGGATGATTGCTTCACAAACCTAAATGCTATAAAAAGTATGGATTGAACGGCGACGGACTTTGAACTTGAGCTCCGCGAACGGCGACGGACTTGACTTGAGCTCCGGCTTCCGACTTACCCTTTATCGGTCCGGTACCACGCCCCTTGTCGGCTGATACTGAAGGAAGAATCAGTAGCTACCGAGTTTATTTGGATCAGCTTCCTTCTCCAAATCACAACCTGTAAGTATTATTAATATTAATTGTTGCTTTTATGTTTTATGTATCATGCTCAATAATTATTGTGTGTGTGTACGCACAGCGCAGATTCTAGGTCTTCAATGTCAATTTATTGAAATATGTGAAGCAGGGCTCTCAAGTGTCACGCATGGAGCGTGACAGTCACTCATTTCGGTCTATTGTCACTCTCTCCCGCCACACATTGTATTTCTCACGCTGAAAAACTATTTGTAATATATTTAATATGACGCAGCGCCCAAAACTCTGGCCGCGCCGCTCTCACTGTGGAACCGGCAGGAATCACGCGCGTCTCCTCTGGTGTTGTTCGTCTGGTGTTGTTAGCCAATCAGAAAATAGCACTATTGTATCTGGGTAAGAGGCGGGGTTTGGAAAAATGACTCGCTAAACGATTCATATGGGAGTCGGTGAGCAAATCAGGTAAAAATAAATGCATATTATAAGACAACAAAAGTGTTTTTTTTTTTGTCATTTCATGCTTGTAAAACTGTTGTTGGGGACTCCCAGAACAATATTAGGAACATTTTAAATGCCATAACTTAAATTTTTCAATATGCTATAATAACAGATTTGGTTATTGTCTAGCTGGGAAAGCATTATTTGTTGGCTATTAAAAGAATACAATTTAAATACTAGCATTCAAGCAGTTCAGTGGTCTCCTAGTATGAACAAACAGCTCTTTGACCATTAACATCGATAAAACACAGAAACACAACCATAGACCGGTAAAAACCAGTTATGACTGACTTTTGGATCTTGCCAGGCAATGTCCTTCCTCCCAGACATGCAATTATAGTAGGCGTTCTAACACTTCCCGCTTTCATTCAACTCATTCTTTCTCCCTTTATGTTCAGCAAAAGAGCATTTGTGTGTGTGTGGCGGCAGCAGCAAGGAAGGGTGTTGAGATGTAGCTCTCGTAAACTCAACCACGTAGTGACTCATGCTCTGTGAAAATCCAAAGGCATCTGCCAGTTTGCCACACAACCTACACGCTTCAGAATGTGATGAGTCACCCACACAGGGAAAGTGTGCATGTATCGGTTCACGACTTCTCTATTATAGAAACTTACAGAGTAAAGTTACAGTCTGCAGGTATTGGATGCAACGAAAATGTAAACCAAAGCAAACACCAATTTTGGATTTGGATCCGTGTGAATACTGTCCATGTGTCCAAACATCCGTATAACCAACCATACTCATAAAATATTTAGGTTTAAATGTGAGATATATGTATTTGAATTGAATAAACTTGAATTTAATGGAAATGTAAACCAATGTGAGCCAACACCAATTTTGGATTCGGTGCATACAGTGTCCGTATAGAGATCCTTCCTTCCCTCCAACCATCCATCCACCTACCTGTGCATCCATCCATCCATCCATCCATCCAACAGCCCATCATCCATCAATCCTCCCACCTACCCATCCATCCATCCATCACAAACTAACAAGCTTAAGTGCTGCATATTTGTCAGTCGTATATAAAATAAACTAGTAAGATTTCTGTAATAGTATGAATAAACAATGTTTTAAATAAAACATTTCACAACATACAGATAAGCAATTTGAAAATATGATTATTTACATAAAATAAAAAAGATGCAAATAGTTAAACTGTGCCATGATTTTTTGTTTTTGACTGACAAAAATGCATCAGTTTATGTTAAAACCGTGCAATCCAAATAGATGGAAATTGTATATGCAATTCAAATCCACAAAACTTTAAGATCTGCTTAAATGCATTTAGATAGACAATCTAAATACATAACATTTTTGCATCACATTTAAGCAGATTTAAAGTAAATGCTGAAACAAATTCAACAGCTGCATGCAATCTCAGTATGAAAATTAACAAATACAAATCATTCAAGCACCTATACTGTGAAAGTACAGGAAATAAATGTTTGAGTCGTTTCCTCCAAAAGGTGAATCTCAAGGGCATCTCTAATGCTCACACTCAACTACATTGAAAGCTGAAGGTCTTGCAGAGTGGTATTTCACACATGTGAAGGTCTACAAGAAACATAATTCATGAAACAGAGGGGTGAAGGCATGATTTTGAATCCCACAGTCTCACTACACCCACTGGATCCCTCTGCCATATGGCTGCCCACCTACACTCTCCTCACACAAACACACTCCACGCTCCTCACACAACATTATGAAAAGACAAAGCAGAAAGTTTCAAGCAAGGCCGATTTTGTATACTGTATGTATAAAAATATTTTATTTACCATAATAGAAACACAAACTTTATAGGTATAGGAGTCCATTCCTTACAAGAGAAACTTCAGATTTTCGGCTTCTTTTCCAGGTTGTTATGAAAACAGAGTTTTTATTAACAGACAAATAAAATTGTAGAATGTACATAAATATATTATGCAAAAGAAAAACCACACATTATTTCCTTGGTGCAGTAACATGCTCATTGGAGACGCAAGACAAACTATGCTGATGTTTGGTTTTGAGCTAATGCAGTTCTTGACCTGTGCATGATGCAACAGTTATTACGTTCTAATACAAATGTACACATTTGCAATTGTGAAATCTCAGCGCAGCTTCGTTGATGTGGCAGCAGGACGTGCAGGCAGCTACAACTGTAGCAGATTCACTGAAAACGGTCCATATTAGCCGCCAAAATCTATTTTGGAGTCTTCCAAAGTTTAGAAAGTGGATACATCAAAGTTCATGGGTCAAACTCAAATGTGTGACCGAACACTATACATACATTTCCTGCCCTCATTTTGACTCCCTGTTGCGCACCTGCACTACTTCTCTTCTCTCCTTCAGAAAGTTCCCAAAGCTCCGGCCTCTTTACTTTCTTCTGTGACTGTTACAAGAATCAATGGGGAAAAAGTGACATCATAAACAAGGGTTAGTTTATTAAACGATGGTGATTATGGTTCTTTAAGGGCCATTTGAAGTATCCTTCTCACCTGTGTGATCGATATCATCAGTATCGCTGTCTGTGTCTTCCTCAGCTTCATCTGGGTTGCCTCGGTTAAAGATGAGGTCACTAGGCCCACCAAGATCTGGGGCTTCTAAACATAATAGGCATATACATATTTTTTTAAACAAAGCTAATGAAGGATCACCCTCAAAGTCCAGCTGAATGCAGACAAATAAAAAAAGAAAGAAAAGCAATTAATGTCAAAAACACATTATCGTTCAAAAGTTTTGGAGCCAGTAAGATATTTCTCAGAGATTTTAATACTTTTATTCAAGGATGCATTTGAATGATGCATTAAATTTAAATGATTAAAAGTCATAGTAAAGACATTCACAATATAATGTTACAATTGATTTTCATTTTAAATAAATGCAGCTCTTTTGAACTTTCTATTCAGAGAATCCTGGAAAAAAAAGTTTTCACAAAAATATTAAGTTGCATTGTTTTCAACCTTAATAATAAGAAGAGCAGCAAATCATCATATTAGAATGATTTCTTAAGGATCGTGTGACACTAAAGACTGGAGTAATGATGCTGAAAATTCAGCTTTAATCACAGGAACAAATTATATTTTTGAAATATATTAAAATATATTACTTTAGATTGTAATATTTCACAATAGTACTATTTTTACTCTATTTTGGTGAGCATAAGAGACTACTTTCGAAAACATTCAAACTAATTTTTTTACTGACCCCAAACTTTTGAACAGTAGTGTTCCCACACATCTTACCCACTCTTTTCAAAACTTATTAAAATACATGTTTCATACATAGACTACTATTCAGGGCAGTCATCTATTTTATTCTCATCTAAAGATCGGATCGTTCGTTATATGTGAAGAGTTCAAAGTTGATTAATGACTTTCAAATATATTTTTGAATGAACAGACGTGACCGTTCTGAATGAATGTACCGGTAGGAGCTGCAGTTTCCATGGTAACTGCTCCCATGTCTTTCCGAAGGCGTTCCAACTGCTCCTGTTGTTTCTGACTCTGAGCTTCAGACTGTGGATGAGAAGAAAGAATTAATAACAGTCAGACTTGACCTTTTCTCATTGACCCAAAAGGGGACATGCTAGTGCAATTTTTATTTGCCTTTCAAATAAAATAAAATAAATAAAAAGAGCAACATTAATATGTAGTTTAATCAGTGGTGGAAGGATCTTTGCCAGACATGACCAGTTGATTCATGACTATACATCAGCCCACACTAGCGATTGATTACTCACCAACTCTCTGTGCAGACGTTCATATTCAGGGCGATACTCGCTGTAAAGACAGTAAAACGTATCAACTGTTTGTAGAAAAGCATTCATTTATCTTTTAACGTAACGCCTATATATATTGCCAGCAGCCATATCACCCTGTAGCCCAAAACTGGTTGCCCACTGAAGCTAAGCAGGGCTGAGCCTGGTCAGTACCTGGAGGGAGACCTCCTGAGAAAAACAGGTTGCTGCTGGAAGAGGTGTTAGTGAGGCCAGCAGGAGGCGCTCACCCTGAGATCTGTGTGGGTCCTAATGCCCCAGTATAGTGATGCGGACACTATACTGGCAAAGAGCATACAGCAACTGTATACAGTTAGAAAATTAATATAACTTCGATTGTATTCGTCTGAAAGAAGAATGTCATATACACCTAGGATGACTTGAGAGTGAGTAAATAATGGGCTAATTTAAATTTTTGGGTGAACTATCCCTTTAAAAGTAGTTAATTGTAATAAAGCCTAAATAAAATATAGGTGTTAGATGAACTTAAAAAACACTTGAAGTGTTACATTGGCGACTAACTGAAAAGGTTTAAGTTGAATTACTAAAATGACAAACTTTTTGCCATTATAAAGCTTGGAAGAGCCAGGACATTTTTTAATTTAACTCCGATTGTATTCGTCTGAAAGAAGAATATACACCCAAAAATGAAAATTCTGTCAGTAATTACTCACCCTCATGTCGTTCCAGCCCCGTAAGACCTTCGTTCATCTTCGGAACACAAATTAAGATATTTGTGATTAAATCTGAGAGCTGGATCACTCCTCCATAGGCTTCTAAAGGATTGAAACTTGACAGCCCCGAAAAGTATTAAAGAAATCGTTAAAACAGTCCAACTGACTACAGTGGCTGGATCTTAAGTTTATCGAGCTACGAGAATACTTTTTGAGTGCAAAAAACAAACAAAAATAGCGACTCTATTCAAGTATTCTCTTTGGGCCTGGAGATTTCACGTAGTGTTATTGCGCAACGCTTTTAATTGAACGTCACACGCATCACACACATGACCAGCGTCAGCCAATAGTGAGCCTACGTGTGACGTATAACACAGAAGCACTGCGCTGTTACACCACGTCAACAGCTTAGGAGAATGACACGGAAGAGAAGAGATGGTTGAATAAAGTCGTTATTTTTGTGTTTTTTTGCGCGCAAAAAGTATTCTCGTCATTTTATAAACTTAAGATTGAGCACTGTAGTCACTTGGACTCTTTTAACGATTTCTTTAATAACTTTTCGGGGCTGTCAAGTTTCAATCCTTTAGAAGCCTATGGAGGAGTGATCCAGCTCTCCGATTTAATCACAAATATCTTAATTTGTGTTCCGAAGATGAACGAAGGTCTTACGGGGCTGGAACGACATGAGGGTGAGTAATTACTGACAGAATTTTCATTTTTGGGTGAACTATCCCTTTAAGTTTGAATTTCATAATTATACAGAGTGTTGGGATACGTACGTTTCATACTCTTTAGCAGCATCTGCAACCTGTACGAACAGTTCATCAAGCCCAGAACCTGTCACTGCAGACACACCGACAACCTACAGGACACAAAGAAACGCTCCTGCATAAGCACTGGACTGAGAGGAAAAAACTAAAGTCACAAGAGAGTGATTGCAACTGTCACCTTAAAGCCCAACAATACATTTCAGACACTGAGAAAGCCATAAATCTGCGTTCATGTCTTGCTTTTTTATTGATGGTTCTAGCCAAGGTAAGCTTCACCATTAGCATGGCTCACACTACCTGTCGATTTTACAGAAAAAACAACAAAAACAAAACTGGAAGCTGTGGTTGCCAGATTAATTCTGTAACAATAGTCAAAATGTAAACATATTTACAGAACAACCTGTACATTTTAGAATTTAAAACTAATTTACAAAAACAACTTTTTAAATCCACAGATGAGAATCTTGCGCTGGCCATGTACACTTACTTATAGTGACACCTACAGGCGTGCGTCGGTGCAGCATCATGCAAAAATAAAGGTTTGCAGTAACGGATGCGACTGTTAATGTGTTAATTATAGTGAGCCATGATATATCTATTTAATTTCTTTCCCAGAATGGGCAGTTTGAAACTTTTCATGATAAACAACATACAATAGCACTAGCATTACAAAACATTCAGTGGCACATGCCACTCAAATAGCCTACAGATGTCCAGTGCAGCAGCTACACATTGTCTTGTTGTAAATAAGACAACATCTGTATTGCAAACCGCTGTTGTTGTTGTTGTTGTTGGAATATAACGACAAATGCAATGCATAGCCATAGAAAACCAATGCAGATATTCCGGAAAATGAAAGAGTGGCATGGACACACAAATTGGATCCGAATAGATCAGATTCCAACCGGATACACAAATAATCCGATTTGGACTGACAAGTTGAACATAACCATAGCATCAACCAATTAACAGGTTTTACTGTGTAATTTTAACAATAGTCAAAATGTAAACATATTTACAGAACAACCTGTACATTTTAGAATTTAAAACTAATTTACAAAAACAACTTTTTAAATCCACAAATGAGAATCTTGTGCTGGCCATGTACACTTACTTATAGTGACACCTACAGGCGTGCGTCGGTGCAGCATCATGCAAAAATAAAGGTTTGCAGTAACGGATGTGTAAAAAAAAAAAAAAAACTTGCATCACAATAAGTGTATTGGGATTGTCAAAACATTGGTAACTAAACAGAATTTTATTATGTTTAGTAACAACATTTTACAATGTTTACATGGTACAATTACTGGTAGGCTAATGTTTTCATTATTGCTTGACACAAATTTGATTTCAATTCAATTCAATTTTTGTGATTTAATTTGATAAATATTAGGTACAGTATTCTCAAGAAAAAAAAAGTCTCACCTAAAGCTGTAAACATACAGATAGCCCTGCCAGCTGGTATTATTATTAAAGGTTAACAATGACAACTCAACTTAATAACAACCAGGGTTCTAAATTAACTTTTTTGATCACCAGCCAATGTGGCTGGTAACTTTCTAAAGTTACCAGCCAATCAGAATTTCCACTAGCCAAATTTTTTTCCAGTGAAAAAAAGAGAAATTATGAGTGCCACTGAATGCATTTGATCATTTTATTAACATTGTTGGCATGGAAAACACATAAAATACAATACAACACAGAAAGTGCAAACATTTCATTTCAAGTTTGGGATCTGTCTATCTATCTATCTATATTAGGGATGTGCACGAATATTCAAATTTTCGATCTGTAATTATTATTCAAAAAAATAAAATACAATTCGAATTTTAATTTTTTTTCACAGTTATAATTAATTGCACTTGGTGGAGCTGTGTTTAACAAGTGGATTATTTGTATTTGATCACATAATGTTGTTGTCTGCCTCGCGAAGTTTGCTTAGATGAAAATGATAGCTAGCCTATTAAAAAATGGAATTACTTTTAATCAATTATTAATTAAACTGAGTAATCATAATATCACCACCACAATGAGAAATCACAGTCGAGCAGCAGTCGATTGATTAAGCAGCTATCCATCACTGCATTAACGACTGCAGGTAAGCAGCTGAACCCCGATGGAATCCTGATACGAGATGATACTTTCTGATAGCAAAATGATTTTGAGGGAGACAGGTTTAAGCACAGAAAACCCAAAGTGCTGTCACTTTGCACACAAACACACGCGCGCGTCTCTGCAACGTCTGTCAGCGCAGCGCGTTTTCTCACTCGAGCATGATATATTTTTTTCTCAACTTGAACGTGAAACAATATAAACACGATAATCATATACTGACTCGAGTATGTACAGTAGGTAGCCAACCAGAATGCCTGAATTCACCGCGGCAAAAAAAACCCAGTCGCATTTCTAAGTCATTCGCGAAATGACCGCCAGGTGGCGCAAAGGGACATTTAGCGAAAGCAAAACGTATGTAGGCCTAAAAGTAGCCTACATTTTAAATAGAATATAGCAAACTTTTAGAGCAGAACATTTTATGAATCAAAATTTAAAAGAGCCCTATCTCGCAGTCAGTGAAAATAAATTAGGTGCAATCAATGATGCTAAACTATTGAGGAATGAGAAGATTGAAGAGTGCATCAGTCGTTTGTGGGCACACTGACGCTTAAACAGCCGAACTTGTGGTCGAGTGGTAGAGCTGAAGGTTTAAGCAGTACAAAGACACGGGTTCGAAACCCGAATAAATATGTTTTTTATATAATTACCATGCATTTCCATTTTACACTAAGGAACAAATCTCATCCAACAGATTGACTAAATTTACGTCTTCAAAAACAGTTCTGTTAAAAAATAAACAAACAAACAAACAAAAAACTTCACGGACAGGACAGCAGACAGCAGGACTGGAATTCTTTCAGAAATAATTTTAAAAAACATGGTTAAGCAAGGTGCGATTTGCCGGTGGGTGATTTCCCCCCTCCACAGTAGGCTATAGCGAATACCCTAAATAGACCTTATCAAATATAGTATATATATTTTTAAATATAGCCTAAAACACGCACGTTTAAACAACAAACAATAAAATCTGAACCAGCGCTTCTGCTCCTGTATTGAGAGATAACATGCAGCGCATTTCAGTTACGATCCTGGTTCCAGTGGCATTCATACATTCACGGCTTTTTAAAATGTCACAAAGCGTTTTGATGTGGTTTTGAACGAAATATTGAAGTTTATAATTAAGTATTTTGACACACCACGCCTAGTGCGTATTCTAAAATGGGGTTTTCTTCTGCCACTGAATTAAGTTCGACAAACGCAGCCGCGCGTTCACTTGAATTTATTTTTCTGCTAAAATAACTTAATAGGCTATAGCCTACTTCGTTATTTTTGGTCATACAGATAGGATATCATATTTTAAAACTGTAAAAGGTCTATTTTATTCATGTAAAGTAGGCTACACTCACAGTAGGCTAACAACAAAACGTTCTCACTCATTTGAGCGAACACACACTGTATAAACGTTTGGGCTTTTCTCAGTGAGCTTCGACATGGCCGAGTGGTAGAGCTGACGGTTCATCAATCGGAAGACCTGCGTTCAAATCCCGAAAAAACATGGACTTCTGTAAAAAATCTATATATTTTAGGCTATTAATGCAGATTTGTTTAGTTCTAAACCTCTGTTACACCACATATTTTTTGCTTATATTTATAAAATAATATTACCATGCATTTCCATTTTACACTAAGGAACAAATAGGCTATCCAACAGAACGACTTTAGATCTGTAGCTAATAATACCAATTGTTCAAAAGCAGTTTTGTATAAAAAAAAAATATATAGGCCTATATATATCTATATTTGTTTTATTCCCTATAACCTACATAGAGTTTTTAAAAACATGGTTTTAAGTAAAGTTTTCGACAAACGAGGCAGCGCGTTCATTTGATTTATTTTTCTCATAACAGCTAAAATAACTTAATAGGCTATAGGCCTACGTGATTTTTTTTGGTCATACAGATAAGAATACAGTAGCCTACATCGTTCAAAACTGTAAACTTTTTTTAGGCTAATGACAAAAGTTTATATGTCGTCTCTCTCGGTCTCCGGGAACTGGGCGTCACAAAAATTAACCGAAAGCCACTTGCCTCAGATCAGTCAAGATAGGAAATCGGCTATGTCTAAAGCCTTTAAATGTCTAAATATTTAGGTTAATAGATGTTATCTGATTATGTAATCCATATGAAAACGAGAGGTACAGATAATCTGCTCAAATATGTTTATGAAGTGATTGTGAGCGCCTCGCAATGAGAAAATGACAAGGTGAAAATCTCGTTTAATTAAATGTAGAGACTAAATCGCATTAATGAATTAAAATGTAAAAACAGATCAAATCATTTATTCGTCGAAGTGTTGCTATATTGTTTCATTTAAAGTTCATAATATCTAAATGTTATTTAGTTTATCAGCAGTAGGCTACCGATATTTATTTGAATAATAATAATTTAAAAAAAACTAATTCACATTTTGCATGCCTGGACCCAAAGATCCCTGTAGAATTTAATATTGAGTTGAGCATTTTGTTCATGACAACAAAATGAACATGCGTTTGAAGATTAGGCTATATTTAGTTTTGCTTGGAAAAAGGTGGCCCAAACCAGTTTTATTTCTTAAATTATTTAAATAATGAAATATTTAGTAATAAACTTTTATGACAGAAATACCACATGTAGCTTAAATCATTTAATTCTTTCATTATCAACACTTTAATAGCCTAATGCTAGAAGAGCGATTTAAGTGTGAATTGCGACTTCTCCTTATTTTAAGTCAGACTCAGACTCAGAGAGCTTGTGGGGGGTTTGGAGGGACAGACAATAGGTGTTAATGTTCCTCATTCATATGGAGAGTGTCGGATAGCCAGCCCGATGGCAAAGGCAAAATTATTTTAAGTATAGGCTACATCTCTCGATGTGTCCCCATATTTGATTAAATTATAAATATTGTTGTTTATTTATTGTAGCCTATTTAAAGTGTTTTACACACACAAATTTAAATTGAAGTGTTCAATCCAGTTGTTTCAACTGGTTCTGTAGAGTTTAAGAATGTTTGAGCAAGGGAGACTAAATAAACTTGCTGAGATCCAGCGCGAGAGAGGCAAAACTCATGTCTTTAATTTATGTTGCTTTGGACTATTTTCGATTTGTACCGTTTCGTTTAATTTAGCTGCAATTTCTTTGGCAAAACAAATTTAAAATGTAGCAAGAATAAGATTGTGTGTTTCTTTTTTGCATGGAAATAAATAAATGCAAGTTAGGTTGCCACCGGTCCCGGTTTTACCGAGATTGTCCTTCTTTTTAACAACCTGTCCCGGGAAATTTAAGCACTCTCCCGGGACAATGAATGTCCCTGTTTTCGAAAGGCTACGTGAATATGTAAGTTCAAACCATAGACTGTAGGTTCAAACTGTGTAGCGCGCGGCCGCTTGCACGGCAGAGAGCAGAGAGAGGGAGAGACAGAACACCGGCTAGATCCCCCCTAGATGGTAGTCGCCGCTCAAAGTGTGGGGCGCGCCCTTCTATGGGTGGGAAATAGCCTAGAGAAGTGACAGGTTGGGCGCGCCAACGGGAGGAACTTTTCCTTTTTATGCCTTTATATCTTTATTCGTTCATGGCGAGTCTACATCGCATCTTCATCTTTGCAGCGACGCAGAAAACACCAGTTTATTAATAAACAATTAAATGTCTCCTTGCTATTTTTGTCTCCGGCTCGTGCGCTTGAGTGCAGCTTTATAACACTCACTCATTACCCTGTATAGCCTATTTAAGTTATTAAATCAATATAAAGGGGTGATTTGTCCACTGATGGCTTAAATAAACAACTAGGCTACTAGTTGACTAGAAAAAAACTAGTCGGAGACAGCCTGAGCGCGCGACCCTGAGCGGAATGAGCGAGCTGAGGAATATCCAGAAATGCTCTGATCGGAACAAAGGAATTTTGACATAATTAATCATTAGTTTATATCTCATGCACTGCCCATAATTTTAATCCCATATCAAACACATTAGCCTATGTTATGTCTGTTTGAATTTTTTAATTTTTTTGTCTTGCCATATGGATTTCTCTTCTTTTCTTTTTTAACATTTTGACACAGCAGCACTTTTATTTTCTCTATTTTTGTTTTTGTTTGTTTAGTTTGTATTTAGATACTAGCCTACTTGTTACTTCAATAAATTGGAACATTTTAAGCTTGTTGCGTATTTCATTAGCATTGTGTTGGGGCGATGGGGGGCAGTGGGGCTTGAAAATTATGAGTCTATCCATCGGGTGCAGAAAAAAGATTGCATGTGTGTGCATGTGTGCGTGTGTTTATGAAGCGAATGTAAGAAGCCCCCCCTTACAACCCCCCAGCTCTACTGTAGCAATGTTGTAATATGCCATTGATTATTAAAAAAAAACGCTTGACTTTAAATAAATAAACAGTTAATAAACTCGCAAATAAACAGTCAACTATTTAAGCATCAAGAACGGTTAAAGATTAATGCTGTCGGCCAACATGTTGTTATATTGAGATTCGAACTCGGGCCCCTTGGATCTCCGTGTCGTTGCGTTAACCACAGAGCCACCACCTGAACGTTTACGTCAACGTCTTATACTCTTCCAAAGCCTTGATGTAGCCTAATATGTTTCTATTGCAATGTTTTATGTTGAAATGTTTTCATTATTTATTCAATTTAATTTAAGTATTGTGATGAATTATTTTAACTACATTTCACTTAAATGCATCTGCTACCAGCTTTCAATCGCTCTGAATGAGCCGCGACGCAGCGGCAGATTACGCAATAGAGAGAATAAACGGACACTTTTCAAAGTCTGTGATTGTAGCGCCTCTTAGCGGTTAAAGGCAGCAAATACACCCCGAATTTCACCGCCGCGGCAAAGCGGCGGCGTTGAAAGTATTATTCTGGTTGGTAACCTACTGTACGTTCTGTAGGCTACGATGAATGCGTGTCTGCTTTTTTTGTTGTTGCGTTTTTCCCCTGTCCACGCTGCTTGAGCTTAAATGCTTTTGTTTATTTTTTTGTTTACACATATTGTTTAATGTTTTCAACTAAAAGAAAACCTTAAGATATATAGTAAGCTTGTTGTGTATATTGCCTAATGTATAAGCTTGTTCAGAAATAATGACAAAAACCTTAAACTTAAAAAAAATAACGTATCCTATCTCTTGTTAAACAACATTTAAATTTGAACCCAGAGGTCTGTCCCACTCCCAACCACTGCCGCATTTAGTTTAATCTTTTTACTTTACTTTACTTGGTCCCTCCTCTTTCAGTCTATGCTCCCTGCTCTGGCTCCGTTCGTTCTTCGTCTTCCTTGTGTTTTCTGGTGGATGCTCCGTTCGTTTCCATGATCATTTTTCGCGCTGGTTTTACTGCAAACTGCGCGCAGCCAATGGGCGTATGAAACGTCATCACGTAGCATTACGGCACAGTGTTCATGGGAAATGTAGGAAGTACTGCCAGGGGGATAAATGACCGAGAACAGAACCTTATGCATCACCGGCCAAACTGGCTAGTAAGTTTTTATTAACACCCGCCAAAACGAATTTTTACCCGCATTTGGCGGGTGTTAATTTAGAACCCTGATAACAACGTTATATTTGAATGATATAAGTAAAAAATACAATACATATGTAATATAGTCCACATATTTGGCAAAATACTCCTCTCGCTTGAAAACGCTTAACATGTAATTAAACGTGTTGCTTCCATATTCTGGGCTCATCTGCTTTTCTGTACATACACTACCGTTCAAAAGTTTGGGATCGGTAAGATTTGTAATGTTTTTAAAAGAAGTCTCTTCTGCTCACCAAGGCTGCATTTATTTGATTAAAAATACAAAACAAACCCAGTAATATTGTGAAATATTATTACAATGTAAAACCGCTGTTTTCTATGTGAATATATAGTAAAGTGTAATTTATTCCTGTGATCAAAGCTGAATTTTCAGCATCATTACTCCAGTCTTCAGTGTCACATGATCCTTCAGAAATCAGTATATGATGATTTGATGCTCAAGAAACATTTATGATTATTATCACAGCTGAAAACAGTTTTGCTGCTTCATATTTTTGGGCAAACTGTGATTAATTTTTTCAGGATTCTTTGAAAGTTCAAGAGAAAAGCATTTAATTAAAAAATAAATATTTTGCATTATTATAAATGTCTTTAATGTCACTTTTGATCAATTTAATGCGTCCTTTCTGAAGAAAAATATTAATTTCTTTAAAAAAAAAAAAAAAAATTCGTATTGACCCTAAACTTTTGAACGGTAGTGTAGGTATGCATTATTAGTATGGTGTTTACTGAGCTTGATAATACCATGTATTTATTTTAATATGTCTAATTTAATGCATTAAGCCACGTTCAGAACGTCCCCAAGGACGCGGGTTTTGTGACATCATCGCCTACAAAAGAAGTCCCATTTCATTGGCTAGGCGCCAACCTAATAAAACGACTCCTTTATGCCCCCTAAATGTTAGTGTACGAGTACGAATATTTGTTGTACAAGTTCTCAAATTCACATCAACATGCTCTCGGGTTTTGCTACTATTTACCTTTGTACGTGAGAGCGTGTGAAAAGTGTCAATTGTGTGAGTCTCACGCTGAATGCGGGTGAGTTGGCAGATAACTGGACCATGGCTTTAAACTCACCCTCAGGTTGGTGTAGAACTCATCCAGGACGAGACTCATAGAGCGGGTCAGGTTACTAACGTAAGACGTCTCCTGATTCAAAGCGTCCTGGAACACCTCAAAGTCCTGCATCCACTCCACCGCAAAACTGTGATCAATGATGTCAGTCTGATAAAGGTGCAGAAAAAAAAAAACACTTACACTGATTTGTTCTATTTAAAAAATATACGCTGATGGATGAGATTGTGTTATCCACCATAATAATTTTTTGAACAGTGAATTTATTCATATTAAATCTATTTACTAATATAAATAGTACCATTAATATTAACAACTTTATTTAAATGTAAACAATAAATATGTTAATATTTATTTACATATTAATTAATATGATACATTTATAATTTTAAATTAATATTAATAAAATAACTTGATTTTATTGAAGAAATACTACATGAATCAAATTCGCTTGAATGCATAATACAATGTATACATATTGTCGTCCTTATAGATATCAGTATTTGCCTGTTAAATATCCCTATTGATTGACTACAGAAGATTAAGATGACAGAATTTATTACCTTGTTCATGGCAACTATGAATGGTAGCTTGGTCTTGTAGAGAATGCTGGAGGAAAACAAGACATTTCAGCAATATCTACTGAAATCATGACATCACTTTCATGATGCATAATACAGTGCAAATATAACACGGAGAACTCAGCAAGTACACTGCGCTCTGAACTTTTCTGCTTTACATTACATTCATTGTTTGCATACTTCAACATCTCAGAGATATTTATGGAAGCTTGTTTCTGCCACAAAATAAGAAAAAGATAAATGCAACTTTTTATCTCACAATTTTGACTGCGAGTTTATATCTTACAAATCTGATTTCTCACAATCCAGACTTTTTCCCCCTCACAACTCTGAATTGTGAGATATAAACTCGCAATTACATTTTTATTCAGTGGTGGAAACAAGCTTCCATAGATGTTGCATAACCAATATATATTAAATAAGTCTGAGCTGCTGACCTGCAGGCGTACAACATGTTGGACATGAAGGTGACCGGATTCACACTCCGAGACGTATCCAACACATAAATAACCACGCAGGGAAAAGAAGAGGCCTAGAAAACAAACCTTGTGTTTATATTCAAAATATCCAAATACAAATGCAATACAATGACTAAGTGTCAAAGACTGTGAAGTACCAGTGTTTCAGTTATAATAGTTCCAGATGCCGACCATGTGAACACCTCTATTTGTCCAGGAGTGTCAATCAAAACATACCTGCATACACACACACACACACACACACACACAAAATGATACACATATGCAATAGTAGCACTGAGAAATAGACACAGATATCATCACATCTAGAGTACTGAACACAAACTTACTGGTGATTACTTTGCTTTTTCTCAATAAACTTCATGACCTAAAGGAGGGCACACAGAACTGGTACATTAGAACAGAAGAATGTGGAAGTGAAAGTGTAAAAACAGTGACATCTATTGGATCCTTCAAATGCAGCTCTACCTGATCAAATCGTGTTGCAAACAGATTCAGAGATGTGACGATTCCTCCATTTGGACCTAAACCATATCTGTATTAGAGTCAAAGACAATCCACTCAGATGAAATTAATTGAACTATGCATACTACTATTTTTGACCTTGGAATTATGATTTTTCCAGTCATTTGTAATTCACTGAGAATGCACTGTTAAAGGGATAGTTCACCCAAAAAAATTTAATTCTGTCATCATTTACTCACTCTCAAGTTTTTCCAAACCTGTAGGCATTTCTTCTGCTGAACACAAAGGAAGACTGGCAACCAGGCAGACTGTTGATGGACCGCACTGACTACCATAGTTCGCGGAAAAAAATTTCCATGGTAGTCAATGGCTAGCGGCATCTGTCTGGTTACCGACATTCTTTACAATATCTGTGTTTGAGTTCAGCAGAAGAAATTCATAAATGTTTAGAACAACTTGAGATTGAGTAAATGATGACAGAATTTTCATTTTTGGGTGAACTATCCCTTTAAGAGCAATGTCTAGCTAAAATAAAACTTTAGAGCAGAATATAACTGCATTATATGCTAAAAGAAATCACTATGAAAATGTTAAAGGTGGGTTAAGTGATTCTCTTTTTTGTCCATTTTTTCAAAATAACTTGAAATCCTATTCCTAACCCACTTACATCCACTGAGTTAGAAGCACTGAAATGAAAATTAAGCAATTTAATCATCTGTGGAACGGGCAGGACTCGAAAAACTCCAGCCAATCATTTCCAAGACCACTTGAATCATTGGACAGTAAGTTAGTCAATCAAACGGTCGTACCACACCACCCTCCCCCCAGCGTGCGTGACCCAGTCAGGGCCGGCGTTGGAGGAAAGAAGGTAGGACCATTTGAATTGTGTGTTTTCAAAAATCTGCCGGTCGTTTTCCAAATTACATACCCCACCTTTAATATACCTAACTTTTCCAGGCCTGGAAATCAAAGCCTAACCTTTTCTCTGATAGTTCAAGTTTTCAAATTTGAATCTGTTGTAAAAGTCTATCGTGAGGTTTAAAGGTTTAGTAAAACACTCCAAATGACAGTCCATGCCTGGTGAAAATATGCATGATAATGATGGTAGACAGCACAAGACATATTTTCACACTGAAAGGATACTGTTTCATGACTTCCTTGTAATTGACAGTGTCTCTGATATCTGCAAGGAAAAGCACAATCAGACTTCATCTTTGACATTAATGTAATTATAATATTTACATAAATTATTCAGATGCTGCTAACCAATCATTTATCTATAACAATAGCAGCCAGTGTTTTAATCAGTAAAATAACCCTGAGTGAAATTTCACTGTTTCATATCACACGGTGCTGGTTCCAGTGCCCGATCTGGAATTTGGTGTGCAAATCAGGAAGTAAATGTTGTATAAATTTGAAAAACTTCTTAAAGTTACACCAAACACAGCTTGTGCTGGCATAAAGGCACTGAAATAAATGAACTTTGGAGTTTATGAGTCTTAAGAGTTTTGATAGCGTATTTAACATCATCCATCCATTGATTAGCCAAAAAGTGATTCCCTAATATCAAATATTTAAAGGGTACCTATTATGGAATTTTGAAAATTACCTTTCATGTAGTGTGTAACATAGATCTAAGTGAACGAAAACATCCTGCAAAGTTTTAAATATGAAAGTTCACCGTATACAAAGTTATTGTCTCTCAAAAGTAAGAGTCGACTCTGAGTCGCTGATATGAATCGATAGACGAACGATACTTTTTCTCTGTCTAAATGACGTCAACTTGACAAGTTATTTGAATAAGACACGCCCACTTATTGCACGCGCTGACACCAGTGAAACTTAAAAACATCATGTCGACGAGACGCTGTTCTGAAGTGCAAATCAAAACCGAACTTTTTTTTTTCACTGCCCAGGGACGAGCATGAGAAGAATCAGTGGCTAGAGTTTATATTTACAACTATACCAAACAAGTATAGCCACCTTGAGCTGTGTTCGCGTTATTTTAATTACGATTCCTTTACCGTAAGATGTGGATTCGCGAGTCGGCTGATACTGAAGGAAGGTTCAGTACCAAGTTTATTTGGATGAGCTTTCTCCTCCGAATCACAACCTGTAAGTATTATTAATAATTGTTGCTTTTATGGGTTTTGTAGCATGCTCCATAAGTATGTGTGTGTGTGTGTGTAAGTTACGCTCAGCGCAGCTTCTAGGTTTTCAATGTAATTTTTTTTTTGAAATATGTAAAATGTTTGTCGTTGTTATTGGAGTTGTCATAAAGAATAGAGTGTATTGTAGTACTGCAGTGCTTTATCAATATGTTTAAGCTTTGGGGTAACGCAAAAAATAACTGACTGGGTCATCTGACCAATCACCGCCGATTAGCGTCACGTAAAGGCGGGGTTTGAAAAAATGAGTCGTTGAACGAATCATTAGGGAATCGGTGAGCAAATCAGGTAAAAATAAATGCATATAATAAGACAACAAAGGTGTATTTTGTCATTGCATGCACGTAACTGTTGTTGGGGACTCCCAGAACAATATTAGGAACATTTTAAATGCCATAATAGGTGCCCTTTAAGTAGGTTTTACTAGGTTATGTTTTATTTTATTCTCATAGTGCTAACTAAACACACATATTACTTGTAAAAACAGGCAAATGTAAGTTGTAAGTTTATTCAAATTGTAAAAGTAACTTAGTTTGGATTTTTACATTTGTTTTTTAATCACGTAAACAACTTATTTTTGTAAACAACAATGGTCTTTTTATTCGTTGGCAAGTTGTGCACTAACTTAGTTCTGAAAACAACGCGGGTCGGTTCTGAGAACAAGTTCCCGCGGCACCTGTCCCGCTCGCTCCGGTACGAGCACCGTACCAGCACCGTTTTCCTGAAATGATAGGGGCAACAGTGACGCACCAATATTGGCTGGAAAAGGGACCTCATGAACGGCAGGATCGAGATTGATGACATATGGAGGAGTTTTCTTGGAGTGCAGGTAAGCTGTGAGCCTCTAATACAACAAGATATAAATATACATTATTAATTAATTCATAATATCCATCATAAATTGACTCAAGTTAATGTTTACCGGATTTTTTTTTTATGATTTGGTTTCCTTATCAGAATTATCACATAACACAGAAAGAATCTTAAATGAACCAAGTAAATGTTACATAATTATATAATTTACTTATTTACTGATGTGTCTCAAGTCAGTCTTACCTGTACAAAAGTTGTTTTTCCTGACCCTGCCATGCCTAGAACTATGAGACACACCGGTTTCGCTTCTGTGTTCTGTTCATTAGATGAACTCTGGCTCGGTGCTGGTTTATCATCTCGATTTTCTGTATATTTATCATCACTTTCATACGAAGGTCCATCTCCGCTGTCTGCTGCTGCAGTCGCCATGCTGCTCCTACTGGACACTTACCGTAAAGTAATGTCTACTGGCGTAAAACGACGAAAAACACACTGTCATTATTACCTATGACCACTAGATGGCAGCATAGTCCATAAGATTAGTTTGATTTGATAAAATATGACTGACCGAGAATAGGATTAGTGACTGCGACATTAAAATCTTTTAAAACTTTAAAAATCTTTTCTTAAATGGGTGAATCATAAAAATGTCTGGATCACATTTCATTGTAAAATAAAGAAATTATTATCATTTAGCTAAATTAGGCTAAATTAGGCTACTTAATTATAAAGTATTAATCATTACTATTATTCACACACCATTAGTATTTTGTATTTATTTTCAGAACAATAAACCATATCAAATATCTAATTGTCCATTATTTATTTATTTTTCAAAATATTTCTAAAATTAGTCTCTATTTTATCTTTATTGTAACAATAAACCATTTATATGAATGTTTATTTCTATTTGGAGGTGAAATATGAGCCCAAACATTTTACAACCAAGTATTATTTACATAAATGTGTCATATGCATTATTATTTTTATATATTTTTTTGTATTTTCCCTGCTACTGCTTTTGTCATTAGCTGAGATGAGTCAGGTCAAAGCATTTGCTGGCACCGTTTGTACTGTATATGCTAAAAATAGCCTTTATATATCTTGTCTATATCAACACAAACATGGACTGTGTTTTTTCCATACGGCTCTCTGCTCTTTCTCATGTCAGTGCTGCATTAACACACTCGCAGTCTTCGGAGGGCAAACAGCTAGTGCTAGCTAGCGTTCAGGGCCTTCGAATGGTTTATCCGAGACATTCCTCAATAAGAACAGAGCTGTAGGGAGCCTGGTTAACACGTTTGTGTGTATCATTCAATTGTGTGAGCAGTTTCTTTACATGAAGGTGTCATGGCTGGTGGCACTGTGTAAGCTTGCCTCATATTCTTGGTGTATGTTTGCTGATGTTAACTAATACCCAACCAATCAGAAGTACTGTAAAAGAGAGAAAAATATTCCAGTGTTAAGAACTGTTGACATTCTCTTTCACAACTATTGACGGACAAACTTTGCTCACATTTTGGCTGCTTCCTCAGGGGATTCTGATGACAGATTTATTGTTGTTTACTGATCTCACCTTTCAAGAGTGTCGGCTCATAATCGTTGTTACTGGGTCTCATGTTGAGAACTCTGATGAAGCTTTTGGCCAACGTTCAGTATTTGATTGAAATGTCAAGAACATGACCTGCCATTATCTGTGGGATTGTTTTCTCTCTTCATAAATAACCATGTGTTTTTTGCACAATATCTACAGATATCATTTTTCATTGTTCATGGAGGACAGTTCAGATAAAGGACATTGTCCATACAATACAATATAATATTATATTATAATTTTATTATATTATATTATTATATAATTATATTATAATTTTACCTTTAATAAAAAAACAATAAAATGTTTTTTTTCTCAGTGTTTTTATCTTGTTTTCCACTAAAATATATAAATATCCATACTGACTGATGCTAAATGCTAAATTTGCAAAATATTATTTAGTTGGTAAGATTTTAGAATAAGGTCCTGTTAACATTAATTAAATCATTAGCTAACAATGAGCTATATTATTTATTCTTTGTTAACATTAATTATTAAAAGTACAACTATTTATTTTTTATTCATGTTAGCTCAAATCCATTAAATAATATTAACAGATACAAATTTTGATTTTAATAATGCATTAGTAAATGCAGTTAATATTAACACATAGAACCTTATTGTAAAGTGTTACCATTTATTTATGTCACAATATTCCACACACACACATATATATATATATATATATATATATATATATATATATATATATATATATATATATATATCCTCCTGAGACCCAGATACATTTTTTTTTTTAATTTAGTTTTTTTCCATGTCATCACACTGCTTAGAGCACAATAGAAAAATGGTAAAAAAAACATTTTTGAAAAATAATATTTTATTCATACGTTATGCTATGTCCTCTGTAGTGGACGCCAGGACTAAGTTGTTTAAAAAATAAAATGACATGAAATTATATGTATAGGCAAAAACAATGGTATTTTTTTTTTCAATCACCAATAAATTTTGGGGTTTCAGGATTTTTTCAACCAAAATTTGTATAAAGATTATTCTCAACTATGTTATGAAAGAAATAACGGAATGAACTGATACACCATTTTACTTTATGCAATATGTGGGTAAAATGGCCATAAATTAATATTCCCATTCAATGCAATGTATCTATACACTGTATCTAATTTGCACATTAATGTGTTCTTGGAGCAACATTTAATGAAAAAAGAAGTGTAATAATTGACCCTTCGCGTGGAGCTTGATTGACAGGTGTTCTAACCAATCATACTTCGCCATCCGCCATTTTGTCCGAAAAAGCAGCCAGTAGAGTTAGTAGATTAACATGGGAGGATTTGAACTTGGTAAAATGAATATACTGACGCCTTTCCGCGGTTAAAACAACATTACTTCTTATGTTCGTTCATGTTTATTTGATGCTATAAATGAACTAGAAGGAAGAGATGATCGGATCACGAGCAGCTTTAACTGATGCTCTACAGCGATCTGTCACCGCACATTAAAGAGCCCCAAAACGGTATTTATTGTTTAAATTTCTTTCAAAAAATGACCACATTTGAAAGCTGAGACTTTGTTTAATATGTTTAATATCAAAAGTAACCGAAAAGTAACCTGGTCTGTCCTGTCTGTCCGCGTGTTGTCAGTCTCCTCTGCTCCGCGATGTATTTTTCACTGCGTGAGAACATGGTGAGAGCATGAGAGCAGCATAGCTTGTCGGAACATAGCGACAGTAACTAAGGAGGGCGGGTCTTTGCGAAGGGTCAATTGGAAGAACTTAGCCACTGGAATAATAAGAGTCTCTCTTTCAGATGCAGATGGACAGTCACTGGAAAGGGTTGCAGTAGGACGGCTGGGAACTGAAGACGGCAGACGGTGATGAAGATAATCCAATAGACTCAGGTGAGTAGCAGGTAAGTAGCAGGTAAGTCTTTGGTTGAGCATGGGAGAGTCTGAGTGTCAATGTAACGACGAGACCAGACAATGAGTGTGAGACAGAGTGTGGTATATAAAGGTGGTGGGATGATGAGGTGCAGGTGATGGTGATTAGAACTCAGGTGATAATGAACGAGTAAATGAATGAGTGGGAGGAGTGAGTGAATGAGTGGGAGGAGAGTGTGGATCTGCTGGAGTCCTGACAGTACCCCCCTCCTCCGAGGCGGCTCTTGACGACTGCGAAGAGGGATGAGTTCGACGACGAGGTCTGCCACGGGGCCTGGGAGCTGGGCGATCGGGATGATTGGTGTGAAACTGTTGAAGAAGAGCTGGGTCCAGGATGTCGTCCCGAAGAACCCACGACCGTTCCTCAGGAGCGTAGTCCTCCCAGTCCACTAGATACTCCAGCCGAGGACCTCGTCGCCGCGAATCCAAGATGGTGCGGACTCTATAGATGGACTCGTCCTCTACCGGGATAGGAGGAGGAGGTTCGATGGCCGGGTCAGGTTCTGTGGGAGGAGAGGAGACAGGTTCAATGAATGTTTTCAACAGTGACACATGGAATGATGGTGAAATCCGGTACTGTCGAGGGAGATTGAGTCTGTAGGTGACCTCGTTCAACTGCCTCTGCACGGTAAATGGACCGATGTATCGAGGACTCAGCTTACGGCAAGGCAGGCGGAGGCGCATGTCCCGGGTCGAAAGCCACACCTTCTGTCCTGGCACATACTGAGATGGCTCCACACGATGACGATCTGCTTGGTCCTTGTGTCTCCGCACTGCCTGCTGTAGATGCACGTGAGCCGAGTTCCATACCCCCTCGCTCTGCTGGAACCAGTAATTCACTGCTGGTACGTCTGAGGGCTCACCAGACCAAGGGAAGAGAGGAGGTTGATAGCCGAGGATACATTGGAAGGGGGTGAGACCGGTGGTGGACTGTTGAAGGGAGTTTTGTGCGTACTCGGCCCACGGAAGGTACTGGCTCCAGCAGTCCTGGTACTGGTGGCAATAAGTTCGCAGGTAACGTCCAATCTCCTGAATCTTTCGCTCAGTCTGGCCGTTAGTCTGAGGATGGTATCCAGAAGACAGGTTAACAGTTACTCCGAGAAGCTTGAAGAAAGCTCGCCAAACTCTTGACACAAACTGTGGACCCCGATCCGACACTATGTCCTCTGGGATGCCGAAGTTTCGGAACACTTAGTAAAGAGGGCTTCGGCGGCTTCAAAGGCGGTAGGGAGTCCAGGTAAGGGGATCAATTTACAGGCCTTTGAAAATCGATCAACGACAACGAAGACACAGGTATGGTTGTTAGATCTGGGAAGGTCCGTCATGAAGTCTACTCCGATGTGAGACCATGGACGTTGTGGAAGCGGGAGAGGGACAAGCTTGCCTTCTGGGAGTCTTCTGGGAGTGTTGGTAACGGCACAGACTGAGCATCCCTTGACGTACCGGGAAACATCCTGAGAGATGGTCGGCCACCAGTACCGGTTACTGAGGAGCGAGAGGGTACGCCTGCTACCCGGATGTCCAGAGCCCGGAGTAGTATGAGCAGAGTCCAGAAGGGCCGTACGGGGGTGACGTGGAACGAAAGCACACCCTTCTGGACCTCCCGGCGGAGCGGGATGAAGGCGGTTCTCCTGGGATATCTGCTGGTCGATGTCCCAGACGATTGGGTTTACAAACACGGCTGGAGGGAGGATAGGTTCTGGGAGAGGGTCTTCACTTGACGGATGATGTAGACGGGATAGAGCATCTGCCTTACAGTTCTTAGAACCGGGTCGGTAGGACACGAGGAAGTCAAAACGTGTGAAGAAGAGTGCCCATCGGGCTTGGCGGGGATTCAGCCTCTTTGCCTCTCTGAGGTACTCCAGATTGCGGTGGTCGGTGATGACCTCGAACCGATGGTTTGCTCCCTCCAGCCAGTGCCTCCACTCCTCTAATGCCAACTTGATGGCGAGCAGTTCTCGATTCCCAATATCGTAGTTCCGCTCCGCCGGGGACAGCTTCTTAGAGAAGAAGGCACATGGATGGAGTCTGGGAGGATCACCCTGCCGCTGTGATAGGACCGCCCCAACTCCGGTGGAGGAGGCATCCACCTCCACAACGAAAGGGATCTCTGGGTTCGGATGAACTAGAACTGGGGCGGTCTGGAAGGCTTCCTTAAGGTGTTTGAAGGCTGAGATGGCTTCGGGCGATAAGGACAGAGATTTGGGCCGGCCTCTGAGAGAAGAAGTCAATGGAGAACTGATGTGACTGTAATTATTGATAAACCTCCGGTAGAAATTGGCAAATCCTAGGAAACGTTGGAGGTCTTTTACCGTAGAGGGTTGAGGCCAGTTCTGGATTGTTTCCACCTTCCTCTGGTCCATCCGAACTCCATGTTGGTCAATGAGGTAACCCAGGAACTGAACAGAAGTGGTATGAAACTCGCATTTCTCAAGTTTGAGATAGAGCTTGTGAGCTCACAGCTTCTCCAGGACTGAAGTGACGTGGCGATGGTGTTCAGAAAGAGATGAGGAATAAATGAGTATGTCGTCTATGTAGACCACCACAAACTTGTTTAGGTATTCTCGGAAGACCTCATTCATGTACCCCTGAAAGACTGCTGGGGCGTTGGACAGTCCGAAAGGCATTACTCGGTATTCATAGTGTCCAGAGGGTGTGATGAACGCCGTCTTCCACTCATCACCCCGACGAATTCGGATCAGATTATATGCACTGCGGAGATCAAGTTTCGAAAAGATTCGGGCTCCACGCAGCTGTTCCAAAGCTGCTGGGACCAGAGGAAGGGCATAGCTGAACTTTACAGTTTGAGAGTTGAGATGGCGATAGTCAATGCACGGCCGCAAGCCCCCGTCCTTTTTTGCCACGAAGAAGAAGCTGGCAGCGGCAGGGGATGTAGATGGGCGAATGAACTCTTGTTTGAGGGCTTCCTCCACATACTCCTCCATGGCCTTCTGCTCCGGGATGGACAAAGGGTATACACGGCCTTTAGATAGAGTGGCTCCAGGTAGCAGGTCGATAGCACAGTCCCATGGCCGATGAGGTGGAAGTTTGGTTGCCAACTGCTTGCTGAAGACATCCTGGAACGCCCTGTACTCCACTGGAATTTCCACCTGGTGTTGCACCTCGGGACTCTCGATACTAGTGGAACAAACGGAAACCTTGGATCTTCCCTCAGGAGGTGAGTATACCACGGAGGATTCTTTACTGACTTTCTTAACCGGTGCTAGACAGGAATGGAAACACTGTTCTCCCCAGTGAAGGACTTCCCCGGAATTCCAGTCGATGGTAGGTTGATGTTGGACCATCCAAGGGCGTCCCAGGATGAGCTCAGCAGTTGACTCCTCCAGCACCATAAAGGAAATCTCCTCCGAATGCAGACATCCTAGGCGGAGCGTCAGTGTGGTGGTAACGTGACGAATTCGACCTCAGCCCAGCGGCTTACCCTGAATAGTCTGGACTCGAAGGTCTTGATGACTTCTAAGTTTACGGATATTCAGTTTTTGGAGGAGTTGCGTTGATATGAAGTTCCCCGCCGAGCCAGAGTCGAGGAGAGCTTGTGCTGAGATACATACAAGAGGGGTTAGTAAATGGACTGTTGTTCGGTTCAGGGTAGCAATCTTGGGTGGAATCTGAATAGTACTCACCGCTGGGCGTTGAGGCCGAATGGGACAGGTGTCGATGAGATGCCCGTTACCTCCACAGTATAAACAGAGGTGGTACTGTATGCGTCGCTGACGTTCCGTGGGAGAGAGATGCGTGGAATCAACTTGCATGGGCTCTGGTGCTGGAGGAGCGACAGATGGAGCCGTGGGCGGAGGATGTACAGCGGTCGCGAGCGCTTCACAGGCCGTCAGACGTTGAGAGACTCTGAGAGTTTTCTGGATGAGATTTTCAAGTCCCAACGAATCCTCGTAGACCACAACTAGCTGTCGGATGTTCGGATTGAGACCATGACGAAAGGCAGTGATCAATGCAGTTTCATTCCAGCCACTTGACGCCGCCAGCGTGCGGAATTGGAGAGCATATGTGCTCACAGAAGATTTGCCTTGATGAAGATTAAACAGTTGATCATGTACAGTTAAATCCGAAACAGTCTGTCCGAAAACCTCTTTGAAGTGTTGAATGAAACTTGGTAGTGATTTAATCACGGGTGAATCAGAATTCCACAAGGACTGAGCCCACTGGAGGGCTCGACCGGATAGCAGTGAGATGATAAAAGCTACACGAGATGAATCGTTGGTGAATTGATGTGCCTGGATCTGGAAATATAGTGAAACTTGAAGTAAAAAAACGCTGCAATCCTCCGCCTCACCGGAGTATGTGGCTGGTCGGGCCATGGGACTTGCAGAGGCAGCTGACGAAGCAGCGGGTGTTTGCGGAAGTGGCAGTCGGCGGGCAGACTGAAGGATATCCTCGGGAATTATAGGCGGATTAACTGGTGGTGAGGGAAGTAAAGACTGTCGAACAGCTTGCACGAGTTCCAGGAATGGATCAGGAGATGGATTTTCCCCAGGCTCCGGTTCTGCATTTTGCGGTCTGGTCTTCTGTCACGGATGATACAGGAGTCAGACAGTTGGTAAGTGAATAAGTGTTTATTTTCAGAACAGCAAAAGCAGACGGAGTTATGGTGAGTATTCAAACAGATGATAATTGGAAGAACTTAGCCACTGGAATAATAAGAGTCTCTCTTTCAGATGCAGATGGACAGTCACTGGAAAGGGTTGCAGTAGGACGGCTGGGAACTGAAGACGGCAGACGGTGATGAAGATAATCCAATAGACTCAGGTGAGTAGCAGGTAAGTAGCAGGTAAGTCTTTGGTTGAGCATGGGAGAGTCTGAGTGTCAATGTAACGACGAGACCAGACAATGAGTGTGAGACAGAGTGTGGTATATAAAGGTGGTGGGATGATGAGGTGCAGGTGATGGTGATTAGAACTCAGGTGATAATGAACGAGTAAATGAATGAGTGGGAGGAGTGAGTGAATGAGTGGGAGGAGAGTGTGGATCTACTGGAGTCCTGACAGTGATCTTTACAGGACACCCAGGTTGTGTCATGTGACATGTATGATGTCAGAGAAATTCACTAAAATATAATGTCCACTACAGTGGACAAAAGTCTATTCTTGGGTCCCAGGAGGATATATAAATAGCCTATATTCTGTATCTCATATTTTAGATAATATTTAGTTTTGTATTCTTGAGGTTGATGATCAACATTTTCTAAAGTAAAATTACCTTTCACTGACCATTTACTGGTATATATATATATATTATGACCTGAAAAAAAAAAAAAAGCTAATTTACTAATTAGCTAAAAAAATAAACTTAAAGTAACACCAGGTAAAATTTAACTTTTGCTCTCGAGGTCCCCCCTACAGTTGGGAAACAGTATTGTCCTCTACTTACTGTCGTAAACCGTCATGAATGTAGCACATGCATTTGTTGACAACCATGATAGCCGTGAACACTGTAGGAGGAGGTCACATGCAGCTGTTCTGCTTGCGTCGCGTGTGAAATGTCTTCATCCCAGGTACAGTGGCATATATTTCAGCATGTCATATGAATATAATTTCATGTTTTTTTTTTTTTTTCTAATGACAAATGATCGCGATGCTCACGTTTACAAGCCAGCGTCATTATAGTAGCCTAGTCTAGCCTATTGGTTACCGTTTTACTGAATCTACTTCAATGCAACGTTTGAGTGGTAGATAATACCATATATCGTCAATATTATAATATCAAGCTTTATTATTATATCAATAATGCGCGCGCGTGTGTATTAATGCGTAGGCTACTCTAGCACACACGCAAGGTCTCTCATGCTCTCCTTCTCTCTGTCCTGCGCGTATTCAATTTAATAAGTCGGGACACTAAAATTAAAGTTGAAATACGGGACTGTCCCGGGAAAAACGCGACGTCTGGTCAGGTCACCCTAGCTAGTATGCAAGCAATACTTACTAGTACAAAAGCATGACAGCCCGCATCGGTCAGGCACCCCTCCTCCTCCTTCAGCTCACGCCAGCGAGAAAACGCTGGCCCAATTATGATCATTGTTCTGCCTTTAACACGACCACTTTCTCTTTTGCTTTGCTCTGATAAAACCTTTGCTTTCTTGTTTTTCTCTGCTGCTTCGGCCATGACTAACATTTGGCTCGCACGTCCGATTTTAAGGAAGTGGGGGTGGTGGTGAAAGTGACGTATATGCCGTAAAGCAGTCAAATTTTGTAGTTCTCTTTGTTCGCCGGTTACTACCCGAAACCCGAAGTTTAAAAGTACGATTAAAAACGCTACAGACCCCGTCAGGCTATGGCAGACGTGTCATTCAACCTATTGTAAGTCGATGTACTATCACAAGAGACATGGAAATATATTATGAAGGTTGAAAAGTTACCCGGTGCTGCTTTAATTCAAGATTTGCACAAAATCGACCTGAAACTATTTATTAATATATATATATTAATAAATATTTTTTTTAAATATATTTTGTGCAAATCTTGAATGAAGTTTATTTTTTTAGCTAATTGGTAAAAATTTTTTTCTTGTTTTAAGCATAAACATCACAAAATGTTGTTTTGTTGATAGCAAATTAGGTTTTGTTTTGTCTTAGAGAGTGCATCTTTTAAAGGTGTTTAAAGGTGCAGTGTGTGATTTTTAGCGACATCGGTTGCGAGTTTGCACTAAGGGCTCAGCCCACTGCTCACCCCTCCCTTTCGAAGAAGCTACGGTGGCTAAAACAGGACAAACATCGTCGTCTGAGACAGCAGAGAATAGCCAGAGTAAGCCAAGCTTCTGTACCACAGTCCATTTTAAACCACATCATGGATAAAGTTTACAAAGCCATAGTCAGGTGAGGATCAAGGGTCTTAATACATAATATAATAATAGTAATCAGCTGATTGTCTCACGAACGTAACCAGCACATTTCTCCCCACATAGCAAACCCATAATACAGCGAGGGAGAAGAACCACATACAACTATGCAACTATATATTTTTTCAAACGGAGTAGTAAAAGTTTAGCTGGCTAATATGAGCTGTTACTGTGGCTGAGCTGGTTAAAGCGTTAAGCCTTGTTTATACTCGACGTGTCCGTATGAGCCCAAAGGTGTGCGTGGCAACCATGACATGATTGTAACAGCGCGCGCGCCTCCGCGTCCCCTAGACAACACTTACTACATACAAAAGGCTTTTTTTCTCTGATTTTGGAAACTCGATCGACTTGAAATGCTTCCAAGATCGACGGGTTGGTGATTCCTGTAACTGTTTTACGGTCAATGACAAGAGTAGCCTACTAATCAGCTGTCTCACGAACAAAACCAGAACATTTATCCCCACAGCAAAGCCATAACACAGCGAGGGAGAAGAACAAAGTTACATGAAACAATCCAACTACATATTTGACACCACTGACAAGGGAAAAGTCACTACTCACGGTGTTTATGACTAGCTTCTTCTAGCTTTCTGCGGCTTCTCTTTCAAGGTAGTGACGAAACGCGCTCTGTAACGCTGTTTGTTCGCTGTCGGCTACGGTAGAAACATGACGTCACAATATGTCGACCTTCATAGAAGGTGGTCCTGCGGTTATGTAGATATAAATGCCTCATTCTAAGGTAATAAAAACATTACGGTTTATTAAGTAAGCTCTTTATACACCACTGAACACATAGTTTTTAGGGGTGTAACGAGACGCTTATCTCACGAGACGAGACAGACACGAGATTGGGTTCACGAGAACGAGACGAGACGAGATTTTTGCACAATTTTACAGAAATCCTCAATGACACAATTCATGACTGGAAAAGTATGCAGGTGCATTTTGCAATGTTTAACTAATAATCTTATTAAGTAGACCTGAAATTACATGCATTAGGAGTATGAATTATCAAATGCATTGAAAGAAAACAATATACAACAATATAACCTTTTAATAATAAAAGGTTTTTATTGACTGGCTTTTCTCCTGTATGATTTCACATTAGTCTCTTCAGACCTTACTGTACATTTAAGAGCTTTCAGAACTTCTGATTGAGGCTGTTTGTGACATCCTAACTGAACTCTAGAAGTCTTATTAAGTGCAAACAATAAGTGCAAGTGCAACCATAATCAAAGTTAGCGCACAGACTCTTTATAATTGTTTTGAAATTGCTGTTTTATTTTGCACCGGCAGTTAGGGTTAATGCGGTGAGTTCGGGAAAGGCCGGTAGAGAAACGAGGCTGTTTGTTTGTCTCCACAGTTGTTCTTGCGTTCCGATTATAAGTTCAGAAACAGAGCCTCCCTTGTCTGTTGTCTTTAAGACATTACAGTACTCTCTCAATATTCGAAGTGCAAACTGAGACGATAGCCGCAAATAAACAGTCCAGTGATGGGTACTGGGAGACGGACGATTGTATGTTCGCGGCCTAATTTGTGCGCAATGCACATCATCGAGCTTGTGTTTTACTTTCACTATCGTGATCACGCGTACTCTGTGTATAGCAGCGGTGCTGAGCGTGCATTATACAACATAAGATCAGACGTTTAGTCTATGTTGCGCAACGAATCCTCCGCCATCCTCACGCGATCAGTGAACTGTGATTCGTGCTGCACTGATTGCAACAGCAACTCCTGCTGGATGAGCAGAGCAGACTTTTACATTAGTTTATAATGGTTTTTAATTATTTTTATAAAAACAGCAAAACGATAGTTTAGGCGAATGTGAGTGTAGCGGTGGAATATTCTATGGTAATGGTGGAATATTCTATGTTAATTCTATGGACAGCTTTTCACTCGACGGGAAATCTCGTCATGTTTTAGTCTCGCGAGTTACACCCCTAGTAGTTATGGATGTCATATTGCATGTCTGTTAATAGATACTCAAAAGTTTTACACACTGCACCTTTAACACACTGAAATCAATTTCCTTTCCCTTGCACACAAACCTGATACGCTGACATTCAGTATTGACAGTTTTGGAATATCCTTTCTAAACACCCGAAAATTAACGATTTATTTTGCAGGTAATGCATCAGTGGCTTTGTTTAAAAGATAATTTGCACTCCAAATGTGCTTTGCAGATGCGCACGATTACAGACTGACAGATACGGATGGCTCCGTTCAGAGACCCCCCTGGTCTCCAGCCTCTTCCGTAATGCTCTGAGTAATGGAAAATGAAATTGGGCTTGTGGTTTAGATTCATTATGAGCAATCTGGAGTGGGAAGAAGATCCCTCTTGAGTGAATCTGATACTGTTTTATTCCTTTGTTGCTTGTCTATCTATTTCATTCGAGTCTGCTGTATATAGATATGGAAAATGTTATGTGACCTGATATTTGTTTCATTTATGCGCAACTTAAGTGTGAGAAATATGGTGATAATTGCTATTGCAAATCTCATTATTATTTGTATAGCACTGATGAAATGTGGTTTGAAAAAAAACCCTGTAACCCTAAGCATAAGCAATAAATCTTGAGTTATGCTGAGATGGGTTGGTGGCTGGCATGGCACTCGTGCTGGGTTGACACTGTGGTTACAGGTCGTGAACTTAAACCCCATTTAGGTTATGTCAGTGTCCGTTTGATCTTAGAATTATAGCCTCTAAGGGCTTCTTCTCAGCGCTCAAAGGTCTTGTCGGTTTAATCAAATTTTGGAGACATTGAAAGTTGTCTAGCGAGGAATCTAAGGGAAAATTAAAAGCTTCTGCCGGTGACCTTTAACCTGTGATCAAAGACCCTAAAAAGACAACAGACACGAGTTCGCTAAATGTAAAAACGTGTCACAGACTCAAGCATATTTTAATATGATTTTCATAACCTGTGTTATTTTTCTTGTTTGCCAGTAAAAATATTTAAGTGCCCCATTATTCTTTTTTTTTTTTTAAATTTCCTTTCATGTAATGTGTAGCTGTTTTTGAATGTAAAAGATCTGTAAAGTTTTAAAGATCAAAGTGCACGATAAATATTGGTCTCAGCCAATGAAGACCATATAGGCTGGTATAATACAATTTGCTACATAGGTTCATGCAGGAAGTAGGACTGAATTACTGTCGACTCGTTTCAGTTCAGAATCGATTCTTACTCTTAGGAGACAATAACATTGTCAGGCCTGGAAGAGTTTGGTTTGTATTGTTGACATGTTGAGAAGACGCTGTGAAAGCAAATTCACTTTGCAGGAACGCCCAAAGCATGAGGACTCGGACTTGTATTGATACGGTAAAACCGACGCCATCGTTACAGTTTATTTAACTATATAGAAACGCTGAGAAAGTGCTCCAGATGTGAAACTCAGATATGGTAATGGTCATTACCTTATTAATGTCATCGTTTTTGACATGCACTGTAAGCAGTAGACCAATCACAACACAGACTGGGCCATCTGACCAATCAGAGCAGAGTTGGCTCTCGGAAAGGAGTTTAGAGAAACTGGATCCTTTATCGAACCTTTTCAGACACTGTTTTTTTTTTTTTAACACAAGTTCAATTGAGTATTCGAGGCACAAATCCCATGTTTTTATTGTGAGAACTGCAGTGAGAGAACTACATTAGATATGAAAAAAAAAATCAAGTCATATCAAGACACCCAGAATATCATAAAGACTTGAAGGTGGATTTATTTGGATCCAGACAGAAAGAAACCGCCTAAAAGCCAAGGAAACACCTTACTAATTTTATTAGATGTTTTCTAGGTGGTTTCTTCCTACTAGTTTATATGAGTTTGGCATATGAGTACATTCAGGGACATCAATATTTTCAAATCTGTGTTGTGATTTGCAAATTGTTCCCCCACTGGGTATCGTTCAATAATGATGTCAGAGGGGCGATACCAAAGAAGGCACAAAAAACACCCATTATTATAACCTCAAATATGCTGTATTGAAACAAGTTCATACTTATGTCTGAAGCAGGGGTTTCCAAACTTTCCCAGATATGATGGAAGCACTGAAGTCATTGTCGGCAAACAGCCAAATGCAACTGTAATAGAACTGCAATGAAAAGAAATATGCGATCATTGCATATAGTTAGGCCCTGCACCTTATATAATGCATTTGTCTTCATAGCAACCCTTGTTTTGTATATAGTGTGCACTCATTTTGTTTGACCCTGAGCGTTTTGAGAAATCACAGCATAAAATATGTCTAATTGCTTCCTTAAGAGGTGCCATTTGATACTGGACTCCCCCTATGGTTGCATATCCTTACATGTAAACACGTAATTTCCTCTGGATGGCGGGAGGCACTCGTCCATGGAACAGTAGGTGTCAGATTCATGAGAAACCTGCTCCATTTGTTTTTCTAAAATGTTGTTTTCACATTTCAGAGCAGCTGTTACATTTTTTGTCGTTACACTAATGGATGGGAGCATTACATGTCTTTGTCTTAATTCGGCGGATGATATTACTACGAGGTGCTCCAAGGAAAATATTACTAAAATGTTTAAATCTTATTGCAACGTCTTACTGTCTGATTTCCCTTCATCGAAGCTCTGAAATCTCATTAACTTCCACATTTAGATTAAAGTGCCCCATTATATTTTTTCAGATGTTACCTTTCATGCAGTGTGAATTATAGTTGTTTGTGAATAAAAAAGTTCTGCAACGTTTCAAAGGTCAAAGTGGACAACAAATGAAGTTATTGTCTCCTAAAAGAAAGAATTTCAGAAATTCCAGTCTCACTTTCTGTTACATACAAACGTAAGAATGTAGCAAATTTGCATAATGCCAGCCTACGGTCTTCATTGGCTGCCCGCGAACAATGTCTAGTTCAACCTGGCCTCAAATTCTCTAGTTGTAGCTGAGGCCTGGAAGAGTTTGGATCGTGTTGTAGACGTCGCACAGGAACTGATACGGAAAAATCAGATGTCGTTTTATAACTGCGTATGAGGGGCTGAGGGAACCTCCAGAGCTGAAATTCAGAAATGGTAATGAGAATTTCAATTCTGACCGCTGTAAGTGGTAGACCAATCACAACAGACTGGCCATCTGACCAATCAGAGAAGAGTAGGCTCTCAGAGAGGTGGAAAGGTGGTCCAAAACAAAATTGGGAACCCTTAAAATAGCATAAAAAAATCTTTAACAACTTTTTTTTTAAATCATCCTTGACACCAAAAAGCATTGGTTGTCATAGCTGACGAGTGAGTATGAATATGCCGAATAAAGAATGAAATTTGAAAGCTTAAAGCGGACACAGAAGATTTTAGTCTACAATGACTTCAGTTTATCACACAAAGCTATCAAATAGGTTCAGACGACTTAGCTGCTTGATGCTTGGTTAACATAGACTACTTTTAAATTGCTTTTGTGGTGTCCTATTTGGAGCTTGATAGTGGTGGTCAGTGAACCGTTGTTGTCACTATGAAATCCACAACATCCCCTTGTACAATGAAAGAACCGCAACCATTCTGCATGTGCCGGATCTCTTTCTAGCTGACTCAGTGGTTTTGTTTAGCAGTAAGCATTTTATTCGAAAACGGCTACAAGAAAAAAAGATCATCATGTAATGATGACACATTTATTACTGCTCTTGTATTCTCACATGTATACACTTGTCAGTTTCACCACATAGCGTGATTTTAAAATCCTGCAAAGGAAACGAAACCATAATTCCTTCGCTTCACACAGTTAACCTTTAATCAAACAGGATATTTACAAGTGGGTTTCATTGAAACTACTGCCCACATGTGATTCTCAGATAGGAAAGGCATGTTATAGAGAAGCTACACGCTTTTCAACATGGCCCTCTATTACTGCACCTTCACAACCTCTTCACGTTTTGCACAATGACAGACAGGAAGCACTTAAGATATCAAAAAAGATGTTGAGGCAGAGCTGCGGAGTAATGATGCAAACTTCATACACGAGGACCTTTTGTTATTACCAGGGAATTTCCTCACAGCTGCTAGAGGGACTTTCTTCACAGCTTAGTGAAAGAAAAACAAGACACTCACCTCACTTTGCTCTACACGTTTTTTTTTCTTCCCAAATGGAATATGTTTAGCATTAAAGGGTACCTATTATGGCATTTAAAATGTTCCTAATAATGTTCTGGGAGTCCCCAACAACAGTTTTACATGCATGCAATGACAAAAAACACTTTTGCTGTCTTGTAATATGCATTTATTTTTACCTGATTTGCTCACCGACTCCCTAATGATTCGTTTGACGACTCATTTGTCCAAACCCCTCCTTTGCGTGACGCTAATCTGCGGTGATTGGTCAGATGATGCAGTCAGTTATATTTTGCGTTAGCCCAAAGCTTAAACATATTGATAAAGCACTGCAGTACTACAATACGCTTCACATAATTTCACATATTTCAAAAAACAAAAAAAATGACATTGGAGACCAGAAGCTGCTGAGCGTAACTCTCACTCTCACACACACGCACGCACACACGCACGCACACACACACACACACACATAAAAGCAACAATTATTAATAGTACTTACAGGTTGTGATTCGGAGGAGGAAGCTGATCTAAATAAACTTGGTATTGAACCTTCCTATATCAGCCGACTCGCAAATCCACACTTGAAAGCATTTGTGTTTGTGAAGCGATCGTCATTAAAATAATGCGAACACAGCTCAAGGTTCGGCTATACCTGTGTGGTATAGTTGTAAATATAAACTCTAGCCACTGAGTCTTCACATGCTCGTTCCTGGGCAGTGAAAAAAAAAGTTTGGTTTTGATTTGCACTTCAGAACAGCGTCTCGTCGACATGATGTTGTCAGGTTTCTCTGTCTGCTCGGCGCGCGCACTGAGTGGGCGTGTCGAATTCAAATAACTTGTACAAGTGACGTACGAAAGCTAGAGAGAAAGCATCGTTTGTCTATCGATTCATATCAGCGACTCAGAGTCGACTCTTACTTTTGAGAGACAATAACTTTGTATACGGTGAACTTTCATATTTAAAACTTTGCAGGATGTTTTCGTTCACTTAGATCTATGTTACACACTACATGAAAGGTAATTTTCAAAATTCCATGATAGGTACCCTTTAAATTGAAATGTTTTGACTGAGATTTTCCCCGATTTTCTGGGTTTCTCGGATCTCGTTCTCTGAGCTTGGAAGGGCGGGAAATTTTGATTATAACCTAACGTGGACATAGATGTCTTTCCAAAGCTTTTCTCACTTTTACACCAGACCCTAAAGGCGGTCACCGTGATTTTGCCAAGTAAGACATGGTCCTGGATCAACATATGTTGTTGATCCTGGATCAACATTCCTGTCCCAAAATGAAGTCCTTACCCAATTCCTACCCTTAAACCTAACCCTACCCATAACTTTTCCCTAATATCAGAGGGTAATGACAGGTGAATAACACTGATGTTTAAGTACTTCACCCTGGTTCTAAGCCTAAATGTGACATAAACTGTAAACTTGTCCCTCAAATCTGATTGGTTGATTGGAAAGTTGATCCAGGATCAACAAAGATGTTGATCCTGGATCATGTGGTACTTGGTGAAATCACGTTCACCCCCTAGAGGCATAGGTCAGCCAAAAACAAAAGATTCAACAGTTGAAAATTCTGTGAGGGTTTAATCTCCATTTAGTCCAAGTTAGAAATATTTTTAAAAACTAAAATTTCAGTCTGTTCCTTACAGTGCACTATAGGACAGATGTCAGAAATGTATTTTTCTGTTGGTGAAGGTGATAGTTCCCCAGGTATGTAAAACCTTAAGAATTGTCAGGATTATGTTCAGTTCTATGCGGTTTGAGTT
The DNA here is from genome assembly GCA_036326025.1 of Chrosomus eos. Lineage (NCBI taxonomy): Eukaryota > Metazoa > Chordata > Actinopteri > Cypriniformes > Leuciscidae > Chrosomus > Chrosomus eos. The sequence continues at coordinate 26,459,981 of CM070832.1, forward strand.
TTCTCCTGTGTTTTCATTGGAGTGTTTATTATTCTGAATAAAAGACTTTGTTTGCTGAACTCTATCGTCGAGCGTGCTACAGACCCATATCGTTACAAGAATATTACGAATCTTGAAATCAGGAGATGGATTGTTTTATTTACTTTTTATTGTGATCATTTTAAAGGCATTAAAGTCTGTTTTCCCCTTAGTTAGAGACAAAGAAAGAAGATTAGACACAGAACTCTCTGTGAACTGAGAACCAGTGATCCTGATTCACATATCAAGTCAGCAGGTTGTGGGAAGTGATATGCGTGTATATGGAAGTGAGAGAGGAATGACTGCCAGGAGGAATCCGAGAACAATAGTTGCTGAAATGTAAGACATCCTCTTCTACAAAAAAAGACCACACCTCTGGTGGGAAAGATGCTTAGGTCAGCAGCGCTCACACACATTTACCAATCAAACCAGTCGGGATCCAGTGTGTCCTTGGATAAAAATAATTAAGTCACAGGGGTTGTGGAACACGTCAACGGATGTCCTCACGCAAACCAGAGATCTTGGGAGTTGCTTCAACTTTGTGAAACAGGCTCTGATAACAAAATACAAGGCAATTAACTTCCATCTGGTGTTTTGTTGTGATTTATTGCTTAGCACTTCCTGTTGTTCTGGAAGTAATCGTTCTTGACGCATGGCCCCAAATTGATCTCATATGACTCTTTTCATTGACAATTTTGGGATTCTCCTTCATTGCAAAAGGCTTTCTTATTCATTTAGGGATTCTCCATTGCAAAAGGCTTTCTTATTCAAAGTCATTATAGGCATATAGTGTCATATATTTCTCTGCCTTACTATATACCACATCACCCGTGTTTAAAAGTAAGCGGTTCGTCATATTAAAGGGATAGTTCGTCCATAAAAAGTTCTGTTATCATTTACTCACCATCATATGAGATCCTGGTTTCAGATGAACACAAAATAACATGTTAGGCAAGCGGAATATTCAAAGTTCCAGAAAGGACTAAAAATCATAATGAAGTAATCCATATGATCAGTGTATTTTATGGCAAGTCTTTTGAAGCCATACTATAGTTGAGGATCAGATGCAATTTAAGTTTTAAATATATCAAAATATATCAGAAAATGTAGGGGCAAGATAATATATTTCCACTTCCAAAATACATTTTGGGTAAATGCAAAATGTTCTTTTTAAATAATATAAATGTATTTAGATTTGAAGATGTAATTAATGTCTCCACAATTATGAAATATTAGTACATAAAAGTAATTGAAAATATATTTATGCAAATCCATTTTAAAATGATATATTAGCAATATTAGTGAGTATATAATAATATATATATATATATATATATTATATATATATATATATATATATATATATATATATATATATATATATATATATATATATATATATTTTTTATTATTTAAGTTTATGTAATATAATTCCTAAGTTAACATCTCCTTTTTTTGCTTCAGGACAGAATGAAAAATGAGTTTGAAACTACATGAGGCAGTAAATGATGACAGAAATTAATTTTCAGGTGAACTGTCCTTAATCCTGATCTTTCACTTTTTGGTAAATCATTCCACAACTTACACCAAGTGGATGAAGGATGGATAGCTTAGTGGTTAAAAATGTGGGTTGGTGACCCAAAGGTTGTAGGTTGAAACTCCAAAAGTGGTAATTCATTAGCTGCCACTGTTGTGCCCTTGAGCAAAGTCTACTTAATGTTGGGTCGCTCCAGATGGATTTAGTAAAAATGAACTGTATACACTGAAAACTTAAGTAACCACAATATGCAACACTCTTACACAGTGTTTTATTTTCATTCAATCGCACCATTGTTGCTCCTCTTAACTGCACACCATCAATGACTTCCTTTCTGGAGTGATGATGTCAGCAGACCTCCCTGGTTGCCTCATTGTTTATGAGTGGTGGAAATCTTATGCTGCCCATTGACGAAGGTCAAACAAAGGACAGGGTCTGTTTATTTTCCTTCCAGCCAGCCTCTTCACATCATCTCAAGAAGCATGGAAGGCACTCGCCCGCTGGGATATTAGAGAGTGATGCCTTGTCTTTGCAGCCATATGGGGAAAAGGCATTTCAAGCATTTGAAAGATGAATAGTTGGCTGTAATAATTTTTCACAAATCCATTTCTGCACAAAACTAACAGTAAATTATCAATGCTCTGGACAAACCAGAAGTGTCCATAAAATGGAGTCTTATTTCCATTTACTGTGTGTGTGCATGCAACAAATGGTGGGCATAGTGTCAGATTCATTGCTATTGTCAGAATCATGATGAATGGAAGGTTTAGCACATTGCCCACTGAAGCCTTAATTAAACGCAGCTTTGCCCACAAGTAGCTACATATGAAAGCAGAAGAAGTTTTATGAGTGTCTTTATTTAAAGGGATAGTCCACCCAAAACTTGTATGGGAAAAAAATACTATGGAAGTCAATGGGAACTCGAAACTTTTTGGTTACCAATATTCTTCAAGATATCTTCATTTATGAAAGTCATACAGGTTTTGAACAACATGAGGAAGAGTAAATGACAGCGTTTTCATTTTTGGGTGAATTATCCCGGATGCCTACACACTAAAGAAAGCTCTGACGCAGTGTTTGATATAATTAGGGCCCAAGCCCTAAGGGCGAAGGCCCTATTGTTTTCCTAAGGATTATTAGGGCCCAAGCCCAAAGGGCGAAGGCCCTATTGTTTTCCTAAGGATTATTAGGGCCCAAGCCCAAAGGGCGAAGGCCCTATTGTTTTCCTAAGGATTATTTATTAGGGCCCAAGCCCTAAGGGCGAAGGCCCTATTGTTTTCCTAAGGATTATTTATTAGGGCCCAAGCCCAAAGGGCGAAGGCCCTATTGTTTTCCTAAGGATTATTTATTAGGGCCCAAGCCCAAAGGGCGAAGGCCCTATTGTTTTCCTAAGGATTATTTATAATTAGGGCCCAAGCCCAAAGGGCGAAGGCCCTATTGTTTTCCTAAGGATTATTTATAATTCTTCTTCTTCTTCTTCTTCTTCTTCTAATTCTTTTTTTACTACCTTTTGGACACTTTTGGAGGCCTTAACATGCTCAAAAACTCCTGAAACTTTGCACACATGTCAGAACCTGCGGCCATCAGGGCCGGGCTGAAGATGGTACCCGGGCGTGGCAGGGGGGCTCGACAGCGCCCCCTGGAACGGGGTCGGAAAACATGGTCCATAAATCAAACACGCTTGCATGTAATAATATGAAACTCGGTACACATGTAGATCTCATCGTTTCATATATACTTCGCACTCTAACTTTTTACCCCAGCCCAACAGGAAGTCGGCTATTTAGGCTTGTTTGGAAAACGCATGCAAAGGAATGTGAAACACTCCTCCTAGAGAATTCAAACACACGGCACGAAACTCGGTCAGCGTGAAGTCAAGACATTGAGGATGAAAGTTTGCGAGGGGATTTTTGATATCTCGAACGGTTTGGGCGTGGCGAGGAAACGAAATTATGGCGAGAAACGTGAAACGGGAAGTGTGTCATAACTACGGCATACATTAACTAATCTTGATGAAACTTCAGCAGTGTGTTCGTTGTAAGAGCCCGATCACATGGATGTGACTATTGTGAGTCAAAGTTATAGCGCCACCAACTGGCAGCAGGAAGTGTGTCACTTTCAAAATGCTTTGAAATCACCCTCTTATTTTTACCCGATTTGCTTCAAACTTCATCTGTATAATGTAAATACACGGCAGATGAAGACCTGTGAATGGATTCTTGATATCTTTGAAACTGTTGCTGTGGCAATCCATCAAACTTTAATATTCTTTTTGGATGCTTTTGAGACTCTTAGCATGCCTGAAATTGCTTAAAATTGCATGAAACTCGACAGACAGATCATATTTATTAGCCAGGTGACATGTGCATAGTTTCAGAAATGGGCGTGGTGCAGGGACTCAGTAGCGCCACCTTTTGACAAAAGTGGGCGGGTTAGTTTCATCTAGAGTTACAAAAATCTGTATTTATATAGTTCTCCTCCAGCCAGACAACTTTCTAATTTACAGTCATTAGCAATAACCAAGAGGAAGTCAGATATTTTGGTTTGAATATGGTCATTTCTCTCTGAGCCTACGTCTCTGTGACTGCTCTCTGTGTGTGTGTGTCTGTGAGTGTGGGGAGGGGGAGGGGGAGTGGGGCTATGTGCCTGCTCTCTGTGTGTGTGTGTCTGTGAGTGTGGGGAGGGGAGGGGGAGTGGGGCTAGATTAACCATTTCACTGCTGTGTGGTTTGGCCTTCATTAAAAAAGGAAATAAATGTCTTAAGCCTTGTATTTTTTAAATACGTTTTTTTAATAAAGTAAAGGCATATAACAGACATGCTGCATTTAAATTTTTTTAATAAAACATTGTTTTTTATGTTTTTCAAGCCATTTGATTTATGAGGACTTTTGAAATGTCCTCATAAACCACCCATAAGTTGTAATACCAGTGTAATACACGTCATTATACAAATTTGTGTCCTCATAAATCACATAAACCAACCCACACAAACCAACCCACACACATACACACACACACACACACACACACACACACACACACACACACACACACACACACACACACACACACACACACACACACACACACACACACACACCAAATTGACGGTGGGTGGCAATGGTATATTTAAAAGTGCATAATTGTAATATCTGCAAGGCACCCCTAGTCCAGTCTTATTAAATGTATGCTTCATCTTTCATTTTAATTTGTAAATTTGATCAATAAATTCAATTATTTAGAATAATAAGATACTATATGGCTGTTACCCTAGGTAGGGCTGATCAAATTACATCATTTACATTGAAAAATAACAATGCATTAAAAGATGTTATGAGATTGTTTTAAATATGAGTCAATTAAAAATCGTTGGAAAGAATGATACTTTTAAACATAACACTGAACCGTCAATAGGTGTCGCCAGGCTACCGTCTTAATGAGCGAGTCATTGATTCATTCGTTCAAACGATTCGTTCGAACGACTGAGTCATTCATGAATGAGACAGGTATGGATTGGTCATTGAATCTAGGGTTTGCGATGTCTACCAATTTGGCATCAGACGATGTGTACAGTGAAACATCGCGATGGACGATGATATCGGGAGGAGGGGCGGGGCTAACGTTTTAATTTTTCACTTAAGCAATAAGCCCCGCAAAGCCTTGTTTTACAGTGGATTTAGAACAGCTAAGGGGCGTAGGCACAACGCGGAGATATTTTCCTCTACATCTCATCAGCCATTTTGATTTCGGCACGCTCTGAGTCTGCAGCAGCTGACCACTAGGAGCGAATGTACATGATGTACAATGTACACGTGACAGAGCAGCCAGATCCAGACTGTGCTTTCGCGCTGTGGCTGGCGCTGAGCCAGAGACAGACGCGTTCAGTGCTTGTCATATTATATCACAACTATTCAGTGTTTTTAACCACATAATGTTTATTTTAGGTTTCAGACATTTAAATGCATATAATTTATAGCAAAACAATACATTTATAGTTTGTAAAATACACAATGGTGTCTATGGAAGCAGCAATAACAACCCATTCAAATATATTTGCCGACGGATTTTATTCATATCAGACACACAGTGTAAGGAACTATAAAGTTAACTCTATTCTTCTCCCAGTTCACCGGCCATGTATTTCGGGAGAAACTGTTTTTTAAACGACAAAACAAACTCACTTACACACATTTGAGAATCAGAATAGAAGATAGTTGATGACATGGTAACCAGGTTTGTTAATATTTATAAATAAAAGCGCTAACGTTACATGTCATACAGCGCTATTTTGGCTGTGGTGAATCACGTGCCAAGCATGACGCGTCACCATGGAAACATGGGGGGGGGGGGGGGTCGCGATGCTGGCTTAACTATGATATCGTCTATCGGCACAACCCTAATTGAATCTTTGAGTAAACCAATTTGTCCAAAATGCTGAATCATTCAGTAATGAGAAAACATGTTGCTGTGAGATGAGCAATGGTTCTGCTGTGATCTTTGTTTAACTATTTTCGCTGCTGAAACAGAAAAACCGTCAATATTGCATCTAAAATGTAAGTGACTTGACGTGTGTGTGTGTGTGTGTGTGTGTGTGTGTGTGTGTGTGTGTGTGTGTGTGTATGTGTGTGTGTGAGAGAGAGTGTGTCTGTTACAGTGAAAAGAGTTTAACCCTTTAAGGCAGTGGATCTCAATCCTGGTCCTAGGGAGCCACTGCTCTGCATAGTTTGTATGTCTCCCTCATTTAACACACCTGATTCAGATCATCAGCTCGTTAGGAAAGAGCTTTATTAACTGAAGTGGGTGTGTCAGATAAAGGAGACATATAAAATGTGCAGAGCAGTGGCACCCATAGGACCAAGATTGAGAACCACTGCTTTAAGGCCTTGTCTTTTTAAAATATATCTTCTTTTTTTTTTATGTGCATACAACCCATATATTTTAAATGTATTGTTTGCTTTAAATTAAATTAAGATTGTATGTTTGGTAATTGAACCTAAATAAATTTACAATTAATGTGCTATATTTCAGATCAATATAATTGTTTTCTTTCATTTTAATCAACACTAACTTTATTCTCTATCTGTATTATAAATAACTTATTTCTGCATAAATTAAAAAATCCCCAATAATCCAGACCAACCAGAGCGCACTAATTCTACAACATCATCAGTGCTGAAGCGGAACTACCAGAGCGGTTCGGCAGATAGCGAGCAGATATTTTGTGTCACGTCGTGCACAATAACGCTAAAGGCACCAGGCTGGCGGTGCCACTGGCTTTATATATTATATATTATATATATATATATATATATATATATATATATATATATATATATATATATATATATATATATATATATATATAAATATAGCTGCGAGCAGCGATGAAGGGCCAAAGCCGACGGTACCGCCACCCTGGTGCACCAGGGTTGCGGTGCCACCGGCTTGGGCCCGTAATCGCTGCTCGCAGCTATATTTATTATTATTATTATTATTATTATTCTAATTATTTTTTTACTACCTTTTGGACACTTTTGGAGGCCTTAACATGCTCAAAAACTCCTGAAACTTTGCACACATGTCAGAACCCGCGGCCATCAGGGCCGGGCAGAAGATGGTACCCGGGCGTGGCAGGGGGGCTCGACAGCGCCCCCTGGAACGGGGTCCGAAAACATGGTCCATAAATCAAACACGCTTGCATGTAATAATATGAAACTCGGTACACATGTAGATCTCATCGTTTCATATATACTTCGCACTCTAACTTTTTACCCCAGCCCAACAGGAAGTCGGCTATTTAGGCTTGTTTGGAAAACGCATGCAAAGGAATGTGAAACACTCCTCCTAGAGAATTCAAACACACGGCACGAAACTCGGTCAGCATGAAGTCAAGACATTGAGGATGAAAGTTTGCGAGGGGATTTTTGATATCTCGAACGGTTTGGCCGTGGCGAGGAAACGAAATTATGGCGAGAAACGTGAAACAGGAAGTGTGTCATAACTACTGCATACATTAACTAATCTTGATGAAACTTCAGCAGTGTGTTCGTTGTAAGAGCCCGATCACATGGATGTGACTATTGTGAGTCAAAGTTATAGCGCCACCAACTGGCAGCAGGAAGTGTGTCACTTTCAAAATGCTAAATCACCCTCTTATTTTTACCCGATTTGCTTCAAACTTCATGTGCATAATGTAGACACATGCCAGATGTAGACCTGTGAAAGGATTATTGATATCTTAGACACTGCTGCCATGGCAATGCATCAAACATTAATATTCCTTTTTTTAAGCTTTTTCATGCTTTTTTATGCTTTCGGGCACTTTTGGGGTTCTTAACGTGCTCGAAAAACTCTTGAAACTTTGCACACAGGACAAAACCCGCGGCCATCAGGGCCAGGCTGAAGCTGGTACCCGGGCGTGGCAGGGGGGCTCGACAGCGCCCCCTTGAACGGGTCCGACAATTTGGTCCATATATCCAACACGCTTTACCCTATTTGCTTCAAACTTGATGTGTATAATGTAGACACAAGCCAGATGTAGACCTGTGAAAGGATTGTTGATATCTTAGATGCTGTTGCCGTGACAACGCATCAAACTTTAATATTCTTTTTGGATACTTTTGAGATTCTTAGCGCACTTTTGGGGCCCTTAACATGCTCAAAAACTCTTGAAACTTTGCACACGGGTCAGAAACCGCGGCCATCAGGGCCGGGCTGAAGCTGGTACCCGGGCGTGGCAGGGGGGCTCGACAGCGCCCCCTGGAACGGGGTCCGAAAACTTGGTCCATAAATCAAACAGGCTTTACCCGATTTGCTTCAAACTTGATGTGTATAATGTAGACACATGCCAGATGTAGACCTGTGAAAGGATTGTTGATATCTTAGATGCTGTTGCCGTGACAACGCATCAAACTTTAATATTCTTTTTGGATACTTTTGAGATTCTTAGCACACTTTTGGGGCCCTTAACATGCTCAAAAACTCTTGAAACTTTGCACACGGGTCAGAAACCGCGGCCATCAGGGCCGGGCTGAAGCTGGTACCCGGGCGTGGCAGGGGGGCTCGACAGCGCCCCCTGGAACGGGGTCCGAAAACTTGGTCCATAAATCAAACATGCTTGCATGTAATAATATGAAACTTGGTACACATATAGATCTCATCGATTCATATATCCTTTGTACTTTTACTTTTTACCCCAGCCCAACAGGAAGTCGGCTATTATGGTTTGTTTGAAAGCGTATGCCCCTGGAATTCGATATACTACTCCTAGAGAATTCAACCAATCGCCACGAAACTCAGTCAGCATGAAGTCAAGACATTGAGGATGAAAAATTGCCAGGGGATTTTTGATATCTCGAACGGTTTGGCCGTGGCGAGGAAACGAATTTATGGCGAATAATGGAAACAGGAAGTGTGTTATAACTTCTGCATACATTAACTGATCTTGATGAAACTTCAGCAGTGTGTTCGCTGTAAGAGCCCGATCACATGGATGCGACTATTGTGAGTCAAAGTTATAGCGCCACCAACTGGCAGCAGGAAGTGTGTCACTTCCTAAAGGCTTTGAAATCACCCTCTTATTTTTACCCGATTTGCTTCAAACTTTATGTGTATAATGTAGACACACGGCAGATGTAGACCTGTGAATGGATTCTTGATATCTTTGAAACTGTTGCTGTGGCAAGCCATCAAACTTTAATATTCTTTTTGGATGCTTTTGAGACTCTTAGCATGCCTGAAATTGCTTAAAATTGCATGAAACTCGACAGACAGATCACATTTATTAGCCAGGTGACATGTGCAAAGTTTCAGAAACGTGCGTGGTGCAGGGACTCAGTAGCGCCACCTTTTGACAAAAGTGGGGGGGTTAGTTTCATCTAGAGTTACAAAAATCTGTATTTATATAGTTCTCCTCCAGCCAGACAACTTTCTAATTTACAGTCATTAGTAACAACCAAGAGGAAGTCAGATATTTTGGTTTGAATATGGTCATTTCTCTCTGAGCCTACGTCTCTGTGCTTGCTGTCTGTGTGTGTGTCTGTGAGTGTGGGGAGGGGAGGGGGAGTGGGGCTAGATTAACCATTTCACTGCTGTGTGGTTTGGCCTTCATTAAAAAAGGAAATAAATGTCTTAAGCCTTGTATTTTTTAAATACGTTTTTTTAATAAAGTAAAGGCATATAACAGACATGCTGCATTTAAATTTTTTTAATAAAACATTGTTTTTTATGTTTTTCAAGCCATTTGATTTATGAGGACTTTTGAAATGTCCTCATAAACCACCCATAAGTTGTAATACCAGTGTAATACACATGCCATTATACAAATTTGTGTCCTCATAAATCACATAAACCAACCCACACACACATCAAATTGACGGTGGGTGGCAATAGTATATTTAAAAGACTTGATGTGTGTGTGTGTGTGTGTGTGTGTGTGTGTGTGTGTGTGTGTGTGTGTGTGTGTGTGAGTGAGAGAGAGAGAGAGAGAGAGAGAGAGAGAGAGAGAGAGAGAGAGAGAGAGAGGAGAGAGAGAGAGAGAGAGAGGCATAATATATATATAATTTTTTTTTTCATGTGTCATTCACTTGTCTAAGAAAAAAGTTGCTTGTCCGGATTTATTTATTTATTTATTTATTTATTCTGAAGCAATATTCTCATCAGTGTTCAATCAGCTTTGATATTTAAATCGGCATATTGTAATATCTGCATTGAATGTTGTGGATATTGACTAAGAATATTGAATATTATGTATGTTATCAATCACCCTAAATGCAATACGGTGTTAGTTATATATCTTAAAGTGCGATACTGTCGCATAATAGTGTCCCATGAAGGGCATCCCCTCCCCCAATATTATTAAATGTCCTATTAGTGTCTTATTATTCGAAATAATTGAATTTATTGATCAAATTTAGGAATTTAAAATGAAAGATGAAGCATAGGCTACTGTTACCCTAGGTAGGGCTGATCAAATTAAATCATTTACACTGAAAAATTACAATTGCATAAAATAATGTTATGAAATTGATTTAAATGTACAAATAAGAAACAGTGGAAAGAAGTATACTAGGCTACTTATAAACATAACACTAAATTGCCAATAGGTGGCGGCAGGCGGCCGTATTAATGAGTGAGTCATTTATTCATTCATTCAAACGATTCGTTTAAACGGTTGATTCATTCAAGAATGAGACAGATGTTTAGGAATGGCTCATTGAATCTTTGACTCAACCGAACCGATTCGGGTCAAAATGCTGAATCATTCAGTAATGAAAACAATGAGTGTTCCTGTGAGATGCGCCGTGGTTCTGCTGTGATTTTTGTTTGGAACTATTTTCGCTATGTAATAAATTTTTAAATGTAATAAAATCAGAATCATTCTCTCGGTTTAGTGATTCCCTAGTTATGTATTTTGTTTGTTATTGATGTTCTAATCAGGCTACTTGACTTGTCCGTTCGGGCAAGTAAAATTCTCTTTTACTTGTCCTTCAAAAATCCATTTGTCCCGGACAAGCGGACAAGTTAGACAGGCTCTGGAGATACGAAGTCTCTATTTTCATGCTACTACTAGTACTTATTTTTTAGATATTAGTATCTATTCCATTAAGTACTAGTACTTATTCATTAACGACTAGTGCTTATTCTGTTTAGAATATTCAAAGTGCTTATTCAATTTGTATGCTTATTTATATTTTCAGAGCAGAAAATTCGATTTTTCTGCTTATTAAATATTGCATCTAAAATGTAAGTGACTTGACGTGTGTGTGTGTGTGTGTGTGTGTGTGTGTGTGAGAGAGAGAGAGAGATTGTGTCTGTTACAGTGACAAGAGTTTTTAAGCCTTGTCTTTTTGGATTATATATATATATATATATATATATATATATATATATATATATATATATATATATATATATATATATATATATATATATATATATATATATATTTTTTTATGTGCATACAACCCATGTATTTTAAATGTATTGTTTGCTTTAAATTAAATTAAGATTGTATGTTTGGTAATTGAACCTAAATAAATGTAAAATGAATGTGCTATATTTCAGATCAATATATTTGTTTTCCTTCATTTTAATCAACACTAACTTTATTCTCATCTGAATTATAAATAACTTATTTCTGTATAAAATAATAAATCCTGAATAATCCAGACCAACCAGAGCACACTATTTCTACAACATCATCAGTGCTGAAGCGGGACTACCAGAGCCGTTCGGCAGATAGCGAGCAGATATTTTGTGTCACGTCGTGCACAATAACCCTAAGGCACCAGGGTGGCGGTGCCACCGGCTTTATATATATAATATATATATATATATATATATATATATATATATATATATATATATATATATATATAGAGAGAGATATAAATATAGCTGCGAGCAGCGATGAATTGATGGCTAATTTCGCTGGTACTTGTGACTAGTGACAATAAAGGCTACTACTACTAAAGGCTACTACTGAAGGGCCAAAGCCGGCGGTACCGCCACCCTGGTGCACCAGGGTTGCGGTGCCACCGGCTTGGGCCCGTAATCGCTGCTCGCAGCTATATTTATTATTATTTTTTTACTACCTTTTGGACACTTTTGGAGGCCTTAACATGCTCAAAAACTCCTGACACTTTGCACACATGTCAGAACCCGCGGCCATCAGGGCCGGGCTGAAGATGGTACCCGGGCGTGGCAGGGGGGCTCGACAGCGCCCCCTGGAACGGGGTCCGAAAACATGGTCCATAAATCAAACACGCTTGCATGTAATAATATGAAACTCGGTACACATGTAGATCTCATCGTTTCATATATACTTCACACTCTTACTTTTTACCCCAGCCCAACAGGAAGTGGGCTATTTAGGGTTGTTGGTAAAACACACGCAAAGGAATTTGAAGTACTCCTCCTAGAGAATTCAAACACACGGCACGAAACTCGGTCAGCGTGAAGTCAAGACATTGAGGATGAAAGTTTGCGAGGGGATTTTTGATATCTCGAACGGTTTGGCCGTGGCGAGGAAACAAAATTATGGCGAGAAACGTGAAACAGGAAGTGTGTCATAACTTCAGCATACATTAACTGATCTTGATGAAACTTCAGCAGTGTGTTCGTTCTAAGAGCCCGATCATATGGATGTGACTATTGTGAGTCAAAGTTATAGCGCCACCAACTGGCAGCAGGAAGTGTGTCACTTTCAAAATGCTTTGAAATCACCCTCTTATTTTTACCCGATTTGCTTCAAACTTCATTTGTATAATGTAAATACACGGCAGATGAAGACCTGTGAATGGATTCTTGATATCTTTGAAACTGTTGCTGTGGCAATCCATCAAACTTTAATATTCTTTTTGGATGCTTTTGAGACTCTTAGCATGCCTGAAATTGCTTAAAATTGCATGAAACTCGACAGACAGATCACATTTATTAGCGAGGTGACATGTGCAAAGTTTCAGAAACGGGCGTGGTGCAGGGACTCAGTAGCGCCACCTTTTGACAAAAGTGGGGGGGTTAGTTTCATCTAGAGTTACAAAAATCTGTATTTATATAGTTCTCCTCCAGCCAGACAACTTTCTAATTTACAGTCATTAGTAACAACCAAGAGGAAGTCAGATATTTTGGTTTGAATATGGTCATTTCTCTCTGAGCCTACGTCTCTGTGACTGCTCTCTGTGTGTGTGTGTGTGAGTGTGGGGAGGGGGAGGGGGAGTGGGGCTATGTGCCTGCTCTCTGTGTGTGTGTGTCTGTGAGTGTGGGGAGGGGGAGGGGGAGTGGGGCTAGATTAACCATTTCACTGCTGTGTGGTTTGGCCTTCATTAAAAAAGAAAATAAATGTCTTAAGCCTTGTATTTTTTAAATACGTTTTTTTAATAAAGGCATATAACAGACATGCTGCATTTAAATTTTTTTAATAAAACATTGTTTTTTATGTTTTTCAAGCCATTTGATTTATGAGGACTTTTGAAATGTCCTCATAAACCACCCATAAGTTGTAATACCAGTGTAATACACGTCATTATACAAATTTGTGTCCTCATAAATCACATAAACCAACCCACACAAACCAACCCACACACACACACACACACACACACACACACCAAATTGACGGTGGGTGGCAATGGTATATTTAAAAGTGCATAATTGTAATATCTGCAAGGCACCCCTAGTCCAATCTTATTAAATGTATGCTTCATCTTTCATTTTAATTTGTAAATTTGATCAATAAATTCAATTATTTAGAATAATAAGATACTATATGGCTGTTACCCTAGGTAGGGCTGATCAAATTACATCATTTACATTGAAAAATAACAATGCATTAAATGATGTTATGAGATTGTTTTAAATATGAGTCAATTAAAAATCGTTGGAAAGAATGATACTTTTAAACATAACACTGAACCGTCACTAGGTGTCGCCAGGCTACCGTCTTAATGAGCGAGTCATTGATTCATTCGTTCAAACGATTCGTTCGAACGACTGAGTCATTCATGAATGAGACAGGTATGGATTGGTCATTGAATCTAGGGTTTGCGATGTCTACCAATTTGGCATCAGACGATGTGTACAGTGAAACATCGCGATGGACGATGATATCGGAGGAGGGTCGGGGCTAACGTTTTAATTTTTCACTTAAGCAATAAGCCCCGCAAAGCTGTGTTTTACAGTGGATTTAGAACAGCTAAGGGGCATAGGCACAACGCGGAGATATTTTCCTCTACATCTCATCAGCCATTTTGATTTCGGCACGCTCTGAGTCTGCAGCAGCTGACCACTAGGAGCGAATGTACATGATGTACAATGTACACGTGACAGAGCAGCCAGATCCAGACTGTGCTTTCGCGCTGTGGCTGGCGCTGAGCCAGAGACAGACGCGTTCAGTGCTTGTCATATTATATCACAACTATTCAGTGTTTTTAACCACATAATGTTTATTTTAGGTTTCAGACATTTAAATGCATATAACTTATAGCAAAACAATACATTTATAGTTTGTAAAATACACAATGGTGTCTATGGAAGAAGCAGCCATAACAACCCATTCAAATATATTTGCCGACGGATTTTATTCATATCAGACACACAGTGTAAGTAACTATAAAGTTAACTCTATTCTTCTACCAGTTCACCGGCCATGTATTTCGGGAGAAACTGTTTTTTAAACGACAAAACAAACTCACTTACACACATTTGAGAATCAGAATAGAAGATAGTTAATGACATGGTAACCAGGTTTGTTAATATTTATAAATAAAAGCGCTAACGTTACATGTCTATTTTGGCTGTGGTGAATCACGTGCCAAGCATGACGCGTCACCATGGAAACATGGGGGGGGGGGGGATCGCGTGCATGGCTTAAAGCAAAGAGGCACAAGAGGCGAAACTCTGATGCTTTTCTGGTAACAGCCACTAGGTGGCGCTTCGGGAGCGCGGCCGCCATTTTGGGATGAATATTCCAACGGGAGTTACTGGACAACAGCACAGATAACAGTTTTTTGAGGTAGTTTTTTCTTGCATTATAGAATATTTCCATTTTATGCAACTTTACACATTTACTACTATTATTAGTTACCAACTCCACTTGGCCTGAAATATATTTTGTACGTTTTAATCCCCTGGATCATGCTACAAACATGATGATCTTATGGAACATTATGCATTGCTGTGTCCGTTATCCTATAATTGCCACAATTTTGTACAGTGGCTGTGTGTTTTTGTTTACATAGTCTTGCTTTAACGGTCATTAATATACGATATAAGAAGTTTACTGTAAAGCTGTTTCTATTGCTGTTGTATAGGCCTAATAGTTGTACAAATAGAGAGTTTGTAGGCCTAATACTGTATACGTGTTGTTGTAGCCATTAAATAAGCGCATTTAGTTTCATATTTGTTCAAATATTATAATGTTTTTTTCCCCATATTGATTATGAAAAGTGAACAGCATGAGTATGATATCGGGAGACATGAAGTGGCTCATACATGATTTTGACTCATTAGCCTACGCTGTGTTTTGTAGAAAGCCTTTCTTTAAAATTAATTTCGTTTTGTATAAATTCTATCTTATTTTTATTTTTTTTTAATTTAATCGGCTGGATTTAATAAATGGCAAATATAGCAGACATAATCATGACATCCGGCGCTCGTCTTGAGCGAATCTCATCATAAATTAACCGAAATATGCCTCAGACATGAGAAATATAGAAAGCTTGCAACTAAATATTTAAACGAAACTATTCCAAACGAAAAGAAATAGGCTACTCTCTGATTATGTTGCACACTCACATATGTTGAAATAACGAGATATTATGTTGAAATAACATTATAAATAATACATCTTTAAATATATTTGATTGAATGCTGAATGTTGTTCTTATTCAATTTAGTAAAATTAAAACTTTAGTTGTGATAATTAAAATGATTGAATATTAAATATCGAAGTTTTGCTCATTTAATAATAGTAGCACAATATAGGCTATAAGTGCGCAGCTCCCCCTGTCAATGATCTAGCACCCCCTCGGCACCTGCGTTAAAAAATCTGGCGCTGCCTCCTCTTTTTACATAATTATTTCAACCTAAAAATGACCTCTGCACTGGGCTAAATATATGGCTTTCACCCCAAAATGGCGGAAGCGTAGCGCTGCTGCTGGGCGCTGGTGTTGCAATGGAACGTTCTATTGGCTTTCACTTCTTGTAAATATACGTTCTTTGCTTAAAGTCCCCATGAACCGGAAGTTGCAAACGGCTTTTCTCCAGTGCTGTGACGTATTTCCGAGAGAAACGGAATACTTATGAGGCAAAATAGTGAGCGTGGCTTTTTTTTTCCAACTAGCACCTGATTGGATCTAGAAAAATGCACCTCCTCGCCATCTCTCCTTTCACACGCTGTGTGCCTGTCTACTGTCAGTTGGAGGGGCGTGATTACGGATGTTAAGCAGACACCCAAACCATCAAGCCTACGTCATCGGGCAAGGTCCTCCAGTGCAGAGGGGAGGGGCATTTTCAGAATTTGATTAAAGATTACGAAGCCAAAAAATTTTTTTGTGTGGATTGACTTGCACGGATGAATTGTTCACCACAAAACGATCAATTTAGGCAAACAAAGTAAGTATGGTCAATTTTGATTTCATGGGGACTTTAACATCGTGATGTCTGTCAGCCATCACGATGGACGATGATATCGTCAATCTTTGAGTAAACCAATTTGTCCAAAATGCTGAATCATTCAGTAATGAGAAAACATGTTGCTGTGAGATGCGCAATGGTTCTGCTGTGATCTTTGTTTAACTATTTTCGCTGCTGAAACAGAAAAACCGTCAATATTGCATCTAAAATGTAAGTGACTTGACGTGTGTGTGTGTGTGTGTGTGTGTGTGTGTGTTACAGTGAAAAGAGTTTAACCCTTTAAGGCAGTGGATCTCAATCCTGGTCCTAGGGAGCCACTGCTCTGCATAGTTTGTATGTCTCCCTCATTTAACACACCTGATTCAGATCATCAGCTGGTTAGGAAAGAGCTTTATTAACTGAAGTGGGTGTGTCAGATAAAGGAGACATATAAAATGTGCAGAGCAGTGGCACCCTAGGACCAAGATTGAGAACCACTGCTTTAAGGCCTTGTCTTTTTTGGATATATCTTCTTTTTTTTTTTTATGTGCATACAACCCATATATTTTAAATGTATTGTTTGCTTTAAATTAAATTAAGATTGTATGTTTGGTAATTGAACCTAAATAAATTTAAAATTAATGTGCTATATTTCAGATCAATATAATTGTTTTCTTTCATTTTAATCAACACTAACTTTATTCTCTATCTGTATTATAAATAACTTATTTCTGCATAAATTAAAAAATCCCCAATAATCCAGACCAACCAGAGCGCACTAATTCTACAACATCATCAGTGCTGAAGCGGAACTACCAGAGCCGTTCGGCAGATAGCGAGCAGATATTTTGTGTCACGTCGTGCACAATAACCCTAAAGGCACCAGGCTGGCAGTGCCACTGGCTTTATATATATATATATATATATATATATATATATATATATAATATATATATATATATATATATATATATATATATATATATATATATATATATTATATATATATATATAAATATAGCTGCGAGCAGCGATGAAGGGCCAAAGCCGACGGTAGCGCCACCCTGGTGCACCAGGGTTGCGGTGCCACCGGCTTGGGCCCGTAATCGCTGCTCGCAGCTATATTTTATTATTATTATTCTTCTAATTATTTTTTTACTACCTTTTGGACACTTTTGGAGGCCTTAACATGCTCAAAAACTCCTGAAACTTTGCACACATGTCAGAACCAGCGGCCATCAGGGCCGGGCTGAAGATGGTACCCGGGCGTGCCAGGGGGCTCGACAGCGCCCCCTGGAACGGGGTCCGAAAACATGGTCCATAAATCAAACACGCTTGCATGTAATAATATGAAACTCGGTACACATGTAGATCTCATCGTTTCATATATACTTCGCACTCTAACTTTTTACCCCAGCCCAACAGGAAGTCGGCTATTTAGGCTTGTTTGGAAAACGCATGCAAAGGAATGTGAAACACTCCTCCTAGAGAATTCAAACACACGGCACGAAACTCGGTCAGCGTGAAGTCAAGACATTGAGGATGAAAGTTTGCGAGGGATTTTTGATATCTCGAACGGTTTGGCCGTGGCGAGGAAACAAAATTATGGCGAGAAACGTGAAACAGGAAGTGTGTCATAACTACTGCATACATTAACTAATCTTGATGAAACTTCAGCAGTGTGTTCGTTGTAAGAGCCCGATCACATGGATGTGACTATTGTGAGTCAAAGTTATAGCGCCACCAACTGGCAGCAGGAAGTGTGTCACTTTCAAAATGCTTTTAAATCACCCTCTTATTTTTACCCGATTTGCTTCAAACTTCATGTGCATAATGTAGACACATGCCAGATGTAGACCTGTGAAAGGATTATTGATATCTTAGACACTGTTGCCATGGCAATGCATCAAACATTAATATTCCTTTTTTTAAGCTTTTTCATGCTTTTTTATGCTTTCGGGCACTTTTGGGGTTCTTAACGTGCTCGAAAACTCTTGAAACTTTGCACACAGGACAAAACCCGCGGCCATCAGGGCCAGGCTGAAGCTGGTACCCGGGCGTGGCAGGGGGGCTCGACAGCGCCCCCTTGAACGGGTCAGACAATTTGGTCCATATATCCAACACGCTTTACCCTATTTGCTTCAAACTTGATGTGTATAATGTAGACACAAGCCAGATGTAGACCTGTGAAAGGATTGTTGATATCTTAGATGCTGTTGCCGTGACAACGCATCAAACTTTAATATTCTTTTTGGATACTTTTGAGATTCTTAGCGCACTTTTGGGGCCCTTAACATGCTCAAAAACTCTTGAAACTTTGCACACGGGTCAGAAACCGCGGCCATCAGGGCCGGGCTGAAGCTGGTACCCGGGCGTGGCAGGGGGGCTCGACAGCGCCCCCTGGAACGGGGTCCGAAAACTTGGTCCATAAATCAAACAGGCTTTACCCGATTTGCTTCAAACTTGATGTGTATAATGTAGACACATGCCAGATGTAGACCTGTGAAAGGATTGTTGATATCTTAGATGCTGTTGCCGTGACAACGCATCAAACTTTAATATTCTTTTTGGATACTTTTGAGATTCTTAGCACACTTTTGGGGCCCTTAACATGCTCAAAAACTCTTGAAACTTTGCACACGGGTCAGAAACCGCGGCCATCAGGGCCGGGCTGAAGCTGGTACCCGGGCGTGGCAGGGGGGCTCGACAGCGCCCCCTGGAACGGGGTCCGAAAACTTGGTCCATAAATCAAACACGCTTGCATGTAATAATATGAAACTTGGTACACATATAGATCTCATCGATTCATATATCCTTTGTACTTTTACTTTTTACCCCAGCCCAACAGGAAGTCGGCTATTATGGTTTGTTTGAAAGCGTATGCCCCTGGAATTCGATATACTACTCCTAGAGAATTCAACCAATCGCCACGAAACTCAGTCAGCATGAAGTCAAGACATTGAGGATGAAAAATTGCCAGGGGATTTTTGATATCTCGAACGGTTTGGCCGTGGCGAGGAAACGAATTTATGGCGAATAATGGAAACAGGAAGTGTGTTATAACTTCTGCATACATTAACTGATCTTGATGAAACTTCAGCAGTGTGTTCGCTGTAAGAGTCCGATCACATGGATGTGACTATTGTGAGTCAAAGTAATAGCGCCACCAACTGGCAGCAGGAAGTGTGTCACTTCCTAAAGGCTTTGAAATCACCCTCTTATTTTTACCCGATTTGCTTCAAACTTCATCTGTATAATGTAAATACACTGCAGATGAAGACCTGTGAAGGGATTCTTGATATCTTTGAAACTGTTGCTGTGGCAACGCATCAAACTTTAATATTCTTGTTTGATGCTTTTGATGCTCTGAGTCAATATGGCAAGCCGTTTTAACATTTAATCATTTTAACCTAGTAGTCTCTTTTTTCATGCTACTAGTACTTATTTTTTAGATACTAGTATCTATTCCATTAAGTAATAGTACTTATTCATTAGCGACTAGTGCTTATTCTTTAGTACTAGTGCCTATTCTTTAGATAGTAGTGCTTATTCTTTAGATATTGTTTTGAATACGTATTAGTAGCTAATGAATAAGTACTGGTATCTATTTAATAGGTACTAGTATGTAATGACTTAGAACTACTATTTATAGAATAAATACTAGTATCTATTAATAGGTGCTATTATCTAAAATGTCATTTTCTCTCTCTCTCTCTCTGAGCCAATATGGCAAGCCGTTTTAACATTTAATCATTTTAACATACTAGTCTCTATTTTCATGCTACTAGTACTTATTTTTTAGATATTAGTATCTATTCCATTAAGTACTAGTACTTATTCATTAGCGACTAATGCTTATTCTGTTTAGAATATTCAAAGTGCTTATTCAATTTGTATGCTTATTTATATTTTCAGAGCAGAAAATCCGATTTTTCTGCTTATTCAATATTGCATCTAAAATGTGACTTGACGTGTGTGTGTGTGTGTGTGTGTGTGTGTGTGTGTGTGTGTGTGTGTGTGTGTGTGTGTGTGTGTGTGTGTGTGTGTGTGTGCGTGTGTGTGTTGTGTGTGTGTGTGTGTGTGTGTGTGTGTGTGAGAGAGAGATTGTGTCTGTTACAGTGACAAGAGTTTTTAAGCCTTGTCTTTTTGGATATATATATATATTTTATAAAAAAAAAATGTGCATACAACCCATGTATTTCAAATGTATTGTTTGCTTTAAATTAAATTAAGATTGTATGTTTGGTAATTGAACCTAAATAAATGTAAAATGAATGTGCTATATTTCAGATCAATATATTTGTTTTCCTTCATTTTAATCAACACTAACTTTATTCTCATCTGAATTATAAATAACTTATTTCTTTATAAAATAAAAAATCCCGAATAATCCAGACCAACCAGAGCACACTATTTCTACAACATCATCAGTGCTGAAGCGGGACTACCAGAGCCGTTCGGCAGATAGTGAGCAGATATTTTGTGTCACGTCGTGCACAATAACCCTAAAGGCACCAGGGTGGCGATGCCACCGGCTTTATATATATATATATATATATAATATATATATATATATATATATATATATATATATATATATATATAAATAAATATAGCTGCGAGCAGCGATGAAGGGCCAAAGCCGGCGGTACCGCCACCCTGGTGCACCAGGGTTGCGGTGCCACCGGCTTGGGCCCGTAATCGCTGCTCGCAGCTATATTTTATTATTATTCCTCTAATTATTTTTTTACTACCTTTTGGACACTTTTGGAGGCCTTAACATGCTCAAAAACTCCTGAAACTTTGCACACATGTCAGAACCCGCGGCCATCAGGGCCGGGCAGAAGATGGTACCCGGGCGTGGCAGGGGGGCTCGACAGCGCCCCCTGGAACGGGGTCCGAAAACATGGTCCATAAATCAAACACGCTTGCATGTAATAATATGAAACTCGGTACACATGTAGATCTCATCGTTTCATATATACTTCGCACTCTAACTTTTTACCCCAGCCCAACAGGAAGTCGGCTATTTAGGCTTGTTTGGAAAACGCATGCAAAGGAATGTGAAACACTCCTCCTAGAGAATTCAAACACACGGCACGAAACTCGGTCAGCATGAAGTCAAGACATTGAGGATGAAAGTTTGCGAGGGGATTTTTGATATCTCGAACGGTTTGGCCGTGGCGAGGAAACGAAATTATGGCGAGAAACGTGAAACAGGAAGTGTGTCATAACTACTGCATACATTAACTAATCTTGATGAAACTTCAGCAGTGTGTTCGTTGTAAGAGCCCGATCACATGGATGTGACTATTGTGAGTCAAAGTTATAGCGCCACCAACTGGCAGCAGGAAGTGTGTCACTTTAAAAATGCTTTTAAATCACCCTCTTATTTTTACCCGATTTGCTTCAAACTTCATGTGCATAATGTAGACACATGCCAGATGTAGACCTGTGAAAGGATTATTGATATCTTAGACACTGTTGCCATGGCAATGCATCAAACATTAATATTCCTTTTTTTAAGCTTTTTCATGCTTTTTTATGCTTTCGGGCACTTTTGGGGTTCTTAACGTGCTCGAAAACTCTTGAAACTTTGCACACAGGACAAAACCCGCGGCCATCAGGGCCAGGCTGAAGCTGGTACCCGGGCGTGGCAGGGGGGCTCGACAGCGCCCCCTTGAACGGGTCCGACAATTTGGTCCATATATCCAACACGCTTTACCCTATTTGCTTCAAACTTGATGTGTATAATGTAGACACAAGCCAGATGTAGACCTGTGAAAGGATTGTTGATATCTTAGATGCTGTTGCCGTGACAACGCATCAAACTTTAATATTCTTTTTGGATACTTTTGAGATTCTTAGCGCACTTTTGGGGCCCTTAACATGCTCAAAAACTCTTGAAACTTTGCACACGGGTCAGAAACCGCGGCCATCAGGGCCGGGCTGAAGCTGGTACCCGGGTGTGGCAGGGGGGCTCGACAGCGCCCCCTGGAACGGGGTCCGAAAACTTGGTCCATAAATCAAACAGGCTTTACCCGATTTGCTTCAAACTTGATGTGTATAATGTAGACACATGCCAGATGTAGACCTGTGAAAGGATTGTTGATATCTTAGATGCTGTTGCCGTGACAACGCATCAAACTTTAATATTCTTTTTGGATACTTTTGAGATTCTTAGCACACTTTTGGGGCCCTTAACATGCTCAAAAACTCTTGAAACTTTGCACACGGGTCAGAAACCACGGCCATCAGGGCCGGGCTGAAGCTGGTACCCGGGCGTGGCAGGGGGGCTCGACAGCGCCCCCTGGAACGGGGTCCGAAAACTTGGTCCATAAATCAAACACGCTTGCATGTAATAATATGAAACTTGGTACACATATAGATCTCATCGATTCATATATCCTTTGTACTTTTATTTTTTACCCCAGCCCAACAGGAAGTCGGCTATTATGGTTTGTTTGAAAGCGTATGCCCCTGGAATTCGATATACTACTCCTAGAGAATTCAACCAATCGCCACGAAACTCAGTCAGCATGAATTCAAGACATTGAGGATGAAAAATTGCCAGGGGATTTTTGATATCTCGAACGGTTTGGCCGTGGCGAGGAAACGAATTTATGGCGAATAATGGAAACAGGAAGTGTGTTATATTTTATGCATACATTAACTGATCTTGATGAAACTTCAGCAGTGTGTTCGCTGTAAGAGTCCGATCACATGGATGTGACTATTGTGAGTCAAAGTTATAGCGCCACCAACTGGCAGCAGGAAGTGTGTCACTTCCTAAAGGCTTTGAAATCACCCTCTTATTTTTACCCGATTTGCTTCAAACTTCATCTGTATAATGTAAATACACTGCAGATGAAGACCTGTGAAGGGATTCTTGATATCTTTGAAACTGTTGCTGTGGCAACGCATCAAACTTTAATATTCTTGTTTGATGCTTTTGATGCTCTGAGTCAATATGGCAAGCCGTTTTAACATTTAATCATTTTAACATACTAGTCTCTTTTTTCATGCTACTAGTACTTATTTTTTAGATATTAGTATCTATTCCATTAAGTACTAGTACTTATTCATTAGCGACTAATGCTTATTCTGTTTAGAATATTCAAAGTGCTTATTCAATTTGTATGCTTATTTATATTTTCAGAGCAGAAAATCCGATTTTTCTGCTTATTCAATATTGCATCTAAAATGTGACTTGACGTGTGTGTGTGTGTGTGTGTGTGTGTGTGTGTGTGTGTGTGTGTGTGTGTGTGTGTGTGTGTGTGTGTGTGTGTGTGTGTGTGTGTGTGTGCGTGTGTGTGCGTGTGTGTGTGTGTGTGTGTGTGTGTGTGTGAGAGAGAGATTGTGTCTGTTACAGTGACAAGAGTTTTTAAGCCTTGTCTTTTTGGATATATATATATTTTTTATTAAAAAAAAATGTGCATACAACCCATGTATTTCAAATGTATTGTTTGCTTTAAATTAAATTAAGATTGTATGTTTGGTAATTGAACCTAAATAAATGTAAAATGAATGTGCTATATTTCAGATCAATATATTTGTTTTCCTTCATTTTAATCAACACTAACTTTATTCTCATCTGAATTATAAATAACTTATTTCTGTATAAAATAAAAAATCCCGAATAATCCAGACCAACCAGAGCACACTATTTCTACAACATCATTAGTGCTGAAGCGGGACTACCAGAGCCGTTCATCAGATAGCGAGCAGATATTTTGTGTCACGTCGTGCACAATAACCCTAAAGGCACCAGGGTGGCGATGCCACCGGCTTTATATATATATATATATATATATATATATATATATATATATATATATATATATATATATATATATATATAATATTAGGGCCGGGACTTTAACGCGTTAATTACGATTAATTAATTACAGACTTTAACGCGTTAATTAAGATTAATTAATTACACAAAAAATAACACGTGAAACAATTTTACGCACTTATTTTTGCATCGCGGAACGTTTCTCACTGGATGAGTTTCGGCGGACCGATTATACTGAAGCACCAACTAGCGTTCATGACTTCAGACAACAACAAACCACACAGTGAACATGAACAATGAAGCTGATGAGACCGCTTTGGTTGGCCCCGTGGATGGGAAATTTTGTTTTAAAAAACGAATGGATGGAAGCGTTGATAAGAGGATGGTTGTGTGCAAGCTATGCAAAAAGGAATTTGCATATCACCGCAGCACATCGAGCCTAAAGTATCACCTCAACGCAAAACATATAGGAGCTAGCGTGGACGTTAGCCCGACTCCGAGTACAAGGACCCTCACTCAACCCACACTCCCCCAGATGACTGGTTTAAAGACCAAGGTAACTAAGTCCACGTCTGAAAAAATAACCAACGGCCTGGCTCACTGGATTGCACTCGACTGTAGACCACTTGGAGTGGTAGAAGATAAGGGCCTGCAAAATGTACTACAGATTGCGTCGTCTGACAAAACATACGAGCTGCCATGCAGAAAGACAATGACAAAAAGAGTCCAACAGCTTTATGACAATGAAAAGGAAGATAAAGAGAATTTATTGGAGAAAGCCGAGTGTGTTGCCCTGACTGGGGATCATTGGACCTCGGTAAGCAATTCAAATTACTTGGGTGTGACTGTACACTTTATTGACGTCAAGTGGCGTCTTCACTCATTTGCCTTAACTATGCAGAAGACCAACACTAGGCACTTTGCTGAAAACGTGGCTGGAGATTTTGAGTCTGTGGCAGAGGCCTGGGAAATCACACAAAAAGTCACCACAATCGGAACAGACAGTGCCCGAACCATGATCGCTGCAATGAGACAGCTGACATTCCAGCACATGCCGTGTGTTGCTCACATGTTGCAGAGGACCATCACAGTTTGCCTTGCTGACAGCGGGTTCACAGCCACATTGGCAAGATGCCGTAAAATAGTGGGGCATTTTAAACATAGCCCCTCAAACACAGAGGATCTGCACAAGGAGCAAACACAACTAGAACAAGACAAAGAGCCACTGATACAGGATGTTTCCACAAGGTGGAATTCGACACTGTTTATGATCTCTCGTCTGCTGCAGAACCAAGAGGCTGTGAAGGTTACTCTAGCCAAACAGAAGCACAAGCTCACCATGTTAACTACAGCAGAGTGGGACAGACTGCAGAGGCTCGAGACCCTCCTTGAACCATGCAGGTAAACACCCACCAACTGTTTTTAAATGTATTGTACTGAATATCAATAATCACAATGACTATAGTATAAAGTTGCTACTGTTTTTATCTATATTATATTGCACAATAATTAATCACTTTCCTAAACTATCCTCTGCAGATATGTGACTGAGCTCCTTGGGGGTGAGAATTATGTCTCGTGCTCTGTTGTGTTACCTGCTCTCCGCCACCTGACCCACGCCATGGAGGTCTCAGATGACGACCCAGCCTATGTAGTGAGGTTCAAGGGTGACTTTATAAAGGACCTGTCTCAACGCCAAGATACACTCAACCATGGATGGCTCAGGGTGGCTACAGCACTCGACCCACGCTTTAAGGTAACTTGTAATGGTCTTTGTTTTTCTTTTCTCTTTCTTTTTGACCCCCCCCCCCCTTCTTTCTATGGGAACCATGTATGAAAATGAATTTCACCCATCTTTTTACTCTGTAAATCTGTGATGTGACAAACCTGATTCTGATTCTGATTAAGGACCTAAAGTGTCTACCAAGAGGAGAGCGAGGAGGGGTTTGGACCAGCATTGAGGCACTGCTGCGAATAGAACCAAACAGAGCCACTCCAGAACCCACAGAGGAGCCAGCAAGGAAGAGGAGCCTCCTGCTGTTTAATTCAGACTCTGAATCAGATGATGAAGAGGGGCCCAACAGGGCTCTGGCCCGCTACAGGGCAGAGCCCACCATCAATGAGACAGACTGCCCACTGCAGTGGTGGTCCACTCATGAGGGAGCCCATCCACAGCTTTCTGCCCTGGCCCGCAAGTATCTGGGCAGCCCTGCCACTTCTGTCCCTTGCGAGAGACTTTTCTCACTGGCAGGTAACATAGTTCAAAAGAAAAGGGCAGCCTTGAGCTCGGAAAATGTGAACAGGCTAGTTTGTCTCAGCAACTGGCTGAAAGAGAAGCATAAGAAATAGTCATAGAGGTATCCTGATGCGAATGGGGTTGTTGTTACTGAAATGTTGATCAAACAGTGGCCTAAGCAACAGAGAGATTTATTTTTCATCAGGATATTGGAAGAATAGGGACTGAGGTCTGTCACTGGCACTTTTTTATTTTATTTTAAATGGTACACTTTATGTTGAACTATGTATTATGTTGTTGGTGCAATTGACACTTTATGTTGAACTCTTCATTGTTTTGGCCAAGGTTATTGAGAGTTGGACTTAGTCTGTTATGGCCTCTGAAGCAACAGAGAGATGTTTTCTAATAGTCAGGGTTTCCAATGTTCTGAATGTACTTGAAAGTATTGTGTTTTACTTTAAAAAAACATAGTTTACAGAAGGTCTACCTACCTATAGGCTACCTGAATTTCTGAAATGTACTATATTTCTAAATATGCTATTGCTACACTTAATGGCAAAAATTGCACTGGTCTGCTGGACTTGGTTAAACAAAAATAAACTATTTTGTTGCTCAAGCTTATGTATTCAGTCATTATTCAATGGTATACTAAAAATTCATATGAAAAAAATTACTTCTCACTGTTCTCAGGTAAAATATTTATGCGATTAAAATGCGATTAATTTCGATTAATTAATTACAAAGCCTCTAATTAATTAGATTAATTTTTTTAATCGAGTCCCGGCCCTAATAAATATATAAATAAATAAATATAGCTGCGAGCAGCGATGAAGGGCCAAAGCCGGCGGTACCGCCACCCTGGTGCACCAGGGTGGCGGTGCCACCGGCTTGGGCCCGTAATCGCTGCTCGCAGCTATATTTCTTATTATGTTTGCAGAAAGAGAAAGAAAATCTTTCTCACTGTGACTGGAAATCTCAAGTAAAGTTTAAACTGAGTTGACTATTTCCCAATATAGGCTTTTGTTCAGTTTGGTTACAGCTTTTTTTGCATTTTTTTTTCTATCCAGCTCTCATCACATCAATTTGATAAGTGGTGTAAGGTTATACCTGAGATGTTAAGGCCTTCACCAGAAACGGGTTGTAGAGTCACATCTGGAGAATAACTCTCTACAGCAGACACTGGATTTGCACTCTGGTCTAGTGTGGAGTGTGTGTCTGAGGCACTGCTCTGTCAAAGCTATAGGAAAAAACAAGACTCAGACGTCAAGAGATCTATTTTGACAACAGCAGCCGCTACTCAACTCCCTGTCTGCGTTTGACATACTGCAAAGGACTTCATATAAGGCAAACTTTATTTTTCTGGCCCAGAAATATTCTTAAATACATTTTAACATATGCTTATGACACACACACACACACACACACACACACACACACACACACACACACACACACACACACACACACACACACACACACACACACACACACACACACACACACACACACACACACACACACACACACATATATATATATATTAGTGCTGTCAAATCAAACATCTAATATAAAACATAAAAGTTTGTGTTTAAATAATATATATTATTAAATGTATATATATGTCGGTATGTGTGTGTCTGTATATGTGTGTGTGTATATATATATATATATATATATATATATATATATATATATATATATATATATATATATATATATATATATATATATATATATATAAACACAAACTTTTATGTTAGATATTAGATGTTTGATTTGACCACACTAATATATACAGTGTATATACAGTATGTGACCATCAAATGCCAAAATGTATTATAAAATGTACTTAGAGGCAATACATTTCCAATGTGAAAATACATATTGGCATAAATATATATATATATATATATATATAATTCATATTATTTTCTTATTTTGAAATTAGCTTTGTTCAGTTCTCTGTGTTCCTGGTTCTTGCCTCTATTTCCTGTCTTCCTCAGTTGCTTTAAGCTGCGTCTGAAATAGTTTTCATTTGGTTTAAAACTTACTTCACGAAAGTTAAAAAGTATTCTATATAGTATGAATGTGTGTACTATGTGTCAGGGTGTGATGCAGGCAGAAGAAGACGAGGAGTCAAAGGTACCAAAGCAAAGCGTTTACTTACAATAAATACAACTAAACGGGTACAGACGGGCAGAAGAATTACAACGTAGAACGGCCAAAGACGGACTGAACAGAAGGGAACTATACACTAACACAGATGAACAGATTAACAGGACACAGGAAAGTCAGATGATTAGGTGATAGCCAATAGTGTGCAGGTGGGAAAACATGAGGCATGCTGGGAAGTGTAGTGCAGACGGGGAAACTAGGGACTGTGACACTGAATGAAATTCAGTCATACTACACGTCATTATTATGTGACCTATGGTGTCAGTTGCCTCGCTTCACCTCAATTCACAAATCATCTCCCATGGCCTCATGGGATAGTAAATTGTCTATCGAATGTGCACTTCAGAATCTTGCCGGAATTAGTAGGTCATCTTATACATTACGGTACTAATGAATATTATGAATTTAGACATACTACTCGGATCATCTACTGATTTTCGCCTTCTATGTAAGTATAACTGGCACATCTAAGGCAGTAGTTTTTTTTCCTGATTTCTTTCATTATTTACAGTTTTTCTCAATTGCTAAAACACTAATCCCTATTGTCTGAACCAAATGCTCAGTTGCCTGAACCCACTGATTGAATCAATCACTCTTTTGGCAAAACCATAAGCGCTTTTCACCTGTTTAGACACAACTTGCCAACACATTTTCATTGTGATGCACCCGTGCTGCATAATGGTGAGCACAGGTGACAAAAGTCAAACACAATTACAGTTTTTCTCGATTCCTAAGACACATTTCTTGAAAGCTGCTCTCCTTTTCTCTAAACCGTGAACACAAAACCCAATTTTCAAGCTACATTCAAAAAAACCTCAGACTCTTCTTGCAAAACCAAACTTTCACCTCAAAACAGTTCAATCTGTGCTCAAAACTGAACTATGTTGTCAAATCGTGCCCCGAGTCAATCAAAATTAAAAACACTACTGAACAGTCACTAAACACTACGTAGAAAAATAGAAAACACAATGCTCAGGACATGAAACTGGAGAAATAAATCTTTATTGTTCACTGTAGGCTTGTTTGGTTGTACCCTTTGTCCAGCCTCCCTCTCGCTCATACCATGGACAAGAACATGGTCAATCACAGTAGCTCTGAGTTCATCAGAAAGTACTGTTCTTTGTCTTCGCTGACCACCTCGACCACCTCGACCTCCTCGATTCACTGTGTCCACCATAATCCGAAGATTTAGAGAAGAGAACAGGTAAATACCTTTTTTGACATTATAGTACAGTATGTAAATATTGACAGCAATTACTGTATGCCATATACTGTACCACAGTATAAGTAAATATGTTTCAGTACATCACTGTACCAATGTACAGTAGTATTGTAATGGAGGGTTGGTCTAACTGTTTGTAGGCCTAGTATTCCATGTATATTTGGTAACACTTTATTTTACGACCCGCAAACAACTGCGTAAGTACACCGAAATTACGGTGTACGTTCCTGTAATTATAGCGTACTTCCGTGTAGGTATAAGGGAACAATATGTTAAGTTTTGGGTAATAAAGGGGTAACAAGCAGATATACAACCTGTAAATAACTTTGTAAGTAAATCGAAATTACGGTGTATGTTTCTGTAATTATAGTGTACCAGGTATAAGGGAACACTATGTTAAGTTTGGGTAGGCTAATAAAGGGGTAACAAGCAGATATACAAGCAAATTATTTATAATTTAAAAATGATAAATTATTGTAATTATTTTAAAACTAACAGGTACCTATTATGTTAATATATTCCAGGCAAAAATTGTACGTCTGTTGTATATAAAAGTTATCATCACATTTCTGGCAAAATATGTTCTTGTGCAATTTTTCAGGGTAATTTTGACATCTGTGGGTTGAAAATGAAACGTGTATGGCTGTATGTAAGCACAGTATGATAAAAAATTAATTTATTGGCTTTTCTTACTAGATTAAGTAATGTTAAATCAACCCACAGATGCCAAAATTAAATGTAAAATTGCACAAGAACATTTTTTGCCAGAAATGTGGTGATAACTTTTATATACAACAGACATAAAATTTTTGCCTGGAATATATATAATAGGTACCTGTTAAAATAATTACATTATAAATAATTTGCTTGCATAGCTTGTTACCCCTTTATTACCTTATACCTACACGGAGGTACACTATATTTACAGAAACGTACACCGTAATTTCAGTTTACTTACGAAGTTATTTGCAGGTATACTATCTGCTTGTTACCCCTTTATTACCCCAAACTTAACATATTGTTCCCCCATACCTACACGGAAGTACGCTATAATTACAGAAACGTACACCGTAATTTCGGTTTACTTACGCAGTTGTTTGCGGGTCGTAAAATAAAGTGTTACCGTATATTTTTGTACTTTATTTTTACATGGGCTTACTGTTCACAAGTGGCAAACGCATACGATTTCTGTTTGTTTTTACAAGTGCTACGTGTAAATGCACAAGATTTCTGTTTTGTCTTTTTGTACAAGTGCTAAATGCACAAGTTTTTTTTGTGTGTGTTTTGCAACATGCATTTAGCCTACAGTGAACAATATAGATTTATTTCTCCAGCGTCCTGAGCATTGTGTTTTCTATTTTTCTACGTAGTGTTTAGTGACTGTTCAGTAGTGTTTTGATTGACTCGGGGCACGATTTGACAACATAGTTCAGTTTTGAGCACAGATTGAACTGTTTTGAGGTGAAAGTTTGGTTTTGCAAGAAGAGTCTGAGGTTTTGTGAATGTAGCTTGAAAATTGGGTTTTGTGTTCACAGTTTAGAGAAAAGGAGAGCAGCTTTCAAGAAATGTGTCTTAGCAATCGAGAAAAACTAAAAAGAAATATATATGTATGCCTGAATGGTTCAGTCTAGTCTAGGGGCTCGTAGTACTGTAGCAATTATTTCCTTGGAGGAAAATAAAAAAAAAAGTTTTCCTTTAGTTTGACTGTGTAAAGAGTAAAGCCATCGCTCATAGTGGTCCCTGGTGAGAACTGCCTATTTATCCAGAGGAGATGAAGGTTACAAGAGGATACGAGAGAGAGAGAGAGAGAGGAGAGAGAGAGAGAGAGAGAGAGAGAGAGGAGAGAGAGAGAGAGAGAGAGAGAGAGAGAGAGAGAGAGAGAGAGAGAGAGAGAGAGAGAGAGAGAGAGAGAGAGAGAGAGAGAGAGAGAGAGAGAGAGAGAGACAGTGCAAGGGTCAAAGAGTTCATTTATAAACACACAGTATTAACCCCTTCTGAGATCATGTAAAGAAACAGGAGGTGGGCATTGTGGGTAAGAGAGTTGTATGGGTGGAGAAGAGGGTGAATGGAGGCAGTAGGGTTTATTTCCTCACCAAAAAAGGAGATTAACACTGACGGAGTCTCGCTGTCAGTGCGGAGAGAAAAGAAAGAGTTGCCCACTTTTGGCTGAACTTCATTCCATTGTGTGGTTTCACATTTTCCCAGAGCATATTTCCACCAGGGATATGGACAGACAGGGCAGTGCAAGGATTTGTAGTACTAAAATGTTTCATGTAGAATCCCCATAGAAAAGAGAAAAATTGAGCTTACTTGTGAATAGATCATTTATTAAGTATTTATGTGCAGATTAACTTTATGGCCAAAGATTTCAAGTCTACTAAAGCTATTTACTGCTCAGTTGTTTGCCAATTAATCATTTTCGTCAGCACTTATGAACAGTTCTTTTAACTTCCATAATAAGTAGTGTACTGGACATCTGGAGGATGATCTGCTTCTTTATGAGAATGTGTCTTTCAAGTTTTATACACATCCGTGTAAAGCTTACATCATAGTGTGAAGTGTTGTGAGTGTTTCCGTCTGCATTGGTTTACAAACGGCAAACTGCGCTATGAGAGTCAAGCTCCTATGAAGCTCCTTTTGCTAATATTTAGTGAAGCTGCCCAATTTAGACTGTCACTGTATAGAAAATGTCTGTTTACACGTTGGACAGGGACAAATGGTTGGACTTGTTGTCTTGAAATTCAACATGTGGACAATGGTACAAAATGAGTACATAAGCAGTCTTCAGCATCACACGAAACTACCTGCAGAAACTATTTTAATATGGGGATTTGCTGTTCAAAAAACATTTCTTATTATCATCATGTGACATTTTTTTGTGGAAACGGTGATACATTTGTTTCAGGATTCTTCGGTGAACAGAAAACTTAAAAGAACAGAATTTATTTAAAATATAATTATTTTGTAACATAAATGTCTTTACACTCACTTTTGATCAATTTAATGCATCCATGCTTGAATAAAGGTATTCATTTTAAAAGAAACCTTTGAATGGTAGTTCAAAATTGTATGATGTTAGATTTGCTAGAAGTTTAAAATGAATCAAGACTATATCAGAATTGCACAATATAAGCTAAGCTACACTAACTTATATTATATATAAGAAAAATATGCTGCTGTATAAAATGTTTTCCCAAAAAACTAATGCAGCATAACATATCCATTTCATTGAGAATAAGCAATCCCAAAATGCAATGCAACAAGCTCAGTGAAAGATAGACATTTTTGATTTTTAAATATACTAACTTTTCTTTTCTACTGAAGATTTTTTTTTTTAATTCTCTAAAATACTTTTATATGCTGAGGTATCAAGTAGCTTAGCTTAGCAACATACAGGAACAAAGCTAGTGTTTTTATTGAACAAATTTCCAATCTGTAATTATAACAGTTTTATAATGTCCTTCATATATAAACATTACATATCTACTGTATGCATAAATATCACATACTTTAAAACAACGTGTCACGCTAAACTACAGAGGCATACCGGTAGGCTACATCATCTTATAGAGATGCTTTGAGATGCTAATCATTCTTAAGTAGTGTCAACATGCAGCGCTGGAATCAGACATGTTTGGTTAAAGCAGAGTGAGGAGTGGGAAGTTTGTGCTAAGTGGGAATCTCCACATCCGGGTTCTACAACAGCCAGCTGATGTTATTGGTTTGCAGCTGCTCGGTCTGGAGAGGCACTAAAGTAGCTATAAACATGGACTAAAAGAGCTTAAAGAGGACAGCAGTTAAGCTGGGTTTATTGAGGTTGTAAGACAGACCCCTCATGTCCATTAGCAACTGTATAAGTGACTCAAACAAAGACCGGGATGTACTTTTCCAGTCTTATATTTCCAGTAATGGAGGTGTATTTTCTTCACTGGTGAATTGACTCTGCCCACTCTACCATGTAAGAGGCAATTTCAAAACAAAACATCTGTAATTTCCTGGATGCACTCAGTAGAGAATGTTTTTGTGTCTGTCTTGGTTTTATGAAGGTAATGAATACCTAAAAGTTTTGCATGTGCAGGGTAAGATGTGTGAAAGTGTACATAAGATTGCAAGCGTGAATTAAATTTTGATTTGCAGCTTTTTACTGTTGTTCGTAAGTGTAATTCATGTATTGTGAAACTGCAGTTTCATGCTAACTCAAACTAAAAATGACCTGTATTCTTCTGATGTTAATTTTTCCGCACTTACTCTTTTGGCATGCTTTTTTTTGTTTTTTGTTTGTTGTGTTGAACACACAGATATTCTAAAGACTGTTGGTAATCAAAACATTGTTGAAAAACAATAGTTCGATTACCAACATTCTTCATTCTTCAACATTTTTACCCTTTGCGCAAATTTTAGTTTATAGTGACATAGCAACTCTTAACATAGCATTTTAGATGTTTATCAATTTGTTTGTTTTTATTTTGCATCAAAATTTGGCCTTTGTCTTTAAAATCCTATAAGTCAGAATCCCGATCATAAAATAAAATGCTAGCATTTTAGAAATCGATCATGATATTTCTAGTTGTTTTGTCTCATTTTTGAGTGAAAATGTTAATGTATAGTATAGGCATTTAGTTGAAACACCCAAACTCGTATTTGTTCACAAGCTTTGAAGAATGTATGGGTTTTCCCTGTGGCCGAGTGTCGTTTGCCAATGGGTATGAGTATACTTGCATATTTCCGCTGTTATTTAAACACAAGCGCTGGTGTGTATGTCAGTGTTATGATCTGAACTGTGTGGGGAACGTGGCCAAGGATATTGTGGGGGGAAAGAGAGCTGAAAATGACAAAAACACTGGTAGAGGCAAACCAACATACAGAGTCAAAACAGCTGAGAGGATGGTGTGGCTGATTGAGATGGGATTGTCTGAACCACAGATTGACGGCAAAAGTTATATATCATCCGTCGACCGATCAGAACTGGCCTTTTTTTGGAATGATTTAACGTGAGTCTCAGACCTCGTGTCATCCTGCGCTGTGAGATTTGTAAGGTCATTTCCTTTAGCAAAGCCATATGAGTCACTGTCTGACCAATCGCCGCCATAAATTATCAGCTTTTGTGCGTGTATGTGCGGTAAAAGTGCACAACCTTGGGAAAAGTGGCTGATGTCATGAAGTGCAATCTTGAAATGCTCAGTAGTTATGTGAATTTATTGCCAGTTGACTCGTCTAAACATGTTTCTAATAAACCATGACCTGCCACGATTGCCGTCGTAAAGTTTGTCATGTCACTTTGCCCCTCTTTCGAATGTGAAAAGGTTAGCGGTCCTCTATAAAACTTGTAGTGGTCATGTCAGTCTCTTGTCCATTAGTAATAAAGAAACCTGAGACTAAAGGAATTGCATGAATGGCACTTTTTTACCTTCAAAAATGATTTTATAAATGAAAAAGGTCAAACTGGAGACTTACACCCGCAAGCTGAACAAAAGTTTTTTTTTATTATCTTGGGTAAGCTCATACTAACATAATTCACAGGTTTTTGATTATTGGTTTTCATCATTAATTCTTTGGGTACCTTATGGAGTTTAGTGTTCAGTTATTTACACTTACCATTCAAAAGTTTAGGGTCAGTAAGATTTTTTTTTGTTTTTGAAAGAAGTCTCACCAAGGCTGTATTAATGTATATACAGTAAAACCAGTCATATTGTGTGAAATATTATTACAATTTAAAAGACCTGTTATCTAAAAGGTTATTTATTGCCGTGATCGCAAATCTAAATTAGTCTTCTTCAGTGTCACATGGTCCTTCAGAAATCATTCTAATATGCTGATTTGCTGCTCAAGAAACATTTCTTATTGTTATCAATATTACTGCTTAATATTTGTAGAAACTGATACATAAAAAAACTCGAATTTCTTTAAAAATATATATATCTTTTGTAACATTATGTAAAGTTTTACTGTCACTTTTTATCAATTTAATGCATCCTTGCTGAATAAAATGACTAATTGCTTTAAAAAATAGGTGCCACTTTATATTAAGTGGCTTTAAGTACTTACATTGAAATTAATAATTTGATACAATAGACTTATCGTGTACATGAATGTTTTTACATTGTACTTATATTTTGAAAACACCTGCATGTAATTACAACTGTAATTCATTGATGTAATTACATTTGTAATTACACAGTTGACCCTTCCCTTACACCTTAACCCAGCCTTAAACCGACCCATACCACACACACCTGTCCCTAACCTTACCCGTATCATATTTCAATAGTAGCAAGTGTTTTACAATACAACCTGAACACAATAAGTGCATTGTACTTATTTGTCGATGTAAGTACATAGTACTTAAAGCCAGTTAATATTGAGTGGGACCAAAAAATATTTTACTAACCCTAAACTTTTGAGCGGTTTGTGCGAATTAATATTTTTAGTATTACATTACACATCTTATTTTTTTCTAAATGAATCAAGGATGTTTGTTTTATAGATACATAAAGTACAAGCACTTAAAAATACAATAGCGCACTGACCTCTGCGGCCAAGTTTGCATGTAAACTTGCGAACTTTAATATTCAACAATATTATTGATCTGACCGTACTGATGCTTTTGTGATGCTAAACTGAACTGAGCTGGATGATGACATAATTTTTTGCAGAACTGCTTCATAGATGAAATTTAATTAAAATAATTTAATAATTGATGATCTTTACAACAGAACTAAATCACACTGAACTGACTTCAGCTAAACAACAGCCGAAATGCATAATTGTCCTGTTATCACTAAAGCTGCTTTGAGACAATCTGTATTGTAAAGCTCTATATAAATACATAATGCTGACTTGACAAATGTTGCTCTGTTCCAGAATTTAGTGAGTTGCCTTATATTTCACCCAGTACTGACCTGGGATTTGACCCTGCTATATGACCTGGTTTATTTCCAAGCTCAAACTGCACCATTTATCTGCATTCAGCATTCCTAAAGCTCTTAACCGCAAACACTATCAGGACAAACAAGAGGTGTTGCCTTCCGAATAATTGTTTCCTTGACCTGCTTTGCTGCTTGTCTTTAATGGGACTGATGGCATTGTAAAAGCAGGGAGGTTGCGATTGCTCTACCTAAGACATCGGGCCACCTTCCAGATTCTCCATATGACAAACAGATGCATGAGATGCCGTTTAGAAATAATCTGCTCCTTCAATGCATGTAGGCAGAATTACACACATGCACTCAATGCCAATGGAGTGCAGAGCATAAAGTCTACTTTTTCTGTCCTATTTGAAGTGAGAAAAAAGCGTCTGTCTTTCAGCTGAGAACACTTGGAATAAATAAACAAATGATTTGTCAGCCTCAAAGAGAATTTACTGGCTGAATTTACTTCAGCATGTTTTCTGCACTGTATAAAAGGGATGTAAGAAAATAAGAATCGGTTAGGAGAGGTGTATGCTTAAAACCAATGGGGAGAAAAATCTGGCAATGCAACAAGACTACATAAGATTGCTTTAATCGCTTACTCATCTTCATGTCTTTTTAAACCAGTATGATTTTCTTTCTTCCATGAAACACAAGTCGGGGAAGATTTTCAGGGAATTGTGACTCAGCTGTGTGAATCATCTTTCATTTTTGATATATGGAAAAGACTCGAACATCCAGCGAAAACATCCATCTACTTTTGTGTCTCAAGGACGAAAGACAATCATGCTGGTTTGGAAGGAGTAAAAGCTATGTACTATTGCTTTCCAACTACATGTCAACCAACTTTCATTAGAGCATTAGCACGTCTAAATATCTGCTGACACTTTATTTTGATGCTCCCCAAACTCCAAATTTGCAAATACGTCAACTTAATCTACTAAACCGAACCCCAACACCCTAACCTAACAGTCTACAGTCCACTAATACTCTAATGACTGGTAGTTATGTAGTTGCAACGTTACTTATAGTTAGTAGAATGTCTAAAGTGGACTACTGATTAAAAGTGTTCCTTAAAACACAAGGTCATAAGTGTTGTTTGCTGTTAAGACATGTCCTCTGCTATATACTTAATGAATGGCAGGTTTTGTCCCCACCACTTTATAAAGAAATTAAGTTAGTTTATTGAAATTAAATGTTATATTATGGCAGATTAGAATCTGGAATCCCTTGCACTCAGATTTACTGACCAACAAGTCATGGTGGGGAAATGACTGACGGACAGAAGGACAGATGGACTAAAAGTATTAATTTCTTAAAATTGATTATGAATTCCCTTATCTAACTTTAGTATGTGTAATGTTGCAAAGTTACGCTCAAAGTTTAAAGCAAAGGAAGATATTTGCTTTTAAAGAAATCATTTTTTAAGGACTACAACAAACGGCTAGTAGGGACTACATGACATTCCTCCCGGATTAGTGACATCACTAACTCTATAATTTACATAAACCCCGCCCCGGGAACACGCAGTCCGTGTTGAGAAGAGATGTTGTAGTAGAGCACATTTGTGAGTCTGTCGCATCCGTCTTTTCACATGCAATGCATGCAATAGCATGTCACTCTGTAGGCATCTTTCAATAGTTCCACACGCAAGCGATTTTATACAGTAGATTATCATGACTGAATATGCTAATCAAAGACTTGAAGATAGTGAACTCCACATCAGCAACATAAATTCATCAATTCAGAAACGTCCTGTTGCAGTCTACATGTCACTTCTTCTTGAGTATCTCCATGATTATTAGACTCCGGTTTAAACATAAAAGGCAGAACCGTTTCTGACATTTTAGTGCTTGTCTGCATGAGGTAATCGGAGCTGCTAACACACACACACACACACACACAGTGTGTTCAAGTCATCTCGTAAAGAACGTATTTACGAGTTGAACGTGCATGAACGCCACCACAATGCCATAGCCTAAAACGAGTGGGAAGCTTGAGATTTTCTTTAAGTGGGTCAGTGAGAAACATGGCGGAAATTAATAACACTAGGTATTTAGCTGTGATATTGTCAGGCTTTTCTATTTACAGCGAAGTAAGCTAATTGCCTAAACAGAAATTGTAACGATGAACAATGAAGCTCCGCCCTCTGTGCCGGGAGCAGCAGCTCATTTGCATTTAAAGGGACAAAAAGAACGTCATTTTGTGTGTGTCTCTTGTTTTTAATTACCCTTAAAAAGGGACAATTTTAACATGCTGCAAAAAAGTATATGTGGGGTAAATTGAGCTAAAACTTCACATACACACTCTACTTTATATACATAAAGTACAAGCACTTAAAATGTTTAATTCTTTAATAGCCTACATGGTATGGAAGTTATGCTTGTATGTATTTATCAAATACTTACAGGGATTTTGCTGGGGGTCATTGGGTACATGTTTATTTGAAATTACCCCAGCAATTGTAATGAGTTTTTTTGTACAAATATTCGATAAAACATCTGCCAACGTTTAGCTTTTGACCCTCTCTCTGTAGCATACTTTTAAAATTATCTTATTTTCTCTTTACTCTTGCTAACTATTTTACATCTAATTGCTCTTATATTCCTAGCAAAACCACACAAACCACATATTTTGGTTGCAAAGTGATGTTTAAACATCAAGAGAGAGAGAGAGAGAGAGAGAGAAAGAAAGACAAAAGAGACTGTGCCTCGGTCCTTTCTGACACGTGTGCTGATGTTTTCGCGTGTGCTGTGTGTGGTGGGGGGTGGCTGCTGCTCAGCATCTTGTTTGTCAGGCGTAGCTGGGGAATAAAGTGGGCCTAGAGCTTTAGCATACCCGCTGTAGAGGCAATGCACA
Source organism: Chrosomus eos (assembly GCA_036326025.1). Lineage (NCBI taxonomy): Eukaryota > Metazoa > Chordata > Actinopteri > Cypriniformes > Leuciscidae > Chrosomus > Chrosomus eos. Next base: position 26,499,848 of record CM070832.1, read on the forward strand.
CACAGGAGTGACCACATCAACTGCATTGGATGAGACTATCAAACTCACCACATACAAGATGCTGAACTAACACAACATGATGTCAACAGCAATATCAAATCTACTTTTGATTTACTTTAATGTACTTTTTTTTTATATTGCAACTACTATTTATTTGTTCTATTATATTTATATATATATATATATATATATATATAATATATATATATATATATATATATATATATATATATATATATATGAATGTATTTGTTTATTTATTTGTCATTTATATTTATTTACTGAATGATGTCTATTTATTGATTTACTGGTTACACTTTATTTTACAGTACGTGTACTTACCCAAGAAAGTACTGGTAATTAAAGGTAACTACATGGCTTAAGGTTAGGTTTAGGGGTAGGTTCAGGGTTAGTACCTATTACCTATAGTCTTTGTTATAACCCAGTTATTGTAATTGCTATAATGAATAGTCGTGGTTGTACATACAGAACAAGACTGTAAAATAAAGTGCTACCGATGTACTAATGCATGATTTTTCCAAAAGTTTTTAAGTTAAGTAATTGGACTGAATGGAACTATATACAAATTATCACTGTTTTCAAACAGGTTTCAAAAACTCCAACCTCATCTGTCTTTCATCGCTCTTACAAATAGTTTGCGTTTTAGCCAGAATTTGACGTCGAACCACTCAAACAATCTCCGCACTTTTCGAATTCTATTTTAGCACACTTCAAGGTCACAAATCTGGGAGAGCAGTATGGATAAAAGTAATACATTTGGGCAGAATAATATTTTGAATTATTAACCACCTGTTAAATGTGTAAATCTTTCATGAACAGCTGCAAATTTTTAAAGCTCTGCATTTTTTTTAACTGCACAAAGCTGCTACTGTTCTCATTACTCTGAGCTCTGAAACTCAAGTCTCAAGTGGCTATTTTTAGCATGGAAAACATCCCTAAAGTGTACAACACTTTTACGATTTTTCATTCATCTCCAGCTTGTCAGCTTAAAGTGACCAACAGTTCCCACGACGTCTTCTATGAAGGGCCAACGGGTAGTGTGTGTCTGTAATGCCACCATTCTGCCAAGTAGTGTTGCGCTTTTGAAATGCGTCTCATCACATTGTTCCAGCCAGTTCTACGAATATCCACATGTCGTTCCTCAGAGAACTGCTTACTTTGGGTATAATGTCTGTGAAACATCTGTAAAGTTAGCATAAAACTCTAGCATTGTAGCAGTAATTTATGCAGGAGCAAACACCCCTCACATTTTCATTTGATAATGTAAGAATCTGGAAAGTAATCTTTTATTATATGTCCCACATGTACTTCTTCTGATCTTCTTAATTCCTGAAGAACACAGTGTAAGAAATATGAGTCAGCTTCATATCTAGTGGCAATATGTTCTGTATTTATGCGATTATGGGTATGGACTCTATGCTTGAGATGATCATAAACTGACCTTATAAATCAAAAGCTGTTGGTATAGGGGAATTCATATAGCTTGAGTATTATCCCAAGAATCCACAGACATTTTGACAATATATCATTACCAGCTCCTAGGATCAAAAGATAAAAAAATAAATAAAAAAAGCAATATTTTTGGCAAACATAAAGAAATCACATGGGAATAAAAGTACAATGCTACCCCAACAGTCACTTTGTGCAAAAGCAAGAAAATTATTATTTTTGTTTTATTTTGAGGCTTTTATTGTCTTAAAGTTTGTTAAATAACATTCTGTTTAAAATTGACTTTGCTGTCCATCCATTTTTCTTCAGTCCAGTGTTTTATCATGAAACTAGTTAAATATAGCCTCATACTTGGTTGAAAAGTAAGGATTGGAGAGGGAAGAGATGGTTGAGATGTTTGTAGTGTGATTTAAGGTAGCTCTGAGATGACCTCAGATCAGTTTCTGTTTATTCTGGATCGTCTCATGGTGAGGGCTGGCGGCCACCCACATGTGTGACAGATTTAGTTTGAGCCTGTAGGAATCTCTCGAATATGAGGCGAGAAATGCCATTACTAAAGGCCCGGTTCTCATCCTTGGCCAGATTTTCAATTAGACATTCACACTATTGACTGTGGCTGGACACTTTTCACCATTGCTGGTTGATAAAAACTAAAAAAGACTGTACCTTGAAAACTCTGATCTTCAAAAAACTTTTTTAAATAGACTTTAGTCAAGGTAGACACCAGTTTTTACAAATTAAAACAAGATTGATGTGCAGTCTGTTGTACTGTCTTGAGGTCCTACACACTCCACGGCAATTCACAACTATTTTACATTTTGGTGAATTGGTAGCTAATTCTAATGAATTTGTAAAATCTTGTTTGTACACTTTCATATGATCTGCTTATGCCTCACTGACGGTTAAGTTTAGGGATGAACCTTCGTGCTTCCTTCTGAAAAACAATCGTACGCTTTCTTGCAAATCACATCGTACAAATTCATACGAAATTGTCACCAAATTTATGTTTTCTTATGAGAACGGGTTGTCATGTCATGTCTAATTTTCAAAACACATGGTTTTTAAAGGGTTGGTTCACCCAAAAATCAAAATGTTCCTATAATTTACTCACCCTCAAGCCATGTATATGCCTTTCTTCTTTCAGCCAAACACAATCGTTATATAAAAGTTATATATATATGAAAAAATACTGGCTATTCCCAGCTTTATAATAGGAGTGAATGGTACCAAAGATTTGGATGCCAAAAAAGTGTATCCATCCATCATAAAAGTAACCCATACGGCTTAAACGTAAGTGATACGTTTATAAAAATATATATATATATCAAGATTTATTACTTTATAAACTATAATCACTGGCTTCTGGCAACGGCCGTATGCGAGTCTAGTGACCTCTAGTGACCTCTGACCCAACGTATGATGTATTGACGAACGTGGAAGCTCTGAGGATATAGCAAAACAAAACACTGGTCACGAATTAGAAGTCTAAACCGAGAATTTTTAAAGGGAAATGTCTGATGAGATTAATTGCCCAGCTATATTTGGTTTGAACCGTGAGAGGTGACTACTTTCACCTAAGCTTACGCTACGTTTACATCATACGTCGGGTCAGAGGTCACGGTCGTTACTGGAAGCCAGTGATTTTAGTTTATAAAGGTATAAATATGGATATTTTTCTTACAAAAACGCATCGATTTGCTTCAGAAGGCCTTTATTGCCCCCCTGGAGCCGTATGGAGCACTTTTATGATGGATGGATGTGCTTTTTTGGGCTTCAAAATCTCAGTTAACATTCACTCCCATTATAAAGCTGGGAACATGGACGCGGGAAGTAGGGGTGCTGGGGGTGCTGCAGCACCCCCTGTTGGCAAACTGATGACAATAAAATGATAGCTTATAAATATATCTCTGGTTGTTGTTTCTGTTCCACAAAATTTTGTATGTCATGTTTGGGGTGTGGGATGAAGAGAGGGATATTTTTAGTGATTATTTAATTAAAAATTATTTAATTTATCTTCAGTGTGTAGTATTAGCCAATCAGGTGTCTTGACGCGAATCACGCGATTACGATTCAGCCTACAGCACACAAAAATAACTAGTCTAGAAAACTGCTGCTAGTGAGATAACGTTAGTCTATATCAATATCAGCGCTATAGCAATATAATTAGCTCATGGCAGAGTTTATCAGCCGAACTCCAGAGCGGGAATCTAACGTTACCTTTGGTGTACCAAAATCATCGTAAGGTAGAGACACGGTGTCTTACATCTACGTCTTTTTCCTGCCGCTGTGCAGGCCCAGATGGTAGCCTATATGATTGTGATTAGCATGCCTATTATAAAGAAACGAACCTTTTACTATCATGTCTATTGACTTTGATTAATATACGCGAGGGAGAGAGAGAGAGCAAGACAGCGCTTGTGTTGTGTGAAGACGTGAGATTGCGCGTGCGCGGCCGGGCGCTCTCTCTCTCTCTTCTCTCTCTCTCTCTCTCTCTCTCTCTCTCTCTCTCCTCTCTCTCTCTCTCTCTCTCTCTCTCTCTGTCAAAGCAACACTCACCGATCAAAAAAGGCTTTGGCGGCCGCCAAAAAGCGGACGATCCGACGTATTTTACAACCCGAAACTAAAAAAAACAGACCGGCTATTTGAGACCGGCCTTTATTTACCCAAACCTGTCGCCACACCAGGCGTGTAAAAGAGACAGGCGTCTATTTGGGACTCGGCTATTATTTTAAGTTTTACGGTATAAAGATCGTTGCCGTGCTTGCATCAATGCAAATGGGAAAAAAGGTTTTGAGGTTAGATTAGTAATAATTCGTTGCATTTGCATTTATATAGCGCTTTTCTAGGTACTAGTAATTCATAGATCTGTATAGAAGTGGACTTTTCCACGTTCCTGTAATTGCTTGGTCGACAAAAGTTAAAAGTTAAAAAAAGTTAAAAGTTAAAAGTTAAAAACATTAGAAACCATTGAACGGACTGTCTGCAGTGTCTTTCACTTTCATTATCCAAAGAAAATAAAAAATGTAGCATCTACTCTAACTAGGTCATTAGTCACTAAAACTCTTTATTTTAGTCTTTTGCGGAATACAAATGGGATATTTTTGATATCTTCACAATGTTCTTCATTAAAGTCTGGAGTTGTGTACTATCCCTAACCATTAACAGACCTAAGGATGCCACATGGAGAATGGTGGCCTGTGTAGTGTGAAAAACTGACTAATGGACTGAAGAGTTTCCTGGACGTAGTGCAGTGAAATGGACCACACTGTAAAAAAGGAAAGCTGGCCTGACCCCCAGAGTCACATTTAGGCTCTCAGTGAATTATTTTTTGGAGTCCAGTTCCAAATTCCCACATTGGCTCCTAATATTTTACCATTGTTTATCAGAACTGAACTATAGCTGATCCCTTTTGAAGGGCATTCTAAATAAAGTCTTGGAAACGAATTAAAAAAAAACTTTACTATTTGGCAGAGAGGTTTGGCAGCGAGGCTGGGATATTGTAGCTTTGTACTGGAACAAATCCATTAGAAAAGTTAGAAAAATAAGACGTTATGGTCTTAAAGGTGAATTTGTTCCTTTACAGATTCCTTGACACATTCATTATGATGATTTTTTACGCAAAAAAAGAAGAAAACAGAAATGGCTTAAACAGCTAATTTTCAGCCCTGTGTTGACACATTTTCTGTGTGATTTAGGAGTATGCTAGCATACAGATGACCTCGGCGCCAACGGACATTTACTCCACAACTGAGGGTTTTAAAAGTCGCAAACCTTTATGCTTTTCACATTTAAACCTCTTCATACTTTTTCTCTCAGAGAAATTATGCCTTGGCACAAACCTGCTTGGCAAATCTACAGCCTATTTGACTTCAACTGAATTTCTTTATACTCTTCAGGTCAGTATAATCACAATGCTCCTTGGATTTAGCAGTTAAGTTCAGAATGGCCAACTGCTTATATTGCAAATGCTTGACCTTCCATTTCAATATTGACTAATGCAATACAAAAAAAGTGTTATCAGCTGCTATTTTTTACCAAATTGAAGATTTTATTTCTGAGATGATAACTGTTGAAACAGCTGCATACTGTTTTACAACATGCTAGTTTTCCATTTTCAACATAACCCTTGTTCTGAGAATGGCCAGCTCCTTCCCATAATGCAATGCACTCAACATGCAATGTGCTTGACTGTGACAAATGCAACAGAATTTTATTTCCATTTTTAACACTATTTGATTGCACAACCAAAAGTTTTTGGGAAGTTGAATTAAGAACTGGATTTATTTATTTCTAAGACGATAACAGTTTAAACAAGTGTATACTGTTTCACATTCTATTTTTCAATATTGGATGGAAATAGTACAGTATGCACTAAGAAGCATACTTGTGTTGCATTTCCAGTATAACCCTCATTTTGAGCTGTCTTGGAGTTGATAGAGGTGCTGTAGACATATGTGAATGTGGATGTCATTTTTATGGGTTGTATCTGTTTCTCATTTGTACATATATGTTACTAGTGGACAGCATAAGACACAGTCCTCAGGCGAAGTGCACAATACCCAGTTGTGCTGCCATTTTTCTGGAAAATCACTCAAGTAAATGTTGTGAAACTTTGTTCTAGGCTAGCTGCCCATTATTGGGTTTTTACTGGGGGGTTATGGATTAAGGTCAAAGACTGTGGTTTTGAATTTTGACGGGCAGCCGGTGGGGCAGTTTAGTGATGAGTCGTGGCGGAGGGATCGTTTTTAAAGAGACTAGGATGAAATAGGGTCTGAATCGAGCTAACCCTCCCATGACGACTTATGAAACGGATCAAAGCGATGAGTCATTCATTTCCTTTCTGGATGATTTTTCACTCCCTCATTCCCAGGGGTGTGTTCTAGAAGTTTCGTAATATTAAAAGTCTGTTTGCTGGATCCGCTCAGTTTAAGAAGTATTATGAATGCAATATGCTGCATGTACTTAAGGTGTTCAGCGAAACATTGTATGACAATGTGCTTGGCCTGTACAATTGTCTTGCTACAGACATGCATACATAAACTCAGGCTGCCTGTTCAGAAGAATCTTGGGTAAAGCATGACAGACTGGGTAACTTTCATATCTGAAGCTCTAAGCAGGAAGGCATAAACCCTTTTCTGTAAAACTGTGAGCATTTGTGCCAACAGAAACAGTCTGAAGTCTCCTGCCGGCAGAACAGTTTTATAGGCATCTTCTCTAGGTTAAAGTCTGTTGCTTGAGACGACGTGAGAATTCACACCTACATTTTTTTTTCAGGTTGGTTTTGTACAGTAGTTGAAATGTAACAATGTATCATCATCACAGTGACATCACTACATTGTGATTAGTCTAGATCAGTAGTTCACAGTTGGCTTTGTTTTAGAACCCAGATTTTACATTGGAAATCAAAGTGGCACAAAACAAAACTAAGATTGTTTAGAGTAAAGACGTGTTTTTTAATATATATTATGAACTCCATAGGCCCAACAATATGCAGAGTCATTAACATGGCATAGGCTAAGTAAGACATTTCGGTTTCTAAGTGTCTCTTGAACACTCAAAAGTCAATAATTCACTACACAAAACTTATTGTGGTCGGCACAAACCATGTTTATCCTGGCAAAGTGAACCCCTATTTAATGTAGTCAGGGTTATATTTTCTTTTATTTTGAGTAGTTATGGTAATGGTTTTAGAGGATAAGGGCATGTCAGATGAACTGGCACCAAAAAATATAGAGATTGATTGGCGTTTGACATCAACAACAACTATAAAGTATGGGAAGTGTTTTCTTCTCTCTTTTAGCCTATTTGATTTTTTCCATCTATGCATGATTATACATTTTTTTTTGCATTTTATTTTTCACATTTAGTATTTGTTTTTGACAAACAAAATGTCAAACAAAAATATCAACAACAAAAATATCCTTAAAATCAAACACTGAAATTAATTTGGACCTGCATGAACTCTCTAGACCCGACAATGTGCAAAATTACATAGGCCACTGTGTAAGAAAATTTCAGTCTCTAAATGTATATTTAAAAACTGAAACTGAACTCAAACTCAAGTTTTAATGTTCTCAGCAGTCAATAATTCAACATATTGTGGTCGACCCAAACCTTGTTATCCTTGCTGAAGTGAACCCATATTATTAAGTGTAGTCTAGGTCATATTTTATTTTAGTTTGCTTAGTTTTATTTGTTTTTGAGGATGAGGGCATCATGCAACCTGCCCATGTTAACCTCAAATTTTCTATTTATTTTTGCCATTTATGCATATGGTTGTATGTTATTATTCACATTTAGCACCCATTTTAGTCCTACCAGTTGAGAATATCCAATCAAACTGGTTTCAAAGTAGTATTTATGTATTATTTGATGATTAGAGTTCTACTAATAGTCAGTCTAAGCTCAAGGTGTACTGAAAGGGAAATCAGGCAATTTTCAGAGCACCCTCCCTTCAGAGCATCTCTAAAGCCACACCTCCTTCAAAACACATGAACATGTACAGCTGGGAGCAAACAAAAGCGTCACAGAAACAGCGTTTAACTATCTTATGTCTCAAAGCACATAACATTACAATATTAATGAACATAAAAAAACTTAAAGAGCACTGACTTGTACCATCTGACTGCTGCCGATCACAAACGCACTATAAACTGGTTGTTTTGGTTCATGAGGAACTGTAAAATGTGATTTCTGTTTCTGTTACGGTGCTCTGTGACTGACGTCTGTCTACAACTCTGCATAGAATGAAAAGCACTGATGACGTGTGATGTCTGTGCGAGCAGGTGTGCGGATGTATGAAAATACATATGCTGACAGGCAGGTAGGACATCATATCTTTGCCATTCAGACTAAATACAATAGGAACAAACATTTTATTGTCCTACACCTTCCACAGACCATATGTATAAATACATTTAGACCACTTATAGTGATTGCTATCAGGAAGTGAAGAGACTTTCAACCAGTATAACAAAAAATAAATCTGCATGGAACAAATCACATAGCCTGCCTTAATGAAAGACGTTAGAATAAAGTATATGCGATATTGCTATTTTAGGATAATTGAGATACTATTATAGTTTTTATCAACATTTTAAATTAGTTTTTTTGTTAACCATGTCAATTCACAAGTAATTCTCATTACCGCTCGCTCTCTCAAGCAAAATATCATATTGTTCAGTGCTCTGGCCTTACATAGTCCCTGGAAGAATAAAATAACACTATTCAGCGCTTGTAAGCAGGAGGAGCAGTGTTTGCCATTTAAACATTAGCACTGGCACCGTTTGAAAGAAATCCAATATTTGTTCAATCTGTTATGCTTTTTACAGTTGCCTATCTATGCTTATTAGAACAGATTGTTATCTAGACGTGGTCCTTGTTTTGCCTTTAGAACGAGTGCTTGTTAAACAGAGCTGTAAAAATATGAAAAATTTCATTTTTTTTTGTTGTTTTTTCTGTTATCAGAAGAAATGAAATGCATCCACCATTGCTCGACATATTTAGTTTGAAGTAACAACATTCCAGGCACTTCTTGGCAACAAAGTTACATTCATTGCATAAATGAAATGTTTTTCCAACAGCCCCCTTGAGGCAAAATTGACTGATTAAGAAAGCGATGATATATTTTCTGTCTTTAAAATAAATATCTTCTGTACTACTTTCAGCTTTTTTCAATCTAGGTTAGGTGTTTACTTTTCTATTTCTGTCATATGCTTCTAAAACAAGCATCCACACGAGCAGACGAGATGAGATCGCCGAGAGCGAGCGATTTTCCCAGGAGATACTAATCCAGACTTTGGTGTCCTTAAACGTTCTGTGCGCCAGCTACTAGAAATCCACATTCATAAACTTTTGAAAAAAGCAGAACGAAAGAAACCAGAAAAATGACACTCTCTTGCCAGAGGAGAAACCACACACAAGTTCTGCTTCATGCTGGAATTTAAACATACCTTGGCAGGACAGTTGCTAATAGAGCCTGCCCCCCCCCCCCCCCCCCCCCTCGACACATAGCGGCCCCCCTCTGTTCTGGCTTTGCACTCTTCACCGTACTCGAGAGACGCCAGTGTAAGCGCACATAAATACGACAGGCCTCTGATTGCGGCTTGGGCCCACCGTTGAGCTGAAACATGTTGTGTAGCTAATCCTCCTCTCTGAGTTATAGCGCTGGCATGCTTGTGTTATTAGCTAGGCCTGATGACAGCTGGGAATGTGACAGGATTTCAGGTTAATGTTCCAGGCGCCCATGTCACGTCGCTGGGATGGTGAGCGTCGTTGAATGATAAAGGACTGGGAGATGAGACTTAGCGAGTCGTCACTGGCTGTTTTTGGCACATATCTGTCAGCTTTCATGTTGCCGCCACTCGCTGGCACAGTTGTGGAGAACAGGAGATAAATTTGCTGATTTGTGTGGAAGCGTATGAGATTCATTTTTGACACCTTGTCTATCATCTAACACATTGTGAAGGTGAAAAAAAAGAATGTTTGCACAGTAGAAAAATGTGTGTAATTTTTTAAGAATAATATTAACAGTAAAAAACTGTAAAATGTTTAAAGTAACACCAGGTAACTTTTGCTCTAGGGACCCCCCCTACAGTTGGGAAACAGTATTGTCCTCTACTACTGTGATGCACGTGCATTTGTTGACAACCATGATAGCCCTGAACACTGTAGGAGGAGGTCACATCCAGGTGTTCTTCTTGCGTCGTGTGTGAAATGTCTTCATCCCAGGTACAGTGGCATATATTTCAGCGTGGCATATATTTCAGCATGTCATATGAATATAATTTCATGGTTTTATTTTTTTTCTAACGACAAATGATCGCGATGATCACGTTTACAAGCCAGCGTCATTATAGTAGCCTAGTCTATTGGTTACCGTTTTACTGAATGTATATGATACTTCAATGCAATCTTTGAGTGGTAGATAATAACCATATATCATCAATATTATAATATCAATTAATAAATGAATCTGCAAAAATGAATAAATGAACCATAAATGAATCTGCAAATTTTACAAATCGATTTGCATTATAGCTTTAGGCAAGACAAATAATCATTACCTGATTCATGAAGATAAACGGAGGATAAGATAGCTTCCGTAACATAGTCAGGCAGTCAAAAAAACACCCCAGCCGACGGGGTGTCATTGAAATAGTGCTATTTTCTGATTGGCTAATAACACCAGACGAACAACACCAGAGGAGACGCGCTTGATTCCTGCCGGTTCCACAGTGAGAGAGGCGCGGCCAGAGTTTTGGGCGCTGCGGCATATTAAATATATTACAAATAGTTTTTCAGCGTGAGAAATACAATGTGTGGCGGGAGAGAGTGACAAAAGACCGAAATGAGTGACTGTCACGCTCAATGCGTGACACTTGAGAGCCCTGTGATTTTAAGGAAGTGGGGGGTGGTGGTGGAAGTGACGTATATGCCGTAAAGCAGTCGAATTTTGTAGTTCTCTTTGTTCGCCGGTTACTACCCGAAACCCGAAGTTTAAAAGTACGATTAAAAACGCTACAGACCCCGTCAGGCTATGGCAGACGTGTCATTCAACCTATTGTAAGTCGATGTACCATCATAAGAGACTTGGAAATATATTATGAAGGTTGAAAAGTTACCTGGTGCTGCTTTAACATTTGGTTATATGTAATTTTACTGCAAAAAAATAGTGTTAAGTTACTATTTGATGTATACAGTGAAAAACATTCACTGCAAAACATGATTTTCTCTCTCAGTATTTTTTTGTCTTGTTTTCCTTTAAAAATATCGAAACATTTTTAAATCAGGATACATTTACTTGAAGTAAAACGACTTACGATATTATGTTGTTAACTGAAAAAAAAATAAAAAAAATAAGTCAGTTAATGCTTCAAATAATAAAAAATAAAAAAATAAAATCTAAAATAATAAAATAATAATCTTGTTTTCCCTTTGAATTAATTTTATTTTTCTGACCCCCACTGGCATTTAAATAAAAATGTGTTTTTATGCATAAACTCATTTAATTTTGATGATTTCTCTTTTCAGAAAACACTTAATATCTTAATAAAGTAATTTTACTTCTCAAGTAAAGCGCACCTTGATTTAAAAATGATATTTGTACTGGAAAACCACAAAAATACTGAGGAAGAAAAACATTTTTTACAGTTTACAGAAAACGACAGTCACATAATTCCCTGCATGAAACATCAAATATAATAATATTTTACAGCAATATTTTGTTTTATTTTCATTTTTGTTATTGAGAAAGTACATTACAGTGGTTTGTGTTACATTCCCTGTTATTTAGTTAATTTTGATCACATTATTATTGTGTTTTACCCTGATGTTTTGTCTTTGTGTGTCTATATATGGGTATTGGTCATGTTTTATGTCTCTCTGTTGTACTACCTGTATTATTAAGGTGGTTATTAGTACATTTTTATGTACAAAGCAGAATTTGGTTGTTTAGTTAACTTGGTATATTAACATTACATGATATAAGTTATAAAATTTTAAATATACAGGCACCAATATGCTATCCCGTAATCCTGAAAGAATTGTCACAGAAGCATTGTTATGGTGAATATCTGACTAGCTGATAATTAATTGTAAAGTAATTGAAGGTAAAACTATAGATGGCTTCATTTTGCTTTTTCTCTGCAATAAAAGTACAATGTAACAGGCAAATAGCAATGACTTTTGTAAAAAAGGTCCAATGTATAACAAGCCTAATTTTCATCAGTGTTTCAATAGCACGTTTGTGCTTCAAATATAAATATGTATGGCACAAGACTATCCCAACAAAGACAGAACCTGATTAAACTAGCAAATAAGAGGATAGTTTTTAGTCTAAAATACTGCACAGAAACGTGGTGTGACTGTTTAGTGAATTTACCATTTTACTATTGTAACTTATAGTGCTTTGTCAAAAATATTGTGTATTCTAAGTTATATACAGACTTGGACACAATGACGATGTCAGAGTTTGAGGAATAACAAATTGGTAAGTTTATTAAATGAAGCAGCAGGAACACTATCCAATGCAGGTGAGAACTGAAGAGATGGACAATTAACAACAATGAGTCTTTGAAGATGTTAACTGGTTTTGTCTTACAGGAAATACGGGCACACACATGCACACTTGGATGACATGAAATCAACTTGGAACGAGGTAACAGTAGGATATTCCCTGGTAAGTTTCATGGTAAGAGAGTCTGTGTTCTCTGGAGGAGGCCAGACAACTTGTGATGGTGTGTGTGTGTGTGTGTGTGTGTGTGTGTGTGTGTGTGTGTGTGTGGGTTGGTTTATGTGATTTATGAGGACACAAATTTGTATTATGACATGTGTATTACACTGGTATTACAACTTATGGGTGGTTTATGAGGACATTTCAAAAGTCCCCATAAATCAAATGGCTTAAAAAAACATAAAAAACAATGTTTTATTAAAATTTTTTAAATGCAGCATGTCTCCTGTGATGGGTAGGTTTAGGGATAGGGGCAGTGTAAGGGGACAGAATATATAGTTTGTCCAGTATAAAAACCATTACGCCTATGGAGAGTCCTCATAATGCTGTTGCACCAACGTGTGTGGTGTGTGTGTGTGTGTGTGTGTGTGTGTGTGTGTGTGTGTGTGTGTGTGTGTGTGTGTGTGTGTGTGTGTGTGTGTGTGTGTGTGTGTGAGTTGGTTTATGTGATTTATGAGGACACAAATTTGTATTATGACATGTGTATTACACTGGTATTACAACTTATGGGTGGTTTATGAGGACATTTCAAAAGTCCTCATAAATCAAATGCCTTAAAAAAACATAAAAAACAATGTTTTATTAAAAACTTAAAAATGCAGCATGTCTCCTGTGATGGGTAGGTTTAGGGATAGCGGCAGTGTAAGGGGATAGAATATGTAGTTTGTACAGTATAAAAACCATTACGCCTATGGATAGTCCTCATAATGCTGTTGCACCAACATATGTGTGTGTGTGTGTGTGTGTGTGTGATTATGAGTGGCAGCTGTGATTAGTTAGTACTCTGGTGACTGTGAAGACTGAGTGAGTGAGGGAGAGCCTGGCGTGATCGTGACAATACAATACAGATTGTTTCAAAGCGGCTTTACAGGGATAAACAGGAAAATAATGACCAACTATGGCAGCCAATATAGTTTCTAAAAGTTTTGAGGGTGCTATTTTTTATGGCGAATACCATAGTGTGTTTTATAGAAATGGAATGTTGTTTGTGTGCAATATATAATGAACATGGCACCAGTTATTCATAAAACGATGGAGTAAAGCATCATAAAAAGTCGCACACTATAGTATGTGCGGTATAGACTACTTCAGCATTTCAGAATGAAACTGAAGTTCCCTATTGTGATGTATATCGTAGAGTGAAACTGCTTCTTGAACAAGAAAAATGTTGGGCGGGTCTTGATTTTATCCATCAGGAATTGATTGGATTGTTGGATGGTTCTGGTTTGCTATTGGTCGATCTCATGTGAGTGACAGGTTGCCAACGTCATCAGAGAAAAGAGAAGTTGCTGCAAGAGAGAGGGAAGTTATGTTTAAAGATTATGAGGACGCATGAAGTGCACAAATAAATAATTTATAATAAATATTGATATATTATTAAAAAAAAGAATTGGCAATTTTGATTTCATGGTGACTTTAACAGGCAATTCACATGTTTGTATCATAGTCGTGGAGTGATGTTGTATTATTAAGCAGATTTCAAGATGATGAGTTGCTTGAATGAATTGTTTGTCTCATTTGCATGACTTATGTAGTGACTTAGGTACTTAGTGCAGCAAGTTAAATTAAATCGGAGACGCAATTTACCCTTAGTGTTACTATAAATTTGTGGATGGGTATTTAAATCACTTGTATATAACAGAACCCTTAGTTTTAAAGTGAAGTTCTCTTAGTCATCTTTATCTGAACGTTCAGAAAAATAAATTCTGTCTGTCGGTGAAAAGAAAGGGAATTCATCCAGTCTAAACATCTGTCTTGGTGTGGGTGATAAATTCAGAGCGGTGTAACTGCCCCTCAGTTAAATAACTGACGTGGGCCAACTTTTCCAGACAAAAACACTCCGAGCAACCGTGGATATGGAATAAAGATAGTAGCCATCTGGATAGTGTTCAGAAATTCTAATGTGCAACCAGCAAAACTTCCCAAACCAAACACAAATCTTTAGGAGTGTTGGACACGAGTCAGTTCATTATCTCAGCTCTTGAGTTCATACAGTACTTATCTACTCGTCTTCCACAAATAGAGCTTAATGAAGCATTTTTTAACGAATATATTTGAACTTGATCAGCATATGTGGAATACATTTAGGCACGTTTACACCACTGTCTGAACTAAAACTCATTTCCTCCTAAGAGAAGCTCCAGCGTTTAAGGTCTCGGTCGTTCTAACACCAATGGGCGTCCTTGTGATTGATGCCAAACATTTGGAGTGGTTTAACCATCCCGGCTAGAATAACTAATGCGATGCCTATCCGATTCTAACAGAGTGTTTTGGATAGGCTTTATTCCAGATAAGCAGCCAAGATAATGGAACATGTTGCTCAGCTCCAGTATGGGCAGGCTTGAAAAATCTGCTATGACCTGAGAGACTCTATGAAATGATTATAAAAATGTAAATGAATGCATACTCTATATATCTGATCTTGGGAAAAGGAAATGCAATGTACAGATAGTCTGATTAAAACAAACATTTGTGGTAGTAATTTAATAATAATAAACAACATTGTTAATTGATTATTTATTTTAGGTATACTTTTTAAAATTGTAATAAACCTTTTGTTTTGTGCTGTTAACAAAAAAAAAAATATTTACTCCCTATATATACATATATTATTATTTATAATTAAATAAAACATATTTCATAAATACGCATATATATTATTTAAGATTAGTTAATTTTATTTTTCTGGAAAAAATATTAGTATGTTTTTTGCTGTTAATAAAAGCTAAAAATTAAATATTTATATTATCATATTCATTTTATATATTATATTATACTCTATATATACACACATATTATGTGTATATTATATATCATATATTACATATATGTAATTTAATATTTGTTTATTTTTCTGATTTTGTGCTGTTAACAAAAAGATAAGTAAAGGTTAAGTATTATACTATATCAATTATATTATAGTATATTATTATACAATTATTTTAAGATTTGTTTCTATTTAATGTTATGAATATAAAAATGTACTTGTTGCTGTTAACTAAAAACAGTATTATGTTTTATATAAAATTGTATATAATTACTATATTATAATCCCCATAACACATAGTTATGTGGTTTATAATTATGAAATTATGTATAATATTATTTTTCATTCCATTAAATCATCCTGACAAATAGCTGCCTCCCATTAAATCTTTGAAAAAACATTGCTTAGATGATGAGCAAACACTGCTTGTTTGTCTCTGTGTTGTGGAATGAATGAGGTGTGGACAGTTTTAAATGTGAGAATGTTTTCCGGAGGGTGTAGGGTAGGCGAGTGCTCATGGAGTGCAGGTGCAGTCCTGGGGAAGGTTTGCTGTGGTGATTGATGCTGTGCCGGTGTGCGTGTGTGAAGTGTCAGTCGAGGGTTTTGCTGGGGTTGTCGGGGTTCTAGCCTGCCAGTGTGAAATTACATAAGTGGAGCAGTGGAGCAGTCGCCCAACTGAAGTGCTGGTTCTGCTTTTGGTCAATAAGGAGCAGCTGTTGCCTGATGAACATGCGCCTGTGTTTTGGTGGTTACCCAGGGTGAAGTTAATGCATACTCAGAGGACTGACTCATGGTCTCTTTAGATTAAAATCAGAGTTGGGCTGTAAAGTGTTTAAGCATCTAAAGAAAAGTTCTGGCACCTTTGTTGATCTATGAATGTTATACGATATATTTTAATGCATTATCATTTGTGAAATTCATATTTTCTTGCATAGGCCTATCTATGTTTTTCTGAGTATTTATGTTTATATTCTTTGCATTTATATCAAAAATGTATTCATATTCATAAAATGCATGCTCATATTGTACAATTGCATGCAGTGTGTTTAAAGGTGCTCTTCTAAGCGATGTCGGGTGACGACAGAATCACCGTCTACTTGCAGCAGATATTCATCTGTGTGCGTGACGGAGGAATTTATGCTGCTGTTTTGAATAATTTACACATTTTATAAACTGTTCGTACACAAAACACAGCATTGTTTTGGATGGTCATAAAGTTCTGTCGCAAAATATAAGGTATGTCATAAAAGCTGTTTTTGTTTTGTTTTGTTATAGGCTATATTTAGGTTCAGAGTTTAAAATGACAGTGTGACACTGACAGATGATGACAAGCGACAGAGTAAATATATATAATTTTTTTTTTTTTTGGTCCGGTCAGACCAAATCCGATCCATTTGAAATCAGATTTAGCAAATGTGAACAGCAAAAAAATCAGTTTCAAGCTTCAAAGGCTACGTTTAAACTGTCAGTTCAAATACGATTTGTGTGCATATCCTTTTGAAATCCTATTGAAATCCCATCAGATTTAGCAAGTGTAAAGTTTTACAAAATCCGTTTCAAGTTACATCCGTATGGGGTTTGAAAACTTATTTAAATCGCTTTTCTGAAAATCCATTTCAGTCTGACTGCTCTGATTGGATTTCACGTGGTTCATGTGACTTTCTCACGCCACATAAAAGGCGGGCCTACGTCAGAAGTTGTTATAGGAAAAATGTTGAAAGTCCCTGCAGAAACAAGGTTGTGTTGTTGCAAAGTGCCAAACGATTAGAAAATATAATATAACAGAGAAATGTTTTAGAAATGGCAGAGGCGACAACACAGAATAAAGAATATCTCAGAAGATGCAGTAGTCCAGCGCGGCGGTTACAAATTGTCATGTTGTAAATAAGACAACATCTGTTCTGCAAACCACTCTATGGTGTGGTTGTTGTTTTTGCCGTATATCTACCAAAGCAACATCATTGCAATAGAAACCAATGTAGATATTACAGAAAATGAAAGTGCGGCATGAGAGTGTGGACAGTCAATCTTTTTAGATCAGATTTCAATCGGATATACATAATTGGATCTGGACTGACAGTGTGAATGTAGATTAATTCCTATGCACTTTCTGACACCAAATTGTACAGTGTTTTATCAGCTGTTAGTAATTATGTGCACAAGAAAAGTGGTTTCTCGCCAAACTCTTGACAGCGTCTGCAATCCCGTACATAGTGAATTTCGGAAGAAATGTTTAGCAATAATGAATCACTCATCCTGATCCATTTGTTCAACTGATCATAATATAAAACATCTGATGAACTAGTTCATTTCCTAGTCATTTCAAGTTCTTACATTTCTTTTTTAACTAAATAATTCCTAGTATGGGGACAATTGTCATAATGAAAATATCAGAGAAGCAACTTTGGTTTTGGACTCATGACAGAGCCTCCAGTTACACATATTGATACATTAATGAGTCTCTGTTTGATTGGAATGGATCACTTGCACTGAGCTTCGCGACGCACTTCCGTTTAGTACGTCTCACTCTTTTCCGTTTATATTTACTTTCAATGTACTGTGGTCAATGAGTTGAACAAACGCTACCTAAAATGAGTGTCCGCAATAAGATAAAAAAAAATGTGGCAATTTTTTATGGACAGGAGAAGGTATATTCTGATGTTTAATGTGTGCAGAATTTTCCAAATTTATCGGAACATAAAGTTTTAATCCAACCCAAGCAGATTTGAGAAAGCAGCGGGTGTTAAAATACGTCATTATTTCACCACAGGGTGTTAGTGTTCGTCTAAACTAGTGACTAGTGTATGAGTGTATGAGAACAGATGAATAACATCAGTACAAACCACGAGAATTTTAATCATTCTGTATCGTTATTCAATGCCAATCTTTTCACTATTTGCATGTTTATGCCCAAAATGCTATAATGTTCAAAGTAGTTGACTGTCATTCTCCTCTAGCTGTATGCGTTACTGATTAAATAGCCTAGCCTATTTAACATCGTTACAGGCACTTAGAGTTAGAGAGATCATTATTCATTGTTTTAATCAATTGGCAGCCATAAAACATAGTGCATTCTCATGTATGTATGTAGGTGCGCTGAGCGTTCTAACCGCAAAGTCTTGATATGTACTAACTAGAAAGCGGAAGTAGTTGTGCAAGTATATGGCGAATTTCAATGCCGGAACCGAGCGCACAACTGATGCTGGCGCACGTGTTAAATGACTTCCGTGAGAGGATAACAGATCTACACGCGAGGAAACGGGTTACACAATGCTAATAACCATGGAAATGCGTCAGGACGCAGCCTCTGAATTGGGACGCAGCAAACCAGCTCTGGCCATGGTCTTGGCTAAGCCGAAAATACATGACCCGGTGGCGCCATCCTCACCATGTCCTCCTGTAAAATATAAAACATAAAAATGACAATATCCAATTATGGCTCCATAGCTGTTTACTCAATTATATCAAATGAATTATCAGGATGGCAGCTGTACTCTTTCACCATTGCTTGGCGCCAGGAGCAGTAATCGGGAACACCTGGTTACGCAATTAGGAAATCCTACGAAGGCTACATGGTGTGTCCTTCGAAGGATGCAACCTTCACATTGGGACACAGCTAACGTTCCAGCATCAGTTGTGCGCTTGGTTCTTTTAGGCATTGATTGCCGCCATACAAGTAGTCCATTGTATAAATAGACTACACACTTCCTCTGTGGCTTCAACAGCGTTCTTAGAGACCAGGGACAACTGTCCCACAGTTTTCTAAGTTATTCCACTGGCCTATATGACCTTTAATTCTACTGTGCTCCTGCACAACTCAAGAATCAGCAGAAAAGAAAACATCCGTTGAGTCAGTAAATGTTTTTAAGGGGTGCTGGTTTCATTTGTAGGACTTGAATGTCAATATGGGTGTCAGGTTTCATTGTAAAGTGAACAAGTGAACCTTCCTGTGAACCTCTTCACCTAGTCAGAAAAGAGTTTAAAGAGAAAATTGTGCATCTATAGAACACAATCCCAAAGATATCACAAGACTCTTTGTCATTCTGACATTCTGAATTATCAATATTAGAAAACTACAGTCATATATGTTTATATAATGAAACTGTTGTTGTCCAGTTGTCCCATCTCTCTTCAAAAACTAAAATAAGTTCAGCTAAAAATTATGTTTAATGTCCAATTAATTATTATTATTATTTGTGTAAGTAGTCATGCAAAAAGTGGGAGTCAGTGACCATTATCACAAAATAGGGTGACTTCAGGGTGACTCAAAACCCTGCTGACTTTATCTTATCCCTTACTTCACAACTAAACAGCGCCGTGTCAATTACTAACCATGTCTTTCCAATTCATAACTAAGAAGTTCTGTGTTTATGCCATCTTTCTTTCATTAGTGCAGCCTGTATGACATCTCTTGTGGACAGAAGAGAAAAACCTCTAAAGGTAATCATCAGCCAACATCCTGAGTCAATTAGCTGTGACAGGACAGAATAATAGGAGATTACATTAGAGTGGAGAAACACGACTCCACCTCCAGGATTCAGGAGCCCCAGGTTTATTATCCGTATCTCCATTCAAGGATGTAGTAGGTAGCATACATGGATTCATGTTTGTTTAACAGGCGGATATACTTTATAAGCAGGCAAGGAATACCATATAAGCTAATAATACATAATCATTTCAGGGTGGCATGCAAATATTAATAAAATAAGATTGAACAAACTCCTTACTCCAAGTATAAAATTTAGCGCTCATCAGTGTTTTTTTAGTATTACAGAGATACTTTTATAGTTTTTGTTAATAGTTTGAATCAGTTTTTATTTGTGTATTTTCCATTTCATTTTAATTTTAGTTACACTCTAAAAAATATTGGGTTGTTTTAACCCAACTTTGGGTCAAATATGGACAAACCGAAACGTTGGGTTAAAAATGTAATGTAAAAATCTAACCCAACGGCTGGGTTTGTCCATATTTGACCCAAAGTTGGGTTGAAACAACCCACAGTTTTTAGAGTGTAGAGTTAGTAATTTTGTTGTGTTTTCTCATTTTATTCGTTTTTTATTCATTTTTATTCATTTTTATGTAAGTTTTAGTTATTTCAGTACATCTTGTTTAACTACATTAAATTAAAAGTCTTTATCAACTAGCTAATTTTATTTTATATAGGTTTTAGTTGTAGTTTTAACCACACTGAACACCCAATCAACCACATAGCAACACATTGACAACCACCAAGAACACCCTAGGAACTACCCAGAACAACCTGGTAACTACCCAGAACACCCTAGCAAACACATAAAAACATCCTGGCAACCACATAGAACACCCTAGCAACTACCCTGAACAACCTAGCAAACAAATAGCAATGCCCTGGCAATTACCCAGAACACCCAACAACCACATAACAATCCCCTGGCAACCACCCAGAACACCCTAGCAACTACCCCGAACAACCTAGCAAACAAAGAGCAAGGAACACCCTGGCAACTACCCAGAACACTCTAGAACTCCCTCGCAACCACATAGCAACACCTTGGCAACCACCCAGGACACCCTAGCAACTACCCAGAACTCCCTAGCAACCACATAGCAATGCCCTGGCAACTACCCAGAACACCCAAGCAACTTTCCAGAAAAACACGCAAAACACCATAACAAGTACCTAGAACAACCTGTCAACTACCCAGACCACCATAGCAACTACCCAGAATACCCTAGCAAACAAATAGCAAGCAACACCCTGGCAACTACCCAGAACACCCAAGCAATCACATAGCAACACCCTGGCAACCACCCAGAACTCCCTAGCAACAACATAACAATGCCCTGGTTACCACCCAGAACTCCCTTGTAAATGCATAGCATTGCTCTGGTAAACTGTATAAAAAGTATTTAATATGAGTCACAATTTGATATTTTCTTACAAGTCATTTTTAGATAAAAGCTGGTAAATAAATAAATGTAAATGATCTCTGTTATTTAGTTTTATTCTGCTTTGTTGTGATGACACTGTATGGTTTCAGTGTATCTTCTCAGGACACGACAGACTCTTTGCTGATGCTCTATGCCAAATTTAGGCCAAGTTGTTTTCACAAGGCAGCAAAAAATTCCATCTGGATCCAATCGTAGCCCCGAGGTGCCTCCAATGCAAAGCCTTCTGGAGGTGTGTGCTGGGTTTTGGCGTGAAGCCCAAACTAGCTGATAAAACCAGATAAGGTTTTGTTCAAGATTAGGGCCAGGGCTCTTATTTTAGCCTAACTGGAAAATAGCTCTTGGAGACTGCATGCATTTAAGCTGTGGTTTGAGAAAGAAGACATAATGATAGCTTGGTTTTAAGGTAGTTCTCAAACAACAAGTTTTGATGCTGCTAACATTAACATGAACTGTCTTGAAGAACGTGCTAACAAAACTTGTATCTAGTATATCTATACCGTTTTTACTTTTTGTGTTTGCAAATTATACAGTGATTCTCTCTACCCTGCATTCTTGCCTCAGTTTTCCCACTGTACGACTTTGCCACTCTGGTCCAAACCCAAGCCAAACATCTGCTTTAATACTGGAGGAAGTCGACAAAGCCTCTTTTCAGGTCTGTAGATCACGTGACTCGATGTGAAACGGTCTTGGACGCCAGATCTCTTCCACCCTTTTCCTCCATGGAGTAAAGGGAAAGAAAAGGAAGAGGCATGATTTGTTTTAAATATACAGTAATTAGTTTACGATCACCTGCCAACCACCCAATATGGTTGTAGGCTGAAGGGTGATGCTCTCCTGTGTTTCTAATTAAGGTGGAGAATTGGCTCCCCATGAGCAAAGCTTTTTGTCAGCTTTAATCCTGTACTTGGATCAAACGAACGACTGCATTATTAACTTTGAGTGTGACTGAGGTCCGGAAGCAATGGGGGTCTGGTTTCCAGTCATGTGCATGTGGAAACTGTTTGGCACGGTCCTTGCTGGTTTACTGAAGGTCTTCTTAGTAGCAACTGTTTTTCCCTAATGAGCGAAGTTTAAGAATCTCTCTCCAAATATGGGAAACCTGGCAAATTTCAGTTCAGATTTTAGCATCACGCTCTTTTAAAAAATAAAGGTTCCAAAAGGAGGTTTTTGCAATGGAGCCATAGAAGAATGTATGTATGTAGTATGGTTGTAGTATGTACAGTAGTATGGTTTTCAGGTATTCTTTACACCTCTGATCCAAATTATTGGATAAGAGGTGTAAAGAATACCTGAAAACCATACTTGCGTAAAAGTACAGATATCTTAGTGAAAATGACTCCATTACAAGTTACAATGGCGTCTTATAGCACTTTTCCACTGCGTGGTTGGGCTCAGTACGGCTCACTTATATAGTAGAACCTTGGTTGAGGCCGCATTACCACCTCAGGTGTGTATTATTTTCTAATATTTCAAATGAACGTCGTCAATTATTCCTTGCGTACTTCACGCTAAGAAAAAAAGGTCATTTTTAAGAATTGTTTACTTAAAGGTTCTTTGGGGAACCCTAAAATGGTTCTTCTATGGTAACTGCTTATATCGTTACTACACCTCAAGACATTGTTCAGATGTTGTATTTAGAGACGTGGCATGTTTTTGTGCTTAAAACGCTCTTGTGTGTAGGACTAATTTCTTACGCATCTCATACCACGCCTCTGTTGCTAATTCCAAAACATAATTTCAGAGCTAGTAACGGAGACTAGAGCCATTGATTAGCTATAGCCGTGTTTTACTTTCCCAGAAAATAATTGCACACCTAACAACGTTCGTCATCTAATCAGATTCAAGCATTCAACAGCATTCAGTAGAACACTTTTCCACAATAAAGAACCTAATGTGCAATGGAAAAAGTTTCCATATGAAATGTTATTCATGGAAGCGCAGGTGCTAATAAATAGCTTTTATTTTATCGAGCTTTAAGTCTTTTAACGTATTATTAATATACACTGTCTGGTTTGTAAAGCAACCGTTTGTGATCGGCTGTGTTGGCCACTCAATAATAAAATAGTGCAGATGAAAGAAAAAACGTGCATATGTCACCTTGGGACAGATTGCTCATCCTTAGCAATATTTTTGCATTTTGACCCAGATTCTTGAACCATTGGCAGTGTGGCCAACTATTTGTACTACAGTTTTTCAAACACATTTGAAACTTTGAGATGGAACTGTATATTTTTTCCCCTCGATGTTTAGTCTTAGACTTACTTTTCACCTCAAGGTGAGCAGACCTAACTATTCACAGATGTTTTTTCTCTTTAGCTTCAGGAGTTTAAAGAGAAGTCTATACAGTAGGTGTGGAAGAGCCGCCTGTCATTTTTTTGCTGTCCTCACTAGTTGCATGCAACAACAACAATTCTGCATGAATAGTTTGATTCACAAATGACTTGTTTTAAGATGGTTCTTATTAAGGAATCATACTCAAACTCACGAGTCACAGCTAATATATATATAGTAAAATATTTGTTAATGGAAACAGAACTGTTAAATGGAATATAAATGGTAGGATTTCCATCCATGTAACTACTCAATTTAAAATCAGTTAAACTGAAATGAGAAGACGTTAAGATAAATATTGTATTGAAATATCTCATAAATGATTGCATTAGTTGAATAGTTGCTGTAAAGTACAATGGCAACAGCTTAAGGCATTGCCTTATCTCTTAAACACTATGATTTGGACAAATGGGAAAATAATGCTTGAGTCTTAGTCTGTGTCTGGACGTTTTTAAGAATCAGAACCTTTGCTCAGTTTATATTCAGCTGGGTCCACAGTGGTGACTGATGGACTGGGTTAGAAAACCTGCTGATAGAAACAAATGCTAAACTTAGCTATCAGTTACATTTTCCAACCACTTCATGGCCCCTTTAACACAATGTTTGCATTATTTCATTGTGGAGACAATTGTAAGCATGTGCATTTTAGACAGGAAAACTACACAGTTTCAGGCAGATCATGACATGCATGTGCCACATTCAGTATTTTAAAATGTATTCTTTTTTATTAACATTTTTTTCACATCATGTCAATTTAGAATCAATCCAATCACTGAGGATGCTTTTTGGAGAGGTCAAGATTTGTTCCTTATGGGGCTTGATTATAAGCTGATTACGAAGATTAAAAGTTGGTGTTGTTTGTTTTGTGTTTTAAATTGAAAAATCCTTTAAAATAAAGTATACAAAAAAAATATATATATATTTTTTAACTCATTCCGTGTTAACTTGTTGACAGCAATGTAACTCAGCCATAAACTCCCACAGGTGTATATTTAGTGGTCAGGACTAAACAGGGGAACATCAGCAATGACAGTTTACTTTATTCAGGTTAGTTAGGGTTAGGGGGGGTGGGGGGGGGGGGGGGGGGGATGTATGGGGGAGGTTGGGGGTTACAAAGATTGCAAGTTTGCAAGTTACAAAGATTTCCTAATAGAATAGTGTTGTTGTTTTTTTGTAATGATAAATTACAGATTTCAACAAACAATTTAACATACAATACAAAGTTGTTATTCAATATACAGGATTTTAATCCAATTTATTACATGGCTTGGTTGAATTCTAATGTAGAATGTGGTCAGTTATTTCTTGATAACAGACCGCTGCTAAGTATAACACACCGTTGCCAGGACAAATTCTAAACGTAGAGACGGAACGGACTATTTTCTTTAACAGAAGCAATACAATCGTTTTTAAATCAATAAACTCCTTTTTAAATCAATATTTTGAGTCAAATTATTGATTTATTTGGTAAGTAGCCATGTAATAAGCGGGATAATGTATAGCGAGGCGGTTGTTATAGCGAATACAACCACTTCAGGCTCCCTCGTCGGGCTCCTAATCAGCCTGTCGGGGTTGCATTCGCTATAACAACCGCCTCGCTATACATTATCCCTTAAGCCCGTTTCACACATACTCCGTGTGCAGTGCATTTGCGGTGCGTGTTGCGGTGCGTATACGGTACAGGAGCAGCACATGCTATAGTGCTTTCACATATGCTGTGTTTGCAGTGCGCTACTGATCCGCAGTTTCTATGTGCCAAAAAAGTAATTTTGATTTTAAATCCAAACGTTAACTTTGACATTGTTTAAGACATCGAAACAGTATGAAAATTAATTTTAATCATTGTGATTCTTTGTTTTACATGTAAAATTTTCATTGTTCCCCCCACCCCCTCCCCAAAATGTATAATGTATTTTTTGAGGGGAAAAAATCATATAAGATGGCATTTTGCAACTTTTGGGACTATAATCATACTTTTTTGTTTTTCTTGACCCTGTAATTTAGTAACTGTAGAACACATTAACTGTAATTATGTGTATATGATGAAATTAATACAGTTTCTTGTCAATCTATGTCTATTGTTACGAACCCTTGTTGATGAAATGGCTACGTAAGGGTTTCACAACATAAAAAGGACACGTGAAAACTCGAGTGCGCTGTGTTGACATTTATTACAGACAAACATGCAAAAACTCAAGAAACACGTATCACAAATAAATATAACTAATAAACTTCAGACAAAATGAAGGCAACAAACATTAACGAGACAATCAACCAAGTAAAGTAAATAGAGTGAAATGAAACAAGAAAGAAATGATACAACAAAGAAAACTTGTTTGCTGGTTCTCCTCTCTCCTGCCATACTCCGCTTCAGCGTCCGTACTATATTGGATCAGCAACGACTCCAACGAGGCGCAGGTGTATAATGATTCACAGGTGCAGTCAGACCCATCGGTAATCTCAGACACACAAAGAAACACAGAGTCATGACGTCATCATAAATAGAGGGAAACACGAGACACGAACCGTAACACTCCCCCACTTAAAGAAAGAACCAGTCTCCTTAGACAGGTTCTGGACGAGACGAACAGTAAAAGCAAACAAGAACATCACAAGAAAAAAATGACAGACAACACAAGGTAAATTATACATTTACCTAGCCCCGAGAAAGGGCATCTGCGACGACGTTGTCAGTACCTTTCTTGTGGTGGATCTCAAGATTATAACATTGAGCTATAAGCGCCCAGCGCATCAAACGTTGGTTATGATTGTACATTTTATTTAAAAAAAACCAACGGATTATGGTCCGTGTAGAGGATGACGGGAGTAGAGCTGTATCCCACATACACATCGAAGTGCTGCAAAGCAAGCAACATAGCTAGAGTCTCTTTTTCTATAGTTGAATAATTCAAATAAGATACTGGATGGGATATTCCATCAGCACCATTCTGAAGGAGGACAGCTCCAACACCGGTCGCGCTGGCGTCTACTTCAAGCTTGAACGGACGAGCCAGGTCAGGAGCAGACAACACAGGAGCACTACAAAGAAGAGACTTTGCACACAAAAATGCAGTTTGACATTCATCAGTCCAATTAAAAACAAGTTTAGAGCTACACATCTTTGTCAATGGAGCGACTACAGTCGAGAAATTTTTACAAAAGCACCTGTAGTAGCCAGCCATGCCTAAAAATCGTCGCAACTCTCTCCTAGTAGTGGGCACAGGGTATGCAAGAATAGCGGTCACTTTTGCGTCGAGCGGACGTACTTGACCGCTTCCAACCTGTTTCCCCAAGTACGTAACGGAGGCTTTCGCAAAATCGCATTTAGCTAGATTTAAAGTTAACGAGGCATCGGCTAGTCGGCTAAAAACATTGTGCAAAGTAGAGATGTGATCTGTCCACGTGGAAGAAAAAACAACGACATCATCAAGATAAATGTTACAGTTCGGAACATCACCTAAAACTGCAGACATTAACCTTTGAAAGGTAGCAGGCGCGTTTCGAAGACCGAACGCCATACGCGTATATTGAAAGAAAGAGTCGGGAGTCACAAAGGCGGAGACATCAGAAGCACGTTCAGTTAATGGTACCTGCCAATAGCCTTTTAAAATATCTAATTTCGTAATGTACCGAGCAGTGCCAAGGTTGTCAATACAATCCTCTACTCGAGGCAACGGAAATGCATCCGGCACAGTAACAGAATTCACCTTGCGGAAATCAGTACAAAAACGGAATGAACCGTCAACTTTAGGTACTAAAAGGCATGGTGAACTCCACGGGCTTTTACTCTTTTTGGCGAAACCATTTTGAACCAAGTACTTCACTTCACTTTTCATGATCTCCCGTTTACCTACTGGACAACGATACGCATGCTGTTTTATGGGAACTGCGTTACCCACCTCAATATCATGCTGGATGACAGAGGTACCAGACGGAACATCACTAAACAAGTTAGGAAAATCTTCCACTAAGTCAATCACATCCTGACTCTCTTCGCGAGATAAATAAGACAAGCGAGACGGTAAAACTCTTAAAATCTCAGAATTCCTCAGATGGCCACCGCTGAACATCTCCGTGGACATTTTCAACCCATCGTCTACCTCTTCAGCACCCACGGTACTGGACAGCAAAGCTACTCGTTCCACATTTAACACCGACTGTGCTTCACTCTGGGACAAATCATTCCCCTCACCAGTCTTCTCAGTTCGAGCTACATATTTTTTCAGCATATTTACATGACACAAACGTGTCTTCCGTCGTCGTTCTGGTGTATGGACTATATAATCAGTGTCACTCAGCTTGCTCTTAATCACATAGGGACCTGTAAATCGCGCAGCTAAAGCAGAACTGGGCAAAGGAAGCAACACTAATACTTTTTCTCCAGGCGTAAAATTACGCACAACCGCGCGTTTATCAAAACAACGCTTCATTTTTTTCTGTGAAAGAGAAAGAGCTTCTTTCGCGACAGCACAAGCACTTCGCAATCGTTCGCGAGTACGAGTAACGAAATCAAGCACATTACGTTTCTCAGTCGTACAAGTAGAGAGAAACTCATCTTTTAGTACTTTTAAAGGACCCCGTACATTATGTCCAAAGACCAATTCCGACGGACTAAAACCAAGAGACTCTTGTCGCGCTTCACGCAGTGCAAATAAAACCAAAGGGACTCCCTCATCCCACTCATTGTCTGCCTCCAGGCAATATTTTCGCAAACTGGACTTCAACGTCTGGTGCCACCTCTCCAGTGCCCCCTGCGATTCAGGATGGTAGGCACTGGAGGTGACATGTGACACGCCCAAACCTTTCAACACATTTCGGAATATTTTAGACAAGAAATTAGTACCTTGATCTGTTTGAACAGTTCGCGGCAATCCGAAGGTTGTGAAAAACTTGATTAGAGCTTTAGTGACGCTTTTGGCAGTTATATTCCGTAACGGAATTGCTTCTGGGAACCGTGTGACAGCACACATAATGGTTAAAATATACTGAGAACCGGATTTAGTTCGCGGCAACGGCCCGACGCAATCTACCAAGACACGTTCAAACGGTTCTCCTACAGCCGGAATAGGGTGTAGTGGAGCAGGTGGCACGATCTGATTGGGCTTTCCTACTACTTGACAATGACAAGACTTACAATATCGAGACACATCAGCTTTCAACCCAGGCCAAAAGAAATGCTGAAGCACCCGATGGTAAGTTTTGTTTATACCAAGGTGCCCAGACCAAGGATGATCATGTGCCAAGCTTAAAATATGCTGTCGAAATTTCGAGGGCACCACAATCTGATGGACCACGTTCCAGTCATCTGAATTTTCATCCTTCGATTCTCGAGCATTCCAGCTACGCATCAACACAGAATTGCTCCAATAAAACTGATGGTTGTACGAAGGTGACATTTTACTGTCAGCACTTAAACGACATTTCTCTAACGTATGATCACTTTTCTGAGCCGCAGTAAGAACATCGCACGAAATAGGCAAACATACGTCAGGATCGAGACAAACAGATTCTTGGGACAAATTAACATCCATATGCTCTGTCAAGGCATTTTTCTGAAACATCTCTGCAAAAATAGACTCACCTAAACTCACTTCATTCTCCTTAGCGAGACTTTTCGCCTGAGCACGCGTCGTAACTGCACTAGAAGCAAAAACATTCGGAAAATGTTGGGCGAGTACATCTGGTTGTTGATCAGTAACTGGAATATTAGTAACATGTACAACTGGCATTACTTTCCCTCCAGCAAGATCATTTCCCATGATAAAGTTAATACCTTTCACAGGTAGGGAAGAACGAGCCGCTACATTAAAACATCCAGAAACTAGTTCAGACGTCACCCAGACGCGATGAATAGGTACAGTGATGAAACCCATTTCTATACCCTGCACGATAGTGCTAGTATCACATTCGGAATCTGCGCAAAAAGGCAAAGTGTCAGACAGTATAAAAGACTGAGATCCTCCCGTATCACGCAAGATTTTCACAGCCTTCTGGTCCTCAACACGACCAGTCAGTGAGACATAACCGTCAAACACGAAAGGCTGAAAACATTCATCAGGTGCTACTGAAATCACTGTCTGTGGAGACACAGTTTTCACTAAAACTGAACCGCGAGGTTGAGCTGAGAAATCCTGACGTTCATGCTTTCGTTTTAAAATTCGACACTCAGCAATAACGTGTCCAACTTTGTGACAATAGCTACACTCTTTACGCATTTTCGGGCTAGACGGACTAGGCCTGACTTTAAAGTCAGAAGAATTAACGTCATTATCTCTTTGTGGAGTATAACCTAGATCACTCGTACGCTTTACGAACGCAGATTTATGAATAAGTGCATACTCGTCTGCTAAAACAGCTGCTTGCTGCACAGTAGCAACCTTTTGTTCGTTTAGATATAAAGCAGTACGCTCCGGCACACAATTTCTAAACTCCTCAATGAGGAAAAGTTCACGTAAAGATTGATAATCCGCGACTTTACACGACTTTATCCATCGATCAAAAAGTATACCCTTCTCACGAGCAAATTCGACATATGTCTGTGAAGCAGATTTTTTCGTTGAGCGAAAACGTTGTCGGTAATGTTCAGGTACTAGCTCATAGGCACGGAGAATTGCATTTTTTACTGTCTCATATTGAACACTTTCTTCTAATGGAAGTGACGCACAAACCTCTTGCGCTTTCCCTGTTAACTTACATTGTAACATTAGTGACCAGACGTCTGTTGGCCACTTCAAAGCAGATGCTATTCTTTCAAATGCCTGAAAATAAGCTTCAACCTCTTTCTCCCGAAAGGGTGGAACAATTACAATATTTTTCGCCACATTAAATGAAGTCGAATGATCAAGAGAATCTGTTAACGCAGGTAGAGAGTTAACTGTAGGTATCACAGGAATATTTGACACTAATGCCGCAGCTTCAACCTCCGAACTAGGCTTATCCTCAAATGCAAATGTTTTAGATCTTTTTGGATCATCTCGAGCAGCTTGTAGATCTAACTCCCGCATCTTAATTTTCATCTCCGCATCAT
This sequence comes from Chrosomus eos, assembly GCA_036326025.1. Lineage (NCBI taxonomy): Eukaryota > Metazoa > Chordata > Actinopteri > Cypriniformes > Leuciscidae > Chrosomus > Chrosomus eos. Next base: position 26,530,607 of record CM070832.1, read on the forward strand.
ATACGGTGCAGTTCAAGCTGATGCTGCAAGTCATCCTTCCGTGCTTGAGCTCTGTCTCGGGCCTCAAGCTGTAAGCGAGCTAAACGTACTTTTAACCGCAAACCTCCTGGAGATGTAGCCGATTCGTCGGTAGAGAGGGATAAAGGCTCGAACTTAGGTAAAGAAAAAGGTGGTGTTACCTTCACCCCACCACCGGCATCCGGCGTAACTGGATTGCCAGCGAGAGGACGCAGTGAGGTAGACGAATGCAGTGGGAGTCGTTCCTCGTCCATAACAGCATCAACTCCTTCTGCTGCTCCAGGAACATCCTCCCCTAAAGACAACACCCCAACATTCATTAAACCAGTTAACAAACAAGCTTTCAAGTCTTTCTTAAGCAATGTTTTAGAAACAGGGATCTCAAAATGTCGAGCAATAAGGAATAAATCATCCTTTCTACATGTTTCCAACACTGCAACGCTAGGTTGATTTATGAACTCATTTAAATTAAATGTCGCCATAATAAATTGATGAGCAAAAACACAAACATAATAAGTAACGTCAGTAGGCTACGAACGACTCCGGACCTAAACCTACCTAACCTAAACCTACCTAACCGAAACTAACTAAAGCCTCTCTAGTCTTCAGAGGGTACCAATTGAGAGGCAAGCCTCTCCCCCGGAGTACCTCCAAACACAACAAACTAAAATAATAAAGAAAACAATAAATAGTAAACCGTAGCGAGAACCGGCGCTAAGCACGGCCCCCTTGGTTTACTCTACCTACCCGGAGATCGCCCATCACCACTATCTTTACCTGCTCATCAAACAAAATTAAAGTAATCCGAAATCTCGGGACGAGCCCCCAATTTATGTTACGAACCCTTGTTGATGAAATGGCTACGTAAGGGTTTCACAACATAAAAAGGACACGTGAAAACTCGAGTGCGCTGTGTTGACATTTATTACAGACAAACATGCAAAAACTCAAGAAACACGTATCACAAATAAATATAACTAATAAACTTCAGACAAAATGAAGGCAACAAACATTAACGAGACAATCAACCAAGTAAAGTAAATAGAGTGAAATGAAACAAGAAAGAAATGATACAACAAAGAAAACTTGTTTGCTGGTTCTCCTCTCTCCTGCCATACTCCGCTTCAGCGTCCGTACTATATTGGATCAGCAACGACTCCAACGAGGCGCAGGTGTATAATGATTCACAGGTGCAGTCAGACCCATCGGTAATCTCAGACACACAAAGAAACACAGAGTCATGACGTCATCATAAATAGAGGGAAACACGAGACACGAACCGTAACACTATTTTAATGTGAACAATGTGCTGCCACTTTAATTCAGTGCGGTGCAGTACAGCAAAAATAGACTCGGTGTGGAAATGATCTCTGCACTGCTGTATATGCACCGCACCTGGAACGGATCGCCGGACCGCACCCGCGTGCGGTGTGAAAGCTCTAACCTGTTAACATGGGTACGGAAAAAAATACGCACCGCATACGCACTGCAAACAGAAGTATGTGTGAAACGGGCGTTACATATTACATTTCAGATGCAAAGGATACGAACAGAAAAATGTGGACGGATGGATGGATGTATATATGTAAGTGGATGGATGGATGGATGGATGCATGGATGGATACATGGATGGGTAGGTAGTAAGATGGATGGATGGATGGATGGATGGATGGATGGATGGATGGATGGATGTGGACGCAGGTGGATGGATGGGATGGGTAGGCAGGTGGATGGATGGATGTAGGAATGGAGGATACTTATGGATGGATGGATACATCGATGGTAGATGGGTGGATGGATATAGGAGGTAATGAATGGATGGTAGGTAGGTGGATAAATGGATGGATAGATGATGGAGATGGATGGATGGATGGATGGATGGGTAGGTATAGGGGTAGATGGGTAGGTAGGTGGATGGATGAGTAAGTAGGTGAATGGATGGATAGGTAGGGTAGGTGGATGGATGGAGTGATGGATGGATGGGTATGGATATGTAGGGTAGTTTGGATGGGTAGGTGGATGGATGAAAGAAGGATGGATGGATGGATGGATGGATGGATGGATGGATGGATGGTAGTAGATGGATGGATAAATGGGTAGGTATGTAGGTGGATGGATGGATGGTGGATGGATGGATGGATGGATGGATGGATGGATGGATGGATGGATGGATACATGGATGGTAGGTAGTAAGGTGGGTGGATGAGGATGGGTGGGTGGATGGATGGATGGATGTGTAAGTAGATGGATGGATAAATGGGTAGGTATGTAGGTGGATGGATGGATGGGTGGATGGATGGATGGATGGATGGATGGATGGATGGATACATGGATGGGTAGGTAGTAAGGTGGGTGGATGGATGGAGGGGTGGGTGGATGGATGGATGGATGTGTAAGTAGATGGATGGATGGATGGGTAGGTATGTAGGTGGATGGATGGATGGGATGGATGGATGGATGGATGGATGGATGGATGGATGGATGGATGGATGGATGGATGGATGGATGGATACATGGATGGGTAGGTAGTAAGGTGGGTGGATGGATGGATGGATGTGTAAGTAGATGGATGGATAAATGGGTAGGTAGGTAGGTGGATGGATGGATGATAGACTAATTTGTTTTATTCAAAATATATCATGAACATTTTTTAATCAATTCCCCTAAGTTAAATGAAGAGCAATATAGGTCTGATGTAAAAATTCTAAATTGATGTTCATCTGAGCAAACAGGCATCACGTTTTTTCATACATGTAGTCTGTGTATCTTGGCTTGTGATCTACCTACTTTTTCTTTTCATTTTCATGTGGATGCCAAAGAAAAGATATGCCAGAAGTGTCTGGAATCTGTTGTAATCAGTCATGATCCAGTACCAGATAGCAGAGAGTTCATTAATCAATATGGGGATCAAATGCTGCTTATTGTGAACTACTTATGTATACAACTTTAAGATGTTGTAGTTGGTTGCCATATGGTTGCTAAGGTGCTCTGAGTGGTTTTAGCTCATAGCACACTGTGTTTTATTGTTATGCTAGTTTTCTGGGATTTTGCTAGGGTGTTGGGTGTTTACTTGGTGGTTGCCTAACTACCTACATATGTCTCAGGTCCCTCCTTCAAAGTAAGTCTATGGGCTTTTTTCACCAGCTTTTTAGTCTGCCAAGTCTGATCACTTGCCAAGTCTGATCCCAAAAATGATAGCACACCTAAGCGGCACTAATTATAGTATTTCAGATGAAACATCTACTGAATGCAAAAATAAATATAAAACACAATGGGTTGGAATACAACACATGCAGCAACAAACTCTTAACTGTTGAGTAAACGCATAAACAATCAAAGTTTATTTACACAGTGAAACTGGGTTTTGGCTTGGTTAGTGAGCAGTATAATGGTTTCAGACCTCCTTGTATCCATTCTGTCAGGACTTTGGTATGTGGACTAGTAATTAACCGGATGCTGACTGCAAATGATTGATTTTCTGTGGACAGTTTTTGTTGTGAGTGACACAGGTTCTCTAAATTTTGGCTGTGGACCTCCATATGGGCCCCCCCTGCATTGCTCAATGGAAACATGGACCAGATGGTAATAAGGTAAATCTCCCAAAACCTGTCAAGAACATGTTTGGGTCAAAAAAGAATGTGTTGGCTAATTAAAAAAATAAAAAATAATAAATAACGCTACAGTCAAATACAGTCAGCTACATAATTTCTTTTTTTAGTTATGAACACTTTCTAAATAAATTGTTCAACAAACAAACTATATTGAGTTAGAGGAACTTAATAATTTGTAGCATAAACTATTTTTTTTAAGTTGATTACTAATGAACAAAATATATTACGTCTGGCATTAACAGTCATTGCTTTTTGCATCAATTAATTGTTTACCCTAATTCAGCAAAATAGTAACCACAAAACATTTCAACATTACAGAAACTCTTTTAAACTTAACAGCGATAAACACTAATGTCTTTCCCTTCACAAAAAACAAACAAACAAACAAACAAATGAAGTAACACTTTTCATTCAACAATTTCAACATTTATTCTCCTTATCTAGTCCAATGCAAAGTGTGTGTGTATGTATATAAATATAGTATTTGATACAGTAATGAGAATATTATGATACAGTCATGAGAATATTGAGAAAATGATAGAGAATTATGTTGAGAAACCTCAAAGAATGTCAACATGAATGCCAGCCCACATGAAAATATGCTTAAAGGAGCATTTTTTCAAGTAAAAACGTACACATCGGCCCTTTAATTGTAATTAAAAAAAATACCACTGCAAAACAGTCAATGATTCTGAAATGGGCCTCCTATTTCTTTCTTTTTCTTTTTTAATGCAAATGGTAGTTTGCATACATAGAATATTTTTACTTTTTGTCGGAACATAATTTGTCATACCACAAGAACATTTCAAATGAACTATATGTGATTAAAATGGTGAAACTGTGGAGGGGAAAGAGCTATGGACATAAATACACAATTTCTTTGGATCTTCCTACGGATTTGGGGGTGAAATGTGACCTGGACAAGTTCTTGACAGGTTTTTGTGAGATTCACCCGATATCTCGCTCCCATTACTCCTAAAGGAATAACATCTTTGCTGAAACGGTTTCAAGAACGCACCCCCTGCAGTGAGTCACAAATGAACCACTGAAAAGATACAAACATGGACGGCCGAGACTGGTGCCCCCTTTTCACTTATACTGAGAGAAATGCTTGTCAAACAAAGCCTTTTTCATGGGGGAGGGGCGCTTTTACCTTTGCCTCAAAATGGAAACAGAAGTTGAGCATGTTTGACTTGTATGGAATTACAGTGCTGGTGTCCCAGTAGACTCTGTGGTCAGGAGCTGAGTTGTAGAGGAGGAGGTGGATGGGGAACCATTGAGGCCAAACGCACTCTCAAACACAAAGAAAAGCTTTCTTCCAACCCCTTTGCTTTCTTTGCTCTTTCACCCATTAAACTGACTCTCTCCTCCACGGCACAAATCAGCGAGGACCCTTGGAGTCGGTCAGGAGGCGAAGCTACTGCAGAGGGAGTTTGCCGCACGCTTGCAAGATCAATCTGACATAAACGAGTGCTGTGTCAGCAACATCTAGATGACAGACTTATAACAGTGCTGGAGCGTAATCAATCACAAGTATTTATCATGGTGTTTTAGTCCAGATCCACATGCACGTTTTAAAAAAAATGCAGTAAATTAGATTTTTATATAAACACTCGGCCTTGTTTCTGCATAAAAGCTCCAGCCGTGTTGTATTTTATGTGGTAACTCTGCACCTTGCTGCTATTTATGGACATTGCAATGTTTTTTTGTAAACTTTTCCATGGTCTGCAGAGCATGAGCTCTCTCAAACACGTATTTATACACGTCTGCTTTTCTGTTTCTGTCGAGTCAGACCTCTCGGTCATTAAAGATGTCAGACCAGTTCTGAAGATTAGAGATTTCAGCATGCTGCGATGGCGAATAACAGAAACCGTTATTTAAACAATCCCTTTTGCCTGGTTGATTATAAAAGGGGGAAAAGAAGTCATATTTAAGGGATTTATTATTATGTATTTTGTGTATTATTTATTTCTTTGTTGTCTATTTATTTATCTATTTCTATTATGTCTATCTATCTATCTATCTATTATCTATCTATCTATCTTCTGTCTGTCTGTCTGTCTGTCTGTCTGTCCGTCCGTCCGTCCGTCGCTCGTCCGTCCGTCCGTCCGTCCGTTCCGTCCGTCCGTCCGTCGTGTCCTAGTTTATATTTATTTATTTTAAATATTATTTTTATTTATTCCACACACACACACACATATTATATATATATATATATATATATATATATATATATATATATATATATATATATATGTTATATATATATAGATTTTGCTTTGCTTATGTTTTACTTCATTTATTTATTTATTCATTCATTTTGTGCTTTTTTTTAGCTTTTCTTTTCTTATTTTATTTATTATTATTATTATTTTTTCTTTATTAATTTTTCTTATTTTTTTATTAATTCTATATTTATTGATTTTTTTGCTTTGCTTTTTCTTTTGTATTACTTCATTCATTATTCATTCATATCATTCATTCATTCATTCATTCATTCATGTGATTTTTATTTACTTATGTATTGATTCTTTTATTTATTTATTTAAGTTCACAGATTCAGAAGTGAAATCAAAGGCTAAATAAAATATTAATAAAAAAAACATGTACAGTACATCTTGACAGCATACATAATTCCTATATGAAAGCATGACAAAATATATTTCTTTACTGTTGTTATCCTTCAAAATACCATTGAAATCAGTAAACTATACCATTTATCATCCTTTAGTTCAAAATAAGTGTTTTATTTTGTTTGATATTTTAGGCATTTTTCTCAATGTCTTTGTTCAGTATCCCACAGGACCACAACTCAAACCAGAGTTAAAACCACCAGACCAACCAACATGGCCATTACGCTCTCCTGCTCCACTGAGAAACTCCAGCAGAACCCAGCTGGGAAACATTACACACTGCAATATGGTCATACAACAAATTAGATCTAAGCCCGTGTTGTGTTTTTTCATGTTAAAACATCATTAATTTGTTCCTATACCATTTTGGTATGAATATAGCGTGTCAAAACCAAACTAATGGTATTTGCAGTAACCAAAAGAGCAGAACATGCATCAATGACTGACTGACTGCTTGGACTCGATAATCCGGGAGTTTTAGTGAGTGAGAGACCCCATAAACTCCCAGAAAAAATCAAGTGGAACTTCACATGTTGGCTATATTTTAGTTTAATTGAGGTACAATCCATTGGGAGCACTTGTTTGCCTGTTGCTTTCAAATACCATGGGAACATTTGTGATAGTCTAGAAAATCATAATTCACTCCACCTGCAAACCAGGTGGTTGCAATAGAACCTGAGATTGACGGACGGCGTAGTTCACAGACACGGCCTAGGCGACTCAAATTGCTTTTTTGCTCTGAAATTGTAATAACTCCAGAGATGTTCCTGTTGGAGCAGATCAGAGCTGAATAGCAGAGCAGTCAACATGTAAAGTTCCCTGGAGACACAGTGAGGGTCTGCTACTCTCATTTACACAACAGTGTGTTGTAACACTTGCAGTAAGGACATGGACCTCCTCTGGGGTGCAAGCAACCGACAGGAAATATATGTTTGTGGGTATTTTGGGTAGTGAAAAACCAGAGAACGTGCTTGTTTTGTTGATTCCGTATCCATGTCAGGGCCGGGGTAAGATACTCCTCTCATCTGTGTCAGATCCGCTGAGTCAGGCCAAGAAACATGCTCTGATTCTGCGCTGGTCGCTGGCCACGGCCGCCGTGTTTGCTTGTATGCTCGAGATATCAATTACCTTGGAAATACATCCTGTAATTAATCGCAGGATTAAAGGGGCAGTTTGTAGGTCATCTTTCACCCAAATAAAATTATTTAATAATATATTTATTCTGCTAAAACAAGGCAGATGCATTATAATAAAGGGCAAAGTTGGGCAATCAATTCTCATTAATGTATTCAAGTTACAATCAATTTTTAAGTATATACATACTTATATATATACACATACATACACACACATTGTATTGTTAGTGTGTGTGTGTGTGTGTGTGTGTGTGTGTGTGTGTGTGTGTGTGTGTGTGTGTGTGTGTGTGTGTGTATGTATATGCTTGTACTATATACATACACACACACATTGTATTGTTAGTGTGTGTGTGTATATGTATATGTTTGTACTATATACTGTATATATATATATATATTAGTAAATGTATTATTTATTTTTGTTAATAAATGCATTGTTTATTTTTGTCAATAGATGCATGGTTTATTATGTCTTTATTTTGTGTGCTATAATTTTTTATAATTTATTATAATTTTAATTTAATTATAATTTTATTTAATAATAATATATATATATATATATATATATATATATAATATATTCTTTCATATATATATATATATATATATATGAAAGAAAGAAAGAAAGAAAGAAAAAAGAAAGAAAGAGGGAATGAGAAATGGAAGGAAAGAAAGAAAGAAAGAAAGAAAGAGGGAAGAAGGAAGGAGGTAGGGAAGAAGGAAGGAGGGAGGGAAGAAGGAAGGAGGGAGGGAAGAAAGAGGGAGGGAATGAGGGATGGAAGGAAAGAAAGAAAGAAAGAAAGAAAGAAAGAAAGAAAGAAAGAAAAGAAAAAAGAAAGAGGGAGGGAATGAGGGATGGAAGGAAAGAAAGAAAGAAAGAAAGAAAGAAAGAGGGAAGAAGGAAGGAGGGAGGGGATGAGGGATGGAAGGAAAGAAAGAAAGAAAGAAGAAGAAAGAAAAGAAAGAAAGAAAGAAAGAAAGAAAGAAAGAAAGAAAGAAAGAAATGACCTGGATATGCAAGGCCAGAGATGTTTGACAGCTTGATTTTGAAATGCAGAACACTGACATGGCAAAAACTGTGGCGTGTTTCACTTTGAAGTTAAACATCTAGGGCGACTCTGTATGTTCCAGTTTTAAGGGTTATTAATCTGTGTTTTCATTTACTTTTCATCATACTGTGCCTCTACAAACCCAGAAAGGAATGAGGGCCACCTACTGCACAGAAATCGTCTTAAAGTGTGTCATAAAAACAAGCCACACAGCAGATTGCTGGTGTAATGCGCTGCAGAAAACCGTCCTGTTGAATGAGACCAGCGTCTTTTTAAAGAACTGCAGCATGTTGAAGCAGGGCCGCTGAGTTAAAACATGCTTGGAGATGTCCAATAAAACGGCACTGCCTCCAGAACTCCAGCTGTGGTCCTCTGTAATGGGCATATAAAGAAAGCCTTTATTAAAACATGCCTCGGTATGCGCTGTCAGTCATGAAAGGCCAGGGTCTTGTGCCCTTGTATATTTATCTTGATCTAGGTCCCATCGTCATGATGTTATCCTTATATTGATAAAACAAACAGATGAGGTAGAGAAGTTTGTTTATGGAAATTAATTCTGTCATTGAGTGTTTGAATCTCATCGAATTAGATGGATAATGAATGATAATGCATTTGTTTAATTCACCTTTGTTGGGAAATCAGCTGATGTAATACCTCAAAGTCATTGACTTATAAATCTATGTAATTATTGATATTATTTGAAATAAACAGTCTCAGCTTATATCAGACCACCCACCGTCCATTCACTGACTGTTTGATGTTACACACAAAAAATAAAAGTGCTGGCTGAAATATGATCAGATCATATTTCTGAATATCTGGATAATTTGTGATAGAAATATATACATAAATTCCAATGTAAACATTTTCATTAAAAAAAAGTTGCTTGTATACTCTATTGTTCAAAAGTGATGGATTCATAAGATTTATTTAATGTTTTTGAAAGAAGTCTCATCAATATTTCAAAATATGTTTACAATTTAAAAGAACTGTTTTCTGTTTTAATATATTTTAATTAAAAAGTCATTTATTTCTGTGAATTTTTAGCATCATTACTCCATTCTTCAGTGTCACATGATCCTTCAGAAATCAGTCTGATTTGCTGCTCAAGAAACATTTCTTATTATTAATGTTAAAAACAGTTGTGCTGATTAATATATTTTTGTGGATTTTTTTTTAACAGGATTCTTAGAAAGTTCAAAAGAACAGCATCTATTTGAAATATAAATCTCTGTAACATGACAAATGTCACAATGTTACAGTCAATTTAATAAAAGTATTACATAATGAAAAAAAATATATATATGTAAGGAATGTCTGTCCTACAGAAGCAACTGGTTCAGCAAATGACTCACAGCCTGTATAAACACACAGGAAGCAGCAAAGTTATATTTAACAAAATCTTAGAAATGGGCATCCAACTCAAATCAGCACTAATTCTCTTTCTGCCCATTCCAGGGGTCGACTTAAGTCCACAGCTGCACAAAGGAAGGTCAGCCACCAACATTACTGAAAGCTTTACCTTCGAATTTAACATGTAAGCAGAAAAAGATTGTTCCTCATCCTTCACAACCGCTCTGACTGACTGAATCCACTGGGCAGACCATCAGAGACAGGAAAATAAACATCCAGAGAGCTGAAACATTCAACTATCAGAAGACATGGTGACTTTCCGGGCTTTTGCTTCCTTTCTCTTTTCTTTGATGTATTGTACTGGCAGTAGGAATTAAGAATGCACTAGCCTTTCACAGATGAATTTGTTAAATCGGTGTCATTTAAGGCTATCTTGTTCCATGTCAGAAATGTAGATATATGTATAAATAAGAGGATGGCACTGATCTGTGTAGTATATAAAGTGAATCAAAAGGGAAAATGAGGACCTTCCCCGCCATTTAACGGGACATTTCAGCCATTTTCTCTAAAAGTCCATTGGGAGTATACTTGTTGAAGAATGTAATGAATTTCCTTTCCCTGCATCTGCATTGTTAACCTACCTCTATCTCCCTGAAGGCTTGTGACAGGGAGCAGGTGAGAGACCTATAAATCACAGCTCCATAAATCCACAGCCCTCTCTGGTTGCAGGTTTTCCACTGATAACTTCTAACAACGCACCACTGAATATGACACGCTCGTATAAGTTCAATCATTTAATCCCAGCAAGCCGCTCCACTGAAATTCATATGTGCTGTCAGCAAGCCTAAAAAAACAATGGGTTAACCCTAATAAGGGATGGACTTCAAGAAATGTTGAATAATAAGTCAGGGTAATATTATGCATCAGGTCTAGCTTGTCAGATTGGATTGATTAACTATATTTGTTTTAGGTTTTTGGAACGTGCAACAGAGGTCCCATTACTCTTCGGTTACACGGTTGACATAGTAGAGGTAGCGTCACTGGGAATTCATAAAAATGGAGACTAGAAAATGAGGATTGCAGCACTGACATCAAAGGCTAGTTGTGCGCGTCTTTGTTTTATATGATTTGTGCTGTTAGCATGTGGCTTTATTTTAACTTATCATATTTTAAACCTACTTTTGTTCACTTGCACAAAAGAAAAATACGTTTATGGGATAAATTTATATCCTCGGTCATCCTATACTGTACACATTAATACCCAACACCTCTGGTGGCAAAATAGTACTGATGAAACATTCAACTAATTTTATAAGTGCCTCCATTTTTCCATACCGTCGACCAAAACATTCCGTTATAATTTAAGACATCTGTGGTCATCAAGTGTATGATATTTACACCTACATGATAATTACTGGAACATAACACACTTCTGAATGTGGTATCTGAATGATCGCCACACAAATCTTGATCAAATCTTCCAGTCCTGTGATCATGTTACATGCACCAAATTGCTCTCAGAGTTTCTACTCCTGAGTGAAATACAGTTTGTCAGTGATTAATTATAGTTAAGATTATTGTATACCTGGAAAAAGTGAGTTTTGAGGAATGTGGGAAACAAACAGAGCAAATTCCAATGATCATGTTTAAGTGGTTTATTGGTGGGATTCAAAAAACTGAAAATGAACATTTTCAAGTTATTTCTTTGCATGGCATCAGGTGATTGTGTATCATATAGCGATAATAAAGTAGAGAGAATTTAGTCGAATTGTCAGAAGTTTTGTTGGTTCTCATGAGGAACATATAAACTTGATCTGTTCACCCTAAATCTGACACACACGTGACCTGTGACCGTGAGGTCACGGTGTCCAGTCCTCCAAGGATTTTATCACTGAGCCCTCAGGGTAAAAAACACTTCCCTGTAATTGGAGTAAGGAAGTCTTTGGGAAAATCACAGGTCAAAGTATTGAGTGCCGCAGAAACCTGTATTTGGAAGTCGTAAAATTCTTGGCAACTCAAGCTGATGTTGTTAGATTTCATCATAGACCAAATTGTGTTAGACAGAAGATGGAATGAAAAAAAAAGAAACAACATAATTACAACTAGTTTAAGGCTATGTTCAGACTGTCTTCAGAAATCAGATTGTTTGCATATCCAGATTGGATTTTTTCCAATCTGATTCAAACCACATTTAGAGGGGATTTGAAATGCGACTCCAATCAGATTTTTAAAAATGTGTCTCAGTTTGGACGCTCTGGCAACTTAAATCATCACTCTTAACGTGTCACACAACGGTAACTTAAAAACCGGTGACAGAAATGCCAGAAGTATTCATACAGCAATCAAACTGTATGTCCACTGAGTTCAGCTATGACTACAGCACAGAACATCCCAATATACCAGTCTCCTCTGTCACACAAGAAAAACACAGCGATGGAGAAGACTGGTATATATTATGATGTTTTGGTCTTCCGCGTGCTGCGAAAACAGCGCCGACCCGCTGAGGCATGGACTTTACAAAACCCCTGAAGGTATCTTGTGGTATCTAATACCAAGACGTTAGTAGCAGATCCTGTAGGTTGCGAGGTGGAGCCGAATTTGAACTTGTTGGTCCAGCACATCCAACGGATGCTCAACTGGATTGAGATTTGGGGAGTTTGGTGTCCAGAGCAACGCCTTGAACTCTTTATTATGTTCATCATGCATTATCTTGCTGAAAGATGCCACTTCCACCAGGGAACACCATTGAAGGGGTTTACCTGGTCAACAATGTTTAGATTGGTAGAACTTGTCAAATTTGCGTCCACGTGAATGGGGTTTCCCAGCAGAACATTGCCCAGAGCATCACGCTCCCTCCACTGTCCCACATCGTTGTCACAGTGATCCTGGTGCCATCACTTCCCCAGGTAATCAGTGCACACTTACAAGGCCATCCACGTAATGTAAAAGAAAATGGGAGTCATGTGATGATGACCTTCTTCCACTGCCAAGTTCCAGTGATGTCATAGGTCATAGGCTGATTTGTCTGCGGCTGCAGCCCCATAAGCATCATAGTTAGGCACTGTGTGTTGTGACACATTCTTTCCTTAACCATCATTAAAATTTTGTGTGACTTCACTTGTGCCACAGTAGACCTTCTGTTGGTTTGGATCAGACGGGATAGCCTATGTGTATATACACGAAAACACATCCAACTCACAGTTCACCACAAAATCAACAGAAATCAAAAGTCAATATAAACCAATTCTTACAAAAAATAAATAAATATGTGGACTATGTCAACCACTTTAACTTTGTAGCTCTATAATCTTACTTTATGTCAACAGTTGCCTCTTTTGTGTCTATATTTATGTCTCCATTTTCAACATGACATCATGACTTTTGCGTAAACATACACGCCACTTTCAAATCAAGTGGCGTGTTATCTATACGCATTTTGAGCTATCCGCGTGTAAGCGTGTATATCTACGCCGTTAAATGTCCGAGTGATTCCGCGTGTATGTACACGCCATTAAATGTCCGAGAAAAACAAAGAAAAATGTAGATCTACATCTGGCGAGCGATATTTTTTGTCCCCTAGGAGGGTAGGGGAAGACTAATACATGCTATTAACCCCAGTGACGGGTAGGTTTAGGGACGGGGTTGGGGTAGGTCATATATTTATATATACAGTAATGTACGTTAAGTCAACGGCGTTCATAAACACGCTGAAAAGCGATTATGCGTGTTGATAGCACGCCAAAAATGGAAATACGAATTGGCGTGTCATACATACGCTATTTCATGAGATCAGTCTGCCATTTTAGGAACTACATCTAAGACAATGGTGATGCTTGAATAAAACCTATTTTCCACTGGGATCCACAGAATGTCTTGGCTACTGCAGTGCTGCTTATTGTCTGTAATTTGTGCTCTATAATCAGTTTCCAAGCATTTAGTCTTTTATTTACCTGGGCACAGCCCATGTGGAAGTGACACACTCTGTTAAATGTGTGGCCTGATCCTAGAGGCGCAGCTGTAAAACAATGGTTAGCTATAATTGCAATGCATGGGTGGGCCTTCATTATACTTTCACAAATGCACAAGCTGAATTACAAAGAGATTTAAGAGAGCAAGCGAGTACATGGCTAACTGTTTGCAAATCTCAAGCTGTCTGTATACTAAAAACACAGCCTATATCTGAACCTTCAGCATTCCCAGCTGCTCTGGAGTGCGTCTCTAAACTCCAGTCCACACTGAGTGTGACTTGTTGACGCTGCTGTTTTGGGATCTTTCATCCTGTGTTTTGCTGTTGTAGAAATTTAGAAGGAGGTATCTGATCTAAGTGTTATTCGAAAGGATGAAAAAAAATGCGCTGCTTGTAAATGAAGCGTGAATGAGCCGATCATAAAGGTATTCAGGGGACATAAAGGTAAATGTAATTTAAAAATTTTTTACAATACTGTCTCCTGCTCCAATTTAATGTGCAGAGACAACTACAAGTAATCTAGGTTGATATTTTTTTCCAGGAAACCTGTAGAACCAGTCATTATTTTTGCATTTCTATTTGGTGATATTATGGCAGAAATTACACACTGAATGGTATCAAATCTGTGCAGACATGTTCCAACATCTAGCGGAAAACTTAGATGGGTGAAAACTATTTGGGATGACTGACTGCTTATTAATGCTCATAATTAAATGTTCAACAAGCACATGCTGGGTTTGATATTCGGGTATTTTGTCTTTTAACACTATACTCTGAAGCATAAACTTTGCTCCTTCTATCATGACTATCCAAAACGTTTACACTCCACAGGCTTTTTCAACAGTATGCCCCTAAGTTGTGGAATTTACCTCCAGTTGAGATTTGTGAGGCTCTTAGTCCCCAGCAAGAAATAGCCGCAATTTCACCGTCTAGGTTAACTAAAGACCCGATATACTCCGGCTATGAGTAACCCACTTCGAGCCAAAATAACTTTGAATTTGGTTACATGTTGTTTTTGCCAAAATAACTTGTGATATGTATGATATTCCCTAATGTAAGCAAAGTCAACAGTGATTACAAGGTGTTTGGTTGCCTTTCTTTGACTTGTTCTATGCACAGCCTGTGCGCCTATTCATGGTTAGACGTCTACTAAATTTTCACTGACCGCCCAAATTTTGCCTTGTTTTAGCCTAGACGTTAGGGCTGTGTCTTTTTAGGGTGTTTTTACACCTGAGTGTTTGTTTCAGAACCTTGTGCGTTTTCTTGTGCGGTTCGGTTCGTTTAGGCAAATGTGAACGCCTGAATGAGTTGGTCTTGGACCGATTGCGAAAGAACCCCAGGCGGTTCGGTTGAGGTGTGAAAGTTAAAATTGCTCTTCTCTGTGCGAGAATGCTGTCCCGAATCCCGACGAATCCCGAGGACAATCCCGATGAATCCCGATTGAAGCCTATATAGCTGCATTATAATATTCATATAGTGTTTGTGTGTGTGTTGACACAGTTAACCTTTAGACAGTGCTTGGAGTTTGAATTTGCTGCAGTATTAATACGAATGTAGTATATAATTAAACAGCGGGAATGACAGCTACATTCATATAGTGTTTGCATGTGTCTCGATAGCTATAAAAAAAGCCAAAATAAACTCATGGTGAGAACTTGTCAATCATCTTGATGATTGACAATAAGAGGATAGTTTAAATAGATAGACTGACCAATAAGAGGAGTTGTAAAAGCATGTAACTTGCATGAACACTTTTTGGTCCGCTTTGAAAGGTTGCCTTGTGAAAGCGAACCAAACCAAGAAGAAAATGCAGCATTGTAACAAATTAAGTCTCTGTTTCGGAACAAAACAAACAACCTATAGGTGTGAACACCCCCCCCCCCCCCACACACACACACCCCTAAAAAAGAAAAGTTTTTAGGTAGGAATTATGGCGCTTTTCCACTGCATGGTACGGTACGGTTCGGTTCGGTACGGCTCACTTGTGGTGCGTTTCCACTGCATGGTATGGTACGGTACGGCTCGCTTCGGCTCGCTTTAAATGGTACCTGGTCTGTTGAGGTTCAATTCAATTCAATTCAAGTTTATTTGTATAGCGCTTTTCACAATACACATTGTCTCAAAGCAGCTTTACAGAAAGTGCATTTCAGAAATGTACAAAGAAAAATACAGTTAGTTAATCATGTATAAATTTAGGCATAACATATCGCCGTGTTTAGTCGTCTCTTCACAGGCGTCGAGTCGTCTCTCCACAGGCGTTTAGTCGTCTCTCCACAGGTGTTGGGGCATCTGAAGTCTTCGTGAGAGGCTGGATACAAACTGGAGCTGACGAACGCTATTTACCTCGGGACTAGCGTCCCGAGATAACAGCAGAAAGACAGATGGGAAATAATTAGCATAGCTGATGTTCATAATATTAATGCATTCGAACTGATTCAGAAGTAGTATAAAGGGTAAGCATTAAGTGAATGCTTGGTTAAAGAGATGTGTCTTTAATCTAGTTTTAAACTGGGACAGCGAGTCTGAGTCTCGAACAATATCAGGAAGGCTATTCCAGAGTTTAGGAGATAAATGTGAGAACGCCCTCCCTCCTTTAGTAGACTTAGATATCCTAGGAACGACCAGAAGCCTCGAATTTTGTGATCTTAAAGAGCGCGATGGATTGTAGGGCGATAGAAGGTCTGTTAAATACACAGGGTCTAAGCTTACCGTACCGGTACTAAAATGTGACGTGAAACACTGCAGATCACTGATTGCTCAGAGACAGAATCGTCACTACCAGCGTCATTGGATTTGCGACACGAGACACTAAACCCGCTAGATTTAAATAACCAGTAGACAACAGCCAACGCGGTAGCACCTGTTTTTTACTTTCTTGAAAAAAAAAGAGATCAAAACTTTAAACAAAGAAATGGCTGAATCGTGGTCGAGGTGCAGACGTTCCTCTCGTTGGTTGCCGAAGAGCGGATCCAGCGAGAGCTGGATGGGGCAAAACGGAATGAAAAAGTGTTCCAAGAAGTAGCTCAGTTCTTAGCCGCACACGGCTATCATCGGATCTACAAACAGTGTAACGATCAGTCCCACCCACTTTGAAGGGGTACTAACTGCAGTGGAAAAGCAACCGAGCTAAAGCGAACCGAACCGTGCCGTACCAAGCCGAGTCGTACCACGCAGTGGAAAAGCGAAGCAAGCCGAACCGTTCCGCGCCGAGTCGAACCGTACCGAGCCGAACCGAACCGAGCCGTACCATGCAGTGGAAAAGCGCCATTAGGGAGTTGTAGTTCAGTTATCTTGGTTCTTTTGGTCCGCTTAGCTTTCACTCTTTTAACGTTAGCGCTCGTCATTTTCAACACTGAACCTAAATGTACGAAAGAAAAACAGCTTTTATGACGTATATTTCGCGACGGAACTTACCTAACATCCAAAACGATGCTGTTTGTTGGGATAAAGGTGCTCGTTGTTTGTGCGTAACCTACATATGATGGTATTTTGACCAGCTGAGAACTTTGAGAACTTTGACCAGCTGAGAGCTTATAAAATGAGTTAAAGAGTTCAAACAGTGGCAGAATCCCTCCGTCACACTCACAAACGAAGATCACATCCTGTTTTTGGTTTACTTACATGTCATTGGTCCTTGTTGAGGTAATAGTTCATTTAACCAGAGTTAATTTGGAAGCAGACCGAGACTCATCTTTTCAGCGGTCTCGGTCCACTTGTTTGGTGACACAAGGGTTCAGATGGCAGCATTCACTCTTATTCAAATGAACCGCACTAACAGAGCAATCGCACCAGGGTTCGTTTTAATTTAACCTAACATGCCAAATGTGAACGCACTTGAGTCATCTTTAAAAGAACCAAACACAGACTCATTTAAAGGTTTGCTTTTAGTTGATTTAGGGTATATTGTATGTATTTTTATTTTTTGCTGTTTATATATTTTTGATTTGTTTGTATTGCAAATGCTGTTTTTACTATGTAATGCTCCTTGAGAAGCTTATTTTAAAGGCACTATAAGATAAATATTATTATTATTATTTACAGCACATTTTTGTCTATATATCATATATGCACTCCAACATACAGGTTGTGAGTTTGTGGACTAAACTGAGATAAAACAGAAGCCCAGAAGGAAGAATCTGCACAGTTTTGCCCTTTAAGCTTATCTATGTTTTCTAGGAAGTTCTGAGGAAGTACGGTCATTTGGTTTTACTTGAAAAAAAGTTCATTGGCAATATTTTGCGCTAATGATCTGTTTTCTATTTTCGCTTTTACGGTTCTTCTTGTGGGTTGTTGCTGTGGTGATTTTGTGGTGTGGCAACCCCACATACACAGGATACAGTTTCCATACACACTTCTGCATATTAAAATACTTGGAAATCACTCTGTAATATTACTTTTCAGGGTGATGGATGATTCAAGAGGGAAAAAGCAACTCAGTGTTCGTGACATACTGTAGTTTATGGGGATTTTACAAAATACCCATTTTACATCATTTTTATTCTGATAAATGAAATTGATGGATTGTCTTTGGCTAGATGAAATTAATTTTGAGATCTTTCACTAATATAAATGCATCACTGTTCAATATCTCAGCAGTGCACTGAGGCCATTGCTCCAGCAGTTGCCAGTTATTTTCTGATTGAAACAGCAGAACTGAGAATCATATGCGATAGCGATTACAGTACAGCAGGCACTCGTCCCCATCTGTGGTTTAGCGTATCAACCAATGCTGGGTTGTGCGGTGACTGGCTGTGGAGGAGACCAGAGGCAGCAGCTAGATGAATAGCCCATAGTGGTTTAGGACTGGGGGAAACAGAGGGAATGGTAGGGTGCAGGGGATGATGGTGGAGGGAGACCCCCTAATTACACTGTAAACACAGCTGTTGATGTGACTAAGTGTAGGGCAGCGATCGTTTTCCACATGTGCCTGGTTGTCTAGCACAGCTGGTTGCGCTCAAAAATGTTTTGGTCAAGTGTTTTGGTGGGACGCAGTTACACCGTGGACTTAAAATTGTATGAATTCTCGCCAGTTACGGGCACACTTGTGGTTTTTAGTGGCATTTAACTTAAAGTGCAATAAATAACTGGTGTAACTAGCAGGTTGTCTGTATCTTGTGTATAGACTTTAGTCAGGGTTGACGCCATTTTGCCACAGCATGCAATTGTATAAAGTTCCTTAAGCACATCTAATGATAGTTTTTTGTCTACTGAAATGTTTTGGAAGATTGTTTGTCAATTGGCAAGTTGTTAAACAACAGGTATCTTTTGTGACTAAATGTTTAACCTCACCTTGTACTTATGGAAATTTCAAAATAAAAAAATAAAGAAAAATGTTGATAAATTGTATGTATTATTCAATTTTATATATGGACATATACTGTATATAAATACACACATTTACATTGAATAATACAATACATTAAATGATACACGAGATTGATCATTTTAATATTATTATTATATTAAATTATATATATATATATATATATATATATATATATATATATATATATATATATATATATATATATATATATATATATATATATATATATATATATATATATATAGATCATTTTAATATTTTTATTTTATTACATTTTATATAAATGATTGTCATGTACTGCCCTGAGACAAGAAGGTTGCGGATTCAAATGCATTTTTATTGAACAGAGTGTAATCCACAGACGTAATCCAGAAATCAGGCAAGAGCTCAAAAACACTGTGTAATCAGTCCAAACAATAACAGGGTCACAGGCAAAAAGGGAAATCCAAGGGAACATGCAGAGAATCAAGAGAACCAGGACACGGGAGAAACAGGATACAAACAAATACAATACAGTACAGGATACAATGCAAAAGTTATATTATATTATATTTATTTTATCTGCATAATAATATTTTAATTGACTTTATAAACTTCAGTACTGCTGCTGGAGGTAGTGATCTTTTGGAGCAAGGTATTTATTTTTTAATTGAACAGCCATGCAATCGTATACTTTTATTGGGAAAATAAAAGAGCTTAGCAAGTATATCTTTGCTCTTTAATAAACACGTGTTTCTGTTTAATAAGTACAGCCTTTAACTGTGCGCTGCCACCACACAGAATCTCCCGCTCACCAGATCTCCCTGACTAAGTTTAACCGGCCCTATCATCAGCTGAGCCTTTTCTTATTGACACTTCAATGACCCTCACTGCCTCTACCCACCCTGAGGCAGGGCTTCTTTTTATTGGTGAGAAGCCTGTCGAATTATTCTGACAGAGGAGCACAAAAGACTGACTGTGGATTCATGCTGAAGCGGATGTAACGCTGGTACAAACACAGTCAGGATTTTCTAAATGCATTTTAATCTTCTTTATTTATCAAATAAGACTAGATCTGTTACCTCTGCATGCCTGAACATGCATAACATAGCTGGGTGGTGGTAAATTAGGTGAGTTGGGGGTCTGTTTGGTGCCTGAGGTCAAATCAGGGCACCGTTACAGGTGGTTGTTTACAGTACAGTACTTACAGTGTACTTACAGTGTACTTACCTAGAAAGTACTGGCTAATAAAAGGTAAGTACATGGAACAGGGGTAGATTTAGGGGTAGGTTCAGGGTTAGTATTAGTTATTACCCAGTAATTGTAGTTACTAAAATAAGTACATAGTATTTACATGGGTAACTGGACTGTAAAAGGAAGCGTTACCGAACAGAGAGCATTACTGAAATTCCACCTAATACTGTCTGCACAATCTGTGAGTAACAGCAGAAAAGCTCTTCTTACAGCCTGTACCTCTGTCGGTATGTCTCTTTCCTTTCACACATACGGCAGACGTTATGGTTCACTCCTCTGTGTGGGCATTTTCAGTTTCCTCATTTTTAATGCAGTTTACCATTGTCTTCAAAACCACAGATGCTGGGTTTACATTCCTCTATTGAAGAACAGCAGGCTGCTTTGCTATTTTCTCTCGCTTTTTTTTTTTTTTGGCCCCAAAGCCATCCCACTTTTGGAAAGTGTAACAAATAGTTTTTCACAGCTGTAGGGCTTCAAAGGAGTGTAAAAGATAGATCTTTCAGAGATAAACCTGTGAGAAACATTCTTTCAGTGGCGTGCACCGTGTGGGCGGGTCGGCTCAAGCCCCTGCCCCTTTTGTCTCATAATGCATTGTGCCCCTCTTTGATAATCAGAGGCGTTTTTGGGCCTTCCACAACTGCCCCTGAGGAGGTCTGTGCACGCGACTGTGTAGGGCTTCAAAGGAGTGGAAAAGATAGATCTTTCAGAGATAAACCAGTGAGAAACATTATTTTAGTGGAGTAAACGGCGTGGGCGGGTCGCTCAAGCCCCTGCCCCTTTGTTTCTTAAAATGTATTATGCCCCTCTCTGATAATAAATAATAATAATTATTATTATATTATGAATATAATAGATAACAGTATACTTATACAGTATTGCCACTTACAATAATAATACAAAAAAATATATATACTTTTTTTTTTTTGACGGAAGCATTTGGCGGAGATGAAGTGGTAGGTGGAGTTTCCTTTGCAGCGCCACAGTTCGCCGGAGTCTTCAAACTACAGGAGCAGCAGGTAACGTGGAAAAGTTACTGGAAAAGTTGCGGCAGCATGCGAGTTATGCTTAACTAAAATAAAAGTATAACTCGATTTCAGCTGCATTCTGAGTCTGACAATCTCCTTAGTTTTTATCCAAGGCAAGTGTTATTAGCTTGGGGAAATAGTGAAATCTTAAGTCCATGTCCAACTCTAAATTGTAAGGAATTTATATCTTTGATTTCATTGTAACACTTGTTCATTTGTTTATTATTCATGCATTAACTAAGATGAACTAACCACCAGCAACACATTTGCTACTGTATTTGTTCATCTTAGTTAATAATAATAATAATAAATAAGTTAAGTTAATAATAAATAATACACCTGTTAAAGGGGCTATGTGTAGTTTTTAGCGGCCTCTAACGGTGATGTTTCAGATTGCAACCAGTTTTTACATGAGCGCTCGTGCGCGTGCTCGAACTCAAGAGAGCGCTCATGGTACCGGCCACACTGAGACTTTCAACACACCGGAGAAAGCATCACAATAGAGATGAAAGCCAACTCCGGGTCTGTTTTTATACCTAAATATATACCTATACCTAAAACAAAGCGGAGGTCTCTCCATAATTCAAACGCTCTGCCGATGTTGATCCTTGTTTTCGTCCGAAGTTGATCCGATTCACGTTTGGCCTGACGAGATGATAAAACTTTTTTTGTTTTTTATATTTATGTGGAGTTTGTGTTGGAGTGTGTGTTGTGCTGGAGGCAGGTCGTTTGGTGTTATCAGACTCATGTAGTTCGCTGCAGTGCCGTCGCATATACTGTATATAAAAAGGAGAGAGGCTCGAGAGTGCGCATGCACGTCACATCCGATGGATTTCGCGGTAAATCCGACCCGGAGCCTTCACATAGAAATAGGAATACTGGCCTTCAGAGGTAATAGCAAAACCCGACAAGTGGATCATTGTAATGTGTGATTACAACCCTTCACACACAGGCAATAAAAAAGGATTCATTTTAGAAGAAAAGCTACATATAGCACCTTTAATTGTTTGTTCATGTTATTTCACAGTCAGTTAACTAATGTTAACAAATACAACTTTTGATTTTAATAATGTTTTAGTAAATGCTGAAATTAATATGAACTAAGATTAATAAATGCTGTAGAAGTTCATTATTAGTTCATGTTAACAAATTTAACTAATGAAACCTTATTGTAAAGTGGTACTGATTTCATGATAGCTAACACTATATGCATATAATACATACATAAAATTTACAACATCAACAAAACTAAATATGAATTCCTCATAATTACCTTCTTAAATGACTGATAAAGTAAATAATATTTAGTAATATAACAATTTCCCTATTTTCGTTTGATGTATTTTGCATTCTAATTGTATCAACATCTTTTCGTAGAATGACAAGGAAATAAAGGAAAAAGAAAAAACAACAACAAGGAACACTTTTTTTGTGTGTGTGCCCTATTTGGTTCTTCCGCCCCTGAGGAGGTCTGTGCACGCCACTGCGTGGTCCTGTTGGTTTTTAAGCATAGATGGCTGTGATTCTGTCACTGGCTCCCCTCAATCCAAACTCACTGCATCTCCTTTCCAAGAAAACTCCTCTAGATTTCAGGAAGCCTCCGGATTGCTTTGTTTGGATGTACCGACAAATATTACAAACCATTCGAAAGAAGGATAGAGGGAGTTTAGGTTGTTTTATCAGCGCAAAAGGAGGGAAAGCGCCGTTACGCGTCGATTTGAGAGATTTATCCGACACTTCTGGAAGCAGCGCTCTCGACGCGCGTAATGGATCGATAGTACGAACTTTTGGGAGTGTAAAGAAGCTCCTCTAGACACCGCGAAAGCGCTATTTTTGGTGGAATAAAAGCTCGTTCGAGAGAATTCATTAGTTATATAGTGTTAGACACTGTTCCAGACCGACGTGCGCTGTGATGGATGGAGCAGTTCTTTTGATATCGATGCTGGTGTTGGTTTTCTCTGGAGATGTTTGGAGCGCGTCGTATCCTCAGCGGTATAACCTGTACGCAGGGACCCAAACTCAGACTCAGCCTTTAAACGGGGCGAGAGCATCGAGCAGACACAGGTATGACATTTTCATTTCAGACACTAATATGATAATATTTTAATATGAAAAGTAATAGGGAAAAATAATGAAATACGATAGATAGAGTAGGGTCCAATTCTCACTATTGTAACTAACTATTAACTACGACTTTTGGCTCAGTAAACTCGTAGTTACTGCTTATTATTGGTTAGTTAGGTAGTTGTTATGTTTAGGTATTGGGTTGGATTAAGGGAAATAGAATATGGCATTAATATGTGCTTTATATGTACTAACAGCCAATATCCTAGAAATGGGCATGCTAATAAGCAACTAGTTGAGAATTGGACCCTAAACTAAAATGTTACAGGCATGGTATTACCTTATGATGAGACCCATCTTTAAGATCATCACCTTTAGATAGATGTTCAACTAGATAAGACAAATCAAAATTTGCATTGCACAGAGATGACAGTTCACAGACAGACAAAAAGTTGTATAAGTCCCTTTCAGGACAGTTACAGATGTTATGCATTTTTCTGTAATCCATTTATTGAGGGGAAACATAACCTGAGGGGACTTTAAAAAGCAAATGTGCTTTTAAATGTGTGGCACAGATGACTACATGAAAGAAAAAGCCTCCCTTTATCCTACAGTGAAACGACAGGAGGTGCATTGCTGTCCATCCGAACAGCTAATTTTCACTTATACTGAATGCAAAGTTCGGCTTAAAAGCACGTTTTGTGGGACCCCTGTGATTTCCAAAGCTTTTCAGCAGGTTATACATATCACCACCCTGGTTATAATTACACTAAACGCACCTTCCTTCACTTCTTTATCTGTCAATCAGGTGCTTCTACAATGCAATGCTCACACTCAGCCACACACACCCACTCTGACATTGTTGTTTTGTCTGTGATTGTTGGGGTGTGAACGGGAGAGGTTGTCCCAGCTCCTACGTGCAGACCAGGGCTTCCCCCTTCATCTGACGCAATGCTTTCTTAAGGGTGGATGGACACTTAGGCCATATGCTGATGGTCAGAGCTAGGAGGCATGGATTATGGCCTCAAATCCATCTAATAAAGACCAGTCATAGAAGTTATTAGTATACAGCTATTTTAGTCCATCTAAAGTTTGGACTTATGAATAGCTCTCAAATAGTCAGAGTAGTAGTGAGGTAGTAAGGGTGATGTCTATGATGTGAGAACCCCCAGTGCCAGTGGGATGAAGTATGCAGTGAAGCCAACTTGAGAAATCTGAGTCGAGTTACTGGGGATTAGCAGCCTGTTTGAACTTTTAGTTACAACAGATGTTAAAAGCAATCTCCGTTTTGTGTATTTATTTTATGGAAAGTGAAAAAGTAGTAGGGAGGGGGAAAGTGTGAGACTGAAATAAAGGGAAGAAGTTGTTCTTTTTCGCTTAGTGTGGAGAACTCATCTTCTCTCTTGTGGCTTTTTCTCCTTTAGTCTTCTAAATGAATGGATTGATAGATTTTGACTCGTGTTGCTTTGCATCAAATGCGCATTTCCAGGGAAAACCGCAGCCCCTAATCAAATTTATCAAGGAATGTGTGCCTCAAATTTAGCAGCAATTTTATGCTAAAAGATACTGAAAGATGAACTTCGCAAGAACTGGATCTGCAGCTGCCAAATATTTGCGTGTTGGAATACATGTCCTAATATGATTTTTTTGTGGTGTGTTTATCTACAAAATCCAGCACTTTAAGCGTCTTTGAAAATCTAGCAAAATATGTGAACATATGAAAAGGAAATGCTGGTTCATATTCAGAAAATATGATACTGAAATGCTCCAGTGTGTCAAATCTTATTGGAGCTCGCCTTTTCAGCAAAGTTTTGATCTGGATCTATTGTTGGTCTGGATCATGGAGGGTGCGGTCTTGACTCCAACTATGATCTTCAGGTGATCTTGTATAGTTATTTTTATCCATTGTGGATTTTATCATCCCTGATTCATGTGTACATCATTATTTGAGCATGCTATTAGCTCTTTAGCCAGCTAGATTACCTAACATGGCTACTGGATACTTATCTTATATTTGTTAACAGTACTGCTTTTTATAACTAAATTCAATTTAAGTTGTAATTTCACAAAAATCACAGTTTCAAAAATGAGTCAATTTTGAAATTAAACTCACTCACAACTTGAACTTTGTGCGCTTGCATCTAAAAGGGAATGGCAGAAGCTAATCAGCTTTGAACGTAATCTCATTTTCAACTCATATTTTGCATACCAACATTTAAGTAGCATGTACTTTAAGTGAATTATCTTACGTCAAATCTCACATTTTAGTGTGAGGATGTTGCCTTGCAGTGCTGAATGTATGCTTTAGCGAACAGTGTTGTGAGACATGAACTTTAAACTTGTTCTATCAACCTGTGAGTTTAAGAGAATTAAATAAAAAATATTTCTTGTGTCTGTAGACAGAGACATAAAATGCTTTGGGTTGTGCTGTGGTGTCACATACAGCTATAAAATTGAGCCCTTTTCTGCCAAACCAGAAGTCAAAAGTCCAAGCCTAAATGTTGTGTCGACTGCTATTCAGGAAATCATGCTGGACAAGCTTTGATGAATGCCCTGAAGACTGGACGCCCATGTTCAAGTTTGCCATCTTTCATTTATTTCTTAAAAACATTTATGCTGACAGACAAACAGACAGAGCTGGCATGCAATTCTTCAGAGGGTGACTATTAAACTGGATGGTATCAGATAAAAAATGGCATAGTCTTGGACTGGCTCTATTATATGTGACTTATTAGGAATAGTTTACCTCTACTGAGGGTAAGGTCCAGTGAATGGTAATTCCTCAATAACATGCCCTTACGCAATCTGTGCAGAAAAGTCAAAATTGGACCAGCCATCATTCATAAATTTCTACACCCTCTGCAGGTTCATTTAGAGTACTTATTAAAAGGCTGAATTTCACAAGTCACCCCAAAATGAAAAAATGGAAAAAAGGCATAATGAAAATTTAATTTTTTATTTATGTATTTATTAATTTATTATTTATTTATGTATTTATTATTACTATTATTTTTATTTGTTTATTTATTTAGATTTATTTAGATTTGCATTAATGAGAATTTGGAAGAGGAAACTATAATGAAAATGTCAATGCAAAAAAATCTTATTTGTCTCAAAAAATATTATATTTATTTTCTTTATACAAAATGTAATTTCTTAACCTGGATATTTCTCATATTTCTCACCACAAAGCATGTGCACACTACCTAATGGAAGTTGTACCATGCAATCTTCTCAGGTTACAACTGTAACCCTGGTTCCCTGAAGAGGGAACGAAACGCTGCGTCCGGACGCTGTGGGAACGCCCCTGTGTGATTGTGTCATGAAGTGCCTATGAAATCTGTACAATGGCGTGACGGAACGTCATGGAACGTCAGGAAGCTATAAAGCACCCCTGAAAACAGACCGCTCTAGCTTCTGAATAGCCAAAGCAAGTTGATCACAGGCATGCAGGGAGTATGGCAGGGGGACGTAGCGTCTCGTTCCCTCTTCAGGGAACCAGGGTTACAGTCATAACCTGAGTCGTACCTTTTAAGGGAACTCGAGCTGCGTCGAGGCACTGTGGGAACACTATACCCACGACGCCATAGTAACAAGTTCCTGTCCGTCGCGTGAAATCTCTGCGCACACCAAGACGAAAACACCTGCACCTGGAGTGGAGCCTAAGTCAAGGTCAAAAACCTCACTAATGTGTGTGGCGAGGCAACCTCCTGCCACATCAGAAACATATTGGAGGGAAACTCCTGACAATAATGTTTTAGAAGCAGCCATACTCCTAGTTTCTTGGTCTGACGCCTCACAGTGCCACGAAGGAAACGTTATAAGAGGGTGTCTCCCCAAAAATACACCACTTAAAGGGACAGGGTAAGCAGGTAAGGCCATGTACACCTTTAGTGTGGAGGGGGATAGACCTGCGGAGAAATGCTCCTGCAGGAACTCCAGCACTGCAACCACAGGGCAGATAACTGAGTCCAGCTGGTGCTCTCTGCACCAGGAAGTGAACAATATGCACTTCAAGGTGTAGAGTTTCCTTGTGGAGGGAGCTCTGGAGTGGGGGATGGTCTTAACAACCTCAGTTGAGACACCTGAACTTATGAGCTGGACCCCCTCAGAGGCCAAGCCCAAAGTTTCCACAATTTGTGACCTCAGACCCCCCTGATGGTTGATGTTAGAGACCACAGTTGTGTTGTCCGTGCGGACAAGCACATTATGGCCCCTCAGGTCTGGTAGGATGCGTTTGAGAGCTAAAAACACAACCATAATTTCTAGACGATTTATGTGCTAAGAAAGTAGATAGTCCTGCCACAGACCATGTGCCGAGCGACCACTCATGATGGCCAAGCATCTGTTGTTAGAATTACGCAACGACAAGAAGTCCCCAACACTGGGCCTTGGGCGAGGAACCATTGTTTCTTCAATATGACTAAGGCATGTAGGCATCACCGCGTGAACTTGATCATGTGAAAAAGATGTCCCCTCGAAGAAAACCCCTTGGTTCTGCGCCACCACTGCAGGGGTCTCATGTACAGGAGGCCAAAAGTTATTATGTTGGACACAGCTGCCATGAGACCCAACAGTCAGTGACTGGCCTAGTTTTACCTAGGCCGAAGGGAAGAACCCGATATTGGTACATTTCGCCCCCAAAGGTGAACCTCAGGGACTTCCTGTGAAGAGGACGGATGGCTACATGGAAGGACACGTCTCGACCAATACCAGGGACAAACACACGATCCAAAGCTGTTTGCTCGCCATTATACTCCTGTCTAGATTATATATATATATATATATATATATATATATATATATTAGGGCCGGGACTTTAACGCGTTAATTAAGATTAATTAATTACAGACTTTAACACGTTAATTAACACAAAAAATTATTTTAATCGCACTTATTTTTGCACCGCGGAACGTTTCTCACTGGATGATTTTTGGCAGACCGATTATACTGGAGCACCAACTAGCGTTCATGATCTGATGAAGAAGCTGACGGGATCGCGCTTCATAGACATGTTCATAGATTGCCTAGATCGCTTTGGTTGGCCCTGTTTATGGGACATTTTGTTATAAAAAACGAACTTTGTTGTGAGATGTGTCTTTAATGTGTTCAGTTCGGGACAGCTCAGTGTGTGTGTGTGACCGAGAGTGAGCGAGTGCGCTTGTCAAAGGCGCGCGCGCCCCTTTGTTGTTGTTCACTGCGAAGCAGCGGATGAGTGTGTGTGAGAGTAATACGGTGATCCGTGCAGGTAGCTAGCTATGTGCGGTGTATTTCAGTGCAGTCAGTCAAATAAAGCACCTAAACTCTTCTGCAAGACGGCCTCGTTGTCCTTTTATATGCTACCATCACACCAAACAGCGTGAAGTTTAGGGAGTTAACCCCGGGAGGAGAAGACGAATCTCCCTTGTGTCTCCCAACCACGGTTAGGAGACAGAAGCAGGAAAGGTTAACACAAATTGCACTGGTCTGCTGGACTTGGTTGAACAAAAATAAACAATATGTTGTTGCTTATGTTCTCTTACGAGAGTATCTCTCGTACTGCGTAATATCTTACGCTAAGGGGAAAACTCTTTTCCACGAGATATTGAAGCCAAAAATTATCCTTAATTTTTTACTAATGTAAAACGCTTTGCAGCAGCAAGCAGACCTAGGCGAGACAGCTCGCGCGCCTATTGGCTGCTCTGCGGCAATAGCAGCAGCCTATCGAGAGAGGCTCTGCGTGACGTCACGACGAATGGGGGCCCTTCGCGCCCATATCGTCACGTCCCGCCAGAAAGGGCGTGGTCTCGCCCTATATCTAGGCTCGATAGCTGCTCTTACGTTGATTTTCATCTCTTCAGCGAAGCCTCACGCATCGCTGGATCCAGAGTGAGAAGCCGCGCCGTCGACCTGTAGCCTTCAGCGGGACGTGCCATTGAGTCTGGAGTCGCTGGCCTCGCCGCCTTCAGCCGCCGTACCTGCTGTGCTTTCCGGCGTTATATCCTTTCCTCTGCATAGAGTGTGTGTGTGTGTTTGCATATCTGCTTTTTTCCCACCCCCTCTAAAAGAGCGGCGTCTTTTTAAAGATGCCTTCCTGCGGTTCTTGCCGAGCCCCACTCAGCGACGAGGACCGACATGTCATCTGCGTGTCCTGCCTGGGTGAGGATCACGCGATGCCATCACTGCGAACGTTTGCCTATGGTGACTCTGCGGACTCGCCTGGCTTCGTTCTCCGAGCCCGTATCCCAGCCTGCCGTGACGCCGCGTCGCAAGAAGCGCCGCGCCCAGCGCGCTCCCTAGCTATCTCCAGCCCGCCAAAGCTCGCCGGTTCGCCCGCCAGCTTCGCCGGCTTCGCTCGAGTCGCTCACCGACGGACAGCGGCCGCCGTCCGCCGCCGCGTCCGCCATCGAGTTGGACGACAACACCGAGGCGTGTTCTCTCTTGGCTTCGGATAGCGAGGATTGGGCGAGCTCTGTGGACCTCCCCTCCGCTAACGCTCCCCGCCAACCCTCTGGGAAGAGAGCCGGCATTGAGTCTGAGCTGATGCGTCTGCTCACCAAGGCCGTAGAAAGCATCGGCCTCGATTGGGAGGCACCCACGCTGCCGCCGCGCAACAGATTAGACGGGCGCTTTCTCGGCAAAGACGAGGCTCCGTCAAAATCTAGGCCCGCGCCCTTCCTCCCGGAACTTCACGAGGAGGTTGCAAAGTCGTGGAAGGCCCCCTTTTCCGCCAGGATGCGTACCTCTACCTCCGCGGCATTCTCCGCTGTCGACGGTGCGGGAAGTAGAGGCTACCTCGCCATTCCTCCGGTGGAGACGGCTGTCGCGTCGCATCTCTGCCCGCCCTCTGCGGGACGGCGGGTTAAGACGACGCTCCCGTCCAAAGCCTGCCGAGTGACATCATCGCTGCACGGACGCGCTTACACCGCCGCCGGACAAGCAGTCTCAGCGCTGCACACGATGTCTATTCTGCAGATCTACCAGGCAGACCTCCTTCTCAAGCTGGACGAGGAGGGACCCGGTGCTATCTGTGTGGCGGACCTGAGGAGCGCTACGGACCTCGCTCTACGCGCTTCTAAAGCCGCTGCGCAAGCCATGGGGCGGAACATGGCCTCTCTCGCCGTCGCCGAGAGACACTTATGGTTGACGCTGTCCGAGATGACGGAAGCCGAGCGCTCTGTGTTCCTCGACGCGCCCATTTCCCCGGAGGGCCTATTCGGAACGGCCGTCAAGGACTTCGCGGACAGGTTTGTTGAGGTGCAGAAGACTTCTCAGGCTATGAAGCACTTCCTGCCGAAGCGCTCGAGCTCCGCTACAGGCCGCACCAAGCCGCCTGCTCGCAGCTCTCAGCCCCAGCCTGCACCGCCCTCCGCCGCCGCCCGCCTCACAGCGCCGCCAGGCCCGGGATCAGAGACCGCGGTCTCGCTCCGCCGGACGCCGCCCCCCTCACCGCGGGCCCCGGCCGAGGATTGAGATCAAGCCCGAGGCCCCAAAGTCTTCCTAGCCGCTCTAGGAAAACGACGGTGTTCAGATCCCGCTGCGGCCGGATTTCCACCAAAACTTCTCGCTCGTTCAGCCCCATGCGTTGTGACTGTACCAGTGTATTTTGCAGTGAAGCAGCCGGTGTCTCAGCCCGCTTGCCTGCACACAAAAGCTGTTTTTACGGCTACCCAGATAAATCCAATAAAGAGTGTATTTTCTGGTGTTCCGGCCTCGGCCGATGGTGTTATGAGTGTTGTAAGAATGCCCACCGCCCAGTGCCCATTCCCACACCCAGACACAGCCCGCCACGGTGCAGGGCTCGCACAAATAAAATCGACTCCGGTCGATTGTGCAAACACTGTAGTGAACGCGCCCATATCCCCATGCCCGCTTACACTACACGCTGCGTGTCCCTCGGTTTCTGTAAAAACGAAACCAACACACATTCAGTCGGCCCTAAACGACAGTGTTTTCAGTGTAGCAAATGTGCCCGTGGTCCCGCGCCCACATTTCCTCACAGACACGCCGAATCCCACGGGATTCGCCCCGCTCTCTCTCTCGGCGCTACCCGCCTCAGAGGAGATGAGCGCGGCCAGGCTGCCCGCTGTGATCAGCGCGCCCCCCGCCTCGAACGCCGTAAACACGGCGCTGTGTTCCCAGCACACGCGGGCTCTTGTGCCGCCGCTTTCCCGCGGCCAGAGCCCAGATTTCATTCTGCCCCTAGCTATTCACGCGGATGCGTGGTCAAGGCTTCCCGGGGTATCAGAGTGGGTGATGAACACTATAAAAAGAGGCTATTCGCTACAATTCGCTCGACGCCCTCGCCGCTACGCGGCGCGCGTCGAAACTACGGTGAAAAGCGAATAGCGAAACTTCTGAGAAAGGGGGCTATAGAACCTTTATCTCAGGCTCAGAGCGAAGGGGGCTTATACAGCAGATATTTTCTGGTACCGAAGAAAGATGGTGGGCTCAGACCCATTCTAGATCTGAGGCTGCTGAACAGAGCGCTCGTGAAACGCCAGTTCAGGATGCTTACGACCAGGAAAATCCTCGCGCAAGTGCGCCAAGGAGACTGGTTCATGTCAATAGATCTGAAAGACGCGTATTTCCAAATACAAATAGCGTCCCATCACAGGCGATTCTTGAGATTCGCCTTCGAGGGCCAGGCATATCAATACACAGTCCTGCCATTCGGCCTGTCCCTAGCACCCCGTACGTTCACGAAGTGCATGGACGCGGCCCTCGCTCCCCTGAGACTTCGGGGCATGCGAGTTTTGAATTACTTGGACGATTGGCTGATTCTAGCTCGTTCACGAACGGAGCTCTTAGAACACAGGGCCGCATTACTCGAGCACCTCGAGGAGCTGGGCCTTACAGTCAATTGGGCGAAAAGCTCACTGCTCCCCAGTCGGAGGATTTCCTTTCTGGGAACAGTGTTAGACTCGCTATCCATGACGGCACGCCTGTCACCAGAGCGCGGATTGAATATCCAGCACGTCGCGAAATCCTTCCGCCACGGCTCTATAGTCCCGCTCAGAAGGTTTCAGAAAATGCTGGGTCTCATGGCCTCAGCAGCCTCTGTACTCCAGTTGGGCCTGCTCCGCATGCGCCCACTGCAGCTATGGCTAAAAGCACGAGTTCCCCCCAGGGCATGGACCGCAGGTCTGTTTCGCCTCAGGGTCGACCATCAGTGCATTTCGGCTCTGAAACCATGGAAAGCGACCGACTGGTATCAGTCGGGCGTGAGTCTAGGGATCCCCTCAAGTGTGAAGGTGGTGTCTACGGACGCCTCCACTTCGGGGTGGGGAGCGCTGCTCGAGGGCAGACCGCTGGCTGGCCTGTGGTCAGTGCGGGAGAAGCTCCTACACATAAACTGCTTGGAATTGATAGCAGTCGACAAAGCGCTAAGGCGCTTCTGTCCCCGGATAACAGGCCACCACGTATTGGTCCGGTCGGACAACATGTCAGTGGTGGCATACATAAATCGCCAGGGCGGCGTCAGGTCCCGAAACCTTTACAGGCTGACGGAACGCCTCCTGGTCTGGGCTCAGCACAACCTGCTCTCGCTGAGAGCGGCGCATGTGCCTGGTCACCTAAATGTGGGACCAGACAGGCTGTCCAGAAACAACGTTCCAGCAGGAGAATGGTCTCTGCACCCGCAGACGATCCAGCTGCTGTGGGAAACGTTTGGCAGAGCGCAGGTGGACCTGTTCGCGTCCCAAGAAAAAAGCTCACTGCCCGAGATTCTTCTCGAAAAGCCGGGACGCGCTGGCCCATGTCTGGCCCCGCCGCCCCCTTTATGCTTTTCCCCCTGTCTCACTCCTGCCTCAGGTGTTGGAGCGAATCAGGAGGGAGGGATGCCCAGTGCTACTCATAGCTCCGCTCTGGACAAACCAGTCGTGGTTCCCTGTCCTGATGCAGCTGACCAGCGCTGCTCCATGGCCGTTACCGCTGAGGAGAGACCTCCTCTCTCAGGCGGAAGGCTCGATTTGGCATCCTCGCCCGGATCTGTGGTCCCTGCACGCATGGGCCATCAACGGGTACCCGCTGACCTCCCAGAGGGAGTGCTAAACACGATCGCGCAGGCTAGAGCCCCGTCTACCAGACGGCTCTACTCCTCGAAGTGGTCTGTGTTCTCTGCCTGGTGTCAAGCGCAGGGCTTTTCACCTGTAGACTGCGGGGTTACGGAAGTGCTTTCCTTCCTTCAGGAGCTACTGGATAAGGGCAGGTCCCCTTCCACGCTCAAAGTATACGTGGCGGCCATAGCAACGTTTGCAAAACCGGTGTCTGGCCAGTCACTAGGAAAGAGCGACTTAGTCGTGCGTTTCCTTAGAGGAGCTCGGAGGCTAAACCCTCCCAGGCCCCCTTCAGTCCCGACATGGGACCTTTCCACGGTCTTGGAGGCCATGAAAGGCGCCCCATTCAAGCCAATCCAGTCGTCAGACATGAAACACTTGTCTTTCAAGACAGCGTTTCTTATGGCTCTCGCTTCAGTGAAGCGCGTAGGGGACTTGCAAGCGCTCTCAGTAAGCGCGTCATGCATGGAGTTTGGACCTAACGACTCTAAGGTCATACTCAAACCAAAGCACGGTTACGTGCCGAAATCCCTCAACACACCGTTCAGGGCCCAGGTGATTTCCCTGTCTGCCCTTCCGGTTCTCAATGAGGAGAAGGACGCGAGTCTCCTTTGCCCTGTTAGGGCACTAAGGGCTTATGTGTCCCGCTCGTCTGGTTTCAGACAGACTGAGCAGCTTTTTGTTTCGTTTGGCGGCCGTACTAAGGGACTTGCCGCGTCGAAACAGAGCTTATCCAGATGGATAGTTGGTGCCATAGCGCAGGCTTACACTTCTAAGGGCCTTCAGTGCCCTTTGGGTGTTAGAGCGCACTCCACGAGAGGCATGGCCTCCTCGTGGGCATGGTCTAGCGGGGTTACCCTGCAAGATATTTGTATGGCCGCGGGCTGGGCCTCGCCGTCTACATTTATAAAATACTATAATCTGGAGGTCCCCGCCTTACAAGCTAAGCTTTTGGCGGTATAGAATTCAGTGCTATCTGCCCGCTGTGCGGCTCGGATACTGAGTTTGGCCTGCGTATCGCTCACTGACCGGTACAGCAGCTCATTTAAAAATTGACACACTTGTGGCCACCCAGTTCAGGCTGAATGTTCACCCTGACGGTTTGGTTATTGTCATATGATTGGCCCCTTTCGGAGGCTATTTACAGGGAATGATGCTTCTAGCCTCTCTTCTCTCACTCTCTGTGAGTTTATGGTGATTATGCACTATATGCGCCCCGGGCTTCGGCCCCTGGGTCTTTGGTGTTGGATCCCTACCAGCACGGCGTGTTGCATTGTGTTCCCCATAGCGTAAGATATTACGCAGTACGAGAGATACTCTCGTAAGAGAACGTACTCGGTTACTAACGTAACCTCGGTTCTCTCTAGAGAGGGAACGAGTACTGCGTATCTTGCCGTGCTTGGAATACGCTCTGGTTCGCTTCGGCGATGAAAACCAACGTAAGACGTAAGAGCAGCTATCGAGCCTAGATATAGGGCGAGACCACGCCCTTTCTGGCGGGACGTGACGATATGGGCGCGAAGGGCCCCCATTCGTCGTGACGTCACGCAGAGCCTCTCTCGATAGGCTGCTGCTATTGCCGCAGAGCAGCCAATAGGCGCGCGAGCTGTCTCGCCTAGGTCTGCTTGCTGCTGCAAAGCGTTTTACATTAGTAAAAAATTAAGGATAATTTTTGGCTTCAATATCTCGTGGAAAAGAGTTTTCCCCTTAGCGTAAGATATTACGCAGTACTCGTTCCCTCTCTAGAGAGAACCGAGGTTACGTTAGTAACCGAGTACGTTTTCAGTCATTATTTATATTCATTATTAGTCAGTATACTAAAAATCCATGTGAAAAAAATTACTTCTCACTGTTCTCAGGTCAATTATTTATGCGATTAAAATGCGATTAATTTCGATTAATTAATTACAAAGCCTCTAATTAATTAGATTAATTTTTTTAATCGAGTCCCGGCCCTAATATATATATATATATATATATATATATATATATATATATATATATATATATATATATATATATATATATATATATATATATATATATATATTATATGCTTGTGGACAAACAACAATAAATAGACAGAGACCGATTCACACAGAACGCTTGCTGAAGGCACAGAAGTCTGTTTTCAGGGGTGCTTTATATTTTCCTGGTCTATGACGTCACATGACGTTCCGTCACACGATTGAAATCATGACTGATTTCATAGGTGCTTCATGACGCAATCACGCTGGGGCGTTCCCACAGCTTCTCGACGCAGCTCGAGTTTCCTTGAAAGGAAACTACATCAGACAGTCTGTAGGCGTCCCGTCTAAAGATGGTACTATGGTCAGTCAGGTCCAGTTATCAGTTTGCCCTCTGTAAAGGGACGGTGTTCAAAGCTCCGTTGATATCACTATTCCCAAATGGCTGATTAGATACAGACAGAAGTAAAGATCCCTCTCAACAGGATAATGGAAAAGTGGTTTTCGTTTGATCTATTTTTGTAACATAGCAGACTAATAGGGGCTTTAAATGAAAGACTGTTCATTAGCCATTTTATGAGTTTCATCATTTGGGCTTTTATTTTGTAAGATCCAATTTAAATTTGCCACCCATCTACATTTCAGAAACATTTCTCTTGAAACTCAATTGCCTTTGAATGTGTTCTTCATGTGTACTTCAAAATTCATTGTTCAAGTGCCCATCGTTTCTCTCTTTTTATTCGGTCAAGTCTTATTTGATGCTGTTTCATCCTTAGTATTTTGTAGCTGTTTCTTTTTGCCTTTTGTTCTGGTATGTAAAGAGGGTTTAAGCAAAGCCCTCTGTGAAAGGAAAGTTCTTGGCCCTTGACCTGGGCTTTTTTTGAAGATGTGGCAGTGGTTGTGAAGCCAAGAGCTGCCTGTGACGGTGCCTGTCAGTCTCGGGTCTCATCCAGACCACCCCTCGCCGTCACACACTGACAGGAAGCCCTCGCTCACACAGCGGACCCTTCACACCAGGAGGAACTTCCTGTAGTGGATGATCAGGACTCTGGCATCGTTCTGAAAAAACACCTCTGATATGCAAAGTGCTTCCTGTGAACAAGTATGTGTTTGACAAGGGAAGCAGTTAGTGAATATTAATGGATGTTAAGACATGCCAAAATGTCTGTCATGAAGGATTGTTTCTGGAAAACAAAGCTTGAATGGGATTGTATCATTAGCTTTGCTTTCTGTGAGTGGGTCGGTTTAAAGCTATGATTCCAGTTCAGCTATCTTTATTAACGTCTTGTTTCTAACTATTAGATCTAACAAAAATATGTTATACAAATGTTTTGCTAATGTTCTCATTAAGTTATGAACGCATTAATTTTGAATATTCGTTCAACATTCAAAACGTCCAGTATTTGAAATGTTTTAAAAATGTATTTCTTGGTTGGGCGATTGTTACAGAACACATAAAAGGAACATTCAATGTTATCATTTGCAAGGGAAAATTATAGGAAACCGTAATGAGAACGTTTAAAAAATGGCTAAAATGTTTCAGAACAAAATTCCATGAATGGTGTATAAATAATGTTTTGTGCTAACATTTTGCAAACATTATTAAAGACAAGACAGTTTTGAACAAACATTCTATTAATGTTACTGGAGGAACATTTATTCATAACTATGAGAGAACCTTGTCAGAATGTTCTAAGAATGTTCCCAGTTAGTTGGGTTGATGGAGTAGTACTGGTAGGCTACAAATGCATAGCCTATCTAAACATTATTTAATAGCTTATTACTGTATATAGCTGACTTGTGATCACAGCAGCTTAACACAAGCAATATCAGACACACTGTCTTTTGTAATCAAGAGAGGATAGAAATATGTATCATGATGCCAGGGTGTTATGGGTAGTTACCAGTTGCTATGCAGTTGCCAAGGTGTTTCGATTGGTTCTTAGCATGTTGCAATGTACTGTTTTTGCCATGGATGTGAATGATATATTTAAGGGTACCAATTATGCAAACTTCTCTTTTACATGGTGTTTGAACATAAATGTGTGTCAGCAGTGTGTGTACACAACCACCCTAAAATGGTAAAAATCCACCCACTCCTTTTTTTTAAATCCCCGTAAATCATAGCAGTGTCTCAGAACAAGCCGTTTGCAGATTGTGACGTCACATATGCTTAGGCCCCGCCCACGACTGCTGACGGACTCGGCCCTATTAGCATAGACCCCACCCTGAGTGAGCTTTACACTGTCCGCCATGTTTATCTCCTCTCCAGAGCATTTAACAGCAGCATTCAAGTAAGAAATGTATTCTTATTAAAGGTACTAGTTATTCAATCAAGGGCAGTGAGGGATTTTCTGTTTTTCTTTTGTTGTTTGATTCATATTAACAGCATATATAACAGTAGGTGCTGCATAATACGCTGCTTTCACTTTAATACACAGATCTAATATACACATGCGATTTCTTTACTTGCTGTTTACGTTCACAGTCATAACCGACTGTGTTTATGTGAACTTAGTGTGTTTTTAATATAACCTTGTGTGTATTTGATAGTTTAAGTGCAGAAAGACATGAAAGAGAACTTAGTTTAATACCCACGAGACGCTTCGTCTGACAGCCAGCTTCTGTGCTTTGGATGTGTGCGCTCAGAAAACCATATGTGACCAGTTACGGAAAGTAGGGACACAAGTCGGTTCTGGGGCATTTTGAGTTATTCATAGATTCTGAAAGTGTAGTCTCCAAGCTTTCCAATGATGTGTAACACGTGGAAATCTGATAATATTTGGAGAAGTTGTGGCCATTTAAAGGTAGGCACTTAAAATAACTAAAAGTTAAGATAACAGCCTCTAAAGATGTGCAGTTCTCACCTCTCTCTGCTGCTGGGAGTGACAATAGGGCTCATTTACATTTTAATGTAGATAAGCCATACCCCCTGTAAAGCTCCCCCTTGTGCTTTACAGCTTTTTTTCTTTCCTGCTAGCTAATAACAATAGGTAGGTATTGGGAAGGTCTAAACAGACTAAACATGAGATAACGTGTAGCCTACGTGTTCTTAGAATGAACACAAAACGACAATCTTTAATGTTTATGGAAACTCACCCCCAGGACCGGCGAATGCACTTCTGCGCTCAAGGTGAAAAACAATTGTGCTGCCCCTCTATTTGCAACGTATACCAGCAACAACACACAAAGACCAATATGCCATACATATAACGCAAAACCAGCAACAACACACAAAGACCAATATGCCATATACATATAATGCAAAACCAGCAACAACACAGGCCTACAGATAACGCAAATAGTGCGCAACGCGTGTGTGCCCAAAATGTCACATTTATCAATATTAAAGTTTATGCAGGAGGCAAATGCCTGCTGGCATTTTTCTTTAAGCAGTCATGACAGGAATTTTCCAAATAATCACATTTCACCTCCTCAAATTACTGTTGCAAATCTCTTTACATCACTTTCTTATGTGCGTATACACACACAAATGAAATGTCCGCAAGCACATTATATCATCAGCAGGTTCAGCATCTTAAATAACGACTAAAGAGCAAATGAAGCTTAAATTACGTTTCAGAAATGCGCACGGCAGGCCTTCATCGCAGCAAAGGTCTTTACTGCATCCTCCATTTCGATTCTCTGTGCCACTTCATGTTCTATGGAGATTGTTGCCAGTCATTAAGTCTGTTCCCTGTTCACAAAACGTTCCCATTCAAAGCAATCGGGATGTCACATATGAAACAGCCAGCCACCGTTGTCAGCGAGCCGAGCCGTCGTATTCAAGCACTGCGCCCGATACCTCCGGTTCAGTTTCCCGAGCCCACAAAGTGCGGCGAAAACATTTTCGATGTAACTCCCACGGTTCAGCTTGTCTGCGACAATCTTTGCGGCGTCCATCTTCACTGAATTTTGATATCAGATAGAGCAGGAGCAGAGCGCTGCATAATAAGTAGCCACGCTGTTGGGGGCGGGGGCAAAAGCGCCCGGCGGCTATTCAGTATGGAAATACACACAGACAATGACACGCCCCTACTGCATGATAGAATCCCCGAAAAACAAGCCGATTTCAACCTCAAAATGTAAGCTTTTAAATATACCAATACTGTTATCTCAAACATGGAGAGGCTTCTTCATGATCTCAACTAACAGATTCTGCAAAAAAGCGTAAATCACAAATTTTGAAAAAAACAAACGCTTCTTTCTCATTTTGCTTGCAAGTTGTGCTGCCGACTTGTGTCCCTGGTTTCTGTAACGGGTCACATATATCAGACGTTTAGACTGGTATGGCTTTAAAACGCATGCAGATGATAAACTTTCATGATGATGAAGAACTGATAATGATAATGATAGAGATGATAATCTAAATCAAACAGATGTTTTGGTTTTTGGCAGAGTATCGGAGGCATGAGCTGTAAAGGCTTCACCCTCTTCTAGAAAGCCTGAGACTTATATTACATCTTGTATAAGGGGGCATAATAGGTCCCCTTTTAACCATGGTGCTTGGTGGTTGCTTGCCCAAGTCAAAAAAGTCCATATATAAGTCCGGCCTAGCTGGTTTCACAGAGAGAGCTTAGATTAAGCCAGGATTATACAGGCTTTAGTTAAATTAGGACCAGTGGCGTAGCGAACGTGGATTTGCGCTATGCCACTGATTAGGACATTTAAGTAGCTTTTATAAACGTGCTTATTAAAACAACATTATTGGTGTGCATCTTGAGACAAAACAATGGCACTGATATATCAGTGCAAGTTGCTTTCAGTTAAGACAGCTCAAACATGCCTTTTAGTCTGGGATAGGATCAAGCCTTGACTGTAAAACCCGGAATATATGATATTCTGGTCCCTAGATATAACTTTCGCCAACTTCAAGAGTATTGGTCTGCCAGGTGAAAATAGTAAATCTGCCAAGAAATGTGATAAAGCACCTCTACTCAACAAGCTGCTCATATTCAGATATATGTCCATTGTGGGATAACGGTGCGGGATGCGTCATGCACCAAAGTTTAATACTACACTGCAGAAAAACCTATTCTAAATTATTGTTTTTTTACCTGATATATCTAGTAGCCTATATTTTTTTCTTTTATCTAGTATATTTTAGTCTTATTGTAAATATCTAAAAATCCTTGAAACAACATCAAGTGCAACAACATCACATGTTTTAAGTGCAAACAAGTTATACTTATTAAAGATACACTACTGGTCAAAAGGTTTGGGTCAGTACGATTTTTTTTTTAAAAACAAATGTAACTTTCATTCAGCATGGGTCCATTAAAAGTGACAGTAAATATATTTGTCACAAAATTTCTGATAATTTTTTTTCAAATAAAGATACATTTCCGTTGACCAAAGCATCATGAAGAAATGTGTCAGTGTTTCCACAATAAATATTAAACAACACCTGAATTATTTCTGAAGGATCATGTGACACTGAATACTACGGAGCCCCTAAAGGGAATGAAAATGGGAGGGAAAACATATATTTAAATTTCTTGTGCCTTCTCTGGCAAAAGTTTTGCGTTCCCTCACAAACTTTTCATTTCCTCACTTTGCGTTCAATTGCAAAGAGACTCAAAATAACTTAACAGAAGGTTTCTGACGTCACAAACTACCTTGTAACCAATCAGGTCAACGTGTGATCATCAAACGAGTGGATCTCTGAGCTGGTGTGAGTGAGTGGCGGCGGGGCTAATTTGCATATTCATAGACCGCATATAATAAACGAGGCAAGTGTGTAGAGTTACATTCAAGGCATGAAAAAAAATTCAAGGAAAAAACGTTTAGGAAAGGTCCAACATGCTGTTTGAAATGTGTCAATAATAATGAAGTTAGCTAGCCCTGAAATGTGAATGCATCTCATGTTCGAGTGCCCAGAGGATAGATCCAATCCAAGAATGGTGTGAATGTCTAAATGTCTTTAGATAAAGAATCTCTCCTGGCTTGTGTAAGCCTCATCTGGGGTACGTCTGCTCATGTTCCTTCTCCTCTTGCTTTAGTGTAGTTCCAAGCTGAGATGCCACAGATGTGCTGCTGCGGTCAAACCCCTGCAGAAACCGCTTTCCTGTAACGGGAGCAAGTTACAGTATAACCACAAGGAAACATTTTTCCCACGAGCTTGCCCTTCCAGCATCAAATATGTGGCTCGTTTGCTAAAAGAGTGCCCTGACATTTACTAGTGCATTAGCCTACTTATAAGGGTAATCTCAACAGTGCGGCTTATCTGGAAATCAGAATGAGAAATAAAATTGGATGTGAACACCGAGAATATCTAAATATTGTCCCGAGCAGATAAGAGTGGGGTTAATAGGACAACTGTTAGTGGTGGTGTTGGATGTTGTGGAGGCTGAAATCTCGTTGCTTATTCTGGCACAGTGTGTGATTTTTTTTTTCCGACCTCTGCTTTATTTCAGGAGGTCATGAAAAAAGCATTTAGCTCCAGATATTTAATACATTCTGGAAGATTTGAGTCGCAAAAGGATCTCGTAGACATCCGTCTTCTTTGTGTACTCCGAATCAAATAAAGCCTGACTTTTTCTTTAAGTGTTCTCTTAAGTGTTTTTTTATAACTTCTCATGCTTTCTTTATCCCAACTTAATATGCGCAGACTCTGCTCTTCAAGATAAGCTCTTTCAATGTATAGTTTTCTGAAAAGTAGCATTGTCATGTGACCTACTATACAAGCCACATCAGTGTTACGCACTATTAACGAAGATATAAACGATTTCCTGTGGCCTTACATGACAGTATATTTAAT
This sequence comes from Chrosomus eos, assembly GCA_036326025.1. Taxonomy (NCBI): domain Eukaryota; kingdom Metazoa; phylum Chordata; class Actinopteri; order Cypriniformes; family Leuciscidae; genus Chrosomus; species Chrosomus eos. The sequence continues at coordinate 26,572,786 of CM070832.1, forward strand.
GTGCAGACGTACAGTATAGATAAATCTTATCTTAAGACAGATTTTATTGGATTTTAATTTATTATTTTGATGTGTACCCACACTATCATTCATACGTTTGGTGTCAGTAAGACTCTTTTTTGAAAGAAATTAATACTTTTATTCAAAAAGTACATTATAAGTTACAGTAAAGACATTTATAATGTTACAAAATATATATATCAAATAAAAAATATTATTTTTAACTTTTGTAATTCGTCAAAGAATCCTGAAAAATATGTATTACAGATTCCACTCAAATATTAAGCAGCACAACCAATTTCAACATTGGTAAAAGTTTAAAATGAGCAAAATCAGTATCAAGTTTTCCACAAAAATATTAATCAGCACAACTGTTTTTAACATTAATAATAAGAAGAAATGTTTCTTGAGCAGCAAACCAGAATATTAGAATGATTTTTGTAGGATCATGTGACACTGAAGACTGGATTAATGATGCTGGAAACTCAGCTTTACATGAATGGAATCAATAACTTTTTAAAATATATATCAAAATAGAAAACTGTGAAACATTGTAGAAACATTGTAAAATGTTAAGTAAATTAAGTAAATGCACCCTTGGCAAGCACAAGACAATTTTTTTAAAAAGAGTGAAAAAAAAAAAAATATGATTATTAATTAATTATTAAATATAAACATGAATATACATATAGTCTGGTTTTATGCTCTATGTGTATATATATATATATATATATATATATACTTCCAAGAAAGTTTTTAGTTTTTATTGTTGCATAAGCGTAGTGTTAGCTAACAGATGAGTTAGCTACTCTTAAATTGCTGTGTTGGAAAGAACTGCTTCACCGTTTGCAAAAACAGCCATAATGAGGGTTGTTTCCACATGATACGGCATGATTGCATTTTGGTGATGTTTGTAAACGGAGGTGGAAACCATTGGCAACAACTGCATGGTGCAAATTCATGTTATGCCTAACAATATCAGTGTTGTGCCTGTGGGTCAGTCTTGATATTGTATCTCTGTATCAGTGTTTTCGTGTGGACACAGTTGGGGTGGAACTGGGAGTGGACACGCGCTTCAGCCCGGTGCCCTCTCGGACAGTCAGACGAGCATGTGTCCCCTCCTAGGGAGAGACAAATAAGCAAGGCTGTAAAAACAGGCAGACCCTGCAGCCACAGCTGCTCTGACCACTTCCTGTTGCAAAGGTCAAAGGTCATGGTGTGCGGTGCACTGCTAGGGCAGCACGCAGGGTCGCTCGGAGGGGAAGATGTGTGGGTAGAGACAGAAAAGAAGGAAGAACTGAAAAAAAGAAAAGCGCATGATGATTGAGCCTTTGTGTGAAGCGCTGGAGCACAGGAAGTGAAAATGGCCAGACTATTAAGTAAAACAAGAGAGAGTTTTATGTCATTTTGTGTTTTTATGGAGTTCAATATCAAAAGAATTCCTTCACTGAGAATCGTATTTTCCCGCTCATCTGTGTTCGCTCTGTCGCACATACACTGTCTCTTTCTTTATTTGTGTAGCTTGATAGTGTGTTTCATTATGCATTCAATCTCAAGTATGCAGAGGCACGATACTGATGGATGTGCAAGTGCATTGTATAATCTCCAAAACCGCAATTATCATTTCTTAAAGGAGTAGTTCACCCACAGATGAAAATTCTGTAATCATTCACTCGCCCTCATGTCAGTCTTAACTTGTTTGCATCTATGGTTCCAAAAAGGACAAAAATAAAACACTATAAAAGTAGTTGGTCACACTTTAGTTTAGGGTCCAATTCTCACTATTAACTAACTATTAACTACGACCTTCACCTCAGTAAACTCCTAATTACTGATTATTAATAGTTAATAAAGTAGTTGTTAAGTTTAGGTATTAAGGATTAAGGATATAGAATATGGTCATGCAGAATAAGGCATTAATATGTGCTTTATAAGTACTAATAAACAGCCAATATCCAAGTTATATGCATGCTAATAAGCAACTAGCTAATAGTGAGAATTGGACCCTAAACTAAAGTGTTACCAAGTCGTTTATATGTCTGGTGTGCTATATACAGTATACCTCCTCTGAAGTCATATCATAGCTTTGTGTGAAAAACAGTTGGAAATTTAAGTTTTTTACTGAAAATCTTCGAATCTGCTTTTTATTATGAATAAAGACACAAATGATTTCAGAGCTACACTGTCAGAAAAAAAGGTACAAAAGCTGTTACTGGGGCAGTACCTCTTGAAAAGGTACACTTTTGTACATAAAGGGTGCATATTGGTACCTTAATGGTACATATTAGCACCTAAAAGGAACATATTAGTACCTAAAAGGAACAAAAGTGTACCTTTTGAAAAGGTACCGCCCCAGTGACCGCTTTGTACCTTTTCAGTGTACAGCAAAAGGGAATATTATCAGAAAAACCCAACCCCGGTTCATTGGAAAAATGCGCCTGTGCTGTGCATTGCATTGCTTTGCTTATTGCACGTTTCGCGACACTTTCAAAGTGAAATGTGCAGTGAGTGGCGCTAAAAGCATGTTTAGTTTTATCCAACTCACAATAACCTGGCAATGTTTTATTATGATAGTTGTTGTATGTATAGCGGAAGCTCCGAAATGAAATGTCCGATTTCATGGAACCTCATGAAAATCTTTATTATTCAATAAGCTGTCACCGTAATCAAAATTTGTCTGAGAGGTGTTTTACTGCCACTAGAATTCATTTCAGCTATAAACTGCAGTGAAATAGATGTAAAGGTTTTTGGAGATTTGGAAAAATGTTGTAGAGACACGTTTTTCCAATGAGCCTGGAAAACTGCTTCTGTGAGGTCTTGAGACCTGATCTTCACACAAAGCTAGCATGCACCATAAGAAGACATGAAATAATGCACATAAGCCATAAGGACTTTTATGGTGTTTTTTTTTTTTCTTTTTTGCCCTTTTTGGAGCTTAACATAAATGCTCACTAAACTGTTCTTGAATTAAAAAGAGAAATGTAAAGATTCTTCAGCCTTTTCGCCCTTGTATTTTCCTCAGATGAGAAATCATGCAAGTTCGGCAAGACATGAGAGTGAGTAAATGACTGGGTAAACTACTTCTTTAAATGTGGAGTCTCATGTAAAGACTGTTACTAGAGGCCGTTGTTGTTGTTGTTCTCGTGACTTTTTCATGAAGCCAAAAGGTGGTTTGGTGGACAGTTCTCTTACGAGAGTATCTCTCGTACTGCGTAATATCTTACGCTATGGGGAAACACTCTTTCCTCGAGATATTGAAGCCAAAAATTATCCTTAATTTTTTTAATCATGCAAAACGCTTTTGCAGCAGCAAGCAGACAAGGGCGAAACAGCTCGCGCGCCCATTGGCTGCCTCGCTGGAAAAGCTGCAGCCTATCGAGTGAAGGCACTGCGTGACGTAATGACGAATGAAGACGCTTCGCGCTCATTTCGTCATGTCCCGCCAGTATAGGCGTGGTCTCACCCTATAAATACCCCTCGATAGCTGTATTTCTCTGATTTTTTCATTCTTCACGCGAAGCTCACGCATCGCGGGATCCAGAGTGAGAAGCCGCGCCGTTGACTTGTAGCCTTCTCAGCGGGACGTGCCATCTTCTGAAGTCGCTGGCCCAGCCGCCTTCAACTGCCGTACCTGCTGCGCTTTCCGGCGTACTATATCCTTTACTCTGTCACTGTGTGTGTGTGTGTTTGCTTACGTGACGCAACACCCATTATATGTTCTAAAAGAGCTGCGTCTTTTTAAAGATGCCTTTCTGTGTGTCCTGCCTGGGTCATGAGCACGCTGCTATCGCGCTCGCGGATGGTGGATGCCCGCACTGCGAACTTCTGCCTATGGCGACTCTGCGGACTCGCCTGGCGTCGTTCTCTGAACCCGCGTCCCAGCCGTCTGTGCCGCGCCGTAAGAAGCGTCGCGCCCAGCGCGCTCCCGAGCCTTCTCCAGCCCGCCAAAGCTCGCCGGTGCGCCCGCCTGCTTCGCCGGCTTCACCTGAGTCGCTCCCGGACGGACAGCGCCCGCCGTCTGCCGCCGCTTCCGTTCCCGAGCTGGACGAGCCTGCCGAGGTATGCTCTCTTGTGGCTTCCGATAGCGAGGATTGGGCGAGCTCTGTGGACCTCCCCCCCGCTGACGTGTCTAGCCAACCCTCTGTGAGGAGACCCGGCATTGAGGCTGAGCTGATGCGTCTGCTCACCCAGGCCGTAGAGAGCATCGGCCTCGAGTGGGAGGCGCCCGCCTTGCCGCCGCGCAACAGACTCGACGGGCGCTTTCTCAAGAAAGACGAAGCCCCGTCTAAGTCTAGGGCCGCCCCCTTCCTCCCTGAGCTCCACGACGAAGTCGCTAAGTCATGGACCGCCCCGTTCTCCGCCAGACTGCGCACTTCCACTTCTGCGGCCTTCACTTCTGTCACCGGCGCGGGAGATAAAGGATATCTCTCCATTCCTCCTGTCGAGGCGGCGGTCGCGTCGCATCTCTGCCCGCCCTCTGCGGGACGGCGCGCGCAGACGACGCTCCCCTCTAAAGCCTGCCGGGTGACTTCATCGCTGCACGGACGTGCTTACACAGCCGCTGGACAGGCGGTCTCAGCGCTGCATACGATGGCGATCTTGCAGATCTACCAGGCCGACCTTCTCCTTAAACTGGACGAGGAAGGCCCGGGTGCGATCAACGTGGCGGATTTACGAGGCGCTACGGACCTTGCTCTACGCGCCGCTAAAGCCGCTGCTCAGGCCATGGGGCGGAATATGGCCTCTCTCGCCGTTGCTGAGAGACATCTGTGGTTGACGCTGTCTGAGATGACGGAAGCTGAGCGCTCTGTATTCCTCGACGCGCCCATTTCCCCTGCGGGCCTCTTCGGATCTGCCGTCAAGGATTTCGCGGACAGATTCTCGGAGGAGCAGAAGACTTCGCAGGCCATGAAGCACTTCCTTCCGAAGCGCTCGAGCTCCGCTGCAGGTCGCTCTAAGCAGCCGTCTGCTCGCAGCTCGCAGCCTCGGCCTGCATCGCCCGCAGCCGCCGCTACACAGCGCCGCCAGGCCCGGGATCAGAGACCGCGCTCTCGCTCTGCTGGACGCCGCCCCGCTCAGCGCGGGCCTCGGCCGAAGATTGAGCTCAAGCCCGAGGCCTCGAAGCTTTCCTAGCCACTCTAAGAAAGCGACGGTGTTCGGAGCCCGCTGCGGCCGGCTCCCCACCGAAAAGATTCGCTCGTTCAGTTCCTTGCGAAGTGACTGTGCCAGTGTATTTAGCAGTGAAGCAGCCGGTGTCTCAGCCCGCTTGCCTGCACAAAAAAGCCGTTTTCATGGCTACCCAGATAAATCCAATAAAGAGTGTATTTTCTGGTATGCCGGCCACGGCCGATGGTGTTATGAGTGTTGTAAGAATGCCCACGCCCCAGTGCCCATTCCCACACCCAGACACAGCCCGCCATGGTGCGAGGCGAGCACACATAAATCTGACTCAGGTCGATTGTGCAAACAATGTAGCGATTGCGCCCATACAATGCCCGCTCACGCTGCATGCCCCGTGTCCCTTGGTTTCTGTAAAAACGAAACCAACACACAATCTATCGGCTCCGGCCGAAAGCGTGCACAGTGCTGTAGATGTGCCCGTAGGTTTGCGCCCACATCCTCCCGCAAGCACGCCGAATCCCACGGGATTCGCCCCGCTCACTCTCGTTATGCGTCCCGCCATAGAGATTGTGAGCGCGGCCAGACTGCCCGCTGTGCCCAGCGCGCCCCCCGCCTCGAACGCTGTAAACACGGCGTCGTGTTCCCAGGGTACCGGGGCTCTCGAGCCGTTGCCAGGTCACGGCCAGAGCCCGGTCTGCATCCTACCCCTAGCTACTCGCGCAGAAGCGTGGTCGAAGCTACCCGGGGTATCAGACTGGGTGCTGAACACTATAAAGAGAGGCTACTCGCTACAATTCGCACGACGTCCACGCCGTTGTACGGCGCCCGTCGAGACTTCGGTGAAAAACGAAGTATCTCATCTACTTCGAGCCGAGATAGCGAAACTACTGAGCAAAGGGGCCATAGAGCCCCTTTCTCAGGCTCAGAGCGAAGGGGGCTTATACAGCAGATATTTTCTGGTACCGAAAAAAGATGGGGGCTTCAGACCCATTCTAGATCTGAGACAGCTGAACAAAGCGCTTGTGAAGCGCCAGTTCAGGATGCTTACGACCAGGAAAATCCTCGCGCAAGTGCGCCAAGGGGACTGGTTTATGTCGATAGATCTGAAAGACGCGTATTTCCAAATACAAATAGCGTCCCATCACAGGCGATTCTTGAGATTCGCGTTCGAGGGCCAGGCTTATCAATACACAGTCCTGCCGTTCGGCCTGTCTTTGGCACCCCGTACATTTACGAAGTGCATGGACGCGGCTCTCGCGCCCCTGAGACTTCAGGGCATGCGAGTTATGAACTACTTGGACGATTGGCTGATTCTAGCTCGATCACGGTCAGAGCTCATAGAACACAGGGCCACAATGCTCGAGCATCTCGAGACACTGGGCCTGACGGTCAACTGGGAAAAGAGCCTGCTGTGTCCCAGCCAGAGAATTTCTTTCCTGGGAACAGTGTTAGACTCGCTTTCCATGACGGCACGCCTGTCACCGGAGCGCGTACTAAGTATTCAGCGCGTCGCGGAATCCTTCCGCCACGGCTCCATAGTCCCGCTCAGACGGTTTCAGAAATTGCTGGGCCTGATGGCCTCAGCATCCCATGCACTCCAGCTGGGCCTGCTTCGCATGCGCCCGCTGCAGTGGTGGCTGAAAGCACGGGTCCCGCCCCGGGCATGGTCCACGGGCAGGTGTCGCCTCAGGGTCGACCAAAGGTGCGTTTCGGCTCTGGAACCCTGGAAAGTAACCAGCTGGTATCAGTCTGGTGTGAGTCTGGGGACCGCCTCAAGGGTGAAAGTGGTGTCTACGGACGCCTCCACCACGGGGTGGGGAGCGCTGCTCGAGGGCAGACCGTTGGCTGGCCTATGGTCAGAGCGGGAGAAGCTCCTTCACATAAACTGCTTGGAATTGATAGCAGTCGACAAAGCGCTGCGGCGCTTCTGTCCCCTGGTGAGGGGCCACCACGTCTTGGTCCGATCGGACAACAAGTCAGTGGTGGCGTACATAAATCGCCAGGGCGGCCTCAGGTCCGCACGCCTTTGCAGGCTGACGGAACCCCTCTTGGTCTGGGCCCAGCGCAACCTACTTTCTTTGAAAGCGGCGCACGTGCCTGGGCACCTGAATACGGGTCCAGACATGCTGTCCAGAGACAACGTCCTGACAGGAGAATGGTCGCTGCACCCGCAGACGGTCCAGCTCCTGTGGGAAACGTTTGGCAGAGCGCAGGTGGACCTGTTCGCGTCCCGCGAGAACGCTCACTGCCCAGTATTCTTCTCAAAGCGCAGGGACGCGCTGGCCCATACTTGGCCCAGCGGTCCCCTGTACGCTTTTCCCCCGGTCTCGCTCCTGCCACAGGTGTTGGAGCGAATCAGGGAAAATGGATGCCCAGTGCTGCTTGTGGCTCCGCTCTGGACGAACCAGGCTTGGTTTCCGGTCCTGATGCGGATGACCAGCACTGCCCCGTGGCCTGTACCGTTGAGGAGAGATCTCCTCTCTCAGGCAGAGGGCTCGATTTGGCATCCTCACCCGGAACTGTGGTCCCTGCACGCATGGGCCATCAACGGGTACCCGCTAGCCTCCCAGAAGGAGTGCTAAACACGATCGCACAGGCTAGAGCTCCGTCTACCAGACGGCTCTATGCCTCGAAATGGTCGGTGTTCTCTACTTGGTGTCGAGCCCGTGGCTTTTCACCCGTGGACTGCGGGGTTGAGGAAGTGCTTGCCTTCCTTCAGGAGCTGATGGATAAGGGAAGAACCCCATCCACGCTCAAAGTGTACGTGGCGGCCATAGCAACGTTTGCTAAACCTGTGTCTGGCCAGTCACTGGGGAAAAACGACTTAGTCGTGCGTTTCCTACGAGGGGCTCGGAGAATGAATCCTCCCAGGCCCCCTTCAGTCCCGGCTTGGGACCTTTCCACGGTCTTGGAGGCCATGAAAGGCGCCCCGTTCGAGCCGATCCAGCTGTCGGATATGAGGCACCTGTCCCTTAAGACGGTGTTTCTGTTGGCTCTCGCTTCAGTGAAGCGTGTAGGGGACTTGCAGGCGCTTTCTGTAAGCGCGTCATGTCTGGAGTTTGGGCCCAACGACTCAAAGGTCGTACTCAAACCGAGGCACGGCTACGTGCCGAAATCCCTCAATACACCGTTTAGGGCCCAGGTGATTTCCCTGTCAGCCCTTCCGGTTCTCGATGAGGAGAGGGACGCGAGTCTCCTTTGCCCTGTCAGGGCATTAAGGGCTTATGTGTCCCGCTCGGCTGGGTTCAGGCAGACCGAGCAGCTTTTCGTTTTGTTTGGCGGCCGTTCTAAGGGACTCGCCGCCTCAAAACAGAGCCTATCCAGATGGATAGTGGATGCCATAGCGCTGGCTTACACTTCCAAGGGCCTACGGTGCCCATTGGGTGTCAAAGCGCACTCCACGAGAGGCGTGGCCTCGTCGTGGGCATGGTATAGCGGGGTCTCCCTGCAGGATATCTGTACGGCTGCGGGCTGGGCCTCGCCGTCGACATTTATCAAGTACTATAACCTGGAGGTGCCCGCCCTACTAGCTAAGCTTTTGGCGGTCTGAACTTCGGGCTTATTGGCCGCCAATGCGGCTATGTTGCCCTTACGGGTCAGTGTCCCTACGGGACTTTATAAAGGAGTGATGCTTTAGCCTCTCCTCCTCTACTCTATGTGAGTTATGGTGATTATGCACTAGATGTGCCCTAGATGTGGCCGTGCCTCGGTTTGAGTACGACCTTTGAGTCGTTGGGCCCAAACTCCAGACATGACGCGCTAGATGTGCCCTAGATGTGCCCGGGCTTTGCCCCGGGACTCTGGTGTTGGATCCCTGTCCGCACGGCGTTTTGTATGGGGTCCCCATAGCGTAAGATATTACGCAGTACGAGAGATACTCTCGTAAGAGAACGTACTCGGTTACTAACGTAACCTCGGTTCTCTCTAGAGAGGGAACGAGTACTGCGTATCTTGCCGTGCGTGAACTATGCTCTGGTTCGCTTCGGTGTACAAAATCAGAGAAATACAGCTATCGAGGGGTATTTATAGGGTGAGACCACGCCTATACTGGCGGGACATGACGAAATGAGCGCGAAGCGTCTTCATTCGTCATTACGTCACGCAGTGCCTTCACTCGATAGGCTGCAGCTTTTCCAGCGAGGCAGCCAATGGGCGCGCGAGCTGTTTCGCCCTTGTCTGCTTGCTGCTGCAAAAGCGTTTTGCATGATTAAAAAAATTAAGGATAATTTTTGGCTTCAATATCTCGAGGAAAGAGTGTTTCCCCATAGCGTAAGATATTACGCAGTACTCGTTCCCTCTCTAGAGAGAACCGAGGTTACGTTAGTAACCGAGTACGATTCCAAGCATGTGAGGACAATCAGAAGCTGAACTTTGCATGATGTCCTACTGCATCTCACACACCATGGGAATAAGAACCGTCCAGCCTCTGTTAGCCACTAGCCTCTACACGTGTTAATCATTGCCGTTTTGCTCTATGACTCTGTGTAAACATATCAGTATCAATCAGAAGGCCGGCTGGGAGAGGAGGCCTCATGGTTTCTAAATGGGTGGGGGACATCGTCTTGGCTCTAGATCCAGGATTACAGTTCATATAAGAACCAATAAGACCCTGAATTGAGGAATATCTGAGGTGACATGAGTATATAACATTTTCCGTGAAACAAGCCAAAACTGAAGGTGTTTATATAGGGCAGCACTCAAAGAGTTTTTTTGAAAGTTATTGCATACTTGTATACTACTGGTCAAAAGTTTGGTGTTATTAAGATTTTTTTTTTGTCACAATTTCCACAAGGATTTGTTAAATTGATCAAAAGTGATGGTAAAGATAAAGGTAATGTTACAAAAAAATTATGTGACACTGAAGACTTTAGTAATCATGCTGAAAATTCAGCTTTGCATAACACAAACAATACGGTTGCAGCTTTGGTGAGCATAATATACTCAAAAACATGAATAAACCATCTTACAGACCCCAAACTTTTGAATGATAATGTAAATAAAATTTAGCTTTGTCCCAGTCACTGGCATAACGTGTCAGTTTAACAGATTGCATACTATGATTTATGAATAAACCTTGGTAACAAAGACATGAAACAAGATATCCATCATAATACAAGATCCATGTTATCATACATATGAGTATACTTCTTGGTTTTGGTGCAGTTAAATACATTTTAAATGACTTAAATGGGTTTCTTCCTGGTTAAATTGCTCCCTAGGTAACAGACGATTTCTGCAGTCCGTTCTGCTCCATTGTTTTAGGTTTATTGGAGAAGGTCCAGAAAGTGATATCATAGGATTCTGGAGCCTGTTGCACACATGTATATTCATGTACTAATTTATTTAAAACACATTTATCAACACATAGATCCTATAGGCCATAGTTAAACGTGCCAAATGCAGTTGGACAAATTGTTATGTCCATATTGTGAATCCCTTGGGAGGTTCATCAATTGAAAGAGTAAGAAGGCGGATATTTTTCGAATGTAGCGTTCCCCCGAAACGCTACATTCATCTGATGTAATTTCTGTCCTGGGAGAAGCAATTACGGCCTTTATTGAGGGAAGGATCGGAGAGGACTTTTTTCAGCAGTGCTGAGGAACAAAGAGAAGACTGTATTTTTATGCCAGATACGGCATGGATTATGTCATTTTTATGACAGATAATTAATAGTGTGTGAGTGTGAAATACTAGTGTGTGTATGTGTGTGCGTGTGCGTGTGCGTGTGTGTGTCAGATGGACAGGGACAGAAACAGAGAGAAGAAAATTATATTCATAAGTTTTTACGTTTACTTTTAAGAATTTGGCAGAGACAAAGTGATTTAAATTTGATCTGTTCCTGTATACCCTGGGAATCTAACCCATGACCTTGGTATTGCTAGCGCCATTGTCGGCTGTTTGTGCTACAGGAATGCTCACTAACAGCGTTACAGAAAAGTGTGGGATTACAGATTATCTGGTCACTTTAAAACTGCAGTCCGTAATTTTTGGTAATTAATAAACAGAACTGCATGCTTCTTGTGGAAGAACATTGTAGCCGAAGCTACTTCTCTCAGTTTATGTCTATGACGAGTCACGCAGGTACTGGGCTCCTCCGCTGTGGTACGGCTCTAACCAGTCTAAAATAGTCCCAATATAAACACTTATTATAGGTGTGCTGTAGTGATTCAGGATAAGACAAAAACACTGTTTGGAAAATGGATTCATGATGTACTCGCCAATTATATACCCAAACCCAGTGCTTTAAGTGGGCCGGTACGCGCCGGTACTCAGTACCGCCACTTCCAAATATAGCTCTTGAGCGTACCGCCACCTCTCCATGCGCCCAGAACGTGCTTTTAGCGTACCGGTACGCTCATTTGCACAGCTGTTTTAATCATTTGGCTGCGCTGACGATTTTCAGAGCGCCCTTCACAATGCACGCTTCCTAATTAGTCCCACCGAGAGCAGAGACTACATTACCCATATACATTACATTCCTCCCCGCTGAACGCAAGCTACAAATGCGTGAAATGCACTCACAGTGGTTGAGCGCGGTAAAGTTAGTTTTAGGTTCGATATTCCGCCGGACATTTCTTTTCCCTTGCCACTGTTCGGCACGGGTCGGCAGTCTTAGATCAATAGCAGGATTAGTTTTAACATTATGTAACCATTATCGACATTAAATATTCGTTCAAAATCACCTACGTGCAGTAATGCTGCATTTATACCTGAGAATGCTTTGACGCGTTTCCACACCGCGTGCCTAAGGGAACGTCTGCCAATTCCACCAACTGCATTAAACTTAGCCTATAATTTGTATTATTTAAAATTACTTTTCAAATTCCAAAGCTTGTAGAAGGTTCCTATTGGAAATGCTGATCTGGTAGCCTTGAGTAATTAACTTATCTAAGAAAATGATTCATAAAACTCATCAGTTGAGCCTATGTTTAATTTCTTCACTGACACAGACGAAAATGAAAAGACTTTTGAAAAGAGTCGGTATTGACAAATAATCTAATGCACACTGACATGGTTTTAAAGCTATTTATTATCCATTTTTGAGCCTTAAAAAGTCTTAAATTGCACATATGTAGGTCAGAGAAATCAAAATTTTCTCGGGGGAGCAACTGCCTACCATTTAAATGCCCATGGCTGTGTGGGGTGGGGGGTAATGTGGGCTGATCTGGCTAGAGTGCCAGGGCTCAATATTTGTCCCAGTTGTCGTCTGTTGACTGCTGTATATAAAACCCCTTTAATATAGTTGTTGTTACCTCATGGAGGAGGGGAGTCAGCAAAAATAATAATAATAAAATAATAATAATAATAGAGTACCGGCACCTCTTTTGGGCCACTTAAAGCACTGCCCAAACCAATTTGGCGGAAATCCCGCCCTGCAGCTGATTCTAAAGATTTCATTGGTCATGTCAATCACTGTACTGATTGCCTACACCAAACACTGATCCCTAAACCTACCTGTCACTGTAACCTTAACATATGAAATTAGCTGCAGGGCGGGATTTCCGCTGGTTTGGGTATAAACAAGTAGCCTGACTCCGCCCTCCTAAGTACTTCCGCTCAATTTTCATTTTACTTCAGTACTACGTCTGGGATTGCGCTGTAGACTTTGGTTTTCTCTGATCAATTTTTTACCGGGCCAATCAGCGAACAGAGGGAGTGGCTGAGAACGACTCATGGGTTATTTTGAGTTGTAGTTCAGTAATGGCAGCGGAGAAAGATGCGAACGAATCCATTCGGTCCGTTGTGGCGACGCTGCCGAATATCAAGACGTTAAAGCCAGAGCAAGAACAATCTTTGCTTAGTTTTGTTGGTGGCCATCCTCGCCCATGGGGTTTGGGAAAATACATATGTCACGACCAAACGTTATCGATTGGTTATGGCAGTTACAGTGACTCAGATCCAATAGTTTTAGACTTCAATAGAGTTCCCGCCTACAAGGAAGTTAACGTTTGTCAATGGAGCGGTGCCAGACTCTATGTACAAATTAAATTAAGTACGAGAGTCTGGTGGGACCAGGCTAATAAACAAGTACATCATGCATCCATTTTCCAAACCGTGTTTTTTACTACTGGGGAAAAATCCAATCACACTTATGTTAGACCTTACATGGTCCTTATTTTAATGCTTTTTAGGGAAACATCACACAGAGAGACAGTAACCAATTTGAATTAAACAATACAATCAATGCTATCTTTGCTTTCCATCATGTGCAACAATGTGTGTCCATTATTCAGCTTTATCTTCTTCAAGATTTCTTCACAGTCTTAAATTTCACTTTTTAGTCTTTCACTGTGCTGCAATGCATTTTTCGATCCAAGTAGGTGACATAATATCCGGATAACATTACTCTCTGACTCTGAAATGTGCTTCTGTTTTAGCCATTTCATTTATTTTGTTAAGTTAGTTTTTAAACCATGACGTTTCTACATGACTACATTTTTAATTTACGACCACTACGGTGAAAGTGATTTCACCAAGTACCACATGATCCAGGATCAACATCTTTGTTGATCCTGGATCAACTTTCCAATCAACCAATCAGATTTGAGGGACAAGTTTACTGTTTATGTCAAGTTTAGGCTTAGAACCAGGATGAAATACTTAAACATCAGTGTTATTCACCTTTCATTACCCTCTGATTTTAGGGAAAAGTTATGGGTAGGGTTAGGTTTAGGGGTAGGAATTGGGTAAGGAATACATTTTGGGACAGGAATGTTGATCCAGGACCAACAACATGTGTTGATCCAGGACCATGTCTTACTTGGCAAAATCACGGTGACCCTCCTACTACACCCATTCATTTCAGTCACTTGTATAATGTATGACTGTAAAGTCATTTATTTTTAGAAAACAGAAATGATGTAATGGAAAAATATGAAGACATCCCCATGACGGGGATTTAATATCAATTTTGTATATTGGAATAAGCTCTCATTGGTTCAAAGGGAGGCTACACACTCTGCCAAATGAACTTTATTTTGTCCGCTTTTCTTGTCTTCTCTCATATTTTCCATTCTTTTTGGAGCTGAAACTATGTTGTAAGTCTCTGTAAAGTCATGAGCTGCATGAGTGTTTGATGAAAGCAAGCCTGAAATGAAAATTCTGCATGACAAATCTGCTAAGAATGTGAATCATTCACGGCTGGCCGTAGCAGCCTGGAAATACTGTGGTCGGGTTCACTCCAATCAACAGTTGAAAAACAAATACTGGTGGGCTGAAGCAGCATGACAATCTTTAAACCTAGAAAGCTCCTCCCATAGACAGCTAGCATTACATGTGATATTATTTTGAGGGTATTGAGTAATGGATTGTCCACCGCTTAACACCATAAATTACATACGGGTCACTGAAATCAAAACCTTGTCGTGTTACGATTAAGGATGGAAGAAGATTTTTTTTGAAAAAAGGATATTAGCAATAATAGAGATATACAATGATAAATCTGTTGAAACGTTAAGTTTGGCTGGGACATATTAAAGGGATCTTTCCCTTTAAGAAAACCCCAATAGGCTTTAGGATAAGCTTTAGTTATTTGCAGATGCTATTTGGAGAGGAGCTTTCTTACTGTAGAGGGCATTTGATTGGACACAAATCTGTGTAGTTCAACATGAGTCATGAATATTTATGATCTGTTTTCCTTGTGTATATCTATTAAAGTTAATTGTGTCAATGTTTAGGAGCACACTAGCATACATAGATGACCTCAATGCCACAAAACTATTATTTTATTCTTTGAAACGTGGTTCTGACTTTTACTTGTTGGTCAAAACATTGCATTTTCTCTTGTAATTCATTCTAAACATCCTTTCATTTAGCCAGCACAGATTATATCGTGATGTCATTACTCTGATCTAGCGCCATCTGTGTTTAATATCGAAGGCCAAAACATGAAATTGTGCTGGCAATATGTGCGAGTGTCTCGAGCAGCTGTGGAGGAAATCCACCATAGGCCATTGATGAACCATGCGCAATCAAAGCAGGAGTCAGGTGGTAATGGTCAAATGCATCCACATGTCTTGGGAAAATTAAGTGCTTTTTCCATGACAAGCCATTTATTGGGTAACTTCCTTTCGTTTCATAATCCGTTTGCAAACAGAATGCGGTCATGTGTTAAATACTGCTTTGCAATGACCTGTTAGGATCAACTGTCAAACAGCTAAACAGTAGGATTGATTTTAGATATATGCAGCATCCTCACCAGACATATTTTTTTACGACAAATATAGTTGATGTATATATTTTTGATGTTGAAGATATTTAATGCCTTATTAATTTTGTTTTTATCATTTTGTATTTTTGTTTTCTTCAAAACATTTGCATGTGGCCACATTTGGTTGAATCCATACTGAGTTTAATCCCAATGAGAAGAAATGTTATTCATTGCAGCTGCACTCATGGTTGTCTGGTTTAACATGATTCAGATGCATTGTAAATCACATGTTTAGGTGGCCTCTGAGAAGACTTTTTTGTTTTTGTTTTTTCTTTAGAGACACAACACGAGTCCAATCTTTATTGCAACGGTCTGAGGTGTAACTTAGACTTAATTCATGAGGGCTTAGCGAATAACCACAGAAGACAAACTGCTTCTGGGTCATTCCTGAGATTCGGTAATATTTCAACTTGGACATTTTTAATTTTTTAACTACATATGATTACAATTCTAAATACCCCACATTATTAGGTACATATCAAACCTTCAAAAAATCATATTTTCCCATCTCAGGCATTAAAGACTTTTTATTATTTTCAGTTTTTTACAGATTTGTACACCTTTTATTCTCAACCCCGTAACGGACAAAATTGAATTAGTTTAAACAGGATTTTACACAAAACTTGTTATAAAACAAACATCTACCTACTGCTCATGTGTCCCTCATACCAATTCAATGACTTCAAATGTAACATTTATGATAATTTACAAATAAGTTACAAATATCGAAATTTTTTGTCCGTGGTCTCTTTATTTTAGTAAGAAAAAAAAATATTTAGATGTTTCACTAAAACCACAGTTTTACTTTGTTAGCCCTAAACATGTCGGGTGGTAATCAGCAAGAAATGCTTTAATTTTTAATTGTCTTCCTTATTTTATTTTCCAAAAATATTAATGTGACAGGGTTGAGAATACTGTGATGGGGTTGAATACTGTAACAGGGTTGAAAGGACACATTGGCATTCTTTTAATTTGTATTTGTTTAATACGAAAATCTCTCTTTGAGACTCAAACAAAACACTATTTTATTTTAGGCAACCATGTAATAAAGACATTCATTTTTTCGTTTTTACTTTATTATCTGAACTGCAGTGAGAATTTAAACAAAGAGAACTTTTTTTGTTAGCCGAACCCCCTTGAACTCAAATATTGATATGAAGAACCCCCCAATTCTCTGATGTTGGTTAATAGTCACATGGCATACAGATAAACAAATTAAATATTTAAATATTTTTAGCAAGTGATTTATTTTAATTTTACGACTTTATAAATTATCAGCTATTCATCATCTCGAACCCCCTGCAGTTCCTTCACATACCCCATGGGTTTAAAAGCCACAGTTTGGGGAACCGTGCATTAGACAATTACACATGCTCTAAACTAATTTTCTACTCTCAACTTATGATTCTTCTGCCTGTTGCACTTCACCTTGACAGTGGCTGTCGTGGCAGCTCTGGCATATGTTCAGGACTTTGTGGTGGAGTGCTTATGTTTCTTAAAGGGATACTCTACTGATTTTTCATATTAAACTATGTTATTCCCTTAACTAAGACGAGTTGATACATACCTCTCTTGTCTCAGTGCGTGCACTAAATCGCTGTCTTGCGGCAAAACTTTGTTAGATCTTATCTCAGAAAAATCCTGTTGAGGGAGAGGATTTTTCACGAGTGATGATTACTGCGCCAAGTCGAAGTGCTCCCAAGCACTTGCTATGGTATTCTGCCATACAATATAGTTATCCATTTTACACGCTTAGAAAAGCGCAACGTTTTATTTTGTGTCACCGTTCTAGGTCGAGTTACACTACTTTAGTAACGGTTTTAAAATAGGGAAAACGTGGAGGTGTTTGGTCGCTTCTCTTCAAGGCCCGTATTGAATGAACAGGGCTGAGATAAATTCTAACAAAGTTTCGCCGCAAGACAGCGATTGAGCACATGCACTGAGACAAGAGAGGTATGTATCAACTCGTCTTAGTTAAGGGAATAACATAGTTTAATATGAAAAACCAGTAGAGTATCCCTTTAATGCTTCTCTTCTTTCCTTGCTTCTTGTGTATGCTGCTCTCCATTTTTTACGCCTCTGACGCTGTGCGCTCTTTTACTTAGGTCACTAATTGTTTTTTTCTTTCCTGCCTCAACATTCCTTCTCCATCTCTGCTTCTCTCTCTCAAGGTACTGTGCCCTTTTTTCTGGGTCAGCATCTCTGCGTGCACGAAACTGCCTTTGCCTCTCTGCTGTTGAAATGGGTGCCATTTCTGACTAGGATGCATGTTGAAGTTTAAGTGGAAACATTATATAATGTTTAATGACGTAACTTTATAAGTTGTTTTTTATCAAATATTTTGCATTTTGTTTTAATTTTTATTTTCGAAAGCAAAGAACACAAATAAACACTTGTATTATTGCTAAAAATTATAGACACTGTGCACATTTTATTAATTATTTTCAAAGTACAAATTCAGCGAAGAACCTCAGGGACATGACAAAATGCTTGCTGTAAGACAGAAATAAGATTTTTTTTAATGATAAAAATTATTTAAATGCAATAATTATTTGTATTAATTATAAAGGACATACCAAAGTATTGTGAAAAGCTTTTAACATTTCATTTTGGTGAACCACCACTTTAAAAAATCTAGGGGACTGAAATATTACCGAATCCCAGGAATGACCCTTCTGCATTACACACAGCAGACAATCCCGTAGTTTGTTGCCCTTACTAGTAGACTAAAACAAAACAGGGGTGAAACCAAAGATGAGATAAGTGATGCAACCCGCTTTTACTGTAGTCAGAGTGAAGCTCACCAGATGTTTGAATTCCCATTGCATGCAGCAGAGAGATTGTAACAACTTGATTCCTGAGCTTGTTGACATTAGTTTGAGGAACAGTGTCCACTAAGAGAAGCTAGAGACTATTTATTTGCAGATTTCTACTAATGTATGAGGCCAGAGGACATAAGGAACATTTAGACTGTGGGGAACCACTGCAAATCTAACACAGGCGCTATAGTTTGAGCTCACATAATGGGAGATGTGCTTTAAAATCGCTACTATCTTTGGATACCTCCAGTAGTTCATGTTTTAATTGGTGTGCTATGAGTCACAGTTGTGGAATTATTCATATTTCATTTTTAAAGGTGCTGTAAGCTATGTCGGGTGACGTCACTTCTTGTTGACGTTTAAAGTATTGTCAAACAAAACGGAGGCTTGCTAGACCCTCCCTCCTCCTCATCCGTGCACTAACCCCCCAAATCCCTTCTTGTCGCTTATTGGCTGAAACAGTTTGTTATGTTTCGTGGTGCGGGTTAGCCCAGTTTGTTTTTGTAGCCGTATGTGGATCCTGGGGTGTCTGCAGAGACCGAGTCTTTTTACAGTGTGTTCAGGGGACAGGCAGATAGCGGATAGTGAGGAGATGTTTGCTGTATGTGACAAAAAAATGTTTTGGCCTAAAAAACGTGTGACATCGCTTAGAGCACCTTTAAAGGGGGGGTGAAATACTCAGTTTCACTCAATCTCATGTTAATCTTGAGTACCTATAGAGTAGTATTGCATCCTTCATATCTCCAAAAAGTCTTTAGTTTTATTATATTTATAAAAGAAAAATAGGCTGTACCGAGTCTTTCCGGAAAAACCCGAGCGGGTGGAGGCGTGCCGTGTGGGCGGGAGCGCGCAAAGCTTTTGCGTGTGTTGTGGACAGACAGACTTGTGGTTTATGAGGACATGATTTAGTTTTACAATAAACAAACTGACATCTACAGTGGCCAGCTAAACAACTGTATTTAAACACACAAACACACACCATACATCGCATGCTCCATCGATACATTAACTGTACGTGATCATGTTGTTTACTTGCTGTGCTTAACTTACACGCCGATAGTTAACAACATACAGACATTTGAAGCAGTTTTACTCACCGCCTGCGGTTCCGTGAACCTTTATCGTTGGGACTGCTCCATCTTTAAGTATTAGGCGATCTGCAAATCGTCGAACTGTGCCTTGTTTATAAAACTATTAGCAGCTACCGCCGAAATGAAGGGAACAAACAAGAACACAATTGACCCTTCGCGTGGAGCTTGATTGACAGGTGTTCTAACCAATCATACTTCGCCATCCGCCATTTTGTCCAAAAAAGCAGCCAGTAGAGTTAGGAGGATTTGAACTTGGTAAAATGAATATACTGACGCCTTTCCGCGGTTAAAACAACATTACTTCTTATGTTCGTTCATGTTTATTTGATGCTATAAATGAACTAGAAGGAAGAGATGATCGGATCACGAGCAGGTTTGACGGATGCTCTACAGCGATCTGTCACGGCACATTAAAGAGCCCCAAAACGGTATTTATTGTTTAAATTTCTTTCAAAAAATGACCACATTTGAAAGCTGAGACTTTGTTTAATATGTTTAATATCAAAAGTAACCGAAAAGTAACCTGGTCTGTCCTGTCTGTCCGCGTGTTGTCAGTCTCCTCTCTGCTCCGCGATGTATTTTTCACTGCGTGAGAACATGGTGAGAGCATGAGAGCGGCGTAGCTTTTCGGGCATAGCGACAGTAACTAAGGAGGGCGGGTCTTTGCGAAGGGTCAATTGCGCAACTCCGTTGCTGCTCTGGAAAAACAAAATCCATCCACAGGTCCCTTAACTCTGGGTTCTTTGGACATTTGTGCAGTGTTGTCTTGCCCTGGCAACCAAAAACACACTTTTTGGTGCCATTGTTTTGATTGCAACGCAGCAGAGCCCAGCGCTCTGATGGACGCTCTCGTACGCTCTAGGCTACAGCTGCGCGCGCCCTTCCGGGAGAAGTGCCTTAAAGTCCCCATGAAATCAAAATTGACCATACTTACTTTGTTTGCCTAAATTGATCGTTTTGTGGTGAACAATTCATCCGTGCAAGTCAATCCACACAAAAAAATTTTTTGGCTTCGTAATCTTTAATCAAATTCTGAAAATGCCCCTCCCCTCTGCCTTGGAGGACCTTGCCCGATGACGTAGGCTTGATGGTTTGGGTGTCTGCTTAACATCCGTAATCACGCCCCTCCAACTGACATTAGACAGGCACACAGCGTGTGAAAGGAGAGATGGCAAGGAGGTGCATTTTTCTAGATCCAATCAGGTGCTAGTTGGAAAAAAAAGCCACGCTCACTATTTTGCCTCATAAGTATTCCGTTTCTCTCGGAAATACGTCACAGCACTGGAGAAAAGCCGTTTGCAACTTCCGGTTCATGGGGACTTTAAGACCCGTATAAGGAAATTCCGCCCACTCTGACGTCACGTAGTTACGTATTCGAAAAAAACTTTCCGAAACTTGTGACAAACCGGAAGGAGTATTTTTGGAACAGAAATACTCCATCATACTTACAACTTCATTTTTGAAACTTTGTCCATGTTTACCATGGTAATCCAACTCTTTAACAGTGTAAAAAACTCACTATGCATGAAACAGCATTTCACCCCCCCTTTAAAGTTCCATTCCTACAATAAAATGCTAACTACATGTGTATTTCTTTCTCACAGAAACTGGTGTGCGTATGTGGTGACCAAGACAGTGAGCTGTGTGGTGGAAGATGGAGTGGAGACTTACGTGAAGCCTGACTATCAGCCATGTTCATGGGGCATTCAGTGCCCCCGTGTTGTAGTGTAAGTATGTCCTTTTGTCACATATAGCTTGTTTTGGTTTAGTTTTTTTGTGTTCTGTTATTGTTTTGCCGTTTTTAAGTTATTTCTCTTGCATAAATCCTGTGTTTCCTGTTGGTGTATTAATAAAGGCTGTTTTGATTCTACTCATTGGTTGTGCACTACCACGCCTGACAACTTTTACCCGTACTGGACTTTTTTCGTCTCTCCAGAATTCTTAATGTTTAGTTTTTAATAACTTCCCTAAATGTCGAAAATATTATCGGTATATTCAGTATAGATTTACTGAATAGAAAGTGTTGTTTGTGTGCCTGTCAGAGCATCAAGCCCAACAGATGTCTTTTTCCAAACAATGAGTAATTTGCTCCATTTTATGTTGCTTCATAAAAAGGCTTATAGCTGGAAAATCCGTGTTAGCTATTTTTTGGAACATGTTAGCAAGTTTCTGGTCCAAAATGATAATAAGTTAGTCAAGCTGGTACACCATGTGAAACTGTTGTCTCAATATGCTTCTGCTAGTCACCTCTGGCTGGTTGCACTATAGCTGTAAGTAACTAAGTATAAACTAAATATTTACAGAAGCCTTCGACCAAGACTAATGTATGAAATTAAATTGCATCAATAAACTTCTTTAGACATAATGATAATATTCACATTTACATTTTAAGAGAGAGAATATTATGTGAATTAATGACTTGTTAGTGGCTCTTCAACAGAAACCTGATCTTAGCGGTGCACCTCCATGTGCATGTAATAAATAAAATCAATCATAATAAATAAATGTCATTTCTTATGTTTTTCTTATCAGTATTGATCTATTCTTTTGATTAACTCCAAATACAGTTTTAGAATGTTATTTATCTATAAAAAAATACTTGTGTTACTTCATGATTAAGTATCGTATTTCAGTGAAACTATTTTTTTGTTACATGAGGCAAAATAAGTTACAATCAACCTTAACAGAATAAACAGAAATTTACTGTTTCAATACAACTTTTGATCATGAATTTGATGGCTACTATTGGATTCATTCGAGGTAAACGTCATTTTATGCAACTAAACATTAGTTTACGAAGAGCTTATGACCTACTAGCTTCGTTCTGCCTTAAGAACAATTGTGCAATCAAATTAAGCACAGCGTTAGTTGCAAAGTAGTTGCTAAGCCTCTAGTGTGGATGCTGTGTTCCAATTGTGTTCCAAACTGTGCACCTGATATTATCTAATATTGTTTGTCACATTGATCTGACATCGCTAGCTTTCATCTAAACCTCTATCGCTACCACAATGCGCTTGCCTTTTGCTTACCTGCAACCGGCCATACGTGCATACCATCTTTTTTCTCTGGCGCGCTCTTGCCTTTTACGAGTCCATCAAACAACTGTGTTGAGTTTGATCAGTCAACAAACAGGGTGAGTCATTGTCACTTGCAGTGCCTGGCACATGTATAGGATAGCATTCTCTGTCAGCGGTTAGGGTTACACATGTGATAAATTAAGGAATTTTAGAACTAGAGACACGTATCCAAACTTTAATCGAGGATAGTAAGAATGCAAGGGCTTTAGATACTGCTTTATGTGGCTAGCTTAGTGAAGTCTGTTCATTGTTTGGTTCCGGGTGTAGAGCCTGTGCAGCAGGGCAATGGTGACTGTGAGACGGCATAGTCGTGGGTCAAAACACAGCTGTTCCGTTCCGATTAGAACATGACGCACCCACTGAGAATTCTGTTGAAAGAGCCCTATAGTGATTGCCGATTCTATTAGACTGAACATTGAAGAAATAGAAAATAGAGACACCACCCACCATAGTCACGTGTTTGCCGGGAGCCAGACCACCTGATGACAAAGCAAATTTAAAAGTGCTAGCTAATGCTAATCGTAAATTCTCTAAGATTATTATTTGCGTCTGTACTAATGATGTTCGACTTCGTCAGTCCTAGATCACTAAAATGAATGTTAAAGAGGTGTGTGAACTTGCAAGTACGCTGTCAGCATTGTAATATGCTCTGGCCCCCTTCCTGATCGCCAGAGTGATGAGATACTAAGAAGACTATCCTCACTCAATGGCTGTCTTAGTGATGTCAGCAGAATAATAAAGGTTCGAAACTATTTTGGGCAGACCCTATCTGTTGAAAAGAGATGGTATTCAACCCTCCTGGGGTGGTGCCGCTCTTCTCTCTAGTAATATGGCATATATATATATATATACACACACACACATATTTTCTTCTAGATCTGCTGTACAGCCAAAACAAACTTTGCTGCATTATTATTTTTCTGTTATCACTGTAAAGCTGCTTTGAAGCAATCTGTATTGTAAAAAGCGCTATATAAATAAAGGTGACTTGACTTGACATGCACCTATCAGACTTCGAATCAGTCCGAGGATTTAAAGTAAAAGCAAGTCTGTTTTTCTGGCCTTTATTTAGTGCACTTTAAATAAGTGGAACCATTATGTACTACATCAGCTAACTTTAGACAGGAAACAGATGTTGAAAGCTATCGCATCATCATAACATTCATAGACACTAGCACAGACATCCCAACCTGCAAGAAGTAATTTCAGGGAGGTATCTCGTGACCCGATTGTTGACGGGGGGGGGGGGGGGGGGATTGGTAGACTATACTGCGCGCATACATAGCGAGCGCACAGGAGAGCGCGAGAGACACTCGCAAGGTGTGTTTCCTTTCTGTCGTGCGTGTGCGCGCGCGCTCTATGTTTGTTATGCGCGCATATGTTCTGTCTCGCACGCGCGTTATAGATTCCGGGAGATTTGAACTAATTTGCGGGCATCAGGGAGACGCTATCAATATGCGGGAGACTCCGGAACTTCCGGGAGATTTGGGATGTCTGCCATACAGTATATAACACACCACATTTTACTGGAATGTGAGTCATTTTATCTGAGTCATTAAACATAAGAAATACTAAAACATTGTGTTTACATAGTAAACCTAATGTCAACAAATGGAGAGATAAACAGAATGTGGTTTGAGGACACAGGATTAGAAAGTTTGTGCAGTTGCGAGGTGGTTTCCAGTTGTTGGCAACGTACTGAACTCCAGCTGGAAAAGCTTAATCCAACTCCTTTAGATTCAGCACACACACACCCCACACACACACACACACACACACACACACACACACACACACACACACACACACACAACACACACACACACACACACACACACACACACACACACACACACACACACACACACACACACACACACACACACACACACACACACACTAATATGTATGGAATGAGGTGGCATGTCATTCCAAACTCTACAACCAGTGCACCACAGGAATTAGGCTTAAAACCTACTAAAATACCACCACTTATTTTTGTACTCACTATGTAGAGTAGGGTGACCCCTTTTTCTCCTCTTTTTCTTCTCACAGGGGTCATGGAACAAACAGAGCGTGGAGACAAGAATTCAGTGGCTTAAGAATTATAACCAAAAGTCCTGGGAAAAAAATAAATGCTGAAATTGTTTCCTATTCCACCTTTTTATAGTGCTGATGTTCGGGTTCAAGGCTAACCATAATGTTTTACTTGATATTTTAGTTGATTTGAATGACACTGTGAATTCAGACCTAGACAACTGGTCAGAATTTTGACGTAAATAAAATGGCTCTGATGAGATGGTCTTATACCACAATTCTCTATTAGAAATGTTTTTCAAAACCCCTAGCCATAATTATTACACTTCCACAAGTAGATTTATGGTTTCTGGATGATAAAACACACAAAAAGATCCCATAGCTTAAAGGAGTGGTCCATGCCATATCTAAGGATACACACTGTTTCTACAATTGCTACCATTTCTACCCAGCCCTTAAACAACAGATTATACAGCGTTTACACAGCTGGCTAGCATATGTCTGTGCAACAACTAGCTGAAATCATATGAATGTGCAGAGACATCATTTTGAAACGGACATGGTATGCCTTCTTCCATTCTTAGGCCAAAACTTGAATTAAATCCAGGCTGTATTCTTCAAGTGTATGTCTGAATGTGTTGGTTTCGCTCTAACAGAAAAGGGCAGAAACTAATTTGTTGAGTAGAGATTCTTGCAACACAACTGGTTCTGATTGTTATTTCTTCTTTGTGGTTCGTATTAGCATATTATTTGTCTTATTTGTTTCTTTCTCGGTCCCATGTATTTCACAATTTAAACTAAACATTGCAAGTCAGGAAATACTGAGACATGACTAAATTTTTTAAAACAGTGTCCAAACTAGAAAATGTTAAGCTTTTATTTATATGGTTTTTATTTGTCTTACAGGTACAGGACCTACATGAGGCCCAGATACAAGGTGGCTTACAAAATGGTAACAGAAATGGAGTGGAAGTGCTGCCATGGATACAGTGGAGAAGACTGTAATGATGGACCAAACGGGGGATCTGATCCTCAGATCTCAACAAGCAGACCTTGGCCTAGACCTTCACAACCAGGTCAAACTGGAACTGGTACTGGTCATGGACAGGGAGGAGGGAATGGTAAGTCAATGTTTTCTCTAACAATAGGTGCATTTGAAAATGCTCCATGCACACACCTCAATCAGAATAAAAGTGCCCAAACCAATTGAAATTTTAATCGGTTTGAGAGGGGTGTGATAAACCTGTGCAATGACGTAGAAATGGCATAGAACGCATGGAACGAGCTGATGTTGTTGTTGAATATAATAAAGACTGTTGTGTCAAATCTAAAATGATCTTTCCACTCATCTCTGAAGTGGTGCATGAAGACGTCACACAAGTGCTTTCTTTGGACTCTCATCTGCAGACACCTTGTTTTAGGTGCGGGAAGGGGCGATTTTACTGCCTCAATAATATAAGCATCATGCCACAAAGCTTCATATGCTCGTCGTCTCCTAATTAGGACCCAAAATACAGTAGATAAATATTAAGTCTGCTTTTTAAAACAAAGACAAGGAGGATGGTTAGTATGCGCCAACAGCGGGAAACTCTGTATATTCGTGCAGTGTGCGCATGTCAAAAGATATAATCCGATTTTGAAGCTTATTACAAACACGCACATCAAACCAATCACTTTATCTAGAGTTCATTAGGCTTGCTTCGATAGTCTGTGTTACCGGTATTACACTGTGTTTAGTCACATACCGATTACATCACTTGCCCACCACGGCACCTCCCCCACCGTCGTTTAGATTTTTTTTATAGTAATAAAAATAATTCAGTTAGAGAACAGACTCTACAATTAAAAACTGAACTCAATTCAGAGTGAGCCGAATGAGAGTCGCAGCACTCAGATTTAATTTATCATGTGACGATTTGGGTTTCAAAGCGAAATATAAAAGCCCCTATTTGACAACATTTTGAATTTAAACCCAATGCTAATTGGAAACCTGCAAACATTAATGAGGCAATCTGTAAACTTTGCCTGATGAAGGTGGCAGCATCCGGAGGTAACACTTCTAATTTACACACACACCGTCAGGCGCACCACAAGAATGAGGCTGCCGTCTCTTATTCGTTTTGTTAATAAAAGTTAGATGTTTTAAGGTTGTCATTGTACTGTTTTGTTGTTGTGTTTTTCATTAATAATAATAATGAACCCACCATTCAAGCAATTGCCATTGATTCGAAAACTGAAATAAAATGTGCATTTTTTATTTAATTCCGATTGAAACAAAAAGTGTCCATGTAAACGTGGCTAGTGTCTGGCCATATAGATGTTCTTGTTACTTCTGATTTGACAGAACTGTGAATTCTGGGTCTGTCAAACTATTTGTAATCTACTTAACTACTAATCCTTACTGTCTTAAAAATAAGCATTGTGTTTGATCTTTGCCTAGGGAGAGGTGACAATGACAAGATGAAACAACTGGAGGACAAAATCCAGAGGTTGACCAAAGACCTAAATGACCTGCAGTCAACTCTGCGTGGAATGAACGAGAAATTCCAAGAGGAAATGCGCAAACCCGGTTTTAATAGTGGCAAAACACCAGCTGATGCAGCCCAGCCTGAAATGAAAGAGACCATCCATAACATTCAGACTAAGCTTGATCAGTTGGACAACCGTACTCAAGCTCATGACAAGACTCTAGTCAGCATCAATAACCACCTTGTGAATGGGAAGGGTGGAAGCAATGATCTAGACATTGGGGGAGTAGGAGGAAACAACTTCAACACCTTGAAGGAGGAAATCCTCAGAGAGCTTGAACGTCGAGTGACGCTTTCTTGTTCTGCCTGTCAGTCTGGAGTGGAAGACCTAAGACGGCAACAGCAACAAGATCGGGAGAGGATCTTGTCTCTGGAAAAGCAGATTAATGCCATGGACCAGCGTCACCGCCAGACTCTTGATGGTTTACGCCGAGACTTCAGCCGCTCTCAAGGCTGCTGTGACACTGTGACGGACATCAGAGGACGACTAAATGACATGGACAGGAAGATAAGCTCCACATCGGAAGCCTATGACAAGCTTAATAATCGTATGAACGGGGAACAAGGAGGAACTGGAGGTGGTGGAAGCTTTGGAGGAGAAATAGGTGGACCAGGACAAGGTCCTAAATTGCAAGAAGACCTGGAGAGACGGCTCAACAAGACTGTCCAGAGGGCAGAGGAAAACTGCGCTTATATGGAGACTAACATACGGGACTCGTTCCAGCAGGATCTCAGAAATCTTCGCAATGAATTCAATAATCGTATTCTTAACCAGGACGACAGAATTAATGACATGGACGTTGATATAGGATATGTTAAAGAAACTGTATTTGATCTTGACAAGCGCCTGTCTCGGCTCGAGAATACAACATTGTTTATAGACAGGAGGTTAAGCGAATGCTCTGGGTGCTCAGGCTCAAGTTCTGGTTCAAGTCCAGGGCAGTAGTAGTAGTTCGAGCTCTGGCGACACTGTGAAGTCTTTGGAGTGGAGAGTCGTTGCAAATGAAGATGAGATCAAGAGGTTTGACACCCGACTCAAGGATCTCTCTGTGTCCGGTGACTCTCTTGTAGATAAGGTCATCAACCTCAGCCATGACGTTCGCAAGATCAAAGCTCTAACGGGAGACAATGGGGAACACTTCAACAGGATTATTATGGAGATCGAGAACTGTGACGTGTGCAGCACAGTGGAAGATGATCTGAAGAAACTCAAGAACATCACAAGCCATGCCATGGACAGATGGCAGAAGGAAATGATCTACATTAAAGGGAAATTTGACTCTGGTCAGACGGGTTGTGTGGACGTGTGTTCTGGTTTACAGGACGAGATGGATCAGTTGAGAGAGGAGGTACAGAAATGCAGTGGTCAATGCAAGATCACCCTGAATACTCCTACTGGAACGGAATCAGAAACAGGTCATCTGGATGACACACAAAAACCACTGGATGGACACAGTGTCATCAGCAGTAATGCTGGTGACCTCAGGTCAATCCAGGGAGAACTGTCAGAGGTCATCTTAACCTTCAGCTCCATCAATGACACACTGAAAGGTCTAGAGCATGTGGTCCAGAAACATGACAGCGTTATCACCGACCTTGGGAACACCAAAGACAAAATAATTTCTGAAATCGACAAGATCCAGCAGGAAATGAACGAGCATATAGAAGATAGTAGGGTACGCTTTGATAACGTCGATCAGGATGTACGCCGCTTTGGGAACAACTTTGTGGTTGAGATGGGTGACTGCAAGAGGACTGGTGATGGTCTGGATAAGAGGCTCTCTAAACTCGAAGTGGTTTGTGGCCGGTTTGACTCTGTTCAGACAATATCCAGAAGATCAAAGAAGGCCTGAACAAACATGTGTCTAGCCTGTGGAACTGTGTCACTGGGCTAAATGACACAGTGATTTCACACAGCGGGTTCATTGAGATCCTCCAGAACACACATCTGGATGATATCCATGGCAAGATCAAGAGACTCAATTCCTCAATGGTCCATGTCCTCAAGGAGTTCCAGAGCTTTACTGAGAATGACTTATCAGGTCTGATTTCAAGTGCTTGAAGAAAGTCTGTTTTTATTTGATTTGTTATCATCTTAAAAGTCATGTCAAGATTAATTACAATTTGACAGCATCTAAGAACATAATATTTCCAGCACCAGTAACTGACATAGCTCATGTATTTTAATTGGTGCATTATTCAGAATTTAAGTGAGAATGTATTCTAGTTCATTTTATGCAGAATGCATTTTCCAGAATGCATTACTTTTTTTTACATTACATCTTTTGAATGTCTTTGAATTGCAATTCAGTAAATTCCTCCTCCTGTCTTTTCCATTTAAATTTCAATTCAACTTCCGTGGCCAATTAAATTCAAATTCACTCTCATGATTTGAAAGTGAGCCAATTCTTGAGTTTTGCACAACCCTGATGGATATGAAAAGAGGAAAAACTTTAAATAAATTCATTTCTGATAATAGGTTTACCCGGACCACCAGGTCCTCAGGGAGAAAAAGGGTTCCCTGGTCCACAAGGGCCTCCAGGTAATGATGGACCACCAGGTATGCAGGGATTTCCAGGGCCAAAAGGACCTCCTGGTGAGAAATCTTTTTTTGACCATTTCTTTGTGTCATGTGGGTAATAATTTGTCATCATTACTTTATTTTACTTTTCATTTGGAGGTCGGCTGTATACTGTACTTATCTTACATGGAAAGCTGGACCTCAGATTTTTATATGATCTCCTTTTGTGTTACATTGATTAAAATAACATTGTAATGACATGATGATGAGTAATTTCAAAATGACATAATTTAAAAAATTTGTGTGAAATACACACATTTATGTTATATGATATTTCACGTGACTCACATTTTGCCTTCTCCAATTTTAGGTCTCAGAGGTGAGCGAGGTATGTATTCAATTTGCTTTTAATTTTTGTAGCAGCCATATCTCTCTTATTATTTTGATGTGTGCTAATCAATGTCTGGAATGAAGGCAAGAATTCACTGAGATATATCTAAAGTGTCTGTTTGCAGGAGAGTCAGCGATTTTTTTCTTTCTGTGTTGAGTGTTGCAGCATGTGTTCAGTTGTTATTGTCAGTACTGGGTCAGTAGTTGAGCCAAAGGTCAGCAGCTGATCACTAAAACTGGTTGTGTAAAGCAAGTCTATATGAGACTGAGAATATAGGGATACATTTAGGGTTAGGAATCATGGATGTCAACAATTTGACATCTTCCTTTTAACTTCCTTTTAAAAATACTGTTGTTATCTTCATTTCAGGTATGGCCGGTGCAGATCCCAACATACCACGTCTTTCCTTCTCAGCAGCTCTCACAAATCCCATGGTTACATCTGGAACGATTATTTTTGATAAGATCTTTGTAAATGAAGGAGATTTTTATAATCCAAGAACAGGTAATCTTGGCACTGCCTGTAAACAGTCTATTTGCATATTTTGCATGCATCAAAAATAATTTATATGTATATCTTTCTCTTAAAAACAGGTATCTTTACTGCACCACTGGATGGACGCTACTTCTTTAGTGCTATTCTGACAGGCCACAAAAATGAGAAGATCGAAGCTGTGCTGTCCAGGTCTAACTACGGCATGGCTCGGGTAGACTCGGCGGGTTACCAACCGGAAGGGTTGGAAAACAAACCAATGGCCGAAGCCAAACCAACACCAGGTTCTCTGGCTGTCTTTAACATCATCCTGCCGCTTCAACGAGACGACACAGTCTGCATAGACCTGGTCATGGGCAAACTAGCGCATTCAGTGGAGCCTCTGACTATCTTCAGTGGGATGCTTCTATATGAAGATGTGTAGGGGTCTTTTAACTGATTAGCACAGAGACTCAGACTCAAAGTGCCAGCAAAACGACGGGGCTAGAAAGACACACTCTAAATGACTTTATCCGCCTGGGATGGCGATGCATTGATTTTCCTTCGGTATTGTTTCCAATATTGTTAGACCTCCTATGAACTCCTTGAACAGAGAATATAGTTTTTAAATGGAGGAACTGTTGCCCTTGATATGTAATCCTAACCCGCATTTTTGGAG
Organism: Chrosomus eos; assembly: GCA_036326025.1. Taxonomy (NCBI): domain Eukaryota; kingdom Metazoa; phylum Chordata; class Actinopteri; order Cypriniformes; family Leuciscidae; genus Chrosomus; species Chrosomus eos. Next base: position 26,603,731 of record CM070832.1, read on the forward strand.
AAGTGTTGTAACAATACTACTGCAGGTTTGTGCGACCAATGTTGACGATGTTCTTATTGAAATATTTCCATGTTATATGAATCACAGACATGAGTTATGAATAATTTCTCATGCACCGAAGATGACCGTGAGGTCTTTTCGACTTCCTATGTATGCAACTGCACGGTAAATACTCTGCCAAAGAGCTTGACTCACAGTCAGGGTTAAAGGTTAGGCTGATGGTTGTGGAAATCGGGAGATTTGATGAAAGGAATTCATATTTTTGCTGTGAATGTTTAAATCCTGTGCTCCTTTTTTCTGCTTAGAATCAAGGGATGATTTTTAAATCTACAGTACGTGACTTAATTTCAATTATTTCTATTTTGCTTTCATTATAAGTGCCAAGTTTTCCAGGAATAACATCCTGCTCTTTCCAAAGATGCTTTTACTTAATAATGAATGTGGTTGGTAGTTAATGATTTCAGGAAAAATTCAATGTTATCCAACTTGACAATCAGTAGTACATGTATATCATTGCGTTCCATACAAACTCTCCAAGTGCCTCAAAGAGATGAATGCAATGAAATCTTCATAACTCAGGCACACATTCTTCAATGGCTTCTAATCAACAAGAAATGGGCTTTTTTGTACATGCATCGTTCCGCATTTTGTGATCCCTTGAAGCGTTTACAAAAAACATCAGTTCTACAGGAATGGTGGACCGTTGCATTTTGCTCCATATTCATATTCCAGTCTCACAGCCTGAGCTTTCATTGGAGATTATTATCAAACAGTAGTCTGTCCTTAATGTGGTTCAACAAAGTGCCTTTGAAGAAAAACAACACTGAGGATTCAGAGGGTGTCCTTCATCAACCGATTCTGTCTGTGTGGTCTCGCTTGAATGTTTACTGTACGACAGCCCAAAGAATTTTGAACTACGCGGCTTTTGCTTTTCTTGTTTGAAACTTGCTTGTGCAATTTTACAGATCGTTGGGAGGAAAGATCTCTGTGTAACGCTATGAAATTCATATGGTCAAGAATGTTGAAAATTAAGGCTGCTATCTTTTATGTGCTGTTTCATTTATTATTTTTAGTTTCCCCAGATCAGAAATTGGACGTTACGGCAGCAATTTAAGCATTAAAACATCTATTTACATGTTAAAGAGACCAGATCTAAAAATCGTAGAAATCGTAAAAATTCCCTCTCATGGTTTAACCTGTTACCTTGAAAGTGTACATTAGCAACACGTGTGTTTCAAATAAAGATATTTAATTTTACACATATTAATCTCTGCTGAGCTTAGTATTACAGTGTTCTGTCAGGTATATTGGATTACTGGAAGTCATACCATTTAATTTAGCACTGGCATTGTGCAAAACACTAAGCAAACTACTGTTCATTGTCTCAAACTCAATGGAAAGCATTCTGGTACTCAAGAACTGTGATTCTGTTGAATAGAATTCCAGTCAGTGATTGATGGTGCACGTTTTGTCGCTGTCTATGACTTTTTTTCTCTATTCAACATAGAAAATACCAATACTGGAGTTGCTGGATCATTTGTCAAAGCAAAATTTGATTGAAAACATGTTCTTAAATAGAAAACACCCAGTGTTTCTAAAAGCATGTGCACAGAAACGGTGTGATTAAGGAGAGGAGTGCACAATACATTTCATTTTCCACGTCGCAAGCCAGAGAAGTCGTTTGGAGATTGGCTTGCGATTTAATGGAAAGAAAAACATTTCTAGGTGTCCATCCATAGTCATACTGGGACGTAGTTTACAATGAATAATGCCTTGTGCTGGTAAGTGAATCGCATGCCCTCTCTCTGATATGTGCCACCATGGGGAGTTTTCCATGTTTTTCCATTTCTTCTTCATATTGTATTGCTTTTAATACTTTAACAACTCTAAATCCAGGGTGTACCGAAGGCCAAACATATGTTTGGTTTTTTTTTCTGTTAAAGTCAACATGAAATGCCATTCACAACCCATTTTACTTCTGTAATGTAACATTCAGAATTTTAATCATCAGAATATTCAACAAGTTAAATGTCGGTGAAATGATTTTATCCATCAGAAATTGAATCGTCCGAAGTACAGAATGGAGACTATGTGAACATTCAATGGATTGTGGATGAAATGAATTGGCATGCACATTAGAGGCTTTTTGACTAAAGCTTAACGTCTTCACCCCTGAGCTTTTTTCTCTTTTTTTAACAGATCTATAGTATTTTACTGAACTTGTCAACATTTTTAGAAAAGATGCATAACTTACAACTTTGGTCACACTTTAGATTAGGGTCCAATTCTCACTATTAACTATGACCTTTGCCTCAGTAAACTCCTCATTACTGCAATTCCACAAATTTGAGAAAAGGGTGCATTTTTTAATGCAAAGAATTGCTATAAGTATTTTTATGCATGCATGAATGAAAAAAGTTTTGTTTGTGTAATGTTTTCCTAAGTAACTTTCAGACAGATAGTGTCAGACAGGGTGTCATTATTGCACATTGGGTGTGGTGAAAGAATCCGTGTTGTGCTGGCCAGCTGTGTCTAAATGGGATTGGGTGGGAAAATGTCACGTATCCTGTTTGTCTTTCATCTTTGTGCACTTATATTCAGCTGTCTTCCTCCTTCTCTTGTTCTCTGCATACAGTGCAAACACACTGTGCTCCCTACTGATGTAGAGATGCTTGCCAAAACTGCAGTGTCAATCAGGGAACAATATCACTGAAATCCTCATAACTCATAAGAATTAGCAAAGCTACTGCTGAATACTGTACTGATTTACTCTTCAATACAGGACATTTGTAACGATTTGATCATTCTAAATTGCCTGCACAAATTGCTTATTTGAAATGAAGTTCACCTGGTTCAATATAACTCAAAAGTTTGGAATGTATGGAATGTTTTTTTAAGAAGTCTCTTATGCTTACCAAGGCTGCATTTATATGATCAAAAATAAAGTAAAATCAGCAATATTGTGAAATATTTTTCAGTTGACTTTGATACTGATTTGGTACTCCATTATAATTGGTGCTCAATTATTTTTAACGGTTCTTATTATCAATGTGACTTATTTAAACTTAATTATCAAATCTTTTTTTTTCATGAGTCTTTGATTAATAAAAAGTTCAAAAGAACTGCATTTATTTGAAATATAAATCTTGTTCAATTATGAATCTTTGCTGTTTCCCTTGATACATTTTATGTATCCTTTTTTAATAAAAGTATTAATTAGAAAAACAAATGTTTAACTTACCCCAAACTGCTAGTGTATCAGTTTCCACAAAAATATTAAGCAGCATAATTTTGATAATAATAATAAATGTTTCTTGAGCAGCAAATTAGAATGATTTCTGAAGGATCATGTGACACTGAAAACTGGCGTAATGATGCTAAAAATTCTACTATTTAAAATGTATTTAAATTATAATAATATTTCACAATATTACAGTTTTTACAGAATTTTTGATAAATACATAAATAAACAAAGCCTTGGTGAGCATAACAGGCTCCTTTTAAAAAATATATGAATAAAAAAAAATCATAATTATTCAAAATTTTTGACTGGTAGTGTACACAGACAGCTTCAATGATCCTTATGGTAATTTTTTACATTCTTTCACGTTATTATTATTTTATTTTTTTTTCGTTTGAAAGTACCAATAAAGAGTTGTGAAATAAGTTTAAAACTTTAATTGAATCATGCTAATACAGAGGTATCAGTAGAATATGCCATCATTATTTAGTCTTTTCTATGTGAAGCAACACTATTCAGTCTATCATCATGCCTTGACAATGACTAGTGTCTAACAACACTTAAGTTTCAGCAGAGCGTGCTTCATGTCTGTACTACATTCCAGCTGTGCACATCTCCGCCATGTTCAGTGTAAAATTCCATCATATCCATGGACACCGCATTTTTTGCCTGCAATCTGGCAGCCAAATGTGAGAGCATCCTGTAGGCTGTTCCCTGCAGAAAAGAGAACCAAGCCGGCTTTAACTGATTTACACAACTTACAAAAACCCATGTTTCATAATCAAACTTGCATTCATACCATTTGAAAGGGAATACATCACAGAAGCATTGAACGTATCCCCTGCTCCAAGTGTGTCCACAAGCTTCTCGGGTGGGAATGCATCCGAATGGATGACTACCCCGTCGGGACCAATGGCATCAGCTCCCTTTTCCGCCCAGGCACAAATGAGGGTAGCTCTAGACACACAAACAAACTCACGTAAACGCATGAAATGGCTAATATTTGAAAAGAACATAGCCTTAAGCAGTTGTTATGATTATATATAGTCAGTCAGCAGTTTTTAGAACACTAGTGACATCTAGTGCTCGTTTTATCACCCCTTCCTCAGACGACCGCTGAAACCCTTCAATGCAGCAGAGGCCGAGTCAAAGCCAAAGTGCTGGGCCACATCCTTACTTACAAAGACCTGAGTGAAAGCAGACACAAATAAACAATTGTGTAGCATGTCTCAAAACTTAACAGCAAGCCTGAAAAAAATTGCCACACTCAGATTTCCAGTGAATTTAATGCACTTCTCCTTTAACACTTATGCTTCTTGGTATAATGCTTGTCATATTATATTATATATTATGTCGAAATTATATATATATAATTATTAAAAGGTTGTATATAGATTTTATATTGATTAAAAAATACAGTAAAAACAGTAATACTGTGAAATATTATTACAATTTAAAATAGTTTTTAATCAAATATATTTTAAAATTGAATTTATTCCTTAAAAAGGTAAAGCTTTTTTTTAGCATCATTACTCCAGTCTTCAGTGTCACATGATCCTTCAGAAATTATTGTAATATGCTGCTCATGAAACATTTATTATTATTATCAATATTGAAAACAGTTATGCTGCTTAATATTTTTGTGGAAAATGTGATATACATTATTTCATGGATCCTTTGATGAATAAAGAACAGCATTTATTTAAAATAGAAATCTTTTGTAAAATTATGTATTTAAAAAATATATATATTTAATAACACTTTTGATTGATTTAATGCATCCTTGCTGAAAAATAATTGTACTGACCCCAAAAATGTAAATGGTAGTGTGTGTGTGTGTGTGTGTGTGTGTGTGTGTGTGTGTGTGTGTGTGTGTGTGTGTGTGTTGTGTGTGTGTGTGTGTGTGTGTTTTGTGTGTGTGTGTGTGTGTGTGTGTGTGTGTGTGTGCTCATGTTTATATTACATTGTGGGGACCAAATGTCCCCACAAGTATAGTAAAACCTGAGATCACCATCCCATGTGGAACACAGCGGTCACCATAAGTGAAAAAACGGTTATATGCATGTGTAGTGTTTTTGTGATGTGTGTGTGTGTGTGTGGGTGTGTGTGTGTGTGTGTGTGTGTGTGTGTGTGTGTGTGTGTGTGTGTGTGTGTGTGTGTGCGTGCTTGTTTTTGTGATATATGAGGACACAAATGTGTATAATGACATGGGTATTACACTGGTATTACAACTTACACGTGAAATATGAGGACATTGCATGCGTCCTCATATTTCAAACAGCTTAAAAAACATAAAAAACAATGTTTTTTTTAAATGTTAAAATCCAGCATGTCTCCTGTAAGGGGTAGGTTTAGGGACAGGGGCAGTGTAGGGGGATAGAATATATAGTTTGTCCAGTATAAAAACCATTACGCCTATGGAATGTCCTCATAAGTCACAAAAACAAACGTGTGTGTGTGTGTGTGTGTGTGTGTGTGTGTGGTGTGTGTGTGTGTGTGTGTGTTGGTGTGTGTGTGTGTATTTGTGTATATTTTTTAATCTTAATATTTTATGTGATCTACTAGAACAATTCCATAATGAGCACTTGAATATGTAGTTTATCCAAGATAAAATAATGTGTTTTATTCAGTCAGGTTTGAAGTTTAACTCATGTAGTGAAATCATACCAAATCACCAAGAGGGAAAAGCTGGTAGAGAGGTTCCCTGGTCTTTTCGATCTCCACAGAGATGGTTATTCTGTTCTTCTCTTCCTGTTTGCTGTTATACTCTCTCACCCTCTCGATCATCTTCACTTGTTCGTCAGCATTACGGCCCTGAAAATGCATTCATAAAACAATCAGCTCTCTACTTGTGGAATAATGTGTGTCAACACATGATCGGAAGGAACTAAATAGTGTGACTAGTGTGAACTTGGGCTGTTACTATGTAGCAAGTCAAAGATATTTGGCAGAAACTCTCACCTCCCAGTGGACCCACTTGAACTGGCTCAGGTCCACCTTTGAAAAGTCTTCTACAGAAACATCTGGCAAGTTTCTGATTAAACAGAGAATACCCGATGAAAGTTCTCTTGCATGTTAGACTACAACAATCAGTGTTCAAAGAACGATTCGTAAATTATAAGTAATGCCTGCATTTTGTGTGTACATGATAGGTCATTATTACTATTGATTATTGTGACATGATCTGTTGTAATTATATAATACAACACTGTTTACAGTCACAAACTGAATCAGTGATGGTCTGTATAATGGGGAAAACCCCTAGCTTATTCCCTTAGACCGGATCCCTGTCAGTTTGTATACAGTACAACATTTGATAACAGTCATCAGCACAGACAAATAGTCAGCTTTGAGCTGTTATTATAAGATAATTATGATTATAAACCAAAGTCTGTTTCTCAGCACAGAAGGAAAAGGTTTGGAAAGTTCTCAAAACAGGTTTTAGAAACAAGAAATATTATTCAAGCCAAGATTAGAATAAAAGCTGTTTTATATATTACTTTGCTACAAACAAAGCAAATACAAGTAAATGATAATGTTCAGTCAACCAGTCTTAAGCTCAAATATAAACCTCACCTCACCATTCATTTTGTGATAATGAACGGATGATTGAACATTATCTCACTTATTACACAGCTACTCGTCAAATAAGTACATAAATAGACATTGATTTGAGCTGAAATTATATTATTATGTGACGTGACACTACTACAGCTATGTAGTAAAATCAGTTGTCAGGGACATTGGCCAGTTATATAGTTTAGTGGTATAAATATTTGACCATGCAATAAACTGATCAATCAGAATCAAGTATTTCAGAGAGCCGTGGAATAAGTTAGGTAGTTAGTAACTTTGACATTGTGTGCTGTTGTGTGTTGTTTAAAACAGTTGATTAAAATAATCTTGGACAAAATGGAAATATAATAAGATAAATTAATATCCCCGAAAAAAATAAACACTCAAATTAATGCATGCAATGTCGAATTGTCATGATTTCTTAAAAGCATCTACTAAGGGTACGTTTACACGACAACGATTACACGAAAGTTTTCCTTTGCCCTTATCTCGTACAGAGACAACGTCAAAACGATCCCTGTTCACACGGATCAGTGAAAACGATAAAATACAAATAAATGCTGTATTATTCATGCCAGGCCAGTAGTTGGCGATGTCACTTTGTAAAGAAACACTAAGCGCCTATAGACTGAACCATAGGGACTACACGTTTTTACAAATGAACTCTTTCCCCGGCAGCATTTTTTTTTAAGTTGTCAGCCACCGCCAGTATTTTTGGTTTTCCAAAAGTTTCATGGCCCCCAGAATATTTTGTTGTATGAATATCTGAACATGCAATGTATTGCCTTTGATAAAACAACAACAACAGTTTTATCCTACCTTCGTGCATTTTTTGATCAAAACTTGAATATGGGATCAGATCGGATTCAGAACGATGATCAAAGTTTAACACGCCTAAAGCTTTACAGTCCTGTAGCTCATCCTGGGTGGACATTTCATTCAGTAACATTAGGCAGTTTTGATTTATATGCTGCTTAATGTTGATGGCCGCGTTATTTTACATATGATTACATATGATATGGCTTGTTTCTGCATCTTCCTGGCATGTGTTTTTATCAGGAGATTCAGTATTCTTTCAGAAGATGAGTAATAGCGCCCCCTACCCTATTACAGTGAAAAGCCGGAAAATTCCATCAGGGAAGCTTTGTTTTACAAATGATGGAAATTTCCTTCTATGGCAGGGAAATAGTTAATACAGTAACGGTATAATTTTCAAAAACTTGCACTTTGAAAACTGTTCGCCATTGTCGTGTATATAAACGGCCAAAAATGCATAAAAAGTTTTGTTTTTAGTTGAAAATGGTGTCGTGTAAACGGCCCCTAAATTACTGTCAATTACGGCAGAGCCACTTAATAAAGACTTTTTCAGATTATGTTTGAGAAATGATAATTTCTCAGGTACCCATCGAACTTTGACTGTATGTTATGATTATTGTGACTTTGGATGATACTCTTACGTGTCTGAGAGCACGACAGTGCGAGAGCCATTGGTGGCACACACCACACAACAGGCACACGGGGTCTCACCCCACTGCTGCCAAGCCACACCAGATATGTCCACCCCACGCCGTGCAAAATCCCCCCCGATGAAACTAGTACAGCAAACAGAGAGGTATTGCAGTGACCCATATACACTACTGACTGATTTGAGCAGGAAACATTTAGCAGGCTCACAATGCTTGCCAAACTGATCTTCGAACCTTCAGTGCACCTTATAGGGAAAAAGCAATAGTGTTTTTGATGCGTCAGGAATGCTTCAGCTGTCCTGTGAGGAAAGAGTTTTCGTAATACTTACGCATACTCTCACACACAAACCTGTTCATATGCAGAATCGTACGGCTTCCGGTCGTCACGCTGCTGACTACTACAGAGGCTGGAAAGGAGCATTCAGCATGCTCCAGAAGAAGAGAGATGTCAATCTTGTACATTTGAAAATCATTCAAGATGAAGCTAGAAGAACAAATTAGCAAGGAAAGGTATGCATACAGAACATGTGTGTGCAGATAATGAAAACTAAGAAAAGAAGTACTTTTGGGAAGATGTTGGAGGGATAGGGTATATTTCTGCTGATATAAAACTTGCAGGAGTAAGAAAGTATACAAATTTATCAGTAGTAGGGTACAACGGGGCTAAAGGCGCACCGGGGTAAAAGGCGCATTTTCCTTTATTCTCTTTTGAACCACTAAATGGCACAAAAACTCTTGACAACCTTTTTTGAAGATGCACGTGAAAATTTGGCTGATCCTTAATGCAATCGCGGACAGCAATGCAAAGTTGATTCTGCACTAATTTGATGGGTTTTTTTTACATTGTTGTAGATTTATGTAGCAAATGAGAATCAATAAAATTATTGAACATATTTTGAGACAGAGATCTTGTTAATGTTTTTTAGTTTTGTTCAAGGTAAATAAAGCAACAGTTTTTCGATAACTGAAGAATGTGTAAAAGTATGGTAATTGGGGTAAAAGGCACCCCTGTTGGAGCGAAAGGCACAATAATTAACATGATGATAAATAGCTGGCTGACTTTTCCATTTGTTGACATGACATGATTCAGATGGTAAATATCATATATTAAGTTGGTTGTCTGAGAGACAATCTCCATATTTATAATGAAACCATCATATTTAGGAATATAATATACATCATCATATAATAAAATATCATATTTATAGTTACTACTGTAAAGCTATATTAAATAATCATGGGATCTCATTCAATGCTTTCAGAAACATTACTTAGGCCTATTTAAATACCTTTGTTTCTGTATTTTTAAAAATGAATATATTTTAATGATTAAAAATAATTAATTTATCAAATTAAACAGAAAATAATAGTGCAAGCTATTGCTAGTGATTACCTCAGACATTATTAAAAACCTTTTTAGCTAAAGTATTTGTATAAATAATGTGTGCCTTTTGCCCCAATGTGTGGGCTAAAAGGCCCACCTAGCCACTTCTTAAGATATTTAAAACAAAACAAACTTTTATGATTTATTTTCACACAAAATCTGCTGCTCCATCAATGTTCAATAAAAACATACACACTCTCTCACACTCACACACACACACACACACACACACACACACACACACACACACTGCAATTTAACGTAACAGTAGGCAGAAAACACTTACTCAGCTACTGGTCCAGAAGCCAAAGACCCCATAAATGCACACGGGGCCCCAAGTAGAGACAAAACAGTGCACGTGTTTGATGCATTTCCTCCTCTCTGCCATCTCTGAGACAAACACCTACAAACCAGTTGCGTTATTTTATGACACCCGTGATGCAACATTGACTGCAGGGTATCGCAGAACAGTCTAGCCTATAGCCTATGTTAAGGCTGATTACGCTTTTGAAATGCTAACGCAAAGGTGCATTAATAATAGTAATTGTGGAATGTTATTAGAATTCCCCACCTGGTATCAGTATCTTCTTCCGGGTATTTATCCACAACATTTATGATATCCAGACACACCAAACCAATGCTGAGTATCTTTTTGTCCCCCATATTCTCCCTGCAGAACTAAATCCTGAACTATGGACTTTGGTGGAAAGGTCATAATAACGTCACATTATTCCGAACAGAAGCGGGTGAACGTTTCTCTTTCACCGTGAATGGGACACACTGTAAACATTGGACACGAAGTCTACCGGTTTTTGCCGAGTGTGGCCGAAAGTGCCAGCGTGAGCGGAGCGCAAGGACACGACGATTCCCGACTTTTATCGAGTGCAGCCGAAACTTGCTCGAGCGCTTTCCGTTATGTTTTTGGTGTAAGCTCGGAAATGCATTTTGCTGTTTAAAAAACACAGAAATTACATATTCTTTGGTTAGTCGTAATTTTAATATTTATACACATACAAATATGACTGCATTTTAGTAAGTAAGTATTCCTTAAGTAAGATAAAACTGCCCATAAAATCTCAGTAGGTCGTTCCCCCAGAGTGGTTGCTAGGTGACAAGAGGGCTTCGGTTATCACAATACTAGCTACACGTTGACTTTCTTCCAGTTATTTCAAGGCAGCTATTTGTGTAATGTATGAATATTTATTTTCATGTAACGTGAAACGGATATTTGATAGAGACTTTTTAAAAGTATTATAGGCCTATTAGCCATACTGTGAGTTTGTATAATATTACATGCGCAATTTTGTATTTCAAAATACCTCTATTTTGTAAGGCTACGCTCTCTTTTCTATTTTGCTAATAGCCAATACAATTATAAAGCCTATTAATAAACATATATAGTATGGCTATATTCAAAAATATGAATATGCTATTTGAATGAAAGTTTCATGACATTTCTTAATATTTGTATGTAACTTAACACATGATTTGGCTTATTGAATTTTAATGTTATTTATTAGTTCTTGAGACCAGGAAAACACAAGAGTTGAGAGAATGGAGATGACTTCAAAAAGTGTGCCGAAAGGCAACGTGGAGATCCTCCAGATCTATAAACTCCTGCAATATGTACGGGAGAAGAACAGGCCACAGATAAAAAAGATGGTCCAAATGGGGGTTTCAACCTGATAAATATGACTGAACCCAAACAGGGACTCAGTGCCTTGTATCAGGCATCTGTGGATCAGGATGAAGATCTCGTACAGTTCCTTCTGTCCCTGAAAGCCCACCCTGACATACAGGATAAGAAGGGCTGCACACCAATGATGCTGGCTGCGCAGTTGGGCTACTACAAGATTGTGTACCTCTTGATCAAACACAGTGCAAATGTGACACTCACAGATGAAGAGGGGAAAGGTAAAGAACATATTTTTAGGAGTGCATGTTATGTAGCCTTCTCTTCAATTTTTATAGATCTTAACAGGCCTGGATTAGTTTGTCTTTATGCACCTGTTGAAGTGTCAAAATATCCCTTGAAAAAAAGATGTGCACTTATTTGTATTAACTGTGCACTTGCTTCAAATCTTAAAAGTATGGCTTGAAAAAACTGTACTTGCAAATAAATACTATGAATGAAATATGGAAACTTAAAGGGATAGTTGACCCAAAAATGAAAATTAGCCCATGATTTACTCACCCTCAAGTCATCCTAGGTGTATATGACATTTTTCTTTCAGACGAATACAAACAGAGTTATATTAAAAAAATATCCTGGCTCTTCCAGCTTTATAATGGCAGTGGGTGGGCGTTTATGCTTTGAAGTCCATAAAACTGCATCCTTCCATGATAAAAGTGCTCCACATGGCTCTGGGGGTTAATAAAGGTCTTCTGAAGTGACGACGCATTTGTGTAAGAAAAATATCCATATTTAAAACTTTATCGACTAAAATAACTAGCTTCCGGCAGATGGCCGTACGCATCGATTTACAGTGAAAGAGTAATAACGTACTCGGTTACTAACGTAACCTCGGTTCTCTCTAGAGAGGGAACGAGTACTGCGTAATATCTTACGCTATGGGGAAAACTCTTTTCCACGAGATATTGAAGCCAAAATTTATCCTTAATTTTTTATTAATGTAAAACGCTTTGCAGCAGCAAGCAGACCTAGGCGAGACAGCTCGCGCGCCTATTGGCTGCTCTGCGGCAATAGCAGCAGCCTATCGAGAGAGGCTCTGCGTGACGTCACGACGAATGGGGGCCTTTCGCGCCCATATCGTCACGTCCCGCCAGAAAGGGCGTGGTCTCGCCCTATATCTAGGCTCGATAGCTGCTCTTACGTCGGTTTTCATCGCCGAAGCGAACCAGAGCGTATTCCAAGCACGGCAAGATACGCAGTACTCGTTCCCTCTCTAGAGAGAACCGAGGTTACGTTAGTAACCGAGTACGTTCTCTTACGAGAGTATCTCTCGTACTGCGTAATATCTTACGCTATGGGGAACACAATGCAACACGCCGTGCTGGTAGGGATCCAACACCAAAGTCCCAGGGGCCGAAGCCCGGGGCGCATATAGTGCATAATCACCATAAACTCACAGAGAGTGAGGGAAGAGAGGCTAGAAGCATCATTCCCTTTAAATAGCATCCGAAGGAGCTGATCATGCGACAAATAGACCATACCGTCAGGGTGAACATTCAGCCTGAACTGGGTGGCCACAAGTGTGTCGATATTTAAACGAGCTGCTGTACCGGTCAGTGAGCGGTACGCAGGTCAAACTCAGCATCTGAGCCGCACAGCGGGCAGATAGCACTGAACTTTATATCGCCAAAAGCTTAGCTTGCAAGGCGGGAACCTCCAGGTTATAGTATTTTATAAATGTAGACGGCGAGGCCCAGCCCGCGGCCATACAAATATCTTGCAGGGTAACCCCGCTAGACCATGCCCACGAGGAGGCCATGCCTCTTGTGGAGTGCGCTCTAACACCCAAAGGGCACTGTAGGCCCTTAGAAGTGTAAGCCAGCGCTATGGCACCGACTATCCATCTGGATAGGCTCTGTTTCGAAGCGGCAAGTCCCTTAGCACGGCCGCCAAACGAAACGAAAAGCTGCTCAGTCTGTCTGAAACCAGACGAGCGGGACACATAAGCCCTTAGTGCCCTGACAGGGCAAAGGAGACTCGCGTCCTTCTCCTCATTGAGAACCGGAAGGGCAGACAGGGAAATCACCTGGGCCCTGAACGGTGTGTTGAGGGATTTCGGCACGTAGCCGTGCTTCGGTTTGAGTATGACCTTTGAGTCATTAGGTCCAAACTCCATGCATGACGCGCTTACTGAGAGCGCTTGCAAGTCCCCTACGCGCTTCACTGAAGCGAGAGCCATAAGAAACGCTGTCTTGAAAGACAAGTGTTTCATGTCTGACGACTGGATTGGCTCGAATGGGGCACCTTTCATGGCCTCCAAGACCGTGGAAAGGTCCCATGTCGGGACTGAAGGGGGCCTGGGAGGGTTTAGCCTCCGAGCTCCTCTAAGGAAACGCACGACTAAGTCGCTCTTTCCTAGTGACTGGCCAGACACCGGTTTTGCAAACGTTGCTATGGCCGCCACGTATACTTTGAGCGTGGAAGGGGACCTGCCCTTATCCAGTAGCTCCTGAAGGAAGGAAAGCACTTCCGTAACCCCGCAGTCTACAGGTGAAAAGCCCTGCGCTTGACACCAAGCAGAGAACACAGACCACTTCGAGGAGTAGAGCCGTCTGGTAGACTGGGCTCTAGCATGCGCGATCGTGTTTAACACTCCCTCTGGGAGGTCAGCGGGTACCCGTTGATGGCCCATGCGTGCAGGGACCACAAATCCGGGCGAGGATGCCAAATTGAGCCTTCCGCCTGAGAGAGGAGGTCTCTCCTCAACGGTAAAGGCCATGGGGCAGCGCTGGTCAGCTGCATCAGGACAGGGAACCACGACTGGTTTGTCCAGAGCGGAGCTATGAGTAGCACTGGGCATCCCTCCCTCCTGATTCGCTCCAACACCTGAGGCAGGAGTGAGACAGGGGGAAAAGCATATAGGGGGCGGCGGGGCCAAACATGGGCCAGCGCGTCCCGGCTTTTCGAGAAGAATCTCGGGCAGTGAGCGTTTTCTTGGGACGCGAACAGGTCCACCTGCGCTTTGCCAAACGTTTCCCACAGCAGCTGGATCGTCTGCGGGTGCAGAGACCATTCTCCTGCTGGGACGTTGTTTCTGGACAGCCTGTCTGGCCCCACATTTAGGTGACCAGGCACATGCGCCGCTCTCAGCGAGAGCAGGTTGTGCTGAGCCCAGACCAGGAGGCGTTCCGTCAGCCTGTAAAGGTTTCGGGACCTGACGCCGCCCTGGCGATTTATGTACGCCACCACTGACATTTTGTCCGACCGGACCAATACGTGGTGGCCTATTATCTGGGGACAGAAGCGCCTTAGCGCTTTGTCGACTGCTATTAATTCCAAGCAGTTTATGTGAAGGAGCTTCTCCCGCACTGACCATAGGCCAGCTAGCGGTCTGCCCTCGAGCAGCGCTCCCCACCCCGAAGTGGAGGCGTCCGTAGACACCACCTTCACACTCGAGGGGATCCCCAGACTCACACCTGACTGATACCAGTCGGTTGCTTTCCATGGTTTCAGAGCCGAAATGCACTGAAGGTCGACCCTGAGGCGAAACAGACCTGCGGTCCACGCCCTGGGGGGAACTCGTGCTTTTAGCCATAGCTGCAGTGGGCGCATGCGGAGCAGGCCCAACTGGAGTACGGAGGCTGCTGAGGCCATGAGACCCAGCATTTTCTGAAACCTTCTGAGCGGGACTATAGAGCCGTGGCGGAAGGATTTCGCGACGTGCTGAATATTCAATCCGCGCTCTGGTGACAGGCGTGCCGTCATGGATAGCGAGTCTAACACTGTTCCCAGAAAGGAAATCCTCCGACTGGGGAGCAGTGAGCTTTTCGCCCAATTGACTGTAAGGCCCAGCTCCTCGAGGTGCTCGAGTAATGCGGCCCTGTGTTCTAAGAACTCCGTTCGTGAACGAGCTAGAATCAGCCAATCGTCCAAGTAGTTCAAAACTCGCATGCCCCGAAGTCTCAGGGGGGCGAGGGCCGCGTCCATGCACTTCGTGAACGTACGTGGTGCTAGGGACAGGCCGAACGGCAGGACTGTGTATTGATATGCCTGGCCCTCGAAGGCGAATCTCAAGAATCGCCTGTGATGGGACGCTATTTGTATTTGAAAATACGCGTCTTTCAGATCTATTGACATGAACCAGTCTCCTTGGCGCACTTGCGCGAGGATTTTCCTGGTCGTAAGCATTCTGAACTGGCGCTTCACGAGCGCTCTGTTCAGCAGCCTCAGATCTAGAATGGGTCTGAGCCCACCATCCTTCTTCGGTACCAGAAAATATCTGCTGTATAAGCCCCCTTCGCTCTGAGCCTGAGATAAAGGTTCTATAGCCCCTTTCCTCAGTAGTTTCGCTATCTCGGCTCGAAGTAGATGAGATACTTCGCTTTTCACCGTAGTTTCGACGCGTGCCGTGTAACGGCGAGGGCGTCGAGCGAATTGTAGCGAATAGCCTCTCTTTATAGTGTTCAGCACCCACTCTGATACCCCGGGAAGCCTTGACCACGCATCCACGCGAATAGCTAGGGGTAGAATGAAATCTGGGCTCTGGCCGCGGGAAAGCGGCGGCACTAGAGTCCGTGTGTGCTGGGAACACAGCGCCGTGTTTACAGCGTTCGAGGCGGGGGGCGCGCTGATCACAGCGGGCAGCCTGGCCGCGCTCAGCTCCTCTAAGGCGGGTGGCGCCGAGAGAGCGAGCGGGGCGAATCCCGTGGGATTCGGCGTGTCTGTGAGGAAATGTGGGCGCGGGACCGCGGGCACATTTGCTGCACTGAAAACACTGTCGTTTAGGGCCGACTGAATGTGTGTTGGTTTCGTTTTTACAGAAACCGAGGGACACGCAGCGTGTAGTGTAAGCGGGCATAGGGATATGGGCGCGTTCACTACATTGTTTGCACAATCGACCGGAGTCGATTTTATTTGTGCGAGCCCTGCACCGTGGCGGGCTGTGTCTGGGTGTGGGAATGGGCACTGGGACGTGGGCATTCTTACAACACTCATAACACCATCGGCCGAGGCCGGAACACCAGAAAATACACTCTTTATTGGATTTATCTGGGTAGCCGTAAAAACAGCTTTTGTGTGCAGGCAAGCGGGCTGAGACACCGGCTGCTTCACTGCAAAATACACTGGGACAGTCACAACGCATGGGACTGAACGAGCGAGAAGTTTTGGTGGAAATCCGGCCGCAGCGGGATCTGAACACCGTCGTTTTCCTAGGGCGGCTAGGAAGACTTTGAGGCCTCGGGCTTGATCTCAATCCTCGGCCGGGGCCCGCGGTGAGGGGGGCGGCGTCCGGCGGAGCGAGACCGCGGTCTCTGATCCCGGGCCTGGCGGCGCTGTGAGGCGGCGGCGGCGGGCGGTGCAGGCTGGGGCTGAGAGCTGCGAGCAGGCGGCTTAGTGCGGCCTGTAGCGGAGCTCGAGCGCTTCGGCAGGAAGTGCTTCATAGCCTGAGAAGTCTTCTGCACCTCAACAAACCTGTCCGCGAAGTCTTTGACGGCCGTTCCGAAAAGGCCCTCCGGGGAAATGGGCGCGTCGAGGAACACAGAGCGCTCGGCTTCCGTCATCTCTGACAGCGTCAACCATAAGTGTCTCTCGGCAACGGCGAGAGAGGCCATGTTCCGCCCCATGGCTTGTGCAGCGGCTTTAGAAGCGCGTAGAGCGAGGTCCGTAGCACTCCTCAGGTCCGCCACGCAGATAGCGCCGGGTCCCTCCTCGTCCAGTTTGAGGAGGAGGTCTGCCTGGTAGATCTGCAGAATAGACATCGTGTGCAGCGCTGAGACTGCCTGCCCGGCTGCGGTGTAAGCGCGTCCGTGCAGCGATGATGTCACTCGACAGGCTTTGTACGGGAGCGTCGTCTGAACACGCCGTCCAGCGGAGGGCGGGCAGAGATGCGACGCGACAGCCGTCTCCACCGGAGGAATGGCGAGGTATCCTCTACTTCCCGCACCGTCGACAGCGGAGAATGCCGCGGAGGTAGAGGTACGCATCCTGGCGGAAAAGGGGGCCTTCCACGACTTTGCAACCTCCTCGTGAAGTTCCGGGAGGAAGGGCGCGGGCCTAGATTTTGACGGAGCCTCGTCTTTCCCGAGAAAGCGCCCGTCTAATCTGTTGCGCGGCGGCAGCGTGGGTGCCTCCCAATCGAGGCCGATGCTTTCCACGGCCTTGGTGAGCAGACGCATCAGCTCAGTCTCAATGCCGGCTCTCTTCCCAGAGGGTTGGCGGGAAACGTTAGCGGAGGGGAGGTCCACGGAGCTCGCCCAATCCTCGCTATCCGAAGCCAAGAGAGAACATGCCTCGGTGTTGTCGTCCAACTCGATGGCGGACGCGGCGGCAGACGGCGGCCGCTGTCCGTCCGTGAGCGACTCGAGCGAAGCCGGCGAAGCTGGCGGGCGAACCGGCGAGCTTTGGCGGGCTGGAGATAGCTCGGGCGCGCGCTGGGCGCGGCGCTTCTTGCGGCGCGGCGTCACGGCAGGCTGGGATGCGGGCTCGGAGAACGAAGCTAGGCGAGTCCGCAGAGTCACCATAGGCAAACGTTCACAATGATGGCATCCGCCGTCAGCGAGCGCGATGGCCGCGTGATCCTCACCCAGGCAGGACACGCAGATGACATGGCGGTCCTCATCGCTGAGTGGGGCTCGGCAAGAACCACAGGAAGGCATCTTTAAAAAGACGCCGCTCTTTTAGAGGGGTGGGAAAAAAAGGCAGAAATGCAATCACACACACACTCTAGGCAGAGGAAAGGATATGTACGCCGGAAAGCGCAGCAGGTACGGCGGCTGTAGGCGGCGAGGCCAGCGACTCCAGGCTCAATGGCACGTCCCGCTGAAGGCTACAGGTCGACGGCGCGGCTTCTTACTCTGGATCCAGCGATGCGGGAGGCTTCGCTGAAGAGATGAAAATCGACGTAAGAGCAGCTATCGAGCCTAGATATAGGGCGAGACCACGCCCTTTCTGGCGGGACGTGACGATATGGGCGCGAAAGGCCCCCATTCGTCGTGACGTCACGCAGAGCCTCTCTCGATAGGCTGCTGCTATTGCCGCAGAGCAGCCAATAGGCGCGCGAGCTGTCTCGCCTAGGTCTGCTTGCTGCTGCAAAGCGTTTTACATTAATAAAAAATTAAGGATAATTTTTGGCTTCAATATCTCGTGGAAAAGAGTTTTCCCCATAGCGTAAGATATTACGCAGTACGAGAGATACTCTCGTAAGAGAACCCTTGACGCACAAAGTAATGACGAACGCAGAAGCGCAGAGGAAAGAGCAAAACAAAACACCATTCATGAGTTAGAAGTCTACAACGACAATTTTTTGAGAGAAATGTCGGTGGAGCTTGAGTTTATTGCCCAGACCTGTTTGTTTGAACCGCGAGAGGCGTCAAAGCTTACACTACTCGTCAAGTGTTACTCTTTTGGTGTAAGTCGACTTGCGTAGGCCGTCTGCCGTTATTTCAGTCGATAAAGTTTTAAATATGGATATTGTTCTTACATGAACACATCGCTTCACTTCTGAAGGCCTTTATTAACACCCAGAGCTGTGTGGAGGACCTTTTATCATGAATGGGTGCACTTTTATGGATTTCAAAGCGGCCATTCACTCCCATTCTAAAAATTATATAAAAATGTGGATGTGGTTAAGCTATCTTAAGTTCAGCAAATTATGTTTAAAATAATGTAAATTATTAAAGCCTACATTTAATTAAAAAAACATATGTAATTAAGTGTCAGAAAACCTGCATGGCAAGCATGATGTACCCTACTACTGAAGTTAAGTGAACTTGAAACTAGAGCGGTACTTATAGTGTACTATATACATATACTATATATTTTTTATTATTTCATAATGAGTTTAAAGTGTACTTTTTCTCAAGGGATATAGCCTAACTCAGCCGTTAAAATGATTGTATAGATGCAAAATATGTTTTTTTTTAAATTCCTTTATATAATATTTTAATTAATTTCCTTGGTTTTATATCTATTCATTCATGCTTGACGGGGTAAATGTGTTTATGTGAAACTCAGTGACTTCTGTTTGATTTGTAGGGGTGCTGTTCTACTGTATCTCTCCATCTAAAGAACATGCTCTCTGCCTGCAGATGGCGCTCAGCAGCAATGCAAATGTCAACAATGTTTCTAACTCAGGGAAGCCACTGCTTGTGTTCGCTTGTGAGAATGCAAAGGACTGTCAAGACTTGTGCATTCGCATTTTGGAGAAAGGAGCTGATCCAAATGCAGTAGATCAGGTCTCAGATCATAGTTCAAATTAATGTTCCCTGATCAAAAAAAGTTATACAAAGATGATTCAAATATCTATTTTACAAATATATAATATTACAACAGATAAAAGATAGTTAAATCAAACCTTTTTGGAATGGAACAGTTTATTGAACCTTTAGTCAAAAAATTGATAGGCATTTATGGCTCATATGATATGAGAGAATATGGAGCTCATACTTGAGGAGGAAAAAACACATTTTTTATTCAGAGGCCCAAACTAAGCAAAAACATGCAATTTGGAGTAGTTGCTAATATTAACAGTCAAACCAAAAAAAAAAAAAAATTATTATTCAGACACCAGATATCATTTTTGATATTTTATTTACTAGTGGGTGCAGGACACTATATTTAATTTATGTAAGTGAGGATAGCAAAATAAAGGAAACTGTGACATATAATTCTTCATACAGTGGACAGTAAAATTTATAAAAATTTGGAACCAAAGTTATTCAGACACTTACTTTGAGCTGACCATGTTTTGCTTAAGTGTTTTTTCTTTAATTGCTAATGCAACATTTTTACAACACAGACTTGCTTGTAATTGGTTGATCTAAATTGTTATTATCTAATTGTGTACTTAAATTTAACAGCTGACAGATATTCAACCTAATTCATTTGTGAGACAGGATGGCCAAAACCAGTTTATTATAAAATGACTGATATGATGCTGCAACGCATTCTCACCCCAAGGCGTCATCTAACTGACAATTTTGACCATGCTTCAATATTCGACGTTGACGCGGTCCCAGGGCGTCATCTAACTGACGCTAAGGGTAACGCGTCAGTTAGATGACGCGGGTAGGTTTAGGTCTGGGTAGAAGGGCGTCATCTAACTGACGCTAAGGGTAACGCGTCAGTTAGATGACGCCCTGGGATCGCGTCAACTAACTGACGCTAAAGGGTACCTTTAGCGTCGAATATTGAAGCATGGTCAAACTGATTCCCAAGGCGTCAGTTAGAAGACGCCTTGGGGTGAGAATGGGCTGGATTCAGAGTCTGTTTGATACTCACATTTTTACATGATTTTGAAATGTCAAACATTATCAAAGTTATTCTTATCTTTACTTTATGAAATCAGTAAAGATTTCACAGCAAGAAGGCATGTGCACCATGACCTGAAGAGATTTTTAGAATTATACTAAAAGGCCTACTTCCTAAAAAAGTACTATAAATCATCAGAAGGCATGTCGTAGATTGTGTACACAGGATTTTTAGCAAAGTTTTGATGATGTCGATAATCTAGAGGCCTTCGAAATATGTATATCAAATATGATACAGTCGGCTTAATAGGTCAGCAAGAAAATGTGGATTTTGATGGAGTTGAATCAGTATAATGTGTCATGTTTTGGCCCCCCAAAGGTGACACGATGCTCTGCACTCATGGAGGCATCTAAAATTGGTGCTTTGAAGCTCGTCAGAGCCATTTTACAAAAAGGAGGGGATCCTAACTTACTAGATGGAGAAGGACGGTGCGCTGCCCATTTTGCTGCGGAACAAGGCTTCCTTGAGGTGATGCCATGGCATTCTGAATAGCACAAAATTAGCCATAGTTAAACTTTGGAGAATATTACTATCTCTGCTTTATACAGGTTTTACAGGTGCTGTCTGCATACTCTGCTGACTTTGGTATCAGCGCGACAAAGGGTGACACACCATTGCACTTTGCTGCTGCCGGTGGCTTCAATGAGTGCTGTAGATTCCTGGCCCAAAGAGGTAGGCTGGATCTAATGTCTTTTCATTTATTCAAAAGAACAAGTACTGCCTTCATTAAATGGGTCATACAATTTTACTCCCCAGTTTAAAATATGAAGATTTGTTTTCCAAACTTCTGAAATTCCAGGATTTATAATCGCATGTCAAAAGAAAAGCTATTAGAAATGTGGAAATGTGTCATTTCACACTGGACAGTATACAATTAAACATCAGAAAACTCATTTATTCAAAATACTAAAAATAGTTTGCTGCCTTATTCATAGCAATACTTTTTCTTATCTGTAACAGGATGCAGTCCCAAACTGAAGAATCTGGAAGGTCTTCTTCCAAGCCAGGTCGCCAAAAACAATGGCTACAAAGCTGCACTCAAGGAGCTCAAGAAAGCAGAGAAAATGTATGTGAAGCTTTCTGCGCCTGATGCCGTGAACCCCAATGAACCCTGGGCCGTCACCCTTCACGACTGGTCCTGTGAACATGAGGCAACCTTGCGCAAAGCCTTTGAAACTGCTGAGGGACTGGATAAACCTATTGAAAAAGTTCCTCTGGAGACATTTGTGTCTTTACTGCATCGAGCTCCTGTAAGTAACGAGAATCTGCAAAGGATCATCAAGGAACATGACAAAAACCATGAAAGTGTCATCAATTTAAATGAGTTTTTCAAAGGCCTCAAGTACCTCCAGAAGGCCTTTGTCTTCTCATCCTACGCTCCTAAGCCAGGTAAGAAGGAAAAGGGTGGAAAGGAAAAGAAGAGTGCCAAATCTGCCATGCCATTGCCCATATGCACAATGCCACCTGAGCTGATTTCCAAAAGAGAGGACAGTGGACTACCTTACTACATGATCGAGAACTACCAGCCGTTCGTTGACACCAAACGTTTCAACCGAGACCGGCCGCCAGTTCACCCCATCGAGAATGACTCTGCTTGGTATATTGATGATCCTGAAAAGATCTATACCAACATCAATTACTGTGTGAAGACTGGAGATCTAGATTCTCTTAGTCTGGCATTTACCCAACAAGTACCTGTTGATATCAAAGATCAGTTCTTTAAGACTCCACTCATGACAGCGTGCAACTGTGGCAACTACCAAGTAGCTAAATTCCTCATTTCACTGAGGTAATGCTACTAAGAAAAATAAAGTAATATCTTTTGTTTACGCTTTTAGGGCCCTATCATACGCGACGCAAGTGTTTTTTGCTAGTTTCAGCCCGACGCAGTTATCATTTTCACATCCTGCGCCACGTTGTTTAAAGAGCACATTAGTATTATGTGCCTATAGGCGGGTTCACAACGCGTGTACACTCTGCTTATTACACACACAGGGACACTCTGCAGCACACAAACATGCAAAATATTAAAAATAAAAGTGTAAAATATTTATATTTTGTACATAAACATATGATGAAGTCTCGTAGATGGTCTGCTCACGCGCTTTAACCTCGCGCACAAGCAGATCCAATTACTCGCTAGAGAAGCCGCGTTCAATTTTTCCGCTTGCAAATTCCGCCATGTAAATAGCAGCCCGCCATGGTGCGAACACAACTGGCTTTTAAAGGGAATGGGAAATTACACTCTGATTGGTTTATTGCACATTACGCCCAAAACACACCCATTACTCTTTTAGAGAATAGGGACAACCCTATTAGACCATGCGTCGAGTGCGCCAACCATTTTTCCCATTGTTAAACTAAGTGGATCGGACACGTCCTAAGTGAGCTTGCGCCGTGCGCTCTATGCACTTAAATCGCTAAAATAGGGCCCTTCATGTAACAAGATAATAGACTTGTCATTTGAAGAACATTTTGTTTTTAACTCTATAGGGACTGATGTAATGCAGTTGACCAGTTTAACTGGACGCCCCTCCATCACGCTTGCCATGCAGGTCATGTAGACATTATCAAGATGCTGGTGCAATCTAGAGCCGTGGTGGATGCAGTGGCAATGAATGGAGCAACTCCACTCATGAGAGCTATTGAAAGCTGTCGGTTCAGCTGTGTAGAGTATCTCATCAAAGCTGGAGCCAAAGTCGTGGCAGAAAACAAGAGCGGTACTGTTTAGATATTGAAATGTCTGTCTCTATTAAGTAAAAAGTTTAGGGTTGTAATATTTTTTAAAGCAATCATTGTGTAATGCTACCTGTTGTTATTATTTAAGGTCATTGTTTTAAAAGTGTGTTTGTTGGATGAAACGGATTGTGTTATGAAAGAATAAATTGTAGTTTTAGTGCATTTTAAATGCGAAGTTTAACTGCTGCGCCAAGCTGAAAGTTGGTGTGGAGAACCGTGTGAAGAATTTTGATCTAATTATTGAGAAATGTGTCCTAAAAAAAACAAACAATTTTAAATAACTGTTTTCTATTTTATATAGATTTAAGTTGTAATTATTCCTGTGATGGAAAAGCTTAATTCAGTCTTCAGTGTCGTTTGAAAATAGTTGTGCTGCTTAATTTTTGTAGAAACCATTATAATTTTTTTCAGGATCCTGTGATGAAGAAATACATTTATCTGTTTCTTTCATTTAAAATATAAATATTTTGTAACATTATAAATGTCTTTACTGCCACGTTTGATCAATTCAATATATCCTCGCTGAATAACAAAATATTAACTATACCCCAAACTTTTGAACAGTACTGTATATGTATATTTTTGTATAATTTTCCAATTTTCAATGCATTTCTTTTGTGCTCACAGGGCAAAATTGCTTGGATATTGCTATAAAGTATGGTGATGCTAGAATCATTGCGTTGGTCATTGCCAAATCCAACATTCTTCAAAATGAAAGGAAACCAGAACCAACTTTGAAGCCAGCATCAAAACCAGCTTCTTCAAGACAGGGAAAGGTGAAATAAAATAGCTGCCTTTCTTCCTATATTTAGTATAGTTGGGATGTTTAATAAGTTGTCTTTGTCTTCTGTAGATTCGATCATCATCAGTTTCAGCCGCTGTGAAGCTAGAGCTGAGAGACAATATCATAGTTAAAAACCCAAAGTTCAACATTCGAAGTGGGACCAATCAGACTGACATCAGCTTTGTCCCCAAAACCGTAAGACAATAAAACTCTTTGACAGACAGATAGATAGACACTGAATAGATATAAATATCTGTGGTTTTGTATGTGTGTTTTTAATTTCTGATGTTTTCTGCATTATAGCTTTGGGGAAAACAGCTCACCGACAGCCCACAGCACACTGATAAGAAGGAAACGCTTTGACGAAAAGAGGATTCTCAAGGACTTCACACTTTAACGAGTATCTCAGACCTGAATGGGATGGGGCGTCTGGGAAGAGAATAAATTAAATGTCTCAGCGCAATAGCTGATTTTCATTCAGAGCTACTGTCTGTCTTTTTATTTCTGATAAATTAGTATTTCCCAGACTATTTGACTTTAGTCAATTGAGCAAAAATGACATAGGTAACGAAAGACCACAGAAAAAACCCTATAAATCCCCCCCAATTTTTGACATTGGATAAAAATAACCTTTCTTAGTCAGTCATTGAGATGCACAGTGGTCACCTTAGTGTGCTGCCATTTGGAATAATGCTACAAACCCCTGACCGAGAGCACCACCTGCTCTATAAGCCATTTTCCTTTATGCATCTCCTGTGACTGGCTTTAATCACCAAACCCCACTGAACACAGGAAAAGGAGATGACAGTCATATATTTCAACGTAACACATTAATCAGTGTAGGTGATTGTGTAATTTTAATTGAAACATGCATGTACACATGCATGTTTTAAGCCATTGAATTGGCCTGTAGGGGGCGGTCAGACACAATAATATAATTTACAGTTTTTCACAATTACTAAGACACTATACTATAGAAGCCCTAAACCCATATGTCAAATAAATCACTCACTAAAACACATCTTGCACTTTGATTCACTTCTGTTACAAAACAAGAATCTCTCATTCACTTTCCTTTTGCATTTGCACAACTCTTTTCAGTGCACTGTAACATGTAATTGTAATTGCAAAGTTTGTTTACTGTATAATATACTTTTTTTTCTGTAACGATTCTCTGGATGTTGTGTTATCCATTTTTTATGTGTCTAATGAATTTATGTGGTGTTTATTGACTGGTGTGTGTATGATCTCTTAAAGCATTGTTTGATTTTGAGTACAGAAAGAACAACACAGACACAGTGTAATCACCCTGCGAAAACCTCTGAGTAAAAGGAGTTGTGAAAAATATGATACAGATGAGAACTTTATATCATAATTTATCTCTTTTAAGTCATTTTATAACTGTATCATATATCTCTTTTAATTTATTTTATAACTGTTTTAATGGTCCTTGCTTTTATTTGAATTGCCATAGTGTATGAAATGTGCTAAACTTGCCTTGCCTTGCCTCACGGGTGAAAGGGTTTTAAGCCGATTGTTTGATTTTGCCGGAAGAGTCAGATTTTGTCAATGTAGTTTTAAGATTTGGTTTGTGTTTAATGTTGTGAGAAATGGGCTGAAGGTTTCAAGAAATGTGTCTGAGCAATTGTGAAAAACTGTCATTTTAACTGGGATCACATGCTTTGTTGTTAAACGAATAGCTGGCTGGTGAAGTGTGATTTTTTTTCTTTTTCTTTTTGCTCAGTGGGACTTTGCATGCATAAATTCATATGCGGCAGTCATATGCACATGCTCACAGGTCACACCCAATATCAAAACAAGACGTTTTTGGAGCTTGATTAAATAAATGCTTTGTTTATAATAAGGAGGACGTTTTAAGCACTGCATGTTTTAATGGTACAAAGACCTCGTATATGTTAAAAGATCAAGGCAAATTTCGTTTTCTCATGTCATGACCCCTTTAAAAACACACCGACAACTTGATAGCAACTAGCAAGTTGGCCATAAGCTTTGCCTGGAAAATGTAGTTTTAAATGTTGTTCATCTCAATAGTAAGATGAAACCTCAGAAATTCAGAACACCTGCACATTGTTATTCCCAGCAGGCTCTGACTCGGCACATTGGTGTGAAGGAGACGCTGCAGAGTCAGCTGGAACTCTACCTGTCATTCCACGCTGCGCAACCGGAGGTGATGATAGTTCAGGTGTCTGTTGCAGAAAGGACAAGACATTGAGAATGTCAATTCTCCTGTGCTACAGACAGAAGCAGGACTAAAGGAAAAGGTTGATTTCCATATGAAATAAAATAATAATAAATGCTTTTAATAAAAGCAACGCCTTAAAAGGATGAGGACATGATAAACGGCTCCGGTACAAGAGGTAATTGTCTTGATGATGTGGCACTCACAGACACACTGACCTCAGCTCTTAATCTTTATCTTCAAAGGAGAGAAAAAAGGAAGAGAACGGGGAGTGGAGAATGAGGAGGGATGAACATGTAGAGAAACAGATCAAGGTTAATCAAGAAAAGAAGGTGAAACAACTATCATTAAGTCCTAACGTTATTCTCTGACATTTTTTGTTTTATAATTCTGGTCCTGGAGGCTGATTGGTCAAAACAGCAAAAAAAAAAAAAAAAAAATTATAAAAAGAATTATTAAAGATTATACAAAAATGAACAGCATACAATAGAACATTGACTACTGTATCCACCAATGCAATATCCCCGACTAACTATTTGAACATTATTTTTACCACAAAAAATGCATTAAAATGCTAAACCAAATTTTTGGTTTCCAAGACCATAACTGCACACTAAATGAAATATGCAGCTTGATGAGGTCATGTAACAACCGTGTATTTATTGCACTTTATTTCAATGGTCCACTTTAGACATTCTAGTAACTATAAGTAACTTTGCAAATACACGTCAACTAACTCTCACTGATTTGCTACTACTAGCAGTCATTATAGTATTAGTAGACTGTTAGGTTAGGGTTAGGTGTTAGGGGTCGGGTTAAGCAGAATGTCTGTTTGGGGATTATCAAAATAAAGTGTCAGCAGAAGTTAAGTAGACAGTCTACTAATGACTGCTAGTTGACATGCAGATGCTAAGTTACTTAGTAGAATGTCTAAAGTGGACTATCGAAATAAATTACCCTTTATCATGCAATAATGCATGCCGTTTCAATTAGCAGTAATAAAAATAGCAATTGGACGCCATAGTAGACGCCAGTAAATAAATAAAAAGTTAATTGCACTTTAATTCTCACAGTTTGACTTCATAACCCACAGTATGACTCTCTATCTCACAATTTGACTTTTTTGTGTTTACTATTTCACAACTTTCCTTCTTTTATTTTTACTCTGAGGTGGAAATGCTAGAATTCTATTCTGTGTCTGTAATATACCAGAGCCTCTTGTACCTTTTTGATTAGTCACATTATGGTCTAAAATACAAAATTGTAAGAGACCATTAAGCAATCAATTACCATAGTTACCTTAATTCGCATATTAAAATGATTTGATCCTATTTGACATATTCAGGTACTTGATAATGAGCCATTAAAGTCCTTTAAAAGCTGTGATATTCCATCCAGCAGCAATTTGCAGAATGTCATAACCATACGAATTATTAAGATGCACACATGATATTTAGGGTGGTGGCTTTCTGTAAATGAGCCTCTTTTTTATATTATTTCATATGGATTTTCTTCTATATAATTATCTCCATCTGCAGCCATGTGATTACGCCTTCACAAAAATAGGAATATTGTTTCCGCAGTTATTCACAGTTCAAGCATGCAATCATCGTTAGTAGGCAAATGATGAGGTTAATGACAGATTTCCCACCTTTTTTCCTTTTTTTTTACCACGAGCCACATAGAATAAGGGCTCTTTTTGACGTATTGTGGGGGTGGGTTCTGGCAGTGCTAATTGACAAGTAAGACTGAAGGGAATCTGGCTCAAATAAAAGAGCTTTAATTGGTAACAGTGTGGGTCCTGTAAATGTGCGCTTGTGTCAAAGAATTCAGGATTCGTCAGCGCTCGCCCTGCTGGTGCGAACAGAAAGAGCTGCAATGATATGTAAATCACATCTCACAATAAAAACTAAATTCACAACCTAATCTGAATTTCAATATGCCAAACTTCATTCTGGATGACAGCGGCGTCTTCAGACAGTATAAACAAGACTTGGATGCTAAAGACAGCCGTAATAGTCTTGTAAGTGTAAATCAATACATTTAGCAGGATCTCCTGTTTGTTGGTTGTTGCACTAACAAGCATCACTGTCTCATTGGTATGTGCTGAGTCAATATCGGCATCCTCTAGCAGTTCTTTTCTCGGTAACATAAGACCATGCTTATAGTGCATTATAGCTTTGTTTATACTTATACATTTATACTTAAGTAAGTATTACTATTTTATAAATATATTTATAAAGACTCATTAAGACCTGCATTATAAGAACAGTTGTAGTTACATTTGTATTATTTTTATAATTACTTATAAGTCATGCATTTGCGTTTTCAATGTGCATGCTCATAATCCATTATACACTGATTTATAAGTATTAATTAACCAGTCATATGGTTCCATGAATGTATTTATAATGATAAGTTATAATGTATTTATAACGATAAGTGAATATATCGTTATTAATAGCCATGTTGTGTTCTTATAAATTCTGAGTGATAATACAGTTACTTACCTCTATAAATCCATTATTTGTGGCTTTAGCCAAATGGAAACATAGGAAACACACAATTTTCCTAAAGCAAATGTTAATAAATCATGAAGATGTGCTCATTACAATTTTAGTTTTTTTACTTGTTAATGCAACTAATGAACAATAATTCCTGTAATAAAATAATTGGAGGGCGGGATCATTAATGCAAACAGTTGAATTTTCTTTTATCTTTTTTAATGTTACATACAA
The DNA here is from genome assembly GCA_036326025.1 of Chrosomus eos. Taxonomy (NCBI): domain Eukaryota; kingdom Metazoa; phylum Chordata; class Actinopteri; order Cypriniformes; family Leuciscidae; genus Chrosomus; species Chrosomus eos. Next base: position 26,632,801 of record CM070832.1, read on the forward strand.
GCAAAACACTTTATTTTAAAGTATAATATAACTGCTATAAGCAATACCATATGGCTGAGTTCTAACAAATAAAAATTACCATTTATGATCTCTAATGCAAACATTAGCCATTAAAGACAGCAAAACAAATGTCTCTGGAACTATTTATTTGATCATTTATAAATCAGTAATTGGATTATTATCATGCGCACTGTAAAAGCAAATGCATGACTTATAAGTAATTATAAAGATAATATAAATGTAACTATAAACACTCTTATAAAACAGTATGGTCTTAATGAGTCTTTATAAATATATTTATAGAATAGTAATACTTATAAATGGGGCTATAATTAATTATAAGCATATTCTTCATAGAAATTGTAACCCTTTTCTCCTCTACTGTCTAACAGGGTGTGTGTGATTGTGTTAGGTCGAGCTGCTCTTTAGACAGTGTTTTATCTCTGAAGAACCTGACCTTCATCTGTCCTGCTGAATTAAGTATCCAGATTTTATGTCTTGATTTGTCTTAATGTATTGAAGCACTTTGCCATATTGTTTTCTACTACCAGTTTTCTCTCTCTTCGGCTCCTCCTTCGCCAAAGTCAAACACAATAACACATTCTCCTCTATGCGAACACACTCCACACACAAAGAACAGAAAGCAACAAACCTTTAGGAGCCATTAAATAATCAAATAAGTGCTATTGATTCCTTCCCCCTTATCTGAATCTCCGAGTCTCTATAGCTAAAGCGCTTTTATCTGATCTGGATCCTATTAGGAGATCAGGGAGGCTTGATGCTTGGGGCAAGAAACAAAAAAGTTAGTGGATATACAAACAAGGCATCAATTTCAGAACCCTCTAATGTCACTGTTGGTAAATGTAATTCACCTTTACAAACTGTAACATGACAAGAGAGAAGGCACTTCGGCTAACTACTGCTCCACTACATATTTTATAAGAAGAGCATTTTGTATAACAATAAAAAACAATTAAACCATTAAGGATTTCAGAAGGTTTCCTTTGAATATTGTCTTGTGGTCAAAAGTGTTGATAACCTTTTCTCTGAGGCCACAGTCTATTAGGGGATCACAAGGTCATTAAATGAGAAGGAAAATGCTTAATTTCCCAATCACAATAAATCCTATGGAGCCAAACAAGCTACAGAACCCATGCACTCCAGTTTAACATATAGCAGGGATCAATGCGTTCTAAATCCCATCAGCAGCCTCGCCCTAGTGCTGAGGGTCATTGTGACGTTAGAGAGGCTCGTCATCCTGGATGAGGGCGGGGTTATTTACACTCACTCCGAGGCGGTATGGGCACGCCCTAGTGTTGAGGGTCATTATGACGTCAGGTGGGGGCACGCCATCTTTGATGAGGGATGAGGTTTTTTCACTCACTCACTCACTCCACTACAGAGCTGTGTGCACAAGCACTAGGTGACCCAAATCAGTGCTGAAGGAGGCAAGGCGATAGTAACATCCTCAACGTGGTTCATCGAGTGCAAGGTAGGTGTTTATCTTTGTTTTTAGCCAGCTTTTGCTGTAGACGCTTAACTCCCACAGGTTTAGTTTGTTAATTTTTGCGTTTTTATGTTCGAAGAAGTTTCGGGGATATATATGAGAGCTGTAATTGAGCGATTGAACGCGTCGGCTCGTGCTCGTGCCTGTTGTGTGGATCTCAGCACCACGGACAGCGCTCGTTAAGAGACGCGCGCCAAAACAGCAAAAATAGGCTGAACAAGCACGAAACTAGTTGTTTAAAAACCGAATTAATTATTTTGTGGAAGTCAAGCCTCCATAGCACAAAGAAACTGTCTTCTTTCGAATTAATCATAGATGTGTCCTAGTTTTTAAGCAGATTGAAATAAGAGAATGTCCTTTTTTTAAAACTTGCATGAGATGCATTATGAAATTAATGTTTTCTTAAACAACAAGTAGGGTTATTCTGGACTGTATTTGGAATCATATGCTGTCGATTTTTATTTTTTTCCAAATATTGGTAGAATGTACCCTGAAAATGAGAAGCCATGATATACTAAAAACCTCTTAATTGGTTATAACTGTAAGTTAACTTAATTTAAAAAAAAGAAAAGAAAAGGGAAAATGTAAAAACACAAATACAGCATGCATTGTATGTACATGTTGCTTTGTTAAATATAAATATATATTTAATTAAGCAATATATGTAGCCTACCTTTAAGGTAAAATAAAGTTATATATATGAAAAATATACAAATCACCTTTTAATTTATGGAAAAAAGGAATTCAGAGAATTTCCTGTGAGGATCACATTTAATGGATTTTATTTAAAATGTTAATTTTATCTTTTTTATGCTTTATTTGGTTATCAGTTATGTCATTGGATTTTTTGTATTGCATTTATATTATGTTATTATTATTTATAGCATTATTTTGTGATTTGTAATGCAGTTGTTTATTAACATTGTGCTTTGTTTTCATGTCCATCATGACCATAGTTGATGGAGAGGCCATTTTTAATGAACTTTAAGTCATTGTGTGGCATTTTACAGTAAAAAAATGATTTTAATGGCTCATATATGTTGATATATTATCATTACACGATTTAATAACATACAGTCAGCAAAATGCCATACCATAATGCTTGTAACATCATCAATGTAATTTACCAACATTGATATATATACGCTTACCCTCCATGCTGTTATGTTTTTGATGTTGTAACCTCATAAAGCAATACTATGATTATATATAAGAGTTTTATATTAAAATCTTATATTATATAGGGGGGGGGGGGGGGGGGGGGGGTATTTAAAGGTTTAGCTGTTCTCTATTTCAATCAATGCTGCCAAAAGTTTATCACATCTCTCCATGTGCAGTGAGCCAACAGACATCAATTGTTCAAGCAGAGCCTTGGGACTTGTAACGTTGGCATTACTCTTCTGTTTTAGGGGGAAGTAGCCAGTACGGATTGCATAACTGTTTATCTAGGCCAGGGTGTGTTTTCTTCGTCATTAGGTCTGTTTACAGCTTTAGATATTCCAACAAGGTTGTTGGCACCGATTTGTTCCCCCGGAGAGGCTGGTGACAACAGAAAGATTTTGTTTTTAGGGTTCACGTGTGGATGTTTGAAGAAAACGTGTCGTATTGTTGCTTTATTTTTAGATCAGTGTCGATATGATCCGGTTTTAGGTGCTTGAAGCAGGTGAAAGTGAAAATTTGGATCAGCACACTCTACCTGCGTGTGTTCAGTGCCAAGGGACAACACAGGTGAAGTCATCACTGCATTTCCTAACACATTGTTTTAAAAAAATGTGGCACATTTGTCTAGAAATGCGTTATACACAGCCTTGATGTTTGGAGATATTTTTCTTTCTAAAAAGAAATTTTAGATTGTGACCTGTACAGAAACATCACATCAGTCAGAGATTATGATATAACACGCTCCTTAGGCCGCATATGACTTTATTGGCCGTGTTGACGGGGCCGTATGTCAAACAGTCAGCATACAAATTGTCTGTTCTCTGGAATGTTCTCTTCCCTTGATGACTTTCATGATGACTAATGTCGTCCACGCTGTGCACATGACAGGCTCATGTTCTGCTCTAGGCGTTGCGATGCTAACATGTTCAGGCTCCTCTGTAGGGTTAGAGAGATAGTTAGCAGTCCACATAAATGACTGTGGCTGGTGGCTTTAATGAATGGCTTCGTACAAGCTACCTCCGCTCCATCAGATTAGTACACTGGGCTTTATCCCTTCCTGAATGGGACACTCACTTTGGTTTTAAAGCTGTAATCCCCTCTGGTAAAGATGATTGCTTTGAACCTCCCGAACGCTGCTGCACTACACAGCCAACGCTCTGACACAAATATGACAATTATATAATCGTGAAGTTTTCGAATAATCATACTTGAATTCTTTTTTTACGGTAGCGATGTTCAGCAGGTTTTTGTGGCGTCCTTTTGGGTTGCGTCACTTGTCTGTGTGTAATCTATGGCATTTACCCAGAATAGAAACATTTTCTGAGGGCAGACTTTCATCTTTTTTCCTTCTTTTCAAAAAAAAGGACACGTGGTCTTTGATAACACAGCACATTTCACGGCTTGTTCTTCGTAACTGTATCATATCTGCTGTGTGTCTTCGGCTCATCACGGAGCAAAACACGGGAAAGTTTGTGCTTTTATGAATGTTTTTGCATGTCATGTTGTGTTTGTCATTGTAGTTGAGAACAAGTCTTAGTTTATAGTTGGCCAAAGACAAATTTTCGCAAATAACATCGCACATGTTTATGCTTTGAATGTCATTCGCAACCCATTTTATCTGAGCAAGTATTTTTTAATTAAATCTGACTTCTCATTTATATGAGAAGAAATGTAGATTGAGACTTGATTTCATCCCTTGGGATTTGTATGGCTTGTATGAAATATAGCATTGAAGCCAAGCAGTTGGAGGGGAGGTCTTCAAAAGTAAGAAAGATTCATGATAACAGGCGAAAAGAAATGTAGTTGCAGAGGCGGAACAGGATATTACTTTTTGATTAAAGATTATAAAGACAAGCAAAATTTTATTTCAAATAACATGCACTGATGTTTTGCATTGCAAGACTAAATGCGCACTGAGAAAGTACAAAGAGTTATTTTATATTAGAGTTGACTATTACATACATTTTAAAAGTGCTCTCATGTTGTTTATTATGTCATGTGGCTTGTGGCTTTTTATGGTACAGTGTTTTTTGGCCTAGTTTTTTTGCCTCATGTTTTATTCACTCTTTCTTCAGCTTTAAAATGTATGCCATGGATTTTACATGATCTGACTGACTGTAGCAGTTTTTGCATTTGTATTGCGGTTTTATATATTGAGCCACGGTCACACTCTGGATATTAAGTACGATGTAAACCCTAAAGCTCTAAATGGTTAATTGGTTTGAGTTGGGCAAACTTAAATGAAACAAATGTGTTTAAACAAATAAACTTTTATGAGTATTTCGAACTTTCTTTTCTTTTGAGTTTGACGAAACTGACACATTTTAAGTAATCTGAATTATTTCATTTTTAGCATAATTAACTTTTAATTTAGATTAATTTAAATTTGACAAACTGGGCTGGGATTTCCATTTCACAGCATGCTTTGCCATGGCACTCAAAAGGGAGAGTTTTTATTTTTTTTATTTACAAGATTAATATTAAATGTGTTTATGGTGTAATATAGTGTTTAATGTTTTGCTATGCTAATCAAAGCAATTTGTTACCAATTAGCAAGCTAGCATTTACTGAATTAGTTCATTATAGCTAGTTGTGTTTCCACAGTTGTATTTCTCCACAAAAAATTTAAGTTGAGATTACATGATAATTTAAGTTAATGTACTGTATCAAATACTTCAAGTTAAGAGCAATTAACATGCATAGTAAAAAAATTAAAAAATCTGTTAGTTCTGCTACTTGAACAGATTGCCTAAAATGTTTTGAGTTTTGTCAACTTATTTGGGTTTACAGTGTGTTGTTGTTTCTCTTAAAAGCTTAAAAGAGGAAATATAATACATTGGAATATACAGTTTATTAAAACGATGTGTGTTTGTATTGTTATGCAGATCCGTTGTTGAGTTTTATTCATGACTTACGTTCAAAGCCTGTAAGAAAATGAATTGTTCTTCTCTTGAGAATACCTCCTCTGGCATACTAAAAGTGTTCCCTCCTTTTTATATATATATAGTCAAAAAAGCAGATAACGTAATGAATAATAAAAAACAGGAATTACCGAGCACAAATAACTCTGCCTGTGTCAGAAATGAATTCCACCTTTTTGCATCACCTTTGCTTGCCGTCCCCATAACTTGCCTTTGGCAAGGAGAGAGAAAATAGACTCATAGCACAAATATGGCCCTCGGTTAAACTCTCCATTTCCCACTGATTTAGGACCAATTCCCCTCCCGCGGATTCTGTCTGCAAACATAACGAGAAAAATGCAAAACCGATGTCCGATTTTGTTTACAGACACAATATCTTCAAAGCAACACATGGGAGCATGCTGGTTTGGAGCTCTCTGATGAAGAAAGTTTCTCAGTGGAGGGCCGGCCACTGCTCCAGGGACTCTCCTTGATCCTGGGATCAGAGTTTTAATGGAGATAAGCCTGTGGTGTGTTGGAGTTATTGCCCAGGGGTTTAAGGGTCATATGTGACCAGATGGTCCCTTGAGCAGAACGAAGCCATTGCCCTGAGCATGGGGAATCGTGGGATGGTGGGGTTGGAGGACGGGACCTTTGGAAGCACAGGGTTAGGTTAAATATGTTGACAAGCACATTTTGGTCACGGATGGTGACCTTTACCAGAGCTTTAAGCCTAGTTCACACTACATGATTTTAAAACGTAGGGCTGAACTGTGCAGTTCACACTACATGACTTGCTCTCTGTGAAATCAGGAGTGTTCAAGTTGTTGAGCCGTTCACACCAAACGACACATCGTGATTGATCTGCAACTGGAGCTGACGCACTACAGGATTTGACAACAACTCTGTCACCCAACGATTCTATCTCGTCTACAAACCACGTTTTGTCACGAAAAATCACGCGATAAAACGAACCGGAAATGACAATAAACAGAATTACAGTAAGATTTAATGTACATTTCAACCTATAACATTTTGCTTTACCTGGGTGTTTGAGGGCGTTTGTAATTTCCATCCACCTTTTCTCTTTCTCACATCTCATGTCCAACATCATAAAGGCATTCATGCTCCTTCCACAGTTCGATTAAACTTTGCTCCTAAAATTTGCTGTTGAGTCCATTGCTTTCTTGACGACATGTTGCTCATCTTTCTGTAAACTCGTCTTGGTCGTGTTTGTTTGAAAATCGCGCATTTCGCGTATTTACCGGTATTTACCATGCTATTTACCCGGTGACCTCAACCCATGCCTTGCTCTGATTGGCTCTAGCTCATGACATCACTGAGATTGAGTCGCGCGACAGCTCTGGATATCTAGCATGCTAGATATTTTTCTGGGCTCGGCGACGCGTCTGCGAGGTGTTTGTGAGCGTCTTTGATGCGTTGTTGGCTCTTTCACACTAACAGATTGGAGAGCGTTAATCTTCCGCTAATCGCCCGCGATTTGCACGCGATAACACCCTGACTTGTCGGCGACTCAACGATTTGCAAATCGGGCTTAAATCGGGCTTAAAATCATGTAGTGTGAACTAGGCTTTAGAAGTACATTGCGTCTGCTTTCTCTGATGTTTGTTTTGAATAACATATTATATAATTGATTGAAATGATCAATAAACATAACACCATAAAAAAAACATTGTTATTTCAGTATTTGTTTATATACTATTATATTATTTATTAATATTTTGAATTGGCCTTTCAGTTATAATTTTAATAATTTAAATTTTAGTTTAAGTTTTAGTAATTTAGTCGGAAAATGTATATTCTAACCCGTTAAACGGATGTTGCTTCTCTGTTTGCGATCAGATCATCGACTCCAGGAAAGTTTTCAGTCCAGTGATCCAGTAAGCAAAAGCATTCAAACAATCAGTCCAAAACAATGCTTACAGTATTTAAAGAAATCAGCCCACCGCTGTATGGCAAAATGATATGCAACAAGCTGAATATAGCAAACCAGCTTCTCCCTAGTAAAGTTTTGATGGATGTGAATTGTCGTACAGTAAGCATGCCTGAGCCCGTTATTAATGATGCGAAAACAGTATCAAAAACTGATCGCACATTGTATTTATGCACAGACACATTTAAAGAGATTCATGTTGTTTCCACAGACATTCAGGATAATGTTTTTATCTGTCATTTGTATGTTTTAGGTTTTTTTTTTTTTGGCATGTCCATGTGGTCCTGTTTAGTATCGCAACTTGACATGTCTAAAACGTAAACCAGCTCTTTGCTGTTTCACTGTACACATACTGTACACTGAATTCTGCAAAGTTTTTTCTGCAGTGTTTTTTTCTTTCTTTTTGTGCTTTGGTCTGCATAAATTCATGAATTATATGGACTCCTTATCATTTATTAGGTGTCCTTTTGGAAACAACCATGTAGGAAGACACATCATGGCCATATTCCAGGATGACAATGTCAAGATTCATCAAGCTCAAATCGTCTTATTTCTTGATGGAAATAACATCACAGCATTTAGAGGTGCATCCATTTTTTGGTCAAGATCTTGTATTGAGAATGCAAGAGTCCAGCACTCTGTAAAGTCTTCTCCAGCACATCCCAAAGACGTTCAATGGTTTTAAGCTCTGGACTCAGAGGTGCCATTTCATGTGTGAAAATGATTCTTCATTCGTTCACAGTTTGAGCCTGATGAATCTTGACTGTCATTCTGGAATATGGCCATGATGTGTCTTCCTAGATGGTTGTTTAAGAAATGAAAAGCTCCTCCATCAATTAGGGTTAGAAGAACTGTTGCCAAACATACAGCATGCTAGAAACATAATAATCACTGCAATAATGATCCAATCATAGACTTAAAAAAAAAAAAAGAATTTGGCCAGGCAGTGTATATACACTCACCTAAAGGATTATTAGGAACACCATACTAATACTGTGTTTGACCCCCTTTCGCCTTCAGAACTGCTTTAAATCTATGTGGCATTGATTCAACAAGGTGCTGAAAGCATTCTTTAGAAATGTTGGCCCATATTAATAGGATAGGATCTTGCAGTTGATGGAGATTTGTGGGATGCACATCCAGGGCACGAAGCTCCCGTTCCACCACATCCCAAAGATGCTCTATTGGGTTGAGATCTGGTGACTGTGGGGGCCATTTTAGTACAGTGAACTCATTGTCATGTTCAAGAAACCAATTTGAAATGATTCGAGCTTTGTGACATGGTGCATTATCCTGCTGGAAGTAGCCATCAGAGGATGGGTACATGGTGGCCATAAAGGGATGGACATGGTCAGAAGCCTCTTTTTCCTATTTGTAGTGGAGATGAGTGGTACCCGGTGGGGTCTTCTGCTGTTGTAGCCATCCGCCTCAAGGTTGTGCGTTTTGTGGCTTCACAAATGCTTTGCTGCATACCTCGGTTGTAACGAGTGGTTATTTCAGTCAAAGTTGCTCTTCTATCAGCTTGAATCAGTCAGCCCATTCTCCTCTGACCTCTAGCATCAACAAAGCATTTTTGCCCACAGGACTGCCGCATACTGGATGTTTTTCCCTTTTCACACCATTCTTTGTAAACCCTAGAAATGGTTGTGCGTGAAAATCCCAGTAACTGAACAGATTGTGAAATACTCAGACCGGCCCGTCTGGCACCAACAACCATGCCACGCTCAAAATTGTTTAAATCACCTTTCTTTCCCATTCTGACATTCAGTTTGGAGTTCAGAAGATTGTCTTGACCCGGACCACACCCCTAAATGCATTGAAGCAACTGCCATGTGATTGGTTGATTAGATAATTGCATTAATGAGAAATTGAACAGGTGTTTCTAATAATCCTTTAGGTGAGTGTATGTAGCTGTGTATTTTAACAGATTTCATTTTGCAAGCAACATATACATTGTAAATAGTTACTTATATTATATGAGATGTTTTTCCAGTGCTGATGTTCTTGAAGCGCTCTTAAAGCATGAATCGTGGCTTATATTTCCCCATGTCTGCTGCCTTTGATGTCACAGCTCAGGATAGTCACTGTTGAAGGGTTTTAGACTGTGTGTTTAAGATTAATAGACTAACAGATAGCTCTCTCAAAGGTATTATCAACGTCCTTGCTTGAAACAAACTAATGAAAGGTGACGATATTGCAGGCATAAATAGTAAGATGTCAGCTAAGGGATTTCACCTGTAAAAGGTGTTTTTAGACTTTTATATAAAAAAGCAGCAAAAACATGGAATAAATATATATTCCTAGTGTAGTTTTTTTTAGTCTAGCTGTTACAATAGCTGAAAACAAATTATGTTTCTGTGTATATATATCTTGGCCAGTATTTTCACTATTTTCAACATAATGAAAGGGAAGAAATACTGGGAATGTTAAACTCTAAAATGTCACAAATATTCCAAGACTTTGAAGCCATTTGATAGCTTTTGTTTGAGAAACAGACTGAAAATTAAGCCATTATTCAATGAAAATTCAAGCTCATTCAAGCTTGAAAACCCTGCTGTCATTCATTTTAATTGCATGAAAAAAACATGTGCATGTTCCACAGAAGAGAGAAAGTCATATTAAAATAGCGTTGAATGTATAAACTGATTTTTGAGTTTTGAGTTAATATTTGGATATGATTTTATGCACAATATTAAATACCACTACATAATCTGGTCCTGTTTATTCCCAGTGCATTGTGGGTTTTATAAGAGCCAGTCGAGACACTGTTCACCCCAGTGTCTCCACATAAAAACAGTGTTACATTAATAATCTTGACCTCATATTTCTCATTGAATAATGTATGTCTGCGGTGCACTATGAAGGCAGAGACAGATGTGACAGTGTGCAGCACTGACATTTTCACCGTCCTTGACATAAAAACAGCTACATCTGAAGACCCACAATGCACTTCCGAAGGCTTCACCATCCATGTGTCTTTAAAGCATTTTGAATTAAAGTCTCATTTAAATTGCAGCGAAATTAGAAATTGGAGGCTATTGCAATGTTAATGATGGAAAAGTGTCAAAATAATGAGAAATATTATAATATTCAAGCTGACTTTTATCTCAAATCTGTTTTAGAAGAGCGTGGGCAATATGATGCGGGAAACCGTATCATTGGAATATCGGTTTTAATGCATTTTACTGAAACAAAGAGGAGCTATACGTGACATCCTCTCCATCAAAGGGCTGAGATCATGATCGTGTCCTACTTTCAGAGTCGACTCTGCCTCTCAATGCAACGCCGAGCATGATTAATGTGTTTCAGTGTGTTTTCCAAATGGAAGTACAGTATTTTATCAGCCTTGACTGTTGGCATTAGGATATTAACACTGCCAATTCACTTTCTGCTAAGATACCTCCTCAGGAGTTACAAAATTCAATTCTCCTGACTTTCCGTAATTCTATAGACGTCTACGTTTGGGGATTGGTTATAGCCGACCTTTGTGTTGACCTTGTGGAACTAGCATCAAAATAACGGTCTGAGGACTGGAACCTGGCGATTTCGTGACAGCTACAGTCATATTTTTAATCACACGCTTCGCAGACGGCTGACTCATGCTAACCTACTTTCTCAGTTTTTTATCTCACCTTGGAGAACTGTTGTCTTCTGGAAGGCTGATTAGGTTTGATGAGCTGTGTTTTTGTAATGAGCAGGATTTAATAGTTGATTATTAGAGCTCTCAGGGGGTCAGATGGAGTTGATTTTTTACTTCTTCTGAACATCTTTCATGGTGCAATTGATGCGATCTATTTTTAAAGGGGTAGTTCACACAAAAAATGAAAATTCGTTCCAAATCAGCATAACTTTCTTTTCTCCACGGAATACAAAAGCAGGTGTTTTGAAAAACATTCACACTGTTAGGGCCCTATTTTAACGATTTAACGACGGGAAAAATGGTCGGCGTGACCCGGCGCATGGTCTAATAGGGTTGTCCCTATTCTCTTAATGAGTAATGGGTGTGTGTTGGGCGTAACGTGCAATAAACCAATCAGAGTCTCATCTGCCATTCACTTTAAAAACCAGTTGTGTTCACACCATGGCGGATTCGATATTTACATGGTGGAATTTGCAAGCGGAAAAACTGAACACTTCTCTTGATTGGCATAATGGTTCCATAAAGAACCTTTAACATCCATGGAAACGTGCACAAAAGTTTCTTTATAGCAGTTTTTTCTTAATTAAAATGTTCTTCACATTACCAAAAAAATTCTTTTCAGAACTGTTCACTGTGTTTTCGATGTGGATAGAATGGAGAGAAACTGTTTTCTGGGGTTGGATGGTACTTCAGGTTGCTTGGTAACTTGCAAATTACCCAACACTTGTCTGTGCTGTTTGGATGTCCCACCATTTTCTCTTTCTCGCTATCTATTTTTATGTCCTTTACTCATCCTGATTGTTATTTTGAGTTGGCTTGCAAATTCAACATTTAGACATGTCTTAAATGAAACCTTGCTTGTAAAAGTTTGGTTTTGATTTCCTTTGTTTCTCCTCATTCTCCCCTTGTTTTCTGGTTGTCATGGTGATCAAGCTTTAAACTGAATGGGATTTGCAGTCTAATGGCTGTCTAGATCAGGTAATGGTAGAAGAGTGGGAAAAAAAACTTTGCTTTTACTGACATACAGGGAAGTATAAGCTTCAGGATGGGAGGTCACAGCTGGAATATCCTGTGACATGGTTTTTGCGTGGAATGAGATCTGATTATGCTGCATATTAAGGGAACATTTGGTGTGGCATGAGACTAAATCATGCATAAAGGCACTTCTGCAAGAGTAAACATCACATACGACTATAATTAGACTCATGTCTGTGCCAGATAACACTTTGCTCAAAGTGTTTTCTTGGGAGCGAAATCTTTTAAAAGTATTTTTCTCTTAAACTCTTAAAAGTTTTGCCCCTTGGGTCACAGCCAGTTCCTGCAATGCCAAGCGAGAAGATCTCAAATGTTTTTATCGAGCATAAATATACATTAACTGACGCATTATACAAAATATGTATGTAGAAATACACTAAATTATTATGTATTATACACTATAATATGAATCTTAATGGGTGAAATTTACTAAACAGGGTAAGAGCGCAATCCCATAAAAGCGCCGATGGGAGTGGAAAGTTCAGCGGGTGATTTACTGGCAATAACACAGACACATCCGGATCATTTCATAATGTCCAATACAATCTACCAAGAGCTGAGGAAATTAGCGTCTGGTTTAAGATGCGCGGTTTTGGGCGTTAAATAATGGTGTAGACCAGTAAGTTGACTAGCACAGACCTTACCTTAGATTCATTTAAATACTCTCCTCCCATAAAGTTTGCGTCTGAAAGGGAAAGAAAAATAACTGGGTCAGTTTAATAAAAAGAAAAACATTTTGAACAAAAAGCTGAGAAAATCGCTTGTTTCTGCTCCTTTTTTGTCTGTTTTTTCTCTTTCAGTGTGCCCTACCATATAACAATGAAAACACGGAGAGACAGAAAATTCCGTCAATGGTGGGGAAGTGTTGACAAAAATAAATTGCTGGGGGGGGGGGGGAGGTCCAGGTACATTTATATGAATGAGAGATTTATTTAAAGCAGCACTAAGTAGGAATTCCGTTTTTGTCAAACATCGACCCCTACAGTCGCTGTGGAGTACTTGTAATGTCGTAAATATCACGCACGCAGAGATGGCTCTGCACTCACGGCCGGATCCCCTCCCCCTGTACACCGGTACCGGTTCAGTAGGATGGAAGCTGTAACAAATGGAAATAAGGTGTGGCCCCTTTAAGAGCTGCGCGCGCCCTGTTTAACCGTCGGCCGTCTGTATTGTATGTACGCCTCGAACACCACATGTATACGGCGCCGGGTTATTTCTGTTTGATGCTCATTTTATCAGAATTGTATCAGATATCTTTTGCCGTAAAGCAATTTGTTACATCGCGAGACCTGATACCACGTGACACTTCCTGATGCTGCGGCCGGCGGGACGGCGGCTCAAAGTTGCAAGTGTATTTTTTCCGCTCACATGCGATGGGGGGTGCGAAAGGACCACCATTCAACCCGAAAAGAGCAATATAACCATTCCAATGACTCCTAAGCTGATCGGTTGAGGTAAAAAACCTGCATAGTTCACCTTTAAATGAATCTCATAAGTTGTTCTAAGTGAATTGAACAGAAGGGGCGGGACAACACAGTAAGCTTGCAGTAAAGAGAGCCAATAGGGCATAAATCCTCTTCGAGTGGTGGGTTTAATCTGTGGCCCTTTGTCATCTGGCATGGCCGATGTGACACAGCCTGACGGGTTTAATACACATCAGGCAGAAGGTCTCTGGAGGGGCCGGCAGTTCGATCTTCTTTGGAGGATACACTGAAATATCGAGTGACAGGCTCTGTTTATACTGATCTCTAACATCCAATTCTTTTTGTGGATTATTGTTTGCTATAAAAGAGACTAATTCATTGCTTTCTTCATGAGATGTGGAGGTAGACGTGGTAACATCTGGTCAGGTCTGGACTGGGGTCATATTCATCTTCTTCAAATTCCTCACATTGTGTTGGATGCTCATCGAACATTTTGTCCTTCATCAGGCAGTCTTTTTTATTGTATGTTTCATCATTGCAAGCTATTCTTAACTGTGCAGGGTAACACATCCTGCCAAGCAATGTGCTTTTGGGATTTGTACTGGGATGTGTTAAAAAGAAGCACCTGGTCTTTTCTTTGTCAGCACTTACCTGATATTGCTTGCAACATGAAGATTCGCTTAAACAAAATGTGCTCATTTGAGGTCAATCTGTCATCACAATGAGCTCCAAAAACGACATGAATCTTACATTATTTCATTAGTTTCCAGCAAGAAATTTTGCATTTAAAAGATGTCTAATAGCCATCCAAACACAGCCCTAATATCTAGGCTAAAACAAGGCAAAATTTGGACTGTCAGTTTAAAATGTAATAAACATCTAACCATAGCCCAAGAATAGACTATCAATTAGATAACATTTTAAAGAAATTAAACCAAACACCTTGTAAGCACTGTTGACTTTGCTTGCATGATGATATATCTTACATCTTGCAAGTTATTTTTAAAAACAACAAAAACCAAATTCAAGGTTATTTTGGCTATAAAAGGGTTACTCATAGCTGGACAATATCAGGTATAGTTAACCTAGACGGTGAAATGACATACATATTGCGTACTGGGCATTATCAATGCGGTCTCATATAAGATATCATATGTACTATATGAAATATAAGATTTTGTTGCGTTATTTTTTAGTAGTATTTTTTATTGTATAGCTGCATTAATATCTCAGTTGGATGCTGTTTATCACATATTGTGTTCTGTGAAAATGTCAGATCACTCTGAGTACTCAGTGTTAATTATTCTGCTTATTTTTTATTCACAATAGCAGCTGAGTCATTAATGTGGTTTTGGTCTGCCGTTAACATTAAGCATCACATTTCGAAGGTCGCTTTTGCATCAGCTCTTTATCAAAGGTGTCTGTGAAAAATCTGCTAAAACGTTGAACTGAGGGTTATGTGATTTAGAAATGAAATTATGTGTCCTTTTCAACCGAGATGGATTTGATGGCTGAATCAAAATATTTCAAAACCAAACCTTTTGTGCCATGTTTTTGTTCAGTGGTGGTTCGGGTCTTTATTTATAATAATCATCAAGATTCATCACCATCACATTGAGTACAAATGGAGATGGCAAATGTTATATAGAGACAACAGCACAGAAGTAATAATAGCTATATTCAGAGACACTAAAGGTTTTTCTTTTCTCTCTATTAAATGGACGTATCGATGTATAGTTTTTGTCATTTGTGCAACATAGTTTTATGCTTTCACTCATGAATATAAAAGGGCAATCTCCTCCAAAATAATAATCACAAGACACATGATATAATAGAGCGGTGTTGCTTTTTTCTATGTAGCCAGAGTTCAACAAACCTGTTTCTCAATGTCAAGGTTGCCGTATATATCAACCTTGTGCTTGCCTCTCACGTCAGAGGTGGTTTGCACGACACAACATTTGCCAAAGGGCGAAACGAAATGACCTTTTGCATTATGAAGAGAGAACTGCAATGTGCATGCCCTTATATTGCTATCTATTGGTGTGGTTTGGTTAATACAAATGTTTTCATTGAACCCTTATTCTTGCAGTTTGCATACTTCTCCCTCAGAAATTGAAAATGATTAAGATTTGTGCCAGTAAAGGCTTGCAAAGTCTTTAATGGTAAAGGATATCTATGATTGGCATTTTAACTGCTTTAAAATGCATTGTAGTTGAGTAAAAATTAGCCAAAATTGGTTTTGATACGTCAGTTCATGACTGTTTTCCGGATTGTCTGCATTACAGGAAAAGCAAAGTATGCGGATGCCACGTTTGGGTTGCGATGTAGTTCTTCTCTTGGGGTGTGGATTAACTAAGCTGGTTTGGCGGATAAGCCACGTCCTTGAAGAACAATGATTTACAAGATGGCCTGTGCATCCATGGCTTTGTAGAGACAAGGCTAAGAAAATGCTCGCCAATGAGAAAGCCATTGCTCTTGTTCCCTATCAGACACATCATCCATTATTAATGGAATACTGAATTAGGATGGCTCAGGAGAGATAGTAATGGAGCGAGAGATGGAGAGAAAGCACATCGATGAGACTGACGTCGTATACAGTGTAACTGGACCTCTAATTTCTTGTTTATCACTTGGAGAAGATGCAGTTTCCATTGAGAAAAATCACATTAGTGACCATCTCAAAGACCATACAATCTCACTTCTGTTGGATGTTGCTTTAAGAATTAATATTTTGCAACATAGCTTTCCTCCTTGTTTTAGCATCTGTATGTTGTGTAGTTAAAGGAATATGTCTTTTGTGATCCTTGTGAAGATTGAAAGCACATTGTGAGTTATGAGCAATAATATGAATCAAATGCAATAATTACAATAGATACACAAAAGTTTGGGGTTGGCAAGGTTTTTGTATAGAGGTTATGTAGGTTTTTAATAGAAGGTTATGTATGTTTTTAATAGAAGCCTGTTACGCTTACCAAGGCTGCATTTATTTAATCAAAAATAAAGTAAAAAAAACGGTATCTCTACCGTTATATATACCTCAACTGTACGTAATAAAATTTCTCTGATGACAAAGCTTCCTTCAGAAACCATTCTAAGGGTGTACTCACACTAGCCAGTTTGAACCGTGCCCGAGTGCGTTTGACCACCAAAGTGCGGTTCGTTTGAGTAGTGTGAGTGCTCCGAACCGTGCCCGGGCGCGGCTCGATTAGCCGGCCCTGGCCCGCTTGGAAGAGGTGGGCCAGAGCACGGTTCAGTTGGACTCGGGGGCGGTTCGCATGCAGTGTGAGCGCTAACCGTGCTGGAGCACGGAACAGGACGCGTGACTCCATTGTGTTCAGAGAGTGCCGCTCTTCTTGTTTATCCCGAAACCGTCGCACCATTACGACGTAAGCGTGCTCCGGCACGAATGCTGAAACCCTATGTGAGTGCAGGCCAGAGGGGGAGTGGGGAGGGGGGACAATCATACTCGGGCCCGGTTCATGGCAACCGTGCCTAGTGTGAGTACACCCTAATTAGCTTATTATTATTAATGTTGAAAACAGTGCGGCTTAATATTTTTGTGGAAACCGTGATACATTTTTTAGGATTCTTCAGAAAATAGAACGTTCAAAAAGACAAACAAATTTTCTGTCATGAAACTCTAGATGGCGCAGGCTGATAGGTCCTTAACTCAATCTGCTTGAAACCACATATTTTTCTATAAGACACAGCTGATTGGTTCCTGCTGTATCAGTAGCCAATGAGCTCACTGCTCAATCTTTAAATGCTTGGTCAGCATTTTCTGTAGCAGTTGCAGCGCACTTTCAGAAACCCTCCACCTTCCCCAGCTCCACCTGTATAGATCTGCTACCGATAATTCATGTACGCTATATTGTACAGAAGCAGCATGTCTTACTTTCTCACAGCAGCGTGTCTTGTGTGTATTGGCAGTAAACACTCCTGCACTTGCTCAATTCCTTAAATGCCAAACATATCAACACTGTCAAATACATTACCATGTCAAACACTCAGAGAGTTGTCATGACAGAACAGCATATATTTGAATAAGAAATCTTTTGTAACGATATAAATATCTTTCTTGTTGCTTTTAATCAGTTTAATGCAACCTTGCTCAATAAAAATATAATTTTCTTTCACTGTGTATTCTTTAAAAGCATTTGTGAAATAACATAGCAGTGATAACTGTTTCAAACAGTGCTGTGTTACTTTGTTGCCACATAAACTCAGCGTGTTGCAGGATTGAATCAGAAAGTGACGTCAAAATCTGGAAAATAAAAAGAATCCAAGTGCATAATAAGTCAAGAAAGAGATGTAGTATATGTGATTCAGGTATTATATTGTGCGCAGTACACTATATAATCCAGAAACAGCAAGAGATTCTGAACACAGCCTATGTCAATGATGTGTTAGGACAAGGTCACCTGTGACCTTCAAATTTAACTATTAGTCGTAAATGTCAAGTTTAACAAGAGGGCTTTAAATAACCAGCAAGTACTGTTGTTCTCTCCAGGAAGGACAACAAATCTTCTGATATGGGTCACAAATGACTATAAATATGGTTTTACTGAACTGAGGTGTTTGACAGAAAGAAAAGCACACACCATGGCACACTCTCTAGGCAGTGTGTGATTATTTTTGCTCCAACGTCTGAAAAATATTAAATAATTTTGTGTTGTATGGTGATGGATCCACAAACCACATCTCAACAATTATTTTCAGACGCCGTTCACTGCACTCGCAAAAGAACAAAATAAAAGCGTAATTAATTTTTCATGCGCTGCACTCCATGCTGTTTTATGGCCATAAAACATTAAATATCTGACAACGACTCATGAAGCAAAAATAGTTCTGAACCCACTGCTCTTACCGACAGAAGATATCAGCCTCTGCCACATAGAAATCAGTCTGCGTAGCACATCATGGGTTCGACCTCAACATCCTCACACATTATGAAATCACAATGACAAACTTTGCTCTAGGCTTCTGGATGCTTTTAGATTCATTTCTGAGCCATCGTTTTCATGGGCTGTAGATGTATGAAAGTCTGTGAGTATATCTTTATTGACTGTTGTAAGCTCATATTAATTGAGGATTTGCTTAGAAATTTCATTTCCCCCCCCTTAAGATGTGGCTCTTTCGGAACGTAATTGGCACTTGAGGAGTCTTGGCAATGACTTCTTGAGGCGTTACATTTCCAGTGTGACAGTGGAAGTGTGAGACATGCCAGTTTGAGGTTTCCTCACAAATGAATCTTTTTAACAGCTTCTATAGAAAGAACTGGAATGAAAAAGAGCTTTTGAGGATGACACAGGGAGTGGGAATCTTAATACCATATGTGCTCCATATAGACTGACCTATTTCCACTTTAATAGATTTCTCTGTTTTCTTGCCATGCAGCAGGCATGCAAATATTGACATGCCTTTGAGTTTGTCCAGATTAATATAAATTCTGAACTATTAAAAGTTATCTATTCCCTAAATGTGTTACTTTAATAATTTGCTTTTAATGCTTTAAAATGATTTACATTTTAGTAAATCTGGTAGTCATTCCCAAAAAGAAT
The DNA here is from genome assembly GCA_036326025.1 of Chrosomus eos. Taxonomy (NCBI): domain Eukaryota; kingdom Metazoa; phylum Chordata; class Actinopteri; order Cypriniformes; family Leuciscidae; genus Chrosomus; species Chrosomus eos. The sequence goes on from CM070832.1 coordinate 26,651,983, forward strand.
CAATTCTGAGGCGTTGAGAATCAAGAGTTGACTCCACGGGGGAATCGACTGAAGGGCCTGGTACATCCTCGATTACTCCACATCCCAGGAGAGCCTAGTCGTGGGGATTTTGATTAATCACAGTGACTTTGAATAGTTTGATTCGGTTCACCAAAAACATTTGTTCAGATTTGTTTGCTGATTAATTCATTACAACATAAGGTGAGCGAGTGAGTGTTAAGAATGAGTCACTCTACAGATTTGTTCAATAACATTGAGTCGTTCACAAGCAAAATAGCATAACAGCACTAATAAAATATGGATTTTAAAAGGACAGAAGCTATACTATCATAAAACATAGAGGTAGCCTAAAGATGTATCTTTCATTTCACCAAGCTGGTTGCTCACTAAAAAACCCCACAGTCATCATGTTTTCAAGTCATTCGAAGTTTGATTTTGTTGTGACATAAAGTGATCATATCTAAGTGGCTGAGTCGTTTACTTACTATTTAATTAGTCATCACATTAAAGGGATAGTTCATCCAAAAATGACATTTAGCCCATGATTTACTCCCCCTGAAGCCAGGTGTATATGACATTCTTCTTAAATTAAAAAATGTCCTGGCTCTTCCAAGCTTGATAATGAGAATGAATGGCTGTTTGACTTCGGAAGCGTATCTATTCATGATTTAAGTGCTCGACACGGTTCTGGGGGTTTAATAAAGGTCTTCTGAAGTGAAGCGATGCGTTCGTGTAAGAAAAATATCCATATTTAAAACTTTATCAACTAAAATAACTAGCTTCTGGCAGACGGCCGTACGCATCGATTTACGCCAAAAGAGTAACCCTTGAACTTGATGCACAACGTAATGACGAACGTGGTTGCCCAGCCCTGTTTGTTTGAACCGCGAGAGGTGTCATTTCCCATCATTACGTTGTGCGTCAAATTCAAGGGTTACTCTTTTGGCGTAAATCGATGCGTACGGCTGTCTGCCGAAATTGTATTCGTCTGAAAGAAGAATATCATATACACCTAACATGGCTTTAGGGTGAGTAAATCATGGGCTAATTTTCATTTTTGGGTGAACTATCCCTTTAATGTTAAAGGGGTCATATAATGGTACATGCACTTTTTCAAGTTGATTGTACTGAAATGTGTGTTGGCAGTGCCTGTACACAACCATCATATAATAATAAAAATCTATCCAGTGTTTTTGTTTTAATCTCCTTATATGTTTTTACCAGTCTCAAACCGAGCCGTTCGACCGTGTGACGTCACACGGTCGGACGCCCCTCCCACGATTGTTGATTGACAGCAGCGTTGACAGCGCGCTGTCCTCATAGTCCGTCATTGTTTACACTGGAGCAGAATGGCCTCTAAGCGATTGTGGTGTTCAGTTCTTGGGTGCAATAAGGAACACAGCAGTCATTTTAATCTTCCTAAATCCGAACCGCTGAAGACGCAGTGGCTGAGTTTTGTTTTCGAAGGGAATATTCCCCACGAGCAACGTCAATGCTTTCATGTTTGCGCGAATCATTTCTCACCAGGCTTTATAAACGAGGATCAGTAGCTGGTTTTGCTAAGAAGCTGCTCCTGAAAAAAGAATCGGTACCAACTAGCTATTCCTGTCCCTGCTGCACCTCCAGAAGAAGTGTGTAAAATTGTATTAACCTTTATATTAATCTTTGCAAATTGCTTGCACGCTTCACGATGAATGCGGCTAAGATTTACACTCAGGGTACATTACTGCATGTATTCTATGTACGACGTTCTCAATATAATTCCCACGTTTATAATGAACAACGCGTTATGGTTATTGATTTATTACAAACTGAGTACGTATACATCAGTAAACACATAGCGTTCGTACATCTCACTAAGTTACTCTAACGTTACCCTGCCAGTACATACAAAAATAGATCAAAGTGACATATGACATTACGTTAACCAACCATTCAGAAACGTCCTGTTCAGCCTTAATTGTCGAACTTCTTTGTGGCCGTCATCTTGTTCCGGGTCCGACTCCGGTTCAAACTGATACGGTTGCACAGATGTGTCCTCAGAGAGAATCCCGCTGCCATTCTTTCTCCAAAATACATCCTCAACTGTTGTCAAGTCAACACTCCACGTGCGTTGTGTCAAAGCGCCCGCAGAACAGAGGGGCGGAGTCAGCGAAGCTCATTATCATTTAAAGGCATATGCACTTAAACGGCGTGCTGAAGACAGAGCTGTTTTTGACCAGGCAAAATGAGTGTTTTCTTAAAATACTAATGAGAATTTTTAATTAAAGGATATTACAAACTTTTCATTTAGACCCTAAAGAATCAAATTAACTTGTATGAAAATGGCATTATATGACCCCTTTAATCGAAAACAAGTGAATCAATCAATCACGATTTATTACGTGAATCAATCAAATCCAATCATAACCAATCATATCCGATTGGAGGCTGGATATGTCAAAGCGATGTAGGCTTTGATTTTCCTCCATTCATTCTCAATTACCCCATATCAAACCCACTGCACACTTTAGGGGGTCTCTTAAAAGTCAATGGGCTCAGTGGAGGCAAGAGACACAGACTCCAGCTATAACTTTACCTGTTGGTGTCACTGCTGGACAGTTACTTTAGAAAAATGAGTGATATATGTTTTATTGTCACAGTTTGTAATATTTGCGTTGTTTTATTTTTGTAATATGGGTAATATGTAATATATTTTCTCTTCCAATTTATTGATGAGGCACAAGGCACACCTGATTACAAGGCTGTTGATATTTCAACTAGTTGATTTGTAAAACAAAAGAGAGACATTACAGAATAATACAAAGCAAGAAGCCACAAGCGCCACCCTCATGCTACAGATCAGCAGGTATCCGGCTTGACGCTCTTTATGAATGTGATTCTTTAGTTAATTTAATTGTCCTGTAATAGAGAAGAGAGTAAGTTAATTACTCATGATTTCTCTGGACCTCTCACCACTGGAGCGGAGAGAGAGATATATAGAGCAGCCAGGGAGAAGATGGAGTATCAGAGGTCTGCTGCCTTTTCCAGTTGGCACAGGACAAATGCCTAATGACAGAGAGGACCGGCAGCAGTTACAGCAGATTTCTGGCAATATATTTACACGACTTGATGCCAACTTACACTTGATTAAAGTAACATCGCATGGAATTCTTGGCACCATCCAAGCGGACAAAAAAAATGTTGACTGTTGTTACTGTAAACTGGCACATTGCTTGCAATGCTAAGGTCACTAAATGACTCATTTTAAAGCATTACAACTGGTTGGGATAGAAATGGATGTGGAATGCATAAATTAAATGTAATCTATTGCCTCTTTTGGCATGAAACCGAAATTGAATTATGGCTTCTCGAACAAGGTAACACAGTCTCATCCCGAGAAGTCATATATTGACGTCTTGGGACGTCTTTTGACCATCCGTCAATATCCGCCTTTTTAGGGTACCCTTAAACGTCGGTTATTTGACGATCCTGGGACGTCAAACAACTGACGCTTTACCTTTAACGTCAGTTAGGTGACGGGGTAGGTTTAGGTCTGGGGTAGAGTTAGGATCCGATAACGTCATCTGACCGACGTTTAAGGGTACCCTAAAAAGGCGGATATTGACGTATGGTCAAAAGACGTCCCAAGACGTCAATATATGACTTCTTGGGATGAGACTGCGCTGAACAAAGATATTTCTTTTTTTAGGGTGGAACTTGGTTTTGTCCATTTGGAATTGATTAGATGGTTGGATGGTTGTGGTTTGCTATTGGTTGATCTCATGTGAGTGACAGGTTGCCCGCCCTCACGTCAGTAAACACATCATCAGAGAAGAGAAGAGATGTCACTGCAAGAGGGAGGGGAAGTTATTTTGATGAAAGATTACAAGAGAACATGAATTTGAAAAAAATAATGATGTTCATGGATATTTCATTTATAATAGATACTGCATGTCATGTAGTGTGTTGTCGAGAGGCCTGGGAGAAGTTAGGAAGACTCAGCACAGTGGAATGGTTTTTCAAAATGCCAGTGGTGGTTTATTTTAGTAGCAGCAGCTCACAAGGTGCAGTCCACATGAAGTACAAAAAGAAAACAAAAAACAAAAAAAAATAAATAAAACGGAATGCAACATACTCTAGGGCAAAAACACAAAGAAAAAATGCTGTGAGCAGCAAAACTGGCACTAAACAATGCCTAGTGGTACATCCACCAAATCATCAGCATGTCTCACCTCAAACATGTTCAAACAGTTTGCACAGTATACACAGGATGCAACCCCTCCTAAACCAGATCTAACAATGGTTTAAATACCCAAGTTTCCCGCCACACTAGTGGGACGAACCATTGTCACGGGGTGGAACCTTTCCCCGTAACACTCACTGAAGTCCACAGCAAATCATAGGCAAACAAATACAACTAATGTTCATGAACTAATTTCTACATACAATAATCATAATACAAAACATGCATAACATACAATGACAAACTCAAACATTTAACATCTCACAGCACTCATGTCTCTCTCCAACTTGAAACATGGTACGTTCTGGCTATGCGCACTACCAGAACCCACCTGAAAAGACTGGCACAGACAATTAAGATCTAACCTGTGCTATAGTATGCAAATGTATACAATAAAGAAATATCTTAAAACAAACAATAACGTTATGTTATTATTTAAAACATTTACACACTGAACACATAATGCTGGAAATGTCCATTGACATATACATAGACAACCTACAATACATACTACACTATTCCTGCACTCCGCACAAAAAGTAAATCCAAAATATCACCAGGCTGGCACCCTAGTGATGATGTCATTAACCTCGTTCATCATCACATACCCCCCTCCTCAAGACAGCCACTCTTCAAGAGAGGCGTGACAAAAAGTCTGCAATAACGTTCAATGTTCCAGCCCTGTATTGGACTTTGAACTTAAAAGGTTGGAGGGAAAGATACCACCGTGTAATTCTTGCATTACTGTCTCTCATTTTATTGATCCATTGCAAAGCCCTATGATCAGTCTCCAACACAAAGTCTTTGCCAATCAAATAATATTTTAAAGTGTCCAGGGCCCATTTAATGGCCAGAGCCTCTTTTTCAACGGTTGAATAGTTAGTCTCACGAGGAAACAGCTTCCTGCTAATGTACTGCACTGGGTGTCGATCTTGTCCATCACCCTGTAACAGTACTGCACCTAATCCCAGTCCAGATGCATCGGTTTGAACTACAAAAGGAAGGTCAAAGTTTGGGCTCTGTAGGACAGGGTCTTTGCACAGACAAATCTTTAAATCTTGAAAGGCTTGCTCACACTCCGATGTCCACTTGACTTTTATGGGGCTGCTCTTTCTTGTAAGGTCAGTTAACACTGCGGCTCTGCTGGCAAAATTGGGAACAAATCTCCTGTACCAGCCCACCAAGCCCAGAAATGATCGAACACTCTTCTTCGTTGTTGGGGGTGCACATGACAAGATAGCTTGCACTTTATCTACCTGAGGCCTGATTGATCCTCCTCCCACGACGTAGCCTAAATACGAGACTTCCTGCTTGGCAATCTGGCTCTTTTTGGCATTGACTACCAAACCTGCGTGATGGATCTTATTGAACACTTCAGCGAGATGCTCTAGATGTTCTTCCCACGAATCGCTGAAAATGACAATGTCATCTATATAAGCTGCTGCAAAACTGTCCACTCCTCTCAGCACCTGGTCCACCAAGCGCTGAAAGGTTGCTGCTGCCCCCTGCAGGCCAAAAGGCATAAACTTAAAATGATATAATCCAGAAGGAACACGGAAAGCAGTCAATTCTTTAGCCGAGTCAGTCAATGGCACTTGCCAATATCCTTTGCATAAGTCGAGAGTTGTTAAATATTTAGCTTTGCCCAGTCGTTCAATTAGCTCATCAACTCTTGGCATCGGATATGGATCAAAAGAGGACACTGCATTAAGCTTTGAAAAGTCCACGCAAAACCTGAGTGAACCGTCCTTTTTTGGTACCAGTACTACTGGACTACACCATTCGCTCCTAGATGGTTCTATGATGTCCAAATCAAGCATCACTTTCACTTCCTCTTTCAGCGCAGGAATCAGGCGGGCAGGCACTCTACAATGAGTCTGCCTAATGGGCTCTGTTGGCAGAAGACGGATATTATGCTGTAGAAGATCTGTTTTTCCAGGCTGATCACTGAAGAGATTCTCTGGTACTCGTTTCAGGAACTCTCTCTGCTGTTTCGGTGTAAGATGATTTACTGCTGGAAAGGTAATTGACTTTTGATCCACTGGGAAGTATTGCTCCTCCAGCTCCTCTTCTTCTTCCACCTTTCTTGCCCACAGCTGCTCTGACAATGAGCCTTTTCTCTCATGCCACGGCCTTAAGAGGTTAACATGAAAAACTTGAGACTTCTTCCTACGATCTGGTAGAGAGATCTCATAGTTAGTAGCACTTAGTTTCCGTAACACTTCATACGGCCCCTGCCACTTGGCCAGTAATGAACTGTCAGATGTGGGAAGAAGCAGTAGCACCTTCTGACCTGGACATAATGTTCTCTTCCTGCTTGACTGGTCATACCATTGTTTTTGATTTTGCTGCGCCTTAGTCATATTGACTCTTACCAGCTCTGCCATCGAGTCCATCTTCTCCCTCATCTTAATGACATACGACAAGATGTTTGTTTGTTCACTTGCATTGTCTCCTTCCCAGGCCTCCTTTAAGACATCCAAAGGTCCACGAACCTGACGTCCATAGAGCAGTTCAAAGGGTGAGTAGCCTGTAGATGATTGTGGAACTTCCCGATAGGCAAACATCAAGTACGGCAACCACTGGTCCCAGTCTGCACCTGTATCAGACACAAACTTGCGCAACATTGTTTTCAATGTCTGATTGAATCTTTCTACCATACCGTCATTCTGAGGATGATAGGGAGTGGTCTTAATTGGATGTATACGCAACATTGAATACACTTGCTTCATTTGTCTGGACGTAAAATTGGTTCCCTGGTCTGTAATTATCTCTTTGGGCAAACCTACCCGTGAAAAGAGCTGAACAAGGGCATTAACAATTTGTCTCGTCTTCATGTTTTTAAGAGGAAACACCTCTGGATATCTAGTAGCATAATCTGCAACCACCAGAATATATCGCTTTCCTGTTCTACTCTTCTCCAAAGGACCCACTATATCCATAGCAATGCGAGAAAACGGGATGTCAATAATCGGGAGACTCACAAGAGGTGCTCGATCACCCTTTCTAGCTGGACTCACCAACTGACACTCTGGACAAGACTTACAAAAATCCATTACGTCCATATACTGTCTAGGCCAATAAAATCTACTAGCAATTCTGGCTAGCGTTTTCTGCTGGCCTAAATGCCCTGCCCATGGTACAGTATGACCTAACTGCAATACCTTCAGTCTCATGGATTCTGGGACCACCAACCTCTCTCCCTCAGCACTTACCAGGTACAGTCTATCATCTTTAATCACAAAATGATCTTTCTGCAACAAAGCTGACACAGTGTTTCCCTTGTCTACCTTCTCAAACAAAGGTTTCAGAGTTTTATCTTGTCTTTGAAGCTCCACTATATCATGAGGAATACATTCAATATCATCTGCATGAGGTTTAGGCAATTGTTCGACCATTTCTGTACCCTCAACTTTGTTCTGACGCCTCTCACGTCTAGATTTCCTAGTTTTAGGACCCCACCAAAAGGCAAATCTTCCAGCAGCTGTTTACAGGTCTCACTATGCTTAGCCTGGGCTCTTGTTACCACCCTAGCTTCAGCTATCTCACTGTCATTCTGCAAAAGATCTACAAGCACGGGTACATCTCTACCTAAGATAACTGGATAGGGCGCCTGGTCCATTACCCCAACTGACAGATAATAAGCCTGACCATTTATTTCTATTACCACATCAGTTTTGGGATATTCTTTCTCATCACCATGAATACAGCGAACTCTCAATCTGTCCTGCATCAGTGCGTTACCCTCACCCAGACATTCAGACCTTACTAACGTTTGGCTAGAACCAGAGTCAACCAGAGCTTTGAAGAATTTAGTCCCCATCTTTACCTCAATTACCGTGTCTGTATTCGACTCAACCTCCTTTAACCCCGAAGAAGATCTTGGTACATAACAAAGGCGGGTATTAGTAACTTTCTGCAAAGGGCAATCTGCTTTCTTATGCCCTGGCTGGCCACATCCATGACAAACAATCACAGCTTTACCCTTATACTGATTAACTACACCCTGATGTTTACTACTGTTCGTACCAGAACTGAACTGTGATACACCGGTATTAGAACCAAAATTGCTCAGACCACTACCCCGACCATCCCCAGACTTACCGGTTGAGCTGTTGTCATAGCTCCGCCATCGTCTTGGTTGATACACTGATCGTCTTGCAGCCATAAAGGTCTCTGCCATCTCTGCTGCTTGTTTAGATGAGGTAGGGTTATTCTGTCTCACCCATGTTCTTGTCTCTGGGTTGAGTAATTTGAGGAACTGTTCTAACACTATCTGGTCACCGATCTCCTCCTTCGTTCGACTCTTAGGATTCATCCACTTCTCATACAAGTCTCTTAGTCTTACTTGCAGCTCTCTTGGAGTCTCATCTTCTTGGGCACTGTACGTTCTGAAGCGTTGTCTATACATTTCAACATTGATTTCAAACTTGTCCAGAATGGCCTGTTTGACATAATCATAGTTTAGTGAGTTGTCAGGCTCCATGGCCACATAAGCTGCCCTCGCCTTACCAGATAAGAGAGGTAACAAATGCAACACCCAGTCTTGTCTTGGCCATCTGCACGCTTGAGCGATGCGTTCAAAAGTTGTTAAATAATGTTCTATGTCCTCATCATGAGTCCAGGGAAGCATTCTTGGCGTTTGGAAACATGGCATTGCAGGTCCTTGTCCCTCAGTTGGAATCTCACATGTTGAAGCGGAGTCATCATCTTGTAAGGCCTGTCGACCTGAACAAATGGTTGGAGGCCGATGCACCTCTGGACCTGCTGATGTAGTTGCTGCCCATGACTGTCGTTGTTGTTGGTCTTGATGTACTTCAGACTGCAGCTGTGTAAACTGATGGTGAAGCACCTGCCATTTATGCTCTTGGCGCTGCGCCTCTCTTTCCAAGCGATCCTCTCTTTGATGTTGCTTACGCAAAAACGTTTGCAGCATATCCATGAGCTGGTCTGTTGTACTCCCAGCTACAACTTCACCTTGGTCTGGAATTGTGCACGTTGATTCAGCCTCATCTGGAACTTTAGACTCATCCCTTGTTCTTGCTGCATCTTGCTTCTTTGGTGACATTTTAGCTTAACAATAAACAGTTTCTCCTGCCACCGACCCAACTTGCAAAAGGGTTTGTTGCACCACAAAGCATGCAGCCTCCACATGTACTAGCCTCCTATTGGCCTGGAAGCACCGCTGCCACCATGTGTCATGTAGTGTGTTGTCGAGAGGCCTGGGAGAAGTTAGGAAGACTCAGCACAGTGGAATGGTTTTTCAAAATGCCAGTGGTGGTTTATTTTAGTAGCAGCAGCTCACAAGGTGCAGTCCACATGAAGTACAAAAAGAAAACAAAGAAACAAAAAAAAATAAATAAAACGGAATGCAACATACTCTAGGGCAAAAACACAAAGAAAAAATGCTGTGAGCAGCAAAACTGGCACTAAACAATGCCTAGTGGTACATCCACCAAATCATCAGCATGTCTCACCTCAAACATGTTCAAACAGTTTGCACAGTATACACAGGATGCAACCCCTCCTAAACCAGATCTAACAATGGTTTAAATACCCAAGTTTCCCGCCACACTAGTGGGACGAACCATTGTCACGGGGTGGAACCTTTCCCCGTAACACTCACTGAAGTCCACAGCAAATCATAGGCAAACAAATACAACTAATGTTCATGAACTAATTTCTACATACAATAATCATAATACAAAACATGCATAACATACAATGACAAACTCAAACATTTAACATCTCACAGCACTCATGTCTCTCTCCAACTTGAAACATGGTACGTTCTGGCTATGCGCACTACCAGAACCCACCTGAAAAGACTGGCACAGACAATTAAGATCTAACCTGTGCTATAGTATGCAAATGTATACAATAAAGAAATATCTTAAAACAAACAATAACGTTATGTTATTATTTAAAACATTTACACACTGAACACATAATGCTGGAAATGTCCATTGACATATACATAGACAACCTACAATACATACTACACTATTCCTGCACTCCGCACACAAAGTAAATCCAAAATATCACCAGGCTGGCACCCTAGTGATGATGTCATTAACCTCGTTCATCATCACACTGCAATATTCCATAAAAACCTAAGAATTATCCTTTTGATTTTATGGTGACTTTAAAGAGACACATTCTTCTTGACCAAATCTTTGATTGGTCCGCATGATGATCAACAGTTGGCAGATTAAACATCTTCCGTGCCAGGAAATGAGGAAGGGAAACATGCCAGTGCCAGGATGCCAAGATGATGCTGTAGCCAGCATTACACACTTATTTCCAATGCTTTTCTGCATTTAAACCAGATTATAAAAGCATCTTTATATGTTTGTGCTCGAGTTTCAGTGAAAAGCACCAATAATGTCATGGTACATGAGACACACTGTGGCATTTATGAAAGCATCCAAGACCCTTAACACAGATGCTTGTGACATTTGTATAATTTTTTTCTGCGAACACTCTTTAAAATGACCCTGTGGTCAGTCTAGATAGGGCATTTGTCTTTCAAGTCAACATTAAAAGGTACTCAGGACCCATTTCATAAGTGATCAGATGCATTTTTAGACTGTGTAGGATGGTACTTAATTTGATCCATCATAAAATGATTAGATGGATTTGGTGACATCAGCCAAAATGAAAGTTGTTTCATAGGCGGAGCAAGTTGTTACAGTTGGATTAAATATTACAAAAAAAACATATTTTTTTGTTTAAAATATCGTTCACCAATGAATATCAATAAGACCAGGTATGTGCATTTAGAAAATTAATATGGTCAGTTTTGATTGTATGTTGACTGGACTGCAGTATAGCCTATTTTTGGTAGTTATGAATTCATAATGTAATTCTCATTACACATTTTCCAGGATATTTCTCTCTCTCTCTCTCTCTCTCTCTCTCTCTCTCTCTCTCTCTCTCTCTCTCTCTCTCTCTCTCTCTCTCTCTCTCTCTCTCTCTCTCTCTCTCTCTCTCTCTCTCTCTCACACACACTTTTGTGAGCGTTGAGAAACCTGAGTCCTTGAATTGATGAGTCAATTTCTGAGAATGAGTATAGATATATTGACTGCCACACAATACCTGCCCGATCATTGTCTTTGAAGAGAAATGGAATAAATGCAGACGTCACTTATATATTCTGATTGTTCATTCTATCTGGAGTAATCATTTCTGTGTGTCTTTGTTGACACAGCCTAACACAAATAATTTTTCATCTCTTTTCCAGCCTTCAAGTAAGAGCTACACTTCCCGTTTAGAGGCGAGTACCTCATCCCTCCACAGCCATGGCAGACGATTCGGACATGCGCAACGAGCTGTCGGACATGCAGGCCAGAGCTGATCAGCTGGGCGATGAGGTAAGTACACCTTCAACCTCCATGGGCGACGCAGGTCTAAAAATAAACCCTTAATACGACAGCATCTGTATATAAATAGACCCGTCCCGGCGTGAAGGAGAATGAACACACTGTGACTTCCAGACGTTCAGTAGAAGACTGAACCACTCTAAAGAGCATCTATGAATTAATAAATCCGTTTTGTGCAAAAAGAAGCTGCTATATTAAGACTGCTCATCCATTTGTCATGGAGCAGGGGAGGCTGCTTGGTTACCAGAAGCAGTGGTGATCAGCGAGAGGTTCTCCACACCGCACTCGTTTCAGACAGAAACGTCCTCCCTCACAGCACCTGCCCAGTGGGGCTTCTGCACTGGCTTTGATAGACCTTTAATCACACGGGCCTCCTGCTGAACAATCAGAACTTTGACTCATAACTCCATGTAGGAGGGTTAACCATGTCATCCAGATTCTATTGCACATGGGATTTTTATTAACATGGCCACTGCACATATGTCTTTGAATATTTTAATAGATTCTATTGACACAAAATAATTCTGTAATCGTTTACTCACAAGTTCAGCGGTCCTGAAATTCAAAAATGTGATGATGCCAGCATTTCCCTCTAGCATTTTGAGCGCTGTTGAACGGATTCTTAAACACTTCTGATTGGCTACAATGACATACAATGACATCTTTGACGCTCTTCACTGAGCGCTTACATAGAAACATGGAGCGTTCGAAAGCGCCGTCTATCAGCGGATCAGTCTATCAGCGGATATATTAGGGTACCGCTCATAGACACCGCTTTCGAAAGCTCCTGTGTGTATCTGTGTAAGCTCTTGATGAAGAGCGTCAAAGACAACATGTTTTTGAAGCGTTGATCATTGTAGCCAATCACAGACATATATGTTGAGCACGTCAACACAATGGCCAATCAGAGGTGTCTAAGAATCCGTTCGACAGCGATCAAAATGCTAGTGGAAAATGCTGGTATCGTCACATTTGTAAAATTTCAGTAACGTTACCGACTTAGTACCGAAGTCGGTAGGCTACTTTTGGCCACTCTACATTGGACCCCATTAACTTTCATTGTATGGACTTTTTGGTAACACTTTATTTGAAGGGGTGTGCATAAGACTGACATGACACTGTCATAAACATGACATAACACCTGTCATGAACATGAAGGAGTCTTTATGAATGTTTATGACTGTTGTCATTAAGTGTCATTCGGTAAATTATGACACTTTTAATGCAAAGTTGACATTGTTTAAAATGTCTTTGTTATGACAACTTGACATTACCCAAGACAAAAATGTCTTGATTATGACAACTTGACATTAACAAAGACAGAAATGTCTTTGTTATGACAACTTGACATTAACCAAGAAATCATAACCTGTCAACCTGTCACAAATATGTCATAACAGGTCTAATTATCAAACTTAAAGCATTTTGCAGTGTAATAACCCTTAATGACATCTTTATAACTAGTACAATGTGTTCCACTTTACTTGAGGACAAGTAAAATATTCATGACACAGTTATAATGGTGTCATGACGGCCAAAGTTGTGACAGGTTGACAGGTTATGATTTCTTGGTTAATGTCAAGTTGTCATAACAAAGACATTTCTGTCTTTGTTAATGTCAAGTTGTCATAATCAAGACATTTTTGTCTTGGGTAATGTCAAGTTGTCATAACAAAGACATTTTAAACAATGTCAACTTTGCATTAAAAGTGTCATAATTTACCGAATGACACTTAATGACAACAGTCATAAACATTCATAAAGACTCCTTCATGTTCATGACAGGTGTTATGTCATGTTTATGACAGTGTCATGTTAGTCTTAAGCACACCCCTTCAAATAAAGTGTTACCGACTTTTTTCTTCAAATAATTTTTTTCTGTGTTTCACAGAAGAAAGTCATATAGATTTGAAACAAACTTGCGCGTAAACTATTCCTTTAAGAAAAGCACTTTTTATCTCAATCAATCCAAAAATAATATAATTTTTGTTTTAACACTGCTTGACAGTGTTGGAAAATAGCCAACTACAAGTAGTGACGCTACTAACTTTACATTTTTCAGTAACTTAACTGTATCTCAGTTGCTTCGTCTGTAACAAACAATTTTTTCCAGCAAGTAGCGATGTACCACGACCAAATTCCGTTATGTGTTTTGACAAACCTGCAATGTATTAAAATCGTAAATGGTAAATGGACTGCATTTATATAGCGCTTTTACTGACCCAATGGCCACCAAAGCGCTTTACATATCTGCCTCTCATTCACCCATTCATACACACATTCATACACCGACGGCGGTGTCAGCCATACAAGGCGCCATCCAGCTCGTCGGGAGCAGCTGGGGTTAGGTGTCTTGCTCATGGACACCTCGACACTTGGTCAGGTGGAACCGGGGATTGAACCACCAACCTTTCGGTTTGTAGACAACCTACATGAACCACTGAACCACTGCCGCCCCAATTAAAGAAGTGCAGTGTCTTCTTCTGACTAGATCGCAATCTAAAATTGTGCATTACCACCATCTATTGTTATATCACGCCTCTTCCGGCTTCACAGTTCACTGAGAAGAGATCACCTGGTAATTACACAAAGGACAGGTGGCTTGATATTCACATGAATTGACTAGTAAAGGTTACGCTTTTGTATGTAATTATGCAAACCAAAGATAAAACACTATCTGCATCGAAGACTTCAAGCACAAATTTAAGGACGCTCATACAGGTGAGGAACAGAATAATTATGCTGCTTTATTGCGCTCTATATTGAATGTCTATTCCTGTTTAAAATTACAATAATGAATCAGTGTTTCCTATTAATTACATAGACTAATCTGTCACATTTTCGTAATGAACCTATAGATCACTAACGTTGTGTTTTGCGCCATTGCTTTGGCAAAGCATTTGTCAATCGAACAGAAAACAAATTTGCGATATAGCTTAGTGCACTTATCACACGGCAAAAGGCTATGATTTATTTTAATAGGTGTATAGCTTAGTTTGTTGTGCCGGGTTTCAGAGCGAAGTACACTGTGTTCACACAAGCAATTCATGATTCGCGTCTCAGAGCAGCTCCGTTCACAGTAAATGCTGTGCTGTGAGTTAACGGAAATTTCTGACATTTTTGACTACTCCATATCCAATTTTGTATTAGGAAACAGTATGAACATGAAAAAAATTACACACTTCACCTTCAAGGCCTCACAATGACTAGGTGGTGTATGGTTCCCTATGATATATGGTATGACGCTTAATGATAGCTCTTAAAAAAGAAAATAGAGATCACAATAATGATCTTTAATCCTAGCCTGATATTGAGCGTCCTGTGGCGCGGCGCAGTCATATTTCTTCAGCTCAGATATATACACTGGACTGGAATGGGAGAGCTTTAAATATTCATGAGTGGATAATACTATCTTAAGCTATCTTTGAAGGAACAGGAAGGAAGGGGGGGGGGGGGGGGGGCAGAAATGGCTGTACATGCAGTTCAGTCTGAACTTGGCAGCCATTAGTAACATGCTGTCGTAACTGACATAATGAACATTATGGCCTTGTACCAACTGTGGTGCCTCAACACATCGCATTCAAATAACAATATGAAAACCAATACAACAAGCAGGGTCGTATTAAGGTTATTTTGAGTAATAATAAGTATATTTTTCTTTCTACAGTCTTTGGAGAGTACTCGCCGCATGCTGCAGCTGGTCGAAGAGGTAAGATATTTACTTAACTGATAGTAATAAACTGGAAATTATATACAGTGATTGCATATTCAAACTCAGTGTGGCTGTAGCCTATGTGAAAAGCTGTTTTTACAAAGAGGTTGTTTTCATGGCCTCTGAAGGTCAGAAATCAAGACAGTGAAATAGCACCAAATTTCCGATCTGTGATAAAAATCAATAATGATTTCAGAGAAACTCCATCTATGTGTTACTGATAGGGCAGTGTCGAGACAC
The DNA here is from genome assembly GCA_036326025.1 of Chrosomus eos. NCBI lineage: Eukaryota > Metazoa > Chordata > Actinopteri > Cypriniformes > Leuciscidae > Chrosomus > Chrosomus eos. The sequence continues at coordinate 26,667,542 of CM070832.1, forward strand.
AGGAGACAAAATGAGTCTTTCTAGGATCTAATAGGGATCAAAAAACCCCTGACCCCACATTTGGAGATGAGATACTGTTCAGAAACGATTGTGGTTGGTTTGGCATTATAAAGACCAGAAGCCTGATTTTAGTTTTAATGTGATAGAAAATATATAAATCATATGGTTTTTCGCAATATTTCGCAATTATAAGTTGCATTTGGCCTCTATCTGTTTTTGCTGTTATTTATATTCACAATGTTTTCTGGGTATTTTATAATGGACAAATTATGTCAGTATGTCACTGACATAATTATATATATACATAGGCTAAGTCTATTATTTTCAACAATGCTGCATTTATTTGATCAGAAATACATTAAAACGGTAATATTGTGAAATATTATTATAACTTAAAATAATTTTAAACATTAAAATAAATGTAAAATATGTTTTGTATATTATATATATGTGTATATATATATATATATATATATATATATATATATATATATATTATATATATATATATATTCCAATGATGAATTTCATATTATCCTTCAAAAATCATTAAAATATGCTAATTTGCTGCTCAAGAAACATTTATTAATATTATCAATGTTGAAAACAGTTTTTTCAGTTCCTTTATTGAATAGATATAGCAATTATTTGAAATAGATTTTTTGCAACAATGTGTTTACAAAGATTTTATTGTATTTTAGATCAATTTAATGCATCTCTGCTGAAAAAAAATATCCATTTCTTTTAAACAAAAAAAAATTACTGATCCTATAATATATTTGGTCTGTATATTGATGGTTATTGAAAACAGTACCAGATGTAGTAAATTAAATCTTGAAATTGGTTATCCAAATTTGTGAACAAATCATTTCCCCGCTCCATTTAGCCGTTGTTGGAAGAAAATTGCATACTTGGGTTGTTAATGAACTTCAAAGTTCACCAGTGCTGAACAAATATAATGCTTCCATCTGGTTCTAGCATCTGATTTCATATTAGGTGCTTCCAGTTCCCTTATCGAAAAGGGAACTTCGAGATGCGTCGAAACGCTGCGGGAACGCCTTCTGCGTGAATGCGTCTGAAGCATCTATGCCAACTAGTCCAATGGAAAAAGGGAATGAGCGTCACGGGCGGGTGACGTCATGACCAGGAAAGGATAAGAGCACTTCCGCTGCTCGCCGGCATTAGCTTCTGTGCCTCAGCAAGCGATCTGTGTCAAACTGGCTGAGAAAAAGGAACGCTCGTCTTAAGAAACTTGACGAGCGTTTTCTTATTTCTATCACATTATCTCCACCACGAGGCTTCCATTTTTTCCCTGATTTACACACTGAATATTTAAATTATGGAATAAACCGTATTTATCACTACTTTCAGCCCTCGTGTTAAATGTTTATTCAAGATTAGAAGGTTGAAAGATTACGGTTATGATATGATGCCCCAGGCTGAACAGAAATAAAAATAGGAAAATGCTATTTTTTCACCTGGTCTAGTATCATCATTTAAGTCTCTGCTTTGCTCATAAGCCTATACTAAAGAATCTCGCGTTTGCCGAGGCAGCGTGTAGGTTTAATGTTGTTATCAGAATCTAGCTCGGATCTCGCGTTTGCCGAGGCACCGCTTAGATTTCGAGTGTATTTTGCAAAAATAAGATTCTGTGGCTGGGATCTCGCGTTTGCCGAGGCAGCGCGTAGGTTTAAGCAGAACTACTTTGGTTTTATGGGTAAAGCTTATACGGCAGCAGGTCAGCTGGAGAATGTTTATAGAAATCTATATTATAATGCTCCAGGCTTATCAGGCCGATCTGCTGGGGTTCTGGATATAGCGAAATTTGAGCCTTCGGGTCTCTTCGGCGACGCATTCCATGCGGTCGTTGTTAGGTGATAAAAGATATATATATATAAAAATATATATATAATAAGGTTTCTCCCTCGCTGTGTCCAGCCCCCCTGGGGCTGCTGGGCGTGAGCAGCCCCAGCCGTCGAGTTCATCATATTATGTGCACAGAAAGAGAGTGCTGCGTCTCGTGTTCCTCCATGTAGATACTGGAGACAGACGCAACCCTCTCAACCGAAGTCGCCTAAGCCTAAGCCGGATCTGAGGACCGTTCTTCAGGCGAAGAAAGCTTCGGTTCAAAAAAAAAAAAAAGGCCTGATGCTTAGGCATCAGGCCTGTGAGGACAGCCCCGACCGGAGTGGAGCGGTGTTCACCTCATTATACGGTGCCCGTTCCACTTCGGGGTCCTCACGAGACCCTCCTGCCAACCCTGCCACCTCTGGTGCTTCAGGGCGCAGTGGTCTCCAGCGAGTCGCTGGTGCTATGCTGCGGCACAGCATCGGTTTCGCGCCCTCTGAGGGGGGTTTTAGAGCAGTCAGGTCAGGTAGTTCCTGCCGGTATGTTTCAGGCTCCAGATTTGGCTCTCTCAGTAACACCAGAGACCAGCCTCGAGAGGCTGGTTCCCTTAGTAAATTTTCTGGCAGCGTGGAAGCTTCTGCCGAATATTTCTCATTGGGTCCTGCAGATTGTAGAGAAAGGATACAGAATCCAGTTTGGCTCTCGTCCTCCTCGTTACAGCGGGGTGCTACCCACAGTGGTGCATCCCGAGCAGGCTCTGGTAATGGAGCAAGAAGTAAGGGCCCTGTTAGCAAAAGAGGCTATAGAACAGGTGTACTCACCCGACCGAGAGTCGGGTTTTTACAGCCGTTATTTCATTGCTCCAAAAAAGGATGGAGGGTTGCATCCCATTTTAGATCTTCGCCTGTTGAATCGGTCAGTTCATAAACTCAAGTTCAAGATGCTGACCCTCAAGCAGATCGTGACCCAAATCAGATCCGAGGACTGGTTTGTCACGATAGATCTAAAGGATGCATACTTCCATATCTCCATCCTCCCTCAGCACAGGAAGTTCCTAGGGTTTTCTTTCGGGGGCAAAGAATACCAATATCGGGTTCTTCCTTTCGGTCTAGCTTTATCACCCCGCACGTTCACGAAATGCGTGGATACAGCTCTAGCCCCCTTGGGCTTCAGGGCGTACGTATTCTGAACTACATCGGTGACTGGCTGATTCTGCGGAATCGGAGCAGTTGGCGGTTCGGCACCGAGGTGTCGTTCTCGCTCTTATGCAGATGTTGGGGTTGATGCTCAATACCAAGAAGAGTGTGCTTTCTCCAATATTGAGAACCACTTTCCTTGGTGTGGTATGGGATTCAGTGACGATGAGGGCCAGCCTATCGCCCGTTCGTGTAGCTGTTATCCTGGCAGCCACCAAAGAGCTAAAGCTAGGTCAGTCACGCACTGTAAAACAGTTCGAGAAACTGTTGGGTCTACTGGCAGCAGCGTCCAACGTGATACCTTTTGGCCTGCTGTACATGAGGCCTTTACAGTGGTGGCTCAGGACCAGAGGGTTCTCCCCGAGGGGAAACCCACTCCGTATGATCAAGGTTACGCGGCGATGCCTTCGTGCCTTAGAGATATGGAGGAAACACTGGTTCTTAACCCAGGGCCCGGTGTTGGGAGCTCTTTGCCATCGAGCTACTATCTCGACAGATGCTTCCCTCACCGGCTGGGGAGCGGTAATGGAAGGCCGCTCGGTTCAGGGTCTGTGGAAAAGCCATCATCTTTCGTGGCACATCAATTGCCTGGAGGTGATGGCTGTCTTCAATGCGTTGAGACATTTCCTTCCGGACCTAAGAGGCCATCATGTGCTCGTTCGAACAGACAACACATCAGTGGTCTCTTATCTGAACCGCCAGGGGGGTCTGAGGTCGCGTCCGCTTTGCAAACTGGCGCACCAGATCCTCCTGTGGTCCCTGGGGAAGGTACTCTCCCTGAGGGCAGTGTATATTCCTGGGGACCAGAATATAGGAGCAGACATCCTGTCGAGGCAGGAGCTGAGGCCAGGGGACTGGAGACTCCACCCCGAGGCGGTGGAGAAAATCTGGGAGGCATATGGCAGAGCAGAGGTGGACCTGTTCGCGTCTCACAACACGACGCACTGTCCCCTCTGGTATTCACTTACTCACCCGGCCCCCCTGGGGCTGGATGCCATGGTGCAGACGTGGCCGAGGCTACGTCTGTACGCCTTTCCCCTGTTGCTCTGCTCCCAGGAGTTCTGGAGCGGGTCCGTCAGTGTGGGATAAGCCTGCTGCTAGTAGCACCACGCTGGCCAAGTCGGATCTGGTTTGCGGACCTGATCCTTCTGCTAGACGGGCCTCCATTGGAGATCCCTTTGAGGAGGGACCTTCTGTCTCAGGCCGGGGGCACAATATTTCACCCTCGGCCAGAGATATGGAATCTTTGGGTTTGGCCTCTGAGGGGGCCCAACTTGTAGATAGTGGTCTTTCAGCTGAGGCTGTTGAGACCATCCTAAGCTCCAGAGCTCCAGCTACGAGGAAACTGTATGCGCTTAAATGGAGAGTTTTCTCCTTATGGTGTCACCGACATCAGTGGGATCCGGTTAATTGTTCTGTCAACACAGTAATCGAGTTCCTGCAGGAGCGCTTTGTGTCAGGTTTATGTCCTTCCACACTAAAAGTTTACGTGGCAGCCATTGCGGCTTACCATACCATGGTGGGAGGTATATCTTTGGGTCGAGACCCCCTGATTACACGTTTCCTTCGTGGCACTTTGAGGCTGAGGCCTGCAATTCGCACTAAGGTGCCAGCTTGGGATTTGACTGTAGTTCTAGTAGGCCTGTCTAGGGCTCCATTCGAGCCCTTAGATTCGGTCTCAGAGAAGTTCCTTACTCTTAAGACCATCTTTCTCCTAGCTATTTCGTCCCTCAAGAGAGTTGGTGACCTTCAGGCTCTTTCGGTCTCCCCCACCTGCCTTGAATTTGCACCGGGGATGGTCAAGGCGTTCCTTTATCCAAAACAGGGATACGTCCCTAAGGTGCCGACCTTGACTCCGAGGCCTATCGTGCTGCAGGCTTTCTGTCCTCCTCCGTTTGCAACTGCGGACCAGGAAAGACTGCACTTGTTGTGTCCAGTGCGAGCATTGGACACATATGTACATCGGACATCCTCAATCAGGAAGTCCGATCAACTATTTATTTGCTTTGGATCACCTAAAAAAGGTCTTCCTGCTTCAAAACAGTCAGTCAGTAAGTGGATAGTCGAGGCTATTTCACTTGCTTATGAGTACTCGGGCCAGCCTTGTCCTTTGGTGGTCCGAGCTCATTCTACCAGGAGTATGGCGGCTTCTAAAGCCTTGCTGCATGGGGTTTCTCTCCATGACGTTTGTGATGCGGCGGGCTGGTCCTCTCCGCTCACATTCGTGAGGTTTTACAGCCTGGACCTGGATGCTGCCCCAGGTTCTCAGGTGCTTAGTGCTTAGCTGAACAGTCTGACACTCAGGTACTTGAATTATGGCGCATTGGGTATTCTCGTTCCCGCAGCGTTTCGACGCATCTCGAAGTTCCCTTTTCGATAAGGGAACGTCTCAGGTTACTATTGTAACCATAGTTCCCTGAGAACAGGGAACGAGACGATGCGTCCCCTGCCATACTTCTGGTGTCCCTGCGATCGGCTTGCTTCGGCACTGTCGAAGCTAATGCCGGCGAGCAGCGGAAGTGCTCTTATCCTTTCCTGGTCATGACGTCACCCGCCCGTGACGCTCATTCCCTTTTTCCATTGGACTAGTTGGGATAGATGCTTCAGACGCATTCACGCAGAAGGCGTTCCCGCAGCGTTTCGACGCATCGTCTCGTTCCCTGTTCTCAGGGAACTATGGTTACAATAGTAACCTGAGACGTTTCCATTATGCCACATGTCACTTTGATTAAATGCTGAGTAAATGCACATACCTGTTACTATTACTATAAAACGAGTTGTCAGACCAGATGAGTGGGGATATTTGACTAAATGAAGTAAAAATGTTTAAATTGCATTCCCTTTAGGTATTCTTGGTGCTATAACCAGTGCACAGCTTGATAATCTAAAATAATGAGGTGTTGTGGGATTCGGAAAAAGATAATCAGCTGTTTTATTTAGGTCAATAGAACAGCGTGTGCCTCAGATAACTCATCATATTGCACACACATCCTCTCGTACCTTTAGAGTTCAATCCAGTGCTCTGTTTACAATTCTGAACTAATTTTAGCTCTGTACTGTCTCCCACCTCGTTGCCTTCTTTTAATTTCCTGCCAAATAAAAAAAGCGCTTGTGAAGAATTTCAATAGTTGTGACAAAGCTGCGTGCTACAGTCTGTCCTCTGCCGAGACTCTTTTATTCCCTGCTGTTCTTTTATCATCTTATATCTGACCTGAATATGTGTGATTGTCATCTTCACCTGTAGGCTTCTCTCATTTGTTTGTTATTTCCTCTTTTTTCTTGCTTTGCCATTCTTATTGGATTAGAGTAAAGATGCTGGTATCAGAACTTTGGTTATGCTGGATGAACAGGGAGGTAAGTTACGGCGGAAAACACATTGTGGAATCATGTAATAAGGTTGTGCAGTAAGTCATTTTTATTTGCTTATTTTAAACGTAACTGTCTAGAGGTTACGCACAATGCTTTTCCAGATAAGCTATTTTGCAGATTAAAGAAATATGCATAATGACGATTTAACATTAAACACATGATCATAAATATCGGACCGTCTTGTCAAAAGTGAGTCACGTAAGAGGTAAATTGAACGATCGATGTTGCTGGTAATGACAAACCGCTCTCCTCTTCACCAGATGAAATATATCTGTGTACAATCCCTGGGGTGAAAGACTTTCCAGTTAACACTCATTGCCATTTTAGGATAATTAGGCAAACACACTCAATTCCACAAACAGCATAGGCATTTTAATGGAAAAATAAAGCAATAATTGATTTATCAATGATGTGACACTTTAATTGAAGCAATCACGTTGCTTGAGGCTTTATTCGGTTTTATGCGGATAGTACGAAGTGTAGAGTTCCTTTCCCAATGGAAGAGAAATTTTAATTAGTCTGTCAAAACAACATGCAGGCCTTCCTTTCATTGTGTTAAATTATAGATGTTGTGTTCCTCAGACTGCCTCAGGACAATCCATTTCCTACCTTAAATGATCCCGCAACCTTTCTTGGCTGCAGTTTTAGAGCAGAACAACAGCAAACATAAAGCTGTGCTCTGATTGCTGCATGCATCAGTCTCCTACAGCTCAGGAGGATTCCTGTTAGCAGTTCACTACACATAAAGGGAGCAATCAAAATTGTCTTCTCCTTTTTTTTACTAAATGCCCATTCCTGCTAACTTGTCTAGTCCAACTCAAGGGCACAGTGGTAGTAGCTCATTAATCACATTTCAGCCTAAAACCTCTGGGTACTATCCCAAAGGTATGCTACTCCATCTGTTTTATTTATGGGTAGAAAAATCCTTGCATTTTACAAGCAAGACTTATATAAGCACAGTTTAAATTTTTGAATTCAGCTTTTCTACTAAGAGTGGGGTTTGAACACACAAGGCCATGTTGTATGCTTTCTCTCATCTCTACAAGATAAAACAGCTTCTCTGCATTAATTAATTCGAGAGTTGACATTTAATACCAGGAGTGGGGTTTGAACCCACAAGGACATTTGTCCATTGGGTCTTAAGTCCAACACCTTAACCACTCAGCCAACCATGGTAATGTTTTTGCAGGTTGTAGTAATAGAAATTGCTCCACTATTAAAGTATGCTTTCTCTCATCTCTATTAGATAAAATAGCTTTCCTGCATTGATTATATTTCAAGAGTGGACATTTATTACAAGGAGTGGAGCTTGAACCCACGAGGACATTTAGTCCTCAATGCCTCAGCTATCCTGTCAGGTTTTAGTCACTCCTCTAAGTGTCTGTTTTCTGTCATCTCTAAAAGGTAAAGCAGCTTTCCTGCATTAACTCAATAGAGATTGGACAGTTACTACCAGGAGTGGGGTTTGAACCCACGAGGACATTTGTCCATTGGATCTTAAGTCCAACGCCTTAACCACTCGGCCATCCTGGTCAATTTCAGCAATTTGGAAAGGCACTAAAGGATCTAGATGGACGTGCCACAATCTGTGTGCCATCAAATTATTGGCTCAGTCCTGGTGTTCTCCCACATGCAAAAAAGTGGATGCTCTACATCACTGTCAGCCAATGAAGAGATGAGTCCCCACTGTCTCTTTCTCGACCCCTTCCCCCTCTTTCTTTAGTCACGCGGCTCTTGCTCGTGGGATTAGCAAAGCCCAATTAGCTGTTTTTTTCTTTTTGACGGTATAAGGCAGTAACCTATGACAGTTACAAACTAGCTAAGGAGAATATACAATTACAAGCTCAATAAAGGGCAGATCAACAGAATCTTTATTATCATTATTTTTTTTTTATAAAATAGCAACATCTGTTTTGCTCCCCCAGGGATTTTACAGTTTTCTAAAACCCTAAAGGAATGTTTATCCCATCAGCCAATTGTTCATTTCAGCTCATGAATGATTAACCATTACATTCTTCAGATTACTTTCCCTTACCACAGAATAATACTTATGCTTCATATTTCATTCTCTTTTGCTCGTTATTTCGGTTCTGTTTCTGATCATCTTCTCTCTTTCTCAGCATCTGCTCATGATGCCACGTTCATAAACATCCTGACTTTCTTTTCCAGTTTAGCTCAGACAGGGTGGCTATATTACTCAGGGGTTGAAATAGTACTGACAAAATATACTCAAGTAAAACTACCATTACTTTTACCAATTTTCAAAAACATGTAGTGTAAGTAAAGTAAAAATTGCTTGTCCAAGAAACTACTTGAGTAAGAGTAAAAGAGTAACTTATTTAAAAGTACTCGTGAGTAGTGAGTACTGAGCTGTGGATTATATTCCCTTATAAGAAACACTGTACACTGCAATTTAAAAATGTAGAAAACAGTGTACATACTGTAATTCACATTGTCTTTTGTTGTTTGTCAGAAAGAATTAAGAATATCTATCATGCATCAGTTTTAATTTGCCACGGAAAGACGATTACAGAAATGAAAAGATGGAAAAGGTTATTTTCAGTACATTCATCACCAAATAGATTTAAAATCAGTTGTAAGGTCTTAATAACCATTTTGTATTGTTGCACATAAAATAATAATGTTCAGAACAGTGCAAAGACTACAAAAACCTTTATAAACTCCTATGAGAGTTTGTCATCACACACCAGATATGGGCTCAAACGAGAGAGCGATTAAAAGAGCCAATTTCTCTGCCAGTTTTAATGTTTTGAGATAAAGAAATGACTGGGAATTCCTTGCATTATGAACGTGGCACTTGCAGTAGTTATTAACATTGTTTTCAATACCTGCAAACTCACACCAAATTTTAGGCCCTGTGGATAGGCTATAGCCTATATACAGATCATTTAGTAAAGGCACCCACTAACTACAAGATAATCGGGCCAGTTTTGGGTAAAGTCCCGATTATCTTGATGGTTCTACAGATTATCTTATCAGATTTTCCTGTGGTGTGAGGTGTATAAAGAGTGATTGAATCTGCTCGAAAGAACGTCAAGGCTGCACCATTCTCAAATCATAAATATATCCAACAATGTTTACAATCTGAAATCCTGCTGTGTGGGGTGTTTCTTTCCTTGTGGAATGAAATGATAGCCAATCAGAAAGCGAGCTGAGGGCAGGTGAAAGCATAACACAACTTCATCCAAAACTTTTTATTTTTTCCCAGCAAATTTTCTGACCAAACACTATTATCGCCATTTCTTCTCGCCTGTCATCCGCCATGTTTGTTTACTCTAATGCCACGTTTCATGGTGATAGATTTTGCAAGATTTCCTGTGTACACTATCAGGACTCCGGTTATTTGTGAATGGATAAAAGTAAAATTAAAACAAGCATATAATGACCACAAACAGAGGGAAAAAAGCAGAGTAAAAGTACAGATACATCACTTCAAATGTACTCAAGCAAAAGTTAAAGTACTACAAATTTTAAACTAAACTACTTTTTATTAATTTCTGATAAAACTACTTGATTACCCTACATATGAGTATTTGTAATTCATTAATTCACACCCCTGTAATCACATCCCAAGCCTTTATGCCAACAACAACTGAATTCCCTAAACCCAACACTATTACAAAATATTAGAATGAACTTGGTGCTTTTAAAAATTATAGTTAACCCAAAAATGTTGTTCCAAACCTGTATAACTTTTTCTTCCTCCATGGAATGTGATGATACTTTTTACTGTGCTTTTTTGCGATTTTGAAACTTGACAGCCCTGGTCATTCCCATTTTGCTTTCATTATGTGAAAAAATATTTGACTGTAAAAAGCAACACCTCTTTTTGTGTTCTGTGGAGGAAAATATGTCATATGGGATTGGAACAACTTTTTTGGGGTGAGCAATATCTTTAATTATTTCTGTAATTAAATTGAGGCAAATTGTCGAGTTGAGCATGAATTAAACCTGTAAATGCATTTGGGTTGAAAAGACACTTTGCGGATGTGCTCTACTACGCCTCATAGACAATCTACTCGGCACGACCCAACCTAACCACCCACCGTATCATTCAAATGTCTCACGTTTTGAGTAGATGTGTTTCTGGACAACTTAGATGTCATTTATCATCATCGTTTGTCTGCCAGGATGAAAAGTCTCATTTCATTGCTGTCACCCCTTTGTCCTGACCAGAACAACTCGAGCGTGTTGAAGATGGCATGAACCATATCAACAAAGACATGATGGAAGCTGAGAAAAGTTTAAAAGATGTAGGCAAATGCTGTGGACTTGTATGTCCCTGCGACAAGTAGGTACTGGTGAAGCGTCCACGGCTTTCACCTGTCTGCTGCTGTCTGACTGTCTCTTGTCACTGTGATTGTTTAAGCCTCTCTCTTTCTTTTTGTCCCTCTTTTCCTCCTTGCCTTTCCTTTCTCTTTCTCTCCTTGTTCCTTTTTCGCACTCTTTAATTCTTTTTGGGGGCATAATTGACTAATGTGTAAATCAGAACAACTGGAGCGCATCGAAGAGGGAATGGATCAGATCAATAAGGACATGAAAGAAGCAGAAAAGAATTTGACGGATCTAGGAAATCTCTGTGGTCTGTGTCCGTGTCCATGTAACAAGTAGGTGGTTCCTGTCGCCTGCCTGCCTGCTTGCCTGCCTGAACCCGGCAAATAGGAAATAAAAGCACGTGGCCAGTTTGCACGCTCGCTCTTGCTCTCTAGCTGCGACTTTGCCCCCACTGCGCTCTTCCTGGACTACTTCTCTGTGCATGGGGATGGTGGTAGAGCTAAGTCCGTCTGCGGCGCCACTGGTTAACCCATAGACGTAGCTGTAGGCCCTGCTCTCTGCCGGCTGAATGCGCAAATACGCTGGTTTCTATGCTTCACTGATCCGTTGGTCAAGGACTGTTGTATTTAAATGTTAAGTGCCTGCTTAATATGCATGTGCTACTTTCCGAAATGCAAGAATTACACCCTCCTTGAATGAACTTTGTGGACCGCAGATTAGAAATTCACGCTTTATTTACTCAGAGCTCGCTTCTTTTAGGTTTTCTCTAAAAGGCAAAGCATGTCACTGCATGTGGGTAAAATGGTGGAAAATGTTATCTTGGCAATATAAATGGCCAATATAGTACATCTGATTTCTAATTATGTGCAATACGTACCTTATTAAAGGTGCACTTTAAGTCATTTCTTTTATTTAAAACAGTTAGTTCTGGTCCTCATTGGTTTAGCGGCGTTCCAAACGTGCTCATAAACAGTCCATCAGCACTGGGACTTTTCATTGTTTTTTATCACTAATGTTTGTGAGTCAGTCCAGATTTTTCAGTGACTCCTTCTGCAGGTTTCTGACAAGTGACTGTCTTCATTTATTCACTGATTGTTCAACAACACTGATTTATTTAGGAACTAAACAAGTTACTATTTATGAGTCAGTCACTGAATCATTTGCTGAACCGATTTGTGAGAGTCATTGAATCATTTTTGCTACCGATTCGTTCCAACACACTAGCCGCATTTCCAATGCTGGGCTAGGGCCGGGCCAGGGCTAACAACGAGCCGAGCCGAGCCAGTGGCCTCGGGCCTCAAGCACCGGGCTTGCGTTTCCACTGCCGGGCCAGTAGCCCAGCAGCGCTGCCCTAAACCCCGCCCTAACACGCCTTTCTGGATCAAATGTCATACAACCCAACCCATTTCAGCGGGTATTATGAATTTATTTATTTTTTAAGTTAGGAAGATAGCATGTATATTAACTCACCGGCCGTGGCTGCAATAGTGTCCCGATTGTCTCGTGAGTCGCCACTAATAGAGGGACGGTGACCCAGCACACCGTCTATCAAGTCGAACCATGGAAAGTTCATTCTTTTAGCTCCGCTTTGTCCATTGTGCGTTTTAATCGCCTTGTACAATACTGCGCCTGCGACTTTTTTATTTTTTCCTGAATGCTTAGCTTAGAAAGTTCAGCATCGATGTATTTTATAACGTCCTCGTTTCTTCACACGCCGTCATGTACCCTTTCTTCTGCCCAAATGCTCAGAAGAGCTTTGGTATCTTCGACAGACCAGTACAGGCGATTTTCCATTTCGAGCAGCGATTATTTTGCGCGATATAAAAAAGTGAAATGTGCATCTTGCTTCAGATCATAACGTTCCCTAAAACCGATAAACTCCTCCTTTTACCTTGAGCACGCCTCTAGCCCGAGCTGGCCCGCTTTGGCCCAAGGTATTCAACGGGCCAGAAATCCTGGCCGTTGGCCCCGATCAAGCCTCGGAAGTGACAGTGGAAACGCGACTGGCCCTGGCACGCACTAGCATGGCTCGGCCCTGGCCCGGCAGTGGAAACGCGGCTACTGATGCATTCAGGAACAAAACAATTGACTGTCTTTGAGGGAGTCACTGAATCATTTGCTGAACCGATTTGTGAGAGTCGTTGAATCATTTTTGCAACCGATTCATTCCAACACACTGATGCATTCAGGGACAAAACAATTGACCGTCTTTGAGTGAGTCACTGAAACATTTGGTGAAGCAATGTGTGAGAGTTATCAAATCATTTTTCCAACTGATTTGTATAAAAATGGTGATTCATCCAGTAACTAAAAAAGTGACTGTCTTTATGAGAGAGCCAAATCATTGATTAACTCGATCCATTCAAAAACACTGATTTATTCAGAAAATAAACATGTCACTGTCATTATCAGAGAGCCATTGCTGACATTCGAAACAACAGTGTGATATTGCCTAATTTTACAGCGTCAAACATGGTTCATCCAATCAGAATTTAGAGTAGAAAAAAACTCCATGCCATATGCAAAGTGTATTTAAACAAATTATTAGATATTTACACTCTTATACATTGTATAGGGAGATGAATCAGTTAGCTTATTCATAATGTTTTAAGGGAATGGGCAGTCACTGTTTTAACAGTTTTCATTTTGCTTATTACAGATATTCGGATTGATGGATATTGCTTGAGGGATGTGAATAGTTTAATTCTTCACTGGGAATTTAGTAATTAAAGTTGGGTGGAAAAAATGACTTATTAGTGCACCTTTAAACCATGTGAATGCACAGCACATTCAGTCACGTTTTCAGTAATATCCAAGTGGGCACACACATTGGTTCTCATTATTCTGTGTTTAATGAGATGCAAATATTATGTTAATTATATTCTGTGTGACCAACTCTTGCATAATGGTGCAGGCACTGCATAAATACTCATGTGAGCAACTGTCACTGGCTGAAAAGCTTTGAACGGTCATCGGTGTTAATGCTGGCCATCGCCAAACGCAAGTTGTTTGATGAAGTATTTATGAATGTTATTTGTTATTCCTTTTATGTATTTGGGGTTGACATACTCAAATTGTAACCAAACAGAACATTAAGGGCTCTATCTTGCACCCGGCGCAATTGACTTTGTACACCGACGCATATATCATTCCTATTTTGCACCCGCGCAAAGCGGGCTTTTCCCTCCACAGACGCACGTTGTTAAACTAGGAAATTAACTTGCGCTCCCTGGGCGGGTCGGCGCAAAAAGGAGGCGTGTTTCGGCGCAAACATTCCCTAGTGCTATTTTGCAGTTCCAGAAAACAATTGCGCCACTGACCAAAAAAAACCTGGTCTAAAGTCAGTGGCGCGTTGCGCGTTGTTCATAATGCTATTTTAAGCGCGCATGCTTGGCCATAATGTAACGGGTGCACAACGCGCACACACTTTGATTCTCTCATCAACACAGATGCAGCAGTTTTTATTTTTGCAAATCATACATTATAACAAGGAAATATATTACCATACGAGGGAAATCAGTGTGGTGTCCATGAAGATGTGAAAAAATAGGCATAAATCTAGCTTACACATTTACCAGTGTATATTGGTAATTTTTCAGGCAAATTGACGGATCAGACCTGTTTGCCCAATAGTGGCAAGACACATATGTATATGACATCTGACAAATTAGTTTGTCCGTCAAGAACTAGGGAAAAAAATCTGAAGACTGCGAAATCACCTTTACCATAATGTAAGTACATTAAAAACCTTACTCTTTAACTTACCAGTTGAGCTTTCTCATATTTTTTTTCTATTGATTTGGGTGGGTTTGTCCCATCCCCAATGTCAATTCTCTTTCTTTTACGGCCCTGACGAGAACATCGATCTCCTCGGCTGTGAACCGATTCTGAAGCGCGCCTGGTGCGCGCGCCATAAAAAATAACAATCCGCCATGCAACATGCGCACCTTTTCTTAAAGGGTATGTTGGAAGACGCTCTGATTGGTCTATTTCACGTTACGCCCAAACCACACATATGAATAATGAAGCTACTTCAGACCAACCTCTTTTAGATTTGCGCCAGGCGCAAGAGGCATTTATCCCGCCGGGAAAATAGCAACAGCGCCGGGATCCGCCCACAAAGTTACTTGCGCTTTGCGCTTTGACACTTGCGTTTCAGATCGTGCGCTGGGTGCAAGATAGGGCCCTAAATGTATTTTATTTTATACTTTTAAAGTCAACATGAAAGGGAATTCACATTTTTACTTATGTGTTTCAAAGTTTGTGTATTGAATATTCAATGGGAAAAATGTTGCTGGTGCTTGATTTTTATACATCGGGAATTGATTAGATTGGGAAAAGTGGTCTTTATATGACAGGTAGTTTAATGAGAGGTCCTCGAAAAGATAAGTCATTTCAAGGGTGATGCAAGTCATTACATTTTGATGAAAGATAAAGAAACAACTGGAATAATGAATCATGCAGACCAGAACATGTATTAAGAAAGTAAACAAGGTCCATTTAGATTTCATGTTGACTTTAAAGTATGGGCAGATGAATGTAAAGAAGATTTTGGCTTACCTCAGAACTTTTACTTGTGTTTCTTTTTAAAGACACACACCTGTGTCTGTGTCAGTAAGGATTAAGGTCATGGTTGAGTCTCACTGCCTCTGGTCAGAGCATTTCTTGTCAGCTCCTGTAATCACAATCACATAAGGCAATGCATACCATACAATCTATATAAACAACCCTATCTTACATAAAAGGTTGAAATAAAAGGTAACGCTTATAGGAAATCACCTGCATTGCTTAGAGAGTTGTTGCTTAAGCTTTGTTCAGACAGACAGAAAATAATCAGATTTAAAAATATATATATATTGTTAAACCTATATTGCAGGTGAAATCAAGTTTCTACAATCGTGACTCAAATTACACTCATATATTGTATGAATCCGATTGAATTCATACATTTTGAAAAAAGTTACAAAAATCTGTTTTTTCCTTATTCGTCTACTCAAACGGCCCGACGGAGGGTGGACCCATAAATAATAATTAACAATTTTTGGCCTTGTGAATTTTAGTAACATATCTTAGTAGTCGTGGAAGAAATTCTCATGTGACACTTAAAGGGATAGTTCACAAATATCAGTTATTATATAGTCTACAAATATAGTATTTATTAATATTTTAATTTAGCTTTCATTTATATATTTTTTTGTTCAATTTTATTTTAAGTTTCAGTCATTTTGTTGTGCTTTTGTCATCTATCAGTTTTTGTTTTTTCAGTATTTCAATTTAGCTTTAATTTATTTTTATTTCAGTTTTAGTAATTTTAGTAATTACATTGACCAAAAAAACAGAGGCTTTTTTCAAAGTATTTGTTGTGTATTTCACAGAAGAAAGAAAGTCTGTAAAGTCACACAGATCTTTAATGACATGGGGATGAGTAAATGGTGACAATTTTCATTTTTGGTTGAACTGTCCCTTTAAGTGATATACTGGATATCGACTGTCTGAACAAACAGATCCGATTTAATCACTTGCTAAAGATTGTATTTGAAAATTGGATGCAGTGTGAACAAAGCCTTAGACCTTTACTGTATGCAAACTGTTACTAAACAAAGCCTAATTCCCCTTCACTGCCTGAATGCATGTTTCTTGTTATTATAAAAGCTTTTGTATTGGTCTATTGATTTAACTTCAGATCTAACAAACTGTATCTAAATGTTGAATGAATGCACATTATACGTTTGGAATAGGTCTATTCTGTACCCTCACTGAGAACATGTTACTTCTGAATGCTTCTCTTTGTCTCTTCACCTTGATAATTGTTGTGAACCTTAACTTGTCACATCTCCATCAGTGTCTTTGTAATTGTCTGTCATACCCCACTGTACGTGACGTGTGTACATTAGTTCCAGGAAAGCGATACGCTAGTGTGTCGTTCATTTATTCATGAAATTCCATTACATGCAGATAATCCTGACCACCATTTCCTGTTTTAAGTGTTATATATCTATCTGCATGTAGATCCTCTCAGTGCATGTGTAGTTCATTAGTGTTGCTTCACACTATCCTGCTTCTCACCCTCTCTCTCACTTCCTGTGGTTGTTCAGACTGAAAGGCGGTGGACAGTCCTGGGGTAATAACCAGGATGGGGTGGTGTCCAGCCAGCCGGCCCGTGTGGTCGATGAACGTGAGCAGATGGCCATCAGCGGAGGATTCATCCGCAGGTCAGTTACCTCTAAGAAAATGACTGCAAATATATACAGTATAAATCAATGGACCTTGACTTATAGTTGAATATATTATATAATGTTCATGTACCTTAAGCAGTAGTGCAATGTCATGGGTTCGATTCCGGGAATGCGTAAACTGTGAAATGTGTACCTTGAATGCAATGTAATTCGCTTTGGCTAAAACCTTCTGCCAAATGCATAAATATAATATAATGTGACGTTTTTTATTTATATTATATATATATATAATATCGTGTGTGTGTGTGTGTGTGTGTGTGTGTGTGTGTGTGTTGTGTGTGTGTGTGTGTGGTGTGCTCATGTTTTTGTGATATATGAGGACACAAATGTGTATAATGACATGGGTATTACACTGGCATTACAACTTGCACGTGATATATGAGGACATTGCCTGAGTCCTCATATTTCAAATTGCTTAAAAAACATAAAAAACAATGTGTTTTTTTTTTATGTAAAAATCCAGCATGTCTCCTGTAAGGGGTAGGTTTAGGGACAGGGGCAGTGTAGGGGGATATACTATATAGTTTGTCCAGTATAAAAGTCATTACGCCTATGGAATGTCCTCATATATCACAAAAACACAGCTGTGTGTGTGTGTGTGTGTGTGTGTGTGTGTGTGTGTGTGTGTGTGTGTGTGTGTGTGTGTGTTGTGGTGTGTGTGTGTGTGTGTGTGTGTGTGTGTTGTGTTGTTTTTATATATATATATATATATATATATATATATATATATATATATATATATATATATATATATGCATTATATTACTGAAAATGTCAGTACTATGCATAATAATTATAACAACAATAATGATCAATTATATCATTAATACGTAATAAACCAGGTGATATTTTATATATATATATAGATTATATATAGACTTTTTTGCATTGTGACCTTATTTTCATCACAATTAGCCGAAACTACAATAATAATGTTGATATCTTGTTCACATTATTATAATGTGAAAAAATTATAATTTATTATTTAATTTAAAAGTGAAAATAGGTAATATTTAAATATCTCAAATTTGTGCTGATTTAAACAAAACATTATTTAAAAAATTACTGTATTGTAATATGATGTAGTATGTAAAGTGCAGTGTAGTCTTTAGGTGCAATACTAGTGAATACAATGAGTTATTTGAGAGGATGAAAGCATGGGAGAGTGCTGAAATGTTTGAAATAAAAATTGAACTGTAATATAAAGTCTCGGAATTTTCTATTGCTATTTGTCATGGTTACTGGCATCACCCACCAATTAGAGAAGGGGACTGACTTATTTGTGACCTTATTTGATCATTAGCTCCTGTCTGCTGTGTGGACAAAACCATTTGAGAGACATGTTAGTAAATAAGAGTGTCAGACCCAAAAGCTGACTATGTGAAAGTAGCCTAATTGTACTGTTGTTGTTTTCATCTATCTAGTGTATAAGCATTGAGTGCAGCACACTTCAGTTGTCAGTGAGTCACAAGCATCTCTATAATTGTCTGTTGAAGACGGATGTCCGCTTTGTGCCAGACTGTAGCTTCAGGCACATCAGGGATGCTCATGAAACCACTGAGCTGTTGTTGGTCCGCTGTCTCGAAATATCCCATGTCAGTCCACAAACAAAATGGGATGTTCAGCTAGAATCCATATACACCTTAATGGTTTTAGACAGTTGTTCTAGTCATGCTAGTGTAGACAGAATCCATAATGTATGTGTTTAACATCCTTTTTCTGTCCTGTGCAACCCATCAGAGAGAATAAGAGCAACATGAATTCAAAATTGACAATATTTACTTATATAATACCATTAGTGCATGCTGTTTCACAGGAGGATTTTTTTTCTTTCATCAGAAAATAATATAACGAAATGTTTACCAGTCTAAATATGACGGAAAATGGGTTGACGAATGGATTTCCCTGGTGACCTTAATGTAAAAATCATCCTGAGGATATTGTGCCCATCTCAATCAGTGCTCTCAATAAACCCAGACTGTTTTTTTGTGTATCTTAAGGGTAACAAATGATGCACGTGAGAATGAAATGGACGAGAATTTGGAACAGGTGGGAGGTATCATCGGTAACCTACGCCACATGGCTCTCGACATGGGCAACGAGATCGACACCCAGAACCGTCAAATCGACAGGATTATGGACCAGGTAAAATGACATGGCATTTCAATATCAAATAAATGATTACTTAACACAAGAGCCTCAATTCTGACTGCAAACTCTCTCGTTAGATAAGACCTTCTAATAATAGCAAAAGATGCTTGTTGGTGCTTGTAAAGTCACACTGTAAAAATAACTTTTGAGATGAATGTGTGCTCAGAGTTGTGCATTAAATGGGTCATGAACTGTGAAACTGCTAGGATTGGCTAACATATTTGCATATGAAATAAGTACTACATGTGGAACTCTTTCAAAATCTTTTACCACATTTTTACTATTACAGCTGTCGAGATTAAAAGTGTTTCAAATTTAGATCTACTCACATCACATTAAAGGTTGCGGTGATGAGCATTGACAGACATGACTGTTGAGTGCTTGAATGCAGTGATCTCGTCATTGCAACTTGATTTCTGCCCTTTCACGAATGCTTTTATTATAACTAACAATTCAAACACGATGTAAATAAGAGATTCATGGTGCAGTTTTAGACAGCATCATTGATTATAATTATAGTTTTTGCGAGTTTTGGTCACGCTGTGTGATTGACAGCTCTAGCGATATAAAGGGTTCTTTGATCGCTTATATATAATTGGTAACACTTCACTCAATGTATTAACTAACATGAACTAACAATGAGCAATACATTTGTTACAGTATTTACTCATATTTGTTAATGTTAGTTAATAAAAATACAGGGTAACACTTTATAATAACTGCATGCTATTAATCATCAGTTAAGCATTAGTAAACAGTTAATTCGTAATTTATAAAGCATTAATAGACATTAATAAGCAGTTTATAAATACAGCTATAAATGCTTTATTCTTGATTTATAAGCATATCTATGATGGTTTAATAATTGTAATTTTCATACTTTATTAATGATTAATTTATAATTTCTAAATGAAGCATTGCATTATTTACAAACCAGTTATTTAGGAGTTGCCAGTGGTTCATAAGATCACTTAGTAAATGTGTAAGTAAATGATTAAAAAACTATTTAAATGTACATTCATACATCATATTATTCAGACATATAATAATAGTTACTTAGTGTGTTAATAAATACTTTATTAACATGTATTACTACTGTAATTCATGATTAATTCAGGTAGTTATAAAGCATTAAGTAGTGGTCAGTTATCTATTTTTGTGAGCTCATCTAAATTGAGGACTAATTATGCCTTGTAAAGCATTTTTATAAAGGAGATTTAAAGGCTCAGTTTTATTCTAAACAGAAAAAGGAAACAAACACAACACAGTGATACAGAATATATACATATGTGTGAATGTACATTTTAATAGTTTATTAATCATTTACTTACACTTGAGTGATCTTATGAGCCACTGACAACTCCTTAATACTGGTTTGTAAATAATGCAATCATTACAAATGATAAATTGATCATTAATAAAGTATGAAAACACAATTATTAAACACATTATAGATATGTTTATAAATCAAGAATAAAGCATTTATAGCTGTATTTACAAACTGCTTATTAATGTCTATTAATGCTTTATAAATGATTAATGAACTGTTTACTAATGCTTAGCTAATAAGTGTTACCGTAAATGTTGAACTTAATAATAACTAGATTAATAAATGCTAAGTATTGTTCATTCTTAGTTCATATTATCTAAGTTAACTACCTTATTGTAAAGTGTTAAAATATAATTTATTCACAATTTAAATAACAGATTATTTCCATGCTAAGAGAATCAATGTGAAGTTGATCGTTTAGTCACTGGTTTGATTTACTGACACGTTGCATAGACCTATATGTTGTGGCATTGCTGTGGGCCCATATCTTACAGTCAAAGTCTGTTTGCAAAGTCTGCGCCGAAATGCAAGTGATTTAATATATAATCCACAGTTTAATGTCATCTCACTAACGTGCCAGTGGGCGGGGCCAAAGATGCCATGATGTAGAAGTAGATTTAATTCTACAGAAGCGGTCTTTCAGTTCACTGTGACGTCATAATGTGACAAAATTCCAAACGAGTTGTTTCCTGAGCTTGGATTCAATAAGAGATGCTTTTGGACTAATGAGGACGTTTTGACTTCTGAAACATACAGGATGTTTTTATAGTACAATGACCTCTAATATTTCAAAAGATCAAAGACATTTTTATTTCTCAATCCATGGCCCCTTTAATGAATCATGGATCATAAATCCATTTTATAATGCATCATTATAATCATTGCTATTGATTTAAACCACCTAACAGTGGTTCTCAATCAGGAGGCCTCAAACAAACTTCCAAGGGGGCTGCAGGATAACTTAAAATGATTTATTACATATATAATTATTAATAAATAATTTAAACATATTTTTATAAATATAATGATTAATAATATATTAAAATAATCTAACTTAAATCAAATACAAAACAAACCCTCAGTATTATTTTTCTTCTCAATTACTATTGTTTTATTAAAGTTTTTTAACTTCTGGAATCACAAAATTAATTTAATATATCCACTCTCCCAGTTTCTTTTTAAAAACAAGCAGCTTTGTCATAATTACATCATAAATACTGAAGAAAATACCTACTGTATCTGTAAACTATCTTTGACTTCCATGCTGATTTCAAAGCAGCTTTGTCATAAAACTGGAGGAAACACCTACTGTATTATTTCTGTCTTCCAGGCTGATTCCAACAAAACCAGGATTGACGAAGCCAACCAGCGCGCCACAAAGATGTTGGGAAGTGGCTAAATCCATACAAGAAGTGCTTTGTCTCATTACCCCCCTCCCCACTGTACCTGCAACAGTGCACATGTGCTTTTACCATGGTATTCACCTGACCGGTTTGCACACATGCACTTATCAGCCCCTCAATGCTCTATCTAGAAAGTGTCGTTGCGTGTCTGTCTTAACTGATAGTCTAGTAAATGGTCACATTTACTCTGTATCTTTCTCTCCAAAGGTTAAATGTACATAGTGCATATTTGATGGCTAGAGCTCACATGTGAAGTTTCTTCTTTTTTTTTGTGTTGGTTTCTTTATGTTTTTTTTATGTGTATATTTATTAAAGATATATACAGACATGTTTTGGATGAAGTTTCTTAAAAGTTTTCAGTCATCTATGTGTCCATGCTCTGTGTTTTACTCTATATAAGCCATGCTTCATATTCAGATGTAGCGAGACAGGAGACGAATTAGACTGTGCGGTGCAGGAGATCACATGACTGATTTCTTATCTTAGCCTGCTATTTTGTAATCGCCTTTAGACACTGTCCAGTAACGATTTTTCCACCTGAAGTGGTCATATATGTATTCACCGTGTCACTTTCACTTGTTATTACCCAAGTCGTTCCCGATGTGTAGACATTACTGTACAGCATGGGCATGGTCAGTACATGCATTCGGTTTGAAGTATCACAGTTCTGCATCATCACAATAGTGCCACACTTTTTATTTCTGTACATCTGCATAAATGTGTCAGTTGTTGTAAAATAAGTATAAGAAATGCCAATAAAAACTAAACAAACCTAAATCTATTGTTTGCTTGATCTGATTTCCAACACAAGCGGAGCGGAGACAATAGCGAGCGTTTTGACACAAGAGTGTTAGAGTGTCTGTACGCTGTACTAACCAAGATCCTCTTTGAACCAGAGGCTTTACATGGATTATGCCTGGCAACGTCACTAAGTACATCCAAATGCTGAAATACACAAGTACACACACACTGGTTCAACACACACAACATGGATAAATGCAAGCACGTGTAAACTAGGTGTTAAGGGACGGCTGTCCAATCGTGGTTATTCAGCTGCCAATACTGTACTGTAAAATCATTAACCAGCTGGAAACAATTAAGATTATACCATAACGAACAGATCATATTCATAATCATGATGCAGTAAATAGAGTTTAATATCTTAAATAAACTCAATAAAAAAACAAATAATTTTCTGTAAAAAATATTTATTTTATAACAGATAAAAAATCGTATTAAAGCCAAAATGATATTTAGCATCTCATTCATTGACAACATAAACATTCACAGCGCTATCTAGATTCTGATGATTTTGGAATTTCGGTCAAATACATGCTATTGTTGTGTATAAAACACTATGCTTCAAATGATTTTTCATATATGTAAAGATGCACTACTTTAACAACAAGGCAATGTAGATGTTGTGGAAAAAAACTGCTAAAGAATACCAGTCACAGCAGAAATCGTTATGACACGTTCAACTCTGGAACTTGGTATCAAAATTTTTCCAGAGCTTCCCAGTGGTAAATATAACTTGAGAGGACGTTCATGTCCACTTTTAAACTAGGAAACTCACATTTATAATAATTCTGGTAACACTTACAGAGATGGTCCTCACTGCAGAACATGAAATCCACGGGGAGGAGTCGGATCTAGATCCGACTCCTCCCACCTTACATACTTAAACCTACCCAGCTCCACCCCTTATCCCTAAACCCACCCCTAAACCTACCCAGCTCCACCCCTTATCCCTAAACCCACCCCTAAACCTACCCAGCTCCACCCCTTATCCCTGCACCCCTAAACCTACCCAACCCCACCCCTTAATCTGGATCCGACTCCGCCCCCCGGATCTCGTGTACTGCAATGAGGTGCTACTGCACTTACACGCAGCATTAGATGTGATGAATTCTGATATCAGCATATTAGTATCAGGATTATGTTCATTGTATTTTCATTTGGTTCTTTTCTGTTTCTGTTTCCTTGCCATGTGTATCCTGACCTATAGTTTTCCATGTGTTTGCCTGTTAATCTAATTAAGTTCATCAATTAAGTTGATCATTGCGTTTCCTAGTTAACCTCTCTGTATTTAAGTCCTGAGTTTCCCTTGTTTATTTGTCTGTTCTACATTGTGTATACTGGTTGTTTTGATCCTTAGTGTTCCTAATGTTTTTAGTATCAATACTGCTGCAAAAATATCCCTATTTTTCCTTTGTAGCATACAAAGTATGACAAAAGAACGGACCTTGTAAAATGGATACAGAAGCAATTAATATAGCCCTAGTGGGAGGTTTTCAGAGGCCAAAAGTCTTTTTCTTCAAGACTGCAAAGATCTGGAGAACTATGCGGAGGAGTTTATTAACATCAGCCACCTCACATCCGACTACTGATGCCGACCATGGCACATTAAGTTAACAATAGCCGCATTTCCACTGCCGGGCCAGGGCCGAGCCATGCTAGTGCGTGCCAGGGCCAGTCACGTTTCCACTGTCACTTCCGGGGCTTGATCGGGGCTTACTCTGGGCCAACGGCCAGGATTTCTGGCCCGTCGAATACCTTGGGCCAAAGCGGGCCAGCTCGGGCTAGAGGCGTGCTCAAGGTAAAAGGCGGAGTTTATCGGTGTTATGGGACGTTATGATCTGCGGCAAGATGCACAATTCACTTTTTTATATATTGCGCAAAATATTCGCTGCTCGAAATGGAGAATCGCTGTCTGTCGAAGATACCAAAGCTCTTCTGAGCATTTGGGCAGAAGAAAGGGTACAACATCAATTTGACGGCGTGTGAAGAAACGAGGACGTTATAAAATAGATCGATGCTGAACAAGCATTCAGCGAGCAACGCTTCAAGTTCGGGAAAAAATAAAAAAGTTGCGGGCGCAGTATTGTACAAGGCGATTCAAGTCAAGTCAAGTCAAGTCACCTTTATTTATATAGCGCTTTTTACAATACAAATTGTTTCAAAGCAGCTTTACAGAGATAACAGGAAAACAATGTTGTAATAGTATTGTTCAATTGAAAATTAAATGTCCCCAACTAAGCAAGCCAAAAGGTTGAAGGCAACAGTGGCAAGGAACCAAAACTCCATCAGGTGACAGAATGGAGAAAAAAACCTTGGGAGAACCCAGGCTCAGTCGGGGGGCCAGTCCTCCTTTGGCTAACGAATGAACAGTGTATGGATTATGAGTTAGGCAGCATAATGTCAGGAGTCAGATGGGATCAGAACTTTCACGATATTATCCAGTTCATCTGGTTGGGTTGGGTCATCCGGCCGGTGAGGAGATGAGTGGTGAGGTGTCCATGGGCCTTCACAGCCCTGATAATGCGTGTCGTCGTGTCCATGTGATGGTCCTTCATCAGATCTGGATATGCCCTGGATCCGGCGGTCTGCGGTAAACCTCGGGATAAACAGAGAGACTAATATTAGCGTAGACGCCATCCTTCTTATGATGTACAAAGTACATCAGGAATTATGGGAAGTGTTCCCGGTTCCGGCTGATCTAATCTATGCAGCCTAACATTGAATTATAGAAATCTATAATGTGTTATGTGTATGCTAAGCCAAAGAGATGTGTTTTTAGTCTACTTTTTGATTCAAACGCACAATGGATAAAGCGGAGCTCAGAGAAGGAGGTTTCCATGGTTCGATTTGATGGACGGTGCTGTTAGTGACGACTCACGAGACAAGTCGGGACACTATTGCAGCCACGGCTGGTGAGTTAATATACATGCTATCTTCCTAACTTAAAAAATAAATAAATTCATATAATTTATATAATACCCGCTGAAATGGGTTGGGTTGTATGACGTTTGATCCAGAAAGGCGTGTTAGGGGCGGGGTTTAGGGCAGCGCTGCGGGGCTACTGGCCCGGCAGTGGAAACGCAAGCCCGGTGCTTGAGGCCCGAGGCCACTGGCTCGGCTCGGCTCGGCTCGCTGTTAGCCCTGGCCCGGCCCTAGCCCGGCAGTGGAAACGCGGCTATTGCTTTGGGGTTGAATAGGTCCTCTTTTACAGTGGGGGAAGCAAAAGCGGATGCCATCCTCATCTTCCAGCCGCACCTCACACCCATCACAACTCTGAGCCCAGAGCCCAGCTAGGCATCACCCTGCTGCACGGGTACGACACCAGAGCCCACCGCAGACGGAGAGCTCTAGCATGCCGTGATTCACAAGCCATTCCTCACCCATCCTCCCTCTCCCAACTTCTCTTCCAAAATCAGCCAGTTCCTCAGCCCCACCTCTGATGGTTCCCTTCAGTCCCTTGACTCCTCCTCTGACATCTCTCCATAGTATGGATTAACCTTGGGTCTTCCAGTCTCCCACTTCGCCCAGGCAAGCGGATCCACAGGCTTCAGCTCCAGCTGCTGATCCCGTCACTACACCTCTGCCTGTCAACATATCAACTCTGCCTTGGCTCCACCCGAGACGCAGACCCGGCGCCAGACATAAATTCACGGACGGGCATTCATTTTTTTCTGGGTGGCACAAATGAAAACAACCTCATTGCATAATAACAGAACCGATTATGATACTATGCAATGATCGATAGAGCAATAATTATATAATAGGCCACTGATGCTAAAGGTTCGATCTTGCAGTCCGAAATTCTCACATATAAAATAGGCTAGACCTCAAGTTGTGTCAATCACTTTTACACACTACCTCCGCAAATTTCGTCCGTCATAGATTTTTTTTTAAAAGGATTTTGAGAGGTGTTTTCAGGGCCGCTGGAAGTAATTGTGATCAGTGGGTGCTGTGAATTATTATTTTTTTTTTATATATAAATTGGGCATGTTGTGTTGCTCCCCCGCAAGAAAATTTTGTACATTTTAAGTTTAAATGCATCAATCTGGTGCACATTGAGAGCTCAAAATTAATAGCTTCAACCGGCTTCGACCCATGAACTGTGACATTGAACAAAGAAAAAGCATTGACTTGTAGCCTACCTAAGAGGGCTCAAACATCTTGTTAGTTATGAAAGCCTAAAGTCTCAGTCTACATTACATTGTATGTTATATTAAGCTATAGAATAGGAAAATTACAATACTTTTGTCCTAATTTCTTCACTTGTAAGAAATAAACCATTGAGCTTTTATTTAGGAGAAAACAAGATCACCGTGCTGATCGTGTGAGCAAGAGCGCACTTTTCTTTAAATCGCGCAGCAAAAACAGAATGCCTAAGACGTTACTTAATTAAAGTAGGCTATTGTGCTGTTTAGCCAAAAAAAAAAAAAAAAAAAAAAAAAAAAACGAAATATAACACCGAAAACACTCAACATGTCAACAAAACAACATCTTCCCAATCACATATCAAGCTTATTTAAAAACCTTGAAAGCATAAACACTCTTTCAAAGTAATACAACGTATTACGTAGGCCTATTCAGAATACAAATTCTGAGTAGGCTAACAGTAGTCTCCACAGAGCATAAAATATTCATTTCATTTTATTTTTCGTGTTCGCATTTATGAGGAAAAAACAATGTTACGGACGTGAGCGCTCTGAAAGCGGCACTAAAATATGCGTTAAAAACGTTCACAGAGACATCAAACAGAAAGCACAACCTTTCTTTAAAGAGAATTTCGTTTTGTATTAATTGTATCTTAATTTAAATCTTTTTTTCATCAACCAATTGTCTGGATTTAATAAATAAAGTAGCCTAAATATAGCAGACTATAATGACGAACCGGAGGCGGTTTCTCATAGGCTAAATGAACCGAAACTCAGTGTATAAGGTACTTACCTCACAGACATGTCTACTTTTAAACAGAACAATTTAAAACGAAAGAAAACAGACTATAGACTGCTCCTTGCTCATGTAATCCGTATGAAATGTGCATTTCTCTATGCTGTTTGAACGAAACGTTTGAATGAATGACTCAAAGACTCGACCGCTATCACATGCATTTCCGCGCTCATATCGACAAACCAATCAATCCGTTTACAATTTTAAAAAAATCAGACCAAACACATTTTTTTTTATTCAGGAGTTATGTATATTCAAAAGGATAACTTTTGATAACAGTAGCCTATTGATAAAAAAAGATATTGTGCGTGGGACTTGACGTGAAGTTGGTGAAGGGAGAGACTCGCTCAGGGCGGGCACTAGTGACTCACAGGGCGGGCCAGGCCCCCAATGCCCGCCCATGGCGCCGGGACTGCCGAGACGATCATTCTTGCGGTTCCACTCGGCTCTCTCGGGACCATCTGCGTCCCCTGCGTCCTCCTAATGTTGTATAAGGCAAATCTGCAGGACCTGCAGTTCTAGCAATGTGGTCTGTGAAGTTCAGTTGATCATCAATCACAACTCCAAGGTTCCAGGCTGACCTTGATGGAGTTATGGATGACGAACTTAGCTGAATGGAGAAGTTGTGGTGTAGTGTTGGGTTGGCCGGGACCACAAGCAGCTCTGTCTTCGCAAGGTTTAGGTGAATGTGGTGGTCCTTCATCTAGCAAGAAAAGTCTGTCAGGCAGGGTGAGATGCAAGCAGCTACTGTCGGATCCTCTGGTTGGAATGATAGAGTTGTGTGTCGTCAGCATAACGGAAAAACATGTTTCTGAATGACAGATCCTTGTGATGTCATATAGATGGAAAAGAGAAGTGGTCCAAGCACTGAGCCCTGAGGCACCCCTGTAGCGAGATGTTGCGACTTAGACACCTTACCCTCCAAGATACCCTGAAGGACCTACCTAAGAGATTAGACTTGAACCATTGGAGTGGTTCCTGAGTTCCTGAGATGCCCTTTGTCTTTAGGATTGACAAGAGGATCTGGTGGTTAACTGTGTCAAATGCAGCAGACAGATCCAGCAGGATGAGAACTGAGGATTTGGAAACTGCTCTTGCCAGTATCAGAGCTTCCATAACCGAGATCAGGGCAGTCTCAGTTGAGTGTCCGCTTTTGAAACCAGACTGGTTGTTGTCTAGGAGGTTGTTCTGTGTAAGAAAAGCGGAGACTTGGTTGAAAACAACTTGTTCAAGTGTTTTAGCAATGAATGAAAGAAGGGATACCGGTCATGTTCCAGATGTGCTGGATTTAGAGTGGATTTCTTAAGCAGTGGGGTTTCCTGCTTAAATGCTGTGGGAAAGGTACCAATGTGAAGAGAGATGTTGATGATGTAAGTAAGTACGGGTACAACTGAGGAATAAATAGCTTGAAGTAGTTGAGTGGGAATAGGATCAAGCGCACAGGTAGTAGGGTGATTGGAAAAGATAAGTTTGGAGACTTCTGCCTCCAAGAGTGGAGACAAGGAGGGGAGAATGTGTGTGTTAGCTGTTAAGATGTGTGTGTGTCAGTTTGTGGTGTGGCAAATTGGCCACTGATGGTGATTGTTTTATTTGTGAAGAATGTGGCAAAATCGTCAGATGAAGGAGGAGGAGTGTTAAGAGGAGAGGAGAAGGTTTTGAAAGATAGGTTTCTATCTTTATCTTCTATCTTCTATCTCTACGGAAGAATTGGTAATTTTGTTGTGATAGGAAGTCATTTTAGCAGTAGAAACATTAGCAGAGAAGGAAGAGAGAAGGGATTGATACAGACCACGATCAGGATCTTTCGATTTGCACCACTTAACTCTGTGAGTTTAGAACGATGTTCACTGAGAACATCAGATAACCAGGGAGCAGAGGGTGTGGCGCGGGCTGGCCAGGATGAAAGGGGGAAGAAGTTGTCCAAGCAGGATGTTAGAGTGGAGAAAAGAGTATCAGTTGCACTGTTAGTATCTAGTGATAAGAGCTGATTAGGGGGAGGAAGTGTGGATGAGACCAAAGAGGATAGGTGGGAGGGTGAGAGTGAGCGTAGGTTTCGCCGAAAGGTGACTTGTGGAGGAGTGTGTGTTGTGTCCTGAAGCAGGTTCAGGTTAAGAGTGAGGAGGAAGTGATCTGAGGTGTGCAGTGGAGTGACCAGTGTATGGTCAGTAGCGCATGTAAATAAGGTCCAATTGGTTACCTAATTTGTGAGTAGGCGTAGATACTCATTTGAGGTCAAATGAGGCCACCACCAGGTTTGTAATCAATCATCTCATTCACTCCATTGCATAAAAGCATGCACCACAAACACCTACACACTGTAAAAAGTGAACAGTTGGATCAACCTAAAAAATTACTTCAATTGGTAACACCTAAAAAAATTAAGTTTTCTCAACTTAAATTATCACGTTAAAACATGATAATTTAAGTTGAGAAAACTTAATTTTTTTAGGTGTTACCAATTGAAGTAATTTTTTTAGGTTGATCCAACTGTTCACTTTTTACAGTGCATTGTCCGGTCCTCGACTAGGACTACCCCAACGCTTATGTGCGATTTATCTGTGGATCACGTCCGTGTCTACCTGCTATCTTCCACTCCTGCGATCTCCATCTCCTGCATGGCTCCGTTATCCTCCGGTTCCTCCTGTATACATCTTTTACCCCTTTTCCACCAACAAGAACCGGGTGCTGGTTCAGAGCCAGAGCCAGAGCTGGTTCGGAGTTGGTTCGACTGACAAGCTTACTAAGAACCGGTTTGCCTTTCCACCGGCTTGAGAGCCACAACAGAGCTAGACCTTACGTCACTGCATACGTCTCATGTTGCCCAGCAACGCTACTACGCTAGTGCAGTAGCGCCAAATACAAACACGCCAGGCTTGTTCGAGATGCATCGGCTTCTCGCAGATCGATCGCCGCATGACATCAAAGCACTGCGAAAGCGATCAAAAAGCACAAGGATTCGTATGATCTCCAAACACTCCCGCAGCTCCGATCGGTCCGCGCCGCTCCGATGCATCTCGAACAAGCCTTCTATCAACAATGGCGGCCGTTGCGTTATTGATGCTCATGGCTTTGCCAACATAACGTACATCGGCATCCAAACACGGCGAATACAAAGTGTTCGTGCAGCTCGCCGTAACTTGCATAAACGGAGATTACAATCGAGCTGCTATTAGCTCGATTAGCTGCTAATTCAAAAATTGTGGTCACAAGTTTCTGTTCGTCTTGTTGGCCACGGTAACCCCGCCCCCAGCCGCTGACGTAAGCGGTTCTTACTTCTAGACCAGCAATGATTTGGTGCTACTTAAGAACCACTTTTACTGGTTCGGAGCTGGTGCTTTGGTGGTCGAAAACCAAAGAACCGATCTGAAACTAGGCTCTGGCTCCGAACCAGCACCAGCTCTGCCTTGGTGGAAAAGGGGTATTTAAGATAAGAGAACAATTTTATCCTTTCATTTATCAGCGATCATAGGTGTGTGTGTTGCAACTCATCCGTTTCTCATCCCTCTGGTTGTTGCTATGATCATCTGCACATCCATCTCACTGCATCTGTTTAAATAAACTGCCTTCTATTGAGTTACTGTTTCCTCTGAGTCCCCTTTCCCTTTCTGGGATAGTCCTAAAATGGTTCAGGTCTTACTTAGAAGGGAGAGGTTATTATGTGAGTATAGGAGACCATAAGTCTGAGTGGACATCCATGACATGCGGAGTCCCCCAAGGCTCAATTCTTGCACCACTCCTATTCAACCTGTATATGCTCCCAATGAGCCAAATAATGAGAAAGAACCGAATCTCTTACCACAGCTATGCAGACGACACACAGCTCTACTTAGCCCTATCGCCTAACGATTACAGCCCCATTGACTCCCTGTGCCAATGCATTGATGAAGTAAATGGTTGGATGTGCCAAAACTATCTTCAGTTAAACAAAGACAAAACTGAAGTCATTGCGTTTGGAAACAAAGATGAAGTTCTCAAGGTGAATGCATACCTTCACTCTAGAGGTCTAACAACTAAAAATCAAGTCAGGAATCTTGGTGTGTCTCTAGAGTCAGACCTTAGTTTCAGTAGTCATGTCAAAGCAATAACTAAATCAGCATACTATCATTTGAAAAATATTGCAAGAATTAGATGCTTTGTTTCCAGTCAAGACTTAGAGAAACTTGTGCATGCTTTCATCACCAGCAGGGTGGATTATTGTAATGGACTCCTCACTGGCCTTCCTAAAAAGACCATAAGACAGTTGCAGCTCATACAGAACGCTGCTGCCAGGATTCTGAGCAGAACCAGAAAATATGAACATATCACACCAGTCCTCAGGTCTTTACACTGGCTCCCAGTTACATTTAGGATTGATTTAAAGTATTATTACTGGTATATAAATCATTCAATGGGCTAGGACCTCAATATATTGCAGATATGCTCACTGAATATAAACCCAACAGATCACTCAGATCATTAGGATCACATCAGTTAGAAATACCAAGGGTTCACTCTAAGCAAGGAGAGTCTGCTTTTAGCTACTATGCCAGCCACAGCTGGAACCAGCTTCCAGAAGAGATCAGATGTGCTCCTACAGTAGTCACATTCAAATCCAGACTCAAAACACATCTGTTTAGCTATGCTTTTACTGAATGAGCACTGTGCCACTGTTCGTCCGACTGTTTTTACTGTACTTTATTTTATTTCTTATTCTAAAATGTTTTAATTATTCTTATTTGTTTTGATTATTTTATTTTCTCCTATGTAAAGCACTTTGAATTACCATTGTGTATGAAATGTGCTATATAAATAAACTTGCCTTGCCTTGCCTTGCCTTGCCTTGAGTCTCTTTTCCTGACACATAATCCTGTTTTTTCTGTTTCTCTTTGTTGTGGAGAAGGAAACACAATGCTGTTATCATCAGATGGAGATAATGTCCTCTGCTGTCCAAGCTGAAAGGGATGTTCTCAACCGTAGCCTGACTTTCATATGGCACACTTATCGCACAACTTAAAAAGCAAAACACACATGAAGGGACTATCAGCCAAGACTGCAATATCTCTCTGCTCTTATCAGGGCCGGGCTTCTCTACTACTCTACATTCTCTTGATGATTTTCTTCTGCCAAACCACATTTGTGGAAATGCGTTTGCCAGATATGCATCAGTGACTTCTAGATATACACTTATACAGTATATTGCACTGCTATGAAAATGGTTCAGGTTTCATTTCTGGATACTGATTGGACATAATAAAAAAAAGCCTGTGAAATCCCTTGACAAGCGCAGCTTCCGTTCCTGTTGCCTATTGAAAACATTTTTTTAAATGGCCTCGTCACAGCCACTCCGCAAAAACATCTTATTCTTAATGAATATTGTCTTCCATTTTCATTTTAAAAGAATTGTTCTCTCACCCGTTAGTGTAGCACCAAACTTGTTTTCAAGCTGGTTCTGTTCAATTTTCCAGGAATAAATATGTCATTGTGGAAATGTTATGAGATTTAAAAACAAGATTTACTTGAGACGCAGTAATGCAAAATGAAAACTTGCATGTGTTGTGTCAGATTGTTTCCACTTGTTTTGAGAATAAAAAAATATGCATATATCCAAATATTCAAGATACAATCGATTAATGAAAATGTATTATAATAACTTATTTTCTGTATATCATGTAATTTAATAATGTAGCTTATTTATTTTGTTGATTTAAAAAAAAATCTGGAAAACAAGTTAATGATTTTTTAAAATTATGTAAATACTACTAATAACATAAATAATGTCAAATAAAATTGCTACTTGCTCTTGTTGTTAGTCAGAACTAGGCAGTGTTTGGAATAAGGACAATCACAGTAATGTGAGCAATGTATTGGTCATCTCGGTGCAAGATGAATCAATATTTTGTCAGTCATTT
Organism: Chrosomus eos; assembly: GCA_036326025.1. Classification (NCBI taxonomy): domain Eukaryota; kingdom Metazoa; phylum Chordata; class Actinopteri; order Cypriniformes; family Leuciscidae; genus Chrosomus; species Chrosomus eos. The sequence goes on from CM070832.1 coordinate 26,701,001, forward strand.
TTGTGTATATCTGGTAATCTGGTCAATTTTTTGAAGTATTTTTGAAGGCGGCCCCAAAGATTGCACAAGAACTAAAAGCCAGAAAATATTTCACAGGTCCTTTAAATGCAATAGCAAACTCCTTTTTTTATTATTATTCTTAAATTAATTTCTGTCAGTGATTTCTATTTTAATGCTCCTGCTCTCTCAGGCTGAAATTTCACCTGTGACCTATAACCTTATTTAGCATGTGAGGCAGATGGATGTGACAATTCTCCAATTCTTACTGTACATGATTTGCTCTTTATTGTGCAGGTGCTGATTGAACAGGATCATTATTCAGCATTTGACACCCACTCTCACCACCCTCTCTTCTGAGTCACAGCCCTCCGCTGGCCTGTTCTTCATCTCAAAGTGCACCTCTCTCTTCCAGGCAGCCCACCTCCTCTTCGCCCCCTTTACATTTCGCATCCCCTGTTCACGCTTCTATAGACATACCATCTCCAGCGTTGTTTTGCCAACTCATTAACAAATGCTGACAGCAACTCCAAAGGCTCTCCAACTCTGACTCACTTGAAACACTCTGAATGCATTTGTACATCATATATCATTTGAATAATGGTTTAAATGTACAAAAACTTGCACATATCTCTCATTGTAAAGCTTACCATCAACACTGAGGTTATAGAAGTATTAATGCATCCTTCCAGGGATTCTTATATATTCACTCTGACAAACCAGTGATGGGGAAGATGAGGATGTGTGGGGGAAGGGGAACGGGAATTGCATAACCTTAGCTCCGTCTTTGCATGAAGTGGCCACAAGAAAAGGAAAAGGATAGAACACAGAGGAGAAAAGAAATAAAGGAAAGAGAGTGGAGAAAGAGAATGTCTCCATTTGCTTATCTATCTATCTATCTATCTATCTATCTATCTATCTATCTATCTATCTATCTATCTATCTATCTATCTATCTATCTATCTATCTATCTATCTATCTATCTATCTATCTATCTATCTATCTATCTATCTATCTATCTATCTATCTATCTATCTATAAATCTATTGTGTGTGTGTGTGTGTGTGTGTGTGTGTGTGTGTGTGTGTGTGTGTGTGTGTGTGTGTGTGTGTGTGTGTGTGTGTGTGTGTGTGTGTGTGTGTGTGTGTGTGTTGTGTGTGTGTGTGTGTGTGGTGTGTGTGTCTTTGATTTGTACTATGGTACTGAACGCTTACACTATTTATATATTATGCCATATTTACTGTAGGCTATGGTACTTCAAAATAATTTTAAGAATAACATATATGGTATAAGGGGGTCTAAATTTGGGGTTTAAAATCTAATTTACTATGGGAATGAACAGAACATTAACCAATAGAAATGAAAACCATTTAATAAAGTTTAATAAATAAGAAAGATTCAGCGTTGTGTGCCTAAAATATCATGGTATAATCAGGGCATCATATTCAAAAAGCATTTTTTTCCTTAATGCTATTTTAATGTAAAGAAACACAAGTTCCAACCTTATCACGTGATGTTTGCACATGAGACATGTTAGTGACTGACATCTAGTGTTCAAATGGAAGTAGTAGTTATCCAGGCAACTTCTAACATCTTAATATCAGTATTTCTCAATCGCTTTGGCACATTTCTTGAAATAGCAATATTCTCTAAAACTAAGTTCAACTGTCACAACTGTTTGCTGAAACGTCAGAACGCTATTGCATGTCTGCAAAATGCAGTCCCCTAAAACATTTAATCCATGCTTTAAAGTTATTGTGTCAGTAAATTGACCAATGCCACCAAATGGCAGTGTTTTTGTCATTGTGTGATCCACACTATTCAAAATTTGTAGATCTTTTGTTTACCATGCATATTTGTTATATACAAATTGTATACTTTTTAGTTGACACTGTCTGTACACTATAGAATAATATCAGTTTTGTCTAGCTGAATGTTCTTGTGTATCACACTGACTTTTCTAGATACAGATTTCCGGCAGCAGGTAAAAATGTACTAAGAAAAGTCAATGTATACACAAAAAGAAAATGGACATTTGGTCACACTTTATATCAGATGACCTTATCTACAATCTACTTACATAAAAAAATAAGTACCGCGTACTTATTGTATTCATATTGTATTGCAAAAAAGCAAAAACACTGCTATTGAGGTGGATACGGGTGGTTAGTGACAGATTTGGTGGATGTTTAAGGTTTAAGGTGTAAGGGAAGGCTCAACAGTAATTACAGCTGTGTTTTTATTGTAATTTTTTGCACAACACGTATTTACAACATGTATTTACAAAACATGTATTTACACAATAATTGCATTGAAGGCTCACACGATGAAAGAATGTTTAGAGGTGGTGAAGAGTTTGACTTCACTGAGAATCAACTCATCAACCCTCAAGCCATGTGCATTTGGATTTTGTGCAAATTGTAGACAATTGTATTTACTCTTTTGCACATATGTGCCCAAACACATGCAAATTGCTTAAATCAAGATCTCCAAATCTGACGTGAACAAGAAAGTTGTTCAGAGACCTGAACTTATTCTTTTGAGAGAGAAAAAAGTCTAATTCGAGAATTGAGCCAAAGCGATTGAGAAAAACTGTAATGGTACATTTACAAACACAAGATATTTATTTAATTTTTTCACAAAAACGGAGCAATTGAGAACTAATCATTGAAATCACCAAAGATTATGTGCAATTGCATGGATTTGTATTATTATTGTTATTATTATTATTAGAAGTGTTCGTTTTTATTTGTACGAAGATATTTACTTAGCTAATAAATTAAGTGGAAGCAAATTATGAGGTTTAATATTAGGATAAACAAACAATACAAAATCACGTCAAAAAATATTATTTGCACTGCTATGATTTGATGATTATGAGAGATGCACTCACATATTTTAATAAGCGACTTCAATAACAAATGTGCAGTCAGGACAGGATAGGAGGAAAACCCCTGTATTTTCCCAGGTCAAGGGCAGCTGCCTAAGATCTAGCGATACTATTTGTGGCGCGGGATTTGGCTGAAGCAGATGAATGCGCAGTAGTCGTTCTGCATCGCTGTGGAAATGGCGCCTGCGTTCAAGCAGCAGTAGTCGGCAGTTATAACGTTTTGCACTGAAGTCACAGGAATTTAAGTTTTCTCTTTGCCACTGCTTTAAAGTTCAACACAACTAGACTACGAGAGCTTATCCGTACGAACTGGGTCCGGATTATGACCGGAAAAGAGTTGCCACGAAAGTCGTGTTTTAAGTATATCCAGTCTTCTTGAGGGCCGTCATCAGCGCGCAGGTACAACGCTGTTGTCTGTGATCATTTTCAGCGATCTATGTCATATTAGGATATTCTGTAGCATTGTACGTGTGTATGCGGCTCAAGACTGATTAACACTCATTTAAATGGCTTATTTACTGTTAAAAGCGGTTGTGAGTTAGTCTCGTGTTGTGACCGTTAGCTACAGTTAGCCTGTGCGGCTAACATGAAGGGCTCATGGTAACGTTAACAGTCTGCGTGGGCTCAATTTACGCAAACAACACGGCATTTTACGAGACGCATACTTTATTACACATCGCATAAAGCCTTATCAATTAACTAATGTCCAGTCGTTGTTGTAATTTGAGTCTCTTGTTGTTTTTATTCGTGTTATGTGTTGCTATCAACGGTAGCATTTCGTTGCTAGCGTGCTGTGGTTGACAGACCAGAAACTTTCCAGCAAAGACTATTTTTCAGACCATGCTAAATGAATGTTTTATGTAAACTGCAAGGGACAGCTCTGTATGAGCGCTTTTATTTTGCCTGTGGAGAAGACAGCAGTATTTGTCAGCTATAATTTGAATGCACTTTGAGTTGGCTGCTAAGATTTTAAAGTGGCAGTGCGCGTAATGACAAAGCATAACGTCCGGTTTATCGTAATATACAGAAATGGCTGCAGATACCTGTTTTAGTGTAACGTTACTTGGTCTAGTATTGACTTTTATTATGAATAAGTATCGAATTAAGCTGGATTTTAGGTCGCGGTTGCGCCATGTGAGCCTCACGCATGGGTGGGACATGTATTCTGCGCGGGCACATGGATGAGTCCTATAGGCTGTATCTGTTTTCATTAGATGACCATCCTTTTCCAGGGGGCACTGTTGCATGAGTCAAGGGTTTTTAACTTTTACAGACCCAGACTGTAACCACAACCGTTATTTCATTTTATAATATCTTCAGTCATATAATCATCATCAAATGTAATTTAAAATGGTTTTAAATGTTTTCTTTTTTTAAGCATGTCATTTCCATAGATCCCTAAATTATTTCAGAGTAAAATTGCTGTCCTTGTGGAAAATCGTTTCCTAGTCTAAGTAGACGCTGACTTTCAAGGTTTGTTTCAAGATAGTGTTATCATGGCTATGCCACATATCTTGAAGATGTAAACATCATGGCGTCTAAACTAAGGTGATCAAGCACATGTCCTAATTACGTTTTTTTATCATTATTAATTTTTTTGTGGTTTTGAATTGAACTTTTTTCTTTTATACATTTCTTAGTAATTCATTAATACCAGTTAAATTAGAGTATCCTCTAGCTATGCTATACTTAGAAAACAATTTACGCTTAATGACAACAAACACATTGTTTATGCTAAGTCTTTAAAACCAAACTTTAAAATGTATGTGTAATATTACCATAAACTTTGAAAAGATTTTGTTTATATTCCAAATGTATCATAAACAGTTGATTGCACGGAATTCATTTTGTTTGGTAAAAAAACAAACATTTTTGTTCATTTTTTTAATTAATGTAATGAATGCATTTTCTTTTACCTTGATTTATAGTTTTAATTGTTTTTGGGAACGAAATCCTGTCCATGTTGGTTGCTTTCTACCAAACAGTGCTATTTTAGTATTTATATACTACTAATATTTAGCTATTAATATTTTGAATTTTCCTTTTTTAATTTCCTTTTTTGTAATTTAGTTTTGTTTTCATGTAATTTTAATTCGTTTTTTTATTATTTCTATGTTGCTTTCATTTTTTTTAATTAGTTCTTCAACTTATGATTACAGAGGTGGGAGTGTGTGTTTTCTAGATGTTGCCATCACAGATCATGTGCTGCAGCAGGTTATGCTTGCTTGTATTACGTATAACATACACGTCTTAAATTATTTATTCTTATTTTCATTTATTATAAAAGCCTTATTTAAGAAAACTGAAGTGGCTGTTTATTATAAACCCACATAAGTGAGCAGCGAAATCTAGACAAGCATCTTAATCTTACCTGACACTGATATTAAAATAGGTTGTCTTCACAGTTTCTGCGATTTTGCTCTGGCTCTATTTATTAATTTTATAATTACATTTTTTTTGTTGAGTAGTCTACCATCCATATTAAATTGAAATGAAAGCATGCTGAAGATTGGTGCGTAAACAGTAGTTCAGGTAGGTCAAAATTGAAGCGTTAGTATAATACAACCTCAGCAATCATAGACATTCGGATGGGATTAGATTTCTTAGAGGACTGCTGAAAAAAAGTAGGAAATATGTTCTGGTATTTTTACAGTGTTTGTGTGAGAAAATAACAGACTTGGCAGATTCGGACAGGATTAAAATCACAAAATACGTTTGTGAAACACAATTTTCTAACGTCTTCCTGGAAAACTAGTCCCGTCTGAGTAGGGCTGTAGTTAACAATAATAACAGATAACATTCAGATAAAAAATTGGATATTATTCAGGTAAAAAGCGTTTGATTGGGTGTAAAGCTTTAATTTATCCTAGCTATGCACAAAAACATGGTTAGGTGCATTTTATTTTTTACATTTGGGTAGGGGTTTATTATCCCCCTGGCTCTCGGACTATAAGCTCATCTGTACCCACCACTTGATGATCACGATTGTATTGTATGTTTGGAGGGGAAACAAGTGTGCTGGACAACTGCTCCATTGGAGGCCCAAAAGCTGACAACTGCTGTTATATAGGGGGTTCTTTGTCCATAATGGTTTGAGTGTTATTTGAACGTGATTTTTGTCCTAGGTTAAAACGCATTCTTTTTTTGTTCAGTAACTTCAGTTTATTGAATTATTTTGTAATCCTGATGTTTCAGGGCAGGCTGATTGACTTTTAGCACGTGTTCTCTCTTCAGTAAGCATGCGTGACCTGGCAGCCCAAGTCACCAGCAGCTTGCTGCGCTTTCCAGAGGTAACGATAGACGCTCTGGGGGAGGATGAAGTTACGCTCGACTCTGTGCTGCATGGGAAATTTACTGTTGGTGAGTTGTTTTAAACTGTCTTAAAGATCACAAGTATGAACCCATTTCATGTTGGGGATGATTTAACTAATAATGGAATTATTAATTACAATATCTTAACTATGATTTAATAGTATTATTTTAATATTAGATGTCTTACAATTCCCTTTTATCTTTCACTGACATCTCTTATTTTGTGTGTACAGGGAAGAGTGGACTGTCCTGGCTTGCCTGCGGGCCTCAATTGGAGGTCGTCCATGCCATTTCTGGAGAGCGTTTCTCTGCCTACCGCTTCAGCGGGGTGTCGGAGCACCAGCCCACAGTGTTGTCTGTGCGGGACTTCTGCTGGCTGAAGCGAACAGGGCTGCTCATTGGTTTGGAGGAAGCAGAGGGCAGCATGTTGTGTCTGTATGATCTTGGTATCTCCCGTGTTGTCAAGGCTGTGGTCATCCCAGGCAGAGTGAGTGCAGTGTTATATTAGTATCATTGAGATACTGTTATAGTTTTTCATATTTTGAATTAGTTTTTATTTTTATATTTTCCATTTTCTTTTTAATTTTAGTTAGTTTTAGTCATTTGTGGGTTTTTTTCATCTTTGTAAAAAAAAAAAAAAAAAAAAAATATATATATAATATAAATATATATATATATATATATATATATATATATATATATATATATATATATATATATATATATATTTTTTATACTACAGGGCTGTTGAATGCTTGATTCTGATTGGTTGAGAACGTTCTAAGGTGTGCAATTATTTTCAGGGAAACGCACGGCTAAAGTAGTTCCAGGCGGGTTTGACCGCATTACAGTTCCATATCACTGCGCGTAGTTAACTGTAATAACGGAAAATAGGATACAATTCATAACAAGAAAAAACATGCGGCCCCATGCGCTTCATCTGCAGTTTTCAATGTCTAACATCACAATCAATGGACACATACAGTTTAGTTTTAATAAATAAAGTATGTAGTCCTATCTATAACAGGCTAAATAGAAAATTAAACTGAATATAGGCTATATAAATAAATTGATAGTCCTGCTGCACGGGTTTTCGTAATTATTCCAGATAATATAACAAATAAATAATTATTAATATGTTAAAAGAGCTTTGTGTCTTTCATTTATTAAGTTATCTACTGTCAATTATAGAAAACAAGAATGAACGAATTAATTAAAACGATTTTAATAAATAAATAAATAAATAATAATATTGACGCACATGCTTTTCTCTCTCTCTCTCTCTCTCTCTCTCCTCTCTCTCTCCTCTCTCTCTCTCTCTCTCTCTCTCTCTCTCTCTCTCTAATAACTGCATTAATAACTGTATAAAGCCGGGACACACTAAGTCAAGGCCAGTTATGAATGTAATTTGAAACTTATGACTGATCATGCCTAAACGCATGTTCAGCGCGTTCAGTCTGTGTTCACAGTCGGTATTTAAGACCTGCTGTCGATGGAAACAGTCAGTCTTCGAATGTTTCAGCGAGTCGTAAGTGTGTCCATCATTATTCTGCTATGAGTGGCTCAAACCTCCGTTACTAACTCTAAAATGACGTTTTGGAATTAGCAACGGAGGCATGGGATTAGATGCGTAAGAAATTAGTCCTACATACAAGAGCGTTTTAATGACAAAAACTTGACAAACGTCTTGAAATGCATCATCTGAACAATGTTTTGAGGTGTGGTAACTGTAGTATAAGCGGAATAATTGACTTCAGGCCTTTGAATTATCCGAAAAATAATGCACACCCGAGGTGTAACGGCCACTCCGCTTCGCGTCGTGACCGCATTACCACCTCGGGTGTGCATTATTTTTCTAATAATTCAATGGCCTGTCGTCAATTATTCCTTACATATATATCTACTAGACTTTTACTTCTATTTTAGTTTAACTATGCTAAATGAAAATGTTGACTTGGCTCCAGTGGCAGAAATGTTTAAATAAAATTTGTTTATTTAAAAAATATATATATTTTAAGTAGCAAAAATGTTGTTTTTAAAAAAAAATGCTTTGTTAAATAATAACCCTGAATGAGTGTAAACAGGGTTGTTGCATAATCATTTTATTATAAAATTTACTTTTCAAAAATGTCATAAAATGTTTCTCTTTCTTTTCTTTGAAGACCCTACTGTGAATGATCAAGTGATTGAATTGAACATCTGCTTCTTCCACAGATCACAGCCATTGAGCCCCTGGTTAGCTACGGGGGGGCCAGTGCTAGCACACAGCATCTACATCAGAGTCTGCGCTGGTTCTTCGGTGTGGCTGCAGTGGTAACGGACGTTGGCCACGTTCTGCTGGTTGACCTCTGTCTGGATGACCTGTCCTGTAGTCAGAGTGAACTTGAGGCTTCAGGTGGGACTTTTCTTTTTTTGCGCTATCATGTTGAACAGTCAAAAACTACAATAGTTTAGTTCAGGGGTGTCCAAACTCAGTCCTGAATAGTCTGTCATGTAGAGTCTAGCTTCAACTTGTCTCAACACACTTGTCTGGAAGGTTCTAGAATGCCCAGTAAGACCTTGATTAACTGGTTCAGGTGTGTTTAATTGGGATTGGAGCTACACTTAGTTTAACTTGTTGATTTTTACTGTAGTAGTAAGATTTAAAGATTCTAACCTTTCCATAATCTCAAACCTCAAACTTGCTTTGGCTGCAGATCTGGAGGTGGTCAATAAGTCTCCGTCTGAGATCCCTCGGTTAAGGGAGGGTGTGACGCAGCAGGGTAGACACCTGTGTCTGCAACTCAACAGCCCCACAGGTACTGGAGCGACAGCCCTGCAGTACATCCAACGCACCAACCAGCTCGCTGTCGGCTTCTCAGATGGCAACTTGCAGCTCTGGAACCTGAAGACCCTGAAAAAAGAGTGAGCGAAAGACTTAAAACAAGCTTGACTTGACTTTTGTTTTGGTTGTTTTGGTACATTTAAAAGAGGCATGAAATTAGTGGTCGACCAATATATTGTCAAGGCTGAAATGTTGGCATCGACTGATAAGGTTTTCTGATTGGCCGACGATTCAAAAGCGAGAATTTTATTTGACGGCGCGCTTGTCTTTTAATTTGATGGTGCTGAGAACGCCAGCTCCTGAGCACACAACGCTCCCATTCTCCAACGTCATTCGTTTACTGTCTTGGTTTAACATTTGTCTAATACGTTATTAGATAGAACTTTTAAACAATAAAAAAGTAAACATTATACTAAAAAGCATTATAACATTTGATTTTATATTTAATAGAAAGGCAAAAACTGATACTTTCTCATTTACCGCCAGCATTCAGCGAAAATAGATTTATATAGTTTCAAATAAACATTTAATTTCACAAATCTTGCAGACTTGTCGAATCTAGCTGTAACACCTTCTGAGTGTGCATTTGTAGATACGGACAGGAGAGTTCAACTTCACTGGAAATGCACGATTGACAAACTTCAAATCCTTGATTTCAAACTCATATTTATATAATTTTCAATGTGTGCTGTATGTAAGATCTGGGCATCGGCCATCAAAAAAATCAGTGTCGGTCGACCACTACTTGAAATCTATCACCTACCTGATGAAACTCTGTCACTACTACTACATGAAACTCTGTCACTACCACCGTTTCAACCCGACTTTAATGTATTGCTGCACCAGTGAATTTATTTCTGAACGTGTCCTCTTGCTCTCCAGATATCACTCCCAGCTGGAGGGTGGCAGAGTGCCTGTCTATGCATTTACCTTCCAGGAGCCAGAAAATGACCCTCGGAACTGCTGCTATTTGTGGGCAGTGCAGTCTGCACAGGATCAGTAAGTTTGCTGTTTCATGTGTTCCTATCGGCATCATCAGATTGTTTTGACTTTGTTCTGATTTTGTTTTGGCATATTTTGTCTTTGCAGGGAGGGGGATGTGGTCAGCCTTCATTTATTACAACTGGCCTTTGGGGAGAGAAAGTGCTTGGCTTCAGGGAAAATTATTTATGAGGTACAGTGTTTTGAAGGATTTTACATTTTCATAGATTTATTTGAATGTTGCGCAGTCTTGATATCAATATACAATGTCGTTGCCAAAAATGATTCATTTTGTGTGTGATGTTTGACTCTCAGGGTCTGGAGTATTGTGAGGAGCGTTACAGTCAGGACTTGAACGGTACAGCGTTTCCTCTGAGAGCTCAGGCCACCAATACCCGTTTGATCAGCTGTCAGACCATAGAAAAATTTCGCCACCACCCTGATCGAGACGACAGCATGAATGAAGGTGTTTTTGCACGTCCAAAGTCGTATACTTTGCAGAGGGATTGATTGACATATATTTTCTATAATAACATTTGTTTTTCTCTTTCTTTAGTGGCATCTCCTGATACAAGTGTGTCGGTTTTCAGCTGGCAAGTTAAATCGTATGGACAAGGCCAGCCATTGACCTTTGTAGGTGTTTTTGACATTAACAGATGGTACCACGCTCAGATGCCAGATTCATTGAGGTGAGTATGCTTAGATTTAAATATAAGTGTAAATGCAGTCAGATATGTTGATATAAATGCATGCAGCTTGGATTTAATTCCTTTTCTCTTTACCTGTTCAGAGCGGGCGAATCTTTACGGAACTGTCCATATCTGGCAGTGTGGTCTCTTGATTCTATGATCGAGATTACAGCTCCCTGTTCTCTGTTGGACGTCCTGATTCATGAGCGCAGTCTAAGCAGGGGTCTGCCCTACACCTGCCCTCCACCGGAACAGTTCTTCAATCCCACCACCTACAACTTTGGCAAGACGTGTTTTTCATATATATATATTTTATACATGTATAATGGCTGTGTTGTGTAACTCCATTAAATATTTAATGATCTTTCACTTTTTTATCTAGATGGAAGCTGTTTGCTTAATGCTGGAATTGTGCACTTTACTTGCTCTGGCTATCAGAAAGAGGTTAGATTTTGGCCCACTGTCTACTAGGCTATGCTGAGTCTTTATTAATATGGTATTTGTTTATTATACATTAAACTCTTACTGTATACTCTCAGACCCTGAGCTATTTAAAGAAGGTGGCACCAAGTTTGGGTGACAGCATTTCTAATGGATACTCGCGCTGTCTCATGTCTGGCCTCCTGTCCTCTCGTCTGGCTGATGTCCAGCCCTCCAGCCTCTCACAGGTAACGCACCCTTTATTAAACATATTTCAGGAATAACTACACTAGTCTAATCTGTTTGCTTATTATCTGCTGGTATCAGAATGTTTATTTATAGCTGTGATGCACTTTTTTCATTGAATGCCTTGTGATTTGAATTCAGGAAGAGCAGCTTGATGCCATTTTGTGCACTGCTGTGGAGACAAGCTCATTGGGACTCATAACTGGCTGTATTAAACAGTGGACCACTGAAGGTGAGGATGGGAGAAGTAAGGGTTTCGTAATCTATAAAAACTTGTTTCATCACTGGTTATACTGCCAATGTTTTTGAAAGAAGTTTCATATGCTCACAAAGTCTGCATTTATTTGATCAAAAATACTGTAAAAGCAGTAATATTATGAAATATTATTACGATTAAATAACAATTTTAATATATTTCTAAATTAAATTTATCTGTGTGGGCAAAGCAGAATTTCAGCCGCCATTACTCAAGTCTTCAGTGTCACATGATCCTTCAGAAATATGCTGATTTTCTGCTCAAACATTTCTTAATATTTTTATTAGGCTGAAATCGGTGTGCTGTGTAATATATATATATATATATATATATATATATATATATATATACACACATACACACTCATACACACTCACCGGCCACTTTATTAGGTACCCCATGCTAGTAACGGGTTGGACCCCCTTTTGCCTTCAGAACTGCCTCAATTCTTCGTGGCATAGATTCAACAAGGTGCTGGAAGCATTCCTCAGGGAGTTTGGTCCATATTGACATGATGGCATCACACAGTTGATGCAGATTTGTCGGCTGCACATCCATGATGCGAATCTCCCGTTCCACCACATCCCAAAGATGCTCTATTGGATTGAGATCTGGTGACTGTGGAGGCCATTTGAGTACAGCGAACTCATTGTCATGTTCAAGAAACCAGTCTGAGATGATTCCAGCTTTATGACATGGCGCATTATCCTGCTGAAAGTAGCCATCAGAAGTTGGTACATTGTGGTCATAAAGGGATGGACATGGTCAGCAACAATACTCAGGTAGGCTGTGGCGTTGCAACGATGGTCAATTGGTACCAAGGGGCCCAAAGAGTGCCAAGAAAATATTCCCCACACCATGACACCACCACCACCAGCCTGAACCGTTGATACAAGGCAGGATGGATCCATGCTTTCATGTTGTAGACACCAAATTCTGACTCTACCATCCGAATGTCGCAGCAGAAATCGAGACTCATCAGACCAGGCAACGTTTTCTCCAATCTTCTATTGTCCAATTTCGATGAGCTTGTGCAAATTGTAGCCTCAGTTTCCTGTTCTTAGCTGAAAGGAGTGGCACCCGGTGTGGTCTTCTGCTGCTGTAGCCCATCTGCCTCAAAGTTCGACGTACTGTGCGTTCAGAGATGCTCTTCTGCCCACCTTGGTTGTAACGGGTGGTTATTTGAGTCACTGTTGCCCTTCTATCAGCTCGAACCAGTCTGGCCATTCTCCTCTGACCTCTGGCATCAACAAGGCATTTCCGCCCACAGAACTGCCGCTCACTGGATGTTTTTTCTTTTTCGGACCATTCTCTGTAAACCCTAGAGATGGTTGTGCGTGAAAATCCCAGTAGATTAGCAGTTTCTGAAATACTCAGACCAGCCCTTCTGGCACCAACAATCATGCCACGTTCAAAGTCACTCAAATCACCTTTCTTCCCCATACTGATGCTCGGTTTGAACTGCAGGAGATTGTCTTGACCATGTCTACATGCCTAAATGCACTGAGTTGCCGCCATGTGATTGGCTGCTTAGAAATTAAGTTAATTAAGTTAATTAATTAAGTGTTAACGAGCAGTTGGACAGGTGTACCTAATAAAGTGGCCAGTGAGTGTATATGTATATATATATATGTATATATATATATATATATATATAATATATTTATTTATTTATTTATTTATTATTATTTTTTTGTTAAAATGTAATATACAGCATTTATTTGAAATGGAAATCTTTTGGGATGTTGTAAATAGCACTTTTGATCAATACAATGCATCCTTGCTGAATAGAAGTGTTTATTTAAAAAAAAAATAAAAAAAAACTTTTGAATAGTAAAATACTTCCTTTGCCACATTTCTGCACGCAGAGCAACCAGGGTCAGCCGTCAATCTGCGCTATATACTGGAGTGGGCCTGGAATAAAGTTGTGCACACCAAAGAAGAACTGGATGAAATTTGTGAGTTTCCTACACACATTTCTCTCAATATGGTTGTATTGCAAATTTAACAGCGTTCTGATCGGGTGCTTTATATGTATCCAGGTGCTCCGCTCTTTGACAGCTCCACAAACTTCACAGATCCCCAGACACTGCAACTGCTACAGCACAGTCAGCGCTTGCTGGCAAACCTCAGCACCGTTTTCCACTGTTTGCTAAATGAGGCTCAGGAGCTCACACAGAAAGGTGTCTGAGTATACACCGACTTCACACTGGTATATGTGAAGTTGAAAATCACTAGAAGGACTGACTTTTTTTGGTTTCCTGCAGGGTTAATTGGACTCATGAACAAATGCATGGTGTCTAGCTTGATCTCCCAGTATGCTCAAGTAGTTTTGTGGTTCTGCCGGACTGGTCTTCTTCCAGAGGGTTCGGGTATGATCTTCTCCAAAGCTTTGCTTGGACTCTCTGTGATTTTAAACAAATCTGTGCATTGCATATGAGGAACTCTGTGTTCTTTTGTCAACAGATGATGATGATGTGCTGCAGATATCAAGGCCCTTTTACAGTCATTCTATTATAAAGAATTACTATGTCGGCCAGAGGGAGGAGCTAAGGAGAATGGCCAAGTAAGTTTCTGAATTTCTGAAGCACCATTGATTTTTTTTTTTATTTCTTATTCATTTTTTTTATAATAATCATATAATGTAAAATAAATACTCCATACTCATTAAGTCAAATTGTATCATTGTAATAAGGCATAAAAAAACATTTTCTTCCAATAGGGACAAATGGTGTGCAGACTGCCTCCTGATTGATGGGATTGTGAGTCAGTGTGGGGAACGCCTTACTGAACTTTGGAAAAGGGATGAGGGTGGAACAGGACACTACCCTCCCCCATCACTTCATGTAAGTTAAGGCTTAAAGAAAAAAACATGTTTAAACAACAGTGCACTGCTGTGCTTAATTTTCAGTTTTTTATTTATATGTCCCTGGTATAGGCCTTGCTGGATATTTACCTCCTGGAAAACATTGAAGAATCTGCCAAACATGCTATTGTATCCTTTTGCGGTTTCTTTAGTTCAGTCTATGCTTGCCAAGTTGCCATACATATTTGCCTTTTGCTGCTGGTTCATAAAGATGATTCCTTGACTCAGGCTCTTAGGTTATTTACTTGCTGCTGGATGTGATGTACTCATTTCCCAATAAAAGTGGGGCATCAGTGGAGTCTTTTCCCACAGCGTTCGCCATTCCCATTGGGTTAGTGAAACTGGTACAAGGCCTGTGGTTGCTAGATCATCATGATCATGAGGTATACAAACCAATGTTAATCTTCTATCTCATTTATACTCTTATGCTAGTATTTTTAAAAGAAACTTAAAATTTTGGCTTGATTTATAAATGGTGTGAACTATAGTAAACACTACTCTTAGTGTATTTTGTGTGAATGCCAGAGGTGCAACATGATACTTCATGAATAATTTGTATTGAATGGTTTTTATCTCCCCCAGAGCTCTCTGGAGCTGCTGTTGCACCCAGCTACCAGTCACTCTCTGTGGAGCTGGCAGCATGAGCGTGTCCTGCAGGCTTTGATGTGCCAGCAAAAGCACAGTATCGCCCTGCGCTACCTGCATGTGATGAAGCCTCCCATGTGCACTACCAACCAAGTCAAGCTTTGCCTCTCTGTCCTGCTTTATAACCGGTATGAGTGTAGTGTGTACTATGTAATTAATGTCAGCTTAGGTGAGTTGAGTTGTATTTGCTAGACTCTTATTTTTGGTTTGTTTTGTGCTGGCCAGGTGTATTGTGGAGGCCTGGGCTTTGCTAAGGCAGCACTGTAACAAACTGAACATGGAAGAGATGATGAGGTTTCTCTTTGAGACCTGTCAGGAGCTGGGACTGATGAAAGAGCTGCTGAAGCTGCCCCTTGGACTTGTAGAACAGGTACGTGTAAATCTCTACAACACATAAAATTTAATGGCTGTTAGAATGCAAAATAAATATTTCAAGGACACAAACTTTGTCTATTTTTAAATCAAAGCTGTTCTTTTAAACATTCTATTCTTGAGAAATTTGTTTCATAAAAATATTAAGCAGCACAACCTTTTTCAAATGTATAATTTTAAATTGTAATGATATCTTACTGTATTACTGTTTTTATTGCTTTTGACACATAAGAGCATAAGAGACTTCTTTAAAAATAAGATCTTACTAACCCCAAACTTTTGAACAGAAGTATTAGCACTTTCGTTTTTAAACTTTAATTCAAATGTGCAGGAGTGTTTGGAGCGGTTCCTTCAAAGCACCGGAGGTTTCCAGAATCGGGAGCTTCTCATGGTCCACTACCTCCAGCAGGCAAATTATGTGCCTGCCCTTCAACTTAACCAGGCCATCAAATTGAACCTAGCAGTATGTTCAATTTCATATTATAATCTACATATTTCATTTTGATCAGTTAATGAAACTTTTATCATATTAAGTTATATTTTGTTTACAAAGAATTCATGCTATTATATGTAAATATATATATTTTTTTTAATTCAGGCTGACAGGGATCCTAAAATGAAGGAAAGGTCAAACACAAGGAACTCCATTCTCAATCAGTATGGAAAGGTTCTTCCTCGGGTTCAACGGAAATTAGCCATTGAACGGGCAAAACCGTATCAACATCCTGCTACGATTCACAGAGAAGGTATCGATGATGGTCATGCTCACTGGGACGCAGGTGTTTGAACTTGACAGAAGTTAGCATTTGACCTTAAATATTCTCTTCTCTTCTCACCACTAGTTAAAAGACCCCAGCCTCTGTCAACTGTTGCTAAACGTTCGGCCTCTGAAAATGTGATGACCAGAGCAGCCTTTATCAGTAACGTCCTCTCAAAGATCGAGGAAGTGTGGGTTGGCAAGAACACCACGCCTGAGTCATCGCCTTTCAAAAGGTACTGTTCTAAATATTTTTCCCAGCTTTTATTTTCTGTTTGTAAGTTATGAAATGTTTTCATTTTAAACCCCGTTCTGCACTGAATGTTTTGTTGGATTTCCTGTTCAGCCCCAAAGAGTCAGAGAAGCAAGTGCCTAGCCTATACCCTTCCTCCCCAAATCTACCCGAGGCTTTTGTAGGAACTCCCATCAACATGCTAACCAAAAGAATGTCTAGGTAAAAGAGACAAATACTGGTTTTATTTTTTTGTAAGTTCCTTGGGATAAATTTACATCTCAAAAGACACTATCCACCTTATTTTTAACATTGAAGCGAGCAAGGCAATTTGTAACTTAAATGTTCAAAGGTGTACAAAACCTGTACAAACATGGTTATGCTGCTTATTGCAAACTGGTATTTATCATATATTATTTTAATTTATCGTAATCAAACACTGACTTGTACACAAATAGCTTTAACTTTTTTTTTTTTGTACTTATTTACCTATAGCGGCTAATGAATTGGACGGCTTGCACATTCAAGGAAATAGCTTACTTTCAAATTGCAAAATAAGGTGCATGGTAACATTTTCCTTGCTTTGTCACCAGGCTTCTGGATTTAGTTGTGCAGCCATCTTCCCAGAATTCTCCAGAGAGCTCAAATTTGCCTGGCACTCCTACAAGGTCCATTACCTCGTGGGCTGGCCCAAAGAGCGTTAGCAATGCTCCTGAGCTCAGTTTGCTGCAAACTCCTCAAGTGGTAAAGGTGAGACCCTATGGTTTTAAAACTTTGCTCAAAACCTCACTGAAATGTTTGTGACTTCAGATTAAACATTCTGTATGTACTTCAAGTGTTTTAAGAAATGTCCTACCTCATTATAAACTTTTTTGATTTTAGAGAGCTCGAGCCTTGGCGTCAGGCCCGGTTTTCTCAGCCTTCACTCCACAGTCTATTCTAAGGAGCAGCTTACGTCCCACTCCTGTGGCCACCCCTTCTGCATCCCCGGGCAGATCAATCACTCCTCCTCTCCGCCCCAAAGAGAGCCGTATTACCTTCATAGAGGAAGCTGATTCTCCAGAAGTTCCCAAGAGCTCTGTCCACTGGAACAATGGGGTAAGGCCTTTTCAACGTCTAAAATAAAATGTTAAGTCGAGCTGCCGGAGGAAAAAGACTTAATGAATATCTAACAGATTTTTGCAGTAGTAATATCATTGTGATTCTTTACAGATTGCGATTAACAGGGCGCTTAATACACCTAAGCGATCTTCCCCACCTCTTAAAACAATCAGTGATGCCTGGAGTGAACATTCAGATGCTGAAGAGGAAGAAGTAGATCTAAAGAGGATGAACATGCCCTTGTCTGAAGAGAAAGAGAAGCCTGATGTAGAATCTGAGAGTGGCTACTCTGGCAAAGAGATCCTTGCAGTGGAGTCCACACAAGTCCTTCCCACTCTTTTGCATCGGCCTAGTCTGGGGCAAGAAGCAAGTCTCGTATCCAATCAGTCTGATACCACTCTTGAGTTCCATGATGCTCCCGAGCATCTTACAGCAACACTGAAAGAACATCAAGCGAACAACAGTATGGACCGGGAGGTGACCTTAAGACTTCCAAACACTTCAGAGGAACATATGCCTTCTGTAGAACACAAAACAACTTCAGAATTAGGCCTACCCTCTGTTGCATTGCCTGAGAAAGAGGTTGCATTGCCTGAGAAAGAAAATGATACCAAGGAAGACTTGTCCCGTGGAGAGAGACCTTCAGACACACAGGAAGGCCATTATGAGATTGAGGAGCTTGAGGTGCATGTTAATATTGAGAATGATCTTGTGAGGGAAGGAACTGAGGAGCAGCTTAAGGAAACTTCAGAGGCTCAGGTTCTCAAGCCGGATGTGGTTCTGGAACCAGAGCTTGTTCTTCCAGTTCAGGAACCAAGCTTAGACTCTTTAACTGAGATTTTAGAGTATCCAGAGATCCAGGAACCAACAGATGCTGAAGAGTCATTGAACACATCCTCGATTTTTGTTGAAGCTCTCAGTGTTCCTCCTACTTTAGAGCCTGTAAACCACTCCATGGAAGAAAATGCTGCCTATGATATTGTTGTTGAACCAGCTGTCACCAAGGTATCAGAGACCGTACCAGAAGAACTGATCTGTGAGGCTTCTGTGTCTAAGATTCCAGTGGACGAGTTGGTGAACCATGAAAAAATGACTAGTGAACCTGAGATCAATGAAGAATGTGTAGGGGAATCTATGGAAACCTCAGGTAGTTTTAAAAAAAAGTATTTATTCCTTAACACACAATACTGTTCAAAAGCTTGGGGTAATTTTTTATTAAATGTTATTTTTATTTTATTAAATTGATCAAAAGTGAAAGATATTTATAAGGTTAGAAAATATTTATATTTCAAAATATTGCTGTTCTTTTGAACTTTCCATTAGGGCTGTCACTTTTGTGAAAAAATCCTGTTCGATTTTTAAGACATAAGTGTTCATTGAATCGATTGTAAAATCGATTGTCCGTGTCTAAAGACGTTTCCATTTTCAACACCAAATATAGGCAAATCCACTGACAACTAACAGGCATTAGGACGAACGTGAAGAGGGCGCTTGAGACGCGCAGCGCCCACAAGTCAGCAATATTCCTGATGATTTATTGGCGTGAAGTTTCGTGCACAATGACAAACAGGAGTGCAGCATTCAGGGATTGAAATTAACACCCTCAACTCGCCAAATGCGGGTAAAAATGAACTTTGGCGGCTAACGCTGTCAAATCAAGAGGCGTGCGTCTGTTTACTCACTTTCTTTGCTGTGGAAGTTTGTGTAAGCCAAATCTGTGTGGATTCAGCGCAAATACGCAACTCGTGAGTCCTCGTCATAGTGATATACACATCTATGAGTCCTCGTGATATATTAAATACAGCGTATTGCGCAGAATCTGCGCATTTCTGGCTTACTTGAACACGCACGTCACTAAGCAACGGCTCTGGCAACAAATAACGGCGCGCTTGTTCACTTGCCTTGAAGCAATAGCGAATATTAAAAAGCATTTGGTTAACAGAAAAGACATTATTATTTTCCAAAATCCTACATATTCTATTGATCTGTCCACCTAAAACACATTTTTGGTAAAAAAAAAAAATGCATAAAAAAAGGCCGTTAAAATCGATTCCCTATTTTCGTTTCGATACTTGTTGTTGGTTGGTCCGATCGATTGTGCAATCGATTTTCGAATGTAAAGGGACAGCCCTACTTTCCATTCATCAAAGAATCCTAAAAAAACTTCATCTCTTTTTTTAAAAGTGAGTGAGCGAACGGTTTCTTAGGCTCCTGAAAATTCAGCGGTGCCATCACTTGAGTAAATAATGTTTTAATGTTTTAAAATAGAATTTTAAATCATATTTCACAATTTTTTTTTAAACAATACAACCATGAGCATAAGAGACTTTTTAAAAACATTTAAAAATCTTACCAACCCCACATTTTTGAGCAGTACTGTAACTGTCCTTTTTTCTATAATGAAAGATAATAACTGGTTGGAAATAAATCTCTGAACATTTATATTGTAGATTTGGATGCCTTTGTGGAACAGCATTTATTTGGCCCAGATCATGCTCCATCTTTGACCCGGTCCAGTATTAGGGAAGTCTCAGAGGAATCTCTCAAAAGGTACTTGTTAATGACTTGTCTATCATGTTTCTGGTGTGCTGGTTTGCATATGTTTCACATGTCTTGCCATTTTGCCTTTCATGACTTTTGTTTGTGTTGTGTACACCCTATAGTGAAACAGTTTGTGACATTAAGGAAGTTCAGCCCACTGAAGAGAATGCAGCAGATTTGAAAACACAGACATCAGAATCTGCTACCTCAGAGTCCAGATGTAATGGCATGTCAATTCAGCATTTTACACAGATAATGTCTTTAAATAACATTGTAATAATCCAAATGTAATCTCAATTTTTCCTATAGCTGTAGTTAGCTTAAATGACACTGATGAGCTTACCAGTGCCGAATCTTCAGAGGATGAAGAGGACTCTGGAGATGAGAAGGTGGAGGACTCAGGAAGTGAGGTTGAGATTATAAAAGAAGTAAAGGGTAATGGCAGGAGTAACCACCAACCTTCTCCTGCCCTTTACATGGAGGAACTTTCACCAAATGAGCAGTACCTCCAGGATCAAGCCAATGCAGTGCTGTCACTGGTCACACCTGAGGCACAGCTAAAAGTGAGTGCACCATTGAAGCCTTATTTTGATGTTAAAACAAATGTCATGCACTGTCCTAACCAGGTGAAATGTGACCAGTTTCTTTTAGCATTTTGCATATTTAGCAAAATGGCCTGAATGCAGCGGGAATACTGCTGCAAATTTCCAATAGCACAGCTGTATATTAAACAGAAAATAGGATAAGAATGACCTGACAAATGGAAGCTAAATGACTGGCAGAATGTCTTCAATTCAAGTCTGTTTGTATAGCGCTTTTCACAATACATGTTGCCTCAAAGCAGCTTTACAGAAAATACTCGTTTCGTTGTTATAATTAGGAAAAATTTGGTTATCAGCTTGAGATTATCAAAGTAATGTCCATATGGCAGTAATATACAACTATGTTATAATACATGTTTTGTGGTTAGTTAACATGTAATCAGTTAAGCAGACACAACAAGCGTGTTGAGCAGAAAGTATAACCTGTGCTTGTAATGATTCCAGATGAATAATTACAGAATGTCTTGTCAAGTTTGTAGAGCAACTTAGATTGGCACTGAAAATGTTGCACCTGGTTACTACACCTGTGATAGTGTTCGTACTATTAATGTTGAAAAGTGTTGCACACAGATTCATTCTACCATTCTGGCTTTTTGTTCTGCAGGTTCTAGACACTGACATGCAAGAGGGTGAAGGTGAAGTGGTAATGGTTGGCCTTGGCACTGCAGATCTAGATGAGGAAGATGCTATGTGTTATACTGAGCTTAAGGCATCTACCACTCTCCTGGTGCCTGTAGAGCTTGCTGAGGAACCGCAAACACATCTTCTAGATGGAGGCACTTTAGAGACCCTCAGCAGTGCACCAGATGGTACACAGCCAGAAGACTCAGACGGCTTCACGCTAATGCTTGATCCAGATGTGGAGGAGCTACCTGACGCTTCAGAGTTGGACCGCAATGCAGTGTTGCTACCTCTACATGAGCTAGAGCACCAGAATATGGATAATCAGCTTACAGCTAACTCCGAAGTTTTCATTTTGGATCATACTGTTCAAGTTCCAGACAACAAATTGGAAGAAGTAAAAGACTTGGTATCAGACATTGAACCTGTTGTCACGGGTCTCAATAAAATTGAAGAGCAACCAGGTGAGGTCCTCCAGACAGTGGAACAAATAATCACACCACAAGCAGATACTTCTCAAGAAACAAAAGGTCTTTCCAATGGTGAAAGTCCAGAATTGGGTCCTCCTGAGCTACAGGAAGAATTGCATACACCTCTTTGTGGGAAAGTTTTGGAGTCTTGTGCGCTAGAGAATGTGTTGCTTTCAGAAGAGCATTTAGGTAAGGTCAATGAAGTTTCTGCAATGGACACAGAGGTGTCAAACATTGCAAAAGAAAATATAACTGAACCTATCCAAATAGACACTACACCCTTAGTGACTGGAGAACTTGAGGAACTTTCCAAGACGAAACAATTGGCAAGGCCAAAGTCACCAGGAAGGTCAAAGTCACCAGGAAGACCCAAGTCGCCTGCAAGAACGAAAGTCGAAAGATCTGAAAAAGATACAGAGGAAATTTTGGAGAGCGCAAAGGAGTTTCTGCGCAGCCCATCACGGAGGACAAGAAAAAACGTAACATTCCCTGTACCCAATCTTGATGTGGAGAAAGATCTAACTGAAGAAGAACAAATGGATTCTCAAGTACCTTCTACACCAACACGTGTTACAAGGAGTGGCAAGCAGCTGCAAGACTCTCAAGTTCCTGTTACACCCAGAAGAAGCACAAGAAAAGCAGATGCAGAACAGCGTGCTAATGAGAATGACCAAGACATGCCTCCTGAGAAAGTATCAAAGCCTGCAAGTCCAGCACGAAAGACCCCACAGAAAGCTACACCTAGGAAAGGATCCCGAAGAACCAGGAGCACGGTGGTTGATGAGGCCCTATCCACTGACCCCGTTCCCAGTGATGACTCCGAAACACAGGCCAGACGGAGTACCAGAAAACTCCAAGCACCAATTGTTGAAGTTCCAGAAACTCATCAAGAAGTCCCAGAGGAGATGGTAGAGCCTGCCAAAGCACAAAGTAGTCCTAGTAGGTTTACTCGCAAGTCTGCCCGAAGTCTAGCAATAGAACGTTTCCAACAGGATCCTGCAGAAGATGCCACAACTAAAAATCAACCTTTTAAAACTCCTCCAAGAAGCAGGAGGAAGACCGTGGCCAGCACTGCAGAGAAATCAAGCAATGCAACCTTTATTGATGATGTACAGCTTCAGAGTGTTTCTAGGCGCCTTACGAGAAGCCGGCATTGGAATCAAGGAGAGGACCTTGACAAAGAAATGCCATATTTGATTCCCTTGGAAGTAGAAACTAAAACTCTTCAGGCTGATGCTCTTGCAGAGCGACTCAAAAATGAGGAACCCAGCAAAGAGAGTGTTCCAGTTGTAACAGAAATTATACATGCAAAGAGAAAAACCACTAGATCTGCAGCACTGAATAAAACTCAAAATGCAGACATTGAAGAATCCAAATTGGTGGTGTCTGACGAAATGCAGGAACATGCAAGCAAGTCACTTGAAAGTGCTAGACGTACACGATCGAGCAAGGTGTCTGAACAAAACTCCATGGCTGTTGGCGATTCAGTTACTCCAATAGCTGACCTGAGAATAACTAGAGGTAGTCAATCTTGTAATGCCTCTCTTTGCAGTAAGTTACAACACTTTAATGTGCCTTCAATTAAATATATCTGCAATCCTTTATAGCAAGGAGAAAAGGATCGTCTGTACGAAATGAAGTTGAGGTTCCAGAAATGTTGGCTCCTGTACCTCAAACAAAATCCCCAGGAGATGAAACTGATTTGCAATCCAAAGAGGTATGCAGCGTCCTATAAAGTTTGAGTACCAAAGCAATTGTTTAAGCAATTGTCACACTTTAAAATTCGTAATGTCTTTTGTTGTAGGACAATGGCCCCGTAGATGATGTTGCAGTTGAAACTGAGGTTGTCAAGCCCAGAAAGAGGACAACTAGGTGAATTGTCCATGTTGCATGTAGTTCTATTGCTATTGTGATATTGTCCATGTTGCATGTAGTCCTATTGTGAAATAAGAACGATGTTTACATGCACAGTATAATCAAGACAGGTTTTTGTATAGTGAATCTACAATCCTAATCTCCCTGAGTAAAAATGAGATCAACTACAAGATGTGCAGTTAGATAATTGATGTTGCGTAATTGAAGTCCGATTCACTTGGTGAAGCTGAGCTACAATCACATTATCCAAATCTGTTAGTCCAACTTTTCTAATATCGAACTATTGCAATTTCACACTAAAGAGAATAATTAAGACTGAACTTTTAAAGTGCATGTGATTGTTCTGACTGGCCTAAGATTATCATACCCTAATTAATTTTTCTTTTAACAGAAAAAAAGCTGCCCCAGAACCTCCACCTCCGGTTGAGATCAGTTTTCTTTCTCCCCTCGCTAGTCCCGCTGAATCGATAGCTAGAACTAAAGAGAAGGAAACCCCTTCGCTGAGGATGAACCTACGCCGCAAACGCATGATGGATGCCATATTTCCTAAACCTGTAACAAGGAGGAAGAAGCTTTGATTGTGGACTCTTTGACTGGACTCATTTCCCAATGCACTTAATGTGCGTTTTTGTTTTATGCGCTCTTTGTTTCCTAAGAGCTCTGCAACCTGCTGTTTTTCAATCAATGGATAATGTTTGGAATAAATAATCTAATTTGGGATAAATAATTTTGTATGATAAATTATGCCGTTTACAGTAAAGGGGCACTGAGGGACTTGAGCACCAAAAAAGAGATGGTTTAGTTTTTAAATGTTTCTACTAATTGATGCAAATGTAAATAGCCTTTTAGGTATGTTATAAATAAAATTTGATACTTGTGAATTTTGTTGCTTGTTTTGTTTACAGGAAAGATTGTGGAACATGTAAAGTCATAGCAAACAATTATAAGATTTATGGTTGTACCACTTGGGTGATTCATTCATAAAGATGAATACTTTACATTTGTTAAAAGTGCTATAAAATCATCCATATTTCATGGGTGGACTTCTTGCTTTAATGCTTGGCACACTCTATCTTGAGGACTTTACTTGGTGAACATAGTTATTTGTTCATTGCAGACAATAATGTACATTTATTTTTCCTTCAAAGACATGCATTTTATTTTGAACAACATTGTGAACTTATTTGTAATGCCTGTTTGCTTTCAAATACAGAACAAGAATTTACAATCTTGATGTATTGTAGTTCTTCAGATTCAGAGGTACTGATGCAACCATTTTACTGGTTTCCTGCAAAAAGTAAAACCAGTAAGACCCTAAAATGACTTGTAACCAAGATGCAATATACTGTAGTGGTTTTAAAATAGCCCTGCTAGTAGGATGTTGATTGTAGTTTTATAGGGTTACTAGGGTTATACAAGTCATATTAGTGTGTTTTGGGTTGCTCTTTCCTGTCCCTAGTCAACCCTAAGTATAAGCAATACAAGAAATGGCTAGAAATCACCACTTATAACCAGCAATTATACAAACAGCTGTTGAATATTAGGCCAATAAACTGTTCATCTAAGTAGCTTGCTAAAAAGAGCCCTTCATCCTAAGATTTACTTCCATGTTTAGAGCATGGAGACTATGGAAGTGATCTTTACAGAAACTAAGGGTACTGTATTATTCATCTGGCTGGGCCCTGTTAGAAAGTGAGCGTAACGAAGTGCTCAGGTTTCATCCTGTTGCTCTGACACTCATTCTGTGTTTTCCATGTCCGAAGTATCCATGTGAGCATGAGGGTGAGGGGAACTGAAATGGCAAGCACGGACTGTGTGAAAGTGGCAGTCAGAGTCAGGCCTTTCAATAAGGTTAGTACAGCCAGTTCATTTCAAATATTGCAAAGGTATATAGTGAGGTCTGCATGAATGCATTTCAAGGTTAATTTGGTTGTCCAATTTAATAGGTTGATTATTTAAGATGGAAGAACAGCTTTGAGACTTTGAAGCCTTTCAAAATTGTAGCTTTTTTCTTGGTTATACAGAGAGAGCGGGATGCAGGCAGTCGCTGTGTGATCTCAATGACCTCGAACAACATCAGTATTCAGGACCCTCGTAACCCGCAGAACAGCCGCACCTTCACTTTCGACTACACTTACTGGTCCCATAGCGGCTTCAGTAGAAACAAAGATGGTCTGTTTGTACCTGAGGAGGCATGTGGTCGCTATGCAGACCAGGTAAGGTAACATCAGGTTTTATAGATGTTATCTCACCTTGCAAAAGAGGATCCATCTTTGGGCATGTTTACAATGATGAAATGCGTGCTTAACTGCTAACAGCTAAACTAACAAAGTTTCTATTTGATTTAATAATCAACCCTCTGTTCTCTGTGGTCATTTACAGACAAGTGTGTTTCTGGATTTGGGGCAAGGCATTCTGGATAATGCACTGCAGGGCTACAATGCCACATTACTGGCATATGGGCAGACTGGCTCTGGGAAGAGTTACTCCATGGTCGGTTATGGTCCTAACAAAGGCCTCATACCCACCCTCTGTGAGAGACTATTTCAGTCTATCAGGAGCACACAAGACAGCAGGCAGTGTCAGGTTTGTCAGTCATATTCAAGGTGATTCATTTTGAGTCATGCTAAATAATGCAATGCTTTGTAAAAATTTGGTCTCAGTTTCTATTTGGTTGATGCAATTTAGAAATAATTTCAAAAACATGCTGAAGACAAATGTAACTAGAAGGACATAAATTGACTGCATTTTGGTTTGTTTCACCAACTTGTCAACTAATTTGTACCAGACCAATCAGTGTGGTGTGAAAAGGAACCAAAACCGCTGAAAAAGGCTACAATGTATATTTTTTTGCCCTTGGTCCGGACCAAATGAACTGAACTACAGATGTGAACACACCCTCAGATGCAGTTTGTCATTATGCCATCAAATTTGTTGACACAGGAAAAGAAAACCCTTTGTCTTTCGACATAAAATCTATAACTTTTTGCCAGATGATCCAAGTCGAATTTGGTGAATTCGAAGTTTCAACTTCAATGGAAGTTGGTCTTGAAATAGTTTGAAAAGGTGGATTTTTAAATTAAAAAATCAAAAGGGCAGACAGGAAGTTCAGCCAATTATGACATAATTGGTATCACTGTTCTCAGCAGGATCCCATGAATTTAGCAATATCACTCATGACAATAGGCTAAAACTAATGAAAAGCTATTAGCGTTTTTAGGAATTTCATTACAATTTTTCACCCCAACGTGGTGCAGTCCCGAAACTCTGAGTACCTTCAGGGCATTGTGCTGAAGACACATACCAGGTTTCGTAACGATACGCCAATGCGTTCATAAAATATACACTACAATGACAACATTTTGGGACATCTGCCTTTACATGCACATAACCTTTAATGACATCTAATTCTTAAACCATAGGGTTTAATTTGGAGTCGGCTCACCCTTTGCAGCTATAACAGCTTCAACTCATCTGGGAAGGCTTTCCACAAGGTTTAGGAGTGTATTATGAGAATTTTGACCATTCTTCTAGAAGCGCATTTGTGAGGTCAGGCACTGATGTTGGACGAGAAGCCCTGGCTTGTAGTTGTTTGTAACCCCTCCACCCGGGTCCCACTCGACCCACTCCGAGCGGGCCTCGAACCCAGGTTTCCGGCATGAGAGTCAGGCGCTCTAACAAGGAGACTAAAGACTGCAGCCTCTAGCATCTATCGCTAGAGCGCCTATTGAGATCAGAGGAGTGAGGTTTACTCGCACACTATGCACAGCAACTACTAGTTGGCCTCCGTTACACAATCTCCACTCTAATTGATCCCAAATGTGTTCTATCGGGTTGAGGTCAGGACTGTGCAGGCCAGTCAAGTTCCTCCACACCAAACTCGCTCATCCATGTCTTTATGGACTTTGCTTTGTGCACTGGTACACAGTCATGTTGGAACAGGAAGGGGCCATCCCCAAACTGTTCCAACAAAGTTGGGAGCATGAAATTGTCAAAAATGTCTTGGTATGCTGAAGCATTAAGACTTCCTTTCAGTGGAACTAACGGACTAAGCCTAACTCCTGAAAAACAACCACACACCATAATTCCCCCTTCCACCAAACTTTGCACTTGGCACATGCGTTGACCCCGCTCTGTGATTTTACGTGGCTTATCACTTTGTGGCTGAGTTGTTGTTGTTCTCAATTGCTTTTACTTTGTTATAATACCACTAACAGTTGACCGTGGAATATTTAGTAGTCAGGAAATTTCACGAATGCTTGAATTGACTGAGCTCCTGAGAGCGACCCATTCTTATACAAATGTTTGTAGAAGCAGTCTACATGCCTAGTTGCTTGATTTTATACAACTGTGGCCATGGAAGTGATTGGAACACCAGAATTCAATGATGATACTTTTGTCAATATAGTGTAGCTTTTTAGGAAAAAATTCAAAATGGCTGACATGGGAAAACAGGGTATTGTTCGACTGTATGCTGCACTGAAATTTTTCATATCTCCTTACCACTAGGTGGCACTGTACAAAACCTGTGCAGGTCATGTTATTTTACAAGTTATTTTAGAACAGTTTAGTTTGACTAATCAACTTGAATTCCATGTTTTTTGTCAGCATGGCATGTCAGCATTGATTTTCATGAAGGTCGGACAAACCGTCTAGGACTAGTTTGGAAAAGTTGTTTTTTTCCCCCAGAAAATTCAAAATGGCGGAAAGTTTTTTGTGACAGAAAATTACATCATAGGTTGACATCATAGGGCGTAAATGTTAATCCAAATTTGGACAGTTGGCGGTGCTGGAGAGATTGAGTTAAAGACTCCAAAATTGCTTTAGTTAATGTTCAGACTGTCCTATTTGTGTGCCAAATTTCACAACTTTTTACCATAAGGTTCTATGGGCTGCCATAGACTTTAGGAGAAGAACATCATTAACGATTACAATAGGTGACCCTAAAAAAATGTAATACATACAAATATACCATTACTTTTTACCTTAAATATATATCTTTTTTAACCAACTACAGGTATTTTTCAGCATGTTGGAAATCTACAATGAACAGGTAAGAATTCACCCTTATTTGAAGCAATGTTTATTGATTTATTTTATTCATGTTTATAAGTTCTAACTGTGGTCCAGTCCCTAATTTATTTGCAGTACGTGTATTTTGGTGGAAACCGTCTGCTAAATGATGACTTGCTGATGTTTATAGTGATGTTTTACATGACTTGAGTGGCACTTCAAACTTTGCTCAGGTTGTAGACCTGCTTTTGAAGATCAGCCGATCTGCGGGTGGCCTGCGGGTGAGAGAGGACCAACAGAGGGGCTTCTACGTGGAGGGGCTAAAGCGGGTGCCCTGCGACAGTGCAGTACAGGTGGAGCAGCTGATGGAGCAGGGAACACGCACGCGCACCACTGCAGCCACACACATGAACGCCAACAGCAGTCGCTCACACATGCTCATCATCGTCCAGCTCAAACAGGTGTCCTTTCTGACAAGCTAGCATTGTTTACACTTGGCATTAACATGCGTTCACCCAATCAGAACATTGCATGTTTACATTCGACCACTTTAAGTAACTTCTGTATCCATATAATAGATCGGATGTGTTTTCTCCGCGCAATATTTAAAATGTAGTTAAATGCTTAAGTGAAAATATAACTGCAATTAACTAACCATGATGTTAGTGTTGATTACACAACTGTTTATTTAGGTATAGGTAGGTTACATCATAGGTAGATCAAGGTTATTTTAGTTATCTAAAACCATAAAAAATTGTTTTACTTAAAATAAAAGTTAACTGAAATAAAATAAAATAATTTTATTTTCTAGTTGAATCTAGTTGAAACATTTTTCATTTAGTTTGACTATGTACTAAAATAACTAAAACTGAAATAATATACATTTAATAATATACATACAAACTATATACATTTACAAAAAGTAGTAACTAATAAAAATGACAAAACACCAAAATTACTAAAACTTGTATGTAAAATGAAAATGGAAAATGCAAAAATAAAAACAAATTCAATATATATATATATATATATATATAGTATCTCTAAAACAACACTAAAACAACACTGCACAGTCCGTGAGCTCCTGCTGAACTGAAGTGAATTCATTGATTGTAAGTGAAATGCGAGGTTTTCTTTTAAAAAAACTTCTGTAATCATGGGGCAGAGATCCAATCCATCTTTTTAATGCACTTGTAGACAAAATTCTGATATAGGCTGTGTTTTAATGACAAGTGTAAACGGGGCCTCATTTTCTAGATGATCTGCAGTGTTTTTTTTCCTCACAGATTCTTTACTTGTATGCTCACTGTGCTTGTAGATCTTCTCAAAGGAGTGCATCACCAAACAGTCCAACATTTACCTTGTGGACTTGGCTGGTAGTGAGAGACAAAGGTCATCAGGGTCAGAGGCCGACAGGCTTAAAGAGGGCACTGCCATCAATCTCAGTTTAACTACACTTGGAAATGTCATCAGGTCAGCAGATACATACTATAGAACCTATAGTGTACACTCACCGGCCACTTTATTAGGTACACCTGTTGAACACACATATCTAATCAACCAATCACTTGACAGCAACTCAATGCCATTAGGCAAGCAGACACAAGGTGCTTCTTATTTGTGCATCCTCGTTTTCTTACTCCTCGTTCCTTGCGGTGCAATTAGAAAATTGAGATGTCATTCAAAATGGCTGAGTTCTCCCTACTATCGTGGCTCCTGATCAGACTGGCTTCATTAAAAAACGCTTTTCTTTCTTAAACATACGCAGAGTACTAGATATTATTTATTCTCCTGACTCAAATAAGCATATACCTGAAATTTTAATATCTTTAGATGCTGAAAAAGCATTTGATAGAGTGGAGTGGAGCTATCTGTTCAGATGTCTAGAGAGATTTGGTGTGGGTCCAAATTTTTTGTCCTGGATACAACTTTTGTATGCTTCTCCCTTTTCTTCCGTTATTACAAATAATAATAGCTCACAATATTTTCCATTGTATAGGGGAACTAGACAGGGTTGCCCTCTGTCCCCCTTATTATTTGCAGTGGCAATTGAACCCTTAGCCATCTTGCTAAGGTCAACTTCAGTTATCCAGGGTACAGTATATACGGGGGGGGGGGGGGGGGGGGGGGGGGGGGGGCAGTGAGCACAAATTATCGCTATATGCAGATGATCTGCTACTATTTATTGCAGATCCACATAATTCTCTCCCTCATGTTATGATGGCACTTGAGCGTTTCAGTTGTATTTCGGGGTATAAACTCAATCTTTCTAAGAGTGAACTATTCCCTATAAATTGTGCAGCGAAAAAAAAATCTTTTTCTGCTTATCCATTTACAGTAGCTCCTGATAAATTTACATATTTAGGTGTGGTTATTTCAAGGAATATTTCTGAGCTGTTTAAGCTCAACTTCACTCCCCTCTTGGAACTAACTAGGATATCCCTCGAGAAATGGTCTAAGCTTCCCATCTCTCTAATTGGTAGGATCAACGCAATTAAAATGAACACACTCCCTAAATTCTTATATTTGTTCCAAACTATTCCTATTTATATTAAGCAATCTTTTTTTACTCATTTAAATAAGATAATCTCTTCTTTTCTTTGGAACAAGAAACCTCTTAGAATACGTTTGTGTTTTCTGCAAAACCCTAAGGAGCAGGGGGGGATGGCTCTCCCAAATTTTCAACTATATTATTGGGCTTGTAACCTAAGGGCTCTGACTTACTGGCAAGGTTCACATCCCATAAACCACTTACCAGACTGGGCCCGGATAGAATCATCAGCCTGCCTTCCTTCCTCACTTCCAGCCCTCCTCTTTTCACCCTTACAACTTGGTCTAGATTCTCGCTTGTTGCACCCTATGGTTTGGAACTCCGTCCAGATTTGGGCCCAAATCCGTAAATTTTTTGGATGGCAGAGAGGTTCAATTTGTGCCCCAGTTGCCAGAAACCATCGATTCATGCAACCTCTAAATGACCAGACATTCTTGCTATGGCAAGAAAAAGGAATCTTAACATTCAAAGATCTTTTCACTGAGGGTTCCTTCTCATCTTTTGTGCAATTAGAGTAAACGAGGAAACGAGGTAGCATCATTTTGAGTATTGAGAAGCATCCACCGTCAAGGCAATCTGCTGACGTTCAAACTGAGCATCAGAATGGGGAAGGAAGGTGATTTAAGTGACTTTGAATGAGGCAAGGTTGTTGGTGCCAGATGGGCTGATCTGAGTATTTCAGAAACTGCTGATCTCTTGGTAACCATGCAACCATCTCTTGGGTTTACAGAGAATGGCCTGAAAAATACGAAATATCCATTGAGCAGTTCTGTGGGTTAAAATGCCTTGTTGATGCCAGATGTCAGGAGAATGGCCAGACTGGTTCGAGTTGACAGAAAGGCAACAGTAACTAAAATAACCACTCATTACAACCGAGGTTGGGAAAACGTTGCCTGGTTTGATGAGTCTCTATTTCTGCTGCAACATTCAGATGGTAGGGTCTGAATTTGGCGTAAACAACATGAAAGCATGGATCCATCTTAACTTGTATTAACGGTTTAGGCTGCTGATGGTGGTGTTATGGTGTCAGGGAAGTTTTCTTGGCACACTTTGGGCCCCTTAGTGCCAGGGGCGGCGTTTGCGTATGGCAGAGTATGGCCATTGCCATACCCTAGCAGTCAGAGTTCAGATAAAACATCAGCTGATGCTGATGATGCTCGTTAAAGATTTTAGAAGGGCTTTTTAAACCCCCTAAATTTTCAACCCAGCCCCCCAAAAATGTGCGTTTCGTGATCGCTCAGTCAGTCGTCACCTTTAAAAGTCATTTAAAAAAAAAGTTCATCTCAACCGGCTTCTCCGCAGCGTCAGCGTCAGAACAAAAGCAGATGAAAACGTGCATGCATTTATTGATAGACCGTGTAGGCCTATATTATCTTTATATCTGTGTAGTTCTTTGTTTGTCATAAATGCAGTTTACATTAAATGATGCTGGAGTAATTAAACACGGTTTCCCACTGTAAAATCTGGGCTTGTTTATTTATAAAATATTCATTTCATATAAACGAGTCTTAATTTCTTCACTTGCTAGAAATAAAGCTTTTATTTTGGAGATCACCATGCTGATTGCGTGAGCAAAGTGTGCACTTTTCTTTAAATCACGCAGCACAAACAGAATGGCTATATAGGCTACTTAATTACTTGTGCTGAAACTTGTGCTGTTTTATAAAGGCACAAAGCCATATCACGGTTTCGGTGTTGGGAAAAGGGAGAAGAGAGAGTTCGGCAAAAGGTGGATTCGAACTCGGGTCGAACGCGTCAAAAGCTGATTTCATGCACCTCACGCCCTCGCCCTACGCCACTGTAGATATTCAGTGTTCATTCAGTGTAGATATTTCATTTTACTGTATCTGGTTTTGTTTGTTTGATAACAATGTGGACGGAGCGTGGTACAGATAGTTGCCTCGAATTTGATTGGTGAATAAAACGAATCGGTTACCTAACGTAACCTCGGTTCTCTCTAGATGAGGGAACGAGTATTGCTTAAGCTAGCTTACGCTACGGGAAAGATTCCATCTTTCTGAGAAATTGAAGCCAAAAAATTATCCTATAATTTTGTATCCATTGTCAACGCAGTTCAGCTGCAGCAGACCATGAGAGGGCTAGCTAGCCGCTCATTGGTTCGCTCACGGAGAACTGCTTAAGCCTATGAGGGAGCGCGAGTGAACCCGCGACCAATGAGAGTCTGACTCGCTCTCATTACGTCACCGCCCGCCGAAACGGGTGTGGACGAGACTATAAATACCCCGAAATAGGCTGAATAATCTGGTTTTTTCATATACTGAAGCGAAAATCGCCAGTAGCACAAGCACGGCCAGGAACGCAATACTCGTTCCCTCATCTAGAGAGAACCGAGGTTACGTTAGGTAACCGATTCGTTCTCTTACGAGAGGTTCTCTCGTATTGCGTAAGCTAGCTTACGCTACGGGAACACCTGGTCAACGCCGTGCGTGCTAAGCATCCACTATTAGTCCCAGGGGGGAACCCCGGGGAACTCTGTAAGTGGGAATGAATATATGTACCTGTGACAAAAGGCCAGCGGAGCGGGCCGGAGATTGTGTAGTACATAAGCACATGATAGAGAGGGACAGAGCGAACTCGGTCTGTGTAATTAACCCCCTATAGTGCAGCTCAACCAGAAGAGCTGAAACATACTAGACTGCTAGTAGTTTAGCCTGCAAGGCGGGTACTTCCAGATTGTAAAATCTGACAAAGGTTGAGGGGGAAGCCCATCCCGCTGCCACGCAAATGTCGTGAATGGAAATTCCGCTGGACCATGCCCACGATGAGGCCATGCCTCTAGTGGAATGAGCCCTGATGCCCAGAGGGCATGGCAGGTCTTTAGATGCGTATGCTGCTGCAATGGCATCAACAATCCATCTGGATAGGGACTGTTTCGAGGCGGCCAACCCCTTGGTGCGCCCACCGAACGAAACAAAAAGCTGCTCGGATCGTCTGACCGGAGCAGTGCGAGTAACGTATAATCTCAGGGCCCTGACCGGACATAGGAGATTAGAATCAGATTCACTATCGGATGCAGGCAGAGCCGATAGGGATCTAACTTGTGCCCTGAACGGGGTGCCGATCGCTTTGGGGACATAGCCATGCCTAGGTTTGAGAACGACTAAGGAGTCATTAGGTCCAAACTCAAGACAGGACGCGCTGGTGGACAGCGCGTGTAGGTCTCCCATCCGTTTTACTGACGCGAGCGCGAGCAGAAAAACGGTCTTTAGCGACAGGTAGTTTAGGTCCACGGTCTTTAACGGTTCGAATGGGGGAGCTTTCATAGCATCAAGAACTATGGAAAGGTCCCAAATCGGCACCGAAGGGGGGCGAGGGGGGTTCATCCTTCTAGCTCCCCTGAGGAAGCGGACTACCAACCCATCTTTGCCCAGAGACTGGCCGCGCCGGGGTTCAGCAAACGCCGCGACGGCTGCCACATACACCTTAAGAGTGGACGGGGATCTGCCCTTGTCCAGCATCTCTTGGAGAAAATTTAGCAAGGAGGGAACCTCGCATAACCGTGGGTCCAGACCCCTTTCGGTGCACCACTTTGAGAACACAGACCATTTTGACGCATAGAGCCTTCTGGTAGAAGCCGCTCTAGCCTGCATGATCGTGTTTAACACTCCCTCTGGCAAAGCAACAGGTAGTTGTTGAGCACCCACGCGTTGTAGCGCCCAGCGCTCTGGGTGGGGATGCCAGATCGTGCCGCGAGCTTGGGAGAGGAGATCTGCTCTGACTGGAATGGGCCACGGCGCTGTCTGTGACAGCTGCGTGAGCTCCGGAAACCAAGTCTGACCCTCTCAGCGCGGGGCTATGAGGAGCACCGAGTGCTGCGCTTCTCTGATTCTCTGAAGCACCTGTGGTAGCAGAGAGACCGGAGGGAAAGCATAAAGCGGGCGGCTGGGCCAGGTTTGGGCTAGCGCGTCCTCGCTCCTTGAGAAAAATATTGGGCAGTGGGTGTTCTCCGCCGAGGCGAAGAGGTCCACCTCTGCTCTGCCGAATAAACGCCACAGTTTCTGAACTGTAAGAGGATGCAGGGACCACTCCCCGGGGGGAATGGGGTTCCTGGACAGGCTGTCTGGACCGTCGTTCAGATGTCCCGGCACGTGCGTCGCTCTGAGCGAAAGCAGGTGACACTGAGACCAAACTAAGATGCGTTCCGTCAGCTGGAAAAGATTCCTGGATCTGACTCCGCCCTGACGGTTTAGATAAGAGACCACGGCCATATTGTCCGAACGGATCAGCACGTGGTGGCCCTGGATGTGCGGGAGAAAACGCATGAGAGTGTTCTCGACCGCCAACATCTCCAAACAGTTTATGTGTAGGAGGCTCTTTTGAGCTGACCAGGGGCCGAAGGCCGGTGAGCCCTCGCAGACCGCTCCCCAACCCGTGTTGGAGGCGTCTGTCGAGATGACTTTTCGGCGTGATTCACTGACCATGGCTGCAGAGCTGTGATACAGGTCTGCGTTACTTTTATCAGCTGGTGGCCCGTGGTCCACGCTCGGTGAGACACACGGCTCTTCAACCAGAGCTGAAGCGGGCGCATGCGCAGTAACCCCAGCTGGAGTACCGCGGAGGCTGAGGCCATACAACCCAACGCTCTCTGAAATGTTTTCAAAGGCGTGAGTCTGTTCATCTGAAAAGATGCGGCGAGATGCTGCACACGATGCTTGTTGCTTTCTAGCCTTTGGAAGCGAGGAGGGCGGCGACGAAACTGTAAGCGATAGCCTAGCTTTATTGTGTTTAACACCCACTGGGAGATTCCCGGAATAGCTTCCCACGCTTTGAAGCGTGACGCTAGGGGGTGAATGGCTACATGGTCCCCATCGCTGCACTTCGCGGGCTGCTTGAGCGCGCTGATAGTGTTTATAGCAGCGGGACTTACACTCGGAGAGGAGTTTATGGGCCCTGTAACAGAGTGAACAGAGGTGAGACGCGCACACGGGCTTGTGGGCGCGCTTATGCACTCTGAGACTCGAGCGGGCTTGGCCCGCTTTAAGAGAGTGGACTCTGTGTGAGACAGGGGAACTGAGGTGTTTTTGTGTATGAGTGAACACAGTATTGCGGGCACATTTCGTACACAAGAGGCTTTTATGCTCTTTTTGAGATTTCTCTGGGTCGCCGTGAAAACGGCGTTTGTGCTCATGCAAGCGGGAAGGGAGACTGGCTTGGTTATGGCAGAAAACACTGCTGTAGTAGCCGCCTGGGCGGGGACTATCAGAGGGCGAAACTTTGACGGCGGTCCGGCCGCAGCGGGAGAGCGCCGTCTTTTTCTTCTCAGCTGTGCTAGGCAGACTTTGGTTGCTCGGGTTTCAGCGCGATTCTAGGCCTAGGCCCCCAAGGAGGCGGCGGCCTGTGACGGCTGTCAGAGCGGGAACGCGGGCGGCCGCCCTGGCGTCGCTGAACAGTCTGGTTGTGCTGAGCTGTGCGCTGGGGTGGGGCTCGTGCAGGAGGCTGATCACGTGGGCGACCAAGTGTTCAACAGGTGGAATGGAGAGATAGCCCTTTTCTGCGGCTCCGTCCACAACGCGGAGCGGGGTGGAAGAATCAGAGCTAGATCTGGCAGAGAGCAGGGCATTCCAGGACTTTGAGAGCTCAGCGTGTAGCTCGGGCAGGAAGGGCGCAGCCGTTTGGCAGCGGGAGTCGAGCGCTGGCGGAAGTAGCTGCCGTCCATGCGGTTGATGGTCTGCTCGGGGGGAGGAGACCAATCGAGACCGAGGCGCTCGACGGCCTGTGTGAGGAGGCGCATTAGCTCTTCCTCAATACCAGCGCGGGTCCTGGAAGAATCACGGTTCGAGGAGACCTGAGAACCGGACCATTCCTCACTGTCGGAAGCGAGAAGCGAGCATGTGTCCTTGATGTCCGCGGCGTCATCGGAGGCAACAGAGCGGCCACTCGGCGGCAACTGTTCGTCCGGAAGCGGCGGAGAAGGAGAGCGGGAGGCTACAGGCTCCGGCGGAATGAACGCTTCTTGCTGGGGCTCCGGCGGCCTCTGAGAGAGGCGTTTCTTCTTCCGCGGCATAGTCAGAGGAGGCTTGGGAGCATTTTTAGCGGCCAACAGTCGAGCCCGCAGGGTCAACATAGGCATTGAATCGCAGAAGTCGCAGCCGCCATCGGCGAGGGCGACTTCGGCGTGCTCCGGTCCGAGGCAGAGGGCGCAGATGGCGGTGGCGGTCTCCAGCCTCGAGGGGAGCGCGGCAGGAGCCGCAGGAATTCCGAGTCATCTTTAAAAAGACGCTCGCTCTTTTAGATACAATAGGATTAATTCTGAGTAAAGGATACACTCCGTCGGATGGCGCTAGCTCACAGGACGGCTGAAGGTGGCGAAGACGGCCGGCTTCCTCAGTCTCCCAAACGCTCGCTAGAGATGCCTTTTCGACGACGGCGGCTTCTCTCTCAGGATCAGCAGATGCAGGTGCGTCGCTGAAGGATGAAAAAATCCGATTATTCAGCCTATTTCGGGGTATTTATAGTCTCGTCCACACCCGTTTCGGCGGGCGGTGACGTAATGAGAGCGAGTCAGACTCTCATTGGTCGCGGGTTCACTCGCGCTCCCTCATAGGCTTAAGCAGTTCTCCGTGAGCGAACCAATGAGCGGCTAGCTAGCCCTCTCATGGTCTGCTGCAGCTGAACTGCGTTGACAATGGATACAAAATTATAGGATAATTTTTTGGCTTCAATTTCTCAGAAAGATGGAATCTTTCCCGTAGCGTAAGCTAGCTTACGCAATACGA
Source organism: Chrosomus eos (assembly GCA_036326025.1). Classification (NCBI taxonomy): domain Eukaryota; kingdom Metazoa; phylum Chordata; class Actinopteri; order Cypriniformes; family Leuciscidae; genus Chrosomus; species Chrosomus eos. Next base: position 26,738,999 of record CM070832.1, read on the forward strand.
GAGAACCTCTCGTAAGAGAACTCAAGTTGTTGTGATGCCAATCGCCTCCGCGATTCTGTCTGGCCTAATAAGCTGTGAGCTATCCCTATTTTCTTTCCCTCCTGACACAACGCGTTACAAGTTAACAGTGCTTTGTGCATTTTGTTAATGTGAGGTATATCGTTCGGTAATGTCGGTAATTTAACGTTATGCCAGAGGGAATGCCATACTCTAGGTTTTTGTGAAACGCCGCCACTGCTTAGTGCCAAATGAGCAAGCCTACCTGAGTACTGTTGCTGACCACGTCCATCCCTTTATGACCACAGCGTACCCATCTTTTTATGACTTCTTAAAGCAGGATAACGCAACAGGTCACAAAGCTCTTGAACATGACAATGAGTTCACTAAACTCAAATGGCCTCCACAGTCACCAGATCTCAATCCAATAGAGCACTTTCGGGATGTGGGGGAAAGGGAGATTCACATCACGGATGCTATCATGTCAATATGGACCAAAATCTCTGAGGAATGTTTCCAGGATCTAGTTAAATCTATGCCATGAAGAATTAAGGCAGTTCTGAAGGTAAAAGTGGGTCCACCCCAGTACTAGCAAGGTGTACCTAATAAAGTGGCCGGTGAGCGCATACAGTTAAACCAAAAATTATTCAGATACCAGATATCATTTTTTATTTATTTTTTACTAGTGGGTGCTGGACACTATAGTTCATTTAAGTGAGGATAGCACAATAAAGTAAACTGACATATTATACCCAAAAAGTCTGCATACAGTGGACTACCAGTAAAATGTATAAAAATTTGGGACCAAAAATTATTCAGACACTTTGAGCTGTGTTTTTTCTTTAATTGCTAATGTGACCTTTTTACACCACAAACTGAACAAAATTAAGCATTGCTTGGTAATTGGTTGACCTAAATTGGTATTATCTAATTGTGTACTTAAATTTAACAGCTGACAGATACGGTATTCAACCTAATTCATTTAGGAGTCAGTCTAACAGTTCTTGTCATATTTTATTACTGTTTTCTAAACTATAGCTAATAAACTGATAATATGAGAAATGTTGAAGGTGTCTGAATACATTTTGGTTTGACTGAATGCATTCTTATATCTCTGATACCGATTGTGGTGAAAATGACCCTCAGGATATTATTACTAATATTATTACTGTAATATTGTTGCAGTGTTCATCTTGTTGCTATGCCAATTGTTTTGTACATTATAATGGACTATCTTTTTACTTAGCTGAAGCTAATTAAATACTGTGAGAAACATATTTTATATAGTGATTGGCCGTATTATAAGTGGGGTCAGGGGTTAATTTTGCTAATAACTTTTAACTTTTGTGGCCTATGTGTCCAAATACATTTTGGGGCCACTGTCGTTTGATCTGTGTTAATTGTTTTGCATTTATCTGTCTATAAAGTGCTCTAGCAGACACGGCTCTTGGGAAGAAAGTAGTTCACATCCCTTATAGAGACTCTGTCCTCACCAAATTACTGCAGTCTGCTCTTGGTGGTAACAGTCGAACCGTCATGGTAAGTAACTTTGCCCATAGTTTTCTCAATTTAATGGTTGAGGCAAACTTAACTAGAACAATGTCGTTGTGATGTTTTAGAATGAAAGAATTTGCATAGATGTGTTTCTTGTCCTCGTTCACAGATTGCAACCTTAAGTCCTGCAGATATTTGCTATGAAGAGTCTCTTTCTACACTTCGATATGCAGAGAGGTGTGTTCTTAAATAAAAAGTTACATACATTTAGTCATTATTGTACTGGTTTACTTAAATGGCCTGCTGAAGTATAGACAGTCAGAATTACCACTGTATTTCATGTTAGTTTAGCGTCATGCCTAGTATATGTAATATATTCCAACAGACACATTGTGGAATGTCCCCGTTTCAGGGCCAAGCGGATCCAGAATAAAGCCGTGGTGAATGAGAGTCCCACAGAGCGACTGGTGAAGGAACTCAAGGCAGAAAATGCTAAACTACTTATGAGACTAAGCCGACTGGGCCAAGACGGCCGTAAAGCTGATGATGAGACGAGTGTGTAGGGTGTAGAATACAAGGACATTTTAAATGCGAGTACATTACATCTAATTAAAAGTGTTGTCTGTTGTAGAGGAGCTGCGGCGATTGTTGACTCATAATGAACTGCAGATTCGGGCCATTCAGACATTGTGGGAACAGCATCTCCAAGAGGCCTTAAAAGACTGGGAGACTCAGTATGCAACTATAACACAGGTATACAAAGATGCTCTGTTACATGGTGTGACTTAAGGATTTAAAACACTTAAGAGTTTCTCACAGCAACGTATATACTGACTATCGCTTTGAATGCATATGAAAAAATTCATAGATGTATGTGTCCTCCAAAATAACTTCCTCCATAGAAAATACACAATAAATATTGATTTATGTCTAAAGCTGGTCTCTAAAACCAGTAATGGTACATGATTTCAAAGAATTCACATTTTAAACAAAATAGTTATATACTAAATTATATTCTTTTATCAGGGGCTAAATAATTCACCTCTTAAATGTTGACATGTTTGTATGACCGATAGATATGCATTTCATTCTGACACTCCAAAATGGTTTAGGTACAATATAAGCATCACTTAAATGCAGTACATCAGTTGATATTGTAATGATGAGCTGGAGAAACCAGGTGAAAGCGAGGATCTAAATGCAGGGTTTTTAGTAAAGTAACACATTGAACAGATAAAGAACTCAAGGAAGAAAGGAACAGAACCACGAAGATAACAGAACCAGAAGTAACCATTACATGTACAACAACTGACAAAGTAAACAAGTGAAACACAAGGGTTATAAAACACCACACACACACACACACACACACAGGGGTGAACAAGCTTAACATGGTAATGAGAAAACAAGATACACCTGGGGAGACTAATCAACATGAAAACTACAAAGACTACAAAACATGGCGCAAAACAGGAAATAACATAAAAGTCCACAGAAAACAAGGGAAACAAGACAGGAATCCTGACAGATATGCAGTAGTGAGCCTGCTGGAATGAGTAAATAATGAGCCATTAGATTATTTTATCCAAAATGACTTGTTTTTAGTATTATTTACAGAATTTTAGAATTTATTACTAGTTTGAAATGGTTTGTATTTTAGTTTAAGTTGTAGTAATTTTGTTATGTGCTTTTGTCATTTTTCTATTTAGTTTCTATTTCGCTTTGATTTTACATTTATTTCAGTTTTAGTTCGTCGACTTGTTTTATTTCAGATAGTTGCCAAGGCATCATTTCTAATTTTCGTTTAAGTTTTTTTACATTTTATATTCTTATATCTGAAGTGGCATTTAGATGTGTTTACACAGACTGTTTAAAGCAGCTCAGAGATGCCATGAATCATTTAACTGCAATTGAATATATAACGTTATAAGATTAATGTTTTAAATATAAAATATACTGACTATAGAAACATGAAATAGTGGAAATAATCAAATTATACTTTAAATAAAAACTAGAAACTAAAACCAGCCTTTGGTGGCGGCAAGTCACTGTCTTAACAAGTGCATCATTGATTCCTTCATTAAACTGATTCATTCAAAACTGCATTAATTTAGGAACGAAGCAAGCGAGTCACTTTTTATGGTTGGGTCATTGACTCGCCCAATTCATTCGAAAATGCTTAATCATTAAGGAACTAATATTTTTATTTTATTTTAGCATTATTTCAATTAACAACAATTTGAATAGTTTCAGTTAAAAATAACAACACTGTTATGGACAATTCTCCCCCAACAATCACAAATCCTTTCCCTCATTTAAACACCAATCTCTCAAAAATCTCTTCCCGTTTTAGGAACGAAGGATGATGCAGATGCATCCGTACATAATGAACATCAATGAGGATGCCCAGCTTTCTGGTGTGGTTAAGCTATTCATACAGGAAGGTGAGTTTGTCTTACAATAGTGAATCAGACCAGTTATATCATATCCATATTTAATAAATGCAATATGAAATTTATATCTTTCTATGAGAAGGTGAATGGGATATTGGTCTTGCAGACAACTCGCCCAGAGTGCTCTCTATAAGGGGTCTTGGGTAAGCCAAGCATGAGAAAGATGATAGATTGTGTCCCAATATGAAATGCACCCCATAATAAACATTAATGATGTATATTAAACATTTATTAAAAAATCTGAAATTGGATTTCCTGATTTCAGCATTCAGGAGAAACATGCTGTGTTCTCAAACCAGCAAAGGAGAGTATTAATTACCCCTGTGTCTGGGTCAAAGGTCATTGTGAATGGAGTATCGGTTTCTAAAAGGATAGAGCTGCAGCATTTGGTGTGTTTAATTATCTGTATTCTTTTCTATATGTACTTTAATCATAAAGAAATTTATCATGCTGTATATTTTTTGAATCAGAATTGGTGATCTGTGTGAATTACCAAGTTGAGTTTTGGCTTATTGTTAACCTACCTTTGGTGATGAAGGATCGACTTGTCCTGGGTTCGAACAGCACTTACCTGTTCATTGGCTTCCCATCGGAGCGCTCCGGAGAGGACTGGAGTCGCTATGACTATGATTACTTCCAGTCTGAGCTGGCAGAGGCTGAGGGCTTCCACATTCAGTCTCTGTGTGAAGATCAGGGCCATCGTATGTGTGGGGTTTGGATTTAAATCGATTGAAATGTCTTTTTTTTTAATCAGATATCTTCTTTAGGTTTAGTTTAATTTAGATGCATCATTGTTGTTGTAGTATTATTTTTATACTATATACTATGGGGCGGTTGAATATTTGAACCTGATTAGTTACAAATGTTCTAAGTATTTTCAGGGAAACACGGCTAAAGTAGTTCCAGGCAGGTCTTGACCCCATTACAGTTTCATATCACTTCGCCAAATTATTCCAGCTATTTCAAAGGTCCTTACAGACTAAAACAGAAAAATAACCAAAACCCACTATGATCCCAATCAAGCAAATAAATATAGTAAACAATAGGATAGAAACAACAAATTATTTCCGTATTTTTTGTCACAAAGTTAAATTTTATTTGGTACTGTAAGCTCATACCCTCTTTCTCCTGCTCTCTCTCCACTCAAATGCACACACATACAGTAGGACACGCACAGAAACGTGTTGTCAGCGCTGCCCTGATGAATTTATCAGTAATATAGTTTAGCGACTTAAAAGCTACATGGCGTTTCTCACTAACGAGGTAATAACAGTGCTGTTTTTGAAGCAGATAAACTTACATTTTCGCTATTAGTAGACGCTGGTCTGACATTGGATTAGCGATTAGCAACGGAGGCTGGGATGAGATGCGTAAGAAAGACTTTTCTCGTTGTGGCCGCATTACCTCCTCTTGTGTGCATTATTTAAAAAAAAATTCAACGGTCATCAAATATTTTTTACTTAATTAATAATTAGCTTTTGTTTTTATATTTTCATTTTAATGTTTTAGTCATTCTGTGTGCTTTTAAAAATATATATTTAATTAATTTATATTTCAGTTTTGTTTTTAGTAATTTTAGAAACTTATTTCAGTTAAATGCCAAGGCAACATTATTATTCTTTTTATGAAGGAAAATGATTTGAATAGTTTTAGTTTTAGTTAACAATAACATCACTTGCAGGGCCACACCAGCCTGACCCGAGTCTACTGCCTGTGTTCTATGACTATATAAAGCTGATGCCCATGGTGACAGAAGCTAATCAAATGAGTAAAGAGTTAAAGAAGGTGAGTACAGTTACTAAACTTGCAATCATGTAAAGTATACCCATACATGTTTTACAAACAGTAGCTGGAAAATGCCTCTTAGTATGAAATGGAGTTCAAAGATTCACTACTGTGAAGTTTAAACTATTAAAAAAAAAAACAATAGTCATTTTGAAAAATCGATTTGTGCCAGTCAAATGCTACTTACTTTATCACTTTGGTTCCTGATACATAACTTGGTTATTTTTTTTACAATGGTGGAGTTAACTGAAAACATTTTTTTGTGATGTTGTATCCACAGTATATGTACAAGCCTCTATAAGGCTGTTATACTGTAGCAAAAGATCAAAATAATGCAGTGCACCTTTAAATATTGATCTTTTCAGGGAGTTGAATTCAAATTGGAAATCAAGAATCTGGCAATGACAGACTCTAAGGGTCATGACCTGGAGAAGGACATTGCGGTGAGAGTGACATCTGTAGAGAGCAAACAGGTGAGAATTGATTCTGTGGGAATTTAAATCAATTACGGATCAGAACAAAAGCTCCTTTGATTTTTGGAAATGCACAACACTTAAGAGTAGTGAAAAAAAGTGGGCATCAAAAGAGCTGTAAAAAGTGTTTCTTTCTCAGTTTACAGAACAAAATAGTCAAAAAGGAATTTACAGACATCTTACTGCCAACCAGTGTTTGACGCAGATGTCAGGTGACGTGGTTTTAGATGGAATTAGTTGTTTTTGAAAACATGGACTGGTGTAATTGAATAAGACACTAATGCAATTACAGAATCAGATACAGAACAGAATCACAAGGGCTTTGATGTAATGTTATATTGTCTCACAACATGCACAAAAACTTTCCATGTCTCGCCCTACAGTATATCAATTTAGCACTAAAACTTTTAAAGGAACCATACTTTTTTTTATTAAACTTTTATTTATTGCCCTTAAGTTAACTTATAATACACTTAATAAATGTTTTTTGCTTCAAAGACAGTTGTAGTTTTAATTTTACATGCATATTGTCCATCCTCTCTCTGACCCTTATATTAAAACAGGCAGTTTTTGCTGCTGTGCCTTTAAGACTTTTATCAAAAGTTCTGTTGGGTGGCCATTTGTCTGATTTTTGATCGGGCAGTCCAGTTTTGAAATACCATGTCCGCCTGCTAGCGCAGATCGTCACTATTTTATACTTTATCTAGTATATATATTGGTTATATAATTAATAAATAAATAAAAAATAGGCTTTGTTTAAGTTAATATTTAGTGACGTACATTTTAGACACAATAATATCAGTATCGACAGCAGAACCGTTGCCTCTCCGATAAACACAGTATTTTGTTACTGAGTGATTATGTATTTTCAAATTAATCGGGTGAGTCAATGATTCAATGGCCCAGTCATAAAAACAGTCACTTGCTTCATTCCTGAATGGATTAGTTTTTTTGAAAGAATCGATTAAATGAAAAAAAAAAAAATGACTCACACATTAAAAAAGTGACTATGCACCACCTATGGGAGGTTTTATATTCATAAAGTATATATATTTTTTTGTACAGTATTTATTGTTTTTATATTCAGTACATTGTCTATTTAAAACATTAATATCATAATGTTATTTATGAAATTGTTACTGCAGTGTAAATGCATTATGGCATCTCTAAGCTGCATTAAAGGCACCATATGTAAGATTTTTGGATTCAAATATCCAAAAACTACTAGAACAATGTTATATATTTTGTTGATTTGTGTTCGTACATTATCCCAAATGTTTCTAAGAACGCACGTGTCTGTGCGTCGCCTATCAATGACATCATACCCACGTTACCCTCTATTTACGGTTTTAAGGCCATTGCACACTGAAGTCCGAAATTTTCGTATGCGTTTTTTCGTGCTCGTCAGCCTATAATTTCGTCACGCACAGAAACCTTGCACACTGAGTCCGATGCGTATTTATTAAACCTTTGCGGGAAAAAAAACGCAAAAAAATACAAAATGGATTCGTCAAGCAGTGAGGATGATTTTGTTGCCCTCTCTATTCTTTAAAAGAGAAAAAGCAGAAAAAGAGGGTCCATCCAAATGTGCCGAGAGGAAGGAGAGTTTCAGCTCATCAAGGAGTTGCTTAATTATCCCGAGCGATTCAAAATTTACCTCAGAATGTCAATGGAACAGTTTGATGCTTTGCTAGCGATACTGGAGCCACATATTAAAAAGAAGACCACCAAAAAAGACACACACACACACACACACACACACGGCCGGCAGAAACGCTGGGCATACAGAACAGCTGTATGGTTTGTTTATCATACAGTAGCTGCGAGACGAAGTGTAGCCTATCAACTTGTCAGATGCCATTCTGGATTGTGTCGTTCGCTTGTACGGTGGGTCTGAATAGTCAAAAGACCTCTCAAAATGCTGGCTGTGGATGCGAAAAACGCAGAAAATCGAACCTGATCCGAATTTTTTTATGACGGACGAAAGTTTCGGAGGCAGTGTGCAGGCGTGATTGACATAACGTGAGGTCGATTTTTTTTTTTTAACGTGCGAAAATTTCGGATGCGAATTTCGGACTCAGTGTGCAATGGCCTTTATTCTGTAGAAACCATGGAAACACCAAAAGACGCTTTAATATATTATGTTTTTACATTTATTGACCGAAAACAAATTGTTATACAGTTCAAAACAGTATTTTTGTTTAAATCTCGTGTTCTTGATTTACCACACCTAATATTGATCCAGCTTACTGCAGTGTGTAACAAGTGTCTCATAGTAGCAAACACACAGAGTAGCATTAACATAACTTTCAACACACTCAAATGTATCTAAACTGTTACCCCACATATATGACCGGAAGAAGCGGAAAAGGTCGTCTGCGGAATAATAAAAGCTCCACTGCTCTCAAGCCGAAATCACGGCGTCATCAAGCTACATCTTTGTTTTGAATAAGCGACCTCTAGCGGCGAAAAATTACATAGTGTGCCTTTAAACAGGCGATGTACACATCTGGATTTTGTAGATACTGATTTTAATTGGGGACAGCCTTAAAGTGTCTTGTTATTCAAATTGCATTTATTTAATACATTTAAGATGAAAATGATGGCATATATTTGAAAAGGTTAGAAAAAGTTGCCCTTATAAAGGTAAAAAAAATAAAATCCCCTGGAAACCAATGTCTTCTCAGGTGTGGATGTGGTCCAAAGCCAAATTTGTCAACCGTAAGTTTCTGATGGAAGAGGCGTACCAGCAGCAGGTGGGAGGAGGAGAGGGGGCAGACCGAGCTCCGCTTCCCAGGGAAAGAGATCCGTTCTGGGATCCTCTGGAGCCCCTGCACCTGGGCAGTGCTCACCTGTGGCTGCAGTCCCTGGCGTTCCGCATCCCTCTGGAGGAGCAGGTGGAAGTGGTGGGTCCCGAAGGAACGGAGGAGGCCATTCTGCAGACACAGCTTGTGCCCTGCAGCCCCATGGGATTGTGGGTAACATTTATACATGTAAAATGAAAATGTTGATTAAATGAGCGAAATATTGGTAATGCTATGATATTTATCATTTGTAGGGCCCTGGGTGAAGATGACATCCTTATTGACCCGTCAGAGCTGCTTGGGAAGCGGCTGGACTTTCAGCTGGTTTTGGATCAGTGCTGTGGCCTACGCTGGGTTAAAGAGGCTCGCAACAGAGGCGTGCAAATTGGGTAAGTTATTTATAAAGCGCTTTATACAATACAGATCGTTTCAAAGCAGCTTTAGGGATAACAGGAAAATAGCGATTCAGTGATGCAAATGGAATTCAATTCTGCCGTAAAGCAGCTTTAAAAGGACAATAGTAAACGGTCATTATTTAGTCGAAATCAGTTCAGTGTTGATTCATTTCGGTTCAATAACTGTGTAAAGTACATCAATTAGGAAATTAGTTTAATTCAGCTAAAAAGCAGCTCTGCAGAAAACAGTGATGTCATTATACAGGTAAACTGAGATCTCATCCAATAGTGTCAGTGCAGTCAGGTCAATAATTTTGCTGAATATTAAGTGATGGAACTCTTCATGAAGTATCTGTGTAAGACTGCTTAGTATGGATTTTATGAGAGCTTATTTTTGTTTTATAGTAGTAATAATAAAAGTTCCATAATTCTCTTAAGGTGTTGATTATCAACCAATATTATTTACCAAAATTAATCACCAGATTATTTTTGACCTTAGTACACTAATCACAATAATGAACACTGCGGTGTATGACTTGTCTGAATTTATTTATTACTGTGTTATTTATTTACTCTCAGTTTATTAATATGTTGCTTTTATTTTTATACATTAACGTTTTTATTTAAATTCTGGTTTAATTTTAGTAATTTTGTTAAAGTAACACCAAGTAACTTTTCCTCTTCGGTCGCCCTACTGGTTGGAAATGAAATTGTCCATTGCCGCTGTCGTAAATAATTTAGCCTACCGTCGCACGCACGCTCGCTGTTTATCCAGCACCGGCTTCAGAATGAACGATGTCCACAGACAAGGTAGAGTATGTTACATGATTTCATGAAAGGATGATGTATTGCGACATCAGAAACGAAGAAAAACTAAATAATGACTATTGTAGCGCTTGACGTAAAGCAGTCAAATTTTGTAGTTCTTTTTGTGGTCGGGTTACTACCCAAACCCCGAAGTTACATACTGCCAGTAAAAGCGATACAGACCCCGTCAGGCTCTGGCAGAAGTGCCTTTCACCCTGTTACGACTTGATGAACCACTGATAAGATTTTGGAAACATTATTTTAAGGTAAACAATGTTACATAGTGTTGCTTTAAAAAATTTTTTGTTTTCTAAATATCTGTATTATTATTTCAGTTAGCAATTTAAGCTTATATAAAATATTGTTTGTTTTTCCATCTAAAATATATGGAATATATATATATGATTTTAGCTTTATTTTAGTTTTAGTTAATAATAATGCCATATCTGAAGATTTGTATTCCTGTTGAGATTTGAAATTAAATATGATTTGAGCTAAAGAAAGAACTTTTGAACTCTGCTTGACAGGTTTCGGGTGTTTGACTGCCCACAGCCCCTCTACACTCCAGCGATATGGCACAATGTGAACCCACTGATGGACCACAGAGTCCAGTTCACTGCTTTGAGAACCTCTCAGGAACTGCTGAACTACATGCAGAGCAATGCCCTGGTGCTGGAGCTGTGGGGTTTGCAGGGTAAAAGCCTCTCATATTATACTAGGAATATTACACTCAACCATTCAAGAGTTTGGGGTTGGTGAGGTTTATTCCATGTTTTTGAAATAAGTCTCTTATTCTCTCCAAAGCTACATTTATTTAATTAAAAAATACAATAAAACTGTAATTTTGTGAAATATTATTAGTTTAAAAAACCATTTTTTTAATATATATTTTAAAATATAATTTATTCTTATGGTGGCAAAGCTGAATATTCAGCATCATTACTCCAGTCTTCAGTGTCACATGATCCCTAAGAAATCATCCTAAAATGGTTTCTTATTTGTGCTGCTTAATAATTTTGTGAAAAATCAAGCATTTATTTGAAATGGAAACCTTTTTTAACATTATAAAAAATGCATTTTCTTAAAAGTTTTGATGAAGTTATGGGTCATTGCTTAATATGCGTTTTCGTTTCTTTTAAAGCAAAATCTTACTGACCCCAATCCTTTGTGAGAAACGCTTACCCACATTCAAGTATATATATATATATATATATATATATATATATATATATAATATATATATATATATATATATATATATATATATATATATATATATATATATTAAAAAAGAATGCATGAAGCTAAAAAAAGTAAAAAAAAGTAAAAATGATCAAAAACGCTTGTGGTGGCTGGCAACATTTTTTTAAAAGATTTAAGATTGACAATAAAGTCATTTGATAAGTGAAAATACAAAGACACTGTAGAAACTGGAACAAGAATCAAACCAAACCATTTGCCTTTGAGGCATTCTTGAACTTCTCCAATAAACATGTTTCTGTTTGTAGAAGGATGTTCAGAGTTAGTCTCCTGTATGGATGGGGTGAAGATGACTCAAGAGGACAACATCATTATAGACAAGATCAGTGTATCAGAACACTTGGTATATTCCTTAAATAAACAATGCACATTTATTTGAAACATACACATGGTCTGTTTAAAGGGTACCTATCATGGAATTTTGAAAATTACCTTTCATGTGGTGTGTAACATAGATCTAAGTGAACAAAAACATCCTGCAAAGTTTTAAATATGAAAGTTCACCGTATACAAAGTTATTGTCTCTCAAAAGTAAGAGTCGACTCTGAGTCGCTGATATGAATCGATAGACAAACGATGCATTTTCTCTAACATTCGTACGTCACTTGTACAAGTTATTTGAATTCGACACGTCCACTCAGTGCGCGCGCCGAGCAGACAGAGAAACCTGACAACAACATGTCGACGAGACACTGTTCTGAAGTGCGACTCAAAAGCAAACTTTTTTTTTCACTGCCCAGGGACAAGCATGTGAAGACTCAGTGGCTAGAGTTTATATTTACAACTATACCACACAGGTATAGCCGAACCTTGAGCTGTGTTCGCGTTATTTTAATGACGATCGCTTCACAAACACAAATGCTTTCACGTGTGGATTCGCGAGTCGCCTGATACTGAAGGACCGTTCAATACCAAGTTTATTTGGATCAGCTTCCTCCTCCGAATCACAACCTGTAAGTACTATTAATAATTGTTGCTGCTTTTATGTGTGTGCGTGCGTGCGTGCGTGTGTGTGTGTGTGTGTGTGTGCGTGCGTGCGTGTGTGTGTGTGTGAGAGAGTGAGAGTTACGCTCAGCAGCTTCTAGGTCTCCAATGTCATTTTTTTTTGTTTTTTGAAATATGTGAAATTATGTGAAGCGTATTGTAGTACTGCAGTGCTTTATCAATATGTTTAAGCTTTGGGCTAACGCAAAATATAACTGACTGCGTCATCTGACCAATCACCGCCGATTAGCGTCACGCAAAGGCGGGGTTTGGACAAATGAGTCGTCAAACGAATCATTATGGAGTCGGTGAGCAAATCAGGTAAAAATAAATGCATATTATAAGACAACAAAAGTGTTTTTTGTCATTGCATGCATGTAAAACTGTTGTTGGGGACTCCCAGAACATTATTAGGAACATTTTAAATGCCATAATAGGTGCCCTTTAAATGTTTTGCATGAGCCAGGCCAGGGTTATTGCTGGGATTCTCTGAAATTTATTTATTTTTAATTTTATTTTTGTTCGTTTAGACTGCAGAAACCAAAGGCTCTGACCTCAGCTCATCTCTCCGAGCCCTTCATCAAGATATGGAACAGCTGAGAAATGTTAATGCAGCACTGAGGAAAGAAAACAGCTGTCTGAGAGAACAACTCAACTCAGCCAGAAATGGTGGGTACTTTTGATAAGTCATCTAGTACATTATGCTGTCAAGATATTGTAGAATCCTGGTCAGGGTGGTAACACAAATTGGGGGCTCGTCCGGGATCTGAACCCAATACCTCTTGCAATTATCCTATTTTATACCATGGTCTGGGTGAATACTCGATTCTGATTGGCTGCAGGGTGTCCGTTAAAAAGTGATAGAGGACACCTAGTAAAGTAGTTCTGGTGAAACTGCCTGTTTACCATTCGAAATTAATAAATAAATGCGCTGCCTACAACAGCTGTGAGTAACCATAGCAACAGGCAGTCCACACAGGGCGCGCTCGCGTTCAGGGTCCTGGATTGCGCGATGATGCAATCGGCTGTTCTGGGGCTAATGCTAATACAACAATGAGCGACTTCGTTATTTCATCTTCAGTCTCTCTCACTGCTCTCACGGACTGACGAGTCCAGTAAGCCCGCAGACTGCTCTCGCATCGATGGCCTGTCACAGACATTATTTGACGGCTCTCCAGTCCAGCATCGGAGAGTCGACCTAACGTTACAGCGGTGCTTCGGAGGCTGTGGTGGTTAGTGTAGACAAGTGTAACACATAGTGTTTTATGTGTAATAAAAAAAAAACTATGCCTTTGTGTTTCATGAACTAAAAATGCATTTTTGAACCTGAAGGGTTCTACAAGCTGAGCGGACTATAAATATCTCCGGTTGCTAAATAAACCGTCAGGCAAGATATTATTTGAAAAAACTAGAGATTTAGCCTAATTAAAATATAAACTAATGTTTTAAAAATGTTTTATTTGGCAAGTGACCATGGTATAAGCGGGTTAATGCCCTTCGAGGTGTCCGTTGTAAGGTTTTAATGGACTTCGGCGGAGGCAACCGTCCTCCGCTGCGCGTCGGCCGGTTTACACCTCGCCGTCGTCCATTAAAACCTTACAACGGACACCTCGTCGGGCATTAACCCTTACTTATTACATGGCTCTGTGGAATACTTGATTCTGATTGGTCAATCGTGCCATCCAGCGATATGTTATTCCCAGATAACAACCTCTGAAAACCGATAACACAGGCTCATTTGGGACACTGAAGTCAGCAGCGATATACGCTTGCTAGGAACGTTTTTTCTTTGTGGAAGTTTTGCATTTGGTGAGCTAATAAAATCTTAACTCAGTCAAATCAAAATTTGTGTAGTTATTCGTGGACTCACGCTTTCTTGTTTCATACAAACGCAGCTGCTGCCATTTTGTGACTATTGTTGTGTACAGTTTAATCGGTAACAGTTTAATCTGAAATCAATATCTCTTATCTCCATAATAATTTATGTGGCGAAATGCTGTGTAATAAGTGGAATGACTGTATACCGTATCTCCTAAATGTCCGTATAGTTTGAACTTGCCGCGCTAGCAACTGCTCTGTCCGCGGAAGCTTTGCGTTTAAAGACTTAATAAAATATTTCAACTGTGGCAAGTAGCCGTGTAATAAGTGGAATAATGTACATCCAGTCGGCTGTTGTCTCAGAATAAACCCCCTTTAGGCTGATGCAAGACCCCTCCGCTTCACGTCCGGGTCCTCATCACCCTGTCAGGGGTTTATTCTGAGATTACAACCGGCTGGATGTACATACATAACAAGCATGAAACATGCAAGAACACAAATGTATTCACACAACAGCTCAGCTTTTCTATTGCTTGCTCTTCAGTTCATAACACAGTTAATCTCCCACATTCTGCCGCAGGTGTGGAGAATAACCGCGGTCGGCAGGAACGAAGAGGCAGTCTGAGGCCCAGCTGTGATGCTGAATTTGCCAAAGCCTTAAAAGTGTTCTACCACAGCATGACCTCTGTTAGGGGGCAACTTCAGCGGCTGCGCAGACACAAACCCAGCGTAATTATGCCAATCACCCTCTGTTGCTCAGATGTTTAACATAATCATTCATGCGAAATCATTTATACAGATACCAGCAAAGTCTTTTGGGGTGAACAAGCTATAACTGTAATGTTGAGAGCATCGATACATTGTGCGTTTGTGTCTCCATAGGAAGAAGCAGACCTGTTGGGTTTTAGACTGTTTGTTGATGAGCATACTTATCTTCTGAAGGACTTTTCGGAACAGCTGGAACAGTGTGTAACCACTCTGAAACAAGATGTGGCTGCCATTGTACGTCGAAAGAGAGAAAAGTCTGGGATTTGGTCCTGATACAACTATTAAATCAATTATACTGCATAAAATTGTACATTTATAAGACTGATTCCTGTTGATTAAAGGGTTGACGAAGTGCTACAGACTGATTTGCTTGCAATTTTAATGATTCATGCTTTGATTTTGTCTTAAGAGTGCATCTGGAAAGGGACCACAGAGACCGCTACATGCTATTTTTAAACGGCTAAATGCAGAATGCACTTTACACACCGTGTTAAAATGTTGTACTGGAATACTCTAACTTACTAGCCTGACTTCGTCATACTCGTATTCTAGTCAGAACATGAGTCTGATACTGGTCGGTATTTAAAGTGCCCAACCAGTCTGTGGAATTTTATTCCCCATTATGTCTTCTCTTTAGTTGGTGGGCTCCAGTTCTTGTTGGTTTGCACTTACAATATTGAAAAACTTCCTCTCAAACTTTCTTCATTTCATAGGCAAATGCTACTGTCTTGGTTCCTAATCTACAAGCACAACTTCACTCCTCATAGGTTTTATATTTGGAACAACAGATATATTTTGTACAAAAACAAATCCATCTTCTTTCAACAGTTGTATGACAATAATATTTTGCTTGTAACTCAATTATTCAACCAACGTGGTCAACTCTATAACTATAGTGAGTTTATTCATCACTATGGGATCCCTATTTCACCAAAGGACTTCTCTATCGTCTTCGATGCGATACCTTCATCTGTCATCACACTTTTTAAAGGTACTATTGGACTTGTTGATCCCCCTACACTGGTGGATGTGAAGGAAACGACTGTTGGAAAGATCTGTTTTTCACTGCAACCTACGAGTAAGAACAAGGCAGTTCGTCAACTTTTTCAACAGGATATTAGGACTACACCCGCTGCTGTATCATATTGGTCCTCATTTGTTGGAGATATTTGTTGGGAAAAAGTGTGGCTCATTCAAAATGCTTCACAGGTTTTACCCCACTAACTATTACCTGCAAAAACTGAAAAAAGACTTGGATATCAGCTGTACTTTTTGCGAAGAGTTAAACGAAACACTGGTGCATTTATTTTGGTCTTGCCCACATACCAAGAAACTTTGGAGCAAAGTGTCTCAATTTATTGTTGTCCATATTTACCCTCAATTTGAATTGCGGTGGGAAAATGTATTGTTTGGATTCATTCAATATGACAAAAATGTATGTTCTGAGTATTATGTGGTTAATGTGCTTATTTTTTTGACCAAATTTTATTTGCACAAATCAAAATTCTTAAAAAAAAAAACAAGCTTTTTGGAGCTTACTGCTAACATTAAGCACTATCTTATCTCAATATCTGAGTGTACAAACAAAAAAGCTGTTAAGACATATGACCTCTGTAAGCGTTACAAGATATTTATTTAGAAATTTGTTTTTATTTTTATTTTTTTTTATTACCCCTTGACCTCCCTGGCATACGTGTGATTTATCCATAGACTTTATTGATGTACAGAAGATGTTGTTTTCCTGCTGTATGTTCTGATTTTGAATTAAAAAAAAAGAAAAAAAAAAAAGAGTCTGATACTGGTCCATAGGGCTTTGATTATGAGGCGTGTCTTAACCGAACCAAGAAAAACAACAACTCTGCACTCAATTGACCCTTCGCAAAGACCCGCCCTCCTTAGTTACTGTCGCTATGTTCCGACAAGCTATGCTGCTCTCATGCTCTCACCATGTTCTCACGCAGTGAAAAATACATCGCGGAGCAGAGAGGAGACTGACAACACGCGGACAGACAGGACAGACCAGGTTACTTTTCGGTTACTTTTGATATTAAACATATTAAACAAAGTCTCAGCTTTTAAATGTGGTCATTTTTTTGAAAGAAATTTAAACAATAAATACCGTTTTGGGGCTCTTTAATGTGCCGTGACAGATCGCTGTAGAGCATCAGTTAAAGCTGCTCGTGATCCGATCATCTCTTCCTTCTAGTTCATTTATAGCATCAAATAAACATGAAAGAACATAAGAAGTAATGTTGTTTTAACCGCGGAAAGGCGTCAGTATATTCATTTTACCAAGTTAAAATCCTCCTAACTCTACTGGCTGCTTTTTCGGACAAAATGGCGGATGGCGAAGTATGACGGTTAGAACCATAGAACACCTGTCAATCAAGCTCCACCACGCGAAGGGTCAATTGGATACTTACAACCAATCAGAGGAACGCAGCAAGTGACGTATGTTGAGCAACGCATAGTTATCAACAGAATTCAACTGCACGATCTCTGGAAAAAGTAGGCTATGAAAAAAATAATTAATTAGTTTTAACGATCTTGCCGGTGTTGCAAAAATAATTTAAGGATTCGCGGAGTATAGCGCTACTTGCATGCAAACACGAAAAGCATTTTTGAAAGAAATACGTTTGATGACGTGATGATTACGTATTGGATGGATTATCTGTCCATCATCGTATAAAGCCCACCCTGGGAATTGGATTGGCCCGACGATTTCTGAACCGGGCATAATTCCTCCTCAAAGGATCGAGTCCAGACCGAACTTCCCGACCAAAATATGTTGTGGGCGGAGTTCGGGCTGGCATCCAGGGCCCGGTTTTTCAAAAGGTTTAATCCGGATAAAATTGATCCGGATTTAGTAATCCTTGTTTTTGCGATCCGTGATCACGTAATCCATCTAACTTTTGAGCCAGTTTTTCAAAGCAACATCGGATTGGATCAATCTGATCCGGATAGGAACTTTTCAGGATCACCAAATCTGGATAACCAGTGCTCAAACAGGATAGGAAATCACAATGTAGAACTATAGATATGTAAAGAGCAACAAGTAGAATAGGCAGTGTGGGGTCAATATAAGTTTATTTTTATTTGAAATAAAAACACACATTTAAAAAAAAAACGCAATAATGTTAACGCAAAATACGCAAAAAATATTAAAATGCCTTGTAATAGGGACGCAATTGTATAGACACTATTTCTGATTTGGATTTGTTTTGGATTTCAAAAATCAGTGATTGCCATTCTTTGCATTTTTTTGTTATTCTGTAATGATTGCATGCATCACTAATAAATATTCTAAAAACAAAAATATTTTCGATTTTGATGAATATATATATATCAATTAGAGACAGAATAAAATGTATTGTTTTTGGTCAATTTTGACAGCTGTTTGGGGGATTATTTGAGGCCAAATGCTTTCTACTTTGCCTATACTGAAAGACTGAATACGTTAAAGCCTACCTAATCACTGTAGCCTGACGGATGAACAAATAAAATTTAAACCTTATGAATAAATAGGATATCTTGTAAGATACTGCATGATCCAAATATAGTATTATTTGATAAATTTTTAAAGTTTTCATTACATTTTGGGCATGAAATCCATGCTGAATCCACCCTTCTGATGGGATCAGTTTAATCCAGATTTTTTGGATCAAAGTGATCCAAATCCTACAAAAAAGTTTTGAAAAACCCAAACTAAAGATTTGATCCGGATCAAAACCAAGATTGGATTACATGATCTAATCCGATTATGTAATCCGTTTTTTCTTTTGAAAAACCCATTTTCAAGATTTGATCCAATCCGTTATCCAAAATCCTAGTGGATTACTTTTGAAAAACCGGGCCCAGGCTACTAACTTACTGCATTTGTCAAAATGCATACAACCAAAACACACCGCATTGACTAATATATAAGATTGTACTACTTTTCAAATTCATAGACACAGCTCTTAAATACGTTCACCCCAAAATACGATTTGATATGTACTTTATTTAGTTAGAAACAAGCCAGAACAGCATTCTGCAATCTTCCAGACAACTCACAGATTCATTGGTCTCTCATAATCTTCTTGTATTAGTTTAGCTGTCCTGTTCTAGTAATAGGATTCACAAATATAACAACTCATGACAATATAACAAAAACTTTTTCTATATTTTCTTTCAACTCTGGGTGTGCTTTAAATATGTTTTCAGAGATGTCTGTCATCTGTGAGAGTGAGCATTTCTGTTAGTGATAAAAAAAACAATATTGGAACAAAATTCAAATTCCAAACTTTCAAACTGAAACACGCATGATACAATGGAGAGATTTGTGCCGCACTTGTAGTTCAAATTTCTCAGCCATTTGAGCAGAGTGCATGCTAGTAAACTCATCCCAGTCTACAGTGCGCAAGCCAGGACATTAAACCGGAAAACAGCAACTGTAAGATAGCAGAGGAAGATTCAAATAGCAACAAGATTTCTCAACGCTCAAGCAAGAAAAGGAATAGGTGCTTCAGAAGAAGGGACTTAAAGGACGGAGAACTGAATGCCGTGTTTGTTGAGCCGGTCGATGAGGGTGGTCTTGGCAAACGTCGCTCCTGGAGTGTACACGCCGCCACTGTGGAGAGTAAACCCAATAACATACATTCAGGACGTCACACTTAATAACACCAACTGCTTATTTAGGTTTGGTTTTGAAGATATATGAGTGACTGGATAAGTTGGCAGAACCCACGTTTTTGGAAGAGAATCTGATTCATTCAACATGGTAATGGCCGCTTGAACCATAGCGATTGGTGTGGCGACATATCCTGCCTCTGGAAAAAAACACACACAAAAAAAGGATATGAGAAATATACAAATGCAGCTTTTCATGAACTCTAATATGAGGCTGATGTTAATATGCATACCTGGTCCTTTAACCACAGTGCGGATCTTGCCGCTGGGTTTGCCCTCGGTGAGGTCCTGATCTTCAGTGTAACCCTCTCCAAAAAAGACGAAACGGAAAGAGGAGCCCTCCATCTGCAGACATCACATTAAAATGAAGCTGTCCATGTAATCATCAAGATTATAGCCGACAGACTAGATGATGATATGAGTGTAAAACCTGTTTTCTAGTTGGACCATCCTTGGAGAAGTAGCCAAATGAGAAAAACTCTGGAAACTGCAGACAAAGTATATAATTGATTAGAAAACAAGATCTGCAATGTAGTCATCAAATTCAATGCATTATTTCAGCAATATATGGCTTTCACAAAATTATGTATTACCTTAATAAGGAGATTTCTGCCAAAGCTGAACTTTACAAGGAACCAGAACATCAATCCACAGAAGACAAGCTTGAAAATGTTGGAAATACCGCCGACACCAACATACGCCCCATACTGAACCTGTAAAAAAAAAAGTCAGTAAAAAAACAAACTTGTAATATTTTTCGCAATGCAGTTCATTTTAAATTAAACTGACTATGAATTTATGAATTACTGCTAATCTTGTTGCAGTTATTTTGTTCAATAGTTGTTTATTTATTTCAGATTTATTTCAATTAAAGAAAACAATATTTAATAGTTTTATAACTTACCGGTGACTCATTGAGTTCTTCATGCAAGTAACGCTGGGTCCTTTTCACCACTGATGGGTCGGAACCCATGAAAGGAAGTGCATATTGCTGTACCTCATTACTATAAAACAGCGCACCCCTGTAGAGAGAGAAAATCTGTTTTTGTTGATAACAGACATTGTGCTGAAACTCAACCATAACCAGGCCAATCATAAACAGGTCATTTACACTACGATTAAAAAATGTTGGGGCCAGTACTATTTTTTTATTCATAGGTTTTATCAGAAAAGGATGCATTAAATCGATCAAAAGTGACAGTGATGTAACAAAAGATTTATATTTCAATTAAATCCTGAAAACAAATTCTACATACATAAAATGGTTTTCACCCAAATATTAAGCAGCACAACTGTTTTTAACATCATCATCATCATGACACTGAAGATCATGTGACACTGAAGACTGGAGTAATGGCTGCTGAAAATTTAGCTTCCTCATCACAGGAATAAATTACATTTTAAACCATATTAAAATAGAACAGTTATTTTAAATGGTAATATTTCACTATTTTACAATATTAATGTTTTAACTGTATTTTTGATCAAACAAATGCAGCCTTGGAGAGCAATGTGCAACCAATCCCAAACTTTTGAACGGTAATGCACATACAGAGCTCTTAAAGGTACAGTGACATAAACAGGCTGTTTCATTGTAAAGATCAGAGAGAGAGAAGGTAGAAAATAATATAAATTACGATCAACCAGACCCAGACAGCAACATAGCGTCGGCCCAGATCCGGCCCACATCTGGTACACGTGGAATCCACATGTACCGGATGTGGATTTCACGTGTACCAGATGTGGGGCGGATCTGGGCCGACACTATGTTGCTGTCCTGGTCTGCTTGTTGTTGTACACACCTCCTTTTAATTTTTGCCCCCACCACAGGAAGAGGCTTGTGACTAAACTTCTTCCTGAGGCTTCGCAACTTAGGGCCGTCAGCTAAGCCATAGATGGCCGACTGCCAGGTGCCATCATGGATGCTGCCTCCCTACGGACATATGAGAATGTGGGTCAGCTGAGACTTAAACACAAAGGCCTTTTAAAAAAACAGACTGTTCCAATGTTCACTTTAATTCTTAATATGTTTTAAGTTTAAAACTTAAGAGTACCAACCTCAGGCCCTGCATTCGCAGTCAAAAAGCTCTCAATAGCCGTTATCGTCCCTGGTAATGAAAACAACAGCATATTAATATTACTAAAAATATCTATTTTTTTTAAATATTCTATAATTTGCTGTAATTATAGCATCATATTATGTTAAATTATATTAAACTATATGACAAACATACCTTTAAACTGGTCCCTGGTGTAAATGACGCCCATGTCTGCAGGAATGGAGTCAAAACCACAGCTTCCCACAATGTAGACGCCCTTCTCCGCAGCCTGGCCATGGTAGTTCAGCTGCATACTCTCCAGGAACTACAGAAAATACAACATACACATATCTCGGAATTATGAGATTGCAATCAAAGCTAAATGTTGTTTCAGTCAACATGAAATCAAAATAGACCTAATTTGCTTGATACCCATCCTTGGTCTTACAATTCATCATGTTATTATTACTCAAAATATGTCTTTATAATCTTTCATCAAAATTACTTTTTCGGCTGAAGCCACCAAACCTTATTCTCGTTATTATGTTTCATTGAGGAATACGTCACATTATGGAAGTAAAACGGGTTGTGAATGCTTGACTTTAATATTGTTATCAAAGCAAGTTTATGGATTTATTGTAAATGTGATAATGGAATAGGAACAAAGTGTCAGGAAGAGCACCTGTGGTTCTCCGGAGATATCAATGCAGTGTGCTCCGTTCTCCACACACGTTTTGACCACAGGTTCACCAAAAAATCTATACTGTAGAAAAACATTAATAAAAACGTTATGAGTAAATATCAGAATATATTTATATACATTATATATATAATATACACACATATACATAAAATACAACAATATGTACACAGTATAAATATTTAAGAAATAATTGACGGGACATTGAATTATTAGAAAAAAATTAAAATGATTTCTGAAGGATCATGTGACATCACATGAATAAATTATATTTTAAAGAATATTATTTTAAATTGTAATATTTCACAATATTACTGTTTTTCCTGTATATACACTATCGTTCAAAAGTTTGGGGTCGGTAAGAGTTTTAATGTGTTTAAAAGAAGTCTCTTCTGCTCACCAAGGCTGTGTTTATTTGATTAAAAATACAGAAAAAACAGTAATATTGTGAAATATTATTCTAATGTAAATCAGCTGTTTTCTATGTGAATATATAGTAAAGTGTAATTTATTCCTGTGATCAAAGCTGAATTTTCAGCATCATTACTCCAGTCTTCAGTGTCACATGATCCTTCAGAAATCACTATAATATGATGATCAAGAAACATTTATGATTATTATCACAGTTGAAAACAGTTTTGCTGCTTCATATTTTTGTGCAAACCGTGATTCATTTTTTTCAGGATTATTTGAAATTTCAAGAGAAAAGCATTCAATTAAAAAATAAACATTTTGCATTATTATAAATGTCTTTACTGTCACTTTTGATCAATTTAATGAGTCCTTTCTGAAGAAAAGTATTAATTTCTTTAAAAAAAAATAAAAAATCGTATTGACCCCAAACTTTTGAACGGTAGTGTATATATATTTTTTTTTTATCAAATAGATGAAGGCTTTGTGAGAGACTTACATAAGAGACTTACAGACACCAAACTATTGAATGGTAGTGTAAATGAACATTCATTTTATACAATATGTATACTATTGTCTAAAAATCTCTGACAAAACAAAACAATCCTTACTCTTTTAGACATCCTTACTTTTTTTAGACAAATGCATTTAAAGAAAACTGAGGGAGATCATCTGAGGTGCAATGTACAAACGTATTTATCTCTTTTTAGCATCTCAGTATTGCAAAACCGCATAGCCTATAGTCTCTCACTATGGGTGAGTTATCAGTTATCAGTCTGATGTAGCAATCTGAGTAAACATGAGGCCCTTAAAATTCAATTAGTCATTTATCAATAGCTCGATGTTTGACGACCAATCATATATAATGCTGCCCGTAGATTAAGTGATTCTGTGTCCTACAGTCTGCGTACTCACAGGCCCCACACAGCTGAGCACAATGACTCCCTGTTTGCACATGGCAGCCAATGAGTCGGCATCGCTGACATCCGCGATGAGGACATCTACCTCAGACTTCAACTCCGGCTTACCTGAAAACAAACATTTTAAACATGACACACGCTGTAATTATGCAAAAAGTGCTGGGTTATATGTCATATTTCATGCAAATTGACAATAAATTATTCATATTTATGATATAATGTACTGCATAGATGCAAAACAGTCTAGGATAAATTCAGTTTCATACATAATTCAGTTTGACCATAAAAATCCTTCATAGCCGTGTCGTTATTCAGTGTCCGGTCAGTCTACATTCATTCTTCGTGAAATCTAAATATAACTCTGAGCAAATGTTCTGTTTGAGCCAATCCATTCAAAGCTACATGATTAAAGGCATGGAATATGTCATTGGAATAAAATTTTCCATCAGCTGTTCAGGATTAATTAAACCATCCTAAAAGACCGCATGACCAAAGAGCCTATTGTCCAACAAAATGCATGTATGTACATTATCCAAGCTAAACAAGAGGGAATTTATTTGTCGAAGCAGAAAAGTATCAGACATTTAAGAAAATCAGTTCACTGGCGAATGCCACGATGTGGGTCAAAGTCAAGTCCAATCCAATATAGTTGGGTCATTGCAACCCTTCTAACACTTTGAGATCTTTGCCAAGTTTGCTGCGCTTACAGTCTAGAATGTTTCCTCTTGTTCTTCTGCTAAATGGATAACAGAATTTAGATGGAGAATTTGTTACTGCAGATATTCTCTCAAACCCAATATGCTCAACAATCCTGTACATTTTAAAAAAAAGATGCAAAACATGAGTAAATATCTCTGGGGTAAAAAAACAAAACAAAAAACAAAACAGAATTTGTTAATAGAAATGTTTTACAGCCCCTCAGTTAAGAACCAGTGTCATAGAGCAACGTTATTTATATGCTATTATAGTATTTATGTATTATTGTATTTTTATATTATATTTCAGTTATTTTAATTGTAGCTATTGTGTGCTTTTCTCACTGCAATCGTTTTCTTAAGGAGTTTTTAATTACCATTTATTTATTTAGTTCTAGTAGGCCCACTAGTATTATTAGAACTAGTTCATTTGGGTAAATGTAAAATTAATACAAATCAATGCATACACATCTCAAAAATAAATAAATAAAATTAACAATTAAGTTAGCCTATCTTGAACTCTTGCAACATCTACTGGAAAAATTACCATGATAACCAAAGATTTGGCTTAAATACCATAGTCCCTAGTTTTATAGTAGCTGTCCCTACAGTAACTTACAGTTCATCCAACAATAAATGAAACCAGACAAAAGAGTTTCTGAAACAGTTTAAAAGATTCCTATTCATTATGATTTTACAGAGCTATCAACTACTAGTCTGTAACACTAAGCACTATGGTATTTTTGCAGACCTCATGATTTCTAGGTTTCAAGGATATTACAGTTTTAATAGTTCACTAACTTCAAATTAAATGAGGAGTTTGCTTCACCCACCGAGAATTTCGGCGGCCTGCTCAACAACTTTCTCCAGCTTGGCTCTGTTCCTGCCGGCCACGGCCCATTTCAAATTCCCCTTGGGACCCTCGGATGCGGTGCGGGCCACCTCCTCCACCACAAACTGTCCCGTGAAACCCGAAGCGCCGAAGATGATGATGTGGTAGGGTCTGTCGGATGAAGTGCTGAACGCCGCCATAGCTGGAAGAGACAGACTGGGATACTGGAAGAGACTGGGATACTGGAAGAGACAGAGTGGGACCAGCGCGAGGAACACCTGACAGTTGACAGTTGGGCGACTGGAGCTACTTCCGTAGGCGTCAGACTTCAGCATGAAGTTCAATGAAGAGGATCATCAATGCGCAGCTCTGCTTGCGCACCCTCTGAAATAATCGATCAAATCAGGGAGGAAAAAGGATACCCAGGCGAGATTGCCTTAAATAATTATGCATAAGCTGTTGTGACCACAAAAAAATACGCATAAATCAAGCAAAGATACTTTGTATTGACCGAATATGGATTGCGTAGATGATACGCATACAAACTACTAGAACACAACCGTGCGATACGTCACATCTCCTCGTTTCTGATTGGTTTACTCGGATTGTGGGCGAAACAATTTGGATAAGAAGATTCTATGGATTATGAATAGATAATAGATAATTTGGTCAGCATAATAAAACTATTATTCTGAAACCCATTTTCTTCTGCCATGTGACATTCTCCCAGGATATACTATGAGAAAATAGTAATTTATAGTAATAATAGTAGATTTTATTGATCTGGAATTGACTGAATTGTGAAACTGTCTCTTATTACAAGTGGTTGGAGGAGAGAGCTTGATGATGTAAGCTGAAAAACAAAGTCATTTCAGAAATGGAGCAAGTTATTATAATTTGATAACATATGATTTTTATTTTGGAAGAATGTGCACAAATAAAGGCCAGGAATGTGTATTAAGGAATGTTGCTTTTAATTTCATCTTGATTTTAATGATTACTGCATAATACGACTTTAAAAACATCATTCAAATAATGCAAAGACACATCAGTCCCAACAATAAGATTTATTCACCATGTAGTTTTGGTCGAAGACATCTCATTGCATTTTCCTTTAAAATGTTCTCCCAAGACAATAACTAAACAGATTTCAACCATACAATTAGGAAATACAGCAATCGTCACATGATATATACACAAAATCAAAATGAAGAATAAACAAATATAGTTTCCAATAGTCTCTGTACAGACAGTATAAGAGAGTGCATGCACCAGAACGTGTGATTCTAAAAGACTTTAAATAAATACTGAAAACTCACACAATAAAGACATTCAAAGGTCATCTGAACCAGCCAGACAACACACAAATAAAAAAAGAAAAGCAGACAACACAAAATAAAGTTTTACAGTTCCCGCCAAGTACTTTCACGCACTTGAGCAGAGCACAGCAAACTACACATTACTTTTACTTCATTAACTGCAGACATTACCATAGTAAGACTGTGCCTCAAAAGGAAAATGTTCAAGACACAGATTCGGTAGAATAAGCACAAGATGCACTTATGACAAATAAGAATAAACATGAATGAAGAAAAACTAAGTGTTTGAATACCATGATTACCTGTTAAGATTATTAAGAATAGACATGCCTGAGCAAATGATATTAAAATCGTAGGACATTCTTGTTCTAGTACCCATTTCATCTTAAAAACTTTCCATTGGTAAATACAGTCATATACTGGAGGCCTAGTTTAGGGGAAAACAACTCCTAGATACCATAGTTATCAATTCTACGGTGAAAATGAAATATTTAATAGATTTGGCTATTTTTAAAGTCACCATGAAAGCAAAATGACAATTCTTGTTTGTTGTTTAATGGAATTTTGCAGTATTTATTATAAATGATTTATAGGTGCACATTATTTTTTTAAAGTCATGTGCCCTCATAATCTTTAATCAAAATAACTTCCCCTCCCTCTTTCAGTGACATCTCTTCTTTTCTCTGATGATGTGTTTACTGACCAGAGGGCGGGGCAACCTGTCACTCACATGGGATCAACCAATAGCAAACCACAATGATCCAACGATCAAATCAATTCCCAATTAACAAAATCAAGCTCCGCCCTACAATCTTTCTTGTTCAAGAAGAAGCTTCCCCCAACCCTGATATACGTCACAATATGGCTATCACAACTTTTGCTTCATGTCGACTTTAAAAAGAAAAATAACTCAAAATGTTTATGTGTGGACTAGAGCTGCACGATTAATCATTAAAAGATTGCGATCTCGACTCAAACACCCAAGAAATCTTATTCTTAAATGACTATACATACACACACACACTCTTTATGAGTGAGTCATTGAATCATTCATTCAAGAGATTTGTTAAAAAACGCTGATTCATTCTGTAACGAAATCAGTGAAGTCTTTGAGTAAATCATTCATTCAAGCTGATTTTAAAAAATATATATATAAAAAAGATATTTAAATAGATAACATCAATTGTATTTGTTGTATTTTCAGAATCGTAGGAGAATAACAATTGGTTATTTCCAGTTAATCCAGAATCGTGCAGCTCTAGTGTGGACTCTTGTATTACAAATGAAGAAGATACAAAAGTATCTGCCATCTAACTAAATAAAACATGTGTGAATTCAAGCAATTTAGTAATAATATATATTTAAAAAGCAAAGTAAATTCAGTCTGAGGGTTTGTGTTTGACACGGCTAGTTTCAAGTATCAGACTGAATTAAAGATATATCGATTATTAATTAATAATAAATATAAATTAAATAATTAATATCAATGTTGTGTTAATAATGATCAAAATATTGCCAAATCTACCAGATAATTCTCTTAGCTTTTCTATAATAATTAATGGGAAACTGGGATTTAACTGTATCTAGAGCATCTATAATTCCTCAATATACATGTATTGCTTTCCTGTCCCTATAAACATTAAAGACCATCCAAGCCCAGCACAGGAGAATGCTACGTCCAGGCTACAGATGGATATGTCCGTTATTATATCTTCAGTACTACTGTGGTCATTCAACTTTTTGAACGAATATAAGACAACCAAATATTAAGATTTGAGATTTAAGACTTTAAAAAAAGAAGTCTCTTCATATGAGGTTCAGTTGATGGCAGTAAACAGTGGGCTACTTGAGTCGAAAACAGGCCAAAGTGGTTTCCGGTGTCTTCCAGGGGCCGGACGTCCCCTGTAGGACCTTACAGACGGGCTCCTGTGTCAGCGTGACCCAGCAAAGGCCTATTTATGAGGATTTCTCAGCATCGACGATCAGGGAGGCTACCGAGAAGGGCAGAAAAAGACTCATCGTCCTGCTATGAGCTCGGGGACAGCCAGTGTTTGAGCTCGTCCATTCCCCTCTGCACCCGTCCGATGTAGAAGTCCATGTTATGGGAAAAGTCTGTGCACACACTGGATTGGGCGTCTCCGAAAGTGCAGTAGAGCGCAGTCCCGCCCACACTGATCACCACGGTAGCCAAGCACAGCAAGAGGAGGAGGAGCCAGGAGTCCCCGCCCACCTCATCTGCATATCAGGTATGAGCAAATCAATAGAGAATCAGAACATGACCAATGTGAATACTGCAAAAATGAGATTTTTAGATACAAAATACTGGTTCTCACCGTGGTCCAGGCCTTCGTCAGGTTCTCGGAAACGGACTTTTCTTTTGGGGACGGGTTTAGAGGCAGCAGGGGTAGAGCTGTCGGCTCCTTCCAGAGACACTCTTCTCTTTAAGATCGACACCAGACCAGCCGCTGGAGTGATCTGAAACACAGAAGACTGGTTGTTGAGAAAGATTGTTGCTCAGAGGCTTGGAACGAGGATCTAATTTAATTTCTCACGAAAATGAGGAAAAGGTGTGCACTAACATACTTTACCCACTAGATGTCACTATGAGCTGAGGGCTTAACATGTATCAAATAAAGTGTGTTACAAACAATGGAACACTTGAGATGTAAGATTTAGATGCAATTATTGCCTTTTTGTGTAAAAGAAACAAACTGGTTTTGGTCTTTGTCTGAATATGAGGTGTAGAATGTAAAATATAACTTTAGATAATATAATGTTATCCAATTTTGTCAGATTTAACAAGAAATATTTTGGGGGATTTACATAAAATAAGCACTGTACAAAATGTTTTTGAATTAAAATACATTCATTGTTCCCTAAATTTTATATAAATACTCAAATAAATATAAATACTAAATCTGCATACAAGTCTAGAACATTTGTATTTATAGTCAGGATAACATTTTTATTTTAATGTTAATCAAAATGTATATACTAGAGAATTTATTTAGATGAAGTTGGCATAATTGGCTTTTTTTTGTTGCTAAATGTGAAAAAAATATATACGTTAAATCAAATTGTCTCTGGTTAAATGCAACATGCTTTAAAAAAAATTAAATTAAATTAAAGAAACGTGTATATATATATATTGTATTTTTCACCCTATCCAGGCAGCATCTAGAAACAAAAATAATTTAACAAGTCTCTAGACTGTATACGCAAAATAGCTCATAATAAATCTGTATTATCTCAAGCAAGTATGTTTAATAATGCATGTCCTTTAATATGCATCAAAGAGCTGAAATCCATTTCCTCAGCACTTCATCTGAATTAGGTTTACCTTTACCCCACCTCATTAATAATGTACACGAGAATGAAAGTAATGGATATGGTCAGGAAAGAGGGGTCAGTTATGTTACATCACAAGCCACTGAGGAATGGAAAAGGTCACGGAGAGGTCAAACTACTAAAGACCAATGAGCACTGAGAATGAGTGGACAATCTAAAGTGCTGCCCTTATGCCAATCAATACTGAATACCATGAATAAATATGAATATTAATGATGACATGAGTGCATGGCTGCATAGCAGTTATTACCTTAAACTAAAACTTAAAAAAAAGTTATTGTTTAATTTAAATAAAGAAAAATAAATGTTGCCTTGGCAGGTAACTGAAATAAAAGTTTAAGTAAAAAAAAAAAGTTAAAACTGAAATAAAATGAAATTAAAGCTAAACAGAAATATAAAAAAATAATACCACTGATAAAAGCATATAACAAATTGACTAAACCTTAAACTAAATAAAAAACTGTAAATATAAAAATAAAAGCTATAACAGCATTGCACTAAAGTAAGTAATAAAGGGGAATAAAAACATTAAAGATAATTTAATTGAGAGGAATAACTATGCCAATACCATTCGTTTGTGCTCTTATTGAATTAAAACTCATTTTAACAAGAGTAACCCAGGATTGTTTTTCACTAAAAACTAACTCATTTCACCCAGAGAGCTTCCATATTTGGCAAGATGTGTCTCAATGATAGATCCCATGTATGCACAATGGCAGAGGGTAGGCTTGGCCAGATGTAGTGATTTTTACATAAACAACACTTTTGCCAGTTTTAATGACCTCTCAGAGAAATTCCATTTGTCACAGTCCAACCTATTTCGTTACTTTCAAGTCCGACATTTTGTTCAATCTCAGAGCTCAACTTTTCCTGACTTGCCACCTACTTCACTATTGGATAAAAAAATTGAAAAAAAAAATTGAAAACTGAAAAAAAAAAAAAAATTGAAAACAAAAAATTGACAGAATAAGAGGTGAGTGGGTAAAGGACATAGGAAGTGAAATACCTGACGATGTGTCTCAATGAAAACAAATGTTTCAAGCACTGCAATTATAGTTCTCCATTTTTCCTTCACAACAGCCATTTCATTTGTCAACTGAGACTAATGCCAAAGATCCAATAAAAGTTCTATATATAAAAAAGAGGCGCCCATAAAATGACTAAATCCCACAACGAGTTTACAAGAAGAACAGACCTTGCTCACTGCGCCACTAAACATTGTGCAGAATGTCCAAAATGAGTAAATGAGATGTGTTTTATGTCATCATTTACATCATCTGGAATCAGACTTTAGTGAAAAACCTTTCGGTTTTATTAAAAGCCTTCATACAATGATTATACAAGATGAAGTAGAAGTTGCTGAAGTAGGCTAATTGATCCTTAATGTTATTTGAGTCATACAAGCGCCCATGTGTTCCTAAAAAAGCAAAACAGCAAAACAGTTCACTTCACCACTGCAAATAACTCAGTTTTTAGGCTTTTCATAAAACAACTTATTTTTATTAAGTAGAAAAGCACATGAGCAGCGTGACTATAGGACATCAAGTGAACCATTAACAGTGAGCGGTCAACATAACAGGCCAAAAATAACACATGCTTATTATCGCAAATGAAAAATCAGTTTCAACTCCTCAAATGTACTCAGATGGCCCTCTTATACAGAAAAACATCATGTTTGATGAGTGTGGACATAAATCAGGTAATGTTCTCTCTCTCTCTCTGGTCCTTCAGCATTATTAACCACATATCACTCCATCACTGACCAGACCAAGACATTCTGTACTAGGGATGCACCGATACCACTTTTTCCAGACCGAGTCCGATACCGATACTTTCATTTTTGGTACTCGCCGATACCGATACTGTAACCGATACCTGTATTTTTAATTTTCAATTAATTTTCAATTCATGCATTTGTAATTTTTAAATGTATTGGTAGAGAAACCAAAATAATATCAATCATATTAGTTGTTTATTAAATTTAAACTTAATTAGTTCAACAAATATATATTTCATGCACTGCATATTTATTACTGCATAAATTAAATATATATGGATCTTTTTGTAAAGTTGAAAGAGGTAGCCTATTTAGCCAAGAGCAGAGAGTAATTTATTTGTCCTTTGTTTGATTAACATTAAAACACAGCAGCAGATTTATTAAAGTGCCGCCCCTTTAAGGCCGAACGCACGGACGCCATTTGAATTATACTGTCTACGTTCACTTGATATATATAACAGACTTTTACTAGGTTACTCGCCAATGTGTTTTTACATAGTTTTGTGTGAATTCGTCCGTAGCCTACAAGCGCAATGCGTGAAAGACTTCCATTCAGTATTCGCGCGCTGTCTGGTGGTTTTCGGGGCGCGCGCTGTGGATGTTTGAAGTTCATGGAAATTCTTGACCTGCAAATGTCCTGTAATAATGTAGGCAGCCACTCGTTAAACATAAGTAAGGTAAGGTAACAGTTCATGTTTTACTTACATATACGATTTAGTTTTAATCCAAATAACACGTGCTGAGTGAATGATCCGCAATCAACAGCATTCAACAGAAGTGCTCTCTCTCTCTCTCTCTCTCTCTCTCTCTCTCTCTCTCTCTCTCTCTCTCTCTCTCTCTCTCTCTCTCTCTCTCTCTCTCTCTCTCTCTCTCTCTCTCTCTCTCCTCTCTCTCTCTCTCTCTCTCTCTCTCTCTCTCTCTCTCTCTCTCTCTCTCTCTCTCTCTCTCTCTCTCTCGTCAGTTAACGTTATTAATAAGCTACATGCCTCGTTTTACTTGATTTGCCATTGACATCCGACTGAACTACAAACTTTCCACTGACGTCTGTGAAAAAGGGTTGCGCTCGACCAGCTCGCGCGTCTGTGTTGTAGCGCGCTCAATCCTCTCCGTGTTTTTCTCTTATCAGCTTGCGCACCATATAGTTATATAGACGACGCGTTAATATATTCTGTTTAATATTCCACTGATAAGATACATTTATTTCATATACAGCCTTCTTTTTTATCCCCATTATAATTTCTGACACTGTACACATGCTGCCTGGTATCGGTTGTTGGTATCGGGGCATTTTTACGAGTACGAGTACAAGTACATGAGCTCAGTATCGGGCCCGATACCGATACTGGTATCGGTATCGGTGCATCCCTATTCTGTACACATCTAAATAACATCGACTCAGTAGTAGACCTTCAGAGTAAATCCACTTCCAGGATGCTGTGTCATTAATTAATGATTAAACATACTTGAAATTAAAGATGGAACAAACAGATATCTAATTTATTCCGTCGACAGACTGATCTGGTACTGATATCGGTGAGGCTGATTCATCTGCTAATATGTGGCATTTTGAGATTACTGGCATTGATGGATAATGAACAGAACATAAGCATGTTTTTCAAAGAAAAAAATTCAACTAAATAGTGTAAAAACAAAGAGTTCAATTTTGTTTACATCACATTAGGCATAAATAAACGTATTTTTATATTTTATATGAGCTCATCCTGCTTTGTAGATACTGATAGTGGAGGCAGTAAGTTGTTTTTTATTAATAATTTTTTTCAGGAAGGATGCATTAAATTGATCAAAAGGGACAGTAATCAGTGTAAGTGTAAGTAAGTGTTGTTCTTTTCACTTTCTATTCATTAAATCATTCTGAAAAATTGTATAATGTTGTTTTCCAATTAAGCAGCACAACTGTTTTCAATGAATAATTACTGAAGGATCATGTGACTGAAGACTGGAGTAATGATGCTGAAAATTCAGCTTTGCCATCACAGGAATAAATAACATTTTACAATACATTAAAGAAAATGTTTTTAAATTGTAATAATGATATTTCACAATATTACTGTTTTTATATCAATTAAATGCAGCATTGGTGAGAATATGACTTCTTTCAAAAACATTTTAAAAAAATCTCTCCATAAAAGACCCCAAACGGGTTTGAATGACAGTGTCTGTTAGTTGTTTTGGATGTGCTCCCTTATAAACGTGATTCTGCAATACAACATGCATGATGAATTTCCTAACAGATCCTAATTGTGCTAGGGAGAAAACGGCCTATCCCATTCTGTCGGTACTGTGTGTATCCAGGACATCAAGTCTACTACATATACACCAATAAATAATGTTTTATTTGAATATTGCACGTTATTTTATAAACTCGTTTTGATTTAGTTTTCCAGGTCAGTAAGTTCTGTCTGGTTATAAAGCATCAAAATGTGGTCCTACTGAGCACAATTGGGTTTTTGCACTCCAACCATGTTTTCTCAGTATGTTTTCAACCTTTCCAAGAAAAGGGACATATATGTTTAAAAGTCAAACCATTTAAACTAGCCCAACAAACTTGACAATTGACGGCAGAGGCTGAAGGTCATATTATATTGAGTCAATGGGGCCCTAAAATTCTTCAAAATATCTTTTGTGTTTTTCGCAGAAGTCATGCAGATTTCGGATGACATGAGGGTGAGTAAATTATGGTAGCTTTTGTTTTTGCGGGGGGTGGAATATTATTTTAACTAGGGATGCACGATATATCGGCCACCATATCGGTATCGGACGATATATGTTCATTTTTAATGTTATCGGCCTGATTGAACAATTTGGCAGATATATTAAAGTTGATAAATAATGGATTATTTGCTTCAGCTGCGACACTTCAGCTGGAATCACTTCAAAAAAGGAAAATACGGTTCAGTGCAACATGTGCAGCGCAAGTCTGTCGTATAGACTACATAGATCATTATAATTGTGTGCTTGGAACATAGCTTTTAATGATGAGACTTTTGTTTTTGTAATCAGGTTAAAATGACATAAAAATTTGGATTTCGATTTATCGACCAATATATCGTTTATCGGCTTTCAGATATAAAGAATTATCAGTTATCGCTATTGGCAAAATTTTCATATCGGTGCATCCCCCTTTTAACAGAACATTTTTGGCCCTTTAAATGGATAATACACTATACACAAAAACTGCTCTCAAATAAAATGAAAATAGTCAGGGTCCAAACCAATTTATTTCATTTGAGACTGTGCACCTATCACGTACTCTTAAAAGTATGGGGTCAGTGTTCTTTTGAGCTTTCGATTTATCAAACAAATGCTGAAAAAAGTATTATGATGGTCTCCATCAAAATATCAAGCAGCACAACTGTTTTCAACATTGACATTGAAATAAGAAATGTTTCTTGAGCAGCAAATCCTCATATTAGAATGATTTCTGAAGGATCATGTGACTCTGAAGACTGGAGCAATGATGCTGAAAATTCAGCTTTGCTATATAGGAATAAATTATATTTGAAAATATCCAGAAATAGAAAACAGTTCTTTTAAATTATAATGGTATTTCACAATATTACGTTTTTTACTGTATTTTTGAGAGCCAAGACTAAACACTAATTCCTGAAATTAAGATTCACCCCCCCAAAAGAGACTGCGCGTGACATGTTTGGGAACACAGCACAAAAGCATTAAAGACACAGGTTCATGAAAGCCTGTATTGTGCTGGCAGAGACCAGTGGTCCAGATCTATTGTTGATTGTCTCACTGAGGGTGGAAGTGTCATTATGACATCACACACGGCTGTCTGTTACAATCGTTCAGCTCTGGCATTCAGGGGAAAGGTCATCCTTCAGGTCACCCAGCTCTCTCAACCACTGCTAAGATTCCCATATCTATTATGCATGTTCTTATCAGACGCCTTCTCACCACAGTAACTTACAAGAAAGTAAAAGAGGTAATTACCAAGCCAGGGAGCTGAGATCACACACAACACGCTGAGCTTAGAAAAAAAAAAAAAAAGTACACCAAGGGACATACAATAATCACAAACACATCATGCTTCTACGTGCTGTTGCCCCAGGCCAGTACTTAAAGGGAAAGTTCACCCAAAAATGGAAATTTTGTCATTACTTATTCACCCTCAGGTTGTTCTAAACCTGTAAGAGTTTCTTCCTTCTGTTGAACACAAAAGAATATATTTAAAGAATGTTGGTAAACACAGTTGACGGTATCCATTGACTTCCATAGTAGGACAACAAAGTACTATGGAAGTCAATGGGGTTCATCAACTGTCTGAATACCAACATTCTTTAAATATATTCTTTTGTGTTCAACAAAAGAAAGAAACTCATATAGGTTTGGCACAACTTGAGGGTAAGTACATGATGACAGAATTTTTAATTTTAATGAACTATCCCTTTAAGCTCTACTGTGACATGCTGTCGATTGACAGTCAATAAAAAAGTCTATCAGACATAAATGTGATTTTTTCCTATTTATATTAATCTATTATTATTATGATTCTTTTATGTTTAATAAAATCATACAATGTTATTACTTAATATATTTTATTATATTATTATAATAATCTTGATTCCCTCAGTTTGAGGGATATTATTTTAATTCTTTAGTGCAAAAATAAGTTAATGTTGATATATTATACGCCTTATTCACGGCAGCGCCATCTTTGATTTTTAATGAGAATGAAAGCGAGGCTGTGAGGGATAGACATGCATCTCTTCAATGGGCTGTACTGTTATTTAATGTGTTTTCGGATTGTTCTGCTCATGAAACACTGGAAAAATATCTTTCCAAGAAATTTCAGTTGACAAAAAACTCCCGACAATATAAGCTGTGGAAAATTGAAAGTAATCTAGGAGCTTTATTCAGCTTTTTACAGCGGATGCCATTGGAAACACGGTAAGTCTATCCCTCACAGCCTCACGTTCATAACTGTCATGGCGCTGCTCTGAATAAGGTCTATTGGCTGCAAAATCATCCCATTTAGCATTGGGACTACTATTATATGTGGAAATCGATTTAAACAGGATTCCCTTTCTATTCCTATCATGCACAATTTACCGGGGTTGAAATAAGGATGATAATATTACTGCACAGCAAGGTTTCGGTCTCAGAAAACAAAATTATAGTATTGTTTAACATGTACTGAACCTGGAATATTCCTGGAGTAAATGACTACAATGCAGTTATAGAGGTGATGAGGGCATGCTATGTAAGATGATGACATCACTCTGACATCACTGGATGCTATAGCATAGTGATGCTAGCAGCTTCTAAATCTTAAAGTTTCACAAACCATTTTAAAAGGTGATGTGTGGAATTTTTCCAAATTGAATATACTTTCTCTTTCCCCAAGAGAATTGTAAGCAAGCAAAACATTTGTAGGTTGATTTTTGCATTTGGTGATGGGCTTGACCTTTAAATCTCTGCCAAATGTGCATACTATTAACAATATGAAACATTTCCAATCTAAGAGTCAGTAAAAGCTTAGCAAAGTGCAACATTAGAATGACTTTTAAAACGAATCTGATTAGAAATCACCCTAATTCTCAAATCAAAGCCATGCCACGCACAAAATAACCTCTTGAATTTGTACTAAATTGACTGTGTTCCTCACCTCTTCCACCTGTATGCGCTTGGCCATGTCATCCAGCATAGACACATTAATAATATCCAACAACTCCACCCCATTCCCATTCTCCTCTAGCTCCAACTCCGGTGTATTTTCAGGAATATCCTGTTCCTGAGGTTCCTGATCTTCACCTCCTTCCTCCAGCTTTAGAGCCTCTTCTATCTCCCCTGCGTGTGGCACATCTTGCCCCGTGTCCACAGTGTCCCCCGTCCCCTCCATCACCACTCCGGGGCCGATCGTGTCCGCCTGAAGCTCCAGGTTGCCTGGTTGAGCAGCGTCCATTGGAGACTCGGGCTCCGGTGAGGCATCCCTGTGGGAAGCTGCCACACTTATGCTCTCTGCTTCTGCTCCTGAATCCTCACAGGCTGGAGTGGAGGAGCCGTGCGTCCCGGCCGAGGAGGAGGACGAGTGTGTGTCTGAGGAGGGGGAGGGGTCATGCTGATGTTCGCTCGGGTGGGATTGTGGGGCAGGGCTGCTACGGTCTTCAGGATGGATGACTTCCTGTTGTTCCTCATATGTACTCTGATCCTCCATAGCCTTCCCTGTTTTAGACGGAGAGAGAGAAGATGGGTCATATAACACCAATGAAACTTTTTTGGGGAATAAAAGGTTCAGAATGGAAAACCGTCATACTGCATACGGCACAGTATGTACAGCATATCGTTTGCTTTTTGTTAAAATTTTGTTTCAAACTCAATTTCATCAATATCATGTCACTGTTAGTTATGCAAGTGGAGTCCAGTTATAATTTCTTAAATAAATATAATTATTTAGCATTTTTAATGTATTGTTAATGCTATTTTATCTAGTTTTTAATGTATATTTTTTATTTGATGCAATTTCATAATATAATATTATGTATATCTTTTTAATATTTTACAATTATTAAAACAATATTTAATAATAACTACATACAAATTTCTTAGAGAAACAGTCCCCCAAAAATAATTTATAAAATATACTGAAATGAATATATAATTCTTTATATATTCATAATATATATAATATGTATACATATATATATAGAGTGTGTCTAATCTATCCATCTATCTATCAACAACATACACATATCTATCTATCATCCATGTATTCTATCTATCTATCTTCTATTATCTATCTATCTATCTATCTATCTATCTATCTATCTATCTATCTATTATCTATCTATCTATCTATCTATCTATCTATCTAATAATCTATCTATCTATTATCTATCAACACACATACACATATCTATCATCTATCCATGTATGTCTATCTATCTATCTATCTATCTATCTATCTATCTATCTACTATCTATCTATCTATCTATCTATCAACACACATACACATATCATCAATCAATCATATCAATCAATCAATCAATCAATCAATCAATCAATCAATCAATCAATCATCAATCAATCAACACACTCACACAATAATCTATCATCATCCATCATCCATCCAATCATCCAATCCATCAATCAATCCAATCCATCCATCCATCCATCCATCCATCCATCCTCATCCATCACCATCCATCATCATCATCCCTGTGTGCTCATGTGTGTGTGTGTGTGTGTGTGTGTGTGTGTGTGTGTGTTGTGTGTGTGTAATAATTTAAATAAATTACCAGTTTGTATACAAATGTCCAAAAGGAAAATAAATCCTGTTAACAGTCACCCCCCTTTTTTTGCATAGACATAAAAATCACTATCCAAACTTAAATGGTTGTAATTCAAGAATGCTTTGGAATATAGACACATGGTTGGTCTTGTTTTAAAGAAGACATTTTCCAGATTATTGTAGAAGTCTAGAAATGTTATATAAGTTTGAGTTTATGAAATTGTGCAATGTAAAAATATAATTATTAATATTTTATATAAAATATATATATTACAAAATATATTTCACTCTAAAACTGCAAGAAAATTAAAGACAAAAATCTGAACAAGTTGTGTTCCAAATTTTAGGTTGATTTCTCAAAAAATGAGCTTTCAGTAAGATTTTATTCGGGCGCAGTACCAAACTTTCTCACTAGGTGAACACCAGACTCCATTACTGCCCATATAAGGGCGCCTCCATTTTCATATGTTTTGAGTGATCTGAACCATGTATTCCCATAATTTTCATACAATTTATGAAGTAGACATCCTATATATAAGTAGTATGGGTGGTTTGGAAGTATTTGATTTGAATTTAACCTCTAATAAATGCATAAAATGACTACGTTATAGCGTTATAGCTCGCAGCCGCATCCCAAATCGAGAATCCATACATTTTTCTTTATATTTAAAACATTTTCAGACCTTTTTTCTCATAAAATGGAATTGGTGTTATCTTTTTAACTCATGGCATGAAAACAAACTGAGGTTTCTACCAATCTTTCATGATTTTTCATGTTTATTGTTATTTCAAAATAAAGGTCTAAATACTCCTAATGAATATGAAATATTCTTAATAAAATAAATTACTGCTCCTCTGTAATTTATTTTAGATAACAGCCACCAAATATGAAAACTAGAGATTTTAAGCTTTCAAATGATATATAGTTTGGCAATATTACTTTAGGTTTTTACTAAGATATTATTGTTTTAAACATGCAATGGCAAATGGGCCCGCCGGTGGGCCCGTGACAGGTTAACAGGATAAACTAGCATGATTATTATGGTGCCATGCTTTTCGAGTTGAACATACCCGATGTCTCTCGCCCCTCCTGCCTGCACTGTCTGATTTCCTTGAGTTAAACGGCCACGTGGTCATTTGACCATCAGGCCCTTGTGTACAACAGAACAGATCAATGGAAGACGATCAATCACTATCAATGCATCAAGGCCCTATTGCCTGAAGCCCTGCAGATCAATAATGCAGGACTCCACTGTTGCCTGTTCTCGTGGTCATAAACACACACCAGAGAAAGATACATGCCTGATACAGTCCACCGCTCATTTTCTACAAAACTACACTCTCCCTGCTGTCTTCCTACAGTTTAGGGACCAGATTTACTAACAGCTTGCGCCACAGTGACATCTAACACCAGGAGGCATGGTATTAGGATGAACTTTGGACCAGAATTCTGCATGAATGAGCAGGCCGAGGGAATGCCATCAATCTCTAACTCATGTGTGTCTCGTAGAGTGAGATGCACCTGCTGCTGGAGTCCCGGCCAAGCAGACCCCAGAACAGGTGGCCAAATGTGTGTGTGGTGCTGCCATGCCTGGCGTGTAAAAGTGAAACCGGGTCATGGAACTCAATGCGAGTAACACAGAGTTCAGGTAACATAGCCCAGCACCACATCAGCTGCGAGAGCTAGTGAGAAAGAGAGTCTCATCAATAAGGCATGATCATGAGCATGATCTGGAGGGACAGAAGGGAACTTTAACTTTAACTCCTGTCGGTGTGTGTGTGTGTGTAGTTGAAGAAGGGGACATGGTGTATGTCCTGTCCATAGATGATGAAATAATGCTTCTTGAAAGGAATTGATAAGGTCTAAGTGTACAGTAGACTAGGTTTTAACTAGGTGTAAAATAAGGTTGTTTCATTGTATTTAATTAATTTTTATTTTATTTAAATCAAAATTAATTTGTTTCTCGAAAGGAATCTGTAAAGTCTAATCTAGCAAGTGTACGTAGACTGGGTGTTAACTTCTAATATTACAATATGAAATTAATTAAATTATGTATTTTCTTTAATCCATTAATTCATTTAATTGATTTACCCCATTTACTTTCTCAATAAATATTAAGTTGTTTTATTTGCCACAATTCAGTGAAAATTTATTTTCAAAAACATGTATTAAAATATTGCAACTTTCTCTACCTCTGAAACAAAAATGATTTGCTTTATTTAATTAATTCGATTTTTATTTAATTTAGATACAAATCTATTTTTTTCTTGAAAGGAATCTGTAAGGTCTAATCTATTAAACTTATGTCTAATAATGGGTAATAAAGTAAATAAAATTAATAAAATTGATAAAAATAAATATTTGTTTAGTAATTTATTTGACACAATTCAGTGCAAATTCATTTCCATAAACACTTATTAAAATACTATACCTTTCTCCACAACTTTGCGCTGATATAACCAATGAGGAAAAACAATATTTATCAATAATATCAAAGTTTAACATGTTTTTATCCAACCAAATCCTAATATTTAAAAGTCCTGCCCTATTTCCCGCTGAATATTCTGTTTTTCACAGAAATACATCAAATTGTGGTAACTGCTCAGATGGTAGGAAAATCGCTTTTATATATATATTGTGCAATAAAATATTGTGCAATAAATTAATATATATATGTATATATATATATATTTAAAACAATGAACATGTTGAATTGATAAAGCAATTGATAAAGCGATTGATAAAGTATAAGACGATGAGTTGTTTCCCCCCATAGTTAAGTGATCTGGTCTGTCATTGGTGAAATAAACTCACCTGAGCTGCATGAAAGCACTTGCGTGATCGGGTTTTGCTCTCCTCCCAGTGTTTCTCTGATCACACTGTTTCTTTGCACTTTGGACACCTCACACTATGAACACACACAGAAAACACTGACTTTCACCCTCTGTTCTTTAAACATATACATATCCACATGGAGTCCCAAACATGTGCATCAAAGAGGCCGTCTTACCTTCTCAATACTCCGTGCAGGTCTGAAAAAAGACGAGAAATAGTGAAGTGTCAGTCAAAATCATCTTAAGGACTTGTAGTATCCTTATTTTTTTTTCTTCATCTCTCTCGTAGAGGGACGACGTGCAAATCTAAGGTCGCTCCGCTCAGCGGGAATCTAATATTAGCGCGGCACATTTCCCATACTGAAACTCAAGCACTTGTCTCAAATTGCTGAAAGCACAGCAATGGGCCATATGTTTAAACCATTACAGGACTCCGAACTGCAGCTAGAGTGCAGAAATGAGAAACAGACTGGCTAAATTTAGCAGGGGAAAAAGAGAAGCTCAGGTGCGGCTGCCGGTGAAAGCGTCTGGCCCAAATTAATAGGACAGAAAGACACAGCTTTTACCCCGTATTTAAATTGTGTAGTGGCTCGAAAGGTTAAACATTTACGTGTACTCCATTTACAGCAATGCTAACATATTTTTATAGAGCTCAAGCTCCATGGGACACATGACCTAAGAGAATATAGATTATAAAGAGAAAACTTTTGGGGAAGCAAAATAATTTTTAATAGAGTAGAATAAAGTTTATAGAATAAAGAGTTTAATAGAATAAAGTAGTTTAGAGCTAAAATAAATAAAATAATATAAAAATGGTTTACACCTAATGTAGTGTGCAATAAAAAAAATAAAAATGGTGTTGACCTGATCTGTGCGACTGAACTAAAGTAGCGTGTAATAAATAAAAATAAATAAAATAAATAATAACTTAAAATAGCGTTGACCTTTCTATGTGACTAAACCAATGTAGCATGCAATAAAAGAATATAAAAATAAA
The DNA here is from genome assembly GCA_036326025.1 of Chrosomus eos. Taxonomy (NCBI): domain Eukaryota; kingdom Metazoa; phylum Chordata; class Actinopteri; order Cypriniformes; family Leuciscidae; genus Chrosomus; species Chrosomus eos. The sequence continues at coordinate 26,781,843 of CM070832.1, forward strand.
AATAAAATAGTTGACCTGATCTATGTGACTGAACTAATCTAACATGCAATATAAAAATAAAAAATAAAATAAAATAAAACAAAATAAAAATAAAAATAAAATAGTGTTGCCTTGATCGATGTGGCTGAATTACTGAAGTGTACAATAAAATAAACATAAATAAATAATAATAATAAAATAAAATAAATAAAAAAGATAAAGTTGACCATATCTGTGTGACTGAACTAATGTAGCATGCAATAAAAAATAAAAAACAGTGTTGCCCTGACCTGTGTGTCTGACCTACTAAATTGTGCAATAAAAAAATAAAAAATACAAATATAAAGTTACTTTATCTGTGTGACTAAACTAATGTAGCATGCAATAAAATAAAAATAACATAAATAAAGCAAAATAAAAGTGTTGACCTGATCTCTGTGACTGAACTAATGAAGTGTGCAATAAAAAAATAAATCAAATAAAAATGAATAAATAAAGTTGACCTGTTTTGTGGCTGAATTAACGTAGCGTGTGTGTGTGTAGAGTGCACTCACTGCCTGTGCGTTCTGCAGATGTGTCTCAGTTTCTCCAGGTGTTCAGCATCCAGGTCAGCGTCTCCGTCTTCTCGCCTGTCCTGACACCGGCCAACCGAACTCCATCTCCTCTCTGATCACAGGAACAGAGAGTAGGTTAAAGATGTTCGATCGAGAAGAACATCTGAGTAACAGTCACCCAGAAGCCACTTACCCCACAGCTGCTGTAGAGCGGAGAGGTTGGACAGTAGACGTTCATGATAGAGTCTCTCTAACTGGATGAATCGGACTGCTCTCTCATCTGGAAAATGCTCTGGTTCAGGAAAAACTATAGCAAGTGGGAAACCCCAAAGCACTAATGCACTTTACAATAAAACGCTCTATATCCATAAACGGTGCAAGCATCCCTGATTCTGTTACAATAACAAAGGTAATGGGGTATAGATTGAAACAAGCATCAATAAAACCCCAAAGGCTGTTCAAACACACCATTACGCAGTGCCTTGTATTATTATTAGATGTGTGAACAAATAAACACATTAAGGATACAGTCCTCCTCATGCATAAATGACTCTGCAATCTGTAAAGGAATGAATTTAGCCTTGAGTTATTATCATCACATTACACAGTAAAGAGCATCATTAGATAAGACCCTACAGTAACTCGAAATCATAATGATAAATTGTATTCTATTATATAATGGAGATTATTGAAGTGGTGATGAAAGGTCGAATCACTTTTCATAAATGAATCTATATGAACTACTGATCTGTTAAGCATTATAATGATTGTTAATGGGAGTTATTATAAAGGGTTACCAATAATTATACATATGATGCACAGCTGAAAGAAATCTGTAATTGTACAAATATTTTATACCTGATAAACAAGTCATTTTAACTTATTCTTCTACACCTGCACGGGTATTATTGCTATCTGAAGTGTAAAGACTCGTTCCCAGTGAGTAAAACTCCTGACATTGGCTCTCTTCAAACTCCTTGCAAAGTAAAGTCAGCGACAGACAGGGTGAAAATCACTACATTAATCACTAAATCATTCAAAATCTCTTCTACCAACGTAGATAAAATTGCCGTTCACAGATAAACATGGGAGGTCATGTGTTTACATGAATATGGATCATATGCCGATTTCTGAATGACCCACTTTTGCAGCTTACTTTCAATAACTGATGTGGGTGGGCTGGGGAAGGAGCTTGGTTGTTATTGCTAATGTATGTGGTACCCTGAATGTTTTTATGTTTAAAAAAATCCAGTTATCTAGGATTTGTTCTTTTTAAAATCTCTTATAAGAACAAAAATCCACAAGGGAATAAATGTGAGCAGTTTCGACAGTCGTCTTCTAGCTCCTTATAAACCTCTCCTCAGGGTGACACAGACCCAGCTGCACATCTGAGCTAGTTCTTGTAAAACATGTTGAATAAGGTCAAGTTCAAATAAACATTTAATAGAGCTTGACCATTTAAGGTGCTGGTTATTCTGCTTCCTATCAGATACTTCATGTTGTGCTATCAGTCAATGTTATCAGCACTGGCCAACAGCAGCAACAGACTAACACGAGCTTATTAATGAACCATGTGGAACAGTCCAGGCAAATTCATCTCGTGATCTGGCTCACACACTCGCAGTTACTGGCAGTGAATAAAAGTGACAGTAAAAACATTTGTAATGCTGCTAAAGATTTCTATTTCAAATAAATGCTGTTGTTTTATACTTTCAATTCATCAAAGAATCCTGGAAAACTATTTTTTATCATGGTCTCCACCAAAAATATTACGCAGCACAACTGTTTCCAACATAACCGAGTATCAAATCATCATATTAGAATGATTTATGAAGGATCATCTAACACTTAAACCTGGAGTAATGATGCTGAACATTCAGCTTGACATTACAGGAATACATTTTAAAATATATTACCTTTTTAAATTGTAATAATATTTCACAATATTACTGTTTTTACTATATTTATGATCAAATTATGCTAGCAAAATCATCAGCATAATCAACTTTGAAAAGGGAGAAGAAAAGGCTTCCCATCTCACTGCACAAAATAGGCAGTGCATCCAATCTCTATTTTGATTTTTAATCTTTTTTTTTTTTAAATATATTTAAGTTTTTATGATTTATTATTTTGTACAACATACTCAACACCTTAAACATTAATCCCCTACAGCCTTGTTGTCATTCATGTGAAATTAAATACTGCATCAAATCCAACTAAAGTCTGTTAGAAACAAACAATCACACACTAATGAATGAATGGTGAGAGATGACATTTACTTCAACAACATTTCATTTAACACCTCATAACTCATTTCGAACAGAAAGACACGCATGAGGGCTTTTCACTCTTCAAATAGTTGACCCTGGTTCATTGTAAGCCCCAGGTAAACCGAATCCTGGATCTTGCTTCACACTTCACACTGCTCATACTTTACCCGAGGTTAACAATTAATCCTTCATTCAATTAATCCTGCAGCTTATTATTCATAAGCTGCAGTTTCACATTGTACATTCTTAAACCCTAGATTAACGTCCTTATTGCATATATATGGTGTCAGTGTCATTGATTGGACGACCTGTTAACATAGAAGCTCTAGCATTCACCTGTCCCGTATCATATATAGCTGACTGTACTATCAAGTTGTTTTCTGAATGGACTTTTCAGACCATTTGACTTTTTTTTTTTCATCAAATGCTGAAATTATTGTTGCTAAGCATCTAGTCAAAATGATCTGACACCGTATGTTTCTTTCTGTTTTAAATTGCACATGTGAAATATTCCTTTACCCGAGGTTTAAAGCGGGGTTTAGAATGACAATAACCCGGGGTTAAGTGCCCCAGAAAGGAGATAAACAACATTAGTATGAGACCTGATGGAGGCAGTGTGGCAGAAGAGGGTGGTCTCCCTGCGCCCCCAGCTCCTGGAGAGATGCCGACAGGGGGCGTCCGAAGCCCTGGGGGGAACCAGCATTGCCCTGAGGAGGTCCTTCAGGGCTGACAAGACCTTCTGATACTGAAAAAAACAACAACATCCTCTTTAAAAAGTGTTGACACTGATAATTGACCATGGTTTCACTCGAGCAACACTTAAAGCAACACTATGTAACATTGTTTACCTTAAAATAATGTTTCCAAAATCTTATTAGTGGTTCATCAAGTCGTAACAGGGTGAAAGGCACTTCTGCCATAGCCTGACGTGGTCTGTATCGCTTTTACTGGCAGTATGTAACTTCGGGGTTCGGGTAGTAACCCGACCACAAAAAGAACTACAAAATTCGACTGCTTTACGTCAAGCGCTACAATAGTCATTATTTCGTTTTTCTTCGTTTCTGATGTCGCAATACATCATCCTTTCATGAAATCATGTAACATACTCTACCTTGTCTGTGGACATCGTTCATTCTAAAGCCGGTGCTGGGTAAACAGCGAGCGTGCGTGCGACGGTAGGCTAAATTATTAACGGCAGCGGCAATGGACAATTTCGTTTCCAACCAGTAGGGCGACTGAAGAGGAAAAGTTACTTGGTGTTACTTTAAGCATAATTATTATTACCAACGGATCTTAATTTATGTGGTTCAATATCATTTTAGGATTATTTATACACTAGTATTATTTATAGTTTTAATTAATATTGTGAATTGTCTTTTATTTTTATATTTGCAGTTTTCATTTTTAGCCATTTTGTAATGTGCTTTTGTCATATTATTATTACTTACATATTACTATTAAGATTTAATTCAATTTTATTTCAGTTTTAATCTTTATTTATTTCCATTTTATTCTTTTATCCCATTTTTAATTTGAGTGCTTCAGATTTCAACCCGTTTCAAATATTTGTCAAGGCAAAATTTCAATTTAGTTTTTTCAAAGTTTAATTTAGTCTTTTATCATTTATTTCATATTATTTTAGCTTTGTTTTATGTAACACATTTATTTTTATAGTTTTAATTTTAGTTAACGTTAATAACCTTGATGTGGTTATCTAAGGGTGCGTTTACATGACAACGATGTACTAAAAATGGGAAAGGTTTTTGCATTTTTCGCATACGATCCCCGTTCACACAGATCCGCGAAAAGCGACTAAAAACGTTGTATTTTGCTGCCAGGCATGTAGTTGGCGATGTCACATTGTAAAGAAACACTACGCTCCTATAGACTGAACATACGCATGATATCACTGTTTTCACGTACCGTATTCACGTTTGTGTAGTTTACACTGAGACAATAACAGAATCATTTTCAAAACCTCACACTTTGAAACCCATTTACAAAAGTTTGCATTTTCAGGCCCCAAAAACGTTTGTCGTTACGTTTAATTAACGGCCAAAACACATAAAAGGTTTTACGTTTTTAGTTGAAAACGGTGTCATGTAATCGGCCCCTAAGACCTAAAGTGCTTTTTCATTACAACACATCTAACACACAGGCATCTAAAATGTCCCTTTAAATTTAATGGAACGGCAGCATCCAGTGTTTGTACATCAACACAGATATATCTAATTCTACAGGTTGGCCTGTATTATTCATGCCACTCAAACCTGTCTGAAAGGTTCACGAAAAAAAAACAATGAGATACAATCACTCGTTCTACAGCAAAACTAGAAACAAAAGTCTTGCACCATTACTCACGGTGCCTGACTCCTCAGAGACAATAGAAATACTTCCCCACCCACAGCCTGATCAAGCCAATGACACTGTTTGGACTAGGTTGTACCTCAGAAACAATTTACAGTCCGAGGACCATTCAGTATAAGTAATTTGTATTTGTGTATGTAAGTGTGACCTGGTTCCTGAACGTACCAAGCAGAAAGAACGGATTACTAATCATACGTTTTTGATTAGTAGCATATAATCTAATTTAGCAAACTTTGACAGAAAAAGTCCATTTGACTGACACATAAAATCACCAAGCTTCATTTCTTCGTGATTCTCTGAACTCTTGAATATGTTGTAATGATTCAATGCCACGAACTTCCCAATCTTTGGCAAAGGGCAAGCTCTTTCTTTGGAAATTCTCACTGTAGCAGATGAGAAGTTGACTGAACAAAAACCTGCGCAGACTAACTCCTAGGCGAGCTGGCGGTTTGTATTTGTGAGAACTGTGGAAGAACATTCACGCACATGCACTGACACATGGCTCAACAACACATCCATTTAACTCGGGATGACTGCTTCCAGGTCAACACGAGGAGAATCTCACACTGTGCTCTAATTCCGTGAAGCTTTGGGACTGATTAACTGCTTCTGCTCTGGGCCTTAATGCACTGAAGAATCCGTTTTAATAAAGAATGACATGCGAAAACTAACCAAAATTTGTTTTTAGCACGCAAAGCTTATTCATTTGTTTAGCAATGGCACTTCTGAACAAACAGTATTTTACTGTAGTTTATGGAAAGCTAAATAAATATGATATGATAGAACAGCTGCATATGTCATAAACCAGATGGATTCACACTTTGGGTTGATGACAGATTTCTGATTCACATACTACATTTGTGCAAATAAGGTTTCGAAACAGGAGTAGCTACATAGAAACCCCACATGTGTCAAGCAGGTTTACCTGGTATCGTACTATGCAGCGACAGAGTTATCGAAAACAAAATAAGCAAGCTGGCATTCAGTACAATCTATATCTTTATTTCGTCATTTAGTTTGTCAAGAGATTTAAAGCGTAGTTTTTGAAGAATGCGCATGCGCGTTCGTGCTCTAGTACGCGAGATTGTATCTGGAAATAGAGCAAAATAACTGCAAAAAATAAGAAATAGTCCTCACATGCCATGTCCGCAATTTATAGCAAAAAAATCTGCCATTATTTAAATTAATTAAATCTCAAACAGATTAATTAAAAAAAATTATCTCTCCACCGCCTGCGTGACATTATTACCCAACATTTGTGAAAATATGGTTTTCGCGAAACAGTCTTAGTACATATAGTTACGATGGATCGTACTATGCAGCGAGCGAGTTTCGTTGTTGTATGGGAAACGCACCTGTGAATTGTCTGTGTTTGACAGTGTCTGTTACCTGTAGGACTGGGACTGGGTGTCGGAGAGTCTCGGATGTGTCCATCCAGCTCTGGAGAGTAGGCGCCACTGTTACTGTCCACCTCTTCCTCCTCCTCCTCCTCCTCCTCTTCCTCGTCCTCCACCTTGGAGCTGTCGTAATCTTCATCATCACTATTGTTATCCTGTCTGAGGGGCTTCTGTCCACCACGGGGACCCTGTTCCACCTCCTCTGCTTCCTCCACCAGTCGGTTCTGGTTCTCGTCCGGGCTGCGGCTGGACTCGGAGTCGGTTAGGAGGTCGGGGTCGGTCAGTCCTGCCCGCCTCACGGGGCCATCGCTCTGCCACTGTCCGTCGTCCATAAGGTCCAGCTGACTGAGAGCATGAAGATCCTCTCGAACCCCTGCAGGACTCACAGCCACTCAACTCCCGCTCAGCCGCTGGAGAACAAATCAGAGGGACACTTTAATGGCCATGAGCCATCATGAAAAGAAAAGAGCTCGCTGGCCTTTAAGAGAACTGACTCATAGTTTACCCATAATTCCACTTCAAGCTGGTTGAGTGCAGTGCACGAATCAAAACTCTTGAGATTTCTCCATTTGTTCAGAGGTAAAATGAAAAATAGGTTTTTCATCAATGTGTTTTTTTTTTTCAGCTCACGTTTGGTATCATTTTATATGATATCATTAGAGATCAATTGTTTTTCACTAAAGTAAATAAATATATTTAATAAAATATATTTATAAAATCTTATATATAATTTGAATTTTTTAATTTTTTTTTATTGTATTGTATATAATCAACCCCCAAATATTCAATCCAAAGAACCAATTATCAATGTAATCAGTTTAAATGTCCCATTCAATGAGAAGTGAAATACACTAAAATAACCAAGACATGTTTCTCTCTAAATAAAGGATAAACTACAATATTTCATTTATATGTACCAATATAACAATTCATACCATATTCAGCAATAGTATCTTAACTAAAACATTTTAGTATATGGAAAATTCAGACTCCTGTAAACATTTCTGATTGATGATTCAAATGAATCACTGAATCAAGTTTTTCTTCATTCTGTATGACTAGATTCAACCCTTTTCATACAAACATGCTGAACAAATGAGTAATACCAAACAGAAACAACAAAATTGTGTAAATGAATACCATGCCATTCATAAACACATAGATATCCGCACCAACCTGCTGTCCTGTGTCGCTTTAGTCTGCTGTAATAAACTGATGTAGAAAATACACTATTATAATCTCTCTCTCTCACACTGATTGTTTGCCTCCCCTGAATGGTGAATTCACACCATGGAGATTTTCCATGATGGTCCCCATTGGGTTGTTATAGGAGAAAGAGCATCATGCTTATTGCTATACAGTCTCATGACAGAGCTTACGCAATATCATACAGTATCTTACAGATCTTAAAGCAGACGGCCTGTTTTGTGTTTTCATCTGCTCAGGGGGATTCTGGAGCCGCAGACACAAATGAATGAATGATGAATGAATGCTTATAGGTCACTGCGTGCAATAATAATGCTTAGGGCACAAAAATGTGCATTAAGTGAACGAAACTGAGCTAAATCCAGTGTTGTATTGTTAACTAAAACTATTAAAATAATTTTCATTAATAATAAAAAAAAATATAGATGTATAAAAAAAAAACTTTAGAAATTGGAAATGTTGCCTTGGTAAATAACTGAAATAACATAAGTTCCATAAAGATAACATTAAGTTGATGTAAAATTGCAGAAACTAAAGCTGAAATAAATATAACTAATGCTAAATAGAAATTTGAAGAAAAAAAAACAACTAATAAAATTGACACTTAATTTAAAATTATAATAAAAACTAAAAATAAAAGCTATTTTCCACTAAAATAATAACTCCATCAAATACTGGACTAATTCAGTAAATTAGTGAATACACTTTTTGAGTTCAGAGGTAGGGAGGAATAAAGATTTAAATAAATGTGAAGTACATTAAATAGGACAAAAAATAAATAAAATTAATTCTGCTGTTTCAACATGAGTCATCCATAATTATAGTCTCTTTTTACGTATATACAAATATTTCGAGGGTCCCAAAGCTAAATGGACATAGCCACAAACACAGTAGATTTAATTGTATTAGCTCATTTTTTCACCTATTTGTTATTTGTTTTTAATTTAATCCATCTATTTTTTTTTTACTTGTTGCATATTTTATAATTTAATCCTTTTTATCTAAAGCACTTTTAATTACCAATGTGTATTAAAAAGTGCTAATTAAACTTGCCTTGTGATGCGTTATACAGCAGAACTTCACCATTATGTCACAATTTATTATGTTACCAATGAATCATTATAAAGCAGGAAACTCTAGCCATTAGGAACCTGGTTGTTTGTTTAGAGGAACTGATGTTATTTGGCCCTGTAGAAGAACAGACCGACTCACAGCAGACCCCAGGCGTTTATTCGCTTTTCTGACAACATAGTGACTCAGTGAGCTGGAGACCATCAGATCTGTGCCTGTGGTGTAACACCTACACATATTGAAAACCACATCATCCAGAAGGGCCAGGTAAACCTGCTTGACACATGTGGGGTTTGCATCAATTCTTAGTGACAACTAGTCACAGCTATTGGTGTCGGGCTTGTGACCGCTTTATGTTAATAGTTGACACTTTAAAAGGCACAACAGAAAAACAGAGTTTGGTAATGGTTATGGCAAGCAGAAATTTGGGTATGTGAGCTGCCATGTTCATTCATACACTTTCTTTAAAGAGAGAATTCATTAATAAGCAAAGACAGCTGCAGTTTCTCATTAGCTCTTTTAAAAACATTAAAGCCTGTGGGGAGAATGAGAGAGAAAGAGATGAGAAATCGGTTTATTCAACCTTAATAACAAGCATGACTGGAGTAGCTAGACACAAATGTGTCTGACACACGTACACAACGTTCTTCAAATCCATCTGTGAAATCCATCTCAATCCTCTATTAAGGTCTTATGATTTAAAACTGAAAGTTTAAATGGCAACGGAAGTAATACTAAAACTTCCTTAATGTTATAGAATGCATTTCTGATACTTAATTAACATACTAATGAAGTATACTTCAGTTGTATGGATTTGTTCTTTGATTGTTGCAATGACTGACTAATCAAAATCAGAGTGCAACAGTCTGGATCCAGAAGTTAAAATCCCATGCATTTTCTTCATAAGGAAACTGAGAAATTAGTAAACCTTGTGTGTGTGGGGAGAGAGAGAGAGGAGAGAGAGAGAGAGAGAGAGAGAGAGAGAGAGAGAGAGAGAGAGAGAGAGAAGAGAGAGAGAGAGAGAGAGAGAGAGAGAGAGAGAGAGAGAGAGAGAGAGAGAGAGAGAGAGAGAGAAGAGAGAGAGAGAGAGAGAGAGAGAGAGAGAGAGAAGAGAGAGAGAGAGAGAGAGAGAGAGAGAGAGAGAGAGCGTGTTGTTATTTGATGGTAAATGCTTTTGTCAAAGCCATAAAATTAATTATTTAGAACTTATTTTTTAAATGAACAAGTTCATCAGTGGAAAAACTCCATTACCCATGATTCTGCAGAGAAATATCCACCAATCAGAGAATCACAACAAGTAAATTGTGCAAAAAGAGCACTTTATCACTCGCCCACTCCCATGATGTAGAGATAGCGTGTGTTGACACTTGACCAAAAACATGTAAACGAACCAAAAAAAGGACAAAATACCATCATATGTAGGCTACGACCATACAGCGAGCGCATTTAGCCCAGAACACAGCATTGTTTTGGATGTTCGACCAGTTCGTCGAGAAAATATAGAAAATAAATTTATGCAAAACATATTTTGCATAAAGACTTTTTTGTTTCTATTTTTAGATTAAGTGTTAAAAATGTGTGCGGACGTAAGCAAAACAGTACTAAATGTATCAACCAAACTAGAAGTGTGAACACAACTCGCCACGGCTGCAGCTTCTCAGTGAGGTCCGATATTGTGCACACTATTGTGTTATTGTTAAGCCCCAATAAAGGCATACAAAACATTGTAAAGCACCATAAAGTTTTCTCACTATATTCCAAGACTTTTAAAGTCATTCAATAGCATTATGCCACACTTTCTTCAAGATCAATGTTCCCATTATTATACTTTATTTGTAGATGGTTTGCATTAAATTACTTTATCTTGCTGGAGTTTATTGCGCTTTCTAAATCATATTCCTTTCTCCCGGGTGTCTGTTACATTACAGCACTGGAGTAGAGAGCACTATGAATTGTACTTCATAACTGAAATTTAAAACTGTTAATAGAAAGGCTCAATAAACTGTTGCATAGATAGAATACACTACGCATAGATAGATATAATCACTTTTCAATGGGAAGTGCTGCACGCTGTGACTTTGCGTAGCTTCATCATCACTGACCATACTTTCCCTTTACACTCTCAAACTTCTTAAATGTTTACATATAATAATAATATAGCTAGGCCTACATATTTTACAATAAATGTAATCTATCTATCTATCTATCTATCTATCTATCTATCTATCTATCTATCTATCTATATCTATCTATCTATCTATCTATCTATAATTCCTAAAAGAAAAATGAATGGGAAAAATACTTCTGTAGGCAATGCCATTAAAAAAGTGGATGGGCACTGTTGCACTCTATAAGCTGTCAGATATTTCTAAATAATTACTGTTATCATTACTACAAAATGAATATTAAATATTAATTTGGTAATAATTTTGTACATAATCGCAACATCCACCCTGAGTAAGACGATGACATGGTGCTCAAGATCATGTTGCATCACCCTGAAGTGGTGTATTTTATGATAATGACCAACTCACTGCATATTATCACTTATGTAATATGTAATGATAATACAAGAAAAGTGCAGGCTAGCAAAAATGTCAAAATTTGACTTTAAGAAAGGTTGTGACCTCTGTGGTGAGTCAATACATTGAGTCAAATGACACTGTTAACTGGCTTGATTGCTGTCCTAGCACAACAGTGATCGATTTCACTGTATTAAGAGCACAAAGAAAGTTACTTAAACAACAAAACATTTTTGGCATAACGTGCATAGCTCGTTCTGAGTGAAGCAAGATCAAGCAGACAAAACTCATTCTGTTTTGACACATGATATATGACACTTCAAATAATGCTTAAACTTCAATCCCCATTCACTTTTCCTGTCATATGTATGCCTATAAACTAAAAGGGATCAACACAGATCATGCTGCAGATGGATGAAAACAGATGTTATTATATAATGCGTGGTGTCCATCATGGTAACGTTATAGACACATGATCCGTGCATCAAAACATCTGCCATATCCATATATAAAGGGTTAAAGCTCTATAAAATCCGCTTTCATCACTGCACATACCACATGTGTCTAACTTCTAACAGAAGTGTTATTTTTATCACATAAGGTGCCGGTGGTACAGATAGAGCAGAAGGAGCTGTCATTAATTCAAGCGCTAACATGCATAGCATCAGAAGTGCATCAAGCATTTAATTCAACAAGCTGCTCGTTTCACAAGCGGATATTCTCTTTCATGAATATCGCATTAAAAATAAGAGACAGCACTTACAGATCGATCGGGCAGGTGGTTTGAATTCGGATGGACAGGCAACCGCGCTCTTGGCTGTCGGCTGATGTGTGTTTGTGTTGCTGCACATCTGCGCAGCTCTTCCTGACACTCATCCGGGTACTTCAGCTGTCTGCGCAGCTCATAGATAGATATACATAGATTCCTCATTAACAGCCTACGTCCGCCATATTGGAGGTCCGTGAACATTACAGAGTGAATCCGAGACAATTCGCATACTATCCGTCCCAAAGAGTATGTGACATTAGTATTTGACAATACTATTTAGGGCGGATAGGGTGGATACTAGTATGCACATTGGGACGCAGCTAGAGTCTGCAACTGTAGTTAGACGCATGTATGAATATCTAGATATGAAATAGACTTTCAGCCGAATATTTTGTTAAACTAACACAAAACAACAAGGCGAAGGCATCAGCTGACACACGACATTTTAAAATGTAGCCTATCATAGTAAAAGTAAAAAAAAGAACACATTAAAAGTACCATAGTGATTGTTGTATCATGTACATGCAACATGTAATTTTGAGTTAATACATATAAAAACACAAACCAACGCATTCTGACCATTTTTTTCAGGAATTTAAATCTCGGCCTTGTGACATCATTGATTCACTACTGTGAGTGACGACACATTAAAAGTTGCAAGATGGCCGTCGCGCCTACGTATCTGGAGCGGTCGAGGGTGTTTCTGCATGTATATATCTATGGCGCAGCTCCTCTTCTGTAACTCATCCGGGTACTTCAGCTAAAGGCTTTTATCTTATGAATATTAATCGCGTCTTGCTACTGTTGCTTGGGAACCTAAACTAAACGTAAGATCATTCATATTTAAGACCCTGATGAATATTAATCGCGCCATGCTACTGTTGCTTGGGAACCAATCAGATCAGTACCCAAACCTTCCGTGTACGTCAGCATACGTCACATATCTATGATGCAGATATTTCTTTTTCTTTTTACAATCAATTATTCGGCAAGCTTCCACTTCCACACGACACATGTAACATAATTAATATTTGAACCAAGCCTTTACCATAATAGGATTCGTAAATTTGCAGAGAATCATTGTTTGGCTACGTTATGCCACCTTGTGGATGAAATTATAATTTAAGCAATAATTTAGTAGTTTTAATACAGTGGTGGTTCATGCAAGTTAGTATAATGTTAACAAATGGGACCTTCTTGTAAAGTGTTACCACAGACTGATCTCATGAAAGGGCGTATGTATGACACGCCAATTCGTATTTCCATTTTTGGCGTGCTATCAACACGCATAATCGCTTTTCAGCGTGTTTATGAACGCCGTTACATTACTGTATATATAAATATATGACCTACCCCAACCCCGTCCCTAAACCTACCCGTCACTGGTTAATACCATTTATGAGTCTTTCCCTACCATCCTAGTAAGAAAAATATCGCTCCCTCAGATGTATATCAAAATTTGGCTTTATTTCGCTCGGATTTTTAACGGCGTGTACATACACGCGGAATCACTCGGACATTTAACGGCGTAGATATACACGCATACACGCGGATAGCTCAAAATGCGTATAAATAACACGCCACTTGACTTGAAAGTGGCGTGTATGTTTACGCAAAAGTCATGATGTCATGTTGGTTACCAAAACAATAATACAAGACAAGAAGTTTTCAATTATTATAACTTTTTTGGTGAATTGCCTTGGGTAAAAATATTAGATTTTATGGATTTAACATCAGATAAAACTTGATGGCCAGTGATATCAAAGTTTTCATATAGAATAGGCTAATAAGTGATCCATTCTCCAAAAGACTAATCAAGAATGCAGGAGAATAGCTGCAAGAAAATCAACCACACAAGATTAACCTGTGTTATTTCTATCATTTCTATAAGGACTATGTTTCACTTATTCAGGGCTATTTAATATCTGATCTTGTTTTCCATGCTGAATAAGTACAGGTCAGAGTGTCCTACAAAAACCTTAAATAAAAAAGACTAAACTGGACATTATAATTCTTTAGCAGATAAGAGTGATGAGTGTTTCTGTTAGTGTTTGAATTATAAATGCAACACTTTTGTTTTTGCCCCCATTTTTCATGAGCTGAACTCAAAGATCCAAGACTTTTTCTATGTAGCCTACACAAAAGGCCTATTTCTCTCAAATATTGTTCACAAATCTGTCTTAAATCTGTGTAGTGACAGCCTACACAACTTCCACTTTTAAGCTCTAAAGGTAGTAAAGACATCATTAAAGTAATCCATGTGACTCCAGTGGTTTAACCTAAATATTATGAAGTGATGTGAGTGCTTTTTTTATGTACAAAATATTAATCTCCAATGCACATTATGACTATTGTTTAAAATATGCATTTTAAAAAAAAGTATTGTTAAAACCGCCAATATTTGCGAATGTGTTATGTAATAATAATAATAAAACTAGGTTTTTTTTGTAAAAAATAAAGCAAAAGGTGAGTAAAAATGCTTTGTTCGATATAAAACCAAAAACAAACAAACAAAATCATAAATCAGTATGCGTGTTTGAGTGAATTCATTTGAAAGTGTTCATTATATTTGACAGAATCTAGAATCTGAGGTGTGGAATGACATCAAGCTCTGTGATTCAGCTTGGATCATGCACACAGTTCTCCTCTAGGCCACTCTTCACCATGCCACAGTAGGAGGAGGAACCCACGCTGTGTCATATCCATGTTCACATCAGGGGAAAGAGAGAAGCCCTTAATCATCCTCATCGCATTCAACATTGTTGTGCCATGATAGGATTGTTTGCTTATGCCAATTTGGTTGAATGTAAACACTCCGATGTCCAAAACATGTTGCTGCTCTATTCCAATGACAGTACTACAGACATCTGGTAAACATTTCTGATAAATGTTGCAATACATTGGTTATTTTTTTGGTTAAAACAGGGGTGTCCAAACTCGGCTCTGGAGGTCCACTGTCCTAGTTTTTCCAACTTTCCTCAAAACACCTGCCTTAAACCTGGAAGTTTCTAGTATGCTATAAGACCTTGCCTGTGTCCGAAATCACATACTAGCTAGAGTAGGTACTTATTTTGAATTTAGTAATTACTTCGCAACAGGCGTTGTGCCGAATTCTGACACCCTAATAATTTGGCAGGGAGTCGAAATGCGGCATAACACCTGTTAAAAAAAGAATATTCTATATAGTAGGTTATGAGTGTGTGTACACGAATGTAATCTGGACTGTTAGGGGATTTACAATTAAAGGGATACTCCACTTTTTTTGGAAATACGCTCATTTTACAACTCCCCCAGAGTTAAACAGTTGAGTTTTACCGTTTTCGAATCCATTCAGCCGATTTTCTGATATTTAGAAGAATATCAGTAAGCAGACAGTTTCTGGTCTCATTGACTCCCATAGTATATATTTTTTCCTACTATGGAAGTCAATGAGAAACTGTCTGGTTACTGATATTCTTCTAAATATCAGAAAATCGGCTGAATGGATTCGAAAACGGTAAAACTCAACTGTTTAACTCTGGGGGAGTTGTAAAATGAGCCTATTTCCAAAAAAAGTGGAGTATCCCTTTAACGACATAAGGATCAGATATGTATAACCCTAACCAGGAAATAGAAGTGCCAATTTAAGGTCTAGACTAGACTTCGGAAACACTTCGAAAAACTTTTACATTTCAATCAGGGGTGTAGGAATGAGTTTAACATTGGGGGGGACCAGGGGTGATTTTAGGATTTTAATTTTAGGGAGGCTCAGTCCCCAATGACAATACGTAGGGTTATCGGCTCAAAACGAGGTGGAAGGCATGAACCCCATCATGTACGTATTCATAAGATAATTAGAATATTATTTTTCACAGACCATAGGCTGTTATTCCCACAGTATTTTTGTGGATGTAGCCCAGTACCTCTATGGGGGTCCGGGGGCATGCACCCCCGGAAGAAAATTTTGTAAATTTTAAAGCTAAATTCATTAATCTGGTGAACTTTGAGTCATCCAAATCCACTGTTGAAAATAAATAATCCACCCGCCAATCTACGAACCTATGAATTCTCTGATTTAGATATCTGCATCTAATTTTTTCTGCATCATATTTTCTGCATCATATTGTCACTTCAACCCAAATCGGTTTATTGGAATAAACTACTTGGGTTCAATTCAACTCGACTTCAGTGGACTACATTACACATTACATTATCACATCACATTACACATCTTCATTTTAAAATCTGAAAGTTCTTGTTTTAGGTTCTTCATATGCCTAATATATAGGATACCTTGTTATAGCCTATATATATATATATATATATATATATATATATATATATATATATATATATATATATATATATATATAAACATTAAGAAAGGTTTTAATAAGTGAATAAAACGTTTTTCATTATATCTTAGAAAAACATTAAGAGAACGTTTATAGGGAATGCGGAGGTACGTCACGCCGTGTTGCATTATGGGACGTGGCCGCCATCTTTACAGGCACGATCTCTGTTTACCTTCGGTATAATAGTGGGTGTTTGGCTAAATCGAGGTAAAATTGAAGAAGAACGGAAGAAATGGAGATGTTTAAAGAAAAAGAGAAGGGGCCCTACTGGGATAAACTAAATGCCACTGTCAAAAAAACTATTTGGACAAACTATCCGCGATAAAAAAACGTTGATACATCTGATTTAGTGTTGGTGTTCGAAGCCTATGCTAAGTTGATTACTATTGTACATAAAGTTCAAGCTATTTTACCTGAAAAGCTGCTCTCGTAGTTAATGTTAGCTTGCTATTTTCAGCATATGTTAAGTTTTCATAGGTTGTGCAAGAAAAAAAAATGTACATTACTTTATAATGCCACAAGATTTGGTAACTTGTTAAATACAACTGTGCCTTATTGTCAACATTTAATGTTGACACGTGTAAAAATGAGAGTATTTGGTCGTTTATTTTAAACGTTTGAGGTATATTTGCCCATTGTTATGTGTACTTAAAGGGTCTGTGGATGCAATCAGTCCAGAAACAGAAGTCACTTAATGTATTTATTAAGCAGATATATAAAATCATGATTCACAGACATTTTTTAAAAAGGCATGTAAAAAGATGTACAGAACATCAAAGCAAATTGTTAATTGAAAATAAATATAATTTGACTCATGCAATGTGTCCTGGCTTTATCATCTGCTAACATTAACCGCAAATTCAACATCATTCATCAACTATCCTCCTAAATTTTAGTCATCTATGAATATACAATACACAACCTCTTGCTTTGTACAACTTTTAACAAACGTAGTATGCAGTGGAGGACAGTAAGTAAGTTTTTCCTCATGATTGCGGCGATCCGGCGTCTTCTCGTCAGCTCCTCGACCTGGTTCCCTTGTTATTTTTTCCGAGAAAGAAAGGTGAAAAAACGTATTCCGTTGTTCAGTTTCCTCCCTGAACGATCGTGTGACCTGCTATGGCAGTTGAACTGAACAACCATATCGACGTTTATTAAAATCTCGACAGAAAATCCAAACACAGCCTCCAACACATGCATTTAAATACAGCGGTATTGGGCGCGATCCTGTAAATATGGCGGCGGACCCATAATGCAACACGGCGTGACGTCATCTCCACATTCCCTATATCCGCCTAAAGGGAGATTTGAACGTTTGAACGTTACAACGTTTATATAAAGGGAGAATTGAACGTTCTTATAACCTAAAATTGTTAGCTGGGGAAGAGAGGAGAGATTCGCGATTGCACTGAACACGTTTTAAGTGCAGGATTCTCTGAGCGAGCCCAGAGAGAGAATTCTTACAAGAAAAGTGTATCTGAGAGCGCGCGCGGGAGATTCACGCTCGGCACATCATATTCCGCGCGCGAGCAGGGAGATTCACGCTCGCGCATTATATTAATGTACTTTCGCGCTACAATAATGCGCTCTCGACATTTGATAAGGAAACCAATCAAATACGTGTGTCTCACGGCCAATGCGTGAGAGTTGGCAAATATTTTTGTCTTCCGCGGTGTCATTTTTGGGTGGGACAAATGCGACTGTCTCCAATATTTGGGGGGACACGTCCCCCCCGTCCACCCCGGTTCCTACGCCCCTGATTTCAATGGTGCACTGCAGGGGGCGATGATCTCTGTCAACCCATGAATCATGAGGAGTCTGAGAACCAATGAACAAGTGTCTGTGGGTTTACCTGATCAGTTTTTATACATGTGTAGACGTTTTAATTAGACTCGAGTATAATTTAAATTAATAAATAATGGTAGTTAATTAATAGCATTATTGGCTTGTTTAGCGGAGGCATTCATAGAACAAACAAAGCAAACCCTGACAATTGATGAAATAACATGCATGCATTTGATAATCTTATTAGATAATTGCATTTGAAATATTTTAAAAGGTGTTTTTATGCATGTTTGGCCAGGGGTTTTGTCGCATTTACTGTTCTGACCACTAGGGGTCACCGTGGAGACAGTGTCGGATTGTTTCGAAGCCTCGACAGTCGACACACAATACGCCACATGTGCTTCAACCGTTTTAGTGTTCCACGAAGCCTCGATGTGCCCACCACCACTAATGGATTTTATCTACCAGTGTCTTTATACAGTGTGTGTGTGGTGAGTGAGAGAGAGAGAGAGAGAGAGAGAGAGAGAGAGAGAGAGAGAGAGAGAGAGAGAGAGAGAGAGAGAGAGAGAGAGAGAGAGAGAGAGAGAGAGACCCCATAGTGATAGATGCCCTTTTATTTCATTTGAGCCCATCCCTGATAAACTCTCAGCACATCTCTGTTGATCATGAACATGATCCAAAACCAAGCAATTTTCACATTTGTTTGTCGTTTATTAAAAATTCATATATTTAAGTGCAGCAAACATTCAAACATGAAAAAAACATTATGAGAATAATTTACATAAAAACAGGGTTTGGTAATGTAACCATTATGATTACAAATGGATTTTTATCCCTGTTTGTTGAAGTTCAATATTTTATTATTATTTAATTAACAAAGAGATCAGGCAGGCATTTGGTGTACTTTTAGTACATGCACAAAGTTATTGGCTTCATGGATCCAGCAAGGGAACAGTAACTCTCTGAAAATCTTTTTCTGATACCAACAAAGCCTCCAAACCTGTCCAAAGGTATCCAACCATCAGTCACTGACAACCAAAGCAGTTTATCCATTGCAGTTTATTACTAAATACAACTTTATCAAAAAGTCTTTCATAGACAAATCTGTCTAAATATTAGCCCTCATTAAGGTTTTGGGTGTCTTTAAGCAAAGCGTTTTCTCTTTTAGCCGTCTCTTCAATATAAAAGTATTTTATATTTCATCCATGATAAGCTCTGTAGGTAATGCGTCCCAGGGGGTGTTAGGCGTGACCAGTGTGTGTGCTTTCCAGCATCTCCTCATAAAGCCAGCTCTCAGTGAAGTTTCCTGACTGCTCCATTAGCTCAAAGAGACGCTTGTACTCATCAGGGTAGACGTCGCCCGTCATTGTGTCGTCAAGGAAGCAGAGCTTTGAATTTAGCTCTGATCCACTGCCGGGACTCCATGAGCTTTGGAAGACAGCAGACCAAAGGTGTGAATGCATACAACCAATCATATATGTTTAGTCACTAAGAAATTCTAGTTTGTATACAAATACAGGTAATAAACTTACTTAATTTGTTCAATCAATTTGCGTTTCCTTTTAACAAGGCATTGTTTCACCATCAAAACCAGAGTGCTGCCATTCAAGGGAGTTAGGTGAGAGTTAAACAAGTCCTCACGTGGGGTTAACCGCACCAAACACAGGTTATCACTCTGGGAAGTCTGTGGGGGACAAAATAAGGACAAATGTAAAAAAAAAAAAAAAAAAAAAAAACATGGAATACTAGCTTAACTTTTGTAGAGGACATCAACCTCTTCATTCAAGAAATTGGACTTGCAGCCAATGCTATTTTTCTAATGTACATTTAAAAAAAAAAAAAAAATTACTACTTATATTTAGCAAAGATGCATACAATTGTTTAAAATTGACAGTAAAAACATTTGTAACATAAGCCTGCCTGTGATTTGTCAGAGGTGTGGTGCTTCACGTTCGGAGCCTAGGAGGCCACTTTTTACATCCTGTTCTCATAAATGCTGCATGTTCAAGTCTTTTGTGCAAAAAGCACCCAAGTGTCTATTGCTTTGTGTAGGTAATGTAATCTTATGGCAATTAAGTCACTGATAATTTAGTTTTTTTTTTTTAGCCGTTTAGAATCGAGGGAGAATTGTGATCTCTACTTTAAACAAAAAAAATTGTGATTGTCAATTTATCCAGAATCGTGCAGCTCTAATACATAGTACTAATATTACAGACAAAAAGTACACATAACAGACTAATGTTTCTCAGCTCATTCTAAGATAAAAGACATTATTTTAAGATAGAAGACAATTCATTAAAGGAGAACTCCGGTCAATTTTAACATTGAGCTCATGTTTTTGTAAATTTGGAGTGCTGTCAGTACAGAGAACAACAACAAAAATCGGTGTTGCCTACACCGTGTTATCCTCTTTTTAAAATTTACACCCTGTTGACTTAAACGGGGCAAGTTCTAAACCTGCTTTTAGCCTCTTAACATCCTTGATTTGTCATTACATGTGCACAGCCATGTGAGTGGTGTTGTTAAGAGTGACCACGGTCAATCTGACTGCAGTAGATGTGAAAGATATGAATAAAAAAATATGTTTATTCAGCCAGCTCACATACCTGTATTTTCTTCTTGTTTTCCACAGTAGTCGTTTGTCGAGTTCACGCGCGCAATCATTGGTAACTAGATAACTAAGGGTGTACTCACACTAGCCAGTTTGAACCTTGCCCGAGTGCGCTTGACCACCAAAGCGCAGTTCGTTTGACTAGTGTGAGTGCTCCGAACCGTGCCCGGGCGCGGCTCGATTAGCCGGCCCTGGCCCGCTTGGAAGAGGTGGGCCAGAGCACGGTTCAGTTGGACTCGGGCGCGGTTCGCATGCAGTGTGAGCGCTAACCGTGCTGGAGCACGGAACAGGACGCGTGACTCCATTGTGTTCAGAGAGCGCCGCTCTTCTTGTTTACGCCCGTTTCACACCGCATGCGTGAGCGGCGCGTGAGCAGCGCGTATTTTTTTCGGCGTGCATGTTAATCAATGAGTGCATACACACCGGGAGCAGGAGCAGCGCGTGAGCGTCAAGCAGGAGCGGCGCGTGAGCAGCAGTGAAGCGGGGGTTTCGGCGCCAGGTCTATTTTTGCTGCGCTGCTGACGTTCAATTAAAGTGAAAGCTCACTTTTGATGGACAAAAAATATGATTTCACACAAAAAGTGCCCGAAATGCACAGAATAATGTTTAGTGAGTTTAAACAAGAACTGGAGTAGGCAAAAAAAGAAAATGCAGACTCAAAAATATTTATAGAAGATTAGGCTACCCATTTAAATTTGTTTTGCATTCAGTTTGTGTAAAAGTATGGTGTATCTATTATAAAAAACTAAAGTAAACTAGCCAGAAAATATTCTATATAAACTTTCTTTTAGTTTATGTAATACACAGACAGCTACATAAACACTGGCACAACCCAAATCAAACAAGAGTGTGCGTTTTATTTGCTTGTTTTTATCCGCGGACTTTGCAGTCTTTGTAAACATCGAAAGTATGACTGAAACGACAAGATTGGGGCTGTTTTCTGTGTTGTTTTGTTGTTTACCACTTAAATATGTGAATGTTGTACACCTCCCCATAACAAACTTTCAAGACTATCAATTTTATAAATGACCAACTTCTAAAAACAAATGTATAGTTGTCTTTGTAAAGAATTGCTCGCTTGTATATGTAGCTTTGGAGCCGCTGCTGTGACACTGTACAAACGCTTCCAGTGTGAATACTCTTGCACTCGTTTCACACCGCAAGCGTGAGCGCGCGTCAGCGTAACTACACCGTCACTGCAGCTGCAGACGCGCTGCTCAAGCGCCGCTCACGCTTGCGGTGTGAAACGGCCGTTTATCCCGAAACCGTCGCACCATAATGACGTAAGCGTGCTCCGGCACGAATGCTGAAACCCTATGTGAGTGCAGGCCAGAGGGGGAGTGGGGAAAATGGCAACCGTGCCTAGTGTGAGTACACCCTAAGGGTCGCGCGCGCGAACTCGACATTCGACTACTGTGGACTTCGACCGAAAACAGGAAGTAAATACAGGCATGTGACCTGGCTGAATAAACATAATTTTTATTCATATCTTTCACATCTACTGCAGTCAGATTCACCGTGTTCACTCTTAATAACACCACTCACATGGCTGTGCACTTGTAATGACACATCAAGGATGTTTAGAGGCTAAAAGCAGGTTTAAAACTTGCCCCGTTTAAGTCAACAGGGTGTAAATTTTAAAAACAGGATAACACGGTGTAGGAAACACCGATTTTTGTCGTTGTTCTCTGTACTGACAGCACTCCAAATTTACAAAAAAATGAGCTCAAATGTTAAAATTGACCGGAGTTCTCCTTTAAGTGAGTGATAAATCTGAGCTTATTCAATGAGGAAAATGAGTTGTCGGTCTTTTGTTCAGACCAATGACTTATATGATTGATTCAGACTGATTCAAGAACCACAAATAAAATCCTAAACAAATTGGACAGAGGGATGTGATGACGACACAGTGCCTCTCCTGAATCACTAATACAATATAAACAGATGAAGAATCCTAGAGGGATATTACTTGTATGAAAATACTTACAGTGCTCTTTGATGTGGACTTTTTATTACTCCTGGTTATAGTCAGAAAGGACGACAATGGCTCCTGGTAATGAGGATAAAGCAGAAATACAGCACAAACACATTAATAATTCATTGATAAATTATTCCCAGAAAAAGGTAACGCATTAAAAAAATAATAAAATGTCTCACCTCATGCAGTAACTCAATATCACAGGCTATCTGCCAGAGAACACTGAAAGCTAGGTAGTTCTTATAATCTCTTGGACGGGTCACTAGTTTCTGTAAGAGAAAATAATCATAATTCATTCTTGTATCCAACTGGAAAGCTCCACCACCAGCTCGCTTCTTAAATTGCTTGACTTCATTGCTGTCATTAGTTGTTGCCAATCATCTCCAAAACCAGTTCAAGCTATTGAGTTACATTTGCCTTTGCACTGTGACGTACTCCACAAAAAAAATCTAAAAAACTTTACACATTGTACATGTGAACTAACCGTGTATTCATTCTTGCTGATGAACATGATCAACTCCACACGTCCGTAGCGGTAAATAGAACGGCGCTCAAACAGGTTGTAAATGAGCTTCCATAGTATGCTCTTCTCATTCCTGTGTGAGAAGATCCCCACAATCTTCACCGGGACATCTGTTTCAGAAATGGAAAGACAGATAAAGCATTATACAAACCACATATTTATGCCTTGCTTAAAAGGATTGCTTACTCATGCTATCGATGTCTTTCTTTTTTTTTGGCCAGATTAATCTGAATGTTTGGGACACTAACCTGCTGACCAGGGTACCTCAGAGATGGCGAGGTCAGAGAAGAGCTTCTCCGAGTACATGGCGGGTGGTTTCATGCTGCCGTGGCCGATGGGATCCAGTTTGAAGAAGTCACAATGAACCAAATCCAGCTGCCCTTCCAGTTTGCTCTCCAGGTCCTTTAAAATCAAGGGTTATTTTAGGGGTATGCGATATGAAGATATTAGATTGTGATTAAGATTAAATTAAAAAGATTAAGATTAAAACTTAATCTTAAGATTAAGATTAAAATGTCTCCAAGATCTGTCTTTACGGTATCGTGCTACGGCACACATTCTATCAGTTGAATCATTAAATCATTTAATTAGTATCTTTCGCCCTATGTTTTGTATATTTTAATAACTAAGATAAAATAATTAAAGTGAAATTTTACGTCAGTTTTGCGTCAAAGGAATAATTATCCTTTTAAATTATAATAATATTTCGTTTTACGTTTTCCTTTGTATTTTTGATCATGTAAATGCAGCCGTGAGACTTCTTTTGAATTGTAGTGTATGTTTTATATATAAATTTATTACAACAAAACTCCCTAACTTGGAAAATAAGCCTTTTTAACAATTATTTTAAAAAGTACACATAACAGACTGCGATTCAGTAAGTGATAAAGATAAAATATTGAAATAAAAATAAGGTGAAACAAGATTTTGGTCATATCCCTCACCACAACTTTGCCCAAATGGTCTGTCATCCTTTTTTATTTTATGTTTTGTTATTGTTCCCTTGTAATGCTTTTGTAAGGGAAATTAGTTTAGCAGTATTGCTCAGTAACTTGCAAAAAAACCTTAAAAACCAACATGAAAAAGAATCGTGAAACAATCGTGGATCGATGTGATCCTGCATGAAACAATCGTGATATGATATTTCTGCCATATAGCCCATCCCAAAATCTTGTCAGATGTCTACCTGCAGATCAGGAAGGAAGTTTGCTTCACTTTCCAACGCAACCACTCTTTGAGCGCCACTGTTCAGCAAAGCACGCGTCAATACGCCAGGACCTGCGGACAGACACAAACCCCACATGAACACGTCTACAAATACGGATGCCATTCAATTAGCAGTTGACAGACACACACCTGGGTTACACTCAAATATAACAGCTTTCCCATCCTCAATATCTCTGGCGAGGTGATTGGTCACGATTCTTGCGAGGGAAGGGTCTACGATGAACCGTCTCAGGTGTTTACAGGCTAGGGCTTTCTGCGTGTTCTCATCCACATCGCCCAAATCTAACGGGTCGTACCGGCAGAGGGGGCGAACCTGACCCCGCAGAGGCACGGCGACAGCGGAGAGGTTCCTCTGAACGCCTCCTGAGGATGGAGTGATGAGCTCTGGTTTGCCCACCTGAGCCGGGGTCTTCCTTGAGCCGGAGGAGAATGAGTCTGGAGAGCAAGTTCTCGCAGATGTGGACAAAGTACTGTGTTTAGTCAAAGGCAAAGCGCACGGAGACGCAGATCTTGATGTTCCACAGAGAGTTCTTGAAGTCAGGACAAAGAACCTACATCCTCCACATGCTGCCATGATGACCAACAAGCCTGAAATCATATAATATACAGGAAAATTTCAAATCCAAACCTGAACAGTTTTATGTAACTATAACTTTTCTGTACTTACTGCATTCATGACATTTTACTTTATTGGGCTAAAACACTGTAACAGATAATATATTTTATAGCTAAACTTAACTAGAAACTTGTTATTTAAAAAACCCTGATATTTATTTACAGTGTTCAAATATGTGTGGGAGGAAACCTTGAAATAAAATTATAAACATAGCCATTTAACAATGGCTATATCGGAATAGACTGATTAGGCTTAGTTCAATAAGGATATTTAAGTAGCTTTTATAAACATGCCGTAGAAAAAAAACAATACTGGTGTGCATCTTGAGACAAAACAATGGCACTGACTGACATTACATGACCATTACATTACGCTTTTGCAGCAAACGTCCTCGTTAACTATCTGTTTCTCCTGCACATGCAGATTGTTGGTTATAGATTTTAAGACAATTTTAACCCAAACTAACCTCAAGTGATGCGGTCCTTTTCAACAGGATCTACATTAATGAAGCGCATTCAAGCTGCGCAACATGCGCGTCCGTGACATTGAGCCCCGCGTGCTGTTGACCCGATGCTTTCGTAATCCTATTGGCGAGGCGCAGTACGTACGTCATGTCGCTGCGACGTCCCAACACATAATGCTGATCAGGAGTGCGTCAGATGTGCGCATTCTGAAATGTGTTAATATTTTTTTTTGTATGTGCAGTGAGCATTCGTCTCAATATAAACGTTTTAAAACACATATAGAAATGATAATGAAATTATCTGTTTTGTAGAGAAATTATTTTTTTGAGTTTCAGATTTTTGAATGACCTGCGCAGTGCCGTGTCAAGTTGACTGTCATGAATACAAACAGGGCATTCATACTGTGTATGTACTGTATGTAGACACATGGACGCTCAGTGTGTGAGATATTGTTATGATGGATGCGAATATAGAGCGGTTTGTCAGTGAGGGTAAAGGAAATGGTTTGCGTGCTCTGCGTGGAATCAAACCCGGTGAAGTGATCTATTCATGCGAGCCGTTTGCATTCTGCATAGCCAAGGATTTCTTGAAAACCACCTGCCAAAGTTGTCTCAAGAGGTAAGAACATAATTTTTAGAACATGTACTGTGTTAACTTAGTTCTGTGTTTTTTGGGCATGGTACGCGATGCCATAAAATTATTTTGGAGCACCATGTATGTAAATACCATAGTACACGGCGCTCTTCAGTACCGTAGTATGTTCCAAAGTACCATGATATTAACCTGACTCCGCGAGATCAGGATGGTCTCACGAGGCTACCATGATATTGCATGATCTTTTTCCTGTTTTTAAGGGTAAAACGCTTTTAGCAACAGTCTGTCTTTATGCTCCTCTTCTGCCATATGATAATGTTTTCGTGAATATAAAATAAAGAGTTTGTGAAATGCCAATTAAAGTATAATGCATGTCATTTCTGAGTTTGACCTCCAGGGGGCGCTGCTGCTCTTTCGCTGATGTTGCTGAACCTTGAATGAATTTACATGGACTGTTGTTTTTTGTTGGTCAAAAGAGTGCGAAATGACACTGTTTACATACCTAGAATAAAATAATATATAGCATAAAGACTTTAAAGTCCCCCTTTGGATAATTGGCGACGGCAATATTAGCAAATTTCGACTCTCGATTAATTCAGGATCAATTGATTCTCACTGCGTATTCAATGGATAAATCAGTTTTAGTAGTGCATTTTTATTTATTTATTATTATTTAAATTCTAGTTTGGGTAGTTTTTCCAATATCTAATGTTTTATGCTCCTTTTGAGGATAATTTTGTTGCTGTTGTACAACAGTGTGAAGTTTACAGTGACTATGTTCAGAATGTCCTACCATTTTCCTGCAGTATAGTATAGTGCGGAATTCATATCCGGAGATAATACATAAATTAATTTTATATAACAAGTATTTTAACAATTGCAAGTATTATACGTTTGATAACACTTTAGTTTAGGGTCCAGTTCTTACCATTAACTGGTTGCTTATTAGCATGCATATTACTATGATATTGGCTGTTTATTATTACGTAGAAAGCACATATTAATGCCTTATTCTGCATGACCATTCTACATCCCTTAATCCTATTCCTAACCAATAATCTTAACCCGACTAACTATTAATAAGCAGTAATTAGGCATTAACTGAGGCAAAAGTCACAGTTAATAGTTAGAATTAGCCCTTAAGTTTTTATGTTGTTTTTTTTTTACTCATTTTTGACAAGTTGTACAAGATTTGAATCAAATTGATGTATTTGGATTTTTTGTTATTGCATAATGCAAACTGTTTCAAACTTTGTTTAAAACAAACTGTTTGTTTTTAGTACTATTTAGTTTATACTGCACAATATGGAGTACACACAAGTATTCTATTCTGAACATAGCCTCTTTATCTCTTTTTTTAGGTGACATAGATGAGTGCACTGCATCTCCATTGTGTAACATGGCCTAGAGAACGGATATATGATCAGTGAAGTTCACAGAAACCAATTACCACTGAGTCAGAACTAATTTACCAGTTTACTCAAGTTGCACCAACAGAACAGCTAAGCATTAATCTGCTCCAAATACACACCGAATTCAAATTATATAAGCCTCGCTTTTTTATGTTGTGCATCAGAAAAACAGAAGTTTGTTCTGGAGAGAGCAGCTGTTGAGTGTTTTCATCACCTCAGAAGTCATTTTGTTGAAGGTTTCTTCTTGTGATCCAGTTGTCTAGGCCTGTTTGTTGTCATCATTTCTATATATTTTAGACACGTACTGTATTTTCATTTTCAGAGGTGTAATTTTCACCTCGCCGAGGAGAAAGTGTGTGTAGGATGATGCTGTAATGAGTTCTCTTACGAGAGTACTCTCGTGTTGCGTAAGCTAGCTTACGCTACGGGAAAACTCCTTTTCTCGAGAATACTGAAGCCAAAAAATTATCCTTTAATTTTCTCATATTTAAAACGTATGCTTGCACAGAGCAGACCTAGAATAGGCAGCTCGTACGCCTATTGGCTGCTCTGCGGCAAGATGCTGCAACCTATCGGTGGACTGGGATGCGTGAGTGCCTGAGTGCGTCACGACCCGCCAGAATAGGCGTGGCTTACCTCTATTTAAGCCCGGTCCAGATAGGATGTTCTTTTTATTTTTCTCCACTTCAGCGAAGTATCCACATCGCTGACTCTCCAGAGAAGCCGCGCCGTCGAACAAGCATCTCAGCGGGACGAGCCCTCTGCATTGCAGTCCGAAGCCGCCTTCGCCGCTTCACCGCCGTACCTGCTGCGCTATCCGGCGCCCATATCCTTTTCACTACTAATATCTCATTCTAAAAGAGCAAAGAGGCGTTGTTGCAAATGCCTCGTTTTTCCAACTGCGGCTCGTGCCGAGCCCCCCTCAGCGTCGGGGACCGCCACATCTTGTGCTTTTCCTGCCTGGGACGAACACATGCGGACCACGCGCTTTCCGTGGGCGGCTGCCCGGAATGTGACGACATGGCCGTGTCGACCCTGCGGGCTCGACTCGCCACCTTCAACGTGGATCCTGCACCTCCGCTCCTCTCTTCTGGGCCGCGCCGTAAAAAGCGCCGTTCACAGAGGATGCCCGAGGCTACCATCACGAGCGCCCGCACACCGGCTCTTTCCCCGTGTGCCTCGCTCTCCGACTCCCCCTGCTCGATCACGGCCGGTCAGCCCTGCGCCCCCGTCGTGCGTCCGGATTCCGGGGGGGACGACGCGGATGAAGACATCTGTTCCATTGACGCCTCGGGTAGCGAAGGGTGGTCGGGCCCCGAAACCGGCCCCGCCCCTTCCTTGCTCGAGCCCGGCGACGGGCGGACGAGTCTGGATACTGAGCTTCTCCGCCTCACTACCAGGGCCGTAGGGGACTTCGGCCTCGAGTGGTCTTCACCCGAAGAGCCCGTACGCAGCCGGCTGGATGGCTGCTTCCTCACGGGCCGCCGCTCGTCTCCTATCGCTAGGCCCATCCCCTTTCTGCCGGAGCTCCACGAGGAGCTAGTCAAGAGCTGGAAGGCGCCTTTTTCTGCGAGGCTTCGCCCCTCCCCCTCCACGCTCTCCGTTGTCGACGGCGCGAAGGAAAGGGGCTATTTGTACATCCCGCCGGTCGAGGAAGCGGTGGCCACGCACCTCTGCCCACCGTCTGCTGGATTCCGGTCGAAGCCAGTACTGCCTTCGAAGCCCTGCAGGGTTACTTCGTCGCTGATTGGTCGCGCTTACGCTGCCGCCGGTCAAGCCGCGTCAGCACTGCACTGCATGGCCGTGCTGCAGGTGTTTCAAGCCAACCTTCTCCGCACCATGGACGAGGCGGGCTCGACGCCTGAGAATTTCAGAGACCTGAGAAGCGCTACGGATTTAGCCTTGCGAGCTACTAAGTCCGCCGCCCAGGCCGTCGGTCGCAGAAAAACCGTTCCTCTGAATCTCAGCCAGTCCGGTTTTTACAGCAGGTACTTCCTTGTTCCCAAAAAGGATGGCGGTCTCAGACCCATCCTAGATCTCAGGCGTTTAAACAGAGCGCTGATGAGGAGATCGTTCAAAATGCTCACGACCAGGCAGATCCTCGCGCAGATTCGCCCGGGGGACTGGTTTATTTCTCTGGATCTGAAGGATGCCTATTTTCAGATTCAAATAGCGCCCCGTCACAGGCCTTTCTTACGATTCGCCTTCGAGGGTCAGAGCTATCAATACACCGTCCTGCCGTTCGGTCTGTCTCTAGCACCCCGTACTTTTACGAAGTGCATAGACGAGGCGCTCGCCCCCCTGAGATTACGGGGGATGCGCATACTGAACTATCTGGACGACTGGCTTATATTAGCCCAGTCAGAATCAGAAATAATAGCCCACCGGGCTTTATTACTCAGTCACTTGCGAGACTTGGGTCTCCAAATCAACTGGACCAAGAGCTCGCTGTCTCCCAGTCGGAAGATCTCCTTCCTGGGGACAGACTTCACAGCGCTCAGCGGCGTCCTTCAAAGTCGGCTGTGTTTTTCCTCTGAAAGTGTTCCAGAGGATGCTAGGTCTTATGGCCTCAGCCTCGGCAGTGCTTCGGTTGGGTCTGCTGCACATGCGCCCCCTCCAGCGCTGGTTGAAAACGCGAACCCCGCGACGAGCATGGACTTCCGGTCGTTTTCGCCTCAGGGTGACCCAAGCTTGCGTCACAGCACTGGGACCCTGGAGGATGTCAGACTGGTACCAGTCCGGCAGCGCTCTGGGAACGACTTCGTCACGGAAGGTTATCTCGACGGACGCCTCCAACTCTGGTTGGGGCGCCCTGTACGAGGGCAGGCCGGTTTTCGGCCACTGGACGGCTCGGGAGGGCCATCTCCACATAAACTGCCTAGAAATGATAGCAGTTGTGAAAGCCCTAGAACACTTTCTCCCCTTGTTAAAGGGCCAGGACGTTCTAGTCCGTACGGACAACATGGCGGTGGTGTCCTACGTAAATCGCCAGGGCGGTCTCAGATCGCGACGCTTACACGCGCTGGCGGAACGCCTGCTGATTTGGTCCCATCTCAATTTAGGGTCCCTCGCAGCAGCGCATGTGCCGGGACTCCAGGACGTGGGCCCGGACAGG
Source organism: Chrosomus eos (assembly GCA_036326025.1). Taxonomy (NCBI): domain Eukaryota; kingdom Metazoa; phylum Chordata; class Actinopteri; order Cypriniformes; family Leuciscidae; genus Chrosomus; species Chrosomus eos. Next base: position 26,812,637 of record CM070832.1, read on the forward strand.
CTGTCAAGAGACAATGTTCCCCCAGGGGAATGGTCTCTGCACCCCCTAACAGTCCAGTTACTGTGGGATACGTTCGGCAGAGCGAAGGTCGATCTCTTTGCATCAGCAGAGAACGCGCACTGTCCAATATTCTTCACGAAGAGCACGGATGCGCTGGCCCGCGACTGGCCCAGCGGCCCGCTGTACGCGTTTCCCCCGATCGCACTATTACCACAGGTAATCAAGCGAGTGAGGGAATGCGGATGCTCTGTGCTCCTAGTGGCGCCGCTCTGGAGGAACCACGTTTGGTTCTCAGAACTGATGCAGCTCACGCGCACAGCTCCGTGGCCGATCCCCTTGAGGAAGGATCTCCTCTCTCAGGCCGGAGGCGCGATTTGGCACCCGCGCCCCGATCTGTGGGCACTGCATGTATGGGTGGTCAACGGATACCCACTGACCTCCCGGCCGGGGTGCTGAGTACAATTACCCAAGCTAGAGCGCCCTCTACGAGACGGCTCTATGCATCTAAGTGGTCAGTGTTTTCTGGCTGGTGTTCGGCCCGAAACCTAGACCCACCGCGCTGCAGCGTTGCGGAAGTTCTTTCCTTCCTCCAAGAGCTTTTGGATGAGGGCAGGTCCCCATCCACGCTTAAGGTGTATGTTGCAGCCATTGCAGCATTCTCAGAACCTCTGCACGGCCAGCCTCTGGGGAAAAAACGATCTTATTGTTCGTTTTCTTAGAGGAGCTAGGAGGTTGAACCCTCCGCGACCTCCCATGGTTCCGGCCTGGGACCTCTCCATGGTCCTGGAGGCCATGAAGGGTGGTCCATTTGAGCCCCTGCAGTCTGTGGACTTACGGTGTCTCTCGTTCAAGACCATTTTTCTCTTGGCTCTCGCTTCTGTGAAGCGAGTGGGGGACTTGCACGCGCTCTCTGTAAGTGCGTCGTGTTTGGAATTTGGGCCTAATGATTCTAAAGTTATGCTCAAACCGAGACACGGTTATGTCCCCAAAGTGCTCTCTACTCCGTTTAGAGCGCAGGTCATTTCCCTGTCAGCCCTTCCGGGAACCGACAGTGACGGCGATGTAAACGTTCTTTGTCCGGTCAGGGCTTTAAGAGTTTACATTCAACGTACTGCTGCCTTCAGGCAGTCGGAGCAACTGTTCGTTTCGTTTGGTGGCCGCACTAAGGGGCTAGCTACCTCGAAACAGAGCATTTCCAGATGGATAGTCGATGCTATCGCCTTGGCTTACAAGTCTAAAGGCCTTCTATGCCCTTTAGGTGTTCGAGCCCATTCTACTAGGAGCATGGCTTCATCGTGGGCTTGGACTAGTGGGGTTTCACTCCATGATATTTGTAGAGCGGCAGGCTGGGCTTCTCCGTCTACATTTATAAGGTTTTATAACCTGGAGGTCCCTGCGTTGCAGGCCAAAGTGTTGTCTGTATGAGCTTGTCATACACGACGACTGTTATACTGTGTTAAGCACTTCCTTATACATATGAGGTGTCACCATATAATAAATATGTGTTAGGGTTCACTCTGTGTTGACCCACATATCTTTACCATTATGTGTTCCCCGGGCACGCCCTCGGACTTAATATGAATGGTCTCAGCATACACGGCGCTTTAAACTGGGTTCCCGTAGCGTAAGCTAGCTTACGCAACACGAGAGTACTCTCGTAAGAGAACGACACTCGGTTACTAACGTAACCTCGGTTCTCTCTAGAAGAGGGAACGAGTGTTGCGTAACCCGGCCGTGTTAATGCTGCGTTCTTATTTCGCTTCAGTGTGAAAAACCAAAAGAACATCCTATCTGGACCGGGCTTAAATAGAGGTAAGCCACGCCTATTCTGGCGGGTCGTGACGCACTCAGGCACCCGCGCTGCTATTGGTGCTGACGTCACTCCCAGTCCACCGATAGGTTGCAGCATCTTGCCGCAGAGCAGCCAATAGGCGTACGAGCTGCCTATTCTAGGTCTGCTCTGTGCAAGCATGCGTTTTAAATATGAGAAAATTAAAGGATAATTTTTTGGCTTCAGTATTCTTGAGAAAAGGAGTTTTCCCGTAGCGTAAGCTAGCTTACGCAACACTCGTTCCCTCTTCTAGAGAGAACCGAGGTTACGTTAGTAACCGAGTGTCGATTTCTAGCAGATGTGCTGTGATTTAATTCACACCAGCTTTACATGCCTGATCATCTCTGACACTTTATTAGAATCAATCTATAAAATTCTCAATGCCGACAAATGCTCATGGATGGTGTGCGACTAGAAAACGTTAGGTTACTGACGTAACCCCGGTTCTCTGATAACATGAAGTGAGGTATCTCACTATGGGAACGCCTCTGGGCGTGTCCGATCGCGGAAGCACCAATTACACCACGTCTGCCAACTATGGCAGACCAATCGCTGCAGCGATCAGGGAGTCCCGCCTCCCTGTATATAAACGCAGCTTACCTGCCGTTTCGTCATTCTCCGCATATCTCTTCTCCGTGCGAAAAGGCAAGGAGGGCAATGTTGTGAGATACCTCACTTCATGTTATCAGAGAACCGGGGTTACGTCAGTAACCTAACGTTCTCTTTCTAACATTCGTTCGGTATCTCACTATGGGATATAGACAACTCCCGTCTTGCCGATATGCTGACGAAGCAGACTGAAGAAGAGGGGATGTAAATATACTGAATCATAGACCCAGTCGGTGAGACACAGGATAAAATGGGGACAGGTGCCCCCTTTATTAAAAATCATCTCATACCCCTTGACTACTTACTCCCAGAACTGAGTGTGCCAGAGAGGGTTCTGTAACATCCAGTCTATAAAAACGAATAAATGTGTGCGGAGAGGACCAGCTGGCCGCCGCGCAGATTTCCTGAATAGAAATCCCCTTAAATAGAGCCCAGGATGTAGACATCCCCCTAGTAGAATGCGCTCTTAGTCCTACTGGGGGCTCGATATTCATGCTTTTGTAACATAACACGATCGCCTCCACCACCCAGTGGGAAAGGCGTTGCCGGGAGATAGGTTTTCCCTTGTAAGAGTCAGCCCATGAGACAAATAGCTGGTTGCTCTTACGCAATATGTGGGTTCTCTGTACATAACTGTACAGCGTGCGAACCGGACATAAACAGTGTAACCTCTCCTCTTCTGGAGAAGAAAAAGGAGGGGGATGAAAAGCTGGCAAGTCTACTGCTCTTACGGTATCCGCGTGCTCATATACTTTGGGCACGAACGCCGGGTTAGTTCTAAAATTAGCTCTTTGACCACCCGGAGCGAACTTCATACATGAAGGGTGAACTGATAACGCCTGTAGTTCACTCACCCTCTTTGCTGTTGTAAGAGCAAGTAACAGAGCCGTCTTTAAAGAGAGCAGCTTTAAGGCAATGCTATCAATGGGCTCGAACGGGGCTTTTGAGAGCGCGCTCAAGACCACAGACAAATCCCATGGTGGGACCAGCGTTTTTGATACTGGGTGCAGCCTACGTGCGCCTCTCATAAAACGACAGACTAGAGGGTGTTGGCCAATGGTACCCGAGTCAATACCCACATGACATGCCGATATAGCGGACTGATAAACCTTCACCGTGGAAAAAGCTCTGCCTTTATCCAGGAGGTCTTGGAGAAAACACAGCACATCCGAAACAGAGCACAAGAACGGAACAATGTTCTTATCTGCGCACCATTCCTCAAAAACTCTCCACTTTAGTTTATATAAAGAACGAGTCGAGGCCGCCCTCGCGTTCTGAATCGTCTCAATAACTTTTGGAGGTAGTCCGGCTGCACTCAGATTCAACCTCTCACGGGCCAGGCCCAGAGAGCTAACCTCTGAGGGGAGGGGTGGAATATTTCTCCCCGTGCCTGTGAGAGGAGATCCCTGCGCGCTGGTAACTGCCAGGGCTGGTCGTAGAGCAGTTGTGCAATCTCCGCAACCGACAGTCTCCCCGGCCAGTACGGCGCGATCAGAATCATTACATGTCTGCGCTCCCGAACCCTCCGTAGTGTCGGCTCGATCAAGCTCAACGGAGGGAACGCGTACAGTAACACGTCTGGCCACTCGTGGGCTAGAGCATCCACACCCAATGGTGCATCGTTGCCGACCAGAGAGAAGAACAGGGGACATTGTGCGTCTTCGCGCGATGCGTAGAGATCTACGGCAGCCTGGCCGAATCTCTGCCACAACATGAGGATCACCTGAGGGTGGAGTCTCCACTCTCCGTACAGGGGATTCCCTCTGGACAATAGATCCGCTCCCCTGTTCATTATCCCCGGGACATGTGTCGCGCATAATGACAGGAAGGTCCTGTTGCTCCACATAAGCAGTTTCTTCGCTACCAAGTGAAGCGTCTGAGAACGCACTCCTCCCTGCCGATTTATGTAGGCAATCACCGTTGTATTGTCTGTCCTGACCAATACGTGATGATTCTTTAGAAAATGCACGAAATGCCTCAGAGCTAGAAACACTGTCAGTAGCTCTAGAAAATTTATGTGCTTCTCTCTCAGTGCGGGAGACCAAACTCCTCTCACTGTCCTGCCCTCGAGCACTGCGCCCCAGCCTGTGAGAGATGCATCTGTCGTCACCACTTTTCTCAGTACGATTGGACCCAGAGGGCATCCTGTCCTGAGAAAAGACGGGACTCTCCAATGACAGAGAGCGCTCATGCATTCTGGCGAGACGCGCACTCTGCGGGTGAGGCGGCTCTCGGGGCGAATGCCCTGTGACGCTGTCCAGTTCTGAAATTCTCTCATTCGTAACAGTCCCAGGGGAACCACGGACACAGTTGAGGCCATCAGTCCTAGTAGCCGAAGACATATCCTGAAAGAGACTGATCTCCCTCGTTGGAAAAGAGAGAGGCAGCTGTGAAAAGTCTTGATGCGGTCCTCTGATGAACGCTCGAAACGTCACAGAATTCAACCTGAGACCCAGGTAGACTATTTCCCGAGACGGAGATAGACAACTCTTCGCTTGGTTTATCTTGAAACCTAATCTCTCCAGATGTGTCACTAGTGTGTGTGTATCGCTCTCTGCCTGCCGTCGGCCCGGCGCGCAGATAAGCAGATCGTCCAGATATGATGAAATTCTGATCCCTGCTCTCCTCAACGGAGTCAGGGCTCCTTCTACACACTTGCTGAATACTCGAGGAGCCAAAGCTAGGCCAAATGGTATTCTCGTATACTCGTATGCTGTGCCCTGATAGGCGAACCTCAGATATTTCCTGTGCGCAGGAAAAATATCTATGTGAAAATATGCGTCCTGGAGATCTACCGAGGTGAACCAGTCTCCTTGCCGAATATTTTGACACAACGTTCTGATAGACAGCATTTTGAATTTGTATTTTCTGAGGTGTCTGTTGAGGACCCGTAAATCCAGAATGGGACGGAGACCTCCCCCTCTCTTGGGAATCACAAAATAACGGGAGTAAAAACCCTTGTGGCTCTCTTCCGTTGGAATCACTCTTATCACTCCCTTTTTCATTAAAGAGGCTATTTCTTCCTCTAAAACCAGAGCTGCTTCCCCTTTGGCCACTGAAATTAACACTCCGTTGAACAGAGGAGGTTTTACAGCGAATTGAAGCCTGTATCCCCTCTCTACGGTGGTTAAAACCCAGGGATGAACTGCGCATGCGCGCCAGTTCACTGTCTGAGCAGCGAGTGGGCCCTTCCTGTCTTCGCTCACTAGAGGTGCCGTAGCACACTCTAGTGGCAAAGGAGGGGAAGACCGCTCCAGTGATGGAGTTATATTGGTCTTTATTTGTGATTGTTTTATTCTTTTGTGATCTTTTTCTCTTTTTTTCACATTCTGCGCCCTCGGTCCTTGACCTGGATGCGTCAGAGGAAAATTTATTTTTGCAAAACTGCTTGTGCACGTTAGACCTTCTTCTCTCGTAACAGACCTCGAAGGTGGAGGGGGAGGCGATCTCTTGGGGGGCACTCACAGAACGGTGGCCACATTCCCGCAAACATTGGACTCTGAACTGTCCACAACACAAACATATTTCACCTCTGAATTCCTTCTCCTTTTCCCCGCGGGAGGAAGAGAGGAATCGTTCTGAAGGGATGGGACAGAGAAACCCTGGGTGCTGTCTCCCAACCCTTCCTGATGCTGAACTGATGTATCAGGTCGACCGCCTCTTTTTGTTCCCCTGGGGGGCTGGCGATCGGTGTTTCGCTGCTGCGGCCGCGAAAGACTGTTTAGGTCTCACAAAACCGGGTTTTGGCTGTGGGGCCGCGTTGCCCGGCTGTTGTGGTGGAGCAGAGCGGGAAGGCTGGTAATCTGAATGCCCTCCTCTGCCTGACGGTCTGAAATTCGGCCGGTTCGGGTTATAGGGCCGAGCCGCCGGCTTTCTAGGGAGACAGACCTGGAAAGCTTCTTCCTCCTTCTTCCGCATGTCACACTGCTGCCGCATCGCCGTTACCGTCGCGCCGAACATGGCTTTAGGATCTATAGGGGCATCCAGAAACTCTGCTTTCTCCTTTTCAGAGAGCCCTGACAAACCCAGCCACAGCGATCTCTCCCCCACAACTGCTAAGCCCATACTCCGTCCGCAACTTTGAACTGCTCCGCGGGACGTGCGCAGGTTCAAATCTGCGATGACGCATATCTCCTCCCAGAGCACTGGGTTGGGAGATCCGGAGTCCAGTTGACGACCCATCTCCTCTAATAGCTCCGCTTGATAGGCTGTAAGGAGGGACGTTGCGTTTAAAGCACGGACGGACAGTGCAGTGGATTTGTAGATCTTTTGAAAAACAGAGGCGGCGAAGCGCTCTGTTTTCCCTGGCAGCGACGCTCCGGTTGAAGAGAGCGCCGCCCTTCGGCCTGGGTGCAAGTGATTTGCAACCGAAGTTTCCACCGGGGGAGGATCCGCCATCCCTAGATCCTCCATTCCCTGAACATCAAGCCTCGAGAAACCCTTGACGGGCACTCGATGTGAAAAAGGCTTGTCCCAAAACTTCTTCATCTCCGTCACACAGGCCGGGACGGCCGGAATGAACTGCCTGGCTGGCGGGAGACGTGACGGAAGTCTCTTTCCATCATACAGGTCTCTTTCAGCCCCTTGACCTGCCTGTTGGGATGGCCAGTCGATCGATAATCTAGCCGCGGCCCTGCGACAGACCTCGATTAGATCCGAATCCACCTGTACAGGGGAGGGTGAACTCTCATCCTGTGCACTCGGCGGCCTGGACTGGTTCGGGGGAAGAATGGCATCTTCACCGTCGTCGTCCTCGTCTTCGAGGATGTTCGACAACACCTCGTCATCGTCATCTTCCTCACCCGCTAATGGATCGTCGAACAGCGGGGGAAGGACGGGTGACACCTTCTCCATCATCTCTACCCATGAGGTAGTGGTCCGGGGACAATCCATGGGTTCCTCTCTGGGTTGAGCAGAGAGGCATGGGTCCGACTTTCCACTGACTGCCACGCGGAGCCTTCTTTCTCGGGTCTTAGTCGAGAAAGCAGCGCAGTGCGGGCATCCCTCGGGGTTGGACAGCGCTGCCTGCGCGTGTTTAGCGCCCAGACAGGAGATGCAGAGGCCGTGTGCATCCTTAGCAGAAATCCACATTCCACAAGCACACGGATGTGGGGGGCGACCTTTTCCCCCGGGGCTCTCCGGTTCTATCGCGGTGGCCATGGGGCTAGCACTCTCTTCGTACGGTGAGTTCTCACGCAACGTGACAACTGGTACGGAGCCGTGCTGCGATTAGAGAGCTATCGTTTTCCTTATCCTTTTGGTGCGTGGTAAGCGCCCCGAAAAAACTTGGAAAAGATTAGAGAACTTAAGAGCAAGAAAACTCGTCTTGACACGTTAGTTATCGTACTCTTAAGTGACGAAGTCACTCAACGACCTAAGGAAAATCTTGCTTTAGGGACGTTACCTCTCGGCTCCGTCTGAAAACTGTTAAGCAATAGTTCCCAAAGTCTGCTGAGGACAGCTTCCGAAATCTTCCACGGGGAAGAGAGCGAGAATGACGAAACGGCAGGTAAGCTGCGTTTATATACAGGGAGGCGGGACTCCCTGATCGCTGCAGCGATTGGTCTGCCATAGTTGGCAGACGTGGTGTAATTGGTGCTTCCGCGATCGGACACGCCCAGAGGCGTTCCCATAGTGAGATACCGAACGAATGTTAGAAAGAGAACCAGCAGACCTCTGCAGAGAGTGCCTAAATGTTGATATTGTAACTTGGAATGTCACAAAATTTGGAAAATTGTGGATGACTTAATCAAAAGTAGGGCTGTACACTTAACCCTTAAGCGTCCTTCGTATAGTGGTCCTTAATTGGTCCTTCGTGGAAAAGTATGGTCTATAGTATGAATGTAATCCGGATGTATAACACTAGCAATGTTGTCTTTATCATTTTCTGTGACCTACCAGCATCAGCGTCATTCATAAATCATCTCCCGTGACCTAAAGTGGCCATCATATGCACACTTCAGAGGGCCTTTCCAAATACCCACACTTGCAGTCTTTGCATTTGACCACTTTGCTATTTGCATGATGTATTTCCTGTATTTGGCCCAAGTGTTCAAGTAGACGTGAAGACTGCAAGTGTGTGTAGAACTTTTGATTACCCGTTGAGACACACTTATAGTGTTGCAAAAATGCAAGTGTTTACAGAGCTTTATGTCTGGTCAGTAGTCCCTAACAGAAGACACCATTTCAAATTGTGGTGCTTCTTATTAATTGATAAAAAGCAGTTGCAAATGTTGTACAAAACACACATAGCCTACTCATCTTTGCACCAATAAAATGATTGCACCCGAACTTTATGCATGATGGGATATGCATAGCTTTGAATACCGCTTCAAGATGGTGTGTGTTTAGTGTGCGTTTTGGCATTTTTTAGACATGGGACAGTCTTGCACACTTACTTCCTGTCGCGTGCACACGCTCTCAAGTGTCCAAGATCACAAGTGTGGGTATTTGGAAAGGCCCAGAATCTCGCTGAAAGAAGGAGGTTATCCGGGTACTTTTTGCCCACTCTTTTATGAGTACTGTGAATTCGGACATACTTCATTTCACATACTGTTTTTCACCTATGTAGTCGGGTAGTATGCAAAATCGGATACAGCTTCAGTGTCTTCAGGAGCCCAAAAATGTGATGCCGCCTTTACCGCTATATATCATTCATATATGTCACAAGCAAATGTGCACTATGGTCAGAGTGGAATAGATGCGATTTTATTGTTTATATGCCTGTTTATTGCGATTAAATCAGTATATGTCACTTAATTTCCTATGATTAGGCTATGAGCTTAATCGCATCAATTTGACTCAAAGTATTGTGTTTACATGGGGTAAATTTTAATTGCAATATTGCCTAAATCTCATTATAATCACATTATCAGGGTGCATGTAGAGTAATTTAACAGTGGTTCTCAATTTCATGTGTATCAGAAAAAATACACATCTAATATAACCAAATTATGTTTATTTTTCTATTAAACAGCGCAACAGACCTTTATCACACAGTTTAGTACTTTTAATATGACAATTCACAATAGTTAAATTAATCACTTTTTTATAAATACACTTGGATGTATTTTATACACCTATATATTGAACGAAAGATTGGATAATTTATGTTGTATTTATTTACAGAAGTGTATATCTACACCTCAGGTCTTAAATATGAAATGTCTGTTTGTAATAGAGCCGTCATTTGTTGACATTTCTGTGTCGGTTTGACTCCAAAGTGTCTTTCACAGAACATAAAATATTTCTCGCAGGTAGTTTAAGTAGTCCTACTTTATTTATGAATTTATTTTCTAAGGAGGTTATGATAATTCTCCCGTGGCATGCACTTGTTTTTAGTGTCATGTTCTGGAGTAAACACACACACCCCAAGGTATCCATTCCCGCTCTTTTTCTGCTTCTCTCCCTCCTTCTGCTCTCGTTTATTCATCTATTCCCTGTTGAGGTATTAATTGCCATCTGTTTTTTGCCGTTTGGCTGGTTGGGGCGGCCGTTCATCATATTTCAGGTATGTCATTTTCCTGACTCCTGCTCAATGCTTTTCTGAGCGTGACCTTGTGGAGTGGATCTTTCCACTTGAGAGGGAGGGAGAAAGGCAGACAAACAGGCTCAGAAGACAGTCATATTTGGCCGGGGATTAGTGCTTCAGTCCTGCTGATAACCTGGCTCATCTATAGAGAGCCGTCTGCATGGACTCACCCAGGAGAACACTGTGGATGAAAAGAAACGCCATGGAAACAGAACGTTAATAATCCGCTCAGAAGAGCTTGGTATTGTAATGCTCCCTTAGTGCAGGACTGAATAAGCTGAAAGATGCTTGTGCTGTCACAGAGCTCAAAGAATTTATTTTACAGTGTTCAGAAATGAGCGCTGTAACTCTTTATAGATGATAGTATCAAATGATAATATTACTATATTTCAATACCTTATATTTCAGTATATTTTTCAATTTTATGCACACATAAACTAGTGGTGAAAAGTTTTTCCTCCAAGGCTGCTTTTATTTGATCAAACATTTCTCTGATGTTGCTGCACTTTGAATGATGGGCTGTTGTTTTTGGTGGAGTATATAAGGTATGTCGGACCCTAGAGATATGTTTACATACCTAGGATAAGATAATCATTATATACTGTCAACAAACGTTCTAAGGTGTGCAATTTTTCAAGGAAACAAACTGCTAAAGTAGTTCCAGGCAGGTCTTGACCGCATTACAGTTTTATATCACTTCGTCAAATAATTTCAGTTATTTCAAAGGTCCTTAGCCTACAAGAGCAACAGAACCAAAACCCACAACGATACTGACCAAACATAGTAGACAATAGGATAAAAATGACTAATTATTTCCAAGTTTTTGTCACAAAAATTTGTTTTATTATGCGTTTATTAGTTATTTATAGAAAAGCACATCTCTGTTTCTCGCGCTCTCTCACTGAAATACTCACACACACACACACACACACATAGAGTATACGGACACACACTCACGTGTTGTCAGCGCTGCTCTGACGATTTTATCAGTTAAATAGTTTGTCAACTTAAAAAGCTAAATGATGTTTTGGAATTAGCAACGGAGGTTTGGGATTATATGCGTAAGAAAGAAACCTGTCAAATATCTTGAAATATCATCTCTGAACAACGTCGTGGGGTGTGGTAACCGTATAAGCGAAATAAGTGCTGACGGGCCGTTGAATTATTAGGAAAATGGTGGTAATGCGGCCACGACTATAGTCGTGTAAGCAATAGTTTGCTTCTCTTTAGGGGGAAAACATCCTCTCCCAAATAATGCTGTAAACTACAGGATACCCTTTCATTTTGTACAATGCTATAATATTAGAGGTTAACATTAACAGAGAGAGATCAACATATTAGCCTATATTTAACTGCTATTTATATAGATAGGCCTTAATACAAACTGAGAATGTTTGTATGCAACTGTTGCACATAAGTAGTTTTCATAAACGCTTGTTTTCTTGACAAATTTTTTCAAACAGTAAATAAGCTCATAGTAGGGTGGCCATTTGCACAACACCAAAAAGAAGGACACTTATTATTGCATAGGACTCTGGTGTAGCCTACTTGCAACTACAATACAATTTTGTTCATCATATCGATGGTATGACGCTATGCTGCTGCGGTTTTTTAGGCCGATTCAGCGCAACTCCAAAAAGAATGACAAATGAGTGTCCGGCTTGAGGCTGCGCCAGACGCCGGATAGGGGGCTTAAAATCCGGACTGTCCGCCCAAAATCCGGACGTATGGCCACCCTAGCTCATAGTGTTGTCACCATAGGTTGTTATGCTTGGCTGCTTCAGTATGCTCGCAAAGACGAATAACTCACTCAAAGAGTATTTAATCCAAAAATCCAACACACATCCAACAAAGAACTGAATGAACACAGGACTTAAATAAACAGAGGAGCTAATGAGTTAATTAATATAACAACAGGTGAACGGAATCATTAAAGGAGTAGTTCACTTTTAAACAAACTTTTGCTGATAATTTACTCACCTCCATGTCATCCAGATGTCCATGTCTTTCTTTCTTCAGTCAAAAAGAAATGAAGGTTTTTGATGAAAACATTCCAGGATTTTCTCCATATAATGGACTTCATTGGGAACCAAATGGTTCAAGGTCCAAAAGACAGTTTCAGTGCAGCTTCAAAGGGCTTTAAACGATACCAGACGATGAATAAGGGTCTTATCTAGCGAAACGATTTGTCATTTAAAAAATAAATAACAAAGTTTAAGTTTTATAAGCACAAATGCTCGCCTTGCTCTGTTCTGTGATGCGCGTTCGTGACTCTCCTGCTCGAACTCGTTCATCAAAATTAACAAACAAATCTTTTTTCGAGTCATGACTCGAAGGGTCCTAGATAAGACCCTTATTCATCATCTGGTGTCGTTTAAAGCCCTTTGAAGCTGCACTGAAACTGTCTTTTGGACCTTGAACCGTTTGGTTCCCAATGAAGTCCATTATATGGAGAAAATCCTGGAATGTTTTCATCAAAAACCTTAATTTCTTTTCGACTGAAGAAAGAAAGACATGGACATCTTGGATGACATGGGGCTGAGTAAATTATCAGCAAAAGTTTGTTTAAAAGTGAACTACTCCTTTAACCCAGGGAACAAACTAGCACATAGACAAAAACATAATCCTGCCAAGTGTTTTTTTTTATAGCTAACTAACAAACTATGAATATTGGATAACTTTCTTGATGTTTTATTGACATCTTTCCGCGGTTGAAACACTAATTGAGCGATTACATGAAACATGATTCATTTAGAAAGTTTTACTATATTTTTCAACATACCTTCTGATGTTCTTGCATGTTTTTTCATTCTATAACTTGTATTAAAGTGGAAGAAAAGACTTGCGCTCCGTGCTGCTGCTTGAACTGAGGCGCTACAGCGATCTGTCACGTCACATTTAAGAGCGTCCATATGCCATTTATTGTTTGAATTTTGTGATAAAAGGAAAAAAAATTAAAAGCTGAGACATTGTTTCTTATCAAAAGTAACAGAGCAAAAGCTTTTTTCAATTATTGAATGGAAGGCGCTACAAATAATGTTTGGTGTAGGGAAGAACCGTGGGCCTGCAACCCTGGCTGGAACTACGGGTGATTCAGGGGCAAATAGAGCCTGCTTTAACGTCACCTTCGTTTTTTAACTACTAATGCGTTATTGTTGTGTTAACTTTGACAGAACTAAATTGACTAAATTAACTTTGAGAGCAGTTATAGCCCAGTTCATTCATTATGGGCCAAACAGAGATGAAGTCCATGATGTGTCTTTCTACATGGATGTTTAAGAAATGCAAAGCTACACACTCCATCAATTAGGGTTAGAAGAACTGTTCCCAAACATATAACACGCTAGAAACATAATACACACTTCAATAACCAATCATAGACTCTTAAGCAGTTGTCTATTTAAATCCAAAAAGCGACATTTGTTTTGTCCAGGCAGTGCATTTACGAATATTAGATATTTATGAGAATTGAAAGGTGAAAAGTAATGAGCCTGATAAGAACTCGTATCACCCACATGAACACCCGAGGCTCATTATGTACATGTGCTGCTAACTACTAAGCCATGGCTCTAGCAGGGTTGATGCATGTTTAAATTGTTAATGACATGAATGGGCTAGATATGCATCAATATCTGTCATACTCCTGACTCTTGTCTTGAGAATCCTTCAGATCCATGCCATTGATGTTGTGCCGTAGCATTTTCTGTTCATAACCATGATAGATGAAATTTATGCTATTCTACTGATAGCAATGCAACAGACTTGCTCTCTTGGGCTTAATTTAGGAGTAATGAGGTCCACGATACAGCATAAGTTTATGCATTAAGTCGTGTGCATTAAGATGAATATTGTACCGCAAAGGTTAATATGGTGTACCTGCCATGTAAGATGAATTAGATTTCTCAGGAATAATTCAGAGACCATAAGATGCATTGCTTTAGTAAATACTTGATCCCATGATTGTAATGAGCTTTCAGTGCAAAATAATTAAAGCCTATTTTCCACTGTCACTCTCGCAGCATGTGTCATATCCTTCAAGCGCATGTTGAGACAATTACACCCTGGTGATGAAATGCAATATCTCTTGACCTTGGTTGAAGGCAAAGTAAACAGTGTGTAATGCATGACTGCTTCCCTATTGAACCACTCATTTTACATTACAGTAGTCAGGAGTCATGCTGAAATCACATTCATTTTAAAGCATTTTTAAGCACCAGAGGGCATAAAAAATACATGTGTTTGCATGTTACCAATTTTAACAGCTTTATAAAGTGTATATATATATATATATAATTATAAAAAATAATTAAATATAATAGCTCTGTTGTGAGATGTCATACTATATACAATAGCCAATACACACAGAATATGATGTCATGCAGCAAAAAAAAAAAACTGTGCTGGGAGCAAAGAGGGGGAATCGTAGAGCCGCTCGCTTCAAAAACAAATCACTTGGGTTTATTTATTTGAGAAACCAAGAGGGGCATTTTAAAATAAATTAGGGCAACATCAAAGATGAGGGTAATTGCTATACTCGGCTCTCTTGAATGTCTGTTTATTTCTAATGAGCACAAATGACTGTGGGTGGAAACATTAAGGAGTTGGTTAATGTGTTCCTCCCCGTCCCAGCATGTGTCCAGCAAATAAACAAACCATCGCAGCCTCCTTTTATGATAGAGGATGACTAGAGGTGTGTTATGGGGTAATTTGTTGGGTCTGACAGAATAGGTGTCTATGGATTTTAGGTCTTTAATGATATGGATTATGGGTTTGCATGTCATATGCACACCTAAATCGTGAATAAATTCGTAGGCTTTTTTCAAAGACTCTTCATGTTTTATCAGTGAAATGGCTCCGTCTTATCGCACCTTCCTGTGCTCTTTGATGCCTTGCTAATATGTGGCTATCAAAATAGTTGGTTCCATTTCAGATGTCGTTAGCGTGTGACTTTACTGAAAATGTGCCTGTAAAGCAGAATGAAGATATTTTTGCAGTGCAGGTCACTGGTCACCAGTTGCTTTGATGCTTTCCGTCTGTGCCTGTTCTTTAAATCCACCATCTGTTCTCTTGGAGCGACGCTCCTCGTTTTCAGACCTCTCTTCCTGTATACGATCTGTGAACCAGCGGCTCCGTCGCAGCATATTAACTTCACTGGTTTGTTCTGTGCAGTTTTGTCAGGAAACATCTGTTCTTGAATCATTTTTTACGGAATTATAAGGCAAACAATCTAAAGTTTTGTGCATGTGAAGCATTTCTGCGTTGTAGATCAGATGCAAATTCTTTCTATAAATTCATGAATGCATAATTTATTGATGCATTAGCCATAACAGACAGGCCTATTTGATGAAACGCCAGCCGTGAAACATGTGAGTAGCTGCTTCAATCTAAATGTAAGATTGATTAGAGTGCTGTAAACACAAAGCGTGACATGAAAGCCAAACATGAGTGTTTAAAGCCCAGATTGCTGGTGTCAGTTTAATTCATAGAAACAAGTTGCTTTTTTTCTTATATACACATATACATACATACATACTACACGTACAATATTTTTTATGCACTATATATATATATATATATATATATATATATATATATATCGTGCATAAAAAAATATTCATAATGTGTATGTCGCCAGCATTTGATTTCTGTAAGATTTGATTATTATTTTATAGGATTGTCTTGCTTTTAATGCTACAGTTATAGTTATCGTCCCTCAGAAAGCACTTTAATGGGTGTTTTGTTTTTTACTATTTAACATTAAACTTTTAAAACTAGATAAAATAAAGATAAGATAACCATTAAATATTATTAAATATAGGCAATATTAATAATATATACTGTTTAGAGTTTTTTTTCTCC
Organism: Chrosomus eos; assembly: GCA_036326025.1. NCBI lineage: Eukaryota > Metazoa > Chordata > Actinopteri > Cypriniformes > Leuciscidae > Chrosomus > Chrosomus eos. The sequence continues at coordinate 26,828,467 of CM070832.1, forward strand.
AGAAAACACATAGATAGATAGATAGATAGATAGATAGATAGATAGATAGATAGATAGATAGATAGATAGATAGATAGATAGATAGATAGATAGATAGATAGATAGATAGTGTATTCATATACTATCTAAATTGTACTGTATATTGTACTTTATACTGTCCGGTCTGTAGTAGAATTACCCTGGTGTGATACATGGTAATTTTTAGGGATGCACCGAAATGAAAATTCTTGGCCGAAACCGAAAACCGAAAAAGAGGAAACCAAGGCCGAAAACCGAAAACCGAAACACCGAAAGAAATTATGCCAATTATTAGTAGGCCTACCATTGCATTTATGGCTATGAGGCATTAAATTTGCATAAATTTATATTAAAGTTTCAAAGAATAAATCAATTACAAAGTATCCAAATATTTATTTAGCAAATTGCAAAAATGCACAGTATAAAATAAAATTCAGACTAAAATGGTAACTTGACCCCACTCATGTGTAAATTAAATAATAATGTACAGGCCTACTGGCCTGCAGAAAGGTTTGAAAATTAAATGTTCTCTCAAAGTGCATTTAGGTTCGCCACACGTTGATTTTTCTATTTTTTTTTACTAAGCCTATTTAAAATCGTATTTGATTGCAGAGCGCCGTAGCGCTCTCTCTCTCTCTCTCTCTCTCTCTCTCTCTCTCTCTGTACCTCTCGCGCGCGCTCTCTCTCTCTCTCTGTACCTCTCTCTCTCGCTCTCTGTTACACCTCTCGCACGCGCGCTCTCTCTCTCTCTAGCGCACTCTCTCTCTCCGTACCTCTTGCGCGCGCTCTCTCTCTCGCTCTCTACCTCTCGCACACGCGCTCTCTCTCTCTCGCGCGCGCTCTCTCTCTCTCTCTCTCTCTCTCTCTCTGGGCCGTGTTCCTCTCATATTCAGCGTAGCGATCGGAATGTTTGGATTTCAGGTGATAAATTAAACCCGACGTCATCACAACATTTCGGCCCTTCTGTTTCGGTAATAAAAGTCTTTCGGCCGAAAACCGAAAATGCGCTTTTGGGCCATTTTCGGCCGAAAATTTTCGGTGGCCGAAAATTCGGTGCATCCCTAGTAATTTTATTTATTTATTTGTAAGGGACTTAAATCCTAGTGTTCATTTGACACACTTTCATGTTTTTTGGTGAACAGCTTCTTCTCCTCTGCTCTCAGGCAGATCAGGATAATGCCATCGATCTGTACTTTTGTCATGAATGACGTGTTGGATTACTTTCCAGCACCTCTTTGAACTCTATTCAATATGATGCACTAAGTGCCATGGCAACAAGACTTACTCATTGTTTCGTGAGCAAATGCATTTGTGAAAACATCCATCACACTATGCTACTGGTATAGAAGAAACCTGTGACCTTGAGCATCATGTTTGGATCGTCCTGCTCTTGTCCTCCTGGTACATGGCATCACTGCTTGCGTTTTGACCTCGGATTGGATTGAAAGTCAATAGGAAAATAAAACCTGTGGTTGTCCTCAACGTCTGCTGCTCTTCTGTCATTCTGTTTAGTTTAGTTTAGTTTAAGAATATTTTGCTTCATCGGAATAGTGTGAAACTTTGCACTTGCTGTGAACACACACACATAAAAAAAAAAAAAATTATGGACATGATTTGAAACAAAATCTTACTGAAAGCAATTTTTTTACATATCAAGCTCAAATTTGTAACACAACTTGTTTAGATTTATGGCTTTGAGTTTCTTGCAGTTTTGTAAATATATATTTCATAAATTGAAAATGTTATATTTGTGCTTTTTCCATAACAATAAATGTAAATTTCTGTCACTTTTTTTGAGGTCACTTTTTTCACTTCAACAATAATCTGCCAAGTGTCGTCTTTGAAAAATAGTGAATCAATGGATTATAAATACATCTTAAATATAATTTAGTCCTCTAAAAATACAGAATATTAAATAAAAAAAATCATCGAACTGAAATATAGTACATACATTAATTTCATTTAAATAATCAAAATAAACTGGTCATTTTTGACCGACACGTGAAGAGCACCAGAGGGTTAACTGTAAGGATTTTGAGTGCACTGGATACAAATGCTGTCCAGGTTTTCTTGGACTGCCTGGAAAATCTTACTCTCACTTCTCCTGCTGAGGCATGAAATCCTCTTCTGATTATAAGATTATGGGATGTGATATTCCAGAGCGTTAAAACAGAAACATCAGATTGTTTTATGGATAGGCTATGGTGCATGAGACCGGTTTAGCTACAGCTTTTTTCCTTTCACCTTTTTATTGTAATAATTTATTACTCAATGTACTATTTAATAGTCACACCAGTTGCATAATTTTCACATATTGGATACATTGCAATTCCACTTACCTATATAATTTTTTTGTATTAGAAAATTAATTGAGATAAATAAACCTCTTTTTGAGGTGTTTATCAGATGTTTTTGGACATCTGTGTTGTATACTGTACTAGTGAAATAGCTGCTATTGCACACGTACATTACTGAAACGTTTATTAGATGTGTATATTTTTTTTTTGTAAACTCCATAAATATTTTACTTTAGGAGTGTGTATGTCTACAGTCTAGCGCTAAGTAACTAGAAACCACTCTGAACATCCAGAGTTATTATTTGTATTTATTTTAAATAAATATATTATGATCCACAAATAAATGCTTGAATGTTAAAAAAACTAATTTTTTCACATATTTTACATTATTGCTGCACCTCTGCACCCAATCTGTCAGAAACACTCCGTTTAGGTTCTGTGTATGAAGCCCCTCCTTCAGAAAAAGCAGTGTGCTGTGATTGACCACTGTGTTGTGATTGGTCAACCGCTTCAAGCGTGTTTTGGTAATAGAGTGGTGCAGGTTTGATGTCAGAACCCGGAAGACTTTAAGAGTCTTAAAGATTTTGAGATTTTCCTATGGGGTTTTATAATGGTGTTTTTCAATTTAGGAGGAAACTAAAGCCTGTGGTAAACTTAATTTGACAAAACTTTGATGTTTTGTTCTACAATGTAAACTGCACACACTCACACCCCAAACTATCTTATTTATTAAACATTTACATTTTCAGAAATGAACATAACTGCTTCAAAATTTGGTCATTCGCTATGTGTGTAATTTACGTTGTGGAACAAAATGTCAAAGTATAGTCTTATATAGGCTATTATGTTTACCACAGAACCTCCTATGTTTAAAATAATTTATTTTACACATAAATTGAAAAACCCCATTATAAAACCCCATAGGAAAATCTTGAAGGAACCAGCGGCGAATTAGTCTTCCGGGTTCTAATGTCAAACCTGCACCACTCAATGTCATGCCCCCTACCATAACCAAAAGTTTAAACGCACTATTTAAAAAAAATTTTTTTTAGTATGCCTTGGCTGGGAATTATTTAAGTGAGGAATATTGTGTCATGTTTGATCCCAGAAGAAAACTCAAGACTACAATCGAAGAGTTTCAGGGAGTTCAGAATCAGCGCTTACTGATATAGAGAATAACTCCCTTAAAACTCATCTTTGATCATCAAAATTACATATGTAAACGTTTTTTCGTTGAAAAAAATGTTCCTCATGCCTTAAAATAGCTTGAATATAACTCTATCCATTGCCTCATTTAGTATACACGGTTCTACTAATATGCAAATTAGCCCCGCCTCCACTCACTCACACCAGCTCAGAGATCCACTCGTTGACGATCACACGTTGACCTCACCTGATTGGTTAAAGGTAGTTTGTGACGTCAGAAACAACACCAGATGTTTTTGAGACTGTCTTTGGTCAGTGGCGGTTCTAGCCCATTTCAACTGGGGGGGCCAAGCTGGGGCCAGTTGTACTGTTAGAGGGGCCAGTTACATTTTAGACCTTATTGTTGTCATATAATTTTCTGCACTGCTGCAGGCATTAACAGGCAAAATACCGTGTTTATAATCAGTCAACAATGTATTTGCATTTCCATTATATTTTTACATTTGCATTACATATTAAGTATTAGTCATAGTAACTGTAATAGACATGGTGTCCTTCTTTCTCTTCATTTTGAGAACTATAGAGCAAAAGCAATGGGGACCAAGAAGCTTATTAATTCATTTATTGAAAATAACTGACTTTCTACGTCTAACCGTTTACAGGGTTCCTGCACACTTTTTAAAGTCAAATTTAAGGCTTTTTTAGACCTAAAGAAATAAAAATTAATACATTATATTAGGGGTGTGCAATATTGACAAAAATATATACATTTTTTCAGCGTTTTGTTGATAATAATTAGATGATATTTTACTGATTGTGTTTTTGTGCTGGTGCCATGGCTGGTTTAGGCCTGTTGTTGACAGCTGACTGACAAAGATATTAATATTTTTCATATTCTATGCAGTGGTCAGTTAACAGCAGTGACAGAAATAAATTTTTTAATTAAGGGGCAATATTTGCCACCTCAAATTGATTTCCAGAGGCATTTTCACCTATATGGACATTTTTTCTAAACTTATTTAGAGTTATGCATCACCTTTTATGTCAAATACTAACATTCAAATTATGCAATAATTATACTTATTTATACAATAGTACTTAATTATACAATAATTAAACAGTACCACTGTTACCAGCAAATAATTCATTCAATCAAAATCCATCTTTGCAGTGCAGAGGTGACACAGAAGTGGCATTAATATATTTACACTCCATTTACAATTGCTTAGATAAAGCTATGAGATTTTTTTTAAATCAATATTTAAATATGAAATGATTTCTAATTGTTTTAAAGTTATTATTAAATTAAATATGAAACTAAAACTACCAGTAGGCGGCGCCAAGTCCCTGTAAGAGGGATTCATTCATTCAACCGATTCGTTCAAACGGATTCATTCGGGAAAGAAGCAAGTGATTCGTTCAAAACGCGGATTTCAGTCAAAAATCATGCTGTGTTACATTAAGACTCTACTACGGCTTCATTATGAAATTCTAGTCGGCGAAATAAAGGGAAAACAAACAATATTGATAATATTGTGTCTAAAAAGTAGCTAACTCCCAATGTTAACTTATTCTTAATTTAACTGTTGTATAACATACATATCAGTTGCAATTGTGCACGGGAAAACGGCACTCTTGCTGATGTGATATTCTAATATAAGAACATAATATGATATAAATAATACAAAAACTAATTTGGGGACATACAGTAGCCTACATATGAACTGCACACATCAGTGAAAGGACGAGAGACAAATGCGATGTCAGCTCACAGTGCCTCGTACATAGTTAAAAACAATGATTACAATATCATATACAATAAACCTCGCACACCCCATACGCACATAAATAACGAACTTACGACTGAACTGACATTTTCTCTCCTCACAGCAAAATCCGTGTTCCTATATGTACACCAGGAGATTTAATTTAACACTGGGGATTTTGCTGTGCTCTCTCGCGTGCAGGAGACACGTTATTCTGCCGCGATTCCCGCGAATGTGATGCGAATTGTCACGTGAAAATGCAAATCCACAAAGATAGAATAAAAAATAATACGCATACAAAGATAACAACGATAGCAATTTAACAAATAGTTTTGTAAAATTATTTCAAACTCCACATTTAGGGTGGCCACAAGGGGGGCCAAGCTTTTTGTCACAGGGGCACTGGCCCCCCCTGGCCTCCCCCTAGAACCGCCACTGTCTTTGGTTCACTGCAGTTTTAAGGAGAAAGTACTCAGCAATGGTGTTGACTTATGAATTTGCACATGGTTGGTCTTAAATCATATTAAAAACACCACATAGATGTATAAACAACATTAAAAGCTTGATTTTCACCACAGGGGGACTTTAATTTATTTTGTAAAAAAATACAAAATAATTCTATCCCCATATCAACCACTAAAATCCTGCTAGCATCATTACAGAGAGTTTTGAAATGAAAAATCTAGTTACAAAACGTTCCTCTAGTGTGATTTACCTAGGCAGCGTCGGTCTCGCAGGACGAGAGCCTCGTTTAAGGTTTTACTCGATTACAGCCGAAAACCCTCAAGTCTAATGGCATCTCTGTAATTTTAGTCTCTGCAGCCCCAGACCGTGAAGAAATGAAAGCCTCCTTTGAATCCATGAAGTCATAGAGCCTACAAGATTTATTTCCTTTTTAATCAGTGGTTACAACAAATGAAGGGCTTCCCTAATAACTCACACCACTCGTCCTGTCTTGTGACAAATAGGATTATACACTATGATGGTGATACTAATGATTTTCTGCCTGGAAAGGTCACAGTCTCGTATTAGTGCTATGAATTTACAAATATGCCACATCAAATTAAAAGCCATGGTAGCTCACTGACAAAATCCTTTCCTGTCATGCATTTCAGGAGATAAAGTTTAGGTTTTCTGTCTTGACCTACACAGGTACACTGCTGGCACAGTTAGCGTGTGTGTGTGTGGGAAGAGGGTTGTGTATCTGCTTCAGTGCTTGAGTAATTAATTCCTGCTGTAAGCTGTAGCACCAGTAGCTCTGAGAAACTGATAATTATTCAGCCTGTTGTGCCTGAGCAGGTTTCTCATTTCCAGGATTAGTGGCTATTGGCTCCTTTTCCCCCACTTTTCTTCTTATTTTACTGTGACAGCTCTGATTCGGTTTATTGCAAGCTTTTATCCTTATAGACCCTGTCAAATATACCAGTAAGGCTGGTTTTAGAATAAAATAAGAAAAAGATTCATTATATACATTTCCTTTCAAAAGTTTGAAGATATAGTAAGATTGTATTTTTAGAGAAATTACTACTTTTATTCAACAAAGATGCATAAAATTATCAAAATTGTTTATAATGAGTAAATACATTTATAATGTTACAAAAGATTTCTATTGCATGCCAGTCTTCTGAACCTATATTCATCAAAATATCCTCATACACAGATAGAAAGATAGATAGATAGATAGATAGATATACTGTAGATAGATAGATACTGTAGATAGATAGATACATACATACATACATACATAGACACAGTATACATAGACACATACATAGATAGATAGATAATAAAGCAGAATGACTTCTGAAGGAACATGTGGCACTGACTGGAGTAATGCATGACAGGAATACATTACATTTTAAAATACCGTACATTAAAAGGGAAAATATGAAAAAAACTATTTTACAATTTTACTGTATGTTATATCAAACAAATGCAGCCTTGGTAAGCAAATAAGTGTCTATTTTTAAAGACAATAAAAATCTTACTGATCCCAAACTTCTGAATGGTAGTGTTTATGAGCTTCTTGTTAAAAGTTCGCAATTTTGATTTAAACACCCATGCGATCTTATTCCTAAATGACAACGATTCGGCGATGTCTATTAAACCTTTGACAAGTACGATCACAGCGAAGTTCAGATCTATGCTGGCGCTGCCACTGGCCCACAGAGAGCTGTTATCATGAATATGAAACTAACTGTTTTTAACCACACTGTATCATTATTTCTGTGTTACAATAATCCAAATTATTTCAGAATTACTAGAATGATTATAATGATTAACTTTATAATTCGGATATAAACACTGATGTCTATAGTAGCGTTCAAAATGTAATACAGTAAATCACCTTTTGAAAGTAATGAAGTTTCGAACTAAAATTGTATCGATTGCATCATTACTCCTGAGTAGGTGGCGACCACTGACTGTTAATACATGTATTTGTCATGTGATAGATTATTTCAAAAACGCTGATCCATCTAGTAATGACACAATTGAGGTTTTTATGAGTGAGTCATTGAATCATTCTCTGATTTAATAATAAAATAAAATCAAATAATTTCAATATTTTTTAAATAGACTGCAGCACAACCACCAGAATCCCTTGAAAATTAGCCTATTTAGTTGTGTGTTCAGAATCGTGGGAGAGTAGTGATCTTTATTTTATTTAAAAAACAAATTGTGAATCTCAATTTAACCAGATTCTTGCAGCTCAAATATAAAGTGTCGTGCTATATACCACAATGGAAATGCTGTTTAAAGACTAAAAAATACTTTTGACATTTTACATTTCAAATGCTTGACTTTGACTTAAATGTGCACTTGTGCTAAGTAGACATATATGTGTCTGCAGGACAGAGAAGGTGCAGTAGTTTTTTTATTATTTTAATTACAGATTACGAGAGCACGTAAACAGAAAAACAGGATAAAAAGAAAAGATGTGCACAGATAAATAATGTATAATAAATAATTAATACTGCAATATTCTGTAAAGAATTAAGCATTGTGCTTTTGATTTCATGGTGACTTTAAAAAATATGCACTTTCCCTCCATCAATTAAGTAAATACTTTTAATATACAGTGCGGGTATGCAAATTAGAACCAATGTGTCAAAGCCACATCAATAACATTCACCAATAATAATAATTTAGCTTTTTATCCCATTCAGTATTATTTATGCCTTTAAATAATAATGAATAAATGTAGTTGATCTTATTTTCTTCCAATTCCATTTTTCCCCTTCCTTAATGAATAGACTAGTGAAGAAAGTGGCATTTATAGAGGTGTTGTCTGACAGGCTTTGATGAGCTATGAGGAGTGTTTGTGTCCTTTGAGGGTAAACACTCTAATTGGCCCGTTAGAGTGTGTTTGTGGGTGTGTGAGTGCTCGTATCTGTTCTGTTAGTGTCTCTCTCTTCATCCTCCTCCTCTTCCTCCTCTTTCTCTTCTGGTTCTGGTCCGGACTCTCATCTTTCTGCCTAATTACAGCTCTCGGTGTGTGACTGGAAACAGGCTGAGAGGAGTCACTCCAGGATAGTTTTGTGTGTGGACATGTATCCATGTAAACGTATCCTTGCAGCGCTCATGTTAGATAATTTGCCGATTATGATGCCATATTTGTGTGGAATTATTGTCAATTTTTGAAATTAAGAAACCTTGCCTTGTGTTCGGCCGCATGCGAGATCCGATTAGGCATTAGCCATATAGGGATAATCTGATTTTTGACTCCTAAAGAGATCTGCCTCAGGATATTTGTCTGTTGTTAATGAAAAATAAAATGGATGCATACGGACTGTTGGCCAAGCTCTGAATGAGAGTGTCATTTTGTGTATTTGCTGAAGTCAGAGCATCTGGCCACTGGAGCGCAGTGTTTCTCTACGACACAATGACCTTTATGCCAAACCTTAAGGAATATGCTTTTTTGGGGGTTTTGTTCCTGTAATTTTTTTTGTTGTTGTTGTTGTTGTTACAAGATTTGTAACTATTGCACCATGCTGTGAAAGTATATGATTATCAAGGCAGGAGGGCAATACAAAGCCGTACCAAATAATACAAATGCGATGTGTTATAATTTGGGTGACAATTTAAAATAATTATATCTTAGATAAAATGCTTTAATAAAACGTAGCGTGCTAGGGATACAATTGTATCAAATTGAATGAGCTATATTAGAGGGAAAATAATCATCTGGAAAAATGAGGACATACTGCTTTGTAGTGAGATTGAATCAGTGGTTATTTGATGACATATTTAAGACATTATGTTATCGTTTGACATTTTGTATAGTTATTAAAGGCCTGGCTCTTTCTCACTGCCTTGTACTGTCCACACATATGGCAATTATTAAACTCCTAAACCTTGCCAAATTTGCATAGATATTAATCATGACTTTTATGAATCTGCAGTATATTGGTGTAATAGAGTGCTATGTGAGAGTGCTGCTTTTCTGGCCAGTTCTTATCAGGCGGGAAACACTTACCGTCTGTATCTCAAAATCAATACTCTGAGGAATGAGGTATCAAAGTGCCAGCAGATTTGAGTCTGGCCATTAAAAACTCATATAACTTTCCCAAATACAGAAATAGCTATAGACAATCAGCTCAGCAAGTAGTTTTGTTTTTTATTCATTAGTATATTTTAGTTTTTTTGTGTGTGTTTTTGATATATCATGATGTGTGTTCATCTCAACTCAGCTCTGATTTTGTGTCTGCAGTAATGAGGGAGGTTTATGGCTGCTCCGCTGCTGTAGGACGTGTGTGTTGTGCTGTGACTTACAGCCTGAGCTTTGCTTTTGGACAGCGGCAGACTCTGTGTATTCCATTACGACCAATGACTCTTACCTTCTGAAGCATCAGCAGTTTTTGTAGGACTCCACAGGCTCATGTTGGAGGATACACTTTTTTTTTTTTTTTTTCCAGTCAAAGCCAAGGTTAAACATTGCTTATTATTTCATCATCTGTTTAGCTATTAATTATTTCTTTGTTAAACTAACTATACTTTGCCAAGAAATCTCTCATTTACATTAGATACATTTAAAGGAATAGGTCACTTAAAAATGAAAATTCTGTCATCATTTACGCACCCTCAAGTTGTTTCAAACCTGTATGAATTTATTTCTTTTGCTGAACATAAAGGAAGATATTTTGAAGAATGTCGGAATCCAGTTGATGTTTTTAACTGTTTGGTTCTTCAAAATATTCTTCAAAATATCCTCTTTGAGTATATCTTCTTGAGGGTGAGTAAATAATGATCCTTTAAGTAATTTTTCACAATTAAAGGGCTCCTATTATTCTACTTTAAAGGCTCATAATTTTGCTTTGGACGGAGGTCTTCCACTATAGGTTTACATACATCCAAGTAAAAAAAAAAAACAACACTTTCATTATCTCATATTGCAGCATCACCTCTTTTCTCAAAGTGTCTGAAACAGTTTGATAAAGGATCCAGTCTCTCTAAACCCCTCCTCTCCGAGAGCCTACTCTGCTCTGATTGGTCAGATGGCCAAGTATGTTATGATCAGTCTACCGATTACAGTGTGTTGGAAACCAAACGGCCATTATTTCTTTGCAGAATTTATAAAAGATGAAATAATGGAGTAAAAAGAGGTCACAGTGTCATTTTCACCTCTCCAAAAGAAGAGGTCAAAATGCACTTCCTTTTACACTAAGACAAATTTTTCCTTTTCTTTCCTTTTCTAACAACAAAATATGCACAGATATACCCACTGCCATGAATGTCTGATTGAGATCGCTCAGATTTCTCCACTGTTCAGGATCTTATAAGGGTTCTGTTGATGGCACAATGTTAGAAAGCATTCCAAGATTTGTTTGTGGATGTTAACACAGTAGATTGTCGCGACATTTAAAGTGTTCATTGTATGTAGAAAATATACATTTTTGTTCACAAGCTTTTGATACGATTTCTTCTGCACCAAGGCTGCATTTATTTGATCCAATTATTTAAATCTTTATATAAATGCATTTACCGACATTTTTGATCAATGTATTTTCTCATTCTCTTTGATTTTTTTGTGAAAGCTCTTTCTATATCTCAATACACTGGCATAAAAATGTAAAGAAATAACTATTTGAAGTGCAAAAGTGGGATAAGAAAAAGCTATGAAAATGGGTGGTATGAAAATAATGGCAGTGTTCATGTTAGCCTGCATAGAATGCACAATATGACCCTCATTATATAGGAAGGGGTCAGAGGGTCCATTCGATGTAGCGCTCAGGCCTGCACTATAATTTGTGCCTGACCCTTTTCTCTTAAGAGAGTGATACTACAAAGCCTCACTAAAGTGATTTGTCAAGGGCCTGCATGCTAGAAAATCAGACTACCTCCAGATAGCAGGGTGGCAAGAAGATGGATCTGGTGGTATGTCACACTAAACTCCCTGTGATTATGTTCACTCAGAAAGGAGCGATATAGACAAGGGCAGAGGGACAGAGAAAGAGCGGTTCTTGGGTGGGCAAATCTCTCTCAGATATTATTTTAGTATCTATTAAATATGCGTCTCTGGAAAGGTTATCAGAACATTTAATGATTTAAAAGTCAATGCATTTATTAATTTAGCACTTGCTTCCTCCATGCATGTTTGTTTGTTTGTTTGTTTGGTAGAAATCTTTAAAAAGATCTCTTGAAAAAAAAAACTTGACCAACTAGACTAAATCAATTATTTTTATTTTGACTGTAATAGATAAAGCAGAGACCCCTGACATATGCATGCACTAGTATGCAATTTCCGTGAATCTTATGCGTGTTTAAACACAACACAGGCCCATTAAACACATTTTTAAACAGATAACTTGACATTTTATAGAGATAACGTGACCTTTTGTGTTCATGCTCTCCCATGCATTTGATCTCTGCATGTAAACCACATTCCTTACTTGGAGCTTTAAAGTTATAGACTGAACTCAAAAGCAAAGGTGGTCATTAGACGTATACTTTAAAGAAAAAGATGTTTAGTCAGGGCAGGAATGCTTCATTATAAGCCTTGTAAATCAAACCAGACTTTCTCCTCTTCAGCCTGAGGATGTAGTTTCTTGAGAAATGCACTGAGCACTGAGTCTAATGGTAATTCTATCTCATTTATTCTTAACAGAGGCGAAAGTCTATCGAGATGTTCTCAATGTAAGACGGCACGGTACTGCAGCGTTCAGTGTCAGGTAAGAGCTCTTCACACACTAATCATCAGAGCTTTTACAAACAAGTTTGTGATGAGATCTCATTTCATTTAGGTGCATTTTTTTCTACTTCCCTACATTTTACACCTTAATAAAAACAATTGACAAATGCAAAATGAGATTCCAGTCATATCAGCAGCCTAGATAAAGCTGTTTATTTAATTTATTTCTTTTAATTTCACATTCATCTATTCTCCAAACTGCTTTGAGAATGAAACAGGCGGGGGAAAACATGCCCAGTCCATCACAGTGTTCTTTTTTTGCAATATAAAAGCAGCCTAATTGAGGTATCACTGTTTATTATGTTGATTCAACAATTAATGTTACTGACAATAAAAGGAGAAAACTACTGGATTTTACATGCTGATATGGGGTTGAAAGCATATTTTGAATCAAATAGTACCCCAAGATTCCATATAATGGGTGAAGGATTAACTATAACTCTGCCAAGATGAACAGAGATGTCATGTTGGGATGAAACATAGATTTAGGGCCTACTAACATGGTTTCTGCTATGTCAGTATTCAGTTTTAAAAGAAGTTTGAGCCATCCATTACTTCTGAGATCTTGTAGGCAAGAAGTGATGAAAGGGGGAGGAAACACCGAATTGGCTGAACGGTAAGATGGAAATTAAGACCATGACGCTGAATGATTTGGAAGTAAATAGATTAGAAATAGAGGTGGACCAAAAACAGATCCTTGAGGTGCACCACAGAAAACAGTGAAAGAGCAAGAATTGTGTTAATGAATTGTTGCCTGTCCAAGAGATATGAAGTTATCCACTCAAAAAAATTCTCCAGGTTTCTGTACAAGCGCTCATGAGCCGGCAGTTATCGGAAACTTGCATGAGGTCCAGTGTGACTTCCAATCAGAAGTATTTGGTGCTGCTTTGAGCCATACACCTGTGAAACACGTTCTACATTCAACAGATTTTCCAATATTACTTACTGTCTTTTAATGGCAATTAAAGGTATAGTTTAACCAGAAATGTCTCAAAGTCTCATGTCGTTTAAAACCTGTATTCACATGTCTTTCTTTGTGAAAATGACAAAGGACAAACACCATACAACTAGTCGATACAACCCATGCACTATATTTTTTAAGACTTTGTGAGAGAAACAGACCAAACTTTAAGTCATTATTGCTGTAGTTTTCAAATCTCATTTCTCAAAATCAGGATTTTAAGTCAATAACGGCTTAACTTTTATTCTGTTCCTCACAGAAAGCTATTGTATAGCTTTAAAACAGAAGAGTCAGATAGGCTACTTCTATGACTTAAATTTGGGTTTATTTCTGTTTTATTTTATGTAAAAGAGCAGCGTGAAAATCCTGCTAAAACAAGAAGACAGACAGTCATGCAGGTTTGGAAATGACATGAGGAGTAAATTGTGTCAGAATTACATTATTGGATGAAATATCCCTTTAATGTGTCTGTCAGATGCTCTGTAGAAGTCTTTGCAGTTCAAGAACATCCAGTCTCTTAAAACTCGACACCACGCTGCTTTAAAATAGCAAAGCTGTCACTGTCAAACCTGCCTTGTTCTCTCCAGGCACTCAAGTTTGTCTTGTCTTTTTTTAATTGTAGGACAGTCTTTCATCATAATTCCCTCTAAAGGGAGACCACACACAGCAAGCACATTTGACAAGACCTGATTGAAGATGTGTGACTTCATCTTTTATGTTTGTGAAATCTTTTCTATTTATTCTCTATCCCCTATGTTCACCCTTCAGAAACAAGCATGGCTCGATCACAAGAGAGAATGTAAATGCCTTCAGCGCCTCCAGCCAAGAATCCCCACCGACTCCGTCCGCCTGGTTGCTAGGATCATTTTCAAACTAGTATGTGACATCAGAACACCTGCCATATTAGGACCACTTCAAACCCGATCAAAGCATGTTTTGCATTTAAAACTATCACAGCATGGTGTTCAGCCACATGACTTGATATTGTTACACACTATCTGTCTCTTTCTACAGCTCAGCCAATCAAAAAGTGACCAAGAGGAGCTGTACTCGATAGCTGAACACCAGTCACGTAAGTTCCTGTTTGATTTGTATTTGCATTGCATTGACACAAGTCAAGTGGTTGTTGCAGTATTGCGTACTTTAGCTCGACTCGAATGCTGTGTCGATCAGTCAGCATCCAGGACTGAACCAACATGTTTTATAAAACCATATGTTAACACAGGGTACTTAAGCTATAAGTCTCCAATGTTGAATGAAAAAATAACCTTATAAAGTTCATACACTACACATTTGAGTACTGTGTGCTTAGTGTATAGTGCGTCATTTGGGACACAACTATGGATTCAAGGACTGTAAAGTATGTCCATTGAAAGTGCTCAAAATAAACTTGGTATTAAATAATTTGGTTAGAGTAGCGTAGTACTGTTACAAAAACAGGCCTTTAAAAACAATCTTAAAAATGTTATTTTACAAATATTAATGTTGAAAAACCAGCCAACACTGGTGGGCTGGTCTCCCAGTCTGGTCAGACTGGTTTTAAAGTGTTTTTTTTGCAGCTGCTCAGTCTGGGAGACTGTCTTAAACCAGACAATGCTAACTTAGACCAGTGAACAAGCTTATGTTTTTCTGTAAGGAAATACTAGAATGGTTTATAAACCACCTCTACACTGTGTTCTGATTGGTCTGTTGTGTACTAACTTTAATATGTAAAGCTATAACATTTTCGGACCCAGTTGTTTGAACAATGCTAGTTTATCAGAAATCAGCATAACCGACTGTGTGTGTTGTTCTCTATTTGGTCTTATGGTAAGTCACTTTAATGCGTTAATGAAAAAAATAAAAGCTCACTTTTGAAAAGTCTTAATTGCCTTTCAGACCTTTCAGACAATGGACAATTGTCAAATTTCCTTATACAAAAGTCATATAAGAATAGGCTGTGTTGTTAATGGGCGGTAGTAAAAGCACTTACTTATTTATCCTGTAAAGTTGAAAGATTAGATTTTCTATGATGAAAGGTGAATAAATGTCAGATTCTGGCAGGAGCTTATTATAACATTATGAATTTCCTTCTCTTTCTCTGTGCGGTACCTCTGTGAAACCTGCCCGTGGCCCTTGGCTTTTCAGAAGTAATTGGCTATTTTGTCACAAAGAGCCTCTGACTTTTCTTTGGCCCGATTCTTTCCTATTCAGTCATAAGTAATGTGCAGCCATTAGAGAGGTAATCCCGCTGATGGTCCTTATGGAAGCAGTCAGCACCCCATCTGAACTTGTGCTTCATCATCACACTAACGGCCCTCGCTCTCTCCTCAAAATCAAGGTCTCGTCGGCTTATGTATTATTTCAGGAAATCCATCAGCTCCTCATTTTATGTTGAGATTTATATGTAGACCAGTTTCTTTAGACAAACAGAAGAGCGTTTCACTTGATCTCCTTCCTTCACGTGTCGGAGTGATTTCAGCTAGTGGTCGAACGATGGGTTTTTCAATGGCTAAGAGCCGGGTAGCCCATTTAATCCTGTTATACTGTATATATTATGATTTAATGGTAGCAAATGAGACATGCAAAATTGCATAAATTAAAGGAATCATTCATCCAAAAATGTATACAACAGGTTTTATGTCAATTATGAATGGTCAAGGGACATTAATGTCATTACGTATACATTCCCATCTAAATTGCAAATTTGCGTTTTCATTGCACACGTTTAAGAGAAAGAAATCGCCACATCTGGGGCAGATTACGCCCAAATAGAAATGGTTGTTGTAGCCACTGTGGATCTATCATTAGATCAAATTATTTATTTGCATTTTAGAGTTTGCATTCATAAAATACATTTCCATTGTAGCTTACACTAACAATCAAAGATTTCGGGTCAGAATTTTTAAAAATGCTTTAGAAATAAGACTCTAATGCTCACCAAGTCTGCATTTTATTTATAGTAAATGTATAGTTTTATTGTACAGCTATATTGTGAAATATGTAAAAAAAATTAAATTAATAGTTATTTTAAATTGTTATAATATTTAAAAATGTATTCTTATTATGGAAAAGCTGAATTTTCAGCAGCCATCCCTCAAGTCTTTCGTGTAACATGATTCTTCAGAAATAAATCTAATATGCTGATTTTGGTGCTCAATAAACATTTCTATTGTAATTATTACCAGTGTTGAGAGCAGTATTGCTGCTTAATATTTTTGTCATACATTTTGAGAAATAGAAGCTGAACGCACATCTGTATACTGTATCCAGTATATGCAGTTTATAATGGGTTCAGTTTATGTCATGTTTTATTGCACGATTTATTGCAATGAGTCCTCCAACAGAAATCATGCGACTTTACAAAATGGCAAATAAAACACGACAGAAACTGTATTTCGCTACGCTAATTGTTTTGGAACATCAACAAACACCACTAACCACTCGGTGAGTTGCACAGTTTTGAAAACGAACGTTAAGTGTTGTTTTACATGTTGTTCAACATGTTTGTGCATGCCCATAGACAGCCACTCTGAAGCGCTCAGAGGCGATTCTAAAAGAGTCAAAAAGTCGAGACAGGACCCATCGTCAAAAGAGTGTCCACCACTCTAGTTCATCCAAAACAAACTAGAAAATAGTCCCAAGGTGCTAAATACTGGAATTATCCTTTAAGTGACTGAATGCCAGTGGGTGGGGCATGTGCGATTAAGTATTTAGTATATGATGTATTAAAGTCCCTCTGTAGTCTATAATTGAATCCCTTAAAACTCATCTTTGATCATCAAAATGACATATTTAAAAAATGTTCCGTGAAAAAAAATTCTTCATGCCTTAAAATAACTTCTACTTCTACTACACCTTTACCCCATTTACTATACGGTTCTATGAATATGCAAATTAGCCGTGCCCCCACTTACTCGCATCACCTCATCAGAGATCCTCTCGTTGATGATCACACGTTGACCCTGATTGGGTAGTTACAAGGTAATTTGTGACGTCAGAAACACCCGTGATTTCAAACCGCGTTTTTGAAAAAAAACTCAGCAATGGTGTTGACTTATGAATTGCACATGGTAAGTCTTAAATCATATTAAAAACACCAAATAGACATAAACAATATTAAAAGCTTGATTTTTTACCACAAGGGGACTTTAAGTATTTGTCGATGACTTGCTCTTGAGGCCGTCATATGCAAATCCAACTGATTAAATAAATCCTTTGTTTATGATGAGGACGTTTTAAGCTATGAAATTTGCAAGATGTTTTAATGGTACAAAGATGTTAAGGTAATTTTGATTTCATGACCCTTTTAATTGTTTGGAAATGTGCAGTTTGTACTGTATATTGCAAAATATCTATCTTTTGTTCCACAGAAGGATCCATAAATGGTCCAAAAAATATTTTTTTTTTGGTGAACTATCCCTTTAAGGAGACTAACACATGGCTTCAGGCTCATAATTCTGCACACGTTCAACCTCTCATGCTCCAGAAGTAGGAAGCATCTAGATCTGTCTGCCGTCCAGCACTGTTATTTGCTTCTGTAGAGAGACCCCACTGGTGCTTGTTTACTGCCTGCCATTTGTTGGTTTCTATCAATCTATCTATAATTTTTTCTAAAAATTCCAAAGAATGGATTTTAACAAATTCAGTTTTTCCCACAAGCCTAAACAGTATTATTTGGATCTGTATTTCAGAGATCGAATTTTCAAGGAGATGATAAAAGGCCCTACACGTGGTGGTGGCACACCAGATTTATGTGTTGAATCTGCAGAGCTTTACTACTGTGTGTGTATGTCTGTTTATGATGCTGAATGTGTTTGTGTGAGCGAGAGATACGAGCCGGGAGCTGTTGCCGCGGGTCAAACGTTCGCTCAGTCTGCCACAGCAGCAGTGAACACACTGAAGTTCATTGATGGTGTGTGTTTGGAGGAAGTAGATCAGTAGATCAGAGCAGGAGAGTTAATGGAAAAGCCCATATGTTTGGGAAAGCTGACATAAATCACGCATACACACAATCAGACCTCTTTCTTTCTGAATAGACATTAAAATCTTCACTAAAATCTCAAATCTATCAGACATCTACCAAAAGGTGACGACAAACACACACACACAAACCTTTTATCCTCCTCTTGTTTCTTATTGTGTTTCGGCTCTTTTGTGCGTCACCCTTGTTGATCATCATTAACCTTTTTCCTGGCTCATCTCAGTGTTGTTTACATCAGCATGTTATTTTATATGCCAATTTATATGTGAAATTGTTTCTCTTCCTGTTTTTCTAGTCTTGATGTTATTTACTGCATCCAGTGTAATTTATGAACAGTTACAAGGTTAATACATTGATATTAACAGGAAAATACAATAATTTTGCCCTATTCATTTGCATTGGTATTCCAACCAGTGTTATTTTTGCGTTGTTTTATACTGTTATAGTATTTATTACTATTTTTGAATTAGCTTATATTTTTATATTTCAGTTTTCATTTAGAATTAAGTTTTAATTTTTTTTTAAATACTTCTATCTATCTTTGATTTATATTTATTTTTTAGTTTGAGTTTTAGTATCTTAAACTTATGTTATTTACAATTACTTTCCAAGGCAATTTTAATTTTAGTTATTTTATGTTTTAATTTTTAATTTCATATTTAATTTAATTTCAGCTTTATTTTAATTAATACTTTTAGTTTGTTTTAGTTAACAATGACAAAACTGTATTACTGATACGTTGGAATCAGTGTTTTCTGGACATAATATACAGTACCATGTGTTTATTGTACCTATATAGAGAGATACTGTATATCATGGTAATACTATGATTTTTGTCAGGTACCATGGTGATACCATGTTTTTATATATGTATCATGATAATGGCACTTTTTTTAACATGTTCCATGGTAGTACTATGTTTTGTAGAAATGTACCATGGTATGTTTTTTTTTTTTTTTTTTTTACATTTGATGATAATGTATGATAATACATTGTTTGTTTGTTTTCTGTTTTTAGAATATTATGTTAATAGTATGTTTTTGGACATATAGCTTGGTAATACAATACCTTTTGGTCAGGTGCCATCTTAATATCATCTTTTGGACATATACATACGTAATGATAATACTGCTTTTAGTCTCACTCCATAGTAATACCATGTATTTTTGTACATATAATAATACTTTGTTTTTATTTTTTTGTTTTTTTGTATTGATGTGTGGTGACATGCAGTACCACAAATATACCATGAATATAGTACTGTGGTGGTTCCATTGTGAAGTCAGTGTTTAAGATGATAATACCATGGTACTTTGATATATACCATACAGCAGCAGTGATATTGTCTAAAAGGAGTGTAAAACAAAAAAAAGTTTCTGCTCATTCAAATGCATCACTGTTGTTAAAGGTTGAACACGCTGTGTTCTGTGTCTAGATCTAGCCGACATGAGTGAGGAGAAGAAGGAAGGCCTGGGGCATCTCTGCACGACACTGCAGGTTTATCTTGGCGGAGAGGACTGCAATCTTTCTGAGCTTCCGTCCGGCCTCGACCCCATCAGCCTCCTCGCCAGAGTAAGTGTCCTTGCATTGTCATCTCCAGCAGTCCGCAGGGGTCACTGGGCGTCACACCGGATCTCACGCAGCGTTGCGAATGGTGTCAGTGTGTCACGAGTGCGTGGACACATGCCGAGCTGCTAGTTCACCTGCTGTGAATACATGCTGCTATTTTTTGTCTTTTCTCTTTAAAGCAGAGATCAAGTTGTTAATAGAAGCTAAATTAAGTCATTTCATGTTCATGTTTCCAGGAAATACACCAAAACGTTTCAATTCAGTTTAATGGAATCATTAAAGTCGTAAAATGTAAGTTGCAATAAGTCGTTCCTTCCCTATTTTGACGTATATCCGAGTGAAATGGCTTCTAGAAAAAAAATGTGGGGCGGGATTTGATTTTGTCCATTGGGAATTAATTGGATTGTTGGTTGGTTGTGGTTTGCTATTGGTTGAGATCATGTGATGGGTTGCCCTGTCACATGATATTTTATGTATAATATATAAATTTTTCAGTTGTAGTCTTTTAAAAAGGCATCTAAAATAATAAACTAAATGCAATGTATAACGATTTTTCAATACATATTGACACTGAAATAGCTGAAACGCTTCCAATACAAATTTTCCCAGCTGCGCTTTCTCGCTCTCTCATCTCTCTGACAGCGAAACACAAACCCGCCTCCCTTCACTCACTCGTTTCATTTGCTCCGGATGGATATTGTTGGTGTTACAAGGCTTGAATTTCAGCATGGGATTGTGCATAATTTTACTTATTCCTGCAGATTAAACGCATGTGTAACAGTATAATGGATCCTTGCATCAGGTCTTAAAGTGATAGCAGCCTAATATATCTGCTGCCAATTATGAGATTATATTAAAAATATCTATATAGCAGTTTTTCCCCATGGTGTTGATGACAAAACTGTGGCCAGTGAAAATGCTGAGTGGCTAGTAATTTTGGAAACATAGTTGCAGGTGAGCAAATAAGTTCATGTCAAGCCCTGTTCATCAGAGAAGATAAGAAGGAGGGAGCGTTATTTTGATTAAAGATTACGAGAGCGCATGAATTAAAAATAAAAATAATGATGTGCACAGATAAATCATTTATAATAAACACTGCAATGTTCCATTAACAAAAAGAACTGTCTATTTTGATTTTATGGTGACTTTAAGTAGAATCAGATCCAGAATCATTACATTCCTCACGATTCACATCCCAAGATGCCTATCCCATAATGTTCTGCCATTTCCTTTGTGGACGCCTGAGGTGCATGCTAATGTACTAGTTTATTTACAGATGTGTCAGTGAGATCGCTTGTTTGGATTCTTGTGAGGGTAAATTTTATTTGCTTGTTTACCAACCGTCACTCCGTGCCGTAATTGTGAACACATTGAGTGAAAGATGCGTTTCAGGGGGAAAATGGTGATCTTCTCTTCAGGATCGCATGGAAACAGAGAAGGGATTGCACATCTGGCCCGGGACAAACAAATGTTGCATGTGAACACAAACACCTGTTTTATATGAGAGACAGCCAGCAGCCACATCTCGCTTATAAAGCATCAAAGACCCAAATGTGGATCCTGTAAGCATTTCTAATCCAAAAACACTAAACACCGCAGCAGGGCAAAACTCGAGTTATGCAAAACATGCACAGATGCTTGAACTAGGAGCGTCCAATTCACTTTTGCGTTTGTTGACCTTGATTTACAATTTAAAAAAAAAAAATCAATCGTGATGCGACTTATTTGTGAGTTTTGTTTAGATTCCACAGACATAGAAATCCTATATATATCATTGAATTATTCAATTGTATTTTCTTGGCCTGGATGCAAGCTATTATGATGTTGATTTGTGAGTGAGTCTGAGTCATTCTGTTGACTTGGTTCTTTTGAATAACTGCTTCACAAATCAGTGTGAATTATTCATTAGCTAATCGTTTTGAATCAAAATGTTTTTTTCAAAATTCTTATCTAGTATTCAGAAACGACTGGAAAGTTGAAAGTAAGTGCATCATTAAAAATGTTGGTATGTATTTGTGTAATTCTATAGCTAAAGGTGTTTGTAGAATGATGATGTGTGTGTGTGTTTTCAACCTTTTTTGCTTATAGATAAGTACACTTGAGAGATAAATACAGTATCATCGTTATAAATAGGGAGTTTTTAGCTGCTTGATGGGTTCAGTTTGAGTGCTTTTTGGAATCTTATTGATATAAAGAGTATAAGATTAAAGATTGGAAGTGAAAATTTAGTGAGCAATCAATAGATTAAAGGGTAACTAAACCCTAAAACAACTTTTTTTTTAGTTAAAGATCTGTAAGACTGGGGCTTTATTAATGCTGTTCAAGTAATTTATTTGACATTTGGGTATAAAGTGTTTTAATTCTACAATATATGGTGTAAAAACAGTTAGTGAGTGCTGCCCTGTTCAGGTTGAACGGTGGCTACTGCAGTTGAATTTTCCTATTGGAAGTTGTGGTGCCCTGTGATGTAAGAGGGTTCCAGCTAATCACACCCTTGCCTACAGAGAGACGTGTCCCAGGTGCACGCCCCCCCCTCCCCCCTCCACTGGGCTCTGCCCACTTTTCCAGAATTTTTCGAATATTGCCAGTGGGTGGAGTCAGGCTCTGATAAGGGGTTTAGTTACCCTTTAAATGAATAATTTACTTAAAAATGGAAATCATTATTTACTCACCCTCAATTTGTTTCAAACCTGTATGAATTTCTTTCTTCTGTTGAACACAAAGGAAGATATTTTGAAGAATTTTGGTAACCAAACAGTTGATGGGCTCAAAAAATACTGTGGAAGTCAATGGGGCCCATTAATATTTATATACCCGATAAGAGGAAGTTAACACTCTTTTGTGGAAAATTTGTGGAAATAAGACAAAAATGCAAATAATTCGAGAGTTTGCTTGAATTTGCGTTCAATTATGCATTTGCAAAATAGTGAAATTCTAGATGGATTGTATATTGGCCAAACACAGGCGAATTGTTCGCCCATTTTGGTACTTGGTTTAAGGTTTCTTCCCTGTTTTCAAGAAGTTATTCCCTTCTCCTCTGTAAAGTTGCTTTTGCTGTTTTTAACAAAGTGCTGCAAAAATGAAGTACTAAATTAATTAAATGTGATGTACAATGGGTGCAGAAATTATCTATACATTAAGATGTTTGAAAGTATTGGATTGGTAAAAAAAATTAGGGCTGGGTAAAAATATCGATTCATCAATGCATTGCAATTATTTGTTTCTCAATTCGCTCTGTGCACGAGAAAAATGCTAACTTCCGGCTTGAGGGCGGACGTTGGGTACTTCGTTTCCGGTTGCCGTCTTGTTTACATCAGTGGACCGGCGTTAACTTAGTTTAATCGTTCGCAATGGACCTAAAACATAAAAAAAACTTACTGTGGCTGAGCTGGTTTAATGGTTAAAGCGTAAAGCCTTGTTTAACTCGACGGGTCCGCATGAGCCCAAAGGTGCGCACCGCAAAAATGACGTGATTGTAACAGCAACATGGATTAGAACACCATTTACTACACACAATAGGCTTTTTTTCTCTGATTTTGAAAACTCTTCGTGATCGACTTAAAATGCTTCCAAGATCGACTTGTCGACCGCGATCGACGGGTTGGTGATTCCTGTAACGTTACTGTTTTCCGGTCAATGACAAGAGTACTCTGCTATCAGCTGTCTCACGAACGTAACCAGCACATGTATCCACACATAGCAAAGCCATAACACAGCGAGGGAGAAGAACTAAGTTACATGAAACAATCCAACTACATATTTTAAACCACTGACAAGGGAAAAGTCACTACTCACGGTGTCTATAGCCGCTTTCCGTCCGGAGGGACTTTTGCAGTGCCTAGAACCTTCCTATAACCATTTTTTTCGCGGTGTTCCGACCGGACTAAGTTCCTATAACTCTTTCAGTACCTAGTCTAGAGCGAGGACTTTTTTTAGTTCCCTTTCCCAACGTCGGATACCTTTACTCCCTGTATTACATGTGTACTCCCTGTATGACATACTGAGAGATGTAATATTTAAACCCCTTTCTCTCTCTTGCTCTGGAGCTGGAGAAAAATCACTAACCAGTCGATGAACATCATCGACTCTAATATTATATTATAATATCGACTGAAATCTTCGGTTAATGTCCAAGACATCTGGAGAAATATACATAATCTAGGTTGTCCATCAGGCTACCGGAAACTAGACACCCCATATCGGTTTCGCAGCCGGAAGTAGCATATGCTAACGTGCACATAGTCTATTCAATATCGATTCATCAAATCCTAAGAATCGATTCAGCCCACCGGCCAGTGGCGGCGCTGTAGGCAACACTCTAGTGAGAGCGTTCAGCGTTGTATAAGACGCTGTTTTTTATCATAGAGAATGTTTAAATACCGTAGACATCATGATGTCTATGTTAAATACTAATATCAGCTTACGAGGGAAACGGAGGCGGAGTTAGTGGTGCTTCGGAGGCTGCTACAGCTGGAGATGATTCGGGGGAGAGGTCTGTGCCCCTTTACCGACCAGAGCACGCGCTGACACGGAGTACAGCCTTGTTCATACTAGACGCGTCCGTTTCTATTACTGTCTATAATCCGCACGAGCGCGAAGGTGCGCGCGGCAAAAATAACGTTTATTCAAACTAAGTTGCCCTATATAACAGACGACCGTCGCAACGTTCAAAAAACCTGCATGTGCACTAGTTTGATAACAAATGCTTCAGAGTTAACGTTATATATTGTACTAAAATGTTATGAGTTATATGATGGAAATGTCTGTAATGTATCCTACATATAGGCACAGTAAATAAGCCAAAGGTTCTCTGATCAGCTGTTCAGTGTTATTTATTGTGTTGACAAAATAGCACTTTGTAATGTTATAATATCTATGGTTGCACTTTGTTTTATGAATATGCACATTTTGTGCTTCTGTTTACATTTCTTTTATAACTTGAATGTATAGGAAGAAATATACTTTCTATTACTTACAGTTACATGCACTTTAGAGATGTTAATAAAGCACCTGTTTGTTACAGTTGTGGTTTGTATTCAACATGTACAATATTGTACAGTTTGTTCTACTAAATAAATTATGACAGGAAACATGCTTGTGTTAATTTGTACTTAAACATTGGTAATACTGCACACATTATTTAAAAATATACCCATGTACTTAATTACTTGTGTATTTACTTATTATTGAATCGATATCGAAGCTAATAAATCAATATCGAATCGAATCGAAATCGAATCGAATCGAAGCCTCAAGAATCGAAATCGAATCGAATTGTGAAATTCCTAACAATACCCAGCCCTAAAAAAAAATGGTGGCATCTCTGCTCAAATTTTGTTGCATTTTTAAAATGTCAAATATGACGTACGGAAACAATTTAGGGGGCATTTTATTGCTTTGCAGCACTCAATCAAAATCAATGATTTTCAAAAAACAATTTGTTTGTTTTGTCTGGTCAGATCTTTAAAATAGAATTCAATGCTCTGTTCATCAGTCTGTCACTCATGTCAGTCATTTATTAGATAGAGACTGAAGATGGGAAAACATATCAGAGCTGAGTTGATGGATTGAGTTGTGACATTTTCTGTCAGACATATGAGGTGAATAAACATCAGTACAGGTGTGATGGAGAGGAAATGCAATGGGACGCGCATATGAATCATGTTCCCATAATGTGAAACCCTCTCTTATTCAGTAATCATCATTCTCTGCAACTCTGCTGTAGATTATGTCATGTAGACCTGCAGGCCTGACCCAGATGCATGATCTGCTCCACATAACACACGTCAAGTCAAGTTACCTTTATTTACGTAGCGCTTTTTACAATACAGATTGTTTCAAAGCAGCTTTACAGAGATAACAGGAAAATAATGTTGTAAGAATAGTGTTCAATATAAAATGTCCCCAACTAAGCAAGCCAAAAGCGAATTGCGACAAAGGCGACAGTGGCAAGGAAATAAAACTCCATCAGGTGACAGAATGGAGAAAAAAACCTTGGGAGAACCCAGGCTCAGTCAGGGGGCAGTTCTCCTCTGGCCAACGGACGAACAGTGTATGATTATGATTCAGGCAGCATTATAGGTCAGAAGTCAGATTGGATCAGAACTTTCACAATATTTATCCAGTTCAGAGTCGAGTTTGTTGAGGTGTTCATAAGGCCTTCGCAGTGTTGATGAGGCTGGCACTTCAGCGATGTGTTCCTCGGGATAAACAGAGAGACTAATATTAGCATAGACGCCATCCTTCTTATGATGTACCATGTACATCAGGATTTATGGGAAGTGTTCCCGGTACCGCCTAACATTGAATTATAGAAGTCTATAATGTATTATGTGAATGCTAGATCAAAGAGATGTGTTTTTAGTCTAGATTTAAACTGACAGAGTGTGTCTGCTTCCCGGACAATGTTTGGAAGATTGTTCCAAAGTTTTGGTGCTAAATAGGAAAAGGATCTACCGCCAGCAGTTGATTTAGATATTTTAGGTATTATCAACTGGCCAGAATTTTGAGATCGCAGTAGACGTGCAGGACTATAATGCGTTAAGAGCTCGCTCAAGTACTGGGGAGCTAAACCATTTAGTGCTTTGTAAGTAATCAGCAATATTTTAAAATTTATACGATGTTTAATAGGAGCCAATGCAGTGTTGACAGAACCGGGCTAATATGGTCGTACTTCCTGGTTCTGGTACGAACTCTAGCTGCTGCGTTTTGGACCAGCTGTAGTTTGTTTATTAAGCGTGCAGGGCAACCACCCAGTAGAGCATTACAATAATCTAGCCTTGATGTCATGAACACATGAACTAATTGTTCTGCATTTTTAATTGAGAGCATATGACGTAATTTAGATATATTTTTAAGATGAAAAAATGCGGTTTTATAGATACTAGACACGTGACTTTCAAATGAAAGATTAGTATCAAAGAGCACACCCAGGTTCCTAACGACGACGAGGACTTGGCAGAGCAGCCATCAAGTGTTAGACAGTATTCTAGGTTATTATGTGAGGAGATTTTTTGTCCAATAATTAGAATCTCTGTTTTTTTTTTTTCAGAATGAAGTAGTAGATATTACTAGTCATCCAGTTTTTCATATCAACTATGCATTCCGTTAATTTTGTGGATTGGTAAGTTTCGTCTGGGCGTGAAGAAATGCTGAGTATCATCAGCATAACAGTGAAAACTAATGTCATGCTTCCTAATGATATCTCACCTCGAGTTAACGACACAGTCACTAACTAAAGAGCTTGAGTTAAATGTCTGCTCAGATTTACTGCTTGATTAGAACAGTCTTATTAGTTTGTTTTCATTAATTCATTATATGGTTGCTTCATATTTGATTTGATGGACCTAAAGGCCCTTATTGTGAAGTTATTTTAGGGGTAAAAAGGGGTTCAAAATATGCATTGCTGAACATCCAAACTCCACCCACACTGCTGAGAGCGGCATTTAAATGTTAATATGTGCTTCACTCTTTCCTCTCAATAACAAAATTAACACACCAAAAATGACACAGTGAGAAAACAGCAGTTAAGAAAGCATCTGATCATAGCAATGCTGATATGTTTGCATCAGCTCTGCAATTCAACTAGTTAATAGCCTACAATAGATTTATTTAAAGCAAGCAGCTTTGCTGGGTTAAACATGAAGAATAAAATTTTCAATAATTACAACTTCAGTTTCTATTATAAAGCAGCTCTCCAGTGTGTTCAAGGTTTTATTTGTGTCTGATTTCTCGACGGACTGAACAGAAGAAATGAACCGGAGAATATTTTCACATTGAAGAAGGCGGAGCCTCAGAGACACACCTACCTATTACATAATCGCTATGGACCAATGGTAGTTCAAAGGTGCTTACTAGACAAACCAAACAAAACCAAACAAACTTTGAAAACTTTTTTTTTTTTTTTTAAATGAATTCATTCTACAATTTAGCTAGAAGTGTATTGGGGCTTAAAAAAATAAGTTTTTTTATTTATTGTTAAACAAAAGCCATATATGTAGATCTTTAAGAAGAAAGGAAGGTGAGCTTTTGTCTTGAGTATTATTTCTCTCTCACACATTATCTCCTTCTTTCACTCTTCATTAAATGAGATGCTGGTAAATCCTGGATGAATATTTCAACGTGGGTGTGGGTGGGAAAACAAATGAGCAAACAGTGGAAGAAGTGTGCTTGTCTTGACCCTGAGTGTTGATAAATCTCCCTGTTCTGCATTAACTCTGCTCATGAGAGTCGGCTCTTGGCCCGACGCCTCGTCTTTAGCATTACAAACATGTTCAGCCACGTAAACCAACACCCTGCCCATCGCCTAATCAATTAACCAGCGTGAAAACAAGCGTCCGTGCTCCACAAATGATTTCCATTTCAAATCAGACATATTCTGTGCCATTTGCTGAAACTAATTGCTGAAACTAATTCTCTTATAATATTCACAATTTATCCCTTGCATGCAGTGGAAGTTCCTTGGGGGAATTTGGGATGTTTGTTGGCAGTGTAATTTATTTATTTATTATTCATATTAAGTAGGAATTACCAGAGAACTAGAGTAGGTAGAGTCAGAAATCTCCAATTACAATAATAAAACTGAGTGCGGGACGTGTCAGAACATGTGGATTTAGATTAAAATCTTGATCCGGAGGGGCTGTCATTCACATTCCAGAACTGAAGTGATTGTGAATTCACCGCTTTAATTAAAATTGTAATGCTAGTGTTATTGTCCAGGGCTTTGGTGAATACAGTATTCTCTTCTAATTTTTGTGCATGTGTGTTATGAATTATTATTATTTTTTTATTTTTTTTGTGAAGCAAGTCTTTTGTAGTCAAACTGAACTGTTCTGATTTACTGACTCATGGGTTTTAAATATTCTTTAAGAACGTGTGTTCTACAAAAGTTTCCTCTCGATGGGTGGCATCACAGCAATCTGTTAATATGAGTAGTAACATATTTGTTTCCATTTTGTTCTCCCGATTAGGTGTATGCTCATACTTAAGGTTAGGGATTTGAACAACATAAATATATAACCTGCATATTTCTATGGGTGCTGTATAATAATAAAATCATTATTATCTTTATGTAATGCGGTGGCTGGTATAATGTGCTCGACGAAGGAGATGATTAAAAATACACAGTCTTTAATCGACAAAGGACAAAACTTATATATGTATGTGTATATAAGTATATATGCAGGGGATAATCAGGAACTAAATACGATTAAACAGCTTATGATAATTAATCATAGGAACAAAACCGGAAAAAATTAACTAAAGAAAACAGAATATCAAATTAAGAGTCCATGAGTGTGACGCTTTATTATTATGCAGACTTATACTGAAGTAGGGACTTTTGCAATGTTGAAATCAGATAATTGAGTGTGGGCTCTTATGACACACAAAACACCCTTGCAACTGCATAGCAACACAGAAATGCTCAGGACATTTTCAGAACCGTATAGGAATGACCCTAAGATGGAGATGACATTTTCACGGGCACCTAAAATCTGGTTTTCTTTCACAACAGATGTGATGTCATCTGCTACTCAGCTCTGCCTTGTTTGCCCTTCATTCACAGCTGTTATATTGAGCATCATTAATATTTTACATGTCCTCTATTTTGTTTTATTTGTCTGTATTTTACAATGGCCAGTTAGTGCCTAGAAAGCAGAGTTCCATCTGTGCGTGATAGACCCCAAACAGGGAAGCGTTTTCAGTGCTGTATTAATACATAATGCAGGAACACTTCACGACATCACCAGCAGCCAAACGGGTCTATGAGCTGAAGGATCAACATCCCATTTTGTTTTATAATTACCAAGACTAGAGAACATTGTAAAGCCTGTTTATATCATAAATCTAAAAATCTAGAAAGCCTGTATACATCATAAGGAAATGTGCCTTAGAATTAGAGTATACTGTACATAATAAAGCTATTCTTTTTCTACCATTATAATTTAGCTAGTAATTTGGGTTGTAAGTATAAATAAATCATGAATATAAATCATTTATTTATGTTTCAATACTTTTCTCTGGAATCTTATGAGTGGGTTCTTGTTAGATCAAAAACAAACAGTGCAACCAACATGTGTTGTTCAACTCCTGAACAAATTACTCTTATGAACTGGTACTTTTTTAGTAAATTAAAAACATAGCGTGACCAGAGTTGCTTGGCTTCCAAACCGATAACTCTGAGCTATTTTGTGTGTGTGTGTGTGTGTGTGTGTGTGTTTTGTGTGTGTGTGTGTGTGTGTGTGTGTGTGTGTGTGTGTGTGTGTGTGTGTGTGTGTGTGTGTGTGTGTGTGTGTGTGTGTGTGTGTGTGTGTGTGTGTGTGTGTGTGTGTGTGTGTGTGTGTGATTCAAAAACAGTGCCCGTACTGTCTGAACCCCAAACGAATGATTCAAAAGCTTTCGGTAAAAGCGAGACTTGGTTTAGTGGAGTTTCTGAGAGGGGATTCAAAATTGAATGTATAGTTAAAGATTCACATTTTGTCAGTGATACATTTATAAAAATGGATAAAAAATTGTTACCACATTTTTTAAATTTATTTAGTAGACCTATTATTTTTTTATATAGACCATGGACAAAAACTTTTGCAGTTTACATTGTATTATAATGCTTTAGGTGTCATTGAAATCACTACATTTATATATATATTTATTTATTTACTTTTCATTTTTCTTATCTGTTCTTTTCTTTCTCCTCTTCCTTTCCCTTCCCTTCCTTTCCTTTCCTTTCCTTTCCTTTCCTTCCTCCTTCCTTCCTTCCTTCCTTCCTTCCTTCCTTCCTTCCTTCTTCCTTTCTCCTTCCTTCCTTTCCTTTCCACCCTTTCCTTCCCTTCCTCCTTCCTCCTTCCTTCCTTCCTTCCTTCTCCTTCCTTCCTTCCTTCCTTCCTTCCTTCCTTCCTTCCTTCCTTCCTTCCTTCCTTCCTCCCACCCTTAGCTTTCCCTTCCTTCCCTTCCTTCCTTCCTTCCTTCCTTCCTTCCTTCCTTCCTTCCTTCCTTCCTTCCTTCCTTCCTTCCTTCCTTCCTTCCTTCCTTCCTTCCTTCCTTTCCTTCCTTCCTTCCTTCCTTCCTTCCTTCCTTCCTTCCTTCCTCCTTCCTTTCCTTCCTTCCTTCCTTCTCCTTCCTTCCTTCCTTCCTTCTTCCTTTCTTCCTTCCCTTCCTTCCTTCCTTCCCTTCCCTTCCCTTCCCTTCCTTCCTTCCCTTCCCTTCCCTTCCCTTCCCTTCTCCTTCCCTTCCTTCCCTTCCCTTCCCTTCCCTTCCCTGGTTTAGATAAGATTCGGCCATTAAACTACAAGGAGTCATGTTTTATTTAACATTCTTCTCGGCAGCTCCAGTCCTCATGTCAGCAGATTTGGGAAAATCTTTTCTTTTTCCTCTCAGTTTTACCTAAGAGTCATATATGGCAAAGGAAAGATGATTTGTTAGATGACATCTCTCCTTTGTCAGCGCTCTGCAGACATTGTCATTTAACATATGTTTCAATTCTGACTTTAAAGGAGCAGAGGTCAGAGGTCACTCCGAAGGGCTCTGTCCCTGGCACTTAATAAGACCACCCCATCGCTACTCAGTTCCTGTCATTCTCCCATGTCTTTTTTTTTAGTGCCCAACAACGATCCCAGTGTCCTCAGGGTAATGTCTGATTGTTTTCTCTCAGTCTGACGGTCATTTTACTTCAGGCACTTTAAGTTCCATGGTTGGTCAAATGACCCAACACATCCATCTGTTATACATTCTCTGATAAGTAACAAACAAATGCCTCCATTTATTTCCCGTTTGGTTAGTCTTGTAGAACATAAAGACAACAAACATGGAAACCTTCATCATCACATGACAGATTTTTATATACACCTCTAAGTTTGCAGACTGAGACTAAACCATGAGTATCCCGAAGGTTCAGGTATTAGTTTGCTGGGAAGGTCACTTTGCATTTTAACCTCAGACAATATGAAGAGATTTACCACTGTTCTCATGGTCAACCAAAACTAATTTCCCCTATTGCTGTTTTGACAGAATTAGAAAACAGTTAGCCTACTCTAAGTTGTATTTCTCAATATTAATGTTTTGACTGTATTTTTGATCATAAATGCACCCTTGGTGGACCTGCAACTACACTTGACTGCTGATTCACATTCAACATTAAGGCTGTGAATCACACAGACTGAACCAACAGGGGGCAGTGTGCTCTTAAATATCTGTATCTTATATACAGTTTGCACATAAATAACTGAGTACACCATTTGTTTTGTATGTTGGAACTTTTGGCCTTGAATGAACAAACATAACTGTATTTGTGCCCTCTGGCTATCCTGGCACACTGAGGGTCCTGCTTCACTGGACACACTGAATACATTGAATAGCCTCTCGCGTTGATTTGTAAAGTGTACATGTCGGCATCTGCATGTGTTTAGTCTTCACGTGTTCATTCCTTGCGAGTGTTTGTTTGCGAATTGTTTGGTGGAGTGTGATTGTAGGTGTGAATGGAGAGTTTGAGTGTTTGTGGGCGCCGCAAGGATAGTAAAACCTGAAATTACCCACATTGGTTACACCAGCCAACAGTCCCCATGAGGAAAACGGCTTAAAAACTAAATGATGTCTTAATGAAATGTATAAATGCTAAATGGTTTGTGTGAAGGTTAACAGTAGGTTTATGGGGATCGAAATTAACCTTAGTTCAGCGTAAAACAGTAGAAGTCAATGGAAAGTCCCCATCATGATAGAAAAACAAGCTTGTGTGTGTGTGATGGGCTACAGTCTAGAGGAGGATGTGGGTTATTGGAAGGAGAGCCAGTAAAATGGCCCATTACTATTCTGAGCACTGTGCGTGTGCATCAGTGCCTTTCAAGGAGGCTGACACATGCCTGGTAATATGAAACGCTTTTAAAGTCGGCATGAAACAGAAGTTTCAGTCATTTTTTCCCTTTCCTGTTGTGATGTATATCCGAGTGAAACGACTTCTCGAACAAGAAAAAATGTTGCTTTTGAATATTTGTAATTTTGTCCATGGGCAATTGATTGGATCGCTGAATAGTTGTGATTTACTATTGGCTGATCTCATCATGTGAGTTACAGGTTGCCCCGCCTTTGTGCCACTAAACGCATCATCAGTGAATAGAAGAGATGTCATTACAAAAGGGAGGGGAAATTATTGTGATTTAAAGATTATGATGGCACATGAATTAAAAAAGAAATTATGTGCATGGAAAAATAATTTATAATAAATACTGCAATGTTCCATAAAAAAATGTATCGTTAATTTCTATTTCATGGTTTAATATGGGATATTTAACATATGTCCAACTGTTCCTGAAATTTAATCTTATATTATGGGTCTCGTAATTTATTTCAAATATTTACCATCAACAAATTGTGGCCAAGTGCATCGATTTTAATTTTCCATGCACATTCTTGTTTGCAGTTCTGTTTATATTAACAACCCATATCACATTAACAAAAGGACAAAGATCGACAATCATATCCAATATCCGAGCTTTCCCTAATATAGTCCTTAAGCCATTCTGAGTTACATTTACAGCTTCCTTTTCCGCCTTGTACTCAATCAGTTGCTGTATGCCACTGATATGGAGCAATAAGCAGCAGTTATTGAGCTATGACAGAGTTTAATTGTGTCCTCCTGCAGCAGACACTACAGCATCACCTCTCTGAGACGCCCACTCAATTCCTCATCCTGACCGAACTGTAACCTTTCAATACACACCACAGATGTATTGTGCTGCATCCACACACAGCCATATCCAACAATCACCACCTTCCCACTGCAGGGAAAGATAGAAATGGAGAGAGACAAACATTCATTCACATGCAAGACAGGCTTCCCGCACCTTTGGGAATGCTGCACCAGCCTTAAAGACAACATGAATTTGAAATTGACTTTCCGAATAAATGTGCCTGGACTTATTGTGCATGTTTTTTTTTAGTCACTATGGTTAACTTACCTTGCCTTTTAATGGAGTGATTTTGAATAAATATTATATCAAATAAAAGTTCATATAATCCATTTGTTGTTGATGTTGTTGTTTATTAATTTTCCATCCTACAATCTAGATATTGTTATTCGCTACTGTATATATTGAAATCCCTGGTTTGTGGTAGTTAAATGGTTGGTAAATGCTATTTCATGTCGTTAAAGTCTTTTTCTTACATTTTTATTTTTATTTTGCTGCAATCAATAAATAACAAAGTCAGTGGCTGGTTAGACCCAAATTTAAATTGGCGCTAAGAGTTTAGTCACACTATAGATGTTTTCTGCTTTTGCCAGTCCTAAGCCCGAATGAGAAAGCAGGAGGGTTGGGTGTCGGGCTAGCAACCCTTCCCCGTAAAAAAATTGAAATGCTACAGCAACAGCAACAGCAAAGAAAATTTCAACACATTTTGGTCAAAGAAGCTGGAGCTCAGATTCAAATGATATAACGGAACTGGAGAACATCGACACTGGTGTCCGGTGCCTGAAAGTCAGAAGCGATCTTCTCCACAAGAAACATCACACAAATTGGAACGTGGAATGTGCAGACCTTAGATCAAAGTGGACGACTCGCCCAACTATTACAGGCCTTTGACGATTTATTATTTGGACATCTTAGTGGTCTGTGAGTACAGATGGATTGGAAGGGAGTGGCCAAATTAACAGTGAGGGCAATACATTTTTGTATATATAATGTACAGCATGAACTTGGAGTTGGACTGATCCTAAATAAAAGAGCAAGGAAAGCGCTAGTCGGCTGGAAACCCATCAGGAACCATATCATTATGGCCTGTTTTGCTTATGGACACGCCAAAGCGACAGTCATGCAAGTCAAAGACAAGTATTACGAGCAGCTCCAAGACACTTGATGACATTCCCAAATCATGACTTGAAGGTCCTGATCGGGGACTTTAATGCCCGGCTGGGTGGTTTCAAAACTACTCTGAGCCCACATGTCCTCCGATCACCTTAGTGACAATGACGAATGATTGATATCGTTGTTTAAATACAACGGGCTATGTGTCGGAAACAAGTATTTCCAACACTGTCAAATCCACAAGGGGATATGGTTGTCACCAGATGGGGGAACCCTCAACGAGATCAACTTTATCTACGTCAGTCAGAAGTGAAGGTCATCCCAGCGCCATGCCAGGGTATACAGAACAGCGGACATAGGGTCAGACCATTATTTAGTCAGAGTGCAAATGAAGCTTAAGCTCATAAACCAAAAGCAGTCAATATCAAAGAGACCGTTTGCAATGGAGAAACTCAAGAACCAAACCATCTCAGGCACTTTTAGTTCGGAACTACGTAACCGTTTCAGTATGCTAGATGCAAAATATGTGGAAGAGCTCTCGACTAAGATCAAAAACACCACAAAGGAGTGTGCCCAAGACATCATCGGGAGGCGCCGAGGACGCAGAAGGGAGAAGTGGATCAAAGACCGATCATGGAAACTGATAGACGAGAGGAAAATCGGAAAGCTAAAAAAAGACCAGGCCATAGATGCCAATGATAGAGAAGCAGGAAACCAGAGATACGCAAAACTAGACCGACTTGTTAAGAAAAGCTGCCAGATGGACAAGAAAGAATGGTTCCAGCTGAAAGGTGATGAAGCACAAGAAACGGCAGACCGAAATGACACGAAGACCCGTTTCTCAAGTGTTTCTCAACCCTGCTCCTGAAGGACCCCCAACACTGCACGTTTTCTTTGTCTCCCTAATCAAACACTCCTGATTCAACTCATCAGCTCATTATCACATATATCCCCAATCAGGTGTGATTTTTTTCAATCACATTCGCATTCAACAAACTACAGAGTTACGCTAGCCGTCACTGTTGTTCTACCTCTGGATATAGTCCAATCAGCGTCAAGTCACGTTCCGTGAAGTGCCACCCTTTTTGGGAGATTTCACTCTGGTCGAGAATCACTCAAAGTGTTCCCAAAGACTTCCATACAAATAATTTATTTTTTCCGAACTGTAGGCACTGCAATGCATTCTCTATGGGTTCCGGGAGGGCTCGCACTAACTTGCTTTCGTCATCCTACGTAACCTTCTCTTGTGCAGCAATTGGTGGAAACAAATATACCTCTATTAATAATCTTTAAACTGAAGTGACTTGCAAATATTTCCATTTTGCTGTCAGGAGTGGACCAGTCTTCTGCAGGCTAAACTTCCGTGAAGGAGCGCCGCTGTGTGCACGCGCACCAAACAGACGAAACGCAATAGAATAGAGCGCAATAATAATAGACTAAAGGAATCTGTATACAGAAGCTAGCAAAGTTGGCCTTTAGAATTAGTGCAGAGAAATCAAAGTTCATGGACGTAAATGCCATGGCCCAGACTAGAGGGATAATAATTGGAACACAACGGCTTGAAGATGAGGACAAGTTTACCTACCTGGGCGGTGTCATCGCCAAAAACCCTCCATACCATTGTTGCCCGTAGAAGACTCAAACTGGCCAGCCACATCTTTCGGATGGAGAACAATCAGATTTCAAAGATTGCAAAGAGGTGGGCACCTCTAGGTGCTAAACGCCCACTAGAATGAACTTGACGAAGAACCTTCATTCATTTTTTAAAAGACATTAAACATTGCATGGAATGATGCCAAGACCCGTGCTGGAAAGCCCTTGAAAGAACTCTATTATGCTCACCAAGGCTGCATTTATTTAATAAAAACATAGAGCAAAAAAAAAACACTATTATAAATATCATTACAAATTAAAAGAATTGTTTTCTATTTTAATATATTTTGACATGTCATTAATTCCTGTGATGACTAAACTGAATTGTCAGCAGTCTTCAGTGTCACATGATCCTTCAGAAATCATCCTAATATGCTGATTTTATTATTATTATTACCAATGTTTTAAAAACGTAGTGCTGCTTAATATGTCTGTGGAAATGTTGAAAAGAGCAGCATTTATTTGAAATATATATACATATTTGTAACATCCTAAATCTCTTTACTGTCAGTTGTGATCAATGTAATGCTTCCTTGCTGAATTAAAATGTATTAAAAAAAATTGCACAGACCCCAAACTATTGAACGGTAGTGTATAAATTAACATTTATGATTACAAAAATTCCATAAAAATGGTTGTTCATTGTTAGTTTAATACCTAATGCATTGATTCATATTTCAGAAGTGAACCTTTACTAGTTTTTCCCTATCACGGGTGGATGATGTTCTGCTCTTTTCTGTTCACCTCTCTCTGCTGTAGGACAGCAGATTTGTCCCTGAGAGCACAGGGAGAGGTATTGATGAATGTGTGCCTTGCGCTGCTCAAAGGAAAGCAAGCGCTAATGGATGAGCTGTCTAGTCCCGTGTACTCGAATGTCACTCAAAGGTGACTGGTGGTACCCGAGTGGTCTTTAGGGCATATTCTCTCAATCTGTTCAACATCTGGACACAACTATGAGTTTTCCACAATTCAAAAATGGAAGAACTGATCTGATAGACTTAAATTGGTTTATCATCGATCAGTTTTGTAAGGCCCTGTTTATACCTGGTATTAAGATGAGTTTTGGTTTGATCGGATCCCAAGTAGACGAGAGAGACACATTCCCATTTACACTTGGTGTTTTTATCCGTGTCTATTGTCCACTTTTGACCACTTCTGTCCTGATTTCTTCAAGGGGGAGGGGTCTATCTGTGGGTAAATGTATTGGCTTTTTCAAATCTTTCGATCTAATGGACAAAATAATCTTGCACAATTTATATATGAAACCGACAGAGAGCAGCAGCTTTAGTTTCTGCTCTGAAAGCCGAACGTGGTGTGTTCATGTTAGAAATCAGAAATGGTGAGAGAACATTGTGCTTGGTATGTTTTTGTGTCTCCCAACACAACTTAGGTCATCAGGCTTTAAGTCTGGCTAGTGCGCTTCCCATAATGTTTAAGCATTAGGTCAGTAGGCAGAGAGTAGGTGGTCTTTTGTGGCTGTTTGAACACATTTGACCACATGAAAATCTACACCACGAAGCAATCAGGTCAAATGTGTTTTCGACTACCTCTGGATGTGGTCAAAAGTGGACAAGCTCAAAACGGTTTAGAGCCCATTTACACCTGTATTTTTTTCGTCCACATGATCAAATTGACGACAATGCTTCTTAAAGTAACACTAAGTAGTTTTTCAACCTTCATAATATATTTCCAAGACCCTTGTGATGGTACATCGACTTAAAATAAGTTAAATGACTCGTCTGCCATAGCCTGACGGGGTCTGTATCGCTTTTACTGGCACTATGTAACTTCGGGTTTCGGGTAGGAACCCATGCACAAAAAAGAACTACAAAATTCGACTGCTTTACGTCAAGCGCTACAATAGTCATTATTTAGTTTTTCTTCGTTTCTGATGTCGCAATACATCATCCTTTCATGAAATCATGTAACATACTCTACCTTGTCTGTGGACATCGTTCATTCTGAAGCCGGTGCTGGGTAAACAGCGAGCGTGCGTGCGACGGTAGGCTAGATTATTTACGACAGCGGCAATGCACAATTTCGTTTCCAACCAGTAGGGCGACCGAAGAGGAAAATTTACTTGGTGTTACTTTAATACCAGTGGCATTTTTTTTTCCGCAAGACTGGTCATAACTTTAAGTCAGTTACATAAAAAGGTGGATTGATCTAATTTTATTTGATTAGCCCAAAATAATTGATAGTTGGACATACTAGTTCTTAAGTCTTTACTTAGCAGCTACAGTATGTTTATACAACTGACCCAAAACAGGGCTTAAAATACCTTGACAGTATGTTGAACATTCTTCACAATTTCTCCTTTTTTGCCTTACAGGAGAAAGAATTAATGCATGTTTAGAACAGCATGTAATGAGTAAATGACAGAATTTTTGTTTTTGTGTGAACCATCCCTTTACAGGTACACTATGTAACTTTTGGCCCTCCAGCGATTATAAAACAAAACTGCATGCATTTTGCAGAAGAACATTGTTTTAGTTGTGCTTCCGCTCTGCCTGACTATGCAAATGAAAAAGTTTATCCTACTGCTCATGAAACATTTACAACTATCTTAAGAGAAATGACCATTTTAGATGAAAAGGATCTTAAGCTGACTAGCTGAAGACATTACTGTAGCTATACCCATTAATAGACATGGTACTTCCCATAAATCCCAGCACAGAAATGGCCCTTCACAATAGATAATGCTTTACAATCAACTCTGTTAGAGAGCATATGACAATTGATCTGTTCAATACCGTATTCACCTGTTGAGTTATAAAAGCGTAATTTCCACAGCACTTTTACATTTCATATCTTTAAGTTCTCGCCATCTCTGAAAAGCCAAGCCAATGTTGATTCTTGTTTTATGACGAACTCTGTTGTGTTCCCTTTTTGTAAGCACAAGCTCCTCTGTTCAGCGTTTTCTTGAGTTATTTATGGACACAAAATGACAAGTTAGTTATAGACAGAAATGAAAAGTTAGTTATGGACAGAAATTATGATAGACGGATATGAGGCACAATTAGATAAAGTATTTTCAATAGACATTTCATGAAGAAAAGTCCGTGTTTCCCCAGAGGTTTGTGATTTATCCGCTTCATTTCAACCTTTCTCTTTCGTTGTGACAACAAACCTATATTTATGAATATGACGAGACGTGAACGGACGAGTGACGTAAATATGCAATTTCGCGTGAAAAGCATCGCACTCTGTCTAAAATGTACACTTATAATGGGCTTACCATAGTGAATCAGGGTCAGACAAAAACACATTTTGGAAGAAGGATTGATGGTGTATTGACTAATTTTTTTATTTTGTTAATTTCGAACAAAAAAAAGTTACATAGTGCACCTTTAAGAAAGAAAATCTTATTTGATTTGTAAAAGCAAGTGGATATATTTATTGTTTATTCTGTGTACCCCCAGTAAAATTTCATTTAATATTCACTTGAAGTGTTGATCATCTCCGCTATCCGCTGAGATAGCCAGACGCTTTACACGATTCCAATTAAAGTTCAGAGTCAGGACCGAGTGATCATCATACGCGCACATAAGCTTGCATCGTGCATTTTCCTGCCTGCCAACTGGCTCCAAATAAATTAAAGTGAGATCTTCATCACACTTATACCTCAGTTCTGTAATCACCCCTCTTAATATCTCTTGTCCTTGCCAACAAATAACTCTCTCTTCCCATAATCCTAAACACAATCTTCGTCTGTGTGGACCTCACAGTGCTTCTGTCACGGCGTAGCTGTTTCACACCTTGTTTCCTTCTCTCTCTCACTCTTGACTCTACCCGTAATAAGATAATTAGTGATTTATGGATACCTTGCTTTGTTTGCTCGAATACGATGCTTCTGGCTGAGGGAGTTGAGCTTTTTTTGGTAGCATTCTTAGTTTGCAGTTAATTATCTTATGACGTTTTTTTCCTTTGTAACGAGCCATTACTGTAATGTGCTGAAGTGAGAGCAGAGTGTGAATTTAATGACTGTGTAGCTGTTGCTTTATACAGCATTTCCTCTTAATTTAGAGCGTCTGAAGGTAGTGTGTAAGTGGGTATTCGGTGCGTAAATAGTTTTTTAGAGCCAGTCTGACTGAGTAAGATCTAATAGTGGGCAGATATTGTGGAGTCGTTCTGTCGTATAAATTAATGTGTATTTAAAATCCATCCATATCCATCACATCCATCCATCCATCCATCCATCCATCCATCCATCCATCCATCCATCCATCCATCCATCCATCCATCCATCCATCCATCCATCCATCCATCCATCCATCCATCCATCCATCCATCCATCCATCCATCCATCCATCCATCCATCCATCCATCCGAATTATTTCATCTGTTTGAAAATTTAGTTCTGGCAATATTCCACAAGGCGTAATTGATACTGAAATACTCAAGTGTTGACTTGTAATAAAAAATAATTTAGTTGATTTTGAGGAGTATGTTAGATTAGGCTTTTGTTTAATATGTCCTCCGGCCTGGTTATTCCATAATGAGCTGTTACGAAGCACTCTGTGTTTGTTTATGTGCCTTTGTATGAAGTGTTTATCCTCTGATTGTCGTTTCCCATGTCTAGGGTCTGTTTGGTTGGGTCAGTGATCTGTGTGTGTTGCCCATGACAGATGCCAGCTGTGTGTCTGAGGAGGAGATGAACACTGTCCTGCTGGTACTGTCAGATCCAGCCCTGCTCTCAACCTTAACCCTATGAGACCATTGTCTGATAGAGTTCAGATGCAGTGTAGGATATCTATGGGGCTGTTTACACCTGGCCACTTCATGCATTTTCTCAGATCGGATAGAGATATCCGATTTATCAAAACGATTCCATTTACACCTGGTCACATAAATGTGTTTTTGCGAAACGGATATAAATCCAATCTTCAATTCCCGCACTATATCCAGATTTAATGGAGTGCACGTCACCGAAAGCAACAGTTATGAGCTGCATTTTATTGTTCATCGGCTAATTTCAAAATCAAAGACAGCAATATGAGAGAGCGGCAACAGCCCTGGTAAGATCATTTCCTTTCTTTACTTTTAATGAAGATGATTGTGTGTTAAGCGTCTGCGACTTACTTTCACTTTGATTTGCGATAGTTTGCACGTATGGCCGTGACTTGATGAATCTCTGCTGCTCATCTGCGGTAGTGTTGCAGTAGCGTCGTCATATCTAACTATAACACAATCATCTTCATTAAAAGTAAAGAAACGAAATGATCTTACCAGGGCTGTTGCCGCTCTCTCTTATTGCTGTCTTTGATTTTGAAATTAGCCGATGAACAATAAAATGCAGCTCATAACTGTTGCTTTCGGTGACGTGCACTCCATTAAATCTGCATATAGCGCGGGAATTGAAGATCGGATTTATATCCGTTTCGCAAAAACACATTTATGTGACCAGGTGTAAATGGAATCGTTTTGATAAATCGGATATCTATCCGATCTGAGAAAACGCATGAAGTGGCCAGGTGTAAACAGCCCCTTCATGCGTTTTCTGTGATCGGATAGCTATCCGATCGTGAAAAGACCAGGTGTAAATGCCCTACAAAACGCATTCGAGACGGATGTGAATCCGATCGCTCAAACCACATCAGGAGATGGTCTGGGCCGCATTCCAGACGAAACTGGACAAGTGTAAATGCATCTGGTTTTTGAAACCACATATGTAAATTTTACTCCTCCCAAAAATGATAAAAAAATAAACGTGTGAGAGCGTGTTATAGGCTATATGTCATATGTTAAGCGTCTGTGACTTTCACTTTGATTTGCGATAGTTTGCACGTCGTACGGTCGTGACTTGATGAATAGACGCTCAGCTGCTCATCTGCGGTAGTGTTGCAGTAGCGTCGTCATATCTAACTATAACATGACATATAGCCTATAACACGCTCTCACACATTTATTTTTTATCATTTTTGGGAGGAGTAAAATGTACATATGTGGTTTCAACAACCAGATGCATTTACACTGGTCCAGTTTCGTATCTTGCGGCCCAGACCACCTCCTGATGTGGTTTGAGCGATCGGATTCAAATCCGTCTCGAATGCGTTTCGGAGGGCATTTACACCTGGTCTTTTCACGATCGGATAGCTATCCGATCACAGAAAACGCATGAAGTGGCCAGGTGTAAACAGCCCCAATATGTACAGTAACTTGTGGGGACAGTTCTATTTAAGTCATATTTTTGCCTCTTTCTTTGAAAAGACATACTCTTCAATATCAGATTTATTGTTGATTGGTAATGTTTTTGTATTTTAGTGATTTGAATGTGTAGCTCACCCCAAACTGTTTGTGCTATACGGCTGTGAATGAACCTCAGATCTCGTGTAAAGATGTGCTGTTACTTCTGTAAGTGATTAAACTTGCGGACTAAAAATATGCAACAAAAAAAAGCACATAAACTACTCTGAAGCCCTCAGAAGATGTATACTGTATATCACATACTACACAGCTTTTCAGTTGTTTGTGCATATTCAT
Organism: Chrosomus eos; assembly: GCA_036326025.1. Classification (NCBI taxonomy): domain Eukaryota; kingdom Metazoa; phylum Chordata; class Actinopteri; order Cypriniformes; family Leuciscidae; genus Chrosomus; species Chrosomus eos. Next base: position 26,871,301 of record CM070832.1, read on the forward strand.
AATTACGTGCCACTTTTTCATAATTGTTGCATTCAGGGTTTTTTTCAAAACAGTTGCTCATACAACAGCAGCATGTAATCGCTCTATCAAAGTAATTTTAACTATAAGTAATTTTCTTTCTTAGGGACTGCTTTTGTTCTGTAAGCAATTTCCTCTTTCTGTTCTTTTCTATGCATTTTCTGAATTAATCTCTGTTTACCATCCCATTAATAGGTTTAACCCTGTCTTTTAACCCTCTTAATGGGTTAAAAACCATTCACGAGCCCACCACAGAAATTTGTCTCGGTACAGATCAAAAACTATTATTAAAGATCCTGGTTTACAGTTTAATCCTGGAATAGGGAGGAAATCTGTATTGTAGTGCACAATGTTTTTTGCTGAAAGATGAAATAAAATAAAAAATAAAAATAATTGTTTTATAAGTTTCTTATGAAGTAAGTTGAGGGAAAAAATAGATGACTAATACCTAAAACTGAAATGATTTGAAAGAGTTAGTCGATAACTCTGCTATTGTTTATATTTACAGCGCTTTTTACAACAATATCTTTATCGTCCTTGATGTAAACATTCCTTAATTGTAGAATATTTTTAAGGGAACTTTTGTTTTATGTGTAAAAATACCCATGTGTCATAAAGGTCAGTGCGAGGCTTGTGGTGTACAACCTGGGAACAAGAAATGAGGTGATAGGAAGTGATGTAACACTGGTTACAGGTGCACGTCTGAAGGGAATCGCATCAGCAGGGAAGAAATAAACAGACCTAATTGGGATGATAATGATTTAATAGATCATAGATCTCACACAGGTTTAGAACGAGTGTGTGTATGTACATCTCCCGTATAAGAGCTGAAAGAGCAGTATTTATTGAACTGTATGCTGCAGTTACACTCTGGAGATGCAGCGCTGCTTTATAATCGTGATCGTGCGGCATGATTGAGCTAAAATCTCAGAGGTGTTTTGCCATGGTACACAGTATATATACAGTATATCAAAGTATTATTATAGTATTACCATCTGATAATACTGTACCATGGTACCACCACAGTACCGTTTTGTAGTAGTACCTGAATACTATATCGCTGTGTATATTAGAAAAGAAAGTTAACAATATTATTACAAACTCCGAGATCTTTACTATGCAGTGTTCTACACTTATTGGTTGTAATATATTAATATTATTTATGAATTCTGACATGCACCTATTAGCATCCCCAGAGTCAGTCTGTAACCATAGAAACCAGCTCTTTATATGGCAACATCTCTCACTCACACTCACACTCACTCTCCTCTCTCTCTCTCTCTCTCCCCTCTCTCTCTCTCTCTCTCTCTCTCTCTCTCTCTCTCTCTCTCTCACACTCACACACACACACACACACACACACACACACACACACACACACACACACACACACACACACACACACACACACACACACACACACACACACACACACACACACACACACACACACACACACACACCTTATACATGGTCCTGTGTATCACCCATTGTTGTAGGTTACAGTAGGGCGGTCTTTCTTTGTTTTATTTTGGTACTGAATAGATTTACATGATACCACATATCTATATAGACAACATCTAATACATGTTCTGTTGTTCTAACGATTTTCTGTAGATATTTATAAAAAGGAATGTGCATTTTTTTGTGTAAAAATTCTCTTGTATCCCAGATTAATATGCAAAGACACTATACTATCTTTCAATACGACTTAAGTGAAATTATAAGTTTTAGATTAGATTTAATAATATCTCACATGCCAGCACTGCTGAGCATTAATCTCGTCTACCGCTGGGCTGCAGCAGAAATGTCGTTGGTTACATGTTAATTAGCTTAACGACAGGCTTAGCTTAATAACTTTAATGCTATTGTTCAGGCAGTGTTGCAGGGTTTTTATAAGGACGATATAAGACCCTATTTGTTTAATTAACTGAGCATTTGTGTAGTTCGTGTCTACTGAAATGAAGGGGCAATTTTCTCTCTCTCTCTCTCTCTCTCTCTCTCTCTCTCTCTCTCTCTCTCTCTCTCTCTCTCTCTCTCTCTCTCTCTCTCTCTCTCTCTCTCTCTCCTCTCTCTCTCTCTCTCTCTCTCTCTCTCTCTCTCTCTCTCTCTCTCTCTCTCTCTCCTCTCTCTCTCTCTCTCTCTCTCTCTCTCTCTTATTAACTCTCTCACTGCAGTTTGTAAAATTTTCCAAGTCTCCATCTTTCATGGAAATTAGTTTTAGCTGTGATAATCAACCTTTCTTTCTCTGCATTTAATTGTAATTACTGTGTAGTGGTAATATATTCATGATGAGTAGGAAAATGACACAAAATTCATTAAAAATAGTAGCATTTATACAAAGTGCCTCCATAGTGTTAGATTTCACTAGTGAACACGTTCAGTTAGCTTGACTTCAGTGTGTGTGTGTGTGTGTGTGTGTGTGCATACTATTTGTTTGCAGTTTGTTGTATCTTGTTTGGACCTTTGGACCTATTTATTATACAAAAAAACATCCGCCAAAGCAGCATTTTGAAGCGATTTCATGATTTGGCAGATTCATCTCCTATAATATTGGCCTATGGAGAATTTCAGTGTTTAATTGAAAGATATTAGCAATGAAAACGATCAGATGCTCATAAATTTCCCAGGTCTAAAGACTTTAGTGTAGTTATTATACTGATCTATTATTGTAGAATCTTTCTAGAAAACATAACAAAACATTTTCTAATGACCTTACGTAAATAATTTTGATAACCTACATCATGAAATAATTACCATCGGCCTCAAATGAGGTTAACACTGAACGAAAGTTAAGAACTGCAGAACTCAACACGGCATTTTAAAATGCTGTAACATTAATGCACTCAGAATGGATATCTATTCTCCTGCTTATAATTGTATCTTTCTCTCTTTCTTTGTTCTAAGAATTGTTGTTTTTGTTGTACATTGCAAGAAACCGTGAAACAAGTGTAAGTATTTTAAGTAAATTATATTTGATCTGCTTAGCATTATTCATCAAAAAGAGCATGAAAAAAGGCATTGACTAGAAAAAGTTTGTCGCATATGAATATTTCTGTTTCAATTTGAGTGTTAAAGCTGCATTAAAACTCAAGTTAGTTGCTAGACTTAGGAAAGAGTCTTTGAACTTGGTAAATTTATGTTCTAGGATTAATTTCTTGAACAATGTCCAGTCCACAAAACCTCCTGTCAGACCACCGGCAGAATCCTTGAACAGAAAACTGAATAATGTTGAACTCCCACAACTGGGAAATCAGCTTTTGGCTTAATTTTACTCAATGATCCATTATGTAACTCAACAAGTTGGATCTTCATGTCTCCAGCAGTGGACCACCACTAAACCTGTACTGGTAAAGCTCTCGTACTGTTGTAAATAATGAAACCTTGCAGTGTTTCTTAATGATTTATCTACAAACCCGGCAACTTATTTTAGAAATATAGAAGTTTCCACATCTTGCTCATGAAATATTCCTCTTCAAATGGAATTTTCCAGAGCTGTAGAGTTTACATAGGGAGCAGGTCTTTGCTATCTATTCCTTGTATAGAGCTCTTCAGTCATGACATTATTAATAGGCCGTTTCAGTAGACTAGAGTTCCCAAAGTTTAATGGGTTTTTTAGAATAATGGTTTTGTGGAAATCATTGTGTGCTTAGTGCACAATGGTTTCAGAATTCATGTTTAAGATATAACTGATCATAATTTATGCTGTAGAACAAAACATGAAAGTCTCTTCAAGTAATATTCACCACAGACCTTATTTTCCGCCAAAATTCCAAAACTGCTAATCTAAGAAAACCCATTAGAAATTCCTGAGGGAACACAAGGCTCAAAACTGCTATTCGTGTCCAGGTTTTAGGACTACAAACTGAACAGCTCTGTTGTACCAAATATATGGCTTTTTCTGTTAGTTTCTGCCATCTGTTTTTCCCAGGCTGGTCTTGATAAAGGGTAGGCATGTTTTCTGTCTAGTTTCTCCTCTCACGTGCACAGCAGAAGTCTCAGCAGAATTTCAATAGCCATTGATTCCAATCAATATTTCATGAAGATTTTCTCTCATTGCTTGCACTAATTATGTGTATATGGGTGATGTTGAGTGAGATGCTTCTTTGAGTTTTCTTGAAGGTCTTCCTCTTGCACAATTTATGGCAGGTCTCCTTAATGGACTTTGAGAGAGAGCAGGAGATGGAGCAAATTATCTTGTATATAGAATATACATGTTTTGGTCACTTTTGAGATAGAAACTCAGATTATTAAGATTTGAAACACTCTCTTTGTGTTGGCGTACATGATAAGTGACCATAAGTAATTATTGGGTCAGTAGAGTTTGAAAACATGGTGCCAATGGTGCAACACTCCTTTTTTTGCCTACTAACAAAGTGCATTCTGGGAATTTTGTCTTCCACTGATGTATTCGTCCAATTCAAAACAGCAACATTGACTCAACCAGTGGTGTGAGTTTGGGGCAGAACTGTATTTATTTATATATTTGTTTGTTTGTTTGTTACATTTTGTGGCACTAGTGGTGCAAATATTTCAGATTTCATTTTTAAAGTTAAAAACACTAATACAAAATCTAACCGTATTTCTATATTCTATGTTTTTTAATCATAAAAGTGTGGGTGTTTAATGGATGTGCATCTATAACTAACAAGGAACACTTTTTCAGGGGGTTTTCTCGAGGCAAACTGAGCTCTTTTGCAGACCCAGAGCATTTCCAAGTGGTTCACAGGTGCTAGGGAAACCAAACCGGTCATGGTACCATCCAGAACAAACAATGAGCTTATACATTGCAGGAATGTGGCAGAATCACTTCATCAGACATCTGCTTAAGAGTTCTCCAAGTGGTTTAACAAGACGAGTTGTGTTTGTCATGTTGTATTTTGAAGGGATAGTTCATCCAAAAATGAAAATTTCGTCATGTATTTACTCTCCCTCATATTATTCAAAATGTACGACATTCTCTTTTTTGAAGAACACAAAAGGAAATGTTTTGAAGAATGTTCATGCTGCTCAGTGGCCATCACGCCTCAGAACGATATGAGAGCAATTTAAAAGTACCATACAAGTTAGCTTTAAATTATGAGCAACAGAATTAATTTTAAGTCGTTATTCACAAATAATCATTCCCTCGCTCTAATTTAATTTGCATTTACACATGTTCGAACATTTACACATGTTTTCTCAATACAGAAACAGTGTCTTGATGTGTTCATTTTGATTATATGTATGTGCAAATGAAATCCAAACACTTGAGAGGGAAGTGGTAAATAACGACTCATTGACTCATATTGTTATATCAGAGCTTTTTTAATTATTATTTTTATTTTGTTTATTTTACCAATATTTTATCAGAGATGCTTATTTTAATAAAGATTTTACACTGGAATTAATTCATATTTGTCACTTGAGACACATTGTTAATTGTGAAAGGACAGATGGAGTAATCACTCGATTTAGCAGAATAGCTTTTCTCATCAGAAGTTCTCCCAAAAGACAGCTCTGTACTTGAATATTAAGAGCCGAACCAGACAGCAATAAATCACAAGCCCCAAATGTCCAAAAAAACTCCTGACAGCATCTGTTTGCAGAGCTACAGTTTCAATAGAACTGGGCCAGGAGCTCTGGGGATCTTCTTGTCTTAATCGCACACACAAGGTTCTGTTTTTCTTATGAGGTTGCTCTCGTTCTCATCACATCTCGTCCTCTTCCAGGGGCAATAACAGGCTAATTCTGGAGTTCCTTCATCCTGAGATAATTCCGAGGCTGTTATCCTCCCCACCTTTTTCCATCCTGTTGTTCCGGCACTCCTGCTGAGGGCTCTTGAGATGCTTTGAGGGCGTCTCGAAAAACTCTCCGTGCCGGAGTTGCCTTTGGGCCACCACCAACATCTCTAACCAGTAAAAACCCAGGAGACGAACATCTTAACATTTTAATGAACATCTTGATTAGAATTTACACATATATATACATAATACATATATATCTGCCAGACGCACACTTTAATAGCACCTCGCGTTTTTTTTTTTTGAGTTCACCTTAAGGCTGCCTGGGTTATTTCAGGTGATGTTAACAGTCTGGTTATGATAAAATTTTTCAAAAAAGTTATTTCATTGGATAATAGCACTGTAGTTTTGTTCCAAATCTAATGAGCTTGTTGTCTTGAATCTTATAGGCATACATATAACTATGTACTGTATGACTAAAGGTGCTGTCACCATTTACCAGTAATCACACATTTTCATGGACAAAATCAAGTAATTTCAATAGGAATTCACGCAATCTGGATTTCTGCATGAGGGTGAAAGATTTTCCCATCAGACTTTGCAACAAGTTGAAGTTGGTCACACAAATTCACTGCGTTAACCAACAGAAAGCTTTAAGGTTTGAAAGGGATTTCAAACCATAAAGATATATGAATATGACTGAATGACTAAAGGTGCAGTCTAGTATTACTAGTATTCTGCAAATGTTCATGGGCAAAATCAAGTCATTTCAATAGGAATTCACTCAAACGGGATTTGTGCTTGCGGGTGAAAGATTTTCCCATCAGACTTTGCAACGAGTTCAAGTTGGTCACGCAAATTCACCGCGTTAACCAACAGAAAGCTTTAAGGTTTGAAAGAGATTTCTGTGTGAGCTGTGCTTTGCTACACTATAGATTGCCACAGTCAGGTTCCTGAAGTAAAAACGATATTAATTTTCTCCCTATGAAAACTGATTTTGAACAATAACTTTTAAACCTTTAAAGGATTAGTTCACTTTTTAAAAAACTTTTGCTGATAATTTACTCACCCCCATGTCATCCAAGATGTCCATGTCTTTCTTTCTTCAGTCGAAAAGAAATGAATGATTTTGATGAAAACATTCCAGGATTTTTCTCCTTATAATGGACTTTACTGGCAGTCAAAACGGTTCAAGGTCCAAATGACAGTTTCAGTGCAGCTTCAAATGACAAATGAACGATACCAGACGATGAATAAGGGTCTTATTAGCGAAACGATGCGCCATTTCGAAAATAAATAAAACAGTTTAAGTTTTATTAGCACAAATGCTCGCCTTGTTCTGTCCTAAGATCCACGTTCGTGATTCTCCTGTTCGAACTCATTCATTAAAATGAACAAATCTTTTTTCGAGTCATTTCGTTCGTTGAATGAATAAAATGACTTGAAAAAAGATTTGTTCATTTTAATGAACAGTTCGAACGGGAGAATCACGAACGTGGATCTTAGGACAGAACAAGGCGAGCATTTGTGCTAATAATACTTAAACTGTTTTATTTATTTTCGAAATGGCGCATCGTTTCGCTAGATAAGACCCTTATTCATCGTCTGGTATCGTCATTTGTCATTTGAAGTCATTTGAAGCTGCACTGAAACTGTCATTTGGACCTTGAACCGTTTTGACTGCCAGTAAAGTCCATTATATGGAGAAAAATCCTGGAATGTTTTCATCAAAATCATTCATTTCTTTTCGACTGAGGAAAGAAAGACATGGACATCTTGGATGACATGGGGGTGAGTAAATTATCAGCAAAAGTTTTTTAAAAAGTGAACTAATCCTTTAAAGACAGACCTACTGTAAGCTACAGAAATGTTTTTCTTTATCCAATCTAAACTGCTTTGCTAGTTTAAGTCTTAACTGATTTAAGATTGTCTCTCTACCTGGCCAAGCTGATGCTGCTCGTTTCTATGTCCGACCAGCTAAAAAATGCCCAAAACCCATCTAAATCCAGCCAAAATACCAGCAAACCAGCTTAGGCTGCTTTAAGATGATTTTTTTTCCAGCAGGGAAATGGTGCAAGATAGACATTTACTATTGATATTTTTCTATACAGTATCTATTTATTTCTCTTGATTGCACCATCCGGTATGAACATGCTTAAGTTTGTTGCATTGAATTTTGAGCACTATTTTTGAAAGTTTGATATTGCCCCAAACAAAGTGTCCAGGTTGGCAGCTCACTAATTTTTTGCTTGTGTTTGTTATTATGGAGTGTGTCATATGGATCATCTCGAGGCACAGTCTCTATAGAGTTGTTCTGCTTGTGTATTGTTGTGTGTCGATGGCAGTCGTGTATGGTTGGGCACTTGGACGGGATTCATGCTTAAATTGGCCTTCCTCCCAGGATGCATGCATGCACCAGTGCTCTCTTTGGCCGGACCCGAACATCTCTGGAACAGAGATGTCACGCCGTTGAGTGTTCTGCCACGGTATCTAGAGCCGTTCTGAGGGTGTGGAGGACTTCTGATGCTCTGCCCAGACCCACAGAGAAAGAAGCAGCCGAATGAAGAGCAAATATCTGCATAAATGAGCCGAGGGAACATGGCATTTACAGAATTACACTTGACTGTTTTGTTTGCCAGCATGTTGGTGGCCACAGTCATTGGCGCATGCTTTAAGAAAGCTGCCAAAATGTGGAAAACCTAGAATAACATGACAAACTTGAGGATATTGTTCGTCTGAGTGTCACGAAATAGGTATGTTATTGTGGAGTGATGAGATCCAGCGCATTTGACATGCAGAACAATCAAATATGCGAAAGGCCTAATTCTTTCTGGCTTTCTCACACAATTATATATGTGCTCACATAAATTCACACACCGAGTCTCAGAGCATGCTTTTAAAATCTGCACACGTCCACATTTCTCCGCGGCGTCCAACAATTTGTCATTGTGATTGGCTAACATCTCTCTGCTTCCATTCTCGGATCGCCAAGGCAACAGAACATGCATTCTCGCTACTTTCTGTGCTTGCTTGAATGTTGTTGAAGCTCATTTCCACACCAGAATAAACCTTTAAAGTCATATTCTTTTAATATCCCCCGTCGTATATGCTAATTAAGTTAGCATTTCAAAAACTTAACTTAGGTGGCACTCGCCAGTTAGAGTTACACGTGTTATTTATTACTTTTAATTTTACATTATAAATATAATGTAATATGTATCCCGCAAGGTCGTTGCATTGAATATTAACATTTTGTCATGAACGAAGTGCTGATGTTGAAGGAAATCTATAATGATCTTATTGGCACTAAAGCTTCAAGGGACCATTATATGACTCTTCACTAGAAGGCCCTCGTTTCTCATTGGTCGAATGTCACCGTCTCCATGGAGATTTGACAGATAGAGGGACAGATAATAAGGAAGTGAGAGTCTTTTGAAGTGAAGGTCTGAATGTTATTTGATAACGATTCCTGTGGTGGGGAAAAAAAGATTAGAAATGATCCAATAGTGTGCTTATAGAAGAAAATACACTTTTTTGATTAGATGCTTTTGAAAACTGCATTAGCACCTTGAGATACAGAGGCCAATCTCCCCTTGATGAACAGCTTATTTGAGCTCACATGTTAATGGACTAATTACTTTTAAATGCACAGGACATTCAAAGGATTCTTGGAAGTGAGTTCTGGGAACATTTCATGATAATTTTGTAAAAGGCACAGACCTAGAGCAGATATGAGTGGTCACTTTTTCACTATTTCTGGTGATATGCTTTGAGGATGATTCATTCTTTTACTATTTTATTAGACTATATTAAAGGTGGGGTATGTGATTCTCTTTTTTGTCCATTTTTTCAAAATAACTTGAAATCCTATTCCTAACCCACTTACAGCCACTGAGTTAGAAGCACTGAAATGAAAATTAAGCAATTTAATCATCTGTGGAACGGGCAGGACTCGAAAAACTCCAGCCAATCATTTCCAAGACCACCTAGAATCATTGGACAGTAAGTTCGTCAATCAAACGGTCGTACCACACCCCCCTCCCCCCAGCGTGCGTGACCCCCGTCGTGCGCATACTCAAAGCTTGTGACGCATGCACATCTCGTCAGTTAAGCCGGTTCCATTAGACGATTAGTAGTAAATCGTCATTACAATCTCTCGCGCATCTGAGTTTTCGCTCGTGCATGATTGCGCGTCCATGTTCTTCGAATGGGTGGAGTCAGGGCCAGCGCTGGAGGAAAGAAGGTAGGACCATTTGAATTGTGTATTTTCAAAATCTGCTGGTCGGTTTCCAAATCACATACCCCACCTTTAATATATCCTTCCTGTTCAATGATACACAGTAGTTGAATTGGTCCTGGAGAATTTGTTAATTTGGTTTCATTATCTTAGATCTCACTCCGCATTGTTACATAAAATTATTTTATAAGATTTTTTTTAATACGCTATAGATTGTACAGATTGCTTTACCGATCAATGAGTGCAAAGGTGGTGTTGTGGAAATAAAATATCCCATTTGTGTTCTCCACCTTGTAAAACAATATTGTTGGTTTAACTTAAAAATGTAAGTTACGTGGTTGCCTTAAAGTTTGTATTTCATAGAAAAAAAAATTGAGTTAAAACTATGAAGGAGATTGGTTTAATAAATAGAACCTCCAATTATTGTTATTTGACCCACATTAATTATCTCAGTTGATTTGACAAAAGGAAAAAAAAAAAATTCACTTAATAATTACAGTAAAAAAAGTTTCTGTCTTAATTTTTATGTTTAAGTCATTTCAACTTAAATTACATTAAACTGATTTTAAAAATTAGCTGAATCTATAATTATTTTAAAAAAGTGATGAGTTAAAGCAAGAAAGACTTTACCCATTCCTGAAGCAACATCCATAATCTGTGGGAATCGTGGCCGTCTGAATTAACAGTGATTTCTCTCAAGTCAGTCAACTTATATATATATATAAAAGCATTTACCAATTTCAATGATTGCCTACTTTTTAGATAAGATGCAAAAAAATGTTTCCCTTTAAAAAAAAGATATTGATACTTTTATTGAAAAAAGCATCACGTTTATCAAATGTGACAGTATACATGTTTAGAATGCTACAAAATATTTATATTTCTTATAAATGTTGTCCTTTTGAACTTTTCATCAAAGAATCCTGAAAATATTTATCATGGGCCCGTGTATCAAAACATTAAGCAGCACAACTGTTTTCAACATTGATAATAATAATACATATTTATTGATCAGCAAATCAACATATTATAATGATTTCTGAAGGATCATGCGACACTGAAGACTGGAGTAATGATGCTGAAAATTCTGCTTATTTATTTACTTTTTATTTACAGTTGGCATCAAATAAATTCAGCCTTGGTGAGCATTAGAGCATTCTCTCAAAAGTGTTAAATAATCTTGCTGACCATACATTTTTGAACAGTAGTGTATTTCGAAAAATCAACTCTTCAATGACTTGAATGACTGTCAAACTGGTTTTAAGAAAGCCCTGTAAAATTATGTGAAATAAGGATCATGTCCACCAATAAATGATCTGATGATGTCTCTGGGAATAAGAGACATCTATAAAGAGAATAAACTAAGAAATTGCGAAGAGATCACTAGTTTTCACTAACTCACTAACTGACTAGTCAGTTGTCGGACTACAGTTGGCGATCCTCGCCCATACTGTACTTCAATTCAATTCAATTCAATTCAAGTTTATTTGTATAGCGCTTTTCACAATACACATTGTCTCAAAGCAGCTTTACAGAAAGTGCATTTCAGAAATGGACAAAGAAAAATACAGTTAGTTAATCATGTATAAATTTAGGCATAACATATCGCCGGTGTTTAGTCGTCTCTTCACAGGCGTCGAGTCGTCTCTCCACAGGCGTTTAGTCGTCTCATCACAGGTGTTGGGGCATCTGAAGTCTTCGTGAGAGGCTGGATACAAACTGGAGCTGACGAACGCTATTTACCTCGGGACTAGCGTCCCGAGATAACAGCAAAAAGACAGATGGGAAATAATTAGCATAGCTGATGTTCATAATATTAATGCATTCGAACTGATTCAGAAGTAGTATAAAAGGTAAGCATTAAGTGAATGCTTGGTTAAAGAGATGCGTCTTTAATCTAGTTTTAAACTGGGACAGCGAGTCTGAGTCTCGAACAATATCAGGAAGGCTATTCCAGAGTTTAGGAGATAAATGTGAGAACGCCCTCCCTCCTTTAGTAGACTTAGATATCCTAGGAATGACCAGAAGCCTCGAATTTTGTGATCTTAAAGAGCGCGATGGATTGTAGGGCGATAGAAGGTCTGTTAAATACACAGGAGCTAAACCATTTAGAGCTTTATAAGTCAGTAGTAATACTTTGTAATTGATACGGAACTTAATAGGTAACCAGTGTAGAGATGATAAAATTGGTGTTATATGATCATATTTTCTTGATCTAGTAAGAACTCTAGCGGCTGCATTTTGCACTAACTGTAGCTTGTTTATTGAGGATGCAGGACAACCAGCTAATAAAGCATTACAGTAATCTAGTCTCGAGGTCATGAATGCATGAACTAACTTTTCTGCATCTGAAACAGATAGCATGTTACGTAGCTTAGCAATGTTTCTAAGGTGGAAAAAGGCTGTTCTTGTAACATATGAAATATGATTTTCGAAAGTCAAGTTGCGGTCTAGTATAACACCCAGGTCTTTTACTGTAGTGGATAAAGTAACAGGACATCCTTCTAAATTAAAGTTGTATTGTAAGGGATTTTGTGGGTAGTTTTTTAGACCAATAAGTAATACCTCCGTTTTATCTGAATTTAATAGCAGGAAATTACATGTCATCCAGCATTTTATATCTTTTAGACACTCTGTCAAGTTAGATAAGTTAGTGTTTTCATCTGGTCGTGATGAGATATATAATTGAGTGTCATCAGCATAACAGTGAAAATTAATTCCATGTTTTCTTATAATATTACCAAGTGGCAGCATATATATTGAGAATAGCAGAGGGCCTAGGACAGATCCTTGCGGCACTCCATAGTCTACTGATGTTATCTTTGATTTTTCCCCATTTAAACAGACGAAATGGTAACGGTCTGATAAGTACGATCTAAACCAGCTTAATGCCTGTCCCTGAACACCAGTGTAGTTTTGTAGTCGATCTAAGAGTATTTTATGATCTATAGTGTCGAACGCAGCACTAAGATCAGTAGAACTAGTATTGAGATACAGCCTTGGTCAGAGGCTAAGAGTAAATCATTTGTAATTTTAACTAGCGCAGTTTCTGTGCTATGATGCGGTCTGAATCCCGACTGAAATTTTTCATAGATATCATTTTCTTGCAAGAAAGAGCACAATTGAGTGGACACAATTTTTTCTAGTATTTTAGACATAAATCGAAGATTTGAGATGGGTCTGTAATTTGCTAGGTTATTTGGATCTAATTGCGGTTTCTTAATGAGAGGTTTTATTACTGCCAGCTTGAATATTTTTGGAAAGTGACCTAAAAATAAAGACGAGTTAATAATATTAGAAGAGGCTCTTCCACTACAGGTAACACTTCTTTAAGTAGTTTAGTGGGTATTGGATCTAATAAACATGTTGTTGGTTTAGATGCAATGATAAGTTTATTTAGTTCTTCCTGTCCTATAGTTGTAAAGCGGTGTAGTTGTTCTAGAGGGGCCATAATTGAGGCTGAGTCATAAGACACCATAGAGGATTGTACATTTACAATAGTGTTTCGGATGCTTTCTATTTTCTCATTGAAGTAATTCATAAAATCATTACTACTATATTGTAACGGAATATTTTGCTCTGGAGATGTCTGATTATTTGTTAGTCTAGCCACGGTGTTAAATAAAAACCTTGGATTATTTTGGTTATTTTCAATTAGTTTGCGGATATGCTCAGCCCTGGCTGATTTTAGAGCCCTTTTATAACGTGACATACTGTCTTTCCACGCGATTCTGAAGACCTTCTAAATTAGTTTGTTTCCATTTACGCTCTAAGTTACGAGTTTCTCTCTTGATAGCATGCGTAGCACTGTTGTACCATGGTGTTTTAGTTTTCTCTCTAACCTTTTTTAATCTAATTGGTGCAACAATATCTAGTGTACTAGAGAAAATGTTGCTCATACTGCTAGTCATTTCCTCTAGTTCATCTGTTTGTTTGGGTTTACTGAGCAGCTGAGATAGATCAGGTAAGCTATTTGAGAATCTATCTATAGTGGTTGGAAGGATTGTTCTGCCTGGTCTATAACGTGGTGCAACATGACAAATTTCAGCAGTGCGTATTATGCAAGTTACCATGTAATGATCAGTGAGATCGTCACTTTGGGGTATAATATCTATATCGGTTGGATCGGTTCCATATGATATATTTAAATCTAGTGTATGATTTAGACGATGAGTGGGACCACTGACGTTTTGCTTCATCCCGAAAGAGTTTAATAGATCTGTAAACGCAGCCCCTAACGCATCATTTGTATTATCTACGTGTATGTTAAAGTCGCCAATAATTATTGCTTTATCGACATTGACCAATAGGTCTGAGAGAAAGTCTGCAAAATCTTTTAGGAAATCAGCATATGGCCCTGGAGATCTATATACGGTAGCCAAGGCTAGAGATAATAAGGATTTCTTTCTTACATCTAAGAGCGTAACATTTAGCACAGGGGTCTCCAACCTTTTTTCATTTGAGAGCTACTTTTTAAAAACGAAAGTGGCCGAGAGCTACTCATGTAATACAATACTTAAATCTCTTAAATAATGTCTCATAACTCTCATATTGGCAACTACCGGTAAAAGAGTTTTTGTACGCCTGTATGTCACCCTTAAATGTCGAGAGAAGAACTGATTTTTTTTTATAGAAAATTGTACTTTGCATAATATACTGTAAAAACACACAATTATAGTTGATTTTGTAGTGCATCATAACTAGAACTGAAATGGCATGAAAATTTCATTTCATGATTATATATCATAATGATCACGGTTATCTCAGAATCCTGTTCAAAAGTAATAATACTACACAATAAAATCAATTCACCAAGTTTTATGTCGAAAACCAGCAAATAAAATTAGCATCAATATGCACTTTGTTTACATAAACATTAAAATAATAACATTAAAAATGATGGCCAGATTTTAAAGCAGTGTCTTGCAACATGCAATACTAACATGTACAAGTTCAAATAAAGTTGACAAAAAAGGTTTTATAAAAAGATAAACCTCACATATTTCAGCCTTTAAATCATTTTTATAAAAGAATGAGTCAAAGATAAATTACTGACATTTACATTAATGCACATTAGCTTATCTTTTATCATTAATAGTTAGGGTTGCCACCTGTTGTCCTTCTTTTTAATAACCTGTCCCGGGAAATTTATGCACTCTCCCGGGACACTGAATGTCCCGGTTTTCGAAAGCTACGTGAATATGTATGTTCAAACCGTGTTGCGCGCCGCGCGCGCACGGCAAATGAAAGACCTTGCGTGTGTGTGCTAGTGTGCGTGTGTGTCTCAAGAAGCGCGAGCCCCTAAAAGACTTGCATGCGCATATAAGAAGCGTTGAGATTTAATCTCGCTTCGCCTAGAAAAAATGAGCGCGTCGGTTCAATTTTGAATGCGCTTGCCGCGCGCCTACATTTGAAATAACGAACTTGAGCACGCAAAAGATGCGATATGTCAACGGCCCCTTGGCGAGCTACCAACAATCAGGCCACGAGCTACCGGTAGCTCGCGAGCGACGTGTTGGAGACCCCTGATTTAGCACAAGTACTTCAAAACGAATTTCTGAGTAACATTAAGAATATCTCTATAGATTGTTGCAACACCGCCGCCACGACCGATCAGACGGGGCTCGTGCTTATAACAGTATCCTGGTGGAGTAGACTCATTTAGACCGAAATAATCATTTGGTTTAAGCCAGGTTTCAGTAAGGCACAGAACATCGAAATTATTATCTGTGACCACTTCATTTACAATAACCGCCTTAGGTGTGAGCGATCTAATGTTTAGAAGACCTAGCTTTAGAAATTGTTTTTGTTCACTGATATTTATATTTTCTGGTTTAATTACAATAATATTCTTGCTAGATCTTACAGTAGATTTGTTGTTTGGCTTCACTAAGCGAGGAATAGACACAGTTTCTATATAATGTTCTACATTGGTACTTATATCAATTAAGTTGGGACAGCAGAGACTATGATTTGGACTTTGACTTACTAGTCAGATGGTGTGTAGCGTCTTGGAGATGTTGTCCGACAGAACAGCCGCTCCGACTCTGCTGGGGTGCAGACCATCAGGACGGAAGAGCCTAGGTCGCTCCCAAAACAGATTCCAATTATTTACAAAGAGCAGTTTCTGTTCTTTACACCATGACATTAACCATTCATTTAAAGCAAATAATCTACTGAACCTTTCTTGTCCAAGTCGGTACGTGGGAAGCGGTCCAGACACGACGATCGTTGCTCTAGGCGATGTGCTGCGTACCGTCTCGATCAGGCTCCTGTAGTCCTTCTTCAGAACCTCCGTCTGCCGCAGCCTGATGTCATTTGTCCCCGCGTGCAGCACGACAGCTCCGATGCGCTCGTCACCGTTCAGGATCTCGGGAACCTGCGCAGCGACATCAAGAACACGAGCACCAGGAAAGCAGTGAGTGCGCACCTTACCTTTACCCGAGGTAGCACGGACATGGCGGACCATGGAAGTGCCGATGATCACGGCGTCGTCGCGTTCCGACTCGCGAAGAGGGAGAAGCGGTTCCGGGTGGAGATCTCGAAGACCGGGAGGGGGGAGAGGTTCTTGCTCTGGTCCTGGCTCGTGTCGTGACCCAGGGGGCAGGAGTGATTGAAGGCAGAGATGATCGCGTCCTCCTGGGCAGAGAAATGCACGGAGTAGACGAAGTCGGAGTCAAAGTCACAAAGTTACTAACCACTGACTTGTGAGCATCGGCGCGTGATGTTTCAAGCGCTGATCGCCGATCTCGCAGCTCGGCTTGCTTCTCCAGCAGAACACGAATCTGCTTCTCCACCGACTCCAGCTCCAATCGTACCGAAATCAGCTCGAATGTGTCCTCACCTGCACTCAGAGGTAACGTTAGACACACATGCGATATGTTCGCCATTATAACAGATGAACAGTAAATTAGTAGTAACAGTAAACAGTAAAGCAATCCGATTGTTTTTTTTTATAAGGAATAGTATCGAGGATAAGTTCACATGATATAAAAATAGAAAGTGCCTGTTTATAATTGAGTGGTAAAGAAGAAAATCAAGGATTAATGAATCAATTCGACGGAGCTCCAAACACAAACACAGACCGCACGCGCATGTGCTTATGCCCCGTTGATGCGGGCTCTAAGCACAATCAGCGTGTGTCTGTACTTTCAGAGAAGCTTTCAGAGAAACGGGTGTAAGATAAGACGACGCTCGATAGGCGCGAGGCCACGCGTGAAATGCTAGCGGGCTAAAGGCTAGTAGCCGAGATTCGGAAAGTTGGATCTAAGTACCGATATCAAAGCAATCCGATTGTTTTTTACAAGGAATATTATCGAGGATAAGTTCACACGATATAAAAATAGAAAGTGCCTGTTTATAATTGAGTGGTAAAGAAGAAAATCAAGGATTAATGAATCAATTCGACGGAGCTCCAAACACAAACACAGACCGCACGCGCATGCGCTCATCTCAGCTCAGCAATGCGGGGTACTTGGAAAATTACTTATAATTTTATATTATATCTATGTTGCTTAATCAATAGAGTCATTCACAATTCTTAATGGCATAGTTAATTTCCTTTTTGAGCACTTTTTGCTTGGAATTGAATATTGTGATTCATCTCGGATCTGGTTGGTTTGTTTGAAGGCTTAGATCTCTATACTTGAACAATGTTTTTGGAAATGCCTATAGACGCTCCACTGATATTCAGGTCTCAGAACAGGGACTGTTTCCTGAAGGCCAGGACTGATTTACTTCATTTTCTAACAGGAAAACCCACTTAAGTGTTGTGTATTGATCTAATCTCAAACCCGTATCCATGCGTAACTCTCCCTAGCATACATCAGCACTTTCAGATCTAGGGATTCAAGGGTTCAGGAAATGAGAGCTCCATCTTTAAACCCACAGAGACCACAAACACAGCGCTATTACACTGAGCTCTGAGAAATTAATTGACTCTTCTGACCGGTATCGGAGGGATACAGTGGATGTGTATTCAGGTTAACGCTGGCGTGGGCAAGTGTTGCTTTAATGATGCAGGGTTTCGCTAAGCCGCGATGCGCTAGTACACATGTAGCCGAGCCGAGAGGGAGCAAATTAGAGCAGAGAGCTGACGCAAGAGTAAGGACATGGTCACCTTTTCTTCCCAGAGGCTTTAGTTGGATCAGTAAGGTTTTTTTTTTGGTGCAGTGAAAAGGGTCATTTAGCTTTTGCTTTAGTTCACCTCATTGATCACCTTAAAACGTCCTTCAGTTTGTTTAGCCCATTGCTAATTAATTCAAATTTCACTTGAACGTGGGATTGAATTGCTAAACACCCCAGAAACACAAAGGGATTGTTCTTTTTTGGCAGTGCCAGAGAACTGCAGATGCCCTCGTAATGTATTATGCATAAAGCATATCATCAGATTGGGACAGTTTTAGCATGTAATTAGTTTAATTTAGCTGGTATTGCAGTCAAACAGCCCAGTGAAGGTTTTGCTCGTGATGTCCGATAAATGCCTACTAAATTTTTTTTAAATGCAAATTGTAATCAGTTGTTTAAAAAAGTTAATTTGGGCATCACAGAATTATAATGGAGATTTGGTTACATTTACTGTTTTTTTTTTCACTGATGTGCAGTATACAAAAGCCTAAATTGAAGTGGTTTTGACATCTTGATCAATTGTGTTTTGACGCTGTTGGTGCGTCTGCTGCAGGCTGTATGTGTAATCAGATCTTGAAACATGCAACACATCAGTCATGTGTAATGCTGGTGATGCCGGTGTTGAGTGATCATTGTCTTACCGCTGTGATTTGTCTAAATCTAAAGCATGTTATCAAGACACTTTGGTGGTCCCTCTTGATTTTTAGGATGTACAAAGTATCTTTATAAGTATGATCTTTGTAAACATGACGCATGTTTGATGATCAAATCATTATGGCTACTGGCTAGACAAAATCCTTGATGCTTATGGATTAAGAAAAAATGCATTTTTGATAACACACCTGCCTTTCATGTTATTTAAGCCTTTTTCCATTGTGCATCCATATGCTTTGGTTGAATTTATATTTTATTTGAATTAATTTCATTTAAATCCTCTCCATTGTTATACTACTATAATAAAAAATAAACACTAAATTTTAAATGATTGAATGTACTGTCTAAATTTATGACTTTAATAAGTAATATAGTAATGAGATTCATTCTTTTTTTTAATGCTAGACTAAATGTAATAAAATTGTGGGAAATATGCTTATTTGTCATTAAAAGATAATGCAAAACAATCTTAATCGTACTAAAAAAGCTTCAATCAATAACATGACTTTTCCTCATTTAAAACATAATTGATCATTTGATCTTTGGGGTGAAATTAGACCCAGAAATGTTTTTGAAACATCACATTTTTAAAGATCTTTTAAAGAGTAGTTAAATGCGTAAAATGGCTTTCTGGATGTTGAATCAGAATGCGTGTGTTCTAGGACTTATGTGTGAGCATTTGATTATAATTTAAGGTTGAGCTGACGATGTGTCAGTCTCTCACAGGCCCTCTGCAGCAATAACAGCTTTGGTAATGCTTTCCTCTTTCTCTCTTTATCACTTTCCCTCCCTCTGTCTCTCAAAAACCCTCAGCTATATTTCTTGCCCATTCTGTCCTGCTCTCGCTCTCTCTTCACTGCAATGCCTCGGGGTCTCGACGGCAATGTGTTTTATGAACAGTTCAACCAGGGGAGGCAGAAGAGGGAGGGAAGACAAATGAAACTCCGACTGCACTGCATATAAACTGTTTTGGCATCTCTTCACCTCCCATGGTTCTTGAGTTCATCTGTGCCACACACCAAGCTTTAGTTTAGGCGTATAAATAAATGACTGATAAATGTTTTTCCAATCTGTTCCGTCTTTGTTAAAGTCGTACAAAAGTCATATGTGATTATATACAGTTTTGTCTTGAAAAGAAACATAATTTTTTTATATTCTTGTCTATCTATCTATCTATCTATCTATCTATCTATCTATCTATCTATCTATCTATCTATCTATCTATCTATCTATCTATCTATCTATCTATCTATCTATCTATCCGTCCGTACATCCGTACGTCCATCCATCCGTACGTTCATCCATCCGTACGTTCATATCCATCCATCCGTACGTTCATCCATCCATCCGTACATCCATCCATCCGTGCATCCATCCGTCCGTACATCCATCCATCCGTACATCCATCCGCCCGTACATCCATCCGTCCGTACATCCATCCATCCGTACATCCATCCGTCCGTACATCCATCCGTCCGTACATCCATCCGTCCGTACATCCATCCGTCCGTACATCCATCCGTCCGTACATCCATCCGTCCGTTCATCCATCCGTCCGTACATCCATCCATCCGTACATCCATCCATCCATACATACATCCATCCGTCCATCCATCCGTACATCCATCCGTACATCCGTACATCCATCCGTCCATCCGTCCGTCCATCCATCCATCCGTACATCCATCTGTCCATCCGTACATCCGTCCGTAACATCCGTCCTTACATCCATCCATCCCTCCGTACATCCATCCATCCATCCATCCATCCATCCGTACATCCATCCGTCCATCCATCCGTCCATCCGTCCGTCCGTCCATCCATCCATCCATCCGTACATCCATCCGTACATCCATCTGTCCATCCGTACATCCGTCCGTACATCCATCCGCCCGTACATCCATCCATCCGTACATCCATCCGCCCGTACATCCATCCATCCGTACATCCATCCATCCCTCCGTACATACATCCATCCATCCATCCGTACATCCGTACATCCATCCATCCATCCATCCGTACATCCATCCGTACATCCGTCCATCCATCCGTACATCCATCCATCCATCCGTACATCCGTCCATCCATCCGTACATCCGTCCATCCATCCGTACATCCATCCATCCATCCGTACATCCATCCGTTCATCCATCTGTCCATCCGTACATCCATCCGTCCGTACATCCATCCATCCGTACATCCATCCGCCCGTACATCCATCCGTCCGTACATCCATCCATCCGTACATCCATCCGTCCGTACATCCATCCGTCCGTACATCCATCCGTCCGTACATCCATCCGTCCGTACATCCATCCGTCCGTTCATCCATCCGTCCGTACATCCATCCATCCGTACATCCATCCATCCATACATACATCCATCCGTCCATCCATCCGTCCATCCATCCGTACATCCATCCGTACATCCGTACATCCATCCGTCCATCCGTCCGTCCATCCATCCATCCGTACATCCATCTGTCCATCCGTACATCCGTCCGTACATCCGTCCTTACATCCATCCATCCCTCCGTACATCCATCCATCCGTACATCCATCCGTCCATCCATCCGTACATCCATCCGTCACATCCATCCATCCATCCGTACATCCATCATCCATCCGTACATCCGTCCGTACATCCATCCATCCGTACATCCATCCATCCTCCGTACATCCATCCCATCCGTACATCCATCCATCCATCCATCCATCCATCCCATCCGTACATACATCCATCCATCCATCCGTACATCCCTACATCCATCCATCCATCCGTACATCCATCCTTTCCATCCGTACATCCATCCGTCCATCCATCATCCATCCATCCATCCATCCATCCGTACATCCATCCGTCATCCATCCTCCATCCATCCATCCATCCATCCATCCATCCATCCATCGCATCCATCCATCCATCTGTACATCCCTCCATCCGCACATAAATGCATCTGAAACCACACACAGCACATCTATAACATCTACAGCATTTCTTTTTTTGCGTATTTTTTTTTTTATATTATTATAATATATCAGTGCACCTGTAGTTTTTTCAAATCTAGCAATAAAAATACAGAATAATACAGAAACAAGGTGGGAGGAGACTCTTGGAGATATTCTGAGCACTGCAGTGTGACAGACAGACAGAAAGCACATAATGATATGTTTATGAGCCAGGTTAGTGCCGTCACTCTCCTCTCTTATTATGAGAGCGTGATGAGCCGGGTCTGACTCCATGTCCAATCAGCATTGAGTGCTGTCATCCTTACAGCAGAAAGCACTGCACAGCCTCCAGGACTCGTCCGAGGACCATGGTTCTCGCTTTCTCTCTGTCTCATAGTTGCAGTAAATTAGAAGATAATTAATACATCAAGGTTTCTGTCTTCGGGGTCTAGATATAATGTTGGAAAAATTCATTGTTTTTACGCTGAAATATTCTGCACACAAAAATGCAAATTATCAGATGAATGGAGTATTTTTTTTTACAAGTAAAAATAAAATGTATAGTTCTGACTAATTTGGAGGAGCCTCTAATAACAGTTACAGTAGAGAACACACATCAGTTCAGACTGAACCTGCGGTTGTCCATTAGAACAGGAGAGACTCTGTTATGGAGACCGCCCTCATCATTAAACATTAGTTTGGACAGCGTTAAACTGCTCTCTCACCCGCCTTTAGTTCAATAACAACACTCCCTCGTTCCTGCCCTTGAAGAGAGGGCATTAAAGATGAGGATTCAATTATCTGCTGCTGCTATTAGCTTCAAACCTGAGCGATTCAGCATAACGCATTCATATTTCACAGATCTATTTCATAGGTGTTAATCGTCATTAATTGGACCATTAGGGGGGATGAATTTGAATTTAAAAACCTTTCCTTTGTGCCTCGTTTAAATGGCAGTGCTAATCAAAGGCAGTTAATATCTCTCTCTTTCTCATCACGTGCGTTACTATTGTTCAGCTTTTGTTCTCAGATAATATGGTGTTTAAAAAGAGAGCTTGGTCATCTTGACCATAACTGCGTTCGAAAGCTTAAAAATGCTGCCTACAGAGGATTCATTGCAAGGTAGGAAGGCGTCTAGGCACGTCCGAATTCACGTCCGAACCTTCATCTGATCTATGTTAAGGTAGGACAGATGTATCCTTCGCTGCCTTTGATTTCCCACAATCCTGTGCTCTCCATTCCATGACAGTTAAGCTATAAGAAATGGCATCTGAAAGAACCAATGTTCTTTGACCAACGTCCAACCAATAGAAAAATTGCTATTGTAGTAATTAAATATTCGCTTAGTTTTTACCTTAGCTCTCTCCAGCTTGCTGTAGATCATTAAACCGATACGCTGCAGAAGTTTGTTTAAAATCAGTTTCGTGTTGTATCTTCATGCGCAAACACTGCCTACAAATACATTGGCTGATAAGACAGCGAGGCAATAAGTCAGCTGACTAAGTTTTCGGACACAGCCATGTCTACATGCCTAAATGCATTGATTTGCCATGTGATTGTATTCTGCGTTAATAAGCAGTTGAACAAGTGTACCTAAAAAGGGACGTTGAGTGTTCTCAAATTCTTAATGCCGTTTTTGTAACCTTGAAGGACACTTCATAGGGACACCATTGTGGGGCGTTACAAACAAAAGTGAACAACTGAATCCTTTCACGAAGAGCCCTTCCACAAGTCCTTTAGTAAAGGGAACAAGCAATGTTCACTTCAAGGAAGTAATTTAATCGTTTATGGTCATGTGACACAGGGTGACAAGTCCTTGCGATTCATTTTAAATCTAGGTATGGCGGGAGAGTTATCGTATTTACAGAATAATTCAAGTTGTTATGTTTTGTTGTGATATATATTACATACATTTTCATTATGCATTTCATATTAAGTTTAAAACAGTTTCATGTGTTTTATGTGTTGAATGCTTAACTCATAAAGTTTAGAGCTGATCGGGAGCACTGCACATATAAAGCATATTTTAAAAAACTATAAATGTACATTTATTTGTATCACTAGATATTCCTGTTGTCGCCGCCTTTGTCATGGTAACATTCCACTCCGAGTGCGTCCTTTGTAGGGAGTAGGGCATAGGGATGCTTACTTTCGATTGGAATGTGCCTTAGATTTCTTCTGTGGACATATTTTGCACTGATTTTGGGGTCAAATCTGCAGAATTTTGCTACATGGACATCAAAATGGTGAAGTGGACTTTTGCAACTTGATGAGACTGTGGAAATCTCCTCTCTCCTCTCTCTCTCTCTCTCTCTCTCTCTCTCTCTCTCTCTCTCTCTCTCTCTCTCTCTCTCTCTCTCTCTCTCCTCTCTCTCTCTCTCTCTCTCTCTCTCTCTCTCTCTCTCTCCTCTCTCTCTCTCTCTCTCTCTCTCTCTCTCTCTCTTCCTTTTTCTTTTTCTATATGCTTAAGTTCCCACATTCCAGTAAAACCTAGACAGCGTTTGATTTGGAGCTTTACAGAATAATATAATCCATTCAAAGTTGCCAGCCTACACGCTGCATGCTGTAAATATGACAGTATGGAATTTAAACAGGTTTTTTTCCTGCATGTACCGGCACAATTAATGTCAGCATCTTCTTACTTGCCATGGTTGTTTTCTGTCACACTTGTGTACGATCCCTTCACTGACAGCATTGACAATGAAGCGGTTTCTATTCAGTGCTCCTGTGTGACAGCAGTGGCAAAGATTCACTATAATGCTCCAGATCTGTGGAATAATACAGGAATTACACTGTATGAGAGCCTCAAGAGACAAACACATTTATTCCATGAATAAATAAAGGATTGCACAAAACAATCTTTTATTCCTTTTAAAAATGAATACTTATTTTTAGACCTAAAAGTATATTTTATTGTATTTTGAAATGTAATTTATTCCTATGATAGAAAAGCTGAATTTTCAGCATCATTACTCCAGTCTTCAGTGTCACATGATCCTTCAGAAATCATTCTAATATGTTGATTTGCTGCTCAAGAAACTATTATTATTATCAATGTTGAAAACAATTGTGCTGATTTATATTGTTGTGGAAACCATGATACATTATTCCTCCAGTTTCTTTGATGAATAGAAAGTTCAAAAGAACATAATTTAAAAATATATATAAATCTTTTGTAACATTTACTGTCACTTTTGATTAATTTAATGGTCTTTGCTGAATAATTCATTTCTTTAAAAAAACCTTACTGATCTCAAACTTTTGAACAGTAGTGTATAGTGTATGTGAGCATTAAATATATATATATATATATATATATATATATATATATATATATATATATATATATATATAATATATATATATATATATATATATATATATATATATATATATATATATTATTATTATTATTTTCGTCTTTTGTCTGTTTAGTGAAGTCTTCCTGTTTTAACTGGCTGGATTCACACCTTGCATTACAAAGTAGTAGCTGTGACCTCAGTGCTTCAGGGGTCAACATTAATATCTAGAGCTTACTGCAGCTCTATGAATCAATAACTGCTAGAGAGGACATTTTTAACTTGGGAAGAAGCCCACACTTCTGATGGAATTTCATCCCTTTTAGATCTTCCAGAGATTGCTTGTGCTTGTGCTGTTGATAGGAAAGCCCCCTCAGCTATGAGTTCAGAGTGACCGTCACAGAAAGTCAATGAGGGGGTCACATCAAATACAGGTTGACTGGATAGATGACATTGAGTAAACCCAGCCCCAGGCTGAACGTGTCCTTGTACAACAGAGTGTGTCCTGTTCCTGTAGGCATGTTCCTTGTTTAGATTGACTGGTGATCGCAGGATGTAATCCTGTTACTGGGCTTTACATAATGTTTGCTGTGATCACATTTTCAGTTGTAAGAGACTTTTCTTAATGTTCAGAATACATTTTCAGTCATGTGCTTAGGGGCCAAAGTTAAAGGGATAGTTCACCCAAAAATGAAAATTAATTCATTAATTACTCACCCTGTCGTTATTTTTGTTTTTTTCCGCACAAAAAGTATTCTCGTCGCTTGATAAACTTATAGTGGAGCCACTGTAGTCACATGAAATATTTAAACATTTTCCTTCAATGACTTTCTGGGCCGTCAAGTTTCAATTCCTTAGGAAGCCCATGGAGGAGTGACCCAGCTCTCAGATTTAATCAAAAATATCTTCATTTGTGTTCCGAAGATGAACGGAGGTCTTACGGGGTTAGTACAGCATGAGGGTGAGTAATTAATGACTTAATTTTCATTTTTGGGTGAACTAACCCTTTAACTTATGTTAACATGTATGTATACATGTATGTGTGTGTGTGAGTGTGTGTGTGTGTGTGTGTGTGTGTGTGTGTGTGTGTGTGTGTGTGTGTGTGTGTGTGTGTGTGTGTGTGTGTGTGTGTGTGTGTGTGTGTGTGTGTGTGTGTGTGTGTGTGTATATATATATATATACACATTTTAAACCAATGTTGTTGTTTTTTCTAACTATTTCATGACTTTTTTTGATTTATAATTGTTTTATTTTAAATTGAGTCTATAATATGATGTTTAATGGCAAGTTTCATTGTGACAGCGAGCTTATCCTGTATAATGTGACAACATCCCCATTGTTTTTGGAGCTTGAGAGACAAAATCTGCATAAAAGTTCTTCAGAAATGCTTTGACATTCCACAGAACTAATGACATCATATGGGTCTGATGCGACACGAGGGTGAACTGTCCATGTTCATGTTTGTGTGTATTTTAACTGTATATTGTAAAACATATTTGTATTGGTTTGTTTATGTGTTTATAGGTGCTTTTGTGCAGTTTTTAAGTTGGTATTCATGCCATGTTAAGTGTTATGTTTTGCTCATCACACATACTATGCGTTTTGAGGCAACTGTTTTCTTTTCTTTTTTTTCTCGAGGAGACATTTCTACTTGACCTCTCAGGTGAAAACAATTTTCCAGTCATCTGGTGTAGTTTGGTGGAGAGGTTGAATGTCCTCAACAGCCGTTTGTAATTCTCCTGCTTATATTTTCTAGAATATTCTTTCTTCCAGCTCAGAGCCAATCCTTGGAGAGCATTCCCATCTTGTATAACTCAATGCAGATTTAAAGGGATAGTTCACCCCAAAATGAAAGTTCTGTCACCATTCACTCACTCTGCGTCATTCCAAACTCACAGAGCTTTTTTCTTCTTCTCTGGAATATGAAAGAAGAAAATTTGAAGGTTGTTTTTATAGTCTTAAAATTTGATTTCATGTCCCAGTTTTGACATAGTGTATAGATTATGGACCCTGGCAACACCAGCTCATATTTCTTTCATAAACAGTCTGTTTCAGTTCCACATGTGACATGTTGTGTGGCAGCAAAGTGAACTGATACCGGTACTCTGGTAAAATCACTTTAATAAACCTTTAAATGCACATCAGAAGTGTGTAAGTGTAGGCTGAAGAGCTGGGTACCAAGACTAAATATGTCTATAGAGACGTACAGCAGATATTATCAGTCAGCACTATCTGTGAATTCAGTATGTGATTCAAAATGTGCCCCTTTTTACCCATTTAACATTGAGACACACATTTATCCGTGACCGACAGGCCTTTTACTGCTTATTTGCTGAATGTCACACTATATACTGTAGTGAAACTCTTCTTTTCTATATATGCTTCATCAAGCAGAAATAAGATGATCTACCCTCCTCTGTCCTTCACAAACTAACAAAGTCACCAGCTCCATCATGCAATATTTCTCGTTAACCTACCAAGGCTTTATGTATGAATATGAGAGGTAATATTCAATGGCCCAAATGCACTCTTTCACTGTCTGACATTTGCTATTATGAAGAAATGGTACTGATGCCATTAAAGAGAAAATATTGAAATAAAACATGCCAAAGTCCCTAATGTCTACTTATAATGTTTCGCATTTTATTATTAAGTTTCATTATCATTTCGTTTTTGTGTTACTATTTTCCCATTATGCAACATGCAGGAAAAAAGCAGAAGATTCTGATCTAAATTTGAATTGTTTAAATATATTTTCAGAAACATTAATGACATAAGTGACTAAAAAATGCCACCTATGGAAATTAGTATTTATAGTTTATATGTTTTTTTATTATATACACTACCATTCAAAAGTTTTGAATTTATAAATGTTTTTAAAATAAGTATTTTATGTTCACCAAGGCTCCATTTATTCATTTTAAAATACAGTAAAACAGTAATATTGTGGTTATTATAATTTAAAATAACTGTCTGTTTTCTATTTTAATATATTTTAAAATGTAATTTATTCTTGTTGAGTGTAAAGCTGAATTTTCAGCATCATTACTCCAGTCTTCAGTGTCACATGATCCTTCAGAAATCATTCTAATATGCTGATTTCCCGCTCAAGAAACGTTTCTCATTATTATCAATGTTAAAAAAAAACAGCTGTAATGTTTCATATTTTTTAGGAAATCATGATTTTTTTCAGCATTATTTAATGAATGAAAAATTAAAATGAACAGCATTTATTTAAAATTGACTGTTTTTTAACAATGCTAAATCAGCATCCTTGCTGAATAAATGTGTTATTAAATATATATATATATATATTTACCCCAAACCTTAAACATTTGATATATGCTTCTTTTTTTCACAGCCTTTCATTGAATTTTTTATTACTGCAGAGCAATTCCTGTTTTCCATTATCTGGTCCCTCAAAATAATGGGATTTATATTGAAAACATGTTTGCAATTTTGACTAGGAGTGTGTGTGGCAAGTTTCATCTGGAGAAGTATGAATGTAAGACTAGAACGCTGATGTCAGCAGATGAAACTGTGCTCGGAGTCACATGACACTTCAGTTGTTATTTAGACCACCTTAGCTGAAAACTGGGCTTGTATTAATGGTTAGGGTATCTCGTTGCTCCTTTCATATGCCTAAAAAACATATGGAAGGCATTGCTGGTCACCATCATATGTTTTGTTTTGGAAAGTGTATCTATCGTAACTGGCTTAACCAAGACTTACATTAACTTAATCAGAAAGACCATATCGAACAAACAGCTAAATTATCTAGACCAGCATGAAAACAGTACAAACCAGCCTGGAAACAGCATGGGAAAAGAATTAAATTTTAAAGCTTAGAATTTTAAAAGCAGATTTTGGAATATACGTCTCTATTTTCAGCGATTTTTGTAACATATTCCAATCATTTGGTGCAGCAAAGTTGAAAGCCGAACAGCCATACACACTTCTCTTTCTGGGAATACGATTAGACGATCAAGTTGTAAATACCTGATGTTGCAGGATATCTTTATAAATAATGATATACCAGTGCAATTCTCATTTAATATGTTATGATGATGTCCAATTTAAAATAGAATGCAATTCACAATGATGTTTCTATGTGGAGCATTAGTAATCAATCTTATAGCTGTGCGATATAACATCAATTTGTTCTAGGACACATTTGCGTGCATTTACACCAAATAATCATAATCAAATAAAGATAAAAAGTGGTTTCAACAAGATATTTTTTTGGCTGATGTTGTTAAATCTATTTCGGAATAAGAAGCCAAGTGCAGATTTAACTTTCCTCTCAAGAATGATTATATGATCAGTGAAAGTTAAGCCATTTGGTATTAATATTACCATGTCAAGTTTTGACCAAACTATAAAAATCATTATGTCTATGGAATGTCTCCATAAAACATGAAAACCCAGTGTGTGTGTGCGTGCGTGCGTGTGTGGGTGGTTGGTTCAGGTATACAGTTAATGGGGGAAAAAATGCCAACGATGGCATTATCCATAAATCCTTGACCTTGTGGGGACATTTTTTGGTGAAGTGATGTTTTTTGTGTGGAAAAAGTAAAAATGCAGAAAGTTTTCTGTGATGGGTACGGTAAGTGTAGAATATAGTTTACACAGTATAAAAATCATTGTCTATGGAATAATCAATGTGCGTGTGTGTTTGTATGCTTCACAAAACTCAAAGGATAACTCTGATGGACCGCTTTCAAAGTTTGTCCTCTGTGAAAAATGTGGTCATTATTGAGCAGAAGGGAAAAGCAGACCCCCGTCATTATCCACACTCGACAGGGAGCCATCCCGTTTACTGTGTGTGTGATTTTACCCAAACATAAAGATATTTTCCTCTTCAAACGGTCTTATTTTTGGCTGCTCCTGACTGCCCCTCGGGAACTTTCTTTCGAGAATGGAAAACACAAATATGCCATTAGAAGCACACTGTCATTTGGCTCGTTGAAACGGCTCCACTGGTGCCAAACATAACATCCGGTTCAGGTGATTATACTTATTTTTTTATAAAAGTCAGAGAAGAGTTATTTCATTCAGTGTCGTTAGGTGTTTTAATGGCTTTTCATGAACTAGAGTAAAATGTTTCACATGTGTTTTAACTCCTCTGTGAGGCCACACAACTCATGGAAGAGTTGACTATTTGATAAGTGGAAAAACAGAAAGATATTAATATTGATCAGATAGGCTCGTTACTTCTCGTGCATTAAAGAAAAACAAAAGTCATTCTTGCGGAGAGACAAGCAGCCAATAAAATGGATTATTCTAATCAGCTTTGCGAAGGAGTTGTCAGATCCTTTATTTGACTCTGTTAATGATGAAATGGAAATGAACTGCTTGATTAATTGCTTTCGTGACATTTGACTCAGTCTATATTTTTGATCCAGGTTTTCAGTCTTGTCTGCTGTGATTTTTCTTCGCTGTGCTGTCCAATAGTGGATAGACTGGATTTATTATAGCTACTGTGTGTTTTGCTCCTCTGGGGCTGAACGACGTAAAGGTCAGTCGAAGAATAGATCAGCACAGAGGGGCATAAAGTTTATAGGACCGAAGTAACAGATTCACGCTTTTCCAACTCAACGTGCTGGACGCTGTCATAGGAGAAAAGTGTGTGTGGGTTGTGGGTTGTGTGTTGTGTGTGTGGTACCAGTTAAAAGTTTGGAAACATTACTATGTTTAATGTTTTTGAAAGAAGTCTCTTATTCTTATCAAGCCTGCATATTTGATCAAAAATACAGAAAAACAGTAATAATGTGAAATATTATTACAATTTAAAATAATTGTTTTCTTTTAAAATATACTTTAAAATATAATGTATTTCTGTGATGCAAAGCTTAATTTTTTAGCATCATTACTCAGTCTTGTCACATGATCCTTCAGAAATCATTCTAATATACTGATTTATTAGCAATGTTGGAAACAGTTTTGCTGCTTAATATTTTTTTATAACCTGTGGTACTTTTTCCAGGATTCTTTGATAAATAAAAAGTTTAAAAATATATAATCTTTTTGTGACGATATATTTTTTTGTGACTACTGTTCAAAGTTTGGGGTCAGTATTTTTTTCTTTCTTTTTTGTTGAAAGAAATTAATACTTTTATTCAACAAGGATATGTTAAATTGATAAAAATAAAAAATAAAGTGATTTTAAAGATTTATATTGTTTGAAAAGATTTCTATTTAGAATAAATGCTGTTCTTTTTCTACTTTTTATTCATCAATGAATCCTGAACAAAGTATCACGTTCCACAATAATATTAAGCAGCACAACTGTTTCCAACATTGATAATAACTGAGTATCAAATCATCATATTGGAATGATATCTGGAGGATCATGTGACACTGAAGACTGGAGTAATGATGCTGAAAATTCAGTTTTGCCATTAAAGGCATAAATTATATTTTTAAGTGCATTAAAGACATTATTTAAAATTTTAATAATATTTCACAATATTACAGTTTTTTTCTGTATTTTTTATCAAATAAATGCAGGCTTGATATATATATATTGTGGTGTTGTGTTGTGTGTGTGTGTGTGTGTGTGTGTGTGTGTGTGTGTGTGTGTGTGTGTGTGTGTGTGTGTGTGTGTGTGTGTGTGTGTGTGTGTGTGTGTGTGTGCGGTGTGCTATGTATTATTATGTTTTATGGATTTAAATATGCAAAAAACAAATTGTATTCAGCATTTTGAGAAAATTCGCCAATGTTTGAGTGCACACTGCACAATGCATCAGACGGTCCAGAAATGTTACATGTGTGGTCTATATATGAATGAAAGACTATATGCGGCAGATCTCAAGAAACCCTACATCCACAACCTGTCCTCAGTCACATTCATCTTAAATGCCGATAACACCCAATACCAGCAGTTTTGTCCTTGTGAGACGGCCTATTGATTACTGTTTACGTATGCAGCGAATCTGTGAAGACAAACTATTTTTAAGCATCGATCATTGTTATATTAGTGTAGTTCTGTGAACAATGGGTGATATATCACCATTGCACAAGAGTATGGCTGCCTGATATGATAGATCACTTTGATAGAAGCGCACGCACATATACAGAGGATGACCTTCAGGTATGGAGTTCAGGTGCTGAGAGTAAGTTTAAAGCTCTTTGAATCCCTCCATCAGAAGAACAGGGCTAAAACCAGTCATCCTAGCCGGATCACAGACTGATGATGGGCCACAGACACAAGGTTATGACACCAGTTTGAAGAAACTCCACGACAACTTTTAAAGCTTTACAGTTTTATTTATGATCATAGACACTTGCAATTTCAGACATGCATTCCTTTGACAAATATTTATACACTTCTGTTCGTTTATTAGGGAACATGCAAAGGAGAGCGAGGGAAAGGAGGTGTGTAAGTCAGCAGAATATTCTTTTGATGGTGTGCGAGTCAGAGAGGTGGCGGAGGTGATGCTGGCTGGCTTTGATGGCTGTTGGCGAGCAACACAATCCATCTGTCTGACTGTCGGGGGTTAGAAAGGCCAGATCTACTTCATTTCACTTATTCATGCCACGTTTACCTGTTACTGTGTGGGGTGGGGGGGGGGGGGTCATTTGCCAAGATGAACATATGCAGGTTTTGAACATGTCACATGAATAGAACCTGGGTGGATCAAAGCGAAAAAAGACATTTATATCCAACAAAAGTGATTAGAGGCTCTATAGAAATAGAAAATTGCAATACAAGTTTGAGCCAGTATTGCATTTGTCAGACTTGCTTGTGATTGATTGATTGATCGTTCGTTCGTTCGTTCGTTCGTTCGTTCACTGGCGCAATATGGCTGCCCATTGGTGGTGGTTGAGGAGATTCCCTCTTCCATGTGTAAAGCTCTTTGAGTATACCCAAGAAAGCGCTGTATAAATGTTACTTATTATTATTATTAATGAAAATAACTTCAACCCATGGACTAAAAAAAACAACCCACGGGAACCGTGTAAAACTAGACCAAACCGTGGACTTGGCATCTCTGCTGTAAACGGTCCGGGTGTTGCACATCGATCGCAGTCGACCGCCGCCGCCATTGTTCCGACAACATCACTTTATTACAAACCGTTAGAAAATCGATTTTTGACATTTGTGAATTGAAATTTTTTTCCTCGCCACTATTGTGTGGCATGTGTTATTTTGGCATGCATCATATTACTTTGTTAGAGCTTATTTAATCTCTGTCTGCATTTGTTCACATAAACAAGATATGTATTTGAGCACAGTCAATATGAGCATAGCTCTTGTTGTTGAATGCCTCTGAGATACTCTGGTGTTGACCTGTGCTTTATTAATTTGTGATGGCAATTTTTTAGCTGCACTTTTTTAGCTTACACTGAAATATTCTCCATGTATTATTTACTGTTTGTAAATCTAATGTGTAGACTGTAGTAGATTGGAAGATAGGGGAGACATAGTTTTATTCCATAAAGAGGCCATCTAACACACGAGTAGCTGAATTTTAATTTAATTTTTGATTGTACAAACTGTATTTTTTAACATGTGATATGCTGAAAGAGACGTGTTGTATTACTTTTGCAAGAGTCATGTTATATTTTTTAATGATGTATGATAAAACAAACAATTAAAAACCCTTACAATACACTTGTACAAAACAAAGGACCTCTGACTAGAATACCAGGGATATTATTCAACCTAAAAACCACCGGGACACATTAGCTACTGCATAGCAACGCCCTGGCAACCAACCAAGAACACATTTTTTAATGGCAACCATCACTCAAAAATCTAGTTTTATTTACAGTTTATTTAGTAAACTGTCACTGCACCTCACTTCAAATATTGTTTTACATGCAGTCATGAAGTTTTGATGCCATTCTGGT
This sequence comes from Chrosomus eos, assembly GCA_036326025.1. Classification (NCBI taxonomy): domain Eukaryota; kingdom Metazoa; phylum Chordata; class Actinopteri; order Cypriniformes; family Leuciscidae; genus Chrosomus; species Chrosomus eos. The sequence goes on from CM070832.1 coordinate 26,905,163, forward strand.
ATTTAATGTGGTTTATGCATGATTTTTACACACACCTTTCCATATTTGTCTGCATTGTAAATGATCTGGTTAGTGCATCTCCCTGGAGATATTCTAAAACTGTATGTTGTAAAATGGTTTTGCATATGTTTTTTTTTTCTGAAAGTTAAATGAAGCATTTACGTGGTGATTCTGTTTATAGGTTGTGGTAAACTAGTTTAATTAACATATGTAAGCCTGCCTTGTCTAACTAATATATTACTCCCTGATTTGATTGATCTACTGTTCTTGGTGTAGTGAGAAGATACAGTTCACTGCTTAACTTAATGTGAAATATAACACCCTACATATTCATCTTACAGTCAGAATATAATAATCTTTATTTATGTATATTTATTTATTGCTATGCAATTAGGCCTGGTGCGGATTTTGTTTCAGTGATTTTCAAGCAATAATCACCACAGAAGGGTGCCTGAAAACCTATTACATGGACAATTTCTGGGATTAAATTTCTTGATAGTCCAGAATCAAACAAGCAATCTTTCAGTAACTAGCCCACAACTCCCTTAAAATCTATAAAAAGTGAGGGATTTTCAGTGTCACATGATCCAATACATTAGGCTAAAATCTCTCAATCAGCCAGTCAGTATTTTTTGGATGGAAAGTCATCACAAAGCAATCACCTCTCCAATCACATGACCTGACAAGAAGACGACAAACAACCCCCAGTTCACAAAGTGCACTGATGGCTTAATTATGTTTGCCATAATATTTCATCCAGTCACGGCAGCCTGTCTTAGACACACCGAGACCATTACTGTGAATTATTTACACTGTTCTAGAGCCCTATATGTGACTACTGGCATGCACAAGGTCCCTGTAGAAATACTTACCCCCATAAATCAATCTATCTATCTATCTATCTATCTATCTATCTATCTATCTATCTATCTATCTATCTATCTATCTATCTATCTATCTATCTATCTATCTATCTATCTATCTATCTATCCATCCTTCCTTCCTTCCTTCCTTCCTTCCTTCCTTCCTTCCTTCCTTCCTTCCTTCCTTCCTTCCTTCCTTCCTTCCTTCCTTCCTTCCTTCCTTCCTTCCTTCCTTCCTTCCTTCCTTCCTTCCTTCCTTCCTTCCTTCCTTCCTTCCTTCCTTCCTTCCTTCCTTCCTTCCTTCCTTCCTATCCATCCATCCGGTGTTTTAATATATTTAGTAAATTCATATACAGTGGTGTGAATAAGTGTTGGCACCCATGCTAAAGTTGCCTAAAAAGAGGAATAAAAAATCATCTTTTGGATATTGATCTTAATGCCTTAATTAGAAAAATGAGGAAAACTCCAACCTTTAAGGACACAAATTTTCTTTGTGAATGAATAATGTATCATAAATAAATAAATGTTTTTCCTTAAAATACAGGGTGCATAAGTCAGTGCCCCCTATGTTAAATTCCCATAGAGTCAGGCAGATTTTTATTTTTAAAAGCCAGTTATTTCATGGATCCAGGATAATCCTGGCATCCTGATAAAGTTCCCTTGGCCTTTGGAATTAAAATATCCCCTCATCATCACACACCATTCACCATGCCTAGAGATTGGCATGGGGTACTTTCCATAAGATCATCTTTCAATGCAAATCAAACCAGCTATTAGGCTAACTGAAGTAAAACCATGCCAATCTTTAGGCATGGTGAATGGTGTGTGATGATGTGGGGATATTTTAATTCCAAAGGCCAAGGGATGATCCAAAAGATGATTTTTAGCATGGGTGCCAACACTTATTCACACCACTGTATATATATATATATATATATATATATATATATATATATATATATATATATATATATAATTTTTTTTTTGTAGTAGTAGTAGTATTTATGTTGACAGTGTTATTTTAAATAAAAGTTCAATTTAATTTATATCCTTTCCAAAGTGTTTATTGCTTGTTTTACAGATTTTTCAAAATAATGTTTTTAAAGTATTTAAGCAAAAATGTTCTACTGTTTATGGCATTGAAGATTGATAACTTAGATTTTCTAAACAGCTAATTTGAGTTACTTTGTTATCAGTTGCATTTCTAAAGAGTGAAAATTTAAAGTAATCTACTGGCAACCCCCTTACCAGAATGTTACTGGAAATCGAAATAATCACAGAAATATAGTGCACTTCATTTTTAAAGTAAATTGTAATTCACAGTATGAATATTGTAGAATTACAGTATATTGATTGCCATCTCTGCTGTCAGTGTTTTACTGTAAGCTGGAAAAATACATAATCAGCTGTATTTAATTTTTGTGGTAATGTTTTGTAATTTGACACATCTGGTGCCAGTACTTTTTCACTGATTTTTATTTCAATTTTATTTTTTACAGCGTATGCAAAAAGTAGTGTGCTAAGTAAATATAATGTCTAGTCAATATAATACTGAAAGTAATAGTGAATTTTGAGGCGTTCATTTTAGCTAGATGATATGTCAACTCGAACAGTATGTGACAGAGAGGTCTTTAGTACACGAGGCAATTTTTCGACACGATAGCATGTCCCAGTGGTTGAGTTCTGTTTTACTAAATACACATGCGTGTGGGGATGCAGTCGCAGATTTTGAGTAAGTGCCCTCATCTATACACATTTAGTGACACCTTTAACCTCAACCTGACATTGCAATATCTTTCACTCCCTGCATCTGCTTGTGACCTGTCTGCTTTTATTTGAACAGCAGAGAGGTGAATGCTTGTGGACAGCAGTCTGTCGGGCAGTGTGCTTAATGAGTTTTTTAGTAAATGAAGAAGTGAACAGGGCTTTATATTTAACACAGACACGGTGACTGTGGGTCATTTTACGCCGCTCCATTTTGCATCGATGCAACGCTTGCCGCACCGCAAGATGGATGAGGGTAATTTTCATGGCTTTGGGCAGCAGTTTATCACGAGGAAACAAACAGAAGGCCTTAAATCACCATTTATTATGAAACGCTACACCAAGCACACACACATACACACACGGACAGGACTGCTACGTGTACATGCACATCTAGCTCCTTTTTTTACATACTGACATTTAAATGCATATTTATAGACTCAGGATCCCTGTACCACAATTATGACAATCAAAAATATTTGCATACAGATTTTGTTAAAGCTTTATGTAAACCATCTTGATGTGTAAAATTGTTTATAGCTACAACAACGACCAAAAAAAAGCATTTATATTTATTTATTCACATTTCATGATTTTAAAATTGAATAAATAGATAAAAAAACAGACATTTTATGTGTCAAGTATCCAGATACTTAGTGTATATTTATTTTATATATCAAGTATCTGGATAGTGTATCAATAACAATAAGAAAGAAAACAGACCAATCACAATTCCCTTTGCAAATAATAATATGCACTAAAGAAGACCAATCGCATTTCAAAATGCAAATGTTGCAATGAAGTCATCGCTTCCAGAATACAGTGTAATATTATTTAGAAGTATAAGAGGAGGACTGTGGTTGGACCGAAAGTTTTCTCTATAAGAAGATCACATTATGTACTTTCAAGACTTCAGCATCTTTTATGTCTATGACATGACCTGTCAGAGTGTTTCTGTTGAGGTCTGTGTATTATAATGACACACACAGAGTGACCTGGGCAAGACATCACCAGCAGAGATCATTTGAAACCAGCATAATTGTTCTAATTTACTATACTAAAGCTACAAAGGGTGTCTGTCATCTGCTTGTATGAGTCTATATATAGATTGCATTGTGCTGGTGAGGTGTCACAACAACCTTACATTGGCACAAAATAATACGGTAGTAATAATCTAATGACAGTTCAAAAGAGTGGAATTCAAGGTACCCTTTTCTTCTTTACCTGCACAAAGAGATAATATTAATACTACTAGACAATACAGATGCTGGGAAGGATGGCACATATGTGTCTTACTTAAACCATACATCCTGCACATTGTCTTCTCTTATGCTGTATTGCATAGGATTTGCCGTCCCTTTTTAAATTTACACGTAACGCAACACCTGGGTAGTCTGTTATTGTTATCGAGCAACATATGCACAAGATATTTAGTTTCTTGTTAGACTGAATGAAAGGAATTCTGTAGAATGGAGCCATAGAGTTCAGTGACAGTGATCATTTACAGTCTTGTGAGATCATTTGGACTGCACAATTTAAATCAATCAAAGATTATCAATCAAAGATAGCCTCTGAACCTCAAAATCTAGGACATTAACTTTGTATCCTAGACCTTAAAGTCAACATGAAATGGCATTTGCATATTTTACACCCTTAATGGTGTTGTATTTCAAAGTCAGGGCGAAAAAAAAAATGGGGCGGGACTTTATTTTTATCCATTTGGTAATCGATTGGATTGTGAAAACGGGGGATTGCATACAATTTTAGAGCCAGACTTGAATGCCTACTTTGTAAATGAGTCAATGTTTGTTATTTGTTATTGTTATAATATATAAAACACACACACACACATATATATATATATATAATTATTATTATTTTATTTTTATCATATACTGAAAATCAGTGGGATCCAGTTCATTGAAACTTTGAAAAAAAAACTGCTTTCAAATATCTTATTTTGTGTCATAATAATAATAATACATTTCTAAAATGCTGCAATACCCACAACAGTAACATCAAACAATGTGTAATATTTGGCTATTAGTCATCATTAATAGTACAGAGATAAGAGAGCCAATTCTTCTCTAGTGGCAGATGATGTTGTCGATATTTTTTGCTTTGTTTTCTGGAAGAGAAAGGCTGTAAATGCGTATATATAATAACATTTTGTACTAGGAGTGTGCTAGCAAATAAATGGCTTCAGTGCTAACAGACACAGACTTAAAGCCATCCAGTTTTGATTTGGGGTCTTTAAAAGAAACTGGCATTTAAAGTTCAGACATGCACAAACACAAACGCACTATGGCTTTATAACATCAGTGTTTATTACTTCATTCAAAGTGTCTGGACCATTTCTGCGCCGCCTTCCTGGGGGATTATCTCCATTAGCATTCCATAGCCGCCCAATATCAAACCACTTTTCCCTCATTGATCCTTGCTGTGCATGAAGGCTGCCAATTTGTTTATATTTGCATTCAATTTTTTTATATAATACACAGCAGAAAAACGGCCATCCGGGTGTAATTGGATTGCGCGCTGTTGAGCTTTTCTATGTGGATGCATTAGTGATTGCTCAAGTAGCAATGACCTTGGGCTAAACAGCGCTTGCCTCCCGCCTGACAAACCTCGCCGGCCCTCCTTGACTCATGCCTCCTCGTTCCTTTTAGAGATGCAAATGGGATCAGGGAAGGTCCCGCGGGGAGGTTTGTTCACCTAACTCTACAGCGTACAAACAATTAGCACGTGCCAAGGCATGAATATGTGCTCACCTTGTGCTCTAACAGGGGCAAAGATACACCCAAATCTCATCAGGGCTCAAGAGACGCTGTTGTCAAGCATTATTAGGAGATGTGTATACAGTGCGGGAACGAGGAGTTTCACCAAGATTGTTTGATCCCAAGTGAGATTTATTTAGCTTAATATCACATGTGAATAAAGCATTAAGAGCTCATTGTAGCATATTTGGTTTATTGAAGTGACGCCTGCTTGCTTAAAATAAAAGTCACCTTGACTCTTCCTTTGGCCTTCGTACAGGAGAGGGAGAGAGGAAAAACAGGAAGGGAAAGAAGAAAGCCAAGGGGATCCATCTAAAATTAGCTGCTATGAGAGCAGCATCTTGATGGAGGAGTTCACAAGGTTCTCCATCTAATCCAATCAATCTAGAACAAAGCCAGAAGTTTCCTCCAAACTAAGCACTCGGTATGAAAGGAGCGAGAAATGTTTGATGTCTGCGTCCAAGCACAGCACCAAAAAGTTTGCTGAAACAGACTGTTTTTTCTCTCGTACTGTGTTCGCATGATGTAAACTCTCATTACCAGAAGCATGAAATGATCAAAAGATTCATGGGGCTTAAAGTCATTGACTTATAATCCTGTTGTTTTGTCTTATGAACATCATTTGACCTGAAGTGCATTGCTTTTTGGAAAACGTACATGGCATGTCCGACGGGCATTGCCTGAGCAATGTTTTCAATTGCTAAAGCATGCATCCTCTGTGGCCCCAGTGCATCATGGGGGCATTGTATGCTCTGTGCGTGTCACAGTGCTCTGTGTTTGTTTTTGTTGAGTCATAAACATATACGTAACCCATGAAAATCGAAGATCTAGCTGTCAGAATGACTCAGTTGGATGCATTAGTTTCCTTGGAACACAGTCATGCTCTTCTTCTACATTGTTGTTCATTTTTACTGGGGCGTGTTGTTTATATGAGATGCAGCGATGTTGTCGGATGAAGTTTTGCCTGTTTAAGAAAGGAGATCTCAACATGTTGTTATTGATTTTTTGATTAATCAATACATTATGTGAGAAATTGAAAAAATGAAGATAAAAAACAGCATAACCTTTTATACAAATGTATAAATTTGGAAGCACCCTTTATAAGCTTTCAGAGTCAGTCAGCAGCTTTGAAATAAATGGATCTGCTGAGTCCAGACCATCCAATGCATCTAAAAATATATAAAATATAAATATGCCTAGTAGCTATTGTAAATCCAATTTGTGTGTGTGTGTGTGTGTGTGTGTGTGTGGTGTGTGTGTGTGTGTGTGTGTGTGTGTGTGTGTGTGTGTGTGTGTGTGTGTGTGTGTGTGTGTGTGTGTGTGTGTGTGTGTGTGTGTGTGTGTGTGTGTGTGTGTTTGTGTGTGTGTGTTTTCTGTAATGCATAAAATCTGCATGCTTTTATATATTTACATTGCAACAAATTGACACTAAGCTAGGTGGTATGGCAGTGAAAATATTATGCAGACTGTTGTATTAAGGCAGTTTTGTAAAATAACTCCTGTTTTGGGTGTGTTTAATATAATATGAAGCTGTTTTTGCACTTATGCCAGATTTATCATGCATTTCTATCAAACATTATTTTTGTTGCTTTATTCCATCAAGTTCCAATTAGAAATTCCAATTACTTGGAAAGTATTTTAGTTATTTAATTATAATAATGGCAATTATAATAATGGCCACGTGATGTTTAATATATAAACAATTTTTTGTTCTCTTACGAGAGTATCTCTCGTACTGCGTAATATCTTACGCTATGGGGAAAACTCTTTTCCACGAGATATTGAAGCCAAAAATTATCCTTAATTTTTTATTAATGTAAAACGCTTTGCGGCAGCAAGCAGACATAGGCGAGACAGCTCGCGCGCCTATTGGCTGCCCTGCGGCAACAGCAGCAGCCTATCGAGAGTGGCTCTGCGTGACGTCACGACGAATGGGGGCCTTTCGCGCCCATATAGTCACGTCCCGCCAGAAAGGGCGTGGTCTCGCCCTATAACCAGGCTCGATAGCTGCTCTTACGTTGATTTTCATCTCTTCAGCGAAGCCTCACGCATCGCTGGATCCAGAGTGAGAAGCCGCGCCGTCGACCTGTAGCCTTCAGCGGGACGTGCCATTGAGCCTGGAGTCGCTGGCCTCGCCGCCTTCAGCCGCCGTACCTGCTGTGCTTTCCGGCGTTATATCCTTTCCTCTGCATAGAGTGTGTGTGTGTGCTTGCATATCTGCTTTTTTCCCACCCCCTCTAAAAGAGCGGCGTCTTTTTAAAGATGCCTTCCTGCGGTTCTTGCCGAGCCCCACTCAGCGACGAGGACCGACATGTCATCTGCGTGTCCTGCCTGGGTGAGGATCACGCGGACATCGCGCTCGCTGACGGCGGATGCCATCATTGTGAACGCTTGCCTATGGTGACTCTGCGGACTCGCCTAGCTTCGTTCTCCGAGCCCGCATCCCAGCCCGCCGTGATGCCGCGCCGCAAGAAGCGCCGCGCCCAGCGCGCGCCCGAGCTATTTCCAGCCCGCCAAAGCTCGCCGGTTCGCCCGCCAGCTTCGCCGGCTTTGCTCGAGTCGCTCCCAGACGGACAGCGGCCGCCGTCTGCCGCCGCGTCCGCACTTGAGCTCGACGAACTTACCGGAGACGGCATTGAAACTGAGCCGATGCGTCCGCTCTCTCAAGCCGTGGATTACATCGGCCTCGACTGAAAGGCGCTCGCGCAACTAACGCGCAATAGGCTGGACGGACGCTTTCTCGGGAAAGACGAAGCTCCGTCACAGTCGAGACCCGCGCCTTTCCCCCCTGAATGGTGAGAGACATTTGTGGTTAACGCTATCCGAGATGACGGAAGCCGAGCGCTCCGTGTTCCTCGACGTTCTCGCTCTGCTGGACGCCGCCCCCCTCAGCGCGGGCCCCGGCCGAGGATTGAGATAAAGCCCGAGGTCTCAAGGCCTTCCTAGTCTCTCTAGGAAAGCGACGGTGTTCAGTTCCCGCTGCGGCCGGATTTACACCAAAACTTCTCGCTCGTTCAGTTCCAAGCAATGTGACTGTTCCAGTGTATTTCGCAGTGAGCAAGCTGGTTCCACAGCCCGCTTGCCTGCGCACAAAGGCCGTCGTTTCGGCTAACTAGCAGCGCCGCCAGGCCCGAGATCAAACACCGCGCTGTCGCTCTGCTGGACGCCGCCCCCCTCAGCGCGGGCCCCGGCCGAGGATTGAGGTAAAGCCCGAGGTCTCAAGGCCTTCCTAGTCTCTCTAGGAAAGTGACGGTGTTCAGATCCCGCTGCGGCCGGATTTCCACCAAAACTTCTCGCTCGTTCAGTTCCATGCGTTGTGACTGTCCCAGTGTATTTCGCAGTGAAGCAGCCGGTGTCTCAGCCCGCTTGCCTGCGCACAAAAGCCGTTTCTATGGCTACCCAGATAAATCCAATAAAGAGTGCATTTTCTGGTGTTCCGGCCACGGCCGATGGTGTTATGAGTGTTGTAAGAATGCCCACGTCCCAGTGCCCATTCCCACACCCAGACACAGCCCGCCACGGTGCAGGGCTAGCACAAATAAAACCAACTCATGTTGGTTGTGCAGAAAATGTAGTGAACGCGCCCATACATGCCCGCTTACACTACACTATGCGTGTCCCTTGGTTTCTGTAAAAACGAAACTAACACACATTTAGTCGGCGCGAGCCGACAGTGTTCTCAGTCCAGTAAATGTGCCCGCTGTCCCGCATTTCCTCACTGACACGCCGAATCCCACGGGATTCACCCCCGCTCGCTTTCTATGCACAACCCGTCACAGAGAAGCTGAGCGCGGCCAGGCTGCCCGCTGTGATTAGCGCGCACCTCGCACGCTGTGAACACAGCGTTGATTCAGTCGGCGCGAGCCGAGTGTTCTCCGTGCAGAAAATGTGCCCGCTGTCTCGCGCCCGCATTTCTCACAGACACTCCGAATCTCACGGGATTCGCCCCCGCTCGTTTTCTCTGCACAACCCGTCACAGAGAAGCTGAGCGCGGCCAGGCTGCCAGCTGTGATCAGCGCGCGCCTCGCACGCTGTAAACACAGTAGTGATTTAGTCGGCGCGAGCTGACAGTATTCTCAGTGTAGTAAATGTGCCCGCATTTAGTAAATGTGCCCACATTCCCTCACACGCGCCGAATCCCACAGGATTCGCCCCGCTCGCTTTCTCTGCGCGTCCCGCCATAGAGAAGCTGAGCGCGGCCAGGCTGCCCGCTGTGACCAGCGCGCCCCCCGCCTCGAACGCTGTAAACACGGTGTTGTGTTCCCAGTACACAGGGGCTCTCGAGCCGCCGTCCTGCCGCGGCCAGAGCCCAGATTTCATTCTACCCCTAGCTATTCACGCAGATGCGTGGTCAAGGCTTCCCGGGGTATCAGAATGGGTGTTGAACACTATAACGAGAGGCTGTTCGCTACAGTTCGCTCGACGCCCCCGCCGTTATACGGCGCGAGTCGAAACTACGGTGTAAAGCGAAGTGTTTCATCTACTTCGAGCCGAGATAGCGAAACTACTGAGAAAAGGGGCTATGGAACCTCTATCTCAGGGCGAAGGGGGCTTATACAGCAGATATTTTCTGGTACAGAAAAAAGATGATGGTGGGCTCAGACCCATTCTAGATCTGCGACTGCTGAACAGAACGCTCGTGAAGCGCCAGTTCAGAATGCTTACGACCAGGAAATCCTCGCGCAAGTGCGCCAAGGAGACTGGTTCATGTCAATAGATCTGAAAGACGCCTATTTTCAAATACAAATAGCGTCCCATCACAGGCGATTCTTGAGATTCGCCTTCGAGGGCCAGGCATATCAATACACAGTCCTGCCGTTCGGCCTGTCCATAGCACCCCGTACGTTCACGTAGTGCATGGACGCGGCCCTCGCCCCCCTGAGACTTCGGGGCATGCGAGTTTTGAACTACTTGGACGATTGGCTGATTCTAGCTCGTTCACGAACGGAGCTCATAGAACACAGGGCCGCATTACTCGAGCACCTCGAGGAGCTGGGCCTTACAGTCAATTGGGCGAAAAGCTCACTGCTCCCCAGTCGGAGAATTTCCTTTCTGGGAACAGTGTTAGACTCGCTATCCATGACAGCACGCCTGTCACCGGAGCGCGGATTGAATATTCAGCACGTCGCGAGATCCTTCCGCCACGGCTCTATAGTCCCGCTCAGAAGGTTTCAGAAAATGCTGGGTCTGAGGGCCACAGCAGCCTCCGTACTCCAGTTGGGCCTGCTCCGCATGCGCCCACTGCAGCTATGGCTAAAAGCACGAGTTCCCCCCAGGGCGTGGACCGCAGGTCTATTTCGCCTCAGGGTCGACCTTCAGTGCATTTCGGCTCTGAAACCATGGAAAGCAACCGACTGGTATCAGTCAGGTGTGAGTCTGGGGATCCCCTCGAGTGTGAAGGTGGTGTCTACGGACACCTCCACTTCGGGGTGGGGAGCGCTGCTCGAGGGCAGACCGCTAGCTGGCCTATGGTCAGCGCGGGAGAAGCTCCTTCACATAAACTGCTTGGAATTAATAGCAGTCGACAAAGCGCTAAGGCGCTTCTGTCCCCAGATAATAGGCCACCACGTATTGGTCCGGTCGGACAACATGTCAGTGGTGGCGTACATAAATCGCCAGGGCGGCGTCAGGTCCCGAAACCTTTACAGGCTGACGGAACGCCTCCTGGTCTGGGCTCAGCACAACCTGCTCTCGCTGAGAGCGGCGCATGTGCCTGGTCACCTAAATGTGGGCCAGACAGGCTGTCCAGAAATAACGTCCCAGCAGGAGAATGGTCTCTGCACATGCAGACGATCCAGCTGCTGTGGGAAACGTTTGGCAAAGCGCAGGTGGACCTGTTCGCGTCCCAAGAAAACGCTCACTGCCCGAGATTCTTCTCGAAAAGCCGGGACGCGCTGGCCCATGTTTGGCCCCGCCGCCCCCTATATGCTTTTCCCCCTGTCTCACTCCTGCCTCAGGTGTTGGAGCGAATCAGGAGGGAGGGATGCCCAGTGCTACTCATAGCTCCGCTCTGGACAAACCAGTCGTGGTTCCCTGTCCTGATGCAGCTGACCAGCGCTGCCCCATGGCCTTTACCGTTGAGGAGAGACCTCCTCTCTCAGGCGGAAGGCTCGATTTGGCATCCTCGCCCGGATTTGTGGTCCCTGCACGCATGGGCCATCAACGGGTACCCGCTGACCTCCCAGAGGGAGTGTTAAACACGATCGCGCAGGCTAGAGCCCCGTCTACCAGACGGCTCTACTCCTCGAAGTGGTCTGTGTTCTCTGCTTGGTGTCAAGCGCAGGGCTTTTCACCTGTAGACTGCGGGGTTACGGAAGTGCTTTCCTTCCTTCAGGAGCTACTGGATAAGGGCAGGTCCCCTTCCACGCTCAAAGTATACGTGGCGGCCATAGCAACGTTTGCAAAACCGGTGTCTGGCCAGTCACTAGGAAAGAGCGACTTAGTCGTGCGTTTCCTTAGAGGAGCTCGGAGGCTAAACCCTCCCAGGCCCCCTTCAGTCCCGACATGGGACCTTTCCACGGTCTTGGAGGCCATGAAAGGTGCCCCATTCGAGCCAATCCAGTCGTCAGACATGAAACACTTGTCTTTCAAGACAGCGTTTCTTATGGCTCTCGCTTCAGTGAAGCGCGTAGGGGACTTGCAAGCGCTCTCAGTAAGCGCGTCATGCATGGAGTTTGGACCTAATGACTCAAAGGTCATACTCAAACCGAAGCACGGCTATGTGCCGAAATCCCTCAACACACCGTTCAGGGCCCAGGTGATTTCCCTGTCTGCCCTTCCGGTTCTCAATGAGGAGAAGGACGCGAGTCTCCTTTGCCCTGTCAGGGCACTAAGGGCTTATGTGTCCCGCTCGTCTGGTTTCAGACAGACTGAGCAGCTTTTCGTTTCGTTTGGCGGCCGTGCTAAGGGACTTGCCGCTTCGAAACAGAGCCTATCCAGATGGATAATCGGTGCCATAGCGCTGGCTTACACTTCTAAGGGCCTACAGTGCCCTTTGGGTGTTAGAGCGCACTCCACAAGAGGCATGGCCTCCTCGTGGGCATGGTCTAGCGGGGTTACCCTGCAAGATATTTGTATGGCCGCGGGCTGGGCCTCGCCGTCTACATTTATAAAATACTATAACTTGGAGGTTCCCGCCTTACAAGCTAAGCTTTTGGCGGTATAAAATTCAGTGCTATCTGCCCGCTGTGCGGCTCGGATACTGAGTTTGACCTGCGTATTGCTCACTGACCGGTACAGCAGCTCATTAAAATGTTGACACACTTGTGGCCACCCAGTTCAGGCTGAATGTTCACCCTGACGGTATGGTCTATTTGTCACATGATTAGCTCCTTTCGGATGCTATTTACAGGGAATGATGCTTCTAGCCTCTCTTCCCTCACTCTCTGTGAGTGTATGGTGATTATGCACTATATGCGCCCCGGGCTTCGGCCCCTGGGACTTTGGTGTTGGATCCCTACCAGCACGGCGTGTTTGCATTGTGTTCCCCATAGCGTAAGATATTACGCAGTACGAGAGATACTCTCGTAAGAGAACGTACTCGGTTACTAACGTAACCTCGGTTCTCTCTAGAGAGGGAACGAGTACTGCGTATCTTGCCGTGCTTGGAATACGCTCTGGTTCGCTTCGGCGATGAAAACCAACGTAAGAGCAGCTATCGAGCCTGGTTATAGGGCGAGACCACGCCCTTTCTGGCGGGACGTGACTATATGGGCGCGAAAGGCCCCCATTCGTCGTGACGTCACGCAGAGCCACTCTCGATAGGCTGCTGCTGTTGCCGCAGGGCAGCCAATAGGCGCGCGAGCTGTCTCGCCTATGTCTGCTTGCTGCCGCAAAGCGTTTTACATTAATAAAAAATTAAGGATAATTTTTGGCTTCAATATCTCGTGGAAAAGAGTTTTCCCCATAGCGTAAGATATTACGCAGTACTCGTTCCCTCTCTAGAGAGAACCGAGGTTACGTTAGTAACCGAGTACGTTTTTTATATATATGTGTGTGTGCATGTCAATATCGTGATAGAAATTCAAGTTTTCTGCTAATGTACTTCACTTCCATGTCCAGCACGGTCCTATGAATATGCAAATTAGATCCACTCGTTGACGATCACACATTGACGTGATTGGTTACAAGGTAGTTTGTGATGTCAGAAACACCAGCGATTTCAAACTGTTTTTTAAACTGTCTTTGGTTCACTGCAGTTTAAAGGATTAGTTCACTTTTACAAAAACTTTTGCCGATAGTTTACTCACCCCCATGTCATCCAAGATGTCCATGTCTATCTTTCTTCAGTCGAAAAGAAATTAATTTTTTTGATGAAAACATTCCAGGATTTTTCTCCATATAATGGACTTCAATGGGAACCAAACGGTTCAAGGTCCAAATGACAGTTTCAGTGCAGCTTCAAAGGGCTTTAAACGATACCAGATGATGAATAAGGGTCTTATCTAGCGAAACCATCGGTCAATTCAAAAAGAAATAAAAAAGTGTAAGTTTTATGAGCACAAATGCTCGCCTTGATCTGTTTTGTGATGCGCGTTCGTGACTCTCCTGTTCAATCTCGTTCATCAAAATGAACGAATCTTTTTTCGAGTCATTTCGTTCATTAAATGAATGAAATGACTCGAAAAAAGATTTGTTCATTTTGATGAACGAGATTGAACAGGAGAGTCACGAACGCGCATCACAGAACAGAGCAAGGCGAGCATTTGTGCTTTTAAAACTTAAAGTTTTTTATTTATTTTTGAAATGACGGATCGTTTCGCTAGATAAGACCCTTATTCATCATCTGGTGTCGTTTAAAGCCCTTTGAAGCTGCACTGAAACTGTCATTTGGACCTTGAACCGTTTGGTTCCCATTGAAGTCCATTATATGGAGAAAAATCCTGGAATGTTCTCTTACGAGAGTATCTCTCGTACTGCGTAATATCTTACGCTATGGGGAATACTCTTTTCCTCGAGATATTGAAGCCAAAAATTATCCTTAATTTTAAATATGCAAAACGCTTTGCAGCAGCAAGCAGACAAGGGCGAGACAGCTCGCGCGCCCATTGGCTGCCTTGCTGGAAAAGCTGCAGCCTATCGAGTGAGGCACTGCGTGACGTAATGACGAATGGGGACGCTTCGCGCCCATTTCGTCATGTCCCGCCAGTAGAGGCGTGGTCTCGCCCTATAAATACCCCCTCGATAGCTGTATTTCCTCTGATTTTTCTACTCTTCACGCGAAGCTCACGCATCGCTGGATCCAGAGTGAGAAGCTGCGCCGTTGACTTGTAGCCTTATCAGCGGGACGTGCCATCTTCTGAAGTCGCTGGCCCAGCCGCCTTCAACCGCCGTACCTGCTGCGCTTTCCGGCGTACTATAATCCTTTTACTCTGCTAAGTGTGTGTGTGTTTGCTTATGTGACGCAACACCCATTTATCTGTTCTAAAAGAGCTGCGTCTTTTTAAAGATGCCTTTCTGTGGCTCGTGCCGCGCCCAACTCAGTGATGAGGACCGTCACGTCATCTGTGTGTCCTGCCTGGGTCATGAGCACGCGGCTATCGCGCTCGCGGATGGTGGATGCCCGCACTGCGAACTTCTGCCTATGGTGACTCTGAGGACTCGCCTGGCGTTGTTCTCTGAGCCCGCGTCCCAGCCTTCTGTGCCGCGCCGTAAGAAGCGTCGCGCCCAGCGCGCTCCCGAGCCTTCTCCACCCCGCCAAAGCTCGCCGGTTCGCCGCCTGCTTCGCCGGCTTCACTTGAGTCGCTCCCGGACGGACAGCGCCCGCCGTCTGCCGCCACTCCCGCTCCCGAGCTGGACGAACCTGCTGAGGTATGCTCTCTTGTGGCTTCTGATAGCGAGGATTGGGCGAGCTCTGTGGACCTCCCCCCCGCTGACGTGTCTAGCCAACCCTCTGGAAAGAGACCCGGCATTGAGGCTGAGCTGATGCGTCTGCTCACCCAGGCCGTGGAGTGCATCGGCCTCGAGTGGGAGGCGCCTGCTTTGCCGCCGCGCAACAGACTCGACGGGCGCTTTCTCAGGAAGGACGAAGCCCCGTCTAGGTCTAGGGCCGCCCCCTTCCTCCCTGAGCTCCACGACGAAGTCGCCAAGTCGTGGACCGCCCCGTTCTCCGCCAGGCTGCGCACTTCCACCTCTGCGGCTTTTTCTTCTGTCACCGGCGCGGGAGATAAAGGATATCTCTCCATTCCTCCTGTGGAGGCGGCGGTCGCGTCGCATCTCTGCCCGCCCTCTGCGGGACGGCGCGCGCAGACGACGCTTCCTTCTAAAGCCTGCCGGGTGACTTCATCGCTGCACGGGCACGCTTACACAGCCGCTGGACAGGCGGTCTAAGCGCTGCATACTATGGCGGTCTTGCAGATTTACCAGGCTGACCTTCTCCTTAAATTGGACGAGGAAGGGCCGGGTGCTGTCAGTGTGGCGGATTTACGAGGCGCTACGGACCTTGCTCTACGCGCCGCTAAAGCCGCTGCTCAGGCCATGGGGCGGAATATGGCCTCTCTCACCGTTGCTGAGAGACATCTGTGGTTGACGCTGTCTGAGATGACGGAAGCTGAGCGCTCTGTATTCCTCGACGCGCCCATTTCCCCTGCGGGCCTCTTCGGATCTGCCGTCAAAGATTTCGCGGACAGATTTTCTGAGGTGCAGAAGACTTCGCAGGCCATGAAGCACTTCCTCCCGAAACGCTCGAGCTCCGCTGCAGGTCGCTCTAAGCAGCCGTCTGCTCGCAGCTCGCAGCCTCGGCCTGCATCGCCCGCAGCCGCCGCTACACAGCGCCGCCAGGCCCGGGATCAGAGACCGCGCTCTCGCTCTGCTGGACGCCGCCCCGCTCAGCGCGGGCCCCGGCCGAAGATTGAGCTCAAGCCCGAGGCCTCGAAGCTTTCCTAGCCACTCTAGGAAAGCGACGGTGTTCGGATCCCGCTGCGGCCGGTTCCCCACCGAAACGATTCGCTCGTTCAGTTCCTTGCGATGTGACTGTGCCAGTGTATTTAGCAGTGAAGCAGCCGGTGTCTCAGCCCGCTTGCCTGCACACAAAAGCCGTTTTTATGGCTACCCAGATAAATCCAATAAAGAGTGTATTTTCTGGTATACCGGCCACGGCCGATGGTGTTATGAGTGTTGTAAGAATGCCCACGCCCCAGTGCCCATTCCCACACCCAGACACAGCCCGCCACGGTGCGAGGCTAGCACACATAAATCTGACTCAGGTCGATTGTGCAGACAATGTAGTGAATGCGCCCATACAATGCCCGCTCACGCTACATGCCGCGTGTCCCTTGGTTTCTGTAAAAACGAAACCAACACACAATCTATCGGCTCCGACCGAAAGCGTGCACAGTGCAGTAGATGTGCCCGTAAGTTTGCGCCCACATCCCCCCGCAAGCACGCCGAATCCCACGGGATTCGCCCCGCTCACTCTCGCTGTGCGTCCCGCCATAGAGAATTTGAGCGTGGCCAGGCTGCCCGCTGTGTTCAGCGCGCCCCCGCCTCGAACGCTGTAAACACGGCGTTGTGTTCCCAGGGTACCGGGGCTCTCGAGCCGTTGCCTGGTCACGGCCAGAGCCCGGTCTGCATTCTACCTCTAGCTATTCACGCAGAAGCGTGGTCAAAGCTACCCGGGGTATCAGACTGGGTGCTGAACACTATAAAGAGAGGCTACTCGCTACAATTCGCACGACGTCCCCGCCGTTATACGGCGCGCGTCGAGACTACGGTGAGAAACGAAGTATCTCATCTACTTCGAGCCGAGATAGCGAAACTGCTGAGCAAGGGGGCCATAGAGCCCCTTTCTCAGGCTCAGAGCGAAGGGGGCTTGTACAGCAGATATTTTCTGGTACCGAAAAAAGATGGGGGCTTCAGACCCATTCTAGATCTGAGACAGCTGAACAAAGCGCTTGTGAAGCGCCAGTTCAGGATGCTTACGACCAGCGGAATCCTCGCGCAAGTGCGCCAAGGGGACTGGTTTATGTCAATAGATCTGAAAGACGCCTATTTCCAAATACAAATAGCGTCCCATCACAGGCGATTCTTGAGATTCGCGTTCGAGGGCCAGGCATATCAATACACAGTCCTGCCGTTCGGCCTGTCCTTGGCACCCCGTACATTTACGAAGTGCATGGACGCGGCTCTCGCACCCCTGAGACTTCAGGGCATGCGAGTTATGAACTACTTGGACAATTGGCTGATTCTAGCTCGATCACGGTCAGAGCTCATAGAACACAGGGCCACACTGCTCGAGCACCTCGAGAAACTGGGCCTGACAGTCAACTGGGAAAAGAGCTCGCTGTGTCCCAGCCAGAGAATTTCTTTCCTGGGAACAGTGTTAGACTCGCTATCCATGACGGCACGCCTGTCACCGGAGCGCGTACTAAGTATTCAGCGCGTCGCGGAATCCTTCCGCCACGGCTCTATAGTCCCGCTCAGACGGTTTCAGAAAATGCTGGGCCTGATGGCCTCAGCATCCTCTGTACTCCAGCTGGGCCTGCTTTGCATGCGCCCACTGCAGAGGTGGCTGAAAGCACGGGTCCCGCCCCGGGCATGGACCACGGGCCGGTGTCGCCTCAGGGTCGACCAATGGTGCGTTTCGGCTCTGGAACCCTGGAAAGTAACCAGCTGGTATCAGTCTGGTGTGAGTCTGGGGACCGCCTCAAGGGTGAAAGTGGTGTCTACGGACGCCTCCACCACGGGGTGGGGAGCGCTGCTCGAGGGCAGACCGCTGGCTGGCCTATGGTCAGAGCGGGAGAAGCTCCTTCACATAAACTGCTTGGAAATGATAGCAGTCGACAAAGCGCTATGGCGCTTCCGTCCCCTGATAAAAGGCCACCACGTCTTGGTCCGGTCGGACAACACGTCAGTGGTGGCGTACATAAATCGCCAGGGCGGCGTCGGGTCCACACGCCTTTGCAGGCTGACGGAACCCCTCTTGGTCTGGGCCCAGCGCAACCTCCTTTCTCTGAAAGCGGCGCATGTGCCTGGGCACCTGAATACGGGTCCAGACAAGCTGTCCAGAGACAACGTCCCGACAGGAGAATGGTCGCTGCATCCGCAGACGGTCCAGCTGCTGTGGGAAACGTTTGGCAGAGCGCAGGTGGACCTGTTCGCGTCCCGCGAGAACGCTCACTGCCCAGTATTCTTCTCGAAAAGCAGGGACGCGCTGGCCCATGCTTGGCCCAGCGGTCCCCTGTATGCTTTTCCCCCCGTCTCGCTCCTGCCTCAGGTGTTGGAGCGGATCAGGGAAAATGGATGCCCAGTGCTGCTTGTAGCTCCGCTCTGGACGAACCAGGCTTGGTTTCCGGTCCTGATGCGGCTGGCCAGCACTGCCCCGTGGCCTGTACCACTGAGGAAAGATCTCCTCTCTCAGGCGGAGGGCTCGATTTGGCATCCTCGCCCGGATCTGTGGTCCCTGCACGCATGAGCCATCAACGGGTACCCGCTAGCCTCCCGGAAGGAGTGCTAAACACGATCGCGCAGGCTAGAGCTCCGTCTACCAGACGGCTCTATGCCTCGAAATGGTCGGTGTTCTCTACTTGGTGTCGAGCCCGTGGCTTTTCACCTGTGGACTGCGGGGTTACGGAAGTGCTTGCCTTCCTTCAGGAGCTGATGGATAAGGGTAGGACCCCATCCACGCTCAAAGTTTATGTGGCGGCCATAGCAACGTTTGCTAAACCGGTGTCTGGCCAGTCACTGGGGAAAAACGACTTAGTCGTGCGTTTCCTACGAGGAGCTCGGAGGTTAAACCCTCCCAGGCCCCCTTCAGTCCCGGCTTGGGACCTTTCCACGGTCTTGGAGGCCATGAAAGGCGCCCCGTTTGAGCCGATCCAGCTGTCGGACATGAAGCACCTGTCCCTTAAGACGGTGTTTCTATTGGCTCTCGCTTCAGTGAAGCGTGTAGGGGACTTACAGGCGCTTTCTGTAAGCGCGTCATGTCTGGAGTTTGGGCCTAACGACTCAAAGGTCGTACTCAAACCGAGGCACGGCTACGTGCCGAAATCCCTCAATACACCGTTTAGGGCCCAGGTAATTTCCCTGTCTGCCCTTCCGGTTCTCAATGAGGAGAGGGACGCGAGTCTCCTTTGCCCTGTCAGGGCGTTAAGGGCTTATGTGTCCCGCTCGGCTGGGTTCAGACAGACCGAGCAGCTTTTCGTGTTGTTTGGCGGCCGTTCTAAGGGACTTGCCGCTTCGAAACAGAGCCTATCCAGATGGATAGTGGACGCCATAGCGCTGGCTTACACTTCCAAGGGCCTGCAGTGCCCATTGGGTGTCAAAGCGCACTCCACGAGAGGCGTGGCCTCGTCGTGGGCATGGTATAGCGGGGTCTCCCTGCAGGATATCTGTACGGCTGCGGGCTGGGCCTCGCCGTCTACATTTATCAAGTACTATAACCTGGAGGTGCCCGCCTTACAAGCTAAGCTTTTGGCGGTCTGAACTTCGGGTTTATCGGCCGCCATGCGGCTTATGTGTGGAGTGTTAGCCTGTGCATCGCTCAGTCCGATGCGGCAGCCCCATGAGTGTGGTACCCCTACGGATCTGTTACCCCTACGGGACTTTTATGAAGGAGTGATGCTTCTAGCCTCTCCTCCTCTACTCTGTGTGAGTTGTGGTGATTGTGCACTAGATGCGCCCCGGGCTTGGCCCCGGGACTCTGGTGTTGGATCCCTGTCCGCACGGCGTGTTGCATGGTGTTCCCCATAGCGTAAGATATTACGCAGTACGAGAGATACTCTCGTAAGAGAACGTACTCGGTTACTAACGTAACCTCGGTTCTCTCTAGAGAGGGAACGAGTACTGCGTATCTTGCCGTGCTTGGAATACGCTCTGGTTCGCTTCGGCGTTGAAAAATCAGAGGAAATACAGCTATCGAGGGGGTATTTATAGGGCGAGACCACGCCTCTACTGGCGGGACATGACGAAATGGGCGCGAAGCGTCCCCATTCGTCATTACGTCACGCAGTGCCTCACTCGATAGGCTGCAGCTTTTCCAGCAAGGACAGCCAATGGGCGCGCGAGCTGTCTCGCCCTTGTCTGCTTGCTGCTGCAAAGCGTTTTGCATATTTAAAATTAAGGATAATTTTTGGCTTCAATATCTCGAGGAAAAGAGTATTCCCCATAGCGTAAGATATTACGCAGTACTCGTTCCCTCTCTAGAGAGAACCGAGGTTACGTTAGTAACCGAGTACGTTTTCATCAAAAACATTAATTTCTTTTCAACTGAAGAAAGAAAGACATGGACATCTTGGATGACATGGGGGTGAGTAAATTATCAGCAAAAGTTTTTTTTTTAAAAGTGAACTAATCCTTTAAGAAGAAAGTACTCGGCAATGGTGTTGTTCACTTATGAATTTGCACATGGTTTGATTTAAAGCATTTTTAAACAACAAAGGCGTAGACCAATGCATGAATGAGCATGGAATCATGGGAGTTGTCGTGCGCAAGGGAAGCACATTGCACGTATCTGATCTATTTTTTGTGGCATTCAGCACGGGATTTGACTTTTCATAGATTAAGTAGTCTATTTCAAATGGATCGCATATACTGTACAGACTGTCGGTTGCAAAAATTTCCCTTTGAACGTTTATGAAATTAGTTGCGCACATCCCAGAAATAGGGGTGTAACAATATAACGTGTCACAATATATCGCAATACAAAATTGCAACAATATGTATCCAGGGTTTCCGCGGGGTTGTAAAAGGTAGTAAAAGGTAGTAAATTAAATTATGCCAAATTAAGGCCAGTAAAAAGTAAGTAGTAAACGTCATCTGACGAGGTAGTAATTTTTCGAAGCCCTATCTAACTGGGTCTATATGGTTTTCAATTAGTATTGACAATACACGAGATTCCATTTTATGTCTTAAATATGTCTTATTAGTGGAATATTAAACGCAATATAGTAACACAACTTAGCTGTGGTGCGCGAGCACTGGAAACGCGCAGTGGATTGAGCGCGCAGCGGCACAGATGCGCGAGCTGGTCGAGCACATCCCTTCAAACAGACATCAGTGGAAAGTTTATAGTGCAATCGGATGTCAATGGCAAAGAAATTAAAACGAGTCATCTAGCTTATTATTATCGTTAACTGGCGAGAGGGAGAGCGCGCGGGCACACTTCTGTTTAATGCTCCTGCCTCCTGATCGTTCATTCAGCACGTGTTATTTGGATTAACACTAAATCACGTAAGTAAAGTAAAACATGACCTGTTACCTGATTTATGTATAACGAGTGGTTCCCTACATTATTACTGGACGTGTGCATATCAAGAAGTTCCATTAACGCAAACATCCAAAGCACGTGCCCCGCAAACCAGCGCCTCAGCGCGCGAATACTGAATTAAATTGTCTTTCACGTCACAAAATTATGTAAAAACGCCCGTCTTGGCGAGTATCCTAGTAAACAAAAGTCAGTTATATCTCAAGTGAACGTAGCCATTAAAAACACTTTTTAAAAAAAGAGATTAAGTAGGATTGGTGAAATCTGATAATCCAGTCAGAATTAAAAGCATGTTCAAATGCGGCCTGTGCATTCTGTCTTAAAGGGGCAGCAATTTAATAAACCTGCTACTGTGTTTTAATGTTAATCAAACAAAGGACAAATAAATTACTCACTGCTCTTGACTAAATAGTCTACCCTTTTCAACTTTACAAAAATATCCATCTGTTTTATTTAGCTATACAGTAATGAATATGCAAATTTTTCACATTTGATTACTTTATTCAAATGTATCAATCTACCCGAAAAACTCTAAAAACAGTTTATTTCATTTGTAGCTTTTCTTTGTTCTATTGTATTTATTTGTCCTATTTGTAATTTGATTATTTGTTCTTATTTTGTTACTGACTGCTTTTAATAATGTTTTAATTTCACATTAATTGACCCTTCGCGTGGAGCTTGATTGACAGGTGTTCTGACCAATCATACTTCGCCATCCGCCATTTTGTCGGATCAAGCTTAGTAGATTAACATGGGAGGATTTGAACTTGAAAAACTGAATATACTGGCGCCTTTCCGCGGTTAAAACAACATTCCTTCTTATGTTAATTCATGTTTATTTGATGCTTTAAATGAACCTGAAGGAAGAGATGATCGGATCACGAGCAGCTTTAACTGATGCTCTACAGCGATCTGTCACGGCACATTAAAGACCCACAAAACGGTATTTATTGTTTAAATTTCTTTCAAAAAATGACCCTATTTGAAAGGTGAGACTTTGTTTAACATGCTTAATATCAAAAGTAACCGAAAAGTAACCTGGTCTGTCCTGTCTGTCCGCGTGTTGTCAGTCTCCTCTCTGCTCCGCGATGTATTTTTCACTGCGTGAGAACATGGTGAGAGCGTGAGAGCGGCGTTAGCTTTTCGGGCATAGCGACAGTAACTAAGGAGGGCGGGTCTTTGCGAAGGGTCAATTGGGCTGGTAGTTTTTGTTGTAGTATCAAAATTGGATTAAATAATTGGTATTTCACTGGTGTCTAAACATTTGAACCACTGGCCGATCCTCAGCACTGAGCCCTGCTGGAGCTGCTCTAAACATGTGCTGTGCTATTCAATGAAGATAAAATATGATAGAGCAATAGAATGAACAGTGACAGTGACAGACTTTTTAGCAGGATTAATTAAGCATGAAAATATCTGAATATATATTTGATGAACAAATTAAGCCAACTAATATGATTTATATTCTTTTGGTTGATCTACTAATACATTTTAAAATTACAAATGCAGTGAAAATTCAGGGATCGGTTACGGTATCGATATCGACGAATAGGCTACCAAAAATGAAAGTAGCCTATTGGTATCGGTGTCGTTCTGCAAAAAGTGGGTGCATCCCTAATCGAAAATATTTAACGGGTGAGGGTGAGGGGGGAGCAGCTTCCTATTTCTTTGTTTTGCGATGCTAGCAGCACTACACAGATCACGACAAATCATGCCAACTTAAGGTCAGCTGTCGTCGCTCCACCTCAGCAGCAAACCAGTGCCATATTTGAAGCACATTTAGAGATGATGAAATAAATAGCTGTTTTGGGATAGTAATTTCACTGCTTAATTCTGCGTGTGTGAGAATGTGTGTTTGTGGGTAAGTGTGTGTGATGTGACACACTTTATTATTAATCTTTATTAATGTTTATTGGCGTTAAGTGTCATTTGTTTTTAAGAAGTGCCAAGGTTATTATTCACCTTATTAGGGCTAGCGTTATGGTTTGGATAACTCAAGAGCTAGGGTTAAGATAAGGACAACTGAAACTCAACTCGACACTAATATTGTCATTGTCAATTATGTTTTTTTTTTGTAATGATCACAATTAAACATTAGTGTACCTAATATATAGGATGTGTGTGACAGTGTCACACCATACCTTATAGTAAGTAGTAAGTGGTGCTTTGCATACCCCTCCCACACCCCCCAAAAAAGGGCTGCTGCTTGATGTCGTGTTGGTAGTAAAAAATATTGTGGAGGTAGTAAAAAAGGTAGTAAAAAGTTAGTAAATTCATCTCTATGATTCCTGTATAAACCCTGGTATCGTGGATAGTGACAATCTGTATTGTATAATCGTAAAATATACATTAACAACAAAACGAAAGGAGCGGCCAATAATAAGCAGCATAATAAAAACATCGACGTAAAAAGTGTCAGGCTCTCGGCCCCGTCCTGCTTCAGTAACTTTAATACATTCATGAACATGATTTCCCCCATCAGATTGCTTTCTAGTAGGGGTGTAACGATACCCTCATGTCACGATTTGATACATATCAAGATACTGAACTCACAATACGAAAGTTATGTTTTAATGTTACTCGTGGCTGGTATTGAGACAATTATTGCGCACTGTAGTAAGCTAGATCGATTTTAGAATATCATATTAATAAAAGCTGGATGACTTGTGTTGCTAAATGGCATGGCTTTAAACATTGTTGGAATCATTTGGAATAATGTAAATACACAAGACAACAAAATATATAACATTGTTCTAGTAGGACATTTTAATCCAAAAATCTTTGCCTTTATAAATGCACGACTGACTGTTCATTGACTTCTGAATTTGCCTCTTATAACTAAACTATGTTACTCATCAGTATCTTGTTAAACTAAAATGTAAGTTTTTAAAGTTGTTGCATGTAGTGCAGAAAGAACTTAGGACACGTGGGAGCTCATTTAACGTTGTCATTAGATTACGGGAATCTTCTCAACTGAGGATAATTGTGTAATATTCACATGAGGGTCAGTGCACTCTAAATCCCATAATCCACCAAAATCCATTACAAAAGTGTGTTATTAGAGGAGAACCAGTCGACGTTTCCCTCTGAATGCATTAATGAGGCTTTATTGAAATGCATTGTGGTGGTTCAGATATGCTGTTCCTCAGACAGTTTTTCTAAGGCCGAAATGTTTGTAATAAAGTCTCAGCACTGGCACAGGCTGACACACGTATACAGTATATGCACTGCAAAAACTAAAGGTTGATGTGGCAATTGGTGACCTGCTTTTACACTGTCTTAGTAACGATCCTTTAATGAAGCTGAATGAAGTTACATGCAACATTGGACCGATAATCAATAGTTCACACTCCTATTGTGCTGCAATTAACCCAATCCCCAGAGACACCCCAAAGGGCAAATGCTTTATCCTGTTGTTGTGAAGGGCTAACAAAGATGAAAAAAGTGCATTTAGCTGTTAAGATCCTTGTTAAAACCCTGGAGATGAAACATAGAACTACCCATATAGAAAAAATAGACATTTTCATGATTTTGGAACATTCCAGTGCTCCCAATGTTTAATGTGTATACATTTTAAGCCTTAATAGCCTTCTATTTTCTGTGATCTTTTAATAAAAACACATGAATTTAGACTGCATTAAAGTGTCCCATTATGCTTTTTCAGATATTAACTTTCATGAAGTGTGTAATGTTTTTTGTGAATGTAAAAGGACTCAGAAGTTTCAAACATCAAAGAGCAGGATAAATAAATGTATTGTCTCCCAAAAGGAAGAACGGATTCTGAACTTCTTAAAATAAGTCGACAGAAATTCCAGTCATATTTTCTGCATGAACCTACATAGGTTTGTAACAAATATGCATAATGCCCAGCCAATGGTTTTTATTGGCTGCCTGCAAACAGCGTCTACTTTGACCCGCCCTTAAACAATCTAGATGTAGCTGAGGCCTGGAAGAGTTTGGTTCGTGTTGTCGACATGTCAAGAAGACGCTTTCCAGAGATGCAAATCTACTTTGCATGCACTTCCAAATGATGAGGAATCTAGAAAAAAAAATACACAATTGTTGCTGTTTGTATCACTGTGTTTACAAATGCAGAGGAAGCCTCCAGATGTGAAATTCAGATATGGTAATGGACGTATCATTTCTGACATGCACTGTAAGCAGGAGACCAGTCACAACAGACTGGGCGATCTGACCAATCAGAGCAGAATTGGCTCTCGGAAACCTTTAAAAAGCTTCCTAATGTTTTGGCGCTTTTCCACTGCATGGTACGGTACGGTTCGGTTCGGTACGGCTCACTTGTGGTGCTTTTCCACTGCATGGTACGGTACGGTACGGTGCGCTTCGGCGAGCTTTAAATGGTACCTGATCTGTTGAGGTTCCAAGCGTACCGTACCGGTACTAAAATGTGAAGTGAAACACTGCAGATCACTGATTGGTCAGACAGACAGAATCGTCACTACCAGCGTCATTGGATTTGCGACACGAGACCGCTATACAGAGTCATATAACCAGTAGACAACAGCCAACACGGTAGCACCTGTGTTTTACTTACTTGAAAAAAAAGAAGAGATCAACACTTTAAAAAGGAAATGGCTGAATCGTGGTCGAGGTGCAGACAATCCTCTCGTTGGTTGCCTAGGAGCGGGTCCAGCGAGAGCTGGATGGGGCAAAACAAAATGAAAAAGTGTTCCAAGAAGTAGCAGCTAGCTCAGCTTTTAGCCGCACACGGCTATCACCGGACCTACAAACAGTGTAACGATCAGTCCCACCCACTTTGAATGGGTACTAACTGCAGTGGAAAAGCAACCGAGCTAGCGAACCGAACCGTGCCGTACCGAGCCGAGTCGTACCACGCAGTGGAAAAGCGAAGCCGAACCGAACCGTTCCGCGCCGAATCGAACCGTACCGAACCGAACCGAGCGTACCATGCAGTGGAAAAGCGCCAAATGATTCAGTCTCTCATGGCCCAGTCTGTTGTGATTGGTCTACCACTTACATCGCATCGGAAACTAAACGCCCTTTAAATTAAACACCCTGCGCCGGAGGCTTTTGTGCGGAACCAGGAACCACGCTATTGTGGTGCACATGTGATAACTGTATTAATAACTGTATCAATAACAGCGCATATGTTAGCCGAGCACTAACATGAATGACTGATGTAACATTTAAGTTTGTAAAACATATCTTGATCCATCCTTTTTAGTAGTAAGAATGACAGACAATCTGCATTAATAGACACTAGGGTTGGGTACCGAAACGCGGTGCCAATAGGGAACCGGTTCCGACGTAAATGGTAGTAACCAGACCGAATAAGAACGAAAATTGTTGTGCCTGCGTCTCTGTGTCATGAGGCGCACACACGCAAAGTCTCTCGCTCTCTCCCTCTCCGCCGTGGACGCACTATACGATTTGGAGCACAGTCTGTTCTGTCTCGCGCGCTCTAGATTCCGGGCATCTTTAATTTACGGGCATCAGGGAGCCGTTATCAATATGCAGGAGACAGGGTTCCAGACTGTGACCAAATTGGTCGCATATGCGACCTTTTTTTTGAGAGTGTGCGATGTTAAAATTGTATGTGGTCGCATTTGTGCGAGTGGGCGCTCGCGCAACAGAACGTCGTTGTATCAGCAGCTGCAGTCCGTAACTTATGTTCAAAATGAAAGAGTGGGCCTACTTCATGAATCCATTTTCCAATCCGTGTTTTTGACTTATCCTGAATCACTACGATATCCCTATAATAAGTGTTTATATTCTGACTATTTTATCCCGGGCTCGGCTCGGTTTCGGAGATGTCCAGTGCCTGCGTGACTCGCCATAGACATTAACGGATAGAACTAGCTTCGGCTACAATGTTCTTCCGCAAGACACGTGCAGTTTATTTATTGACGAACGTACACGTCACGCGCATTGCACACTGATGGTGAAACGCTCCAATTACGAATTCAGGAATTAGGGCATATAAAAATGAAAAGGTCTCACGAAACACAGAGCCCCTTCCTACGTCTTTCAGCGGTTAGATGAGAGTAATCGCTCGACAGAGGAAAAGGAAATTATTATAAAATGCAGAAGGTAAGGAGTGTGAGGTTTCTTATTTTTGCTACAACTATAAACTTTTATAACAAAAAATCTGTAATACTCTAATACTCTAATCTTTTAAAATGTAATACATACATTTGAATGATTAACCCTCTACTGCACGCATTATTATGCAATCATGGAAAAAAATGTTTGAGTGTTTTTTTTATATATAAAATAGACTCAAATGAACATTTCTTTTCTTTTTTTTTTTTTTTTTGGGGGGGGGGGGGGGGGGTACTTTTGGGTGCGTTGCCATATGGCAACATTGTGCGACAATGGAACAGTTTTCTCCCCAAAATGACATGAAATTCATATATGATTACAGACATGTCTTATAGAAATTAAATTGTTTTTACTATTTAAAATGTTTTCAAGAGCTTTGTGTACAAAATATGAAACTAATTTTCGTTCATTATTTCAACAACATTTACAAAACATCTGGCGTAAACTCATAAGAACTGTTTTTGTGCCTTTGTGTGTGCATGTTTGTGTGCGTGCGCGTGTATGTGCGTGTATGTGCGTGTGTGTGTGTGTGTGTGTGTGTGTGTTTGTGTGTGTGTGTGTTTGTGTGTGTGTGTGGTGTGTGTGTGTGTGTGTGTGTGTGTGTGTGTGTGTGTGTGTGTGTGTGTGTGTGTGTGTGCACATGTGCATGGGGACTGCACAGCGACTTGTGTATGTGGTTATTTTTTGTTCACCACACAGATTTTGGAATGACAAAAACTTCAAATCTACTTGATCTACTTTACACCTTTCCCAACATCATCTCAACACTTTGCACTGTGCATTTTCTAAACAAAATTTGCGTATACATATTTTACTTTTATTCTTTACTTTTACTTTACTTTATAAATATATACAAATATATATAAATTTATGAGTAGAAACCATCCAACTATTTCAGTGCATCCATACAAAGCTACTCTGCATTAGCATGGGCAAAATTGTTCCATTACTTGCTGATAGCAAGGCGATTAATGAAGATGGCGAAGACAAAACGCTCCAAGGTTTGGCTGCATTTCACATTTAAAATTACGCCTCAGAACGCCTTCTAGGTGTGCCGATTGTCTGAAGCCCATATAGAATCACGCCAATCCATTGGCTGATGGCGCGGGCGCCGCCTTGACGCTCTTACGTCGTCATATTATATTAGCGCGCGCATCATCTGCTCCTCAGATTTCTCTGCCGAAAAAGGAAGCTTGTCCTTGGAGTTTGGCAGCGAATGCAGTGTCTCATTCCCTATTCAGAGAACATGGGTTACACCAGTAACCAGAGACGTTCTCTTTCATAGGTTTACTCAAAGCTGCGTAGCTAAGACGCAGTGGGAATCAAATACCAAACTCGCCAAGCTAAGTGCTGCGTAACTAGTAGGCTACAATGACCAGATAACTTACATGACTGGTTCAAGCAGACAAAACATGGGATCCTGTAGCCTTGTCAATATTAGATTACCCTGGTAGTAATCTCTATTAATCTCCAGTATTATTAAATTGTTTGATACAATATTGTTTTATTTGATATTATGTAAATGTGAATTTTTATTTTATATCGGTTTATTTATTATTACCATATGTTACTTGTATTTATATTGTTTAAAGATTTACAGTAAGTTAATATTGTGTCCAGTTTGCGCCTGTAGTGTGTGCGGTTTTGTTTTCTTAAGTACCATTTCAAGAACCGTTTAAGCACCGGAACCGTTTAAAAAATACAGAGTAGGTACTGGTATCGGATAAAACCCAACCGATACCCAACCCTAATAGACACAGTTTTAGGTAATAGTGGCCCACAGCTGATCAGCTGAACTATTTCGGTAACAGTAATAACGTGAGTTAGCTGGTGACCTACACAATATAAAACACAAAATTATGTAACCGGTAGAAATACAGTATCAACAATTAATAATACTTACAGGTTGTGATTCTGAGGAGCAAGTTGGTCCAGTGGGTACTGACCCATCTTTAATGGATAAGTATTTTTGACCTTGCCGACAATCGCCAGTAAAATGAAGGGAATGCAACAAAAGGTTAATACTGCTGTTGTATCGCTGTGGTCGTTTTAACCATTAACCCTTCACATCATCATTCTTTGGAAGTGTTTACAAAGATAATTTGCTTTCGCAGCTCAGAAAACAGTGTCTTTTCGACATGTACACAACATGGACCAGCTACAGCGTTTGTGGGCGGATCAAAGTAGATGTTGTTCGCGGGCAGAAAATGAAGACCATGATGACTCGTTTCGGCAGATCTGAATTGGTTCTATCTTTTGGGAGACAATAAAATAGCATAATAGAGGCAATTTAACATGTTTTTCCTGTAAGGGTAGAAATATACTCAGATTTTCTTTAAATGTAATAATTTTTTTGTATATTTATATATTTAAAATCCTGAATCCTAAGTATTACGCTTTTGTGCATAACTGCTTTTATGCTTTTCTGGACCTGAGTCATAACCAGAAAATCATACTTAGGGGTTGGCTCTTTTGACTTGGGCTATAAACATTCAGAACACCTTGGCAACCAGTTTTGCATGGGCAAACAATAAGATTTTCTTCAGTGAAAATCTAGTTAATTTATTGTCTTAAAAAACTAAAAGCAATGTACAGTAAAAAAAATCAGGGGTTGTGTATTTCTTATATATAGATTCATTTTAAAAGGCATCTATAGAGGCATTATCTAAACATTTACCCCCGTTGCTTTCCCTGCACCGATCCGTTTCTCTCAACATCCATCAGTGCTGCGTCTCTCTGGAGACTTTAGAAATGATGAGATGTGCAATAACATGCCATGGTTTAATAATCTTGCTGGCTAGCCCAATGTTGCTGAGACGAATTCCCAGAGCATTGTGGGAGGAGATCAACCAGCAACCCTAATGTAAATTTCAATGCAAAACCCGGTTTTAAAAATCCACACAAATTCGTCCTGACCAGCTGTTGAGAGATCCTTTGGGTGAATGTCCGAATAAGTTAATATGCAGGTTCCTGACAGGTACATGAGAACATCACGTGTACTGATGAAGACGTGACAGACAGAACTGGTTCCCTGGATGTTCTGATGTCAAGGAAACGCCTTCTGTGGGATTTACGGTTTAAGTGCTTTCTGGTTCTCGACATTAACTGGAGCATATGTCCATATGGTTATGTGCCAAACTCCCAGTCACATGACCATGTGATGATGGGTTCATAAATTCCATCAGGTGATTTATTGGAGTTTTATGAAATTATAACTGTGCTATTAATACCATTTGAATTTTTTTTGGCTTGGGTGTTTAAAATTGTATTGATTGAGTTTGGATTGTGAAATTAATGCAAAATATATGTCAATTTTATTTATATAGCACCATTAATCACAACCTAGGTTGTCCAATGTGCTGCACAATGAAGACATAACAAGACAATACCCTATAAGGTAACACTTTATTTGAAGGGGTGTGCATAAGACTGACATGACACTGTCATAAACATGACATAACACCTGTCATGAACATGAAGGAGTCTTTATGAATGTTTATGACTGTTGTCATTAAGTGTCATTCGGTAAATTATGACACTTTTAATGCAAAGTTGACATTGTTTAAAATGTCTTTGTTATGACAACTTGACATTAACCAAGACAAAAATGTCTTGATTATGACAACTTGACATTAACCGAGAAATCATAACCTGTCAACTTGTGACAACTTTGGCCGTCATGACACCATTATAACTGTGTCATGAATATTACCTGTCCTCA
This sequence comes from Chrosomus eos, assembly GCA_036326025.1. Taxonomy (NCBI): domain Eukaryota; kingdom Metazoa; phylum Chordata; class Actinopteri; order Cypriniformes; family Leuciscidae; genus Chrosomus; species Chrosomus eos. Next base: position 26,936,573 of record CM070832.1, read on the forward strand.
AGTAAAGTGGAACACATTGTACTAGTTATAAAGATGTCATTAAGGGTTATTACACTGCAAAATGCTTGAAGTTTGATAATTAGACCTGTTATGACATATTTGTGACAGGTTGACAGGTTATGATTTCTTGGTTAATGTCAAGTTGTCATAATCAAGACATTTTTGTCTTGGGTAATGTCAAGTTGTCATAACAAAGACATTTTTGTCTTTTTTAATGTCAAGTTGTCATAACAAAGACATTTTAAACAATGTCAACTTTGCATTAAAAGTGTCATAATTTACCGAATGACACTTAATGACAACAGTCATAAACATTCATAAAGACTCCTTCATGTTCATGACAGGTGTTATGTCATGTTTATGACAGTGTCATGTCAGTCTTATGCACACCCCTTCAAATAAAGTGTTACCCAATATAATTAATAACAAAAAAACAAAACAAAAAAAAATAATAAAAATAAAAAGAATTAATAAAATAAAATGCAATATAACTTCCTCATTAATTATATGCCTCATTGAATATGAGGCTGCCTTACCACATTCTTCTTGTAAAATAGTATTTAGATGTTATACATTTAATTGCTAGATTAAGAGGATTAAGATGTAGAGATTTTTATTTAACCAAGAGTTATTAAATGAAAAAAAAAATTCCCAGAATGATAGATGTGGGGTAAAGTGTGCCGGATGCTTGGGCCAGTGGCTCAACTAAAAGTGACAGGGTAACACTTTACAATAAGGTTCGTTAGTTAACATTAGTTAACTACATTAGTTAATATGAACTAATAATGAACTGCACATATATAGCATTCATTGATCTTTTTTAATGTTAATTTCAACATTTACTAATACTTTATTAAAATCTTTTTAACATTAGTTAATGCACCGTGAACTAACATGAACAAACAATGAACAGCTGGATTTTTATGAACTAACATTAACAAAGATGAACAAATGCAGTAACAAATGTATTGCTCATGGTTAGTTCATGTTAGTAAATACATTGACTAATGTTAACTAATGAACCTTATTGTAAAGTGTTACCAGTGACAGTAAGATTTGCCCCCAAATAAAGAAAGAATTATAATAAATATTGGTAGCACTTTTTTTACTGTCCTGTTTCACATACTATGTACTTATTGTAGTAATGACACTAACTGGTACAAACCCTGAACCTACCAATAAAGCTTAAAGGGATACTCCGCTTTTTTTTGGAAATAGGCTAATTTTACAACTCCCCCAGACAGTTTCTGGTCCCATTGACTTCCATAGTAGGAAAAATGGGACCAGAAACTGTCTGCTTACTGATATTCTTCTAAATATCAGAAAATCAGCTGAATAGATTCGAAAATGGTAAAACCCAACTGTTTAACTCTGGGGGAGTTGTAAAATTAGCCTATTTCCAAAAAAAGTGGAGTATCCCTTTAACTTAACCTATGTAGTTACACTACTCAATACTTTTGTGGGTAAGTACCATAGACTGTAAAAAATATGGACAAAGCGTCTGTGACGTCACCCATAGACTTTCTGAAGAACAGTTTTGAGGCCGTTTATGGGGGGTATGGGCGGTGCCATCTTGGAAAATCTTACGATATTTCAATACAAATGTTCAGAAAGGATACAGAGGTGGTATGATGTGTTGTGTCAGATCATGGCCGAGAGTCAATCAAAGTTAACCACGCGCTTATTTGTCATACATTTTATATCTAAATACAATCTAAACTAACGAATTAGAAAAACATTCACCCCCTCACAGTTGTCAGGCACTCGGAACCTATTGAAAAATACAATAAAAGTCCATGGGACCAACCTGTAAAAACATGAATTTATGCTGTGAAAATGGACATTTTAACATGGGGGTCTATGGACATTCAACCCGATCTCACGACCAATTCGTACGAATTTGTACGAGTGGCTAATTCGTAACAATTCATACGACCTGACTCGTACGAATTTGTAGGATTTTTGCTAAATCGTACATATTTTACGAATTCCAAATTCGTATGAATTCATACGAATGACCTACCCCTGACCCCGCCCCTAAACCTACCCATCACGTGGGTTTAGACAAATCGTACGAATCCGTACGAGTGAGTTCGTATGAATTGTTACGAATTAGCCACATATTAATCACTCGTACAAATTCGTACGAATTGGTCGTGAGATAGCGTTGGGACATTTGCTCCCTTTTGGGACCTGCCCCTAGCGGATTTTAGATGTATTGCAGTTTTTCGCACTTCCGGGTGGGCTTCATATTTCAGATTAGAATGTTGCCGCTTGGTAAGTACACTGTTAGAACATTGAAAGTGCAGTTTTGGAATGGGATTATGCATTAGTAATTTTCTTTTCTCTCATGTTCATATTTTTTTATTTTTAATGCCAATTGTTAACATTTTCCCCAATGAATCATCTCTTTGATTTCATTCTTTGAATCATTCTCTTTTTTATATTTAAAGGTGTATTGTGTAATATTGAGGAGGATCTGTTGACAGAAATGCAATATCATATACATAACTATGTTTTCAGTGTTTAGAGGAAAAGTTACTCTAAGACAAAAGTGGCACATCTTTCCCAACAGTTATAGTTCGTGAATCACCCTTAAATGTGTGCTTGCAATCTTTCTTGCAATCTATTCTATTTCTGTCATGACAACTCTCAGAGTGTTTGGCATGATAATGGGTATTAATGGGCTTTGCTGCTGCTGCAGAGCAAGTACGGGACTTGCTACTGCCAATACAAACACAATGCGCTGCTGTGAGCAAGTAAGACATTCTGCTGCTGTACAATACAGCATACATGAATTACCTGACAGGAGGAGCTGGGGAAGGTGGAGGGTTTCTGAAAGCATGCTCAAAGGGGTGGTTGATTATGATTTCACTTTTCTAACTTTAGTTAGTGTGTAATGTTGCTGTTTGAGCATAAACAACATCTGCTAAGTTACAACGCTCAAAGTTCAAAGCAAAGGAAGATATTTGCTTTTAAAGAATTTACAACAAACGGCTGGTAGGGACTACACGACATTCCTCCCTCGAAGAGGGAGTTGAGAAGAGGAAGAGTTTGTGCACACACACACACACACACACACACACACACACACACACACACACACACACACACACACACACACACACACACACACACACACACACACAAGCTCTTGAAGCTCCGCCCTCTGTGCCGGGAGCAGCACCTCATTTGCATTTAAAGGGACACACATGAAACTACACGTTTTTGCTCGCCATCAAAAAAGAACAATTTTAACATGCTGTAAACATTATCTTTGGGGTATTTTGAGCTAAAACTTCACATACACACTCTGGGGACAACAGAAACTTATTTTACATATTGTAAAATTGGGCATTATGCCACCCCTTTAAATCGCCTTAAATCACTGCAATTGTAATGTAGAAAAAAAAAGATGTTTCAAACTGTTTGGAGAGCATTCTGGAAATCCCAGAATGCAGTTCTCATTTTACAGCTTAATCAGTTCAGAGATCTGAGACGATTATCTGAGGGAACGAAGGCGAGTTAAACTAATCTCTCAGTCTGGACTACCACCACACGACCCTTGTGGGAGAAGTTGTCCATAATAACCAACACTGAATTCTGTTCTGTTCCAGTATACTAAACTTGAAATTTTCTTTTGATATTTTAGTCATAATACATTTTCCAAGCCACATATTATTATTTTTTTCTGTACTCAAATATTTGTATCTTTCTTTTGGACTTTGTAATTCACCCTTTGCTTGATTGCTTTATCTTCCAAATCCTAATGAACTATGTATTTCCAAAGAAATATTTATGTAGTATTCATTGCTAATAGCAAGATTTAGGTGTCTGTCTGTCTGTCTATCTGTCTGTCCGTCCGTCTGGACAAAAAAATGACTTTCAAAAATCCTAGTTAAAAATGTAAAGAAAGACTTAATAGGTTAATTGATTTAGAAAAGAAAGAAGAAAGAAAGAAGAAAGAAAGAAAGAAAGAAAGAAAGAAAGAAAGAAGAAAGAAAGAAAGAAAGAAAAAGAAAGAAAGAAAGAAAGAAAAAAATGCTTTCATTTAAAATGATCTTTGTGCCTTTTTCTTAAAGGAGCGTTACAGATGTGAAAATCACAGATATGTCAAATCTGTCGTGACATTTTGCTGTGGCTTGAAATTTGAGGCTTTTAAGCTGTGCGAGCTGGCTGAGATGATGGACACATGGCAAGCATCATTAAGCAAGTGATTTCCGGATATTTCCTGCGTTTAGCCCCAGCTTGCCAGGTTAGAACACACCTCAGTGCAGTTAATTGCCCTTTTGGTTGCATTGCTGTTTTCTGGCTTTCATTCAATTGTGCAGTTTTGCTAATGAAAATGAGGACTGTGATTGGTCCCTGATATGGCAAACATCTATATTTCTGATCTTTTTCTGAAAATAGCTGTTCCTTGTTGCCAAAATAATAAATTACATTGTTGTTCTTAGTTTAAAAATGTTTATCTACAACAATTACTCATGCTCTAGTTACAGTTAACTCACAAACCGGATCTGTGAACCCACTTAAGAGTGTTTCATTAAAATTACATTTAAATTCTTGATCTAAATTTGAATTCCAAAGCAGCTCGCGTTTTTAGTCTATAAAAAAGGGCCGTTCAATGTGAATACATATATGCATAATACAAGTACAGAGTCTTTGTGTAATATTAAAATGAGATGACAGGCTTCAAGGGAGAACTCAGTCTGATTTCTATCATAGCTCCACATTTTAATACTCAGAAGTCTAGCGACTCTTTTGATTTAAGTTCAGAAGGAAATCTGAGAGGGGGAGAACCACTAGTTAGACGTGCGCCGTTTAATGAAGTCGCGCAGGAACGCCCATGGTTCGGGATCAAAGCCACTTTGTTTCTAAAGAGGACTAAACTGACAGGATGTCAGCCTGTTTCGCCCCTCTGAAACCGATTCCACAGGAAATGAAGTTTTTACCTTGAGTGGCTCAAAGGGAGCTTTTCCATATCACACCATCTAGACCTTCCCTCAAAACTCACACAAGTCCAGTAATTAATTCACATGAGATTGGAATATAGTTCTATTTTCAGCATTACATTCATTTAGGTTGTTAGAGACCACCTTGATTATCACCTTGATATCTTAATGAGACTTTCCATTGACATAACAACTATAATGCTGCATAAGCAGTGTAAAAGTAATTTTACTGTACGTATATGCAATTGCAATTTACTTAGATCTCTTCATTTTGATCTGTTTATGCAGACATTTTGCAAGCTAAAGAGAAAATGGAAGGATGACAGCTCAATGCATCTGGCCTAGAAACAGCTCAACTTAGTGATTATCTTATTCATGTATTCATTTTGTATGAGAAATGGCACTCATTTTATAATTAAAACATTCATAATTTTGTATTTTTTCCCCCACCTCTTGTACTTAATTGAAACAACTGTCGGCTATCAACCCGGTCGACTAATTTGACACGTGGGGAGATAAGCAAGACATGGCAACACCCTGCTAATAAATCATAGTGAGGCTGTCACACAGGAAAAGGCCATTCAAATGTTCTCGCTAATTTTTCAGAGTGCCATTTTGAGTATGCCTGCTCCAGCTAATGTAGGAGCTTTGCTCTCCTGTCAGCGGCGTCTACTCCTGCTAGCCTGAGGCTGTGATCAGGTGCCTGATGTCAGGGTTTATCGTCGCCGAATGGTGATTGCTTTAGAATTGGTCCTCGGCATAAGCCTGTGCCATTTGTTCAGGTAATGCAGGACAAGTGGAGTTGGCTTTGCATCTCGCATGGGTCAATAAACTGAGGGAAGATGTTTTCCAGAGATAGGGGTGATTGCAAAGAATTTGAGCAGAGGGTATTCAAGTTATGTGAATTAGTAATAAGGCTGAATTCGACTTCTGTTCTCAATAAATATTCTAAGCACACAGGCTTGTTTACATTTATGCACTTTATTTGATGGAGTGAATGCCTTCATTGGAATGAATGTAATCGACATCCTTTTGATTTTCCTTGTTTACAGATATGCTAAGAATTTGATAGTCTCGTTTTTATTTTCTGCTCTGCTGTTTTCAATTATTCTAGAAATCCCAAGCAGTGTGGTTTCACAGTTTTCATTCACAATAGTGATATCACAATTTAAACAATGGAAAATTATGTTAGACAATCAATCTCAGGACATCAACATTTCATGGCAGTGGTACAGTGGTTTGTTTCGATTAAATGTATAAGTTTCTTTTTTGGTCTGGCCCAAAAGAGTCAAGAGACCTTAACTACAAGTGTATACACACCCTAAATTGAAGTATTTTGAAAGCATATAATACAGTAGCTTTGTATTAGCAAAGACTCAAATTTTAAGCCTTTAATAAGTGAATTAAATCAATTGCAATTTCACGCATTAAAACTTTGTGATTTGTTAGGAGACATGCAAGGCCATTTGGCACCATCAAAACTCGAGACTCAATGCATCTTTTGAATTTACGCAAGAACTAGTTAGATTTGATATTCATTTAAAGGTCTATTTAGAATTATTAAATGCAGTTTTGTGCCCTTCTTTTCTACTTCTCCCACTCTTTCACTTCTCACAATGTTGTAGCATTATTGCGCTCCACAGAAAGCCAGTCATTTAAGAATCAAGCACTGTAGGAGTCTGAGTGTGATTTTTTTTTTTTTTCTTCGTTATTTTAGTGATCCATTCTGAGCAGCAGCCTCCAGACTGTGTCTGTCTGATGTATAAAGACACTGACCCTGAGCTCGTAACTCATACAGCGTGGCCTTGCAGTTGTTTGTGTGTCTAGCCGGGGCTGAAAAGCATTAATTGCTCCCCAGCGCTCTGGCCGTTGCTGACCAGGTTAACTGCCCCCTCTCTCAAACCATTTACCCCTGCGCCTCTTCCACACTGCCGTCTAAATAACTGCTTCGGTTTTAAGAGGGAAGCGTATCGATTCCTCTACGGTGGTTAATGAATTTTGATTGCTATAGCTACCAGCAGAGATATGGTTTTGCTTTATTGATTAAAGGCTACTGGGATAATTTTACTCACACATGAACAAGAAATTTCATGGATGGATCGCTGGGCTTTATCATTAGCCTCATTTTAACCTTTCTGCATGTGTGGTTTTGAATGCGATATTGGAAAATTTGATTATTTTTTCTGTTGAGTCGAATGATAACCAACCATCCAAGAGAATCAAATGTGTGAGTTTAGGAAGGAATGTGTGACAATTTGATATGAAAACTAGATATTTAAAATGATATTTTTAAATGTAAAAAATCTATCCACCCATCCACTCATATTGGACGAGTTACACGGCAGTAGTTATAATAGGGTTTGGGGGTTGTTCAAATGTATGAGCCAATTGTTTTTCATATCACTAAGAAATACAATTCAAATATATCTTGTCTCAAATATTTTTTATTTTACTTTTGCATCATTTATAGTGTTTTTGTATGATTCTCTTTACGTTCATCAGCTATAGCTATGTTCTTTCAGATGTGGACGTCAGCCAGTAGAACATCATTTATTTCCACTCCAGCAATATGGTTACGTGAGTTGATACCTACTGATTTCCTTCATCTTCATCTTCGGTGTGTGGGTTTCATTGACCGTCAGAATGAAAGGCTTTGTTCTGAGTCACTCTGTTCAGTGGAGGACTTCAAATAAACGAACTCATTGGTGCAGTACAAGGGCAACTATGTAACACTATTCCGCCAACTCATTTGGCCTGGAAACATTGATGATAGTCTTATCAGTTCACAGTGGATGACAGGCGCAGTGTAGTCTCACATTGCCAGATTTTTGGAGAAACTGTGGTCCATTTTTCAGCTTAAAGGAGAATTCTGGGTTTTAAACACGTTTCTGTTATGACAACTGGTATGGCTTGGTAATGGATATGACAATTTGATAGTTTTGGTCTTGGCATAATAGATTGTGCTGCTGTTATTGCTGCTGCAGAGCAAGTACAGGACATTTTTTACTTCCAATACAAACACGACACGCTGCTGTGAGAAATTAAGACATGCCACTGCTGTACAATATAGCGTACACGAATTACCTGTAGCAGATCTATACAGGTGGAGCTGGGGAAGATGTAGGGTTTCTGAAAGTGCACTGTACCAGTATTTGTAGGTTGAGCAGCGAGTTCATTGGCTACTGATACAGCAGGAACCAATCAGCAGTGATTGCAAGCAGATTTTATGAGTTTAAGGACCTATCAGCCTGCGCCATCTAGAGTTTCATGACAGAACTTTGTATTAAAGGGACTATATGCAACTTTTTCCCAAAATAAACGTAACAATAGCCTTTTTATTTTACCATTTATGACTCAAACATCTCCGCTAGTAAGCAAGTAGCCTACACTCGCAAACTTATCTCAAACAATATATGTATTTGATTGTTCTTACCTCTGTAAACATAATGTTGACCTCCTTGCAGGCAGCAGATGACTTGTGAAGTGTGCACGCACATACGAGCGCTGCGAGCAGTGTTGCCAGGTCCGTATGCCTGCACTGTTTCCGTGGGTTGTTTGTGTAGTGCACGGGTTGACGCGATTGTTTTACTCACTAGAACATGATTGTTATCGGGGAAACACCCGGGAACGCTATTTGACTATTTTTGGCCGTGATTGGTTTAGTTTTGATGAGCAATTGGGCTGGTTTTGTTGTGCAGACCTGGCAACCCTGGCTGCGAGAGCGAGCAGAAAGGAAGAGCAGTTCTGTTTTTTGGCCACAGGTGTCAGTCGCGAGTTTAAATTTCAGAAAAACGCATATAGGCCCTTTAAGCTTATTCAACAGCACTTTTGGTATAATGTATAATGATTGCACACAAAAAAAAAACAAAGAATGCATTTGATTCATCCATACTTTTATTTAGATGGAGGTTACTGTGATGTACTTATAATGAAAGTGAATGGGACCAGCTTTCTTTGGTTAATTCTAATATAAATAATTGATTTTATGGTTGTTTTATGGTTTCATGGTTTATGGCATTGTATTAGTTAAAATTGGATAGAACAAAAAAAGGTCGTTTAACTTGAATTGAACGTGAAATTAAATTATCTCAAATAAAGCTCTGAATATCTTAATTATTTGATACCATGAATCTTACATTGTAACTGTATAGTATATGCACGGGTGCACATAACTGGTACGCAGGTACGCATGCGCGACAAAAATTAGGAATGCGTAATGCGACTTGTGTTACTCCGCGCTTTTGCGTACTTAACCGATCTTCTCATCTAACTTTACACACGACATGTTGCTCGTCAACTAAGTTATAATACTGTCAGAGATGTCCAAAAAGCAACAGACGTTAAGCAGCTTTTTTGGCGTTTCGCCACCTACAAAGAAACGCGAACTGGAGCCAGAGCCAAAAAAAAGACTTTTTTCGGAAAAGTGGCTCAAAGATGTGCAGTGGCTTGAAGCTAACGAGGACCGCACTGAAATGTGGTGCAAGATTTGCCGCTCAAATCCACATCTGGCAGACAAAACACAGGTGCGTTTTATAAAGGCTCAACGAATTTCAACCATCCTTTATTTGACAAACATGAAAAGAGCAAGGAGCACACTAATGTGGCGCAAGATATTGTTAATAAACAAGCTAGCCGAGAAGAAATGTCCAGTCACCCACTTGCCAGATGGCGAGACAAGCTGAATGAAGAACAGCGGCAAGCTCTGTTTAATATTTTTCTCCTCGCCTTCCATAAAGCTAAACACGCACGTCCCATGTCTTCCTATTCTGAGGATATTCCTTTACTGAAGCAGTTAGGAGTAAATGTCGGAGGTGCATATCATTCACGTGAAGGGGGCACGCGCATCATGCAAAGCATCACCCGCGCCATCAGCGGGGAGTTACGAGCCAAGTTGCAGTCTGCTGAATTTTGGGAGCCGCTTTTTGATGGATCTGAGGACATCACAAAAACTGAGCAGGAAATCGTTTACATTGTTTCTGTGTCCAGCACCGGAGAGTTTACCTCAGATTTTATTGGACTGATTGAATTAGGTGCTGACCGAACTGCGCAGGCCATAACAGACGGACTTGTGAGACTTTTCCAGGACACAGGCTTGGATGACTGGACAACAAAGTTGGTCGCTGTGTGCACAGACGGGGCTGCTGTCAACGTCGGTATTTACAACGGCGTTGTGCCAAAACTCCGGCGACTTGCTGCGGTTGGAGACTCCCTTGTGCACATTCTGTGCACCGCACACACACTGGAGAATTGCGCAAAATCAGCTGATTGCAACGTTCCTTACTGTGAGACATTTAATCGCTCTGTGGTCAAGCTGCTGCAGTTTTATTTACAAAAAGGTGGAGCAAAAAAACCTGCTGAACTGAAGAAGCTGTGTGAAGAAAACGGGATATCCTTTGTGAAGCTATTGCCAGCCATTAAAATGCAACTGGCTAAGAGTGATAACAGTGACTTCCAGCATATCTGCTCAGAGCGTTTTCAGTGCTTTCTGTCAAACATGCTTGACATTGGTAACATTTTGAAGACCACATCCATTAGGTTTCAGAAGGAAAAGCTGACCATTGGAGAATGTAAGGATGAACTCATGGTGGCCATTGGACAGTTCACACTTCTGCTTGATGGTGAATGCCACAGGGCACACACTATTTCTAATGCTGATGCTGACAGAGATAAGACAAACTTACTCAGGGGGTTAATTGAAGAGTTTGAAATCAGATATGACTCCCTCAAGTCATGTGATAATTTTTTAGTATTTGATCCTTCAACATGGCCTCAGGAAATGCAAGACCTCCACAGTTTTGGAAACACAACAGTTTGCAGCATTCTGAAGAAATATGAGGCCACATTGCAACTTGACAAAGACACCACTGTGACAGAATGGATGCGCTTAAAGCAGGCAGGAAAACGCCTGGGAGCCTCTTCTGTGTATGACTTGGTCCAAATAGTAAATACAACTAACCCAGATGTTTACTCCAACATCAACAAGGTGGTTAAGCTGTCTCTAACGCTGCCTTTAAGCAGTGCAGCTTGTGAGAGAGAATTCTCACATCTCAACATTATTAAAACCAAGTACAGATCTCGTCTGTCACATGCTCGTCTCACAGCCCTGATGCAGATACACCTGTCAAAGCAGACAACAGAGACATTTGACCCAAAGCAAGCTGTTGACCTGTGGATGGAGACAGCTAATCGGAGGCTCAACCAAGGACAGGGACGTGCATCTGCAGCATCTGCATCTACCATGCAGGAAGCTGAAGCAGAGGACACTGAAGAGGACAGTGGTGGTGACACTGAGGACAGTGAGGAAGACTGCACTAAATAACCACGCTACATATGGTGTGAGTACCAAACACCATCTTCTGGTACTCACCGGAGTAACTCACTGATAAAGTTATGTGCACCCCTGAGTATATGATCGTACATCCCTATGGTTTTGCAGAGTCCCTCTTAGGTTTACAATCACGGTACATGGACCGTCTCATCTCCAATCTTCTCTAAAGGATCTTAGACCTGTGAGTCATTGGTTATGAAGCAATTCAAATAATGTTTTATCACAGTTACCTTTTCATGTATTACATGTATCTGATCGCCACCATGGTTGACACCTCTGATAATGCTTGTGTAAGGTTGGGGGGTCTTACTATTGTTTTCCCTGAGGGAGATGCACTGTAGATCAGAAAGCCACATTATGAGGTTATTTACTGCTTGGACTCTTTGCCCTTTCCGCTAAAGGTCGACCGGGAAAAGATGGCTATTGTTCTTCCACGTGTCTTCACAGACAGGAGGGAAATTAATGTTCAAGGCGTGTGACTGACAGGTATCTGATCAGTCAGATCATTGTGATTACATTCTCACTAGACTTTATTAAACGCACGTCTATCAAAGTTGAGTTCTGCAAGTGCAAAATTGTCTAGATGTCCACTTGATGTAAGCCACTGAGAAAAAATAGAGAATGGGATGTTCTTAAGCTCTTCAACCTGGCGATTCCACTGGGTTATAGGTTGATGTATTGTCAGTTATACAGGGTAAGATATTATTCATGCATTGCGTACTATATGAGCCAGTGTTTGTATTCCAGTAAGGCTGTGGCGGTGTATAATTGACTGTGGTATCTTGTCTTCTCTGCTCTGGTTTCTGTGTTTGCACACTGGAAAAGCTTACAGCAGAATCAGACTCAAGCGGGCTCTAGGGAAATATTGATACATTTTAAAAACCAAAGGTGAACACAGATGAACACACACACATGCATACAAACATCTCAAGCCTTCAAGCCCTTTTATCGTGACACTCATGAAGGTCACCCTGAAAGGCGACACAATATTCCTGCCTAACTGCATCCAGGAGCGACTCAAAGAGCCAATCTGGCCTTTAATCTTCAGAGAAGAAGTGCACATCGTTCCTAACCTATTCCATCAGTGTTCCCTCCCCCATAACCTGCCACATCCACCGCCATCCCCTGTCCGGATTAGACAAAACAACCTCTGCTTCTGTTTTAGATACAAATAACATCAAATGGCCATTTTCTATGCATCCGCAGGGTTTCTGCTGAGAAAGTGTTACTGTATAATCAAAGGATTTTGTGTTCTTTATTTAATTATTTTTGTCTTCAATAAGATTTAATTTGTTAACATTAGTTATCTGCATTAGTTAACACGAAAAACAAGAAAAAAATATTTCTAAATTCATTGTTCTTTGTTCAATTGGTGTCTGTTAAAATTATTTAATGGGCCTGAGCTGGCATGAACTATGTAGCCTATCTATTTATATTAACTAACGTTAACAAAGATTAGCACATACTGTAACAAATATATTATGTTACCTATATGCATTAACTAGCTTTAACCAATGGGACCATATTGTGCAAACAGAATTTCAAATATGCACAGAAAAAATTCTTGCAAATCCATAAGTGTATATAATATATCATCGCTATCTCACGACCAATTCGTACAAGTGCGTAAAATGTGAATGATTCGTATGAAATTTTACTATTTGTCTAAACCCCAGTGACGGTTAGGTTTAGGGGCGGGGTCAGGGGTAGGTCATTTGTACAAATTCATACGAATTGGCCAACTCGTAAAATATGCAAGATTTAGCAAAAATTCGTATGAGTGTGGTTGTATGAATTCGTACGAATTAGCCACCTCGTAAAATCTGCACAAATTACCGTAAGATCGGGTTGAATATATAGAGAGTTCTTCAGGTGTGGCACTCAGCAGAAAATGTGGAGTTGAGCGACATCTCTGCAAACACAGGCACCAGTGTGTCTCACATAATTTTACATCTTTAAAACTCAAGCTCTGAGCAGGGTTTATTCAATCTCAGAGTAATTTGCTTTATTTCAAATTGCAGCCACCTACTACCATTTTGGAAATTGCTGCAAACTGAGGGTTGACAGTACAAAAAAATGGCAAAAATGATGAATAATTCAACTGTCACTTTGTACTGTGCCGTTGCTTTGCCTGGCAGATAGCTGATAAAGTCATCTTTATGATATTCCCAGTAGCATCCTTACGTTGAATGTGGAGTGTGTCTCATTTGACATACAGTAAGGGTGATGGGACGGAGCTGAGCGTGAAATGCTCTAATTATATTTCATGTATGAAAGGCTTATACGCCATGGGTGGTGAAATCCTTCACAACTACTTTCTTTAATGGATTTTCCCTCACTGTAAAGTTTAACAGCGCCAGTCATGATGCTGCCGGGGCCATTACTGAAGCTTATTAAACTTTTTATAATGTTATAAAAGTTTGTGTAGCCTGCACACCTTGCTGGGTTACAGATAATGTTATATGGAAATGTGTGATGGCTAAAAGCGTTATATTAAAAAAAACCATATCTGTGTACATCTCTTTGCATTACTGTAAAGAAAGTTAGGGGTGAAAAGGTGCTTAGTTTTTATGTCAGAATTCAAAAACTCATTTTGATTTTGGCGTAAAATAAATAAATAAATAAATAAATATATGATCGGACTCATTCTTGACCGGTTTGATGAGATTTACCCCTACAACCTTATGCTACTTTGCTGTGCTCATGTACTTTTAACACTGCCACAATCACTATATCCATCCCAGCAGTTTGGGTTACCTCCAGGTCATGTAAACACTAAGTCTTCTTTCATCCCATCACATTTATGTATGAAGACAAAACATCTGCACTCGCTTGTAAAGTATCAACATCTGTGTCCTACTTTAAAACCTCCAAAAACTGGAAAACGCGCTCAAGCAGCATGGCGAGCGCATCCACATCCAAAAGTGTTGTGCTCTTTCTCCTTGAGCGCCAAACTGGGTCAAGATAAGAACTCCATCATCATGAAGAAGATAAGTGACTGCTGTGTTTTATCCTGGTTTTTGACGCACCACAAAGTTTTGTTGATGTTTTTGGCACTTTCTCTCTGTTGGGGTGGGCTGTTGAACGTGTGTTTGAAGCTCTGCCTATCTGCGCTGTCCCTCTAATGTGGTGAACGGGGAGATATGGGTACAGACAGACAGCCAGACGTGATGTTGCGTCTCTCTCCAAACCACAGGAACATTGTCTTCTGGCACACATCCATCACCCTCAGCGCTGTCTGGCTCAGAGCAGGTTCATTATCAGCAAAGCGCTTTACTTCCACAGCGCTACAGGACACATTTTAGCAGCAGTTTGATGCCTGCTCGTGTCAGAAAGGCAACATATTTTAACTCCCTGCCAATAAAAAAAAACTCTGCTTCTGTCAGGTAGAAATGGATGTAAAGTTTGTCAACTAGGTTTCCCCAAATAATTATGTTGATCTGTCATCTGAGAGACAGATGGTTACATTGTTATCCCTAAAATGTATCCATACAATTTAAACACATAGATGTCTTAACACCTATTACAACAATTTTGAATAAGATGTTAGATCTATATTATATATTTTGAGTACATTTTTTTCTCAATGTGGTACTACATTTGATAACTCCCTGACAATGATAACTTATTGATTGGTTGATGGTTGATTGGTTGATTGATTGGTTGATTGACCAATCAACCAATACTGTAAATCCATCAATCTATCAATCTTCAATCCACAATCCATCAATCCATCCCTCAATCAATCCATCCATCAATCATCAATCCATCCATCCATCCATCCATTAATCAATCAATACATCCAT
The DNA here is from genome assembly GCA_036326025.1 of Chrosomus eos. NCBI lineage: Eukaryota > Metazoa > Chordata > Actinopteri > Cypriniformes > Leuciscidae > Chrosomus > Chrosomus eos. Next base: position 26,951,659 of record CM070832.1, read on the forward strand.
TCATTAATCAATCAATGCATCTATCAATCAACCAATCAATCAATCAATCAATCAATCAATACATCCATCAATCAATCAATCCATCATCAATCAATCAATCAATTCATTAATTAATCAATCAATCAATTCATTAATCGAGTTCATCAACCAACTGACTGACCCCTCTCAGAATAGGGTTTGAACAGCACGTATAGTACTATATTTGATAAATCCTTGCTATAAATAACTCTTTTGGTAAAGCTTCTGCAGTTGATCAACTAGGTTTTGATATTCTGAGCAGCAGCCAAAGGCAGCTTCTTTTAAATTCAACATAGCAGACATTTCCCATCTAATCTTGTTGATCCGCAGTCTGAGCAAATTTATCCTCGCTTCTTTTCAAGCTGTCAGTCAAAGGGGAAGATCTTTATGAACGCAAGGCTGCTCAGACGTCCTAAGGGAGAGCAGGCACGTTGCATTTCTGCAAACTTGTACGGGGAGGAGGCGCAGTGTTTTGAAAGTGTTTAACCTTTTCACCTTACAAGTTCATCTTAGTTAGCTAACATGCTTTATACCGGTTTTTATGTTATTTCTCTTTAGTACTTTCTCTTCATGTTATGAGATGTGGATTAGTGGGAACTGCTGTGGTATGTGGCCTGTTTTTCCAGCTCATTGTGAGAGGGGTCATCGGGGGCCTGATGTGGGCAGCTGGTATGCCCCGTCAACCAGTGTCAGGACCGGGCACACATGCACTGCATCAATGCTGGGACGCGTACGGGTGGGCGATATAGCCTCAAAATTATATCACGATATTTCAAGAATATTTGCGATAATGATATTTATGACGATATAGAAAAAAATTATAATTTTTTTATTACATTTATCTCACCGAAATGTTTGCTCACTCATTGCGTTTTTAAAATTGGGTAATTTTGATGTTAAGTGTTTACACAAAACAAGGAAGCTTGATTTCAATCTTTGAATTAAATTGAAAAAAGTAGCAAAAATATATACAAAATAATAAAGATACAAAAAAAATGTTTTTGAGTAGGTCTAACACTAGTGTTCAGAAATATTACAGAAACTGAATAAGGTAATCAAATGTAAAATAACACTGATAGACTTTTAGTCCTGACTAAATTAAATACTTAGGCTATTAATTCTGATTTCTTACAATTAAAGCTATCTTTTGTTGTTTTGACGACAAAAGTAATGACAGACACATATGACTGCGTTACTTAGACTAGTGCAGATCATTATTTTTTTCATTATACTGTCTGTCACACTGTCACATGCGTTTTATGCTTATTTGAAAACATAACCAACTCTGTTTACGAGTATACTAACCACACCGGAATTTTTACACAGTTTTGCGTGTTTTTCCCCCGTTAAAGCGATATAATCTGCGAAAAAGAACTTTTGTTACTCGCAAGCTGTTTGTGAGGCGCTTTACTGTATGTCTGCACGCAGAGAAAAACATATCCGAGAGCGCGCGCGAGTACTGAATAGTTTAAAATCGCTTGAATGTTTAAACTGATAAGACTTAAAATGAAGTGAAAATGATAAACTTTAATACGATGCAATGCTGGCCCGATTGTGCAAGTGACAATTCCGGCATGTCCTGACTGCATATCCTCGACGCAGCCTTGTACAACCCATTTTGAGAGTAATGCTGAACACTCACGCGGTTTGTGAAAGTGCATCTCAGAGAAAATTTTCAAATTATTGATTTGATTTTATAATCTGTGTGGATTCATTTAGGCTACTCATACAATCTACATGCTAAAGTGAATCAATGTTTGCGAAAAAAACAAATGAATCGTAATGAATCTGCATCAGTCAGGTGGTACAAGTCAGAGTTGCTTACGCTCATTATTACTGTAATGTTATATGCTTTGAGATATTAACGCAGTCTCTCTTGACACTTTGCAGACTCTGCTCTGGCTGTGTGCGTTCATGTGTTTTGAAGGAAGCGTGGCTTTGGAGACGTTCTGAAGGGAGGGTGGGATCTTATGCTTACAAAACTAGCTTGCTATTGCTAGCCTCTCCAGAAATTGCTTATCCTACCTTTAATCAGGCTGAAATATACATGCTTTGGTATTACATCACTTTTAAAGTCCAATAATGAAATATTGCCCCCAGCTCTCTGAGTTCAGATCATATAATCACCTGTCTTTGCCAAGAACAGCCGGTGCCAGACACCCTCTCCACCTCTCACCTCTGCTAGGAATATTAATGCTGCACAGATGCCAAACTCTTAAATGACTTGTCTTTCTAGTCTTGTTCTGCTGGATTTTAGGCCTGTTTTAATTGCTGTTTATGTTTCAGATATGCCTTCCAGCTTTCTAAGTCAAAAAAGTATGAAAACAAACCTGGATTTGGCAGAAAAGAAAAATGTTTGGACATAAGACACTAAAAATGTCTGAATTGCATTGCCTTAGAGTGCAAAATATCAAACCAAGTGTTATTAAAAACAAATTGTTGGCCTTGGGAATAAAAGTAATTGCAAAAATATCTTGGAAAAGGTTTTTTTTTTTTTTTTTTAGAAAAGCTCTAGCATCTGCATTTATGGTTTGATCTTTATTTTCTAATACAACAAAATTCATGTATTTTACCTGTGATTTATGTGTCCAAATAATGAAGAGATTGTGTTTGATAGCGCCATTCTCTGTCTCCTGGGGTCAGTCTTAGTATTGAGTTGTTCTTTATTGATGTGTTGTTGTATGTTGGTGCTGGACTGGTGGCATTTATCTATATGCCTGTCATTTCTACTTATTGCTCTGAGGCCTCCATTGGCAGACTGGTGTGTGTGTGCATGATTGATAGTTGTGACATGCTTTATTTTTTAAACATACTGTTCCTATAAGCTTCAGTCATTACAACATGCAGTTTTGGACAAAGACACTTATGCATCATTGTGTGCTGTAGGGTTTTTCATGAATGAAATGCTCTCATAAATAGTAATACCTAAAGGATGTACACTCATTCAATCTTCTCTTGCATTATTAATGAGGAGTTAGCAGTGATTCGTTAACTGACCCGTCACAGGAAGACTAACCAATTAAATTCTTACCACTCATCAAAAGATCAGTTAAAAATCCAGTACATGCAGATTTGGTCCTAAATTGTCCATTATTTAGAAGCAGACAGGATAGAGATACAGTCCGTATATTGCTATTTGTGGTCAAAAAAGATAGGTTGTAAAATATTAGACTTGACAGTACAAAAAAATACTGTCATTGACAAACTAGAAATCCTTTCTATTTGATTTTTAACTAGATTCATTGTTTTTGTGACTCTGTGTCCCAGTATAGCTGTGTAGAATACATGCATAAGAATATAATCTGAATTGTCTTTAATTGAAGATTAAAACGATACACAGGAGAAAGGAACACAACCAACATACCTCTGACAACAAACAATGCAGGAACTCACAGAAACAGAGGGCTTATATAGAAGGGCAAACTAAGGAGCTGACAAGACAATTAATGAAACACACCTGAACTGAACTAACAAAATCAATTAGAAACCACAGTGACAAACTGACAGGGAACCGAGGATTACAGGACTAATAAACAACTTAGAAAGCTACACAACACAATGAAAACAGAATATATGACTGGTGACATGACTGTTATTTTTAAAATGCGAGTCTTTTATTATTTTATTTTAAAATTATTTATTAGGTGTTCAAGCACTTTAGTGCTGAAAACCTATTGTATTTGATATTTGAAAAAAAAAAAAAAAACTAAAACGCATCGTGCAGCCCAAACCGTAAGGCCTAGAGACTTGAAACTCGCCCAGATGGTAGGCCTCAAATATGGGGACAACCTATCAGAGTATGACCCCGTTTGGCCCATAGGTGGCGCTACAGCAACCAAAAGTACTAAATTGTTCATAACTCCTAGACCGTTTGACTTATAATCAAGCTTTTTACACCACTGTGCTCCCTGGCTCAAGACGGACAAGATGTATATCTCGGATATCTCTTCAAAAAAAAAATTTGTTATGGCCAATTTTGTTCAAAACCTACTTTTGCGAACTAGTCCCTGTTTTTTTTCCCAATCGGAACCAGACCAGTGCAGAAATGTTCTCTGAATATCAATAATTATCAAAAAAAGTTGAAATTTGCCCTTTGGTTCACTATAACAGGGTCATTTAGGAAATGGACCGTGGCAAAATACGGTCAAAAGCCTATAAATCCTACAAAAAAAGTCAGAACTTCACCAAAATTGATGAGCATATGTGTCATAGCATGGTGAAGAAGCATGCAAAGTTTCATGGAGATTGGACAATAGGTGGCGCTATAACTGTTAAAAAGCTTTAAAACCATATATTTCCTATGGGATTAATTGCCTGTATTGGCTATAAATGGTGTTTTCCATCTATTATGTCAGTGGTTAAATTTATGCTAAATAAAACTTAATGTTTTTTGATGCTTTTGAGCATAACTGCCTTAACTGCCTTAATTGCTTGAACACCGCTAAATGCTGCTAGCAGCTTTAATTATTATTATTATTTTGTTTGTAATTTTATTTTTTGGTAATACTTTACAATAAGGTTTCATTTGTTAAGATTAACAACATTAGTTAAGGAGAACTAACAATAAACAATACTTCTACGGCATTTATTTTTCTTAGTTAATGTTAATTTCGTTTACTAATGCATTTTTTAAAATTAAAATATGTATCTGCTAACATTAGTTAATGCACTGTGAACTAACATGAATAAACAATGAATAATTGTATTTTTATTATAACATTAGCAAATGTTGTATAATGAGTAAAAGTTGTAAGAAATATATTTCTCATAACTAATGTTTAAAAAATGGGACCTTTATTTTATTTAAATGTTTTTATTTGATCTTATTTTATTTGTAATAAGGATCCCTCTCAGAATAAGTTTTGAACAGCATGCATAGTGATGCTTGCCTTAGAAAATACCACTGATAATATTTTTTATCTTTGTACAATACAATAATAAAAATGTATTATTCTTAATTTGGTTTATTAAAAAAAGGTTTCAGACCATGAACTAATTCCTGCTCTGAGTGAGAATATCTGTTTTGTGCCCACAGAAGCGTTGTACAGTCTAAAACTACGCATGCACACTTTCTCTCTCTGCTGTCTGGTGCAGATAAAGTTTATCTGATCAGATCCCTCTTCATTCCAATGAAATCTGCTCATCAGCACTGCCATATTGCAGATAAGATGGACTACTGTCCTCTTTAGTGCATGCTATTGTCATATCCAGTTCAGTCCCCTAGACCTCTCATCCCGATTAAATCAGTCCTGCACTGTCTCTCTCTAATCTCTACTCTCTACTCTCGCTCCAACTTTAATTTTCCTCTGTTGACTCTGGTAAAAATGCTATTGGTGGGATATGGTTCAGAAAGATGCTTAAAGAGTTTTTTTAGCATGCATGCTGATCTTTAGCTCTTTTTCAGCCCTCTGATGCATGAACAGATCTCTCTTTTTTTAAATTATCACAGTTGATCATTAATGAGTTCATTATCATTGAGTTTTTAAGTTCCCTTTCGTCCTGGGAACTCCGACGTGTCGTCGGGGGAGTTCCCTGACGAATTGGGATCACGCTAGGGAGACCAATCGACTTCGAGTGAACTAAAACGAGCCAATAAATATTGGCATGCAAGATTTGCATTCCGCGACCCGCCTGCCAGTGCGGGTATAAAGGGCGGAAGCAAACGCATACACAATGCTTTTTGCTTCGGAGCCGACCAGTTGTGTCCTCTGAGTGGAATGAGCTTGTAGACTGTGAGTCTGCTGTTTCCTGAGAGTCTCTCTGTGCTGGTGTGACGGCGCTTCAGCGGTCTTCGCGATCTCCCGTCTGCTGTCTGTCTGTTACTACACGCGCTGTGTTTACAAAGAGCTGTTTTAACAGCTGGTATACGGTTGAGTGCACGCAGCGGGCTTGCAGTTTCCCCGCTGTGTTGCCGCGTTGATCCCTGTGTGCTTCAGCACAACTAGAGAGTATTTTTCTCTGAAAGAGCAACACGGGTGAAGATCGCGTCCTTTTCAGGATGACGTTTCACCTGTGTGTTTCTGGATGCGGTCGTTTCCTGTCCTCATTGACGGCCACGATCACTGTTTCACATGCCTGGGCTTAAGCGTGTTGAGACTGCGTTCGTGGGTGGTTCGTGTTCTCTCATGAGAACATGACCACGTCGGCGCGTTGTTCGTCTCCCCTTTCTCGTAAAGGCTTGAGCCGTTCAGCGTGCCGTGTGCCGTCGAGCCGCCGGCTGACAGCGCGGTTGTCACGGCAACCCAGCGCGCGTCATTCGGCGCTCTAGATGCGCGGTCAAGACTCAAGTGCCTCAAACGAGGTGGAGTCCCTTTGCATATTCCCCGATCTAGTTCCTCTTCTGCTCCAGAAGAGGGCTACTTTGGCTAATAGCATTGGTGATCTGAGGATTACAGTGGGGGTACCCCTCACTCCTCTAGCGCATCGCAAACATGCTGAAACTGTGTTCGTGGGTGGTTTATGCTCTCTTATGAGAGCATGACCACGTCGGCGCGTTGTTTGTCTTGAAAGAGCTTTCAACGTGCCGTGTGTCATCAAGCTTGATGGCCACGTTCACTGTTTTGTGCATGCCTGGCAGCTTACGGGTGGAATTACTGGTGGTTCTCATGAGGAACCAAGTGTTTCATTCGGGGCTCCAGGGGAGGATCAGATGTCGATCGCTGCATCGGAGAGAGGGCTGTTACACTCTGGATATGGTGATACTGAGTCCCACTGTAATGGTGTGTGCACTCATGCTAAATCAGGTCCAGACTTAACAGCCACACTTCCCGGGCTACTCTGGGGGCGCAGTGCAACGCGTGTCGCCTTGCCCCGCCCCCGTGCTTGCCTGGATGTGTGTGAAAAACTTTTTGCAGTATGGAGGCATATTGGTGCCAAAATCTGTGAAAAATTTTCCTCTCTCACTACCCTTGATGGTGGTTTTGCTAATAGCAGACCACCTCTTCCCTGCATGTGATGGTCAGTGTAGACCAAAAAACACGCAGTGCACAAGGGTAGTTCTGAGTCGGGGTTGAGCTGTGCTTAGTGACTACCGTGATTTTAGTCACAGCACTGGCCCTCGGTCAGACGATGTTCACACTGTGGTCCAGAAGTTTCCCAGGGCTAACCTTGTAGACGTACGAGACATCGCCAAGGTTTCTTTCTCGATGCTCCTATTTCTCAAGCTTTGCCCTGTTTCGGTGACACTGTTGGAGACTGTGCCCAGCGGCTCTCCACAGTTCAGAAGCAGGCTGAGGAAACTACGAGCTTGACTTGATGTGCTTCCGAGTCCCTCATGCTCCTCCTCAGTCTGTTTGTCGCCAAGGGTGTCAGTCCCCTGTGGAAGCTGTCACAGCTAGCTCTACTGTGACGTCTAGCTTCGCAGGAAGACGGCGCCACCTGTCTCGGCAGCCCTGAGACAGGTGACCCAGCGTTGTAGGGAATTGCTCTCTCGGAGACGGTGCACGCACCTCTCCCTCCCCCCGGAGGAGGACGGGGTGGAGTATCTTTCATTCTGTTCCGCCGCTGGCTCCCCGGAGTCCAGTGGTACCCTCATTTCTAGAGCAGTTTCTTCCATCTCTGGGTCACGAGGGTGCGGACTGCAGTGAGCAACGCTCCCATGCCTTGCCACTCCTTTCCCCCTCTTCCATTTCTTAGATGTCAGTGACGCCGCCACGGCCTCGTCACTCTCATCTCCCGCTGGGCAAGGTGGTGCGAAAACCTGGACTCGACGCCCTCGGGCCTCGCTCCTCGTTTCCCCTCCTTTCTTCGCCTCGGGACAGCCCGCAGCCGAACGCCTCCGAGCCTTCCCTGCCGTCTGTTCCTCTGTGGAAGCAGGTAGGTGTTGCCCCGCACACCCAGACCTCTCTCTCGGCCGCAGTAATGCCTCCGGAGTCTGGTCCCTGCCTTCCACCTCGCTGCCCCTCCGCTAGTACGCCGGTGGTCCGGGTGGGTTCGTTGGTACGATTCTCAAAGCCTGGCTAGCGCTTCTGAGGCCGTCCCGCTGGCTCACCCGTTCTATCCGGCTCGGCTATGCAATTCAGTTTGCCCGCCGGCCTCCCAGGTACAGTGCCCCTGTCCTGAGGAAGGAGATCGACGTCCTGCTGGCGAAGGACGCGGTCGAGCCGGTTCCTCCAGCCGAGATGAGGTCTGGGTTTTACAGCCCTTACTTCATTGTACCCAAGAAGGGTGGGGGGTTATGGCCAATCCTGGACCTGCGAGTTTTGAATCGGGCCCTGCACAAGCTCCCGTTCAAAATGCTCACGCAGATACGCATCTTCGAGTGCATCCGTCCCCAGGATTGGTTTGCAGCGATCGACCTGAAGGACGCGTACTTTCATGTCTCGATTCTCCTTCGACACCGACCTTTTCTTCGGTTCGCGTTCGAAGGTCGAGCATACCAGTACAAGGTCTTACCCTTCGGCCTGGCCCTCTCTCCCCGTGTCTTCACGAAAGTCACAGAGGCGGCCATTGTTCCCATGAGAGAACATGGCGTTCGCATTCTCAACTATCTCGACGACTGGCTCATAATAGCTCACTCGCGAGATCTGTTGTGCGAACACAGGGACCTGGTGCTCCAGCACCTCAGCCGCTTGGGTCTTCAGGTCAACTGGGACAAGAGCAAACTCTGCCCAGTGCAGAGGATCTCTTATCTCGGTATGGATGGATTCGGTCGCTCAAGTCCAGTCAGTGCTCAACTGCCTCAAGTCCTTTCAAGGCAGATTAGCGGTCCCACTGAAACAGTTTCAGAGGCTCCTGGGGCATATGGCAGCCGCAGTAACGCGCTCGGCCTGCTTCATATGATACCGCTTCAGCGCTGGCTTCACGATCGAGTCCCGAGATGGGCGTGGCAGAGCGACACGTTCCGGGTCAACATTACCCCGCACTGTCGCCAAACCTTCAGTCCTTGGTCAGACCCTGCGTTTCTTCGGGCCGGAGTGCCCTTAGTCCAGGTCTCCAGGCATGCTGTGGTTTTCACAGATGCCTCTGCCAACGGATGGGGGGCCACGTACAACGGGCATGCAGTTTCAGGTCTGTGGACGGGGCCTCAACTGCATTGGCACATCAACTGCCTAGAGTTGCAAGCAGTACGCTTAGCCTTGTCTCGCCTCAAGGGGCTGCTTTTGCACAAGCACGTACTGGTCCGTACGGACAGCACTGCGACCGTTGCGTACATCAACCGTCAGGGTGGTCTACGCTCCCGTCGTATGTCGCGACTCGCCCGCCATCTCCTCCTGTGGAGTCAGAAGCATCTGAGGTCGCTTCGAGCCATTCACATCCCTGGTGTGCTCAACCGTACAGCCGACGAGCTTTCACGGCAGCCACCTCTTCCGGGAGAATGGCGACTCCACCCCCAGACGGTTCAGCTGATATGGGAAGTCTTCGGAGCCGCTCAGGTAGACCTGTTTGCCTCTCCGGACACGACTCATTGCCGGTTGTTTTACTCCCTGACCGAGGGTTCTCTCGGCACGGATGCACTGGCGCACAGCTGGCCCCTGGGTCTTCGCAAATATGCGTTTCCCCCAGTGAGCCTTCATGCACAGATTTTGTGCAAAGTCAGGGAGGACGAGGAGCAGGTCCTGCTCGTTGCGCCGTATTGGCCCAACCGGACTTGGTTCGCGGAACTCATGCTCCTCGCGACAGCCCCTCCTTGGCCGATTCCTCTGAGGAAGGACCTCCTTTCCCAGAGACGGGGCACCTTGTGGCACCCGCGTCCAGACCTCTGGAGACTCCATGTGTGGTCCCTGGACGGGACGCGGAGGTTCTAGGTGGCCTACCGCAGGGTGTGGTAGACACCATCACTTCCGCCAGAGCCCCCTCTACGAGGCGCCTCTATGCGTTGAAGTGGAACCTGTTCGTCGAGTGGTGTTCTTCCCACCGGGAAGACCCCCGAACTTGCCCGATCAGAGTCGTGCTTTCCTTCCTGCAAGATGGGTTGGAGCGAAGGCTGTCTCCCTCCACCCTCAAAGTGTATGTTGCCGCAATAGCCGCTCATCACGATGCAGTAGAAGGTAAGTCGTTGGGAAAGCACGACCTGATCATCAGATTCCTTAAGGGTGCCAGGAGGCTGAATCCGCCTCATACTCTGCACCACTTACCCTCTTGGGACTTGACTCTAGTGCTTAGTGCACTCCAGAGGCCCCCGTTCGAGCCCTTGCCTTCAGTCGAGTTAAATATCCTGTCTATGAAGACAGCTCTCCTGTTGGCTTTGGCTTCTTTTAAGAGGGTAGGGGATCGGCAGGCATTTTCGGTCGACGAATCGTGCCTAGAGTTCGGACCGGGCCTTTCTCACGCTGTGTTGAGACCCCGGCTCGGATACGTGCCCAAGGTTCCTACCACCCCGTTTGTGGATCAGGTAGTGAACCTGCAAGCGCTGCCCCTGGAGGAGGCAGACCCAGCCCTAGCTTTTCTCTGTCCCGTCCGTGCCCTGCGCTGTTACGTGGACAGAACGCAAAGCTTCAGGACCTCAGATCAGCTCTTTGTTTGTTACGGAGGCCAGCAGAAGGGGAAGGCTGTCTCCAAGCAGAGGTTGTCCCACTGGCTAGTGGATGCTATCGCCCGGGCTTATGAGTCCCAGGGCGTGCCTTGCCCACCTAGGTTGACGGCACACTCTACTAGGAGTGTTGCCTCCTCCTGGGCTTTGGCGCAAGGCGCCTCGCTGACAGACATCTGTAGAGCTGCGGGCTGGGCGACACCTAACACGTTCGCTAGGTTTTATAGCCTTCGTGTTGAACCTGCTTCCTCCCGTGTACTCGCTACGGCCGGTAGCGCGAGGAATTAGGTTATGTCGGCTTGCTACGCCATTCCCGCCCCGTGGGCCGGATACGTGCGTCTTTTACTCCGTTGGTTCCCCAACATACGGCTAACCTCGGGAGTTCCTCCATCACCCCTTCGGCATTAGGCGAGGCGGATCGCCGGTGCCAGGTCTATTACCTCTCGTAGGAGTTGCTATTAGACTGGGTGGCCTTAACAGTGGTCCCTTCGGTGACCCATTTTTTCCACGTTCCAGCTACCCTCCGGGTTAGCTCCGTGTCTTCCTCTCGACAGATCCCTCTGTCGTCCTTGCTGAGTACGCTCCCACCCCTCGGGCTGGGACTACCTCAAGGACTTCCGTATGTTTCACTACCCCACGGGTTAGTACATACGTGTATTCCAGTGCCTCCCTTCGGGCGGGCAGGGGCTCCGTAGCGTTCCCTCCTACGGGTTGGGCACGCTTTCCCAGTGTTATCCAAATCCACTGAGTGGGTCTTGCGGAACAGCAGTGTGATTTTCCCTAGCTAGCTCCCGCATCTTGTTCAAGAAACTGCTGCAGGGTAGCTTAGCTGGGCGCTGGAAGGGGTCAGCACCATGGCGTGTTTGTAGGGATCCCAATTCGTCAGGGAACTCCCCCGACGACACGTCGGAGTTCCCAGGACGAAAGGGAACGTCTCGGTTACATATGTAACCCTCGTTCCCTGAGTACAGGGAACGGAGACGTGTCGTCCCTTCGCCATGTTGCTGTACCTTCGCGGAGGGCTGGACACTGTTCGGCTCCTCAGCGAAAAAGCATTGTGTATGCGTTTGCTTCCGCCCTTTATACCCGCACTGGCAGGCGGGTCGCGGAATGCAAATCTTGCATGCCAATATTTATTGGCTCGTTTTAGTTCACTCGAAGTCGATTGGTCTCCCTAGCGTGATCCCAATTCGTCAGGGAACTCCCCCGACGACACGTCTCCGTTCCCTGTACTCAGGGAACGAGGGTTACATATGTAACCGAGACGTTTCTCATTTTCTTTCCGTCTTGGTCCGGTATTGTTGGTGTTTGCTATGCACTCTGTCTAGAGTTGTACACTTTTGTTAATAAACCTTGTTGCCATTTTGAAACTCTTAAGCTTTCTTCATCTTCATCATCTTTGGACTTTAAATGTGACATATACACCTTGCTTGGGTCGAACCAGAAATATTCCATTTGCCAGTCCTGAGCCTTAACCACAACCAGGGAAGTTAATCCGTATCACTGCCACTATGAGTCCCACTGACAGGTTTCGTTGTGTAGGAGGACATCTAGCTGTCCTCTTTCATTTCTCAACTTCAAACTAAGTTCAGGATCCCATCAGAAAGACAAAATTTGGTCTTGCACTTCAGTGGTGGCACCAGCGATTTCATGCTGTGTGCTTTTCATAAAAAAATAAGATTTTACTCTCTTGCTGTTGGGCGACGAATGCCATTCTCATCTGGAGCCATCAATCATGGATGTGCTCCGGATTCTGGACATACTGGGACATACTTAAGGTGAATATTTTAAAGGGAACTTCTTGTTTGTATGTGTATAAATACAAATATGTTGTTTGTATGGGACCTCATGAGGTTTTGGAGTACACATCTATTGCAGCACAGTGAGATATGAGTGTCTGTGCTTCCTGTAGCTCTGGGCACAAATTCCCTATGTGAAAGACAACAGCATTTATTAGATATGAGCTGTTTTTTTTTTCCAGAGGCATCCAATAATGTCACGTCTACCACCGCAATGTCCCCAGACCTTACACGCGTACAGTGGAACCTTTCACTATAATGCTTCAGTATGCCAGTTTTATCCACAACACAATCACTTAATATACAGATAACACAGGAAATTAGTGTATAGCACATTCGTGTTGTAAACGGGCAGATCTCATGAAAAATGTCAAGAAAAAGTATGGGTTGTGTTTCACACCAAAACCAAAGAATTAGCATAAAGCAAAATAAAGCCTATAAAGCATAATTTTATTTTTTATGCAAAACTATTTAAAAAATATAGCTGCAAGCAGCGATACGGGGCCAAGCACCTAAGGTACCTCAAGCAGAGCCAGTACAGCAAGCATTGTAAGCACAGCATGTACAGCAAGCAAAAAGTGCAGCAAGCTCAGCAAACAAAGTATTGCAAACATATGAAGCATTGTAAGCACATCAAATGTCACGAAAGCATAGCAATGTTTATCTAAAACAATGTGGTAACACTTTACAATAAGGTTCATTAGTTAACATTTGTTAACTACCTTAGTTAACATGAACTAAGAATGAACAATTCTTCTTCAGCATTTATTCATCTTAGTTAATATTAATTTCAACATTTACTAATACGTTATCAAAATCAAAGGTTGTATTTGTTAACATTAGTTAATGCACAGTGAACAAACAATGAACAGCTGATTTTTATTAACTAACATTAACAAAGATGAAAAAATACTGTAACAAATGTATTGGTCATTGTTAGTTCATGTTAGTTAATACATTAGTTAATGTTAACTAATGAACCTTATTGTAAAGTGTTACCAACAATGTAATAGTTCCGTATATCCCTTTCATTGCATTTGGGTCAGTTTTGATCTGGAAGTGGTACATCATTTGTAAAATTCCTAATGTTTCTTATTTCTACAACCCCAAATCAGAACAAGTTGGGACATTTTGGAAAATCCAATAAAATCAAGAATCTGTGATTTGTTCATTATTTTTAACCTTTTATTAGCTGACAAAAGTACAAAGAAACATTTTCCAATGTTTTCACTGACCAACATAATTGTATTTTGTAAATATGAAACAAAACAAATTTTGATTTTAAGGGCTGCAACACACCCCAAAAAAGTTGGGACAGAGACCAAATAAAAGTGAAAAGATTATCCAAATTCGATTATCCAACTATTTTGTAAAAGTGCTTCTATTTTTTAAGCAAAGATGGGTCATGGCTCATCACTTTGTGCCAAATATCTTGAGAGAATTGTCAAACAGAAGAACCCTTTTCAGAAGAAGAAGAAGAAAATGAACAATTACTTTCTTGATAAAGAAATTAATAAAAATACTGATATAACTGATAAATAAAGTAAATGTATATATTTGAAATGTTTATTTTTATTTAGAGATATTATATATATTTTTTAAATTATAGTATTTATAACTTAGTATTTATAAATGTAATAACTTTTGCAAATAATTAAACATTTAAAAAATATAAATATATCAAATATATAAATACAAATTAACAAATTTCGAAAATGTAAACATATATAATTATAGAAATATATAATTATTTTTTTTATTATAGTATTTGAAAAAAAAGTTATTATATTACTTTAAAGCAAATGTAAAAAATACATATGGCCAAATTAATTTTAAGGTATAACTGTTCATAAACACTGTAGTAGTATTTATGCTACTGAAATTATTTTTATTTTTTAATAATGTTTGATTTTTATTAAAAAAAAAAAATTGTCCAGGCAAGATTCAAATTATTTTATTGCAGAAATGACAATAAGGTGTGTGTGTGTGTGTGTGTGTGTGTGTGTGTGTGTGTGTGTGTGTGTGTGTGTGTGTGTGTGTGTGTGTGTGTGTGTGTGTGTGTGTGTGTGTGTGTGTGTGTGTGTGTGTGTGTGTGTGTGTGTGTGTGTGTGTGTGTGTGTGTGTGTGTGTGTGTGCGTACATCCTAATGCTGCTTTAAAGGCCAAGACATATGAGTAGATAATAAAATGGTTTAAAAACATTAGACCTCTAAAAGCAAACACCCCTATATTGAGTTAATTTTCTTGTTTTGTATCTGTTCTTGTCATTCACACTTTGTCAACATTACATTTTGTTCCTAGAGTTGGCAAGTCGATTGTGAAGCCATTGGGCAGCAATGGCAGGAGAAGTTTTAAGGCCCCTGGTGCCCCCATATGACCTCACACCCTTAAAGACGTGATGACATTGACGAGACATTTGGTGTACATGCTGCATAAGATACAGTACCTCCAGCCCATCCTCCAATACTTATCTCGCTAGAATTGACAGCCTTTGCACTGTAGGAAATTGTAGAGGCTAGTACAGTATGTCACAGAACATGCAGCCATGACAAGACCGCCGTTGGGTCAACATGGTTTCATGAGAGCCGATTTCATGGTTGGATTAAGTAACATCTCACTTAAAGATATTCAAATGCACATACATTATAAATGTAAGGTGAAAGAAATGATGAGTCAGCTCTGATTGGAGGTTAGAGGATTTGACTTCAGGGCAAGCTGAAAGTGCTGTCACAAATCACCATCAGAGATGTTCACGAGAGCTGGCCCATGTTTCTTGGAACTTCTCAAGGATATTAATATATTTAACAGACTCATTACTCTCTCTACACGCCCAAAGCTTCCTCAGACTTCGTCATGGGCAGAATGAAGCATATGAAATGTTGGTGATTTTAAAACGTCTGATTCATATTGCATGCGCTTCGTGTCAGTCCTGCGCTCTTAAGAGTCTCTGGCTGTAATCTAAGAAGCTTTAAGCAGAACCTAGAGCCCTGCGGACATTGATATGTCTGTGTGTGTGAGATAATAGTGTGGATTGATTTAATGCTCTCTCAGAACTTGATGATTATGGATCATGACTCTTTCATCGTACAGCTCAAAATCTTAAGGGCTCTACACTGTGGTCTTGCCTCGTAGTGAATGTATGTGGTGAATTTGTTCTGCTTCCAATGGATTAACATATAGTGCAAATTACAGTCACACTGATATGATCCGTCATTTTATCATTGAGATGAGGTCATGTGACCTCATGAAATCAAAATAGGAGTTTTGTGGCTTTTATTTGTTCCCTGTTAGCTCTGGTTTACTCCTAAACATTTACACATTTCACTTTTCATTATACACTGAAAAAAAATTTAAACGTTCGGTTCGTTTGTCCTTTCTGTCCTTTTCAGGTTGCATCTTGTGACATCATGTCCCCTTTTTGGTTCATTTACATGTCTGTGGTCCATGTTGTGTTCATATTTCAGTCGAACCTCTCCAGAGTTTATTTCACAAAAAATTATCAAATTCACAAATAAATAGATTAAGATCCAAAAATAAATGTAAAGAGTTTAACAAAAAATTATAAAACTCACAAATAAATAAAATGATATTTGCAAATAAAAACAAATATTTACAAATGTGTTTTATGGCACAAACACAACTCTGCCTAGCATTTATTTGTGAAACGTGCTACGATTGGTCAGCTCAAAGTGGCCGTTATCTGATTGGCTTGAGGAAACGGTGGGTGGAGTCTACTTATTTGTGGATTTGTCTGCATGGCGACGCTAGAAGTGTTTCAAAATCGACAGATGCATGAGAGGATTTACAAATGCACAGAAAGTGGTTCACAAATAAATACCAGGCAGAGTTCTGTTTGTGATATAAAAAACATTTGTAGCCTTAATATTTTAAATCTCATTTTATTTATTTGTGAGTTTTATATTTTTTTGTGACACTCTTTACATTTATTTGTGGATCTTAATCTATTTATTTGTGAATTTGATATTTTTTTGTGAAACTCTTTACATTTATTTGTGGATCTTAATCTATTTATTTGTGAATTTGATATTTTTTTGTGAATCTCTTTACATTTGTTTGTCGATCTCAATCTATTTTTTTGGAATAATGCAACCCCATATCCCCATATCTTTTCTCCGTTCCCTTGTTTGGTGGCACCATGGGTTCGGATGGCAGCGTTCACATTTATTCAAATGAACCGCACTAACAGAGCAATCGCACCAGGGTTCGTTTTAATCTTACCAAACCTGCCAAGTGTAAACACACCCTTATATTCCAGAAAATACTGTATATGTATATAGGCTATGTGTGGAATAGCTGAATTACTATTTTTCTAGCATATATAAGTAGGCTATATATAAATTTTTTAATTAATAAAAAAAGTAATATATATATATATATATATATATATATATATATATATATATATATATATATATATATATATATATATATATATATATATATACTGAATATATTATATTATATCATGTATTTCAGTAATTCAAATTAAAAGGTGTAACTAATATATTTAGTATATATAACTATATATGCATGATTATACTTTTCAGAGGGCAAAATTTTCAAATTTTGAATTTGGGGTTTTCATAAGCTGTAAGCCATAATCATGAAAATTATAACTTTTGCACGATATTCGAATTTTTCAAGTTTCACCTGTATAATAAATATTTTTTTCTAAAATGATAAAAACATTATATATAATTAAACAATTAATATTTAAAATTTTAATATGTAACAATAGTTTAATAACGTATTTTATATGCAGGCTGTGCTCAATCACAGTTCAGCTAGCTAAAACATATTGTCAAATTCAGCTCCATTGTGCAGAATATTTATTCATGAAGAACACAGTGCAGCTAAATATTTTGTTGAGGAGCTAATTACACACTACGTGATGTGTTTAATGAGTCGCACAGTAAGAACATGATTTACCATGTGAAAAAACGCGAGTGTGCTTCCTGACTTTTTACTCCAATCTTTTTCTCTAATTGAGGATGCCTGTGTTAAGTCATGCCGCATGTATACTGTATAATTTCTCCTTGTTTATTTTATGAAGTCTGTTCTGGTTTCAGTCAGTATTAAAAATGCTTTAAGCCTTGTCTTCATAGTACAAATGTCCCTTTCACAGCATGAGAAGGAAAACTGTATTAAAAGTGAGTCCATGGGGTCATAAATAAGACTCCTGTGAAGATGAGGTATAATAAATCTAAAAGTACATGTTGCCAATGCACATGAAGTTTTATTCTTACTCTAAGCCTCAAAGACGCAAGGCAATTTCATAGTAATCGTATTGACTTTCTGTGATCTAGTATATAGTTAAGCAAGAATGTAGGGAGTTGTAAAATATATGCCAGTGTCTTTGCATCAGGGGATACAAAGAAATACGATTGCCGTCTGTTTTGAATTTGAAGTCGATAGTATACACCATATATTTGTACATCATAAATTGTATGCATAGCCATATGCAGTTTTTTATTTACAAGGACTGACTGTCTCACCACTACATTACTGTAAATTTACATTAACTGAAGTATACACTGTTGGCTGGAAGTCTGACTTAAAATAACATGTTCTGTAGGAAACTCATTCAGTGTATCTATGTAGCTTTACCTTATACAAACAGTTTGGATTGGATCTCATCCAGTGGCTGTATATGATATTTTTGGCAGGATATGAATATTCCATTTTTCCACTCGCACCCTGCTGTGGGTGTGATTTATTCCCCAGACTGTTTGATTCCCATCATTGATAACACATGACTGACAGCGGCTCTTTATTTATAGTGAATGCATATTTACACACACACACACACACACACACACACACACACACACACACACACACACACACACACACACACACACACACACACACACACAACAACCACCACACAACACACACGACAGTATTTGGGGGGCATGGAGCATAATGACACAGATGGCGATATGCAGCTCTGAGATTTTGGGGGATAGTGCAAACACACTCAAAAAAAACTTTTTAAATGTATTTATATGTATATTTTAAATCATTTATATATTCATTTTTTATGTATTTAATAATTATTAAATTATTGTGTGTGCCGAGTGCGTGCGCGAGTGCCTGTGCGAGTGCGAGTGCTGTGTGTGTGCGTGTGCGTGCGTGTGTGTGTGTGTGTGTGTGTGTGTGTGTGTGTGTGTGTGTGTGTGTGTGTGTGTGTGTGTGTGTGTGTGTGTGTGTGTGTACAACCGTTTGGTGGTTTGATCTCACAGTCATGGATCATCTCTTCACACCAGACTGTGCAGTGAAGTGTTATACTATCAGGTGAGACATACCTGAGCTGCTGCAGACCGCAGAGATTAGAGCTCAACACCACAACAGTTCTTATATACACAACGTGTAAGAATAAACCAATCCTGCACAGACAGACTGCAGTCCTAATGACAAAAACACACCTAAGTCTTAGTAAAAAACAGAAAAATTTAGCACGAGGCAATTCTTACTGCTTCTCCCTTCACATAGTCACCCAACAAAGACATGATTAGGAGCCAATGCTTTTTTGTACCTTTAGAGGGGAAATACCACAAAACCAATTTCACAGTAGTTCTTACAGTGGTAAAGGTCAGCAGGCAGGGTGTGGGAATGTGAGATTTTCCTTAGGTCCGTTACGGATGGATTTTGATCATTTTAATCTTGTTGCTTCACACACTGACTGCAGATGGAGTGTGTGTCTAGGAGTCGCAGGTCCTGTCGCCGTGTGCTACGGATGTCACACTGAACCTAGATGTCAGAGCAGACAGGTGGAGATGCCATCATGTGAAAGAAGCCTGCTGTTTCTCACACTCTCACACTGAGACAAACACGAGATGCACACACACAGACAGGCACAGGCTGTGTGACTGATTCATCCTGCAAAATGTGATTCCTTGGGAAATGAGACTAAGGGGCTGTTTACACGACATCATTTTCAACTAAAAACGAAAAATTTTAAATGCGTTTTGGCCGTTCATTTACACGACAATGGCGTTTTGGGGCCCTGAAACCACTACATTTGAAAACGGGATTCAAAGTGGAAGTTTTGAAAACGACACCTTTATCATCTCTGCGTAAACTACAAAAACGTGAATTTGGGAAAATGGTAACGTCATGCGTATTACGAGTTTAGTCTGTAGGGGCATAGTGTTTCTTTACAAACTCCAACTATTGGCCTGGGATGAATAATACTGAATAAAACAGTTTTTAGGTGTTTTCGTGGATCCGGGGAACGATTTGACAACGTTGGTGTCTGTATGCAAAAAACCCCACAAAGGAATAATACATCGTTGTCATGTAAATGTACCTAACTCTGACTTATGTCTGAACGGATCAAGAGATTGATCACTTTAAGTGAAAACTACATAAAGTATATATAGGCATATTGTTATTCTGAGTAATATAATATCCATTAAAAATGTAAAAAGAGTTCAAATATAAGATAAATTAGATTAATTAAATTGTTGTTTGAATGATCTTGATAGCTATTTGAAAGCTTTAGTTCTTAATTACTTATTTATATGTATATATATATATATATATATATATTATATATATATATATAATTAAAAGATACTTTATTCATAATGTTTCTATTTAACTGTATATTATATTTACTGTATATAACGCTCACTCCCTTCAGTGCGGGTTGCTCTGGGTGTGAGAGGTCAGATCTTACTATAGTGTTTTTGTATGAGCGACGAGTCAGTAAGATAAACAAACCCATCTCCTCATCTCCTTATTTTAGAAAACTCAAATCCTCCCTCATGTAGACAGACCTTAAATGGTATCTACCATCCATCCAACCACACAAGCAACCTTTATTTATAACATCGGGCACTGTGCCTGCTCCAAACCTACATTAACATTGTTGGCAGATCGCCCTGTACTCCCAAAAGAGATGCAAGAAAATCATGGATCCCCATAGTATTAGCACTCTGTAAATACTCACTAATGGCCTGGTTTTTTTTTTTCTTCTTTTAAAAAAAATTGGTCTTCTGTAATGAACACATCTCTGCCACAGACTGCTTGCTCTTATTAAAGATGTTCTCCTGGAGGTGACCGAGGGTGTACGCCATCCAGCGAGGACCCCAGTCTGAACTGCAGATGTTGTTGACGCTGTGCTTGAGTGCTTCTTACAGCCGGTGGATTCGTCTGGGAGGACAAAGAAAGATTTGGAGGAGCTTAATGCATCTAAACTAGCCAGCACTCCTCTTGTTGGTTTAATTGGTTGTTTTTCCCAGCTTCCTTCCCTAGCCATTTAATAACAGTTGTGCTGCCTAATGGCGTTAGACTTACCGCTGAGATTGAAAAGCCCCCGTACAAACTTAACCAGGTATGTACGTTGTTCTGCATTTAGATGAGGAGGGCAAAGAGGCATGCTGGGATACAAAGAGAAAGCCATCCACGGGAAGTACCTGTGCACCGCAGAAAATCAAGTGCACACGCCTATTTGAATTAGCTTGTTAGTACGAATGTCACCATGTATTCAGGACTGGGGTTGGATGAAATAGTTTAAGGAAAAAACAGTCATTTAAATATTGGAGGAAGAATGTGTGAATACTGCAATCTCAAGTGTTTTATATGTGTTGAAAAGTGAGTGAAAATGACATGTATGTGCCAAGTATGGTAACCCATACTCGGAATTTGTCCTCTGCATTTAACCCATCCAAGTTAGTGGACACACATTAGGAGTAGTGAGTAATGAATGCACACACTGCAAACCGTGGACACACACATCTGGAGCAGTGGGCAGCCATTTTTTGCTGTGGTGGCCGTGGAGCGATTGGCGATTGACTGCACCTCAGTCATATCCTGTGAATGAGAATTGAGAATCAAACCCGCAACCTTCGGGTTACCAGTCTGACTCTAACCATTAGGCCACGACTACCCCAAATGCCCTTGTGTCAGAATTATCATTCACAAGTTCACACTTACAAATTGGTCAGATATACAGTAATAATGCTACGCGTATTTGGCGTGCTGTCCGAGGAGAGGGCTCCGAGTTTGGAATTTGGCCCGAACCCAGAGTACTCCCCCCATATTCCTGGCTGTGGTAGAGCACCTGACCGTCAACAAACCAAGAGTGGCGGGTCGGGGTGTTGGAGGGATGCTGAAAACTGTCGAGGAATGTCGGTGAGTCGACTGTGTAGAATAGACGTGGTAATCGCTGATGATGAGTTGATTGGATAGATTATTTGAACGTGCTTCTCCCAGACTTTGTTAAAGTAACACCAAGTAACTTTTCCTCTTCGGTCGCCCTACTGGTTGGAAGCGAAATTGTCCATTGCCGCTGTTGTAAATAATTTAGCCTACCGTCGCACGCACGCTCGCTGTTTATCCAGCACCGGCTTTAGAATGAACGATATCCACAGACAAGGTAGAGTATGTTACATGATTTCATGAAAGGATGATGTATTGCGACATCAGAAACGAAGAAAAACGAAATAATGACTATTGTAGCGCTTGACGTAAAGCATTCAAATTTTGTAGTTCTTTTTGTGCACGGGTTCCTACCCGAAACCCGAAGTTACATAGTGCCAGTAAAAGCGATACAGACCCCGTCAGGCTATGGCAGACGTGTCATTTCACTTATTTTAAGTCGATGTACCATCACAAGGGTCTTGGAAATATATTATGAAGGTTGAAAAACTACAGTACATAGTGTTACTTTAAAGGGTTAGTAGCCTCACTGAGGCTGACGCTGGTCATGTGTGTGATGCGTGTGACGTACAACACAGAAGCATTACGCTATTACACTACATGAACTGACTCGAGGCCCACAGAGAAGGAAATGACTAGTTGAAATAAAGTCGTTATTTTTGTTTTTTTGCACACAAAAAGTATTATCGTCGCTTGATAAACTTAAGATTGAGCCACTGTGTAACAATTCAATGTGTTTAAGTTCTGTTTTGTGATCTTGGTTTTCCCCTGTCCTGTGTGATTTTTGGTTTAGTCCTGTTAGTTATCCCGCTCCTCGTTTGTGTCCAATTTTCTGCACCTGTTTTCAGTTAATTATCTTGTTTGGTTCAGTGTATTTAAGCCCTGTGTTTTCCCTGAGTGTTGGTCGATCGTCGTCTATGTATGGTTGTGTGTAAACCTTGAAGTCCTGGAGTTTTGTTCTTGTTTGATTTTGAAAGTTTCATTTTGTTTATTAAATCTATGATCTTTGAAATTCCGTGTCCTCGTCTTCAGTCACCTGCACCCAACCCTGACAGAACGATCGACCACAACAAAGGATGGAGAGCTGGAAGCAGGCCTTCATGGGAACCCGGATGGCCATATTTCGCGGGACCCGTGGAGGTCGTAGAAGGGGATATGATCGAGTTCTGGTGGTCCCGAGTCCAGTATGGCCTGAGACCGTCGCATGCCCGCCAGAGCCAGAGCCCATCGTCTGCCCGCCAAAGCCTGAGCCCATGGCATGCCCGTCAGAGCCTGACCCTTTTGACGACCTACCTGAGCTTCTTCCCCCAGAGCCTTCACAGCTGGTCCCGTCCAGCCCAGTCAAGCCTTCACCGCTGGTCCCGTCCAGCCCAATCAAGCCTTCACCGCTGGTCCCGTCCAGCCCAGTCAAGCCTTCACCGCTGGTCCCGTCCAGCCCAGTCAAGCCTTCGCCGCTGGTCCCGTCCAGCCCAGTTGAGCCTTCGCCGCTGGTCCCGTCCAGCGTCCAGCCAGAGACCGTCCAGCCAGAGACCGTCCAGCCAGAGACCGTCCAGCCAGAGACCGTCCAGCCAGAGACCGTCCAGCCAGAGACCGTCCAGCCAGAGACCGTCCAGCCAGAGACCGTCCAGCCAGAGACCGTTGCCTGCCCACCAGAGTATGAAGCTAGCCCCAAGCTCCCTGATGTACTAGCCCCGTCCAGTTCCGAGTCCCATGATGTGCTGGCCCCGTCCAGTTCCGAGTCCCATGATGTGCTGGCCCCGTCCAGTTCCGAGTCCCATGAAGCGCCAGAGCCCTTTGACCCAGAGCCAGAGCCCGTTGACCCAGCGCCAGAGCCAGAGCCCGTTGACCCAGCGCCAGAGCCAGAGCCCGTTGACCCAGCGCCAGAGCCAGATCCCGTTGACCCAGTGCCAGAGCCAGAGCCCGTTGACCCAGCGCCAGAGCCAGAGCCCGTTGACCCAGAGCCAGAGCCAGAGCCCGTTGACCCAGAGCCAGAGCCCGTTGACCCAGCGCCAGAGCCAGAGCCCGTTGACCCAGCGCCAGAGCCAGAGCCCGTTGACCCAGCGCCAGAGCCCGTTGACCCAGCGCCAGAGCCCGTTGACCCAGACCCCGTTGACCCAGACCCCGTTGACCCAGCGCCCGTTGATGTCAAGTCTGTTCCCGTTCCTGAACCTGTCCTTCTCCCCAAGAAAATTTTGGGGGGGGGGCTATACGCCTTCGCCGTGGCCGGCCAAAGATCCACGGTGGCCGGCCAAAGATCCATGGAGGCCTGAAAAAATAACACCGCCATGGCCACCCGAAGGGTCTTCACCACCACGGCCGCCTGAAGGGTCCTCACCGCCATGGCCACCCGAAGGGTCCTCACCGCCATGGCCACCCGAAGGGTCCTCACCGCCATGCACCCGAGGGTCCCACCCATGGCCACCGAAGGGTCCTCACCGCCATGGCCACCTGAAGGGTCTTCACCACCACGGCCACCTGAAGGGTCTTCACCGCCGTGGCCACCTGAAGAGCCTGCACCGCCTTGGACGCCCGAGGGTCCCACAGCTCCGCCCTGGATGCCCGAGGGTCACACAGCACCGCCCTGGCCACGCCCACAGCCTGCTCCGCCCTGGCCACGCCCACAGCCTGCTCCGCCCTGGCCACGCCCACAGCCTGCACCGTCGTGGCCACGCCCACAGCCTGCACCGTCGTGGCCACGCCCACAGCCTGCTCCGCCGTGGCCACGCCCACAGCCTGCTCCGCCCTGGAGGCTTCCTGGACCTGCACCATGCCCTCGTCAGCCTCCAGGGCGCCCACCCTCCCACCCCTTTGGATGTTATACGGCGCGAGGTCGCGCCTTCGGGGAGGGGGGAGGTACTGTAACAATTCAATGTGTTTAAGTTCTGTTTTGTGATCTTGGTTTTCCCCTGTCCTGTGTGATTTTTGGTTTTTGGTTTGTGTCCAATTTTCTGCACCTGTTTTCAGTTAATTATCTTGTTTGGTTCAGTGTATTTAAGCCCTGTGTTTTCCCTGAGTGTTGGTCGATCGTCGTCTATGTATGGTTGTGTGTAAACCTTGAAGTCCTGGAGTTTTGTTCTTGTTTGATTTTGAAAGTTTCATTTTGTTTATTAAATCTATGATCTTTGAAATTCCGTGTCCTCGTCTTCAGTCACCTGCACCCAACCCTGACACACTGTAGTCACTTGGACTGTTTTAACGATTTCTTTTAATAACTTTTCTGGGCTGCCAAGTTTCAGTCCCTTAGAAGCTCTCAGATTTAATCAAAAATATCTTTTTGTGTTCCGAAGATGAACGAAGGTCTTACAGGGTTGGTACAACATGAGTGTAAGTAATTACTGACAGAATTTTAATTTTTGGGTGAACTATCCCTTTAACAAAACATCATTAAATATATCTCAGATTTCAAATCTTTGGACTTAGAAATTACTAGGGTTTTACGGCAACGCTTATTAGGCAAAAATGTTTACATGTGTTTGGTTGTTAATGACATATAATAATGATAATATTATCATAAATTAATTTATATATACTCTAAAATGTTGAGGAAAAAAGAAAGCACACTAGGCAGTACTAAAATTTCACTATTTAACCTTTATCCATTTACATTGTTTTTACATATTAGGGCAAATGGGGGTGAAATTGTAATTATGATCATAATGAATATGTGTACAGTTTTTTTACAACTCATAAATGGGTGATTCTTTAATTATAAGCACTTTTGGACATTCATTTTTCAAACTAATATGTCAGAGATTTTGTCCAAATGATCTAATTTGCAATAAAGTGGTGCGGGTTTGACATCAGAACCCGGAAGTCTAATTCACCGCTGGTTCCTTCGAGATTTTCCTATGTTTTTTTTATTCATTTTTTTTTATGTGTAAAATAAAGCCTATGGTAAACATAACTTGACGATACTTTGACGTTTTGCTCTACAACGTAAAATACACACACCCATAGTGAAAACGTGAATTTAGAAGCAGTTATGTTCATTTTTGAAAACATAAGTTTTTAATAAGTAACTAGATAAGACAGTTTGGGGTGTGAGTGTGTGCACTGTACAGTATATGTTAAAGAACAAAACGTCAAAGTATTTTCAAGTTATGTTTACCACAGGCTTTATTTTACTCATAAATATTAAACCCCATTATAAAACCCCATCGAAAAACTCGAAGGAACCAGCGGCGAATTGTACTTCTGGGATCTGACGTCATATCTGCGCCATATAGACAGAAATTTGCTTGTTTGTCGTTAGTTAATTCATTAATTAATTTCCCTGAAATGTTGGTAGTGAGAATGACATTTACTATGGGAAAATGTACAGTATTTACACAATAGATATTATAAATGGGTTAAATTTATTTTACTATTTGTTTAACTTTTCATAGTGTTAAACATGGTAATTGATATGATTTTTTATAATATATGCCATCCTTGTACCATCCGTCCTTCACAAGATACAGTTATATACAGTTTGTTAATTTTTATTCGTTATGGGTTTGCAGTGGTGAATACATTAGCTGTTTTTTTTTATCATCATAGCTGTATATTGCGTGGCTGAAATACTCTATAGAGCTCTCCGTTCACTTTATAGACCTTTTAATTCTGTATAAAGTGAAAAAAGAATTGATGTATCCCCTTGTGACACAATTTAATTTTCAATCCAAGATTGTATAAAGAAAAATTAGCCCAAGTCAGAAACCTAATGTTTCCCCAAAGGCTACAAATGTATAGATTTGTTCCCAGTGTTCGCACCTCGGGTGGAAAGAGGAGACAGCCTGTGATTAAAGACATTCTCTCTGAGACCTGCCGTGTCAGATTCATCTGAAAAACACCTCTCACGACTCCGGTCCATGAGCGCTGCGAGACCCCTGGGCTGCATTGCAGATCTGAGGGGAGGGCCAGACGAGAACAGAAACCTATTTATTATATTGAGTGGCCTTCTCGAAACCAGCCATCCTCTCCATCTCGCTTGGATCCTGCCATTGTGATGGAAGCGCCTGCTTTGATCCCTGTAGTAGAAAGCAGGTGTGCTGATGAGACAGAGGGGAGACGATGTTGTTGTTCGAATGTAATTCTGTTGTTGGCCTTGTCTTTCTTCTTTTCTTTTCTGTTTTTGATGGGCATCCCTTCAGTACATGTAAAACAGCCGTCGGACAAAGATGTGCACTGTTCTATTTCCTAGGGAGCCTCTGTGTTTTTGATGAGCTCTGACAGAGTTCTGGTTGCTGTCCAGGGAGCGTTTGCGGTAGGGCTTTGAGTTGCGTGTCTTTTGGTGTGGCTGGCATTTTTTTGGGCTGACAGTAACAGCCTTGTGCTTTTGTGTCAGTACGCTCAGCCAGCCATGCTGCAGGTTTTGCAACTGATCATAATGCTTGTTTAGTGCACTTTTCTGTCCCGACAGACAAAGCCAGTGTGACCAATGTATCCATAAACTGGGCTTTTACGTGTCTCCTATAGAGGGTGTTCAGAGTATGTATGTTCTTCAGAGTATATTTATTGCAGTGGCAATATACATACGACAGTCATCACGTTTTCAGGCCATTTCACGTTTGATTTTGATGGGACATAAAGCAGTGATATCTACAGTAGGTTGGCGAATTGTTTACCTACTTTTTAATTAGTCTTCTAGATTAAAGATTCAAGATTACTTTATTTGTCCCTAGGGAAATTTGTCTTGGACACAAAAGCTGCCACACAAAATACATACAATTGAAGTGCAGTAACAGACACAGAAACAAAAAAAGTGCAGACATTACTGCATTTAGTACCTACAATTCAGCCCCTCATTTCACCCACCCCATGTCCCCAATTTAGGAGATTCACCGGCAAAGGGACAAAAGAGTTTTTATACCTATTCAGGTATCTATTCCTGTATTTAATTGGAATCCTATAGCGTCTACCTGATGGGAGCACTTCGTAATTTGAGTTAGTGTTGTAGTTCTCGAGACCGGTCTTGGTCTCGAGACCGGTCTCGAGACCACTTTTTGATGGTCTCGGTCTCGTCTCGGACTCGACCACATTTGGTCTCGGTCTTATCTCGGTCTCGGACATTGAGGACTCTTTTTTTCATTGAGGATTTTTTTTTCAAGACCAGTCAAGACCATAACTGTGAAAATATCACTAAATTGCCAGTATATTGTCTCATTTTTTTGTTAACATCCTTGCTTTTATTGGATGTAAAACGATCGATGAGTAATGTAGTAGACGAACTGCTGCGCGTGTGACAGACAGAGAGAGAGAGAGAGAGAGAGAGCGAGAGCGCCCGCGCCCCGGTCATATTAATAAAAATAAATCGACACGATGGTAAAAGATCGGAAGACCATAGTTTCATGTGGAGCATTTGGAGATTTTTTCCTGAATTACCGCTGGTTGTGAATTGTGCTAAAATACGTTTAAAAAAGGATTGTTGTAGGTTTAAAAACAACATAACTTTATGTATTGTTTATAAAAGGTGGAGAAAAGTGAAGACTTTAGTGATAAATAATGAATAATTGTTTTGCATACTGTGCTAAATGATGGAAGTCTCCCAGGAGTATTGAATAAAGATATGTTTATTTAAACTTTGAGTGTTTAATATCTAGGCTATGTATTTTTATGGGAATGTGGATCTTTCAGATCAATTTGAGAAGCTCTTTTGATCACGTTTCACAATTTTTTGTAGTGTGGGGCGCTGGTCTTGGTCTTGGTCTCGGTCTCGCCCTCCCTAAGTCTTGGTCTCGACTTGGTCTCGGCCCCTAAAAGTCTTGGTCTTTTCTCGGTCTCGATACACTCTGGTCTTGGTCTTGTCTTGGTCTCGGGTTAGGTGGTCTTGACTACAACACTACTTTGAGTACTGGACATGGTAGGGGTCTGCTATAATTTCCCTAGCCTGTTTAACTATGGTTTTCTCAAAAAAGATTTGGAGGAAGGGATGCTTCCTCACCCCATCACTTTCATTGCTGTGAACCAGTCTATTTGTGATTTTTAATTTTAAATATAACATGATAAAATAACATCAATACCCTCTGTCCACCCCAAAACACCTTGAGTCTTCGCAAGAAGTTGTGTCGCTGTTGGATACTAGTGCATACAGAACTCTGTAACAAATTACAGTCAATACACCCTCAAATTTGTTAGAATGAACCTGTGTAATACAAATGTTATGGGCCAGTAATGGAGTATGGTCCCCCAGATGTTCTGGATCAAAAATAATTTCTTCTGTTTTCTTAGTATTTACAGTGAGATGATGGTCCTCACACCATCGTACACACTTTTTAACCTCCAAACTATAGCCAAAAATGTCAGTGTATGTATCCATAAGTCCCAAGATGGCAGTGGCATTCGAAAACTTGACAATAAAAGTGCTGGGATGACTGCTTGTACTATCGTTTGTGTATAATGTAAACAGAATGGGAGAACTCACACATCCTTACGGGAACACTTGCATTGATGACTTTACACTCAGATAATGTCTGGTTCACTCGGACCTGCTGGGTCCTGTTGGTCAAAAATGAGTGATACCACCTGATGATGTATGGGTTAACAGACATTGGGTTAGTCTTCCCATTAACGCCATTATTATGTTCGTTCAGACCGATTCGCGAACGCTCAGGAAAACAAGAGGCGGACCAATCATAACCAATCATAGTGTGATGGAGGTATTGCCTCCTCTCATGTGACTTTCCCCCGTTCATTCTCAACTAACCCCCACCAAACCCAGCACACGCTTTAGGGTGTCTGTTTAAAGTCAATGGGCTCAGTGGAGGCAAGATTCATGGATTCTCTGTCACGTTTCATGAATTTACTGCCTTTTTCCTTGTGATTGTTGTGTTGTGTGTATCATTAGTGTGGGTGTGTCCTCCGATCACCGCTGATTATCAGCGCCAGCTGATGCCAATCTACTCGCATATATATTGTCTGTGACTGGTGTCTTCTGTTGTCAGATCGTTGTAGTGTTACCGGTGTTTTTTCCTGTCCCGTTTTGGCATTCTCTAGTGGTTTTCGTTCCTGTTGGATTATACTTCATGTCTTCGTCTCTGATCATCTTCAATCTTCTGGATGCGGACTCTTGATTCATCCACCTTCAACCCGATTGCCCGTCGAAGTCCCTGCATCACTCTCCCGCCCCTGTGTGTCGTGTTGGTGTGACCACACCTTCTCTGAACCTAATAAACATACTTTTACCTGCTATTGCCTTCTCTCTCGTGTTCATGACACTCCCACTGTAACTTTAACTGCTGGTGTCGCTGTTGGACAGATTACGTTAGAAAAACGAGTGATTTATACACTTTGTAATGTCACATTTTGTAATATTTGTGCTGTTTTATCTTTGTAATATGGATTGTTTCTTATCCAATTTCTTTTAAGGAGGCACTGCCTCCCTTGCCTCCTCGGAGGAAACCCCCCCATATAGCATCGTTGCTTCTAAATTGTGTAGTTTGCTAGAATGTGAATGAACTGGGCTGTTTAGTGTTTTGATGGGTTTCCAGTGCAGATGCAAGCGGGCAAGTCTGACCAATGACTCTCTAAATGCAAGACCTTTGCATTTTTAGCTGCCAAGTTCTGGATATGACTTGCGTTTCCATACGAGTTACATTGTTTCAGTTCAAGTTTTCTATTGTAAAAGCGAATACACATAATCCCAGCTGAACTAACCTTACCTAGAGATATTAACACATGGAAAATACAGAGGTTTGAAATTAATTCACGTATTTATTTAGAGAGAAGATGATCTGGTACACAGCGTTATTGAGGGAATTTGCTCCATCTGCATCAGTGCTGTTACATAATGCCCTCAAAACTCTGCCAGTAATTTCTCCATTAAAAGTTCTATAAAGTTCAAAAACAACTTCACCATTTACTTTGAGTGTGATGTGTGTGTGTGTGCAGATGGCGCATACTGGCAGGAAATGCAGAGAAGTGATTCACACCATTGAATAACAGGTCTGCAGTAAAGTTGGTGTGATGTCAGTGCAGTACGGTGCTTTTGAGTTACTGAGCTCTGCAGAATATCTGTTCACCAGTTCAGCACGGATGGCTGCTCTGACTTTACATGTTCAACATGGGGTATCATAATGGGATGTGTATATGTGAGCATGTTTTTTTTTCTTTTCGTTTAGTACTTTTCCCAGAACACAAAGTACAATTTACCATGATCATCCGATTCAAGTTTACAACCCTCTATTCTTAAAGAGTTAGTTCACCCAAAAATAAAAAATTCTGTCATTAATTATTCACCCTCATGTCGTTCCAAACCCATAAGACTTTCGTTCATCTTCGAAACACAAATGAAGATCTTTTTTAATGAAATCTAAATTATTTCTGTGTGGTATGGTATATGGTAAATATTCTGTTTCTGGCATCTACGCAACTACTATATTTGACTCTTTCACATATAAACATTCATCAGCTCACACATGATTTGTGGTAAATGGAAGCTCAAGCATGTTCGCTTGACGCACAAGAACCAATGAGGTTCATTCTCGTTTTACACAGCACGTTTGATCTTCTGCAAGAACCAATGAGGTTCATTCTCGTGTGTACACAGCACGTTTGATCACTGCAAGAACCAATGAGGTTCTTCTGGTGTGTTACACAGCACTTTGATCTTCGCAAGAACCAATGAGGTTCATTCTCATGTTACGCAGCACAATGAGCTTCCGCGTAAACTGAGGTTTGTTCTCGCGCATCAAGCAGGTTCGGTTGAGCTTCTGTTTATGTTCGCTGATCATTGTGGGTTAGGGTGAGTGATTAATGACAGAATTAAACATTTTGAGTGAACCATAATTTGAATGCATCGTGTTTCCTTCTTGAGCATCATGAATGCTTTTATCTTTTGTATATTGTGTACGAGTCCTCAGTGTGAGAATATGGATCTCAAAACCATACAGTCACTACTGAAAAGGGTTCAAATATGCAAAAGGTGCTGGAAAATTATGGACTCATGAACAAATATCACAAAACATCCAGGTTGTGGATCATCCAGGTAGTGACACATAATAATCAAGGGTATGCAAACTTATGAACGTGGTTCTTTTTATAAATTCAGCTTTTATTTTGTCTTATGAACTATATGTAAATATGTTATGTGAAATAGTTTATTAATACTTTTTATGATCCCTTTAAAATTATTTAAATTTTTGTAAATTCTGCAAGGGGTATGTCTATCTTTTATGTGGGTGACCCTTCTTTGTTTGTCCCTGCAGTATGTCTCAAATTGCTCATCTGAGAACTTCACTACTTGCCAAAGCAAATGTAAATGAATACAGTGTCAGTGTGTTTTAATGTAGAACGGAGAATCCTTCCATTTACTTGGGCAGATGTTAACACTTTTTGCATTCAGTTCTGGATGATTTCACGTTGACTTATTTATCCCACATCATCTAGTTCAAGTCCGTCTTTGTTTTTTGGATCCTGTTGAAAGCACGAGAGGTCATTTGTCTGTCTTTACATTCTTTTTATTGCCAGAATGTAGAAAACAATATGTGAATAATGAAGTGGCATGTAACTAAAATAGGGTGAGTGTGGATCCACTTCTCTATTGTGTAGTGCAGATACGTGTAGCAAGATGCCAGACCTCAGACATGCTATATGCACACAAACACACACTTCAACCTGTCGTCAGTGAGATTGCAACCAAGCAGTCGTTCAGTCACACCTTTTGAACCCCATCTCACGCTCCCCACATGAAAGACTCTGCAATGGCGCCACATGAAGAGCCGCCAGTCTTCCCAGCAGCTCCGCACATATATTAGTCATTAATTAGTTGGGCATGTGCCAGAAATATGTTTTGTACGAGGGCAACATCAATGGTTGTTTTTGCCTGTCAACCATTTAATTTCTTTCTTGTTTGCGTGATGCTGTTTTTCAGTGTATTTAAATTGATTTGCATTAGCTAGAGTTTGAAGCTCTTCATTGGGAATGAGGTAATGTTTGCGATCGATTGGGTCAAAGCTGAGGTTGCTATGCTTGTGTGTATGAATATTCTAATGCAGTCTCAACGATTTCACTATGTGCTTCTTAACCCTCTTGTGCTCTAATTTTTGACCGAAAAAAAAGTTTTTTAGGCTATTTTATTTTCCTTACATCGGAATGGTACGAAACTTGGTAAAGGCGGCACTTGCTTTGTGAACACAAAAAATAAAAATGAATGGACATGATCTGAAAAGGTTGAATGGTCCTGGAAAAAAAAAGTCACACTTTTACTACTTACGGTTAAAAATAACCATATTGGAAATTAATGGGAAACGAATTTCATCTAGTGGAAACAGTATATTGTGCCCAAACAAAATCTTACTAAGAGATATCGAGCTCAAATTTGGAACACAAGTTGTTTAGATTTATGGCTTTGATTTTCTCACAGTTTAGAGTTAATCGTGTTTTGAAACATATTTCATATAAAAATTGAAAATAGTATTTTTGTGCATTTTTCATAACAAAAGTAAAATTCCATAACTTTTTTTAAGTTCACTTTTTAAAACATGTTTCACTTCAGCAATAATCTGCCATGTGTAGTCTTTAATAGACCAAACTTAAGTCTGTGCTTCAAATCAGTTGAGATTTATGACAGTTTAAGTTGGAAATTTTATTTTCAAGTCTATGCTCAAAAAGTTAATACACGGATTATAACTACTTTTAATACCATAAAATCCCCTAAAAATACAAAATTTTAAATTAAAAAATATTACCAAACTAAAATATAGTACATCCATTTCATTGAAATGAAAAAAATGAAAATTTAAACCATGTTTGACTGTCACGAGAAGAGCACCAAAGGAATAGTTCATCAAAACATGAACAATAAAGTACTTACCCTCATGACATTCCAATATGAAAATCTTCCCAGTTTTTTTTTTTATATACACTATTATAATATTTTTTTTAAAATATTTTAAATAACTTTTATTTTATATTTTAAGTTTTTGTATAATTTTGGTATGTGCTTTTGTCATTTTTATTAGTGTTTGTTGTTTTATGAAATTCCTACTTGGCTTTAATTTATTTCTTATTCGATTTTTTGTACTTTTCAATTTTCAATTGTAAATGATATGTGAACAATATTTGATAGTTACAACATGATTTTCAGCAAATAAAAGATTTTCAATAAATAATAAAAAATTTGGCCATGCCTTACATATGCAAAGCTATTCATAATGTACAGTAATGCGTTATATCTTTTCATGATTAATTGTAACCAAAGTAAAAATGTATTCTAGTATTTGCAGATTCCTTTTTATTGTCTGTGTTCTGTTTGCTTTTCTCCTTCTGCTCATCGCTCCTCTATCCCGCAGAGTTCCAATCTAAAAACCTGTCAGAATCGCCTGCTACCATCCTCTCTCTCTCTCTCATTTCGGGTTGCCGTGACAAGTTACGGGCGAGAGATGGACTCGGTCCAGTTTCGGTTTTGCAGCGTATCGTCCCTACGGCAATCAGACCATCAGTCAGCAGCCAAACAAACAAACACACTCACTCACTCAATGAAGCCCTTGTGCTGCTCCATGTGGGGATTGATAGTGAACATCTGGGATCTGGTCAAAATCAGAACAACTTATTCAAGTCTTGTTTCACCCAATCATGAGTTCATTTGGATTTGCATAAACGGTTTTTGGCAGGCCGCATCAATACTTTCTATCTATATGGGAAGAAAAAGAGACAAATAGTCAAATTAACAAGAGAACTAAGGATGAGTGGAGAATATTATCATTATGTCCTCACTCTGAGACGCCTTTTGTTCATGTTTTCACACAGGTGACCTGCAACTGTTTCAGCATCAGTGATGGAGAGCTGCAGGATTTGGGGGTCGGGCTTTACCCCAGGTGAGTGACATGAGGGACATCCCAGCATGCTTTGCACTGAACAAAGAACAATTGTTGACATTATTAGTGCTACTTGCTTCACTTTTAATATTATCCATACCAGCGTTAGTGATAAAAAAAACAAAATCCATCAAAAAAATTATTTAATAAAATTATTAAAAATATATATTTTTTACATCAAACTAAACATTTAATTGCACTTAAAATGAACTAAAAGTGTTGCATAATATTGTTGATCATTAAAATATATAAAATATTAATATTTTTTAAAAAGTGAGTGACATGAGTGACATCCCAGCCTGTTTTGCACTGAACATAGAACATTTGTGGAAATTATTAGTGTCACTTTTATTATTATTCATACTTGAGGTGAGTGATGAAAAAATCCATCAAAAAAGTATTAATTATAATATTAAATATAAAATAATATAATACATAATATTAAAAATACTAACTTTTTTTACATCAAATAAAATATTTAATTGCAATTAAAAAGAATGAAAAGTATTGCATAAAATTATTAATAATAAATATATACAAAATATTATTATATTTAAAATACGGTGATGTTACCCCTGATGACTGACATAAGGGACAGCCCAGCATGCTTTGCACTGAACATACAACAATTGTGGACATTATTATTGCTGCTTGCCAATAAAAGCATAACTGTTCATATTAATCATATGTAGGGGTAGTGATTTAAAAAAATCCATCAAAAAGGTGTTATTGCATAATATTAAAAATATTAACAGTTTTATTATATTTCAAATACGTTGATATTACCCCAGATGTAAGAGACATTGCAGCATGTTTTCCACTGAACATAGAAAAAATCTGGATCTGGAAATTATTAGTGGTAATTGCTAAGAATTGCTAAGCATCATTACTAATATTGTTTATAACTTATCGTTTATAAAGGGTTAGTGTTGAATAAACCTTCATACAATTATTAATTATTAATTGAAATTGTTAATTATTACATAAAATTAAAAGTTATTAAATAAAATCTAAAATTAAATCACATTAAAAAAGTGGGGCATCATTTCCACTACAACAAAACGTCTCAGGTTACAACTGTAACCTATGTTCCCTGAGAACAGGGAACGAGACAATACGTCATCGACACTATGGGGAATGCCTCAGGCGTGACAGGTGTCTGAAATCAAATACCAACTCACAGCAATCATGTTGACCGGCGACAGCCCGTGCATCATCAGCTCGAATGATGAGCGTGCAACCTGGATGTATAAAAAGGGTGCCTTGAAACCGTGACAACATCCTATCGTCTGAAGGGACTGTTGCAGGCAGGCCCCGAGGTATGGCAGGGAGACGTATTGTCTCGTTCCCTGTTCTCAGGGAACATAGGTTACAGTTGTAACCTGAGACGTTCCCTATCGAAGGGAACTCAACAATACGTCATCGACGCTATGGGGAACGAAATACCCACGCCGCCATAGTGAGGGGAGTGCATGCCCAATGGCAGTGACACTGTCAGAACCAATAATTCAGAGAACACTGGAACCACTCACCCTTAGGTCACGTTGGGCTGTCAGTGACAGCACTCCCTACCGGTCATAGCCCAAGCTAATGAACCGAGAAAACCACCAGAACATTTCATGGGAGGTAAATCTGGGCCAGCTCAAAGGCTTAGGACCACAACTTCCTAATAGAAGGGGTCCCTTCTAGGGAGTGTGGCTAGGGGACCCAAGGGACTCCCAGCCAGTCACTATTCAGGAGAGCATGACTCCTGAAATGCCACCAGGCTGGCCTGGTGATCTAAACTAAGACGCACAGTCTGCCCAATGCCTGTCTGTCCGAGACAGAGCCTCTGGAAACTGAACCGATCCAAAACCGAAGGCCTGCAAAGCTGGCAGAAACCATTCAGTTCTCGATCACAGAGACGTGTAACTCCCCCTAGAGAGTGTAACTCAACCTCAAGAAATGACGGAAGTCGTCCACACAATCCATGGGTCTACCCAGTGCTCGATCTGAACACTGAGGAAGTAAAAGAGGGATCAAAACCAGGAAAGTCTGCTTTCTGAGGCCAAAGACCTGATTACCCCCTATGTGGGAGCTCCAGTACATGAGAGCTCATATCAGGAAGGCCGGAGAGGCCTGTAACCTGGCGACCACAGTATGTGGGAGCTCGTACTCAGGAAGGCCGGTGAGGCCTATAACCTGGCGACCACAGTATGTGGGAGCTTACATTCAGGAAGGCCGCTGAGGCCTGTGACCTGACGACCACACAATGTGAGGCTACCTTCAGAAATGCCTAATGAAGCCCGTCACCACAGAATGTGGGAGATAGCTTAAAAAAGAGAGACGCCTGCCGTAATACTGTGCGACAGAAGACGCATCTAGAGTGGGACCCAAGGTGAAGAACCGGGATCTGAACCACGTAAAAAAGGGAATGCAACAAACAACGCATAACCCTTAACATACATATGGAAAGTACACAACACGAAAGTGTGCTTAGCTACTCCAAATCCAGGAGGCCTGGATCAGAATGTGGAAGATGGCTAGAGAAAGGCGTCTGTCGAAGCATACTTTGACGACAAGACGCACCTAGAGTGGGACCCAAGGTGAAAGACCGGGGTCTGACCCACATAGGAAGAGACCGAAGCATACAGCGCATGACCCTTACCATGAAAATGGATTTTAGAAAGTACACAAGACGTTCCGTTGTGTGACTTACCATAAATATGGTTTTAACATAATCAGGAAGGCCATATGAGACCTGTAACCTGATAGTCAAAATGTGTGGGAGCTCACATTCAGGAAGGCCTGGTGAGGCCTGAAACCTGACATGTGACAACTCATAACTAGGAAGGCCGAGGAGGCCTGAAGCCTGGTGACCACTGAGTGTGGGAGCTCATACCCAGGAAGGCCGGTGAGGCCTGTAACCTGGCAACCACAGTATGTGGGAGCTCGTACTCAGGAAGGCCGGTGAGGCCTATAACCTGGCGACCACAGTATGTGGGAGCTTACATTCAGGAAGGCCGCTGAGGCCTGTGACCTGACGACCACAGTAAGTGGGAGCTCGTACTCAGGAAGGCCGGAGAGGCCTATAACCTGACAGCCACTCAATGTGAGGCTACCTTCAGAAATGCCTATATGAAGCCCGTCACCACAGAATGTGGAAGATAGCTTGAAAAGGAGGCGCCTGTCGTAATACAATGCGACAGAAGACGCATCTAGAGTGGGACCCAAGGTGAAGAACCGGGATCTGAACCACGTAAAAAAGGGAATACAACGCATAACCCTTACCATACATATGGAAAGTACACAACACGAAAGTGTGCTTAGCCACTCCAAATCCAGGAAGGCCTGGTGAGGCCTGTAACCTGGCGAGCACAGTTGGTTAGGGCTCAAACTCAGGAAGGCCGGAGAGGCCTGAAACCTGGTGACCACAAACCTGTGGGAGCTTATTTTTTCAGGAAGGCCTGATAAGGCCTGTAACCTGACAACCACACCGTGTGGAGGCTACTTTCAGAAGGCCATAAATATGGTTTTTAGAAAGTACATGAAACAAAAGTGCGTGTACTTAGTAATTCCGAATCCAGGAAGGCCTGGATCAGAAAAGGCATCTGTCGTAGCAAACTTTGACGACAGGACGCATCCAGAGTGGGACCCAAGGTGAAAGACCGGGGTCTGAGCCACATAGGAAGGGACCGAAGCATACAGCGCATGACCCTGACCATGAAAATGGATTTTAGAAAGTACACAAGATGTTCCGTCGTGTGACTTACCATAAGTATGGTTTTAACAATCAGGAAGGCCATACGAGGCCTGTAACCTGATAGTCAAAATGTGTGGGAGCTCACATTCAGGAAGGCCTAATGAGGCCTGCAATCTGACATGTGAAAGCTCACAACCACACCCTAGCGACCACAGTGAGTGGGTGTTAACATTCAGGAAGGCCTGGTGAGGCCTGAAACCTGACATGTGACAACTCATAACCAGGAAGGCCGCTTCAGGCGGCCTGAAGCCTGGTGACTACTGAATGTGGGAGCTCATAACCAGGAAGGCCGGTGAGGCCTGTAACCTGACGACCACAGTATGTGGGAGCTCTTATCAGGAAGGCCGGGTGAGGCCTGTAACCTGATACCCAGTATTTGGGAGCTCATAACCAGGAAGGCCGGTGAGTCCTGTAACCTGGCTACCAC
This sequence comes from Chrosomus eos, assembly GCA_036326025.1. Taxonomy (NCBI): domain Eukaryota; kingdom Metazoa; phylum Chordata; class Actinopteri; order Cypriniformes; family Leuciscidae; genus Chrosomus; species Chrosomus eos. The sequence continues at coordinate 26,990,098 of CM070832.1, forward strand.
AGTATGTGGGAGCTCTTATCAGGAAGGCCGGGTGAGGCCTGTAACCTGGCGAACACAGAAGGTGAGAGCTCATATCAGGAAGGCCGGTGAGGCCTGTAACCTGATGACCACATCATGTGGGAGTTGATAACCAGGAAGGCCTGTCAAGGCCTGCAACCCGGCGACCACGGTGTGTGGAAGCTCATAACCAGGAAGGCCTGGTGAGGCCTGTAACCCGGCAACCACAGTATGTGGGAGCTCATAACCAGGAAGGCCTGGTGAGGCCTGTAACCTGGCGACCACATCATGTGGGAGTTCATAACCAGGAAGGCCTGTCAAGGCCTGCAACCCGGCGACCACGGTGTGTGTGGAAGCTCATAACCAGGAAGGCCTGGTGAGGCCTGTAACCCAGCGACCACAGCATGTGGGAGCTCATACCCAGGAAGGCCTGGTGAGGCCTGTAACCCGGTAACCACAGTATGTGGGAGCTCATAACCAGGGCCAGAGATCCTGTCTCCCGCGGGAGTTACGCCTCCTGCGCGCCCTACTCCCCCTACCGGGAGGAGGGGGTGCATGGGAAGCAACACTGGGACAGCAGGTTGCTTTGGTGGCCCGGAGTCCCGCAGCAGGTCGGTCTGGTAGGCCTGAAGACCTCAAGGGTGTGCAGAACCGCACCTGCCTGACCTGCTGCCGTGTACGCTCTGTCATTCAAGCGCGAAGATGTCTTGAGCAGCTTGGATGGCAGGGTCAGAGCTCTTAGTGAAGAGGACCGACCAGAGGCGAGATAGTTAGCCAACGTCTCGTCCACTGGTGGCATCGACACATATCCGTGCTCCACGGCTCCCTCCACAGCAGTGAAACTAGCCTGCTGATGCAGATAGAGACGTGAGGAGAACGGGTTCTTCCATACCCTCTCGATCCCAGCATGGAGATCGGAAAGGAATGGAAGGCTCATCCAGGCTGGTAGCTTAGGGGTGTGGAGGAACCGGCCAAAATACCATGAGCGGGTTCCTCCTAGACGCGCCTCCACTGCAACTGCAATCTGTCTGTGGCGCGCCCCATAATGTCAACCAGCTCAGCGTACACTGGGCAGGAGGGCTGAGATGGTCCGGTCTCAACCAAACTGACATCCTCAGCAGCCAACTCCTGCCCGGCCTGAAAAGAATAGTTACAGATTCACCAGAGAGAGAAAGAAAGAGCTCAACATTGACCTGTAACTCACCCTCGTCAGCTGGTAGATCATCCGCGAGGTTAACGCCCCTCTCCAGATAATCTGCCAGCTCCATCTGAAAGCTCCACGAGCTCAACCGCCACTGAGCCTCAGCCCGAGCGGGAACCGGAAAGGCGGGGTTCAGATGCCGCGCCCACTTCCCTCGAGAAGTGGGACAGACGAGAGCAGAGAGTTCTGATAGAAAAACTCTCACAGTTCGCGCAGAAAACTCCCTCGAGAGCTTCCCGCGCGTGCTCTTCTCCCAGGCAGAACACGCACAAATCGTATGAATCCTCCGGTGTCAAATATCTGGACACAGGTCGGCACACTCGCGAAAAGTGTTTCTCCGCGTCTCTGCACGCTTCATCGTTGATACTATCAAAACAGACAAACAGTCCCCGAAGACGAAAAGGATGTTGTCACGGTTTCAAGGCACCCTTTTTATACATCCAGGTTGCGCGCTCATCATTCGAGCTGATGATGCACGGGCTGTCGCCGGTCAACATGATTGCTGTGAGTTGGTATTTGATTTCAGACACCTGTCACGCCTGAGGCGTTCCCCATAGCGTCGATGACGTATTGTTGAGTTCCCTTCGATAGGGAACATGTTTTCCTCATGAATAAAGTTTTTTTTCTTTCCCAAAAGCTACTTGTTTATTGAGGAGACATGAAAATGCTCGAGATGAAATTTGGAACGTGAACTTCCATACTTGAAGTTTTACCCACAATCCTCTTGTGTCTCTGTCAGTTAGGCCACTTCTTATTTTCATATCCAGCAAATTTGTGTGACAGAAAACATGTTTGTATTATTAACTCTGCAGTCATAAAGAGGGATTCTGACATGCGTTAGGATTACATGCTACGATTTGCTCTTTGCTACTGAACATGCCTCAGGGAAGCTCCCGTTCACACACACAGACACACACACACACACCACATGGAGGGGCTGAACTAAACGCAGCACAAGAAACGAGAATAATTACACATAAACAGACATTCGGCTTTCAATGTGACTAAATTACAACTTGCCGAGACACATTGTGAGCCCTGAAATAGAGGGGATTTCCTCTGCAAATTGCTTTGTGCGTGTATGTAAAACTTAGAGTGAATCCTCTGGGCTGAAATACATCTCATAAGAACCACTGAAAAGGCTTCTGAATGCTGAGTGACTTGTTTAGTATTGTTATTTTAAAAATGTGCGATGCTATAGAGTATGCAATGCATGCAAAATCACCATAGATTTCACATTAGCTGTAGTACACAACATAGCCTACTTTATATTTAGCCTTCTGATTGCTGCAGGAGTGTTCGATAGGTCTGTCTTACAATAAAATGACAGGAACTGTCTCTGTGCTATCTTCTTCCTCCTCTCTCTCTCTTCTTTCTCTCTGTTTTCTGTTTGTAGAGGGGGATAGCAATTAAAATGTGACAGGCCAGTGTCGGTGCACTAGTGCCGTCACGCTCTGCCTTCTCCCTTTGAGGCGGTGACAGGCCCGAGACCTAGAGATGAACTGCTCTTAAATTACACTTTTATCAGTGCTGACGTCTTTCATAATTAATCTTCATGCCCACAATTGTCACCAAGTGACTTTTTTTTTACCTACAGATGAGCTCTTGATGGGGTCATGATTGTACGGTGGAATTTCCCATTTCTAAAGGCCGATTAAAATACAGCTCAATTGTGTTTCTTCAAGACGACATGGAATGACGTTCAAAAAGCATTTACTTTCTGTAATGTGGCATATTTCAGATCAAATAGAATATTCCCGGGGACACAATGCAGAGCATGGCTTTATTTTATCCACTGGCAATTGATTGGTTTATTAAATTATATTATTAGTGGTTCTTACTAAGCTTTTTTTCCTAAATCCATAACCCTATTAAGCTTTTTTGTATTAAACTTTGGCTTTTTTTTATATTGGGTGTTTTTTGCCTTTTATTATGATAGGATAGTATGTAGACAGGAAACGAGAGGGGACGAGATCGGGACACAAACTCGGGTCGCCTGAAACACAACGGCACTATATGTCGGTGCTCCCCACAAGGCTATATCGGTGCCAACAACTTTGGCTTTTTATGCTACAGAAATGAATGATGCGTCAAGTTGTGTGGTGATAAAATGAACAATTTTTCCTCTATTTTCAATTGTTTTACTTTAATGTAAGGTTCGATTTTTGTGATTTTTTTTTTAATAAACATTCGATGCAGATTTATTTTACAGCCTTCTTCACACAACGTGTGTGTGGCCCTGTTTAAATCCAGTATTAAGATGTGTTTTGGTCTATCAGATAACAAATAGACGAGGGAGACACATTCCTGTTTACACCTGGTGTTTTAATCCATCTCTTTTGACCACTTCTGTCCTGATTTCTTCGAGGGGAGGGTCTATATGTGGGTAAACGTATGGGCTTTTTCAGATTTTTCGATCCAATGGACGAAATTAACTCATGCAATTTACATATGAATGAGAAAGTAGACGACTGGATACGTAAGGAGAGCAGCAGCATTCATATAGGTGCAAGACCACGCTGTGAGTGTTAGAAATCAGGAATGGTGAGAGAACATTGTGCTTGGTATGTTTGTCATCTTCAAACCAATCCTGGGTCTTCAGCCAACAAACTTTTCAACAGACCGTCTTTTGTGGCTGTTCTTTCTTTACAGTCTATGGTTCGAATAATTCGACCACATGAACATTTACACTACAAAAGCAATCCGGTCGAATATGTATTAAAGTAACACCAAGTAACTTTTCCTCTTCGGTCGCCCTACTGGTTGGAAACGAAATTGTCCATTGCCGCTGTCGTAAATAATTTAGCCTACCGTCGCACGCACGCTCGCTGTTTACCCAGCACCGGCTTTAGAATGAACGATGTCCACAGACAAGGTAGAGTATGTTACATGATTTCATGAAAGGATGATGTATCGCGACATCAGAAACGAAGAAGAACGAAATAATGACTATTGTAGCGCTTGACGTAACGCAGTCAAATTTTGTAGGTCTTTTTGTGCACGGGTTCCTACCCGAAACCCGAAGTTACATAGTGCCAGTAAAAGCGATACAGACCCCGTCAGGCTATGGCAGAAGTGCCTTTCACCCTGTTACGACTTGATGAACCACTAATAAGATTTTGGAAACATTATTTTAAGGTAAACAATGTTACATAGTGTTGCTTTAAACTACCTCTGGAAGTGGTTGAAAGTGGACAAACCCGTTTACACCTGTTTTTAGCATCATCCACATGTGATCCGATCGATTAAAACACACGTTAATACCAGGTGGAAACAGGGCATGTGTGTAAATAAAAGACTGTAGTTGTAGAGGACTGGCAATATATAGCACTAAGGCACCAATATTTATTTTCTCTACTTGGTTGAACAATGAACAGTGCATAACAGGGTGTTTTATCCCAGTCTATTTTATACATGAAATGTGACATGCACTGTCATTTTCTCTGCTTCCTAATGCGAGAGCATATTGTGGCGTGTTTAAGTCCTCAGCCGTGGCGTCTCCAGTGTAACACTGGTTCTCTGGCTGGATGTGAACCAGCGGTTTTTCTGCTAATCCCTGTGGTTGTGTCTGGAGCTCGCCGGAGGATTTGTGCTGTCAGACGTCCTCCATAGCCAGGACTCCATGCTGACACTCGCGGCCCCGTCTGGGCACCGTTATCCAGGGGTAGAGAGTGTATCCGTAGTGCCCAAATTAAGCTTCAGTAAACCTGTGGCCGGCAGTCTGTTATGCTGTGGCCTGACAAAACCTAGCAGCAGAAATCCATAAAGATTTACAGGCGCTCTACCGCATGCAGCGCTGTCATCCGTGAACAAGGAAAGTTTGTGACCATTTGTTTCCCACCTTAACACCCCATTCAGGCCTTGGAAATAGTGAAGGATAAATTGGTGTTTCTTCAGCTACGGGCACTTTTATGTCCCAGGAGTTTATTATAAAATAATAGAAACTGTTAAAACTAACTAGATAACTTTATTTGTATTCTGTTTGCTAAATGAAGGGCACAATAAAAACCAATGCATTATAGATTTTATTGTGTTACTTTATTACTTATTTTCAATCTTAATCTTTTAAAATATTTAGAAAAATTTGTTTGATTATTTGTATGACGCATTCACAATTCATCATAAATAAATAATAAAGTAATAATAAAACAGAGCAATTCCAAGATGGTCATCGCACCATTGGTGCTCGAGCCCTAAATGTTTGTAAATAATAATAATAAAAATATGCAGTCCATTTAAAAAAAAATGTCTAATAAAGCTTTCTGTATTTATTGTATGAAATAAAATTTAAAAAATGCAAAATTATTAAAAGGTATTTTGTACTTGATATGAAACATTTAATGTGTGCGGAAAAGGTAAAAATGTAATTTGATTGTGCATCATTTCCAACAACCTGTTGGAAACCTGTTTATGCAAAAAGTTACAAAATTTATTTATTAAAGTTATTAAAAATTATTTGTATATTTATTTATTTTTGAATTTTCCAATTTAGGATACATAAAATGCTTAGCAAGATAATGGTCTCTGCCATTTTATTCCCAAAAAAAATTTTTAGGTGTAATTTTCACCACTGTAATTTCCATAACAATATGTTACTAAACACAATATATAATTTGAATTGTGATGGTGATGACACTGTGGTGTAAAATAGATTTTTTTAAAAAGTGTAAATAAATAGCAAAGCGTATTTAAACACTGTTAATAGACATATGAAACTAGTTTGAGTGTGTTTTAAGAGAGTTTATAAAAGTCCACAATATACGCAGGGCCAAAAGTAGTTAGCTCTAAGTGGGTGTTGTTGACATCATATCCTTGTATCAGTTGCGTCAGTCTCCGCTGTTCTGAAAATGCAGTAAACTGAGCTGTATTCAGGTGTGAGGGTGTTCCAGGAACAGCATTCTTTTCTTTCCGCCATAGTTAATGGCTACCTTCAGCACTGTTATTTGGAAACATTAATAAATGACCGCAGCGGATTGCTATTCGCCTCGTCTGTTGATGTTTCGCGCTGCTTAGCAATACCCAGGTATTATGTTTTGTTCACAGCAGAGGGAAGAAGATGAGAGGAAATCATCCCATTGTCCTCCATATTCTTTCATTACCCGGCTCTGTTCTCCGTTATTTCATTTTTTCACTCGTCTTCTGTTTACTGAGCACGGTGCTTAGGGCTACAAGCACAGACTTGCTTTAATGAGATATATTTTCTTTCGTCATTACTTAGAAACCACATGTAAAGATTGAGTTTAGGCCCCTGTGTATGTAAGTGAGGAGCGTCGGGCTCTTAGGGGCTGTTTATGGGTGAATAATCAAAAGCACAGATTAAGGGAGGATCATAAAAGAGAGTTTCACTCAGGTTAAATGCTCTGCGTTGAGCTTAATGTCTGTGTGGTTGTGTGTGTTGTGTGTGTGTGTGTGTGTGTGTGTGTGTGGTGTGTGTGTGTGTGTGTGTGTGTGTGTGTGTGTGTGTGTGTGTGTGTGTGTGTGTGTGTGTGTGTGTGGTGTGTGTGTGTGTGTGTGTGTGTGTGTGTGTGTGTTGTGTGTGTGTGTGTGGTGTGTGCAGACAACAGCTTAGCTAACAGCTATTTTCTGACAGCATTGATAAGCTCAAATTTGGTCACATTTCTTATTTTTTGATATGGTTTAAAGGAGACCTATCTTGGAAATAAGATTTTCTTTGCTCTTTTAAAATAAAAGAGTTCAATCTGCTTTGTAAGCAAATGCAACACAAGCGTCCACCCCAGAGCATTTATGAGAACTAAGCTGCAACAGTTGGTAAATAGGAAATTAGAAATCACAAACATAAGCACATTGACATATGACCACTCTATATATTTATACTATAGGGCTGGCAATAGATAAAAAAAATGTAAGCACGATTAATTGTGCCGTTTTTGTGCAATTAATCACACACTTATCGTGAAATTAAGCATGCATTTATATTGTTTAACCTATTCATTTTGTCATCATTTGCTATATCCAGCAAAGTAAACAAGTAGGTGTCTTTCCAAAAAGTACATTCGGAGACTCCAAAAGGACACCAAATAACTAAATTTTATAAGGAGTCCATATAATTCATAAAGTTATGCACACCAAAGCACCCATTAAAAAAACATTACAGAAAAATTGGGTGATGACAATTTATTTTTGACTAACGTTATAAGTGAAATTATAATTTTTTGTGGATTTTGTGTATTTAAAACAAAAAGCCCATTATTTAATAAAAGAAATTGAATCACACATATATATAATTTTCTTTATTTTCTTTATTTTAGTTTTACCTGCCATTTTTTGCCTCTTTCTGGAATTTAAATTACCTTTTTTCTCATTTTTTAATGCATTTTAGTATGTGAAAATCTTAATGCAAATGCAAATAAGCCCTCATTTGATTCTACTTTTGATTTAATTTAATTTATTCCTTTTAGAGTTGGCAGTGAATTAACAATATCCTGTAAATGAAAAGCACTGGCGTGTGAAGCTTAACCATCCGAGCTCTGGGGGTGTGGCCTATTGCCAAGGCCATTTCATTGGCTAATAATAATCCAATCATTTATGTGGGATTATCATGGAAGATTGCATTATCATGTTCTTTCCAGCAAAGCAATCTAGCGAGAAGAAGAGCAAAATGTGTTTTAAAGATAAAATGTCTTCAGATATAGCAGAACCAGCCTCCCTGTGTGGGCCATTACACTGGCACGGCTTCCACATTCAACATCCATGGGAAACATTTCGCGTCTATGAATATGAGCCTCTGGGATTACAGTGAACAAACACAACCAGAAAGGCAGATGCCAAAATTGCTGTTTAGATATACGCTATGAAGTGTTCAGATCGGATGTGAGGCCAAGCCAGAATCAAGGCTTCAGACAAAGTTGTCAACGTCTCGGAGAAATGATAATGACGCAGAAAGGTTGTCCCGTGAGAGCGAGGCCCGTCTGTTTACCGTCGGCTGGGTGGGCCGACTCTAAGCCTGCTTTATACGCTGTTCTTAGGCGATGTTGAATCTTCCCCAGACCATGACAAACACAAGTAATTTGTTTTTTTTGAATGACTTCCGATGCAGCCAGGAAGAGCAGGACGGCATGTGTTCTTGTCTACATATAAAGGATAATTGTGCTTTCGTGCTTGATTTATAATTGCTGTGTTTGTTCTGTCATGCTTGTGTGAATGTAAATACATGCATTCAGCTCGCTATCTCCTCAAATCTCACCACAAGGGAGAACTAGCCGACACAAAGACTTCAAACATGGTTTACACATGCATACTGAATACATATCTTGCATTTTGGATTAGCTGCTCACTTTAATTAGTCGTTAAATTCATATTTTAGCCACGTGACATTTACTGACTCTCATGTTGTTTTGAACCATTATGTTATAATTTTTTTTTTTTTCAATCAGAGCTTTGGCTCTCTTAATTATGACTAATAAGACTTTAACTCCCCTTTTTGGAGCTTGGAATGATAAATCACTCTTCATGTTTGGAAAATGTCTGTAAATTATATTCCACAGAGGAAAAAGTGAGAATTGGTCCTTAAACTAAAGTGTTACCATATATATATGAATGGAATGAACTAATGAATGATATATGATATTGTCTTATGTTAATGTTACTACCTGTCTGTTTATTAGATTATCTCGTTTTTTTTCTTGATTCTATTAAATAGAATTTATAAAGCTAATTTTTTATAAAGATAATAGGTATAGAATAGAAGATAAAGTGTTAGTGCAAGTGACACATATATGATTATATTTACTAATATTTGTTAATATTATTGGTTGGATGCATTTTTGTAAATTCGAAAATAGCTATTGTACATGAATGTGATGTCAGCACCCAGAAAGGTCACTAAGGTCACCGGCAGTGATGATCTCACCTTCAACGCAGACAGCGAGGGTCTTGAGAAGATCATCAGTGTCGTTTCATTGCTGTCATTCTCGCCTTGTCGCTTTCGGTTTTCTAACCGCCGGAAAGACAGCAGTTACATCGTATCGCATTCAACATGACAAATGTCCTGCTGGCGAACATGTCAGCTTTCTTGTTTTCTGCGTCTACTGACTGCAGCAACTTGTTTCTTTAGTTAATTAATTAGTGATGACTGATTTATGTTCATTATTTAGCAGTTACTGCCCTTGTGCATTATTTAGATTCAAGAGAAAGTGAGAATGGAGACTATGAGGGATTAGCAGTTTGATTTCAGTGTTTAATGAGGACAAACAATACAAAGAAATCTGTCATTTAGAGAGATAAAACAGGATTATTGATGAGTTTGTACAAGTGTGTTTTGACAGGCCGACTGAACTAAATTCACCCCCTTTGGGTCTTATTTGTCAAAACAGCATAGATTTATGCATACAACAAACAAACAATACAAAAACAAAAGTTGGTTAAATCATATATAAATAATATACAATTATATATAAAATATTTAAATGGGTTATGTGATTATTTAAATTATATTGTATAAATGTATTATTTTAATAGTACTTTCTAGTAGTAGACTAGCACTGCTAGTGAATTGTGCTTGCACATGTTCAAGAGTTCCTGGTTTGACCTGGTTTTGTGTTTTTCTGAACCAGCATGTCTCTGCTGAACCACGACTGCCACCCGAACTGTGTCATGATCTTCGAGGGCAAGAGACTCACGCTGCGAGCTGTTAAGGTCATCCGACCCTGTGAGGAGGTACAGGTCCATCCATACACACTCTCATACACCTTAATTCCTGCCCGCACTGTTCTTTTATTTTATTTTTCACTCTTTCTCACTCTCATACACGTTATTTCCTGCTTGCCTTGTACTTTTTTTATTTTCTTTTTCACTCTTTCTCACTCTCATACACTAATTCTGCCGCATTTACTTTTATTTATTTTTCATCTTCTCACTCTCATACACGTTATCTCGCTCCCTTGTACTTTTTCTTTCATTTCCTCTCATACACCTATTCCCGTCCCTGCTTTAAATGGACCTGGGATGTTTAAATGTATGATATGGATATGGGTCTTAGCTGTCACAGATCCAACATGACCAATATTTTTTGGGGAAAAAAGTTATTTATATTATTTGTTTTAATTCATTATTTAGTTATTTCTGCAACACTAAATGGAATTGCAAAAATAGTTCCACTCAAAGCTTTTGTTATTTGGGTTGTAATATTATTATATTATTATTTTTCATTTGTCCTTTCAATTAAGTAAAATATTTGTACGTTCTCTAATATCATTACCTTATTTTAATTATTATTAAAATGTTTTTATTATTAGCTCATTTTAGTGTTTTCATTGTTTAGTAGTTATTTGTTAATTGTCATTTTTATTTTATTTATTTTTAAATTGTTTTTATTTTATTAAGTCCCCTTGTGGTGAAAATCAAGATTTTAATGTTGTTTATACGTCTGTGTTGTGTTTTTAATATGATTTAAGATAAACCATGTACAAAGTCAACACCATTACTGAATATATAAAACTGCAGTGAACCAAAATCCGGTTGGGTGTTTCTGATGTCACAAACTTCAACCAATCAGGAGCTGGTGCGAGTGAGTGGAGGCGGGGCTAATTTGCATATTCATAGAATCGCGTATACTAAATGAGGCAAGGAGTTACATTCAAGCAATTTTAAGGTATGAAGATATTTTTTCAATGAAAAAACTTTTAAATATGTAATTTTGTTGATCAAATATGAGCTTTAAGGGATATAATTATTGACTACAGGGGGGACTTTAAAATGTATTTTTCCAGTAATGTTAATTTTTATATTTACTTCAGTTAATAAAAATGTTTTCATTCAGTTTCATGCCTTATTCTCACTCCATTGACTGAGCCAGAACCTCTCAGATAAACAAAGTAATATTTTCATAGTGTCGTGGAGCCACAGTGTTTTACTTTTCAGCCACAAATAGCAGTTGTCTATTCATTTTAAACCGGGACAGGAGAAAATATTTTAACTTCCAAAAAATTATACACACCACATTTTCTCAGTTGCAGGCACTTAACGGAGCCCCTGCCAGATTAACTTCACCCTAATTCAGTCATCGCATGAATAAATCTAAAAGCAACATCCTACATTTACATTTACTGCGTTTAGCAGACACTCTCATCCAGAGCGTCCCGCAGAACTCTTTAACAATCACTCCTGACTAATCAGAGCTCATTTAAACCTATTTACCTGACCACACACATCCATCACACAACCAGCCAGAATAACCAGTAGAAAGCCAAGATATTCATATACATTAACACCTGAATCCATTCGGCTGATCTGTGGCGGGATATGGTATTTCGCATTGGCCCCGTTCGACACGCTCGATAAACTCTCATTATTCGACCGTTCTGTTTATTTCTCCTCCGAAAGTTTCGATATTCCAAAGTAAATCAGGCAGTCATGCTTAATTTCCCTCTGACAGTGGGAGGAAACGTCGAGAGAGCAAAAGCGAACTGGAATGAAATTACCAGCAAGCTCTCTGTACACAGGAAGTAATGAGAATTCACACTATAGGTGTACGATATACGATGGCAGAATACACGAGTGCTCATCGTCCCACAGACACTGTTTACACAAACACACACTCATTCGCACGGCGCGATTATAATTCATACACCCACACACATCTGCACACTGTACACACGGCACTGTTTGCCCATAAGGGTCGTACTCATTTTGGATCAGTTTTTCTGTTTCTGTTGCTTTCTCTATTTACCCATCTTTCTTTATGTACTCTACTCTTTCTATCTGTCTCGTTCATTGGAATAACTGTTTTCAATTATCTCCCACTCTCCATATTTGACCTCCCCAAGAGAGAGTTTGGAAATGGAAAAGCTTTCTGCATACTGTGCAGTATATGTGGTCATGCATACTTTTTCGTTTCTTTTCGATAACAGGTTAAACAATATACAGCATGCTACATTATTGTCACATGACCCTACTACATTGCATATTTAATTTAGTAAGTAGTAATTATACTGCACATTTTAAGTAAGTGATACACTGTAAAAAAATATTATCATGATTTGTCATGATTTTTTTTGTCAAATCAACTTAGGTTCAGATAACATAATATTTTGAGTTTCTGTTGATTAAACCAATCTCCTTCATTGTATTGACTCAAATTTTTAATTTCAATGAACTCAAAATTGTAAGGCAACCAGTTACTTACTTTTTTAAGTTATATTAACAATATTTTTTACAGTGTATGCCTCCACTCAATAACAATGATAATGAAATTGTTGATGCAATGCAGAATAAATAGAAAGTTATATATGTATATGTGACTCTCTAGGCACAGTATGCATACTGCAAAATAATTTCATGCTGTAGACAAAAATAACAGATATTATATAACTCCATACCCGTAATTGGATGTGTGTATAGAGAGAGGTAAACAGCTGAAGAGTTCTTTTCAAGTCATCAGAAAACACAATCATTGTTCAGATTCTCTCAAGACACCCGTCACATTAGATGATGAGGACTCTTAAAACATTTAATTCCTCATAATTTAGTGCATCAATTCAACCTTTTCCAATCTGATGAAAGCCTGGAAGATCTCTCTTAATGGCTGAACACATAAACACAAACAATGCACATTAAAGCAAATTTTCATTCACATTCTGCAGAATTGGAAAGGCTGCACTATGTGTTTTTCATGTTAGCTCAGCAAGCAGACTTCTCATTATTTAAAGTAACACTAAGTAAATTTTCCTCTTCGGTCGCCCTACTGGTTGGAAACAAAATTCTCCATTGCCGCTGTCGTAAATAATCTAGCCTACCGTCGCACGCACGCTCACTGTTTACCCAGCACCGGCTTCAGAATGAACGATGTCCACAGACAAGGTAGAGTATGTTACATGATTTCATGAAAGGATGATGTATTGCGACATCAGAAACGAAGAAAAACGAAATAATTACTATTGTAGCGCTTGACGTAAAGCAGTCGAGTTTGTAGTTCTTTTTTGTGCAGGGGTTCCTACCCGAAACCCGAAGTTACATAGTGCCAGTAAAAGCGATACAGACCACGTCAGGCTATGTTAGACGAGTCATTTAACTTATTTTAAGTCGATGTACCATCACAAGGGTCTTGGAAATATATTGTGAAGGTTGAAAAACTACTTAGTGTTACTTTAAGACTAAACTGCCATAAGACGTAGGCTCTGTTCCGAACCCTAGTAAAGAGCATCTGTGTCTGCTGTCTACATAGGCAACTACTTTCGGCTTAGAAAGTAGTTGCCTATGTAGACAGTAAGGCAGCATCCCAACCCAAATGAAGCCTTGTAAGTTCCCTATTTTGTTTGAAACACCCTTCATAGGAAACTTAGTTTATATTATGCATATGTTTTTATTCAATACTTTTTTTTACCCAATAAAATATATAAATAATGTATTTGATGCATGTATACAATATACTGCGGAGCCCCTAAAGTGACCTTTATTTGTATTTTTGCAAAGGTCCCTTTAGGGGCTCTGTAATACTGGCATTCAAAAGTTTTTTGGGGGATGGATATTAATACTGTTATTTAGCAAAAATCCATTAAATTTATCAAATTGATATTTAAGACTTTTAAATTGTTAAAATAAAAATTCTGTTTAAAATCGTACTGTTTTTATTTTTATATTAGAATGATTTCGGTTGGATGCTAAAAAATTCAGCATTGCATCACAGGAATAAATTACAGTTTCAAATATTTTAAAATAGAAAAGTTATTTAAAATTGTCATAATATTACTGTTTTACGGTATTATTTATCCAATAAATTACAAATTGGGCAGCATAAGACAATTTCTTCAAAAAAAAAATTATCGACCACAAACTTTTGTACGGTATGACATAAAATGTATTTCTAATTCGATTCCATTCATCATGAATGAACATTTTTACTGATTTCATTGCAATGCATGAATGCATTTTGGGATTACTGTACCTGAATATCCATTTTCCATACTCTACATCAAAACAATGCCTACATTTACGTATAGCATTTAAAATGACTGATTTTAGTGCTTAGTGTTTAGTTTCCAGGGTTTTCTAGTTGCCTGAAATCTTTCAACTAACCATCTCTAATCTCTCCCTCTTTCCAGCTGACTATAAGCTACACCGATGTCCTCGCACCCAGCAAAGAGAGACGTACCCGATTACAGGAGCAATACCACTTCTTGTGTCAGTGCGCTCGCTGTACCACCGAGGACAAGGTGAGCCGTGTGAACATCCCCTCAGATCTATCTTCCCTTCCCTGATCTTTCTTATCCGCCCTTTATCCCCATTTTTCTATTTCTTTCACTTTCACCCCATCACTCCTGGAAAAGGCTTCTCCCCGCCTCATTGTGTCCTGGCGGGATCACTATCTATCATCCCTGTTCTCCTCCATGTTCTCTTTTCCTCGCTCTTTTGCTCTGTGTTTGTCCCACTCAGCACTCGAAAGCATGTGATGATGTGTCAAGTCTGTCAGACCCGGTCCTAGAGCATCACCGGTCCCTCCGCACTGCCCCGGGGAATCTGTCCTCAGCAGGCCCTGTCATCTGTGATCATCACTGTCATGACAGGAGCATGTCAAGAATAAAGCTTTGAATGGCATGCATGAGAGCGGACGAATGAATGCTAAAGATGGAGTGAGGAGAGATGGGAATTTTAAAGGTGAAATGTGTCATTTTTTGGATGTTAAAGTACTTATTTTCCTCCATACTTAGTATGCACAAACACCTACAAGTAAGCCATTTTGTATGTGATTCCACTTCCATTTGGTGGACAAATACAGTTCTATTTCTTTACAAATTTGTTTCTAAAATAACCTGTGTTCACATACTATCCATCATAAATAATATAAAAGATTTAACGCATCCCAAAGAAGGTGCTGGAGGTTTGCAGGTAATTTTGGGGAAATAAAGGGTGTCAAAGTTGGTTTAAATATGCATTACTAAAACATTGTAAACAAATTTATTGTTGTTGTTATTCTTTTTGAAATTCTGCTTTCGTAAGACTTTTTTCCCCCCTAAAGATTAATTGATTATTTTTATTCAGGTTATTTTCTGCAGAAATGACACACTTCCCCTTTTAAAGGAATAGTTCTCCCAAAAATGTAAAGTCTGTCATTATTTGTTATAAACACGAGTGATTTCCTTTTCTCAACAGGTTTGGAATGACATGTGAGGTTGAGTCAATGATTGACATTTTTTGTTGAACTATCCCATCAAATGCATGTGCGAGTGACAAATGTGACGGCTTTTAATCATTCCTAGGATATGAATTTTTGATTCATCAACAAGTTAAAAGGATAATTCTTCATGTCAGGAATGGAATTTATACATGTAATAATGGCTATTTTTTTATATCAGGAATTAAATTTTCACTAGACTAAAATTCTTGATATCACAAATGCATATCCTGCAAGCGATTCAATCAAAATGGCTTGCAAAGGTTTTATATAGCAAAATTCTAGTAGTAAAAATGCAATTTCAGATATCAAATAGTTTTTACTAGTGAAAATGTAATTCCTAATATCAACTATTGTTACTAGTAAAAATTCCATTCATTATAGCAATAACGATTATTTTAACTATAGTGAAAATGTAATTGTTGATAACAATTAATATCCTGAGAATGATTGAAAGTCAAAAGGGCTTGCCATAAAGAAACAGAACTGGTGTCATGTGTGCTCCAACATGTCACTGGCTTACACACGTTCTTTCCAGGCTTATGTTGTGGTTATTTTGCACCTGCATGCCGGCATACCATGCTAAATAACTGTGAGCTCAAGAGAAAGAGGCTTTATCCTGCTGTTAACACCTACACAGCTGCTCACACTGACCTCTGCTTGAGTCATCTGTCAGATACGTGCAGATAAGAATAAACGCTCTTGCTCAGGGCTGCTGAGATGGAGACTTGGGTTTCATCCCTGAATCCAACGGTTCAAGAAACAGTGAAAGCTTTTTAAGCTTGTTTTTCATAAGTTTGGGATTTTAGGACAACATATATGTGTGGTACAAACTCACATCTATTTGTCCATGCATCTGTTTCTTCTATACATCCATCCATCAATCAACCAACCAACTGAATGCAATTCATTTAGGATAAAAGTTGAATATAGGCCTGAGCCTAGGCACCAGAATATCATAGAGGCAGAGTATTATGGAAATATTGATTTAATAAATTATTGAAAATTATTTTATTTAAAAGTAAAAATTATTTATTTTCTTCTATGCCTGTTTTGGGATCGGTAAGATTTGTAAAATGTTTTTGAAAGTATCTTCTGCTCACAAAGGCTGCATTCTAATATGATGATTTGCTGCTCATGAAACATTTCTGATTATTATCAATGTTGAAAACAGATATGCTGCTTAATAATCTTTCATGAAAAAAAGCTCAAAAGAACAACATAAAAAAATCTTTTGTAACATACATATTTTTGCTCTCATTTTTAAACAATTGAATGCATCCTCTGTGTGTGTGTTGGTGTGTGTGTGTGTGTGTGTTGTGTGTGTGTGTGTGTGTGTGTGTGTGTGTGTGTGTGTGTGTGTGTGTGTGTGTGTGTGTGTGTGTGTGTGTGTGTGTGTGTGTGTGTGGTGTGTGTGTGTGTGTGTGTGTGTGTGTGTGTGTGTGTGTGTGTGTGTGTGTTGTTTTGAGGTAATTACAGGTGAGGTGTGTGAAGTGTTACACTGATGACACTCTGATGAGAGGGATTTGTTGATTCACCATCGGCTTTGCGGTAATCTGACAACCTGTGTGAGTTCAGTAGGACATACTGACACTGTAAAACAATAGAGCAGCTGTATGTGCAGTTAAGTACAGGGAGGGGTTGCTCAGGTTATCACCTTCCCAGAATCTCCCGAGACCGGAGATGTGATTCAGTCTGACAGTCACGTGGGGGGGTCACGGATGTTACACGGTTCATGAAGGACTGTCGGTTCATACGGTGCATGTCTCTGCTTTTTTCAGTGTTTTAGTGATCAGTGCTCTTTCACATTTGCGCCATATCTCATATTGTCCCATTTCTTATAATATATAAATAGTATTCTTAATAGTATGCAAGAGAAGAGTTAATTCATCCCAGAAAGAGGTGCTAGGCTGCAGTTCATTTGAATGTTAAAGTAACACTATGTAGTTTTTCAACCTTCATAATATATTTCCAAGACCCTTGTGATGGTACATCGACTTAAATAAGTTAAATGACTCGTCTGCCATAGCCTGACATGGTCTGTATCGCTTTTACTGGCACTATGTAACTTCGGGTTTCGGGTAGGAACCCGTGCACAAAAAGAACTACAAAATTCGACTGCTTTACGTCAAGCGCTACAATAGTCATTATTTTGTTTTTCTTCGTTTCTGATGTCACAATACATCATCCTTTCATGAAATCATGTAACATACTCTACCTTGTCTGTGGACATCGTTCATTCTAAAGCCGGTGCTGGATAAACAGCGAGCGTGCGTGCGACGGTAGGCTAAATTATTTACGACAGCGGCAATGGACGGCAAAATTTCGTTTCCAACCAGTAGGGCGACCGAAGAGGAAAAGTTACTTGGTGTTGCTTTAATTTAGCAAATTAATTAAAAAATTAATATAACATTTTTAACAAATGTTTTTTTTTATGATCTGTTTTTTATTTATGCTTCTTCTAAATGATTATTTTTAGTCTGTTGACAGCCATAGTTTTTTTTTTAAAGGAATATATATATATATATATATATATATATATATATATATATATATATATATATATATAGTAAAGAGAATTCTGGTACATTTTTGCTGTACTTAAAACGTGCATGGTTATTTAGTGAATAAACCAACAACCTGTTGCATAACAAAAAAGGAGTAATTTTTGACAGTACTGCATGTTTTCTTACTACATTCCTATAATGTGCTTTTGTCGGTAAAGTGCTTTTATGTGTAGTAGCCAGGACTACAGTATATTAAATGGGATACATTTGCTGAAGCGTTAGACTTCCTGTCATGCTGTGTTCAGTGGTATATTTTGAAACTCAGTGCACTCTAATCAGTACTGTAATGAATAACATGATTATTGAATTTACACAATAATAAACAAAGTCTGAACCACCGTCTACAATTTGATTCCTGACTCACTCCCTGTAATTAGGCTGTTCACGTTAACAAGAAAATGGCTTTTTCATTGAAAAGGAGCAGCAAATAGAAAAGTTTTTGCATCATGAACAGACCCATTTGTGCAAGCAGCAATTAGATGTTTCATTCAAAGCTTCAAAGCCATTTTATAATTATACAGATCTGACCAGAATGTAAAAGGGATTCTGACATAATGTGCAGGTAAAAGGACTTGTTTTTGTCTTGTGGCAAAACCTCAATAGGGTTTGGTGTTATTGACAAGTTGCAGTGTGTTTACCATGTTCAACGATAAATGATTTCAGGTGCAGCTTTCAGTTTTATTAGTGATTTTGCAGTAGAAACAGAGCATTATGGTCCGGTGGAGATTTCTGGAAGTTAGTAGCACTCATTTGTGGATGGCCTGTGGGTTTCTAACCTCTCATGACATCCACATTTCGGTCAGCTTGCACTCTCTTCCCTGATAAATCATTTATAGTTTGCATGGACTGAGTGCACTTGAACAAAAATATAACAGTGTACACTTTGTACCATGAGTATCTGAATTCATTTTGTCACTAAAAAAACTCAAATTGGTTTCTCAACCCTTGGCTGAACCATACAAATATCTCCACACGGCTTCATGAAATACGTCCTGCAGTGAGGTTGATGTCCTCACATAGGAGTTTATGTGGAAAACCAAAAATGTTTTATTGTTTTTGCCCAATTCATACATAAATTCATTATGGCCTTTCTCATGCGCAGAACTTGGCCTGATAAAGATGTCCAAAGATGCCTTGAAGCTTGCAATAAAATATTTATAAAAACCAATACAGGATCTTTCTGAAATACTGTATGTCGCATGCTATCTTGTACATGTTGCATCTATTACGAGAGCAAATATGGACAGCATCAATTTTAAGCTTGTCTTTTTGATGGTCTTCTCACTTCAGTTTTAGCAATTTTATGTTTGCTACTGTATCACTAGAAAAATTGAAATATCCATTAAACATGAGTATTATTCAATCATTTAAGATATTTCTCCTTATACAGAAAATTGATCCAAGAACCCTATGGTTGTATATAGAACCCCATTGAACCTAAGAAAAGGTAGTTAAAGATTATTTTAGAAGCCATAAGGAAGCCCTTGTTGAAAGAATGTTAATTTACCGCACATCATAGTCCGGTTTTGTAGGGTAAAATGCATGTAGAGAACAAGTAATGCCATGTTTATTGGGACAATACCATGTTGATAATAGTATTTTTTAAAGCATATCTAGATAGACTTACAGTACTGTGTGGTGTATTAATATAGTTATCAAAGAACCTCATGGTACTTATGATACCATAGTATCTTATACCATCAATGTAATGCACCCTTGCTGAATAAAAGTATTTATTTATTTTAAAACGGAAAAAAATATAAAGAAAAATGACTTACCCCAAAGAGTGATCAAGACTTATTTTCAAAAACAGTGAGAAATGGCATAAAGGAAATATCAAAAGAGTTTAAATGTAGTGTGGGTGTGTGTGTGTGTGTGTGTGTGTGTGTGTGTGTGTGTGTGTGTGTGTGTGTGTGTGTGTGTGTGTGTGTGTGTGTGTGTGTTGTGTGTGTGTGTGTGTGTGTGTGTGTGTGTGTGTTGTGTGTGTGTAACACTAGATATTGTCAGCAGCGTGACTGTTCACCTCTGATACATCACACGGCTTTGATGTCTCAGAGGCACTTATACGTGTTTCCCCAAGGGCTACACACACACACACACACACACACACACACACACGTCTCTCCGCAGGGATTTGAGTGTCTGACAGACCCCCTATGGCTCCGACTTGTCATCACACTTATCCTGAAATAAAGTTGCCCTCTCAGAAACAAGCCCTTTCAGTTTCCACGCACCTCACAGCTCTGTAATCCTGACAGCTTCTTCCATTCTCCTTTCAATGTTTTTTGTTGTGTTGTGTGCACGAAGGTCTTTGATGTTTGATGACCTACGCACATAAATTTGAACTATAATTCAGTAAAAGCTCAAGCGCCTCAAATCTAGCATTGATAGCTTCGGTTCTAATATAGGTTATTTTCTTTTCACAAATGTGAACCGGAATTGCAACATTTTCTTGCAGTTTTGAATTTTGGAAGGTGTAATGCATAAATATAAATATATAAATACGTTTTTTAAGGAACTTTTGATTGAGATTGTCCATTGATTCATACGTGCATTTAGTCATTTTTGCTTTTGCTCCTGTCCAATCAGGAACTACTTAAAAAGATTGTATGTGATATTGTTTTGTGAACAGGACTGTGACATGCTGGCTGGAGAGACGACGGCGTGGACATCCGTAAGAGACGCCATCCCTCACCTGGAGCAGCTTCAGTCTGAGCAGCGTATCCTTCACAGATGAATCAAATGATATTACTGTCTAACACTCGGTGAGCGATACGCTGACTATCTCAGGGTTTAGCTGGGTGAGGGCAGCTAGCCTGTAGCGGTTTTGCTCTGGAAACAACTGCTAGACTCTGCAAACTATGCCCGATACAGGTAGTCATATCAATTTCTAAAAGATTGAAGTGAAAGGTGTGAGGGTAAAGCTGTCAGTTCTGTCTAGCTCTCTTGCGTTTACCCTTTGGACACACGTCTGATGAATAAAAGAAAATGCAGGCTGTCTTCCTGCTAAAATAACAAGCTTAGATTGCATTTTGAAATCTGTGTGCCAGTGGGTTCCAACTGGCTTAACCAGCAAGACTTTCTTCAGTCTTAACTACTGAAGTTTTTGTAATACTGCTTCTTTTTAATTGTTTCCTTAACTGTTTAAACAAAAGATTGGGAGGAGTTGTTGAAAGAGAGCCGAGCTCTTTTACACAGATACGCAGATGTCATCCCGGACAGGAACATCTATGTGCTCAGGCTGCTGGATCTGGCCATGGACGCTTGCATTAGTCTGGATCACTACGAGACGGCACTGGAGTACGGCAATAGGGCTCTGGACCTTACAAGTGAGTGTATGCATCTAAAAGTTCTGTGATCTGTGTCTTCACTGACAGGTTATCCTGGTAAATCTCCAAGGAATACACCTCCATCAAATCTATAAAAGTCCCTTTAGAACTGTGACTCACACAGACTCGCTCATGTCTGATGATCCAAAACGGACAAGTGCAGATTAAGTTCATAGAAACACTAGGCAGTGTTGAAGAATAGATCCTTGTTGTACTATTTATTTCATTAATACATTTATTTAAAGGTGCTCTAAGCGATGTCACACGTTTTTTAGGCCAAAAATTTTTTGTCACATACAGCAAACATCTCCTCACTATCTGCTAGCTGCCTGTCCCCTGAACACACTGTAAAAAGACTCGGTCTCTGCAGACACCACAGGCTCCACATACGGCTACAAAAACAAACTGGGCTAACCCGCACCACGAAACATAAAAACTGTTCCAGCCAATAACCGACAAGAAGGATTTGGGGGGTTAGTGTGTGGATGAGGAGAAGGGAGGTTCTAGCTAGCCTCCGTTTTGTTTGACAATACTTTAAACGTCAACAAGAAGTGACGTCACCCGACATCGCTTGGAGCACCTTTAAGTTTATTAATTACCAAAGGAATAGTTCACTTCAAAATGAAAATTCTGTCATCATTTATTCACCGTCAAGTTGTTTCAAACCTGTAAGAATTTCTGTGTTGAATACAAAAGAAGTTATTTTGAAGAATGTCGGAAATCAAACAGTTGATGGACCCCATTTATAGTAGGGAAAAAAAATACTATGGAAGTCAATGGGGTCCATCAACGGTCTGGTTGTGTAAAAATAACGTAAGTATTGGATGCCTAAAGGTCCTTGCACACTGAGTCCGAAATTTCCGTATGCGTTTTTTCATATTCGTCATTCGGTGGCTCTGAATTGTCAAAACACCTCTTAAAAGGCTTGCTACGGATGCGAAAAACACTATTGTCAAGTCATTGAATATCCCTGTGTCTAGGTTTAAAAGACTGAAATAAAAGTTCAAAGTGAAATGCAAAGCATCATCATACATAAGCAATGAACCCGATCCAAAAAAATTATGACGGACGAAAGTTTCGGAGGCAGTGTGGGCATTAAAAATGGCATTATAGTGTTATTCTCTTTTTGACACAACAGTTTCAATGTTTCAACATTAACAATGGCATTTTGGGGGGAAATATGTATTGGTTCTGTAAAGGATACTAACAGATTTGATTTATCGTCTCAGAGTCAGGACATTTACAATGCTTGTACACCCTGCTAGAATACACTATGTTGCCTACCCAAATACACAGTTTTTTTTTCTTTCTATAACCTTTATCAAAAAAAGCTTGTTCAGCTGTGTTTAAATGGAACAAATGGATCAATTTAGGAAAGGGCAGACCCCAGGTGACATGCCCTGCAGGACGGTATTCATCACCAACTAGCACTGAATCAATGTGCATGACACCAGTCTTCGTTTTGTGCACAGTAGCCACTATAAGGCTTCCCGTGAGACAAGGAAGCTCTAAAACACCAATGGAAACTGGTCTTCTTCTAAAGCAAGGCGTTTGTGAGTGCATTCATGTAAAGTAAAACACAAGATTCTCTGTAGGAGGTTTAGGACTCTTCTATTGTTGTATTTCATTTGTGGTTTTTGGGAAAAATGCTGTTTGGAAAGGTCTCTTTCCCATAGTGCTGAGAATAATACATTCCTTCAGGCTAAACGCAAAGAGATTATTGACTTCAAGCTCCTGCAGATGTCAATTTGTAGCGGCAGTAGACCTCCAGTGATTTCCACTACATCCAAAAGTAGACCGTAAAGCAACATTCGGATCAGAGCTTCAGAGGCATTGGACCTTAGAAAAAAGTGAAATTACCCAACAGCTTTTTCCCCGTCAGAGGGAGGAAATATGAATACGGTTGTTATTTTTCTACTGCACTGGATCCCGTCTTCCCATGTCAGCTCCCACAAAGCATGAATAAGTTTTTATATTGCCTGTTGGATTCTTATTCTCCAGCTTTATACTGCGTCTGATGAATGTTTATGGTGCCGAGGGAGGGCCGCCAATTGCAAGGAAAAGGAAAAGTGCTGCTAAAATGGCTTTTTAAATACTGAATCGACATTGAGATTGATGGTTGCCAGTGTCGCTGCAGTTTCTGCTGTTAGTACAACAAGATAAATGCACATTATAAAGAAAGATAAATGCCGCACACAAGAATATTTCAACCATTTGGTCATTTTCATTGCACATCCTTCAAGTGCTTATAATTGCTGCTTTCACAATGATTTCTGCACTTGTCTTTGGCAAAGAGAATTTAATGTCTGCTACCCAAAGAGGTTTATATACTGAAATACTAATAATAATACATTAAAATGGTCAAAAGTGACAGTAAAGTTACAAAAGATTTCAGTTTCAACTAAATTCAGTTCTTTTAAACTTCCTATTCATCAAAGAATCCGAAATATATGTTCTCACAATAACTTTTAAAACATTAAATGTCTTTCCACCCTACTTTGAACAAGTATATGTTGCTTATACATGTACATTTTGTCGGATGCTGCAATTTTCATTTACATCAATGAAAAAGCTTTTGCTTCAATGTTTTGCACCATCACAGTATTTATTCATACCAGACTTTTTTCCCTTTAATTCATTATCATTGCACACGCCCTAATTATTTCCTTGAAAGTGGGGTTTAAAAGTCATCAGAAGCCATAATCCGTCAAACATTTGGGCAGAAAATCAGTAAAACTCACAACAAGGCTATAAAACCGGTTTTGTTTAAGTGACAGCTCCAGTCATCACGTAACACCGGGCTTCATGACATTCCATTACAGCTTGATTCAGTATTCGTCATGCGCTTTTGTTCTGCCTTTCAAAAATTGTGAGGTTCATTATTGGCCTTGTCTGGGATCCCAAATTATTTCTGGAATTGGCTGGTCCTGTGCTAGCTGTGTGAATGCTTTCTGAACAGGCAATTATTAGCAGCGGTCCTTCCCCCCCTTCTCTTGTCATTGAGGCTTTGAGAGGTCTTGAAAGAGATACTGGCAGAGCGACCACCTGACAAAGCAATAATAGATCCTTCACATCACGGGAGAGCTTGAACGGCTTTCCAATCACTTCTCCACTCGGGAAGAAAATTTTATTTGGTTACCTTAAGAAACTTTTCAAAAATTGTTTATCTGTGCTATGATTTATTTTCAAAGAAACTGGTTCCTGTTCTACTTGTTGCATATTAACTAAAGTCGCTGCTGGCTATTGCAAGATAAGTAGACATTTATTTATGCACCGATTCTATTCAGTCAGGCAGTTTAGTGAGAGCCACTGAATTGTTTTAATTGCTCAAGTGCTTAATATATGCCAAGTGATTCATTAGTGCATGCTGTTTTTAGCCAGTCTTTTCACAATAATTAATTTGATTATGAACTTAGCACTGCAGCTTCTCATTGCTTATGTATGATGATGCTTTGCATTTCACTTTGAACTTTTATTCAGTCTTTTAAACCTAGACACAGGGATATTCAATGACTTGACAACTTACATAGTGGGTGATAAGATTGATTTATGTATCTCTTTTACACAGACCAAACACTAGCCAAGCGCCAAAAGAGAGCATAAATTTCCTTTATGGGCAAATAATGCTTGTATGTTTCTCAGATGTCTCTAGGATGTTTATTCCTCCTCACGTTTTGTTACACATGTACAATATGCTGTATATATACTATATATATGTATGTATATATATATATATATATATATACCTTTTGATCTTTCTTTCAAAAAATTGGCAAAATCCTAACCTTTCATTGAAGTAAAAGATTTGAAAGTGGGGGGGGGGATCACATTATAAAATAAATGTTTTTCTCCAAAACACGTTGGCCACAATTATTCATACCCTTTTATTAAATACCTTTTTGCAATCCCTTTTGCCAAGATACAGCTCTGAGTCTTCTCCTATAATGCCTGATGAGTTTGGAGAACACCTGACAGGAGATCAGAGACCATTCCTCCATACAGAATCTAGATCCTTCAGATTCCCAGATCCATATTGGTGCTTCTTCTCTTCAGTTTACCCCACTAATTTTCTATATGGTTCAGGTCGGGGAACTGGGACGGTCATGGCAGAAGCTTCATTTTGTGCCCCCTAACACATTTTTGTGTTGATTTTGATGTTTGTTTTGGATCGTTGTCCTGATGGAAGATCCAACCACGGCCCATTATAAGATTTCTAGCAGAAGGCGTCAGGTTTTGATTTTTTATCTCTTGATATTTGATAGAATCCACAATGCCATGTATCTGAATAAGAAGTCCAGGACCTCCAGCAGAAAAATAGGCCCACAACATTAAAGATCCAACGGTATATTAAATTGTACACATGGGATACTTTTTATCCTTGTGTGCACCAAACCCATCTAGTGTGTTTGCAGCCAAAAAGCTCTTTTTTTAGTTTCATCTGACCACAGAACCCCGTGCTGTTTGAAAATCCAGTCGTGTCTGACCACTGAATATGCTGGAGTTTGTTTTTGGATGAGCGAGGAGGATTTTTCTTAAAACCCTCCCAAACAACAAGTGGTGATGTAGGGGTTGTTTGATTTTTTTTTAATAGGCTTTCTGACCCCAAGACTCAACTAATCTCTGCAATTCTCCATCTGTGATCCTTGAAGAGTCTTTGGCCGCTCAAACTTTCCTCCTCACCGTCCATTAAGAAAATATAGACACACGTCCTCTTCCTGGCAGAATCGTAACATCTTTAGATGATTGGAACTTCTTAATTATTGCCCTGATCAAAATGGGATTTTTCAATTCTTTAGCTATTTTCTTACATCCACTTTCTATTTTGTGATGCTCAACAATCTTTAGATGCACATCAGAACCATGTTCTGTGGTTTTACTCATTGTAATGGATGATTAAGGGAATTTGGCCTTTGTGTATCCTCATATTTAAACTCCTGTGAAACAAGAAGTCATAGCTGGACAATTTCATGTTCCTAGTCACCCTGGTGTGCTAAAAAAGATAAATATTAATGGGAATAAATAAACTTCATAGATATTTTATTCATAAAAAATTCTAGGGGTATGAATAATTGTGGCCAACGTGTTTTGGAGAAAAATATTTTTATAATGTGATTTTTCCTCCCCATTTTCAATTATTTTACTTCAATGAAAGGTTAGACTTTTGCCAATTTTTTTAATGAAAGATCAAAAGGATAAACGATGCAGATTTTATAGCCATTTTTGATCATATTTACCAGGGGTATGATTAATTCTGGGCACGACTGTATATATATATATATATATATATATATATATATATATACATCTATTGTCATTAAATTTCTCAATTCACCCGTCATTGGCATTTGCAGACGTTTTTGCTTCTTTTTGTTCAAATGCCCAACCTTTAGCACTTTCTCCAGGTGTTGTTAAAAATAAGCAAAATATGTGCACTATTCGATATATTTCGCTCCTCTCACTTGTGTTTCTCAAGTTTAACACTGCATGAATTTAAACACATCACAGGTTTGGGTACCTGCTGTTCAGCCTGGAAGCACAAACTATTTGCATTCTCACATACAGGTGACTGTGACTGTGACTTTCAATAGCTCAACTGCGGTTAGCTCATTAACAAAACAATACAATATCAATTTTTTAATTCCTGCTATTCAGTCATGCAGACATTTATTCATGTATTCCTCATGTATTTTTGGTGGTGTTTTGGCAGGTATCTATCTATCTATCTATCTAAATGGGTCATTACTTGAGAAATCAAATTGTCCTTGATCTTTTGACATATAAGAGGTCATTGTACTATAAAAATATCCTGAAGGTTTCAGATCTCAAAACTT
Source organism: Chrosomus eos (assembly GCA_036326025.1). Lineage (NCBI taxonomy): Eukaryota > Metazoa > Chordata > Actinopteri > Cypriniformes > Leuciscidae > Chrosomus > Chrosomus eos. Next base: position 27,017,151 of record CM070832.1, read on the forward strand.
CCTTGTTAATTCAAAAGCCGCTTTCTCAATCGCTTTGGCACATTTTTCGAAACTGTCTTAACATTCTCTAAACTGTAAACTCAATTGTCACAACTGTTTGCTTGAACATCACAACTCTATTGCATCTCTGCATAATACAGTTTCTCAGCCAAAACATTTAATCCATGCTTCAAAACCTAGTTATTGTGTCAGTAACTTGGCCAATGCAACCAAAATAATTAGTGTATTTGTCATCGTGTGAGCCACACTGGTCAAAATGTTTAGATGTTTTTTTCACCATGGAAATATTTGTTATAGGCAAACTTCATGTGTTTTCTACTTTTTAGGTGACACGGTTTGTTTTCTCTACGAGAATGTCAGTTTTTAGATAAAAAATTCAGATTTACTAGGATCTGGTCACACTTTATGTTAGGTGTCCTTATATACTATTTACATAAACAATAAGTACAGTGTACTTATTGTGTTAATATTGTATTGCAAAACACTTGTTCTGCTATTGAGGTGGGATACAGGTATGGTTACGGACAGGTTTAGTTCTATGGGTTTATGGGTGGTAATGAAAGGGTCAATAGTCTAATTCTATATTTAATTATAGCTGTAATTACATGCAGGTATTTTATAAATGTAAAAACATGTACTGTATGTACGCAATAGGTGCATTGTTTCTACAGTGATTCATTTAAATGTTAGTGCATAGTATAGTTAAAGACGCCTAAAGAGTCGCAGACAGGAGTACCCTTGGTATTTTAGTTGTAGGTTTGTTGTCTTCTGACTCTGGATCAGTCTCTGGCTCAATTATGTTTGGCTGAGTTTCACCAGTTGCAATTTTAAACATTGGAAGTTTTCAATTCTGCAACTGTAATAGTGGAGACATTGAAAATGATTTAGTATGCAAAACTGTCACCCAATCATAGCAGTGGGCATTAACTTCCAAGTCATGAATGTGGCATGCCCATCAAAACATCAAAATAGCCTTACTTCTAACTACTTGATGTAAACAATCTTGCTAACTTTATAAGTGGACCTTAGAGAACATTATTTAAAAAATGCAGTTCATGACCCCTTTAATTTTCATTTGAAAAATGTATTGAGTTATTATTATATTACATTTAGAATGTTATATAAATCAATCAAAAATGAAGAATGTTTGTTTTTGAGGTTACAGTCAAATTAAAGGTCCCTTGTTTAAGAATTCTTTCATCTCAAACCAGTTCAAGTCCACTATTAAAATGAGACAAGCTGGTGTGTCATTAATATGCAAATTGGGGCATTAAGCAGTTAATCCAATGAAGTGGAATAAGGAACATTCCTTAGAGACCGACTCCAAGGACATCCTGGTCTACGGAGCTCCAGCAAAACACTGACCGCTCGGCTTTGACAGTTTCAGACCTCTGCAAGAGGTCCATGAGTGACTTCACTCTAATGTTTATGTGCTTTGTCTCATTGCCTGAAGTGTTGATTTGCCTCTAACTAGCAATAGACATTGTGCATCGAGTTAAGTTGTAAACAGGGCATTCTTTAGACCTGACTCACTGCATGTTTATCATTCACATGCTTTTCTGTTTCAGATCACACAAAACGAGAGATCACTGTTTGTTTTTATTTACTTGAAATCTCCAGGACTTGTAGAAGAACCTGACCTGATCATTTCTGTCATTTCTCATTACATTACAGAGTGCATAAATATTTATTAAAAATTTATTTATCATTCCCACAAGGGTAGCATTTCTAAATTTATAAGTGCTGTAGGTTAGCTTATTCTGTGCTCTATGAAAATGTATTCGACTACTGACCAAGTCAAGCTTAGTCACTACTGGGCTTTTAAGGCTTCACTTTTATCTCATTGCCGAAGAGCATGTGATCTATTCACTGGAGGTTCAGTCATAGTTCACTCTACATAGTCTGCAGTCTTAGCTTGAGGCACATACACTGATGCACAACACCGTACTGCTATCAATGAGTTCAGTCTATTTCTGTCTCCAAATTGTCATTGAACAGTAAATTATGTACTTTTTACACCACAAACACCTCACAGGATTGCAGAAATAATGACTGTTTTCAGACAGGTTTTCTGAACACTCTCATCATCTTTTTGCTCAGACCAACAGATCCCCTAAAACTCACTGAAATCTGATGCAATGATATTCCAAATAAAATAATAATAATTGCACATCCATATATACTGTATCTTTAAAAGACAATTAATATTCAGTAAATTAATTGCGCTGGCAGTATCAGATGGAAACTAAATTTTGAGCTAAATTGAGCTGGATAATGACACTAACTTTGAAACATTGTCAATGAACTGAATTGAATTAACATTGAACTGACTTGAGCTGAATGACTGTTGCCTTTCGATTATTGCAAATTGATGAATTTTACAAAAGTAACGCTATTTTCCTATTGGCAGCGGTGAAAATATAATGTTTTCTTTGCAATAAGTTTAATAGCAGTTAGCTGATGTTTATACTTACAGTAAATAGTGGCAGATGCACAGTGTCGTTGTACATTAAACGATACTCAATAATAACAGTGTCAATTATTAGATTTATTAAAATTATTAAATGGATGCCACCTTATTGGACAATAAAGGCCTCCCTACCCCTAACCCTAACCCTGACGAATAAACACTTTATTATTAAACGCACGTTAGACACTTTATTTCAACTTTTCAAATATTTTCTTTATTTTTATTGTAAATAAATGCCTTTCCGATCTGATGTGATGGGAAAAGGGAGTAGAGCGAGTTCGACAATAGGCGGATTTGAACACGGGTAGATTTGCGCCAGCACTTTCTGTCATGCTCCTTACTCCTACACCACTGCTACTGTTGACAGCATCTTCCGTAATTCGGTCTGGTCCAACCAGACATCCTATTGTGGAGTTAGTGTAAATAGCTTCTGCCAACAATGCAGGCTATTTGTACTTTGTGTAAATTGACACTCCGTAAATTGACACTCCATTTTCCCTTCGTTTGAAACAATTGCATATAATAGGTACTACATTTTGATTGAAATTTCACCACTGTTAAAAATATTGTATAAATGTGTGTAGTGTAAATGAAATTCGTTGTCACATTGTCATGTGACCTTTGGTGTCAGTTGTGTCGCTTCACTTGCATTCACATATCCTCTCATGGGATAGTAAAGTGTCCATCGGATGTGCATTTCAGAATATTGCCGGAAGTATAGGTCATCCTGGTACTTTTGATTTATGAATACCATGAATTCTCACACTCGGTTCACATTACAGTATATAGAATGGAAGTAGCCATTGAATCTGTATTGTATAAAGCATTATATAAAATGACATCTTGAAGCCACTATAGTATGTGAGGTTGTGAAACCACTGCAAGGCAAACAATACTGTGGCCTTTTGCAACAGAAAAGGAAACACTAAAATGATTGTACAAATTTAATGTAATTGCACATTCATTTCCACTGTGTTGGCAAATGTGCATTTAGAAGGCATTTGCACAGTTTCACCACTGTTATTATCAGATGTTGATTTATGCAGATCCAGTCGTGTTCTCCTCAGCACAAAGCAGCAGATCCTGGGGCGTTTCAGCTGCGAGAACCTTCTGACGTCTGAGTCTCTCAGCACCCCATCCTGCTCAATGTATCGCATAGAGGACAATTAACACTTGTATCATCAAGCCACATTGGCAAAAATATTACAAGCTGGTTGAATAAAACATTTTTTAGCATAATTATCAGTGTGCAGACATTTACATTGCTGCATTGCTCATGAACCCAAATCTGGTCGGATGTGCACACTTTTCTAGATCTTTTCCTCTTAATATATTCAGTCATGCCAATTGCAGAATTATTTTTAATGAGCTGCTACTGATATGGATATTCTACTGCCAAAACACCAACTGGTGGTGTAAAGAAAATCCCAGGCATCAGTACTTCAGTGATGCATGTTTCTATTCGTAGATGCTGTATGAAACAGGGCTGTTATATTTAAATATGTATGAAGAGTCTCTTCTGTTGTGCATATGCTTTTACCTCAGACTTTTTAGTTCTGTTCATCACCAAGCAGAAAGACAAATAGAGGCCACTTTATTTCATGGACATTTGCCGCAAAATGTATTTGAAGCCACACTTAAAAATGTATGAATGTCATTGTGTTATATAACAGAATACCAAAAGCAAGTTTTGTTTGTTGGAAAGAAAGGTAGCAAAAACTGTTTTCAAAAAAATCACGTCGTCTTGGTAGATCTTAAATGATTAAACAATAGATATACTGTTCAAAGTTAGGTCAAATCTCACTTCAACTGTCATTTTAAGTGCTCGGAAGTGTCCAAATACTATTTGGGCCCACTGTATATTATGCATAACCTGTAAAATATACAGTATATTGTGCATGTTTAAAAAAGGTTTTGGTAGCACTTTACAATAAGGTTTCATTAGTTGACATTATAATGCATTAAAGGTGCTCTATGTAACTTTTAGTGGCCTCTAGCGGTGATGTTTCAGATTGCAACCAATTTTTACAAGAGCGCTCGTGCTCGAACTTATAAACAATACCATCTATTACGCAAATATCTCGGCGAATACTAGACTGATTCGGCGAGCACCGAGCTCGTTGGGACCATCTAGTCGAGCTGAAAAGAACCATATAAGTTCCATAGTTTTTGGTGGTGTTTTCGCGGAGATATTAGTAGAAAACCATCGGGCGTGCTGCAAAATTGCGTTCGCCGGTGACGTCACGATCTCAGAAGAAAATCACTCGTATCTCTGGAACGCAAAGACCCAGAGAGCTCAAATTCGGGGGAGTAGGTCCCAGGGGAACCCTTGCCCGAACGCTAGAGTGGCGGGCCTCGGGGATGCCCCCTACCGGATCGCCGTTCGCTGGGACCCCCGATTTCGAACGGCTATAACTCGGGGAGCCGGGCGAGTTGGACCTCGGGGGTGGGCTCGTTCGAAAGGCCCCGTCCAGCACTATGAACGATTAGAGTCTTGGGAATATTGATCAAAGATTGACAGATATATAAGCCGAAAAATGTGCGCCTTTAACCGGACTCCCTGACCGTCTACAATAGACTGTAAGGAGAGAGGCTCGGGAGCGCGCATGCTCGTCACATCCGTTGGATTTCACGGCAAATCTGAACCGAAGACTTCACATAGAAATAGGAATACTGGCCTTCAGAGGTAATAGCAAAACTCGACAAGTGGATCATTGTAATTACAACCCCTTCACACACAGGCAATAAAAAAAGGATTCATTTTAGTAGAAAAGTTACATATAGCACCTTTATCTGTGAGTAATACATTTGTTGCAGTATTTTTTAACCTTATGTAAAGTCTGGATGAAGTTGCGATAGTCTTTTCTTCCCTATTGTGATGTATATACAAGTGAAACGGCCTATGTAGGATGTAGGACAGGACTTGATTTTGTCCACCAGGAACTGATTGAATGGTTGTGGTTTGCTATTGGTCGATCTCATGTAAGTGACAGGTTGCCCCGCCCTCACTTCAGTAAACACATCATCAAAAGAGAAGAGATGTCGCTACAGGAGGGGCAGGGGAAGTTATATTGATTAAAGATTATTAGGGAAAATCAATAAATAAATAAATATGTGCACAGATAAATAATTTATAATAAAGGCTTCAATTAAAGTTGTTTCCCATTTAAAAAACACAGGAATTGTCCATTTTTGATTTCATGTTGACATTAACGTTAGTTAATAAAAGTACATCTGTTCACTGTAAGTTCATATTAGCTCTTTTCTATTAAATAATATAAACAGCTACAACTTTTGATTTAAATAATGTATAAATAAATGCTGAATTTAACATTAAGATGAATGTTTTAGCAGTATTTTTCATTGTTAGTTCATGTTAACAAATGGAACCTTACTGTAAAGTGTTAAAAACGTTTTGAATTATTGCAACCGCTGATATTATTGGTTTTCAGTTGCACTGACAGCTTCCTTGAAGTGTCCTTTATGAGGTAGAAGAACTTCCTTTGTCCTCGTCTCACTGTCATGACTCAGAAGAAAGACTGGAAACTTAAACTTCTGCTGAATCGGTGCCAGAACTTCATCGCTAGAGCGTGTACTCCACTTCACTTCACTTAGAAATGAGTGTAGGCCGGGGTCAAAGCGAACCCGATCTCGCTACACAACACAGTGATTTAATTAAAAGGCTCCTCGGTTTTTCAGGGTCAAAAAATATGTGTCGGCTGTCAGCGGTTCAGAGTGGAAATGGGTGTGAAATGTGTGAGAGGGATTGTTTTGGGGGCACCTACAGCATTGCTTCATAAAACAGATAAAAAACAGAGCCACACACAGTTCTGAGAAGCTGCCGGAACGTTCCGGAGGCCCAGGAAGGCATTAGTGACACTGAGACCGCAGCGTGGGAGTCTGGGTAACAGAGAGGGCACTGACTAAACCAAGCATTGTGGCGTGCAGAGGGAAAGGGATGGGGTCCAGCAGGATTGGGTTGTAATGGAGGGCTTTGTTATTAGTCTGAGGGTTCAGAGATGGACAGTGATGCCGGTAACGCGTTACTTAGTAACGCGTTACTCTAATTTGACCACTTTTTTCAGTAACGAGTAATCTAACGCGTTACTATTTCAAAACCAGTAATCAGATTAAAGTTACTTATCCAAGTCACTGTGCGTTACTATTTTTGTCATTTTCCTTAGTAAAAATATTTTTTTTTTTCTTCTTGCATCTCGGGGAGTGTGCGCGACAAGTCACGTTTTCAGCATGAGGTTCACGTCACGTGTACGTACCACGCAGCGACACAAACGTAAACAACAATGGAGGGAGGAGAGAGATGCGCTTTTTCTAGCTGGAAATACAGTCACTATTTTGAGTTTGTGTCTGTCAGCTAAAGATGGCAACATTAAGGTCCGTTGTAAACTCTGTGCTGGTGGCGACAAAGTGTTATCTAACGTTACCTACAGAAACACTTCGTCGAATTTGAAAAAACATATGGAGTCGCAGCATTGCTTCATAAAGCACAGTCAAACTTACGCCCGTTTCACTCATACTTGTCTCCGTCTGCAGTGCGTATGCGGTGCATATTTTTTCCCGTACCCATGTTAACAGGTTAGAGCTTTCACACTGCACGCGGGTGCGGTCCGTCGATCTGTTCCAGGTGCGTGAGTATACAGCAGTGCAGAGATCGTTTCCGCACCTAGTCTATTTTTGCTGTGCTGCACCGTGCTGAATTAAAGTGGCAGCGCATTGTTCACATTAAAATAGACATAGATTGACAAGAAACTGTATTAATTTCATCATATACGCAAAATTACAGTTAACGTGTTCTACAGTTACTAAATTACAGGGTCAAGAAAAACAAAAAAACAATATATATTTTATAAAAACAAGTATATTAAGTGAAGTCAAGAAAGACTGTTTTTTCAGGAAATAGTTTTTAAGTTCAACTTTAAATGTCAGGAGATAGATTGTTGATATTACTGTTAAAACTACACTTCCAATAAAGTGAGTGTTGGCAAAACCGGTTGTCATTTTTATGTTGAGGTGGCGGGGGTGTTGTCGGCAACTGCTGAATGTAACTAATAAAAGTAACTTGTAAAGTAACTTAGTTACTTTTAAAATCAAGTAACTTGTAAAGTAACTTAGTTACTTTTAAAATCAAGTAACTTGTAAAGTAACTTAGTTACTTTTTCAAAGTAACTGTGGCAACACTGGAGATGGAGTCGAAGGTGGACGGATGAGAGACGGGGCAGTTAGGCGATATAAAGGTGAGCGGGAGAGGTAATGTCGGGAGTCATACAGTATAAGTGATAGGGTGACTCTGTTGTAGCCAGGCATGTTCCCATGCTCTGGAGGAGGAGAAAGGATCATGGGAAGAGACAGAGAATATTCTTATACATCAACGTGTAAATATGCTGTTTATAAAGAAAACTGCCTTTATGACTGTTGTTTAAGACTGGACTGTGTCAGTATGGGTTTCATCCTGGTGCTCTGGCTTCCCCTACACAGTCCAAAGACATGCAGGTTAGATGGATCGGACATGCCAAACTGGCCATTGAAGTGTGTGTGTGAGTGTGACTCTCAGTGCTGGAAGGGCATCCGTCATAAAACCTGTGCCAAATCCAACGTGTGTGTGTGTGGATAATTCAGATAAAGCGGACACTGCAAATGAGCGGGACTAATGCTAGATTATTATTTTTTTGTTTTGTTTTTAAGGTGAAATTTGTTGTTTGCCACTAGCTCCACCAAATGGAATTGCAAGAATGTGACTGTTTTCAAACAGGTTTCCGGATCCCTCCTATCCGTTTAATCCCTTCCGGATTTTATATGTAAAATATCTGGAATTTAAAAAAATATTGTTTTTTTACATTCCAGATATTTTGAAAGTGGTTAATCCAATGGGACACATAGCCTATTTCATTTGGTCTTGGAATAATTTTATTTATCCAAGAGCGAGCCCCGGCCGCGCGCGCGCACTCTCGTCTTCAAACAACACGAGCGCGGTCCTGCTCTCTCTCCCTCGCGCATATTAATCAAATCAATTGACACGATAGTAAGACCGCAGTTTCACGTGGAGCATTTGGAGATTTTTAGAGATTAAAGAGATACAAGCAGTGCGAGTTATTCGTGTGTTGCAGTTTGGCTGGTGGTTATGTATGTTGCCCGCATACCGCCTCCCATGGCCGAAACTGGTATTACAACACCTGTCGGGCCGGGGCTAGTAATGCTAATGCTAATTTAGGTTGATATCTCTGCAACACTATAACTTTTCATTTTTTTAATGACATCATCGCCCTTATTTCTTCTCATTCTTTTGATGCGTGTAGCTCATTTTTTGGATATTTTTACCTCAATTATTACACATGGCACCTTTAATGCAATAGCTAACTTGAACAATAAAGAAGACTTTAACAGAAGTTTATTAATATCAGGTTTTCAAAAATAACATTTGGTATCATTTTACAAAAAGGTTTCATTATTAGTTAGTTAACAAGAACTAAAAATGAACAGTACTTCTATGTCATTTGTTTAATCTTAATGTTAATTTCATAATTTACTAATACATTATTAAAATCAAAAATTGTATTTGTTAACATTGGTTAATGCACTATGAACTAACATGAACAAACAATGAACAACTTTATTTTGATTAACTAACATTAACAAAGATCAATAAATACTGTAACAAGTGTATTGCTCATTATTAGTTCATGTTTGTGAATACATTAACTAATGAGACCTTATTGTAAAGTGTTACATTATCATTAGATAATGTATCATCAATGAACATGAACAATAGTTTATTTATAAATTAATATTAAGAATGTTGTCCATTATTAATGCATTGGTCTTTTTTTTTTTTACTTTAATAATGCATGTGTTTTCAACAAATGCCTTTTATGAATGTAAAAAAGGCTCAGTGATTGATTAGACATTGATCAATTGATCATTTGGTATTAATTCTTGCATAAACTCGCATCAGCACCACAAACAACCTTCACGTTGACTTGCTGCTCAGAGAGAGTTATTTGAGATTGATGTCACATGACAAAAGCACTTTTAATGCATGGAGATGCAAGCTGCAGATTACGGTGCCAGGGCTTTGTTAATGTGCTGTCATTGTCTGCCGAGTAGATTAATGATAAAGGCTATTGTCTTTCCTGGGTGCGGTACTTCTTTACAGCTCCCAAACAAGTTGCCTTTTGCCGAGGAGATAGAAATCACAATTTAATATTCCTCCAAAGTGGCCCCGGCAGAGATGCAGCTCTTTGTTCTTGGTAATGATCCAGCGTGGAGATGAATAGAAAGGCTGAGCTAACACTAATGGGAGTGTTAACGGGTCGCTGTGGCGCTCGCTCGCCCCTCCTCTGGCTGTTGCTACAGCGACAAGAGGTGTCGTTCTAATACTGATGATGCTTTTCTGTAGCGTGGCTGGTCAGGATAGACCAGAGATGGAGGATGGACTTCAACAGAAGTGCAGTGGTCAAGTTTGTCGAGCCGGTGTAGTTGTTCAAAGATATTGTTTTTTGATTGTTGATTTTTTTTTCTCTTGGTGAAATGCGCATTTGACTGAATGTATCGATTACGTTTCATTAACTGGCAGGTTTCATTAAGGTTGTATAAGAGTGAGTGTATTTGGTATACAGTTTATCAACAGGCCCATCTATCATATTATTTATAGTCAAATAACGTGCATAATGTCGTTTAAGGGTAAATTAATTTTTTATTAAAATAATGTTTGTATATAATAGACTCAACTAATAATGTCTGTTGTAATTTAGAGTAATTCCGACTTCCTAAGAATGAATGATATTATTAAACAAGAAGAATATTGAAAAATGAAAATTATTATTTTCGAATGGTTATTGCACTCACTTTATGTCTGTAATTTGCTGAGGTAAACATCAGTATTACATTCTCTATATATATGTATATATATATATATATATATAGAGAGAGAGAGAGAGAGAGAGAGAGAGAGAGAGAGAGAGGAGAGAGAGAGAGAGAGAGAGAGAGAGAGAGAGAGAGAGAGAGAGAGAGAGAGAGAGAGAGAGAGAGCCTTAACAGATTTTATATCCTAACTGTCTATGTTAGAACTTTCAGATCTGATGGATGGATGGATGGATGGATGGATGGATGGATGGATAGATGTATGGATGGATAGATAGATAGATAGATAGATAGATAGATAGATAGATAGATAGATAGATAGATAGATAGATAGATAGATAGATAGATAGATAGATAGATAGATAGATAGATAGATAGATAGATAGATAGAGGGATGTAGTGGAGGCTAAACGCACGTAAACGCCGTTTACGCACCTCCCAATATTCGGAAATAGCGTTTACCCACCTCCAAAGTGCGTTTATCCACCTCTAAATTGCGTGTATCCACCACTAAATAGCCTGCCGTTCCTAAGACATTTTAAATTAAGCTAATGTCGTATAGTTTCATATTCCTTATTAGTTTCATAGGTTGTAACCTACTCTTTAATAAAACTCTTTCATATTGACCGTTCGCAAAAGCCACGCCCCCTAGTTATTGTTACGCCCGTCAAACAAATGGTCAAACACGACCAGGGCCACAGATTGCCATGACGGGAAGAGGATACCCGTGCGTGTCAGTGACCCTTTTTTGGAGCAATACCTCCGCGATATCCTCCAGATCGAGGCACAAGGGGTTACAGTATACAGTGGAGGGATATATTCAAAATATAAAAATACGCAATGAAGGAGACACGACTACTATCGAGGCTAACGTTAATGCTCACCGGTCTCAAGCGAAATCTGAGAAACCCGACCTGTAACGTTACCTCAAATGCAACCAGCACAGCCTTGAAGAAGATTTTATAAGCTGGTTCAGTGGGTAATTGTTTGGAGATAGAAATATATAACTCACGCTGCATATTTAGTAATTTTGCCTCAGATACAGGATTATACATTCGCTTTAACGAGCGGCTTGTTCATTACCACGGCAACCACTTGCGTGCCATGCTGAATACGATTTTTGTGTTTAAAAAGTAACTATACATAAGAGACGGAAAGATGCAGATAATCATACATTGTTTAAGGTTATTTCTATTCGTTACGATATTGATATGTGAACTGATGTTGTCAAGTAAGCTTCATGCGTTCCCCGTTGCGAGCGTGCACTCCTCTAAACTGTACAGGTCCTGCACTGCTAGTGACTGCTGCTCATTTCCCCCGAAAATATCATGTTAACAACAACCCTTTAGAAAACGTACTTCCTTTGTGGATCCTCTTGACCTGCTTTCTCCATGTTTCTTTGACTAATCTCAGTGTGTCAGTCTCACGCACGCGAGTTAACCATGTTCGACACAGTGCCGTCCACACTGTTTTATCCATTGTAGGCACCGCTCACGTTGTGTTTACGGCTTTGGGAATGGAAAGAACACAACTCCTCCAGACAATCTCTCGGGGTATCTAGTGTCTGATTTACAAACGCTGTGGGTGCACCGCTTCACCAGCTTGCTTGGAGTCAATGTTTGACGGACCTGCTCACATAGTAACGGTTGCTATGATGTGTGATTGGACAATGGCCGTTTTGGGGGAGGGGCCTGCGAACGGTCAATTGCGCTGCATTACTGTCAGTGTTGTTGACTATTACTGACGCGCTGTTGACGCTCGCGCAGCCTCGCGAGGACAAATCTACACACACACACACACACTCAGTTAACAACATACTTCCTATAACAAATCTAAATGTGGAGTTTTTATATTTTATATTTTAACATATGTTAAGCAACCTCAATTATTTTTCCTGAACACCATCACGATTGAAAATGTGACATTGATTTCCTACAACAGTTCAATAAACAGTTACAATTAAGTCACTTACATTTTAGATGCAATATTGGCTGTTTTTGTTCTGTTTCAGCAGCGAAAATAGTTCCAAACAAAAATCCCAGCAGAACCACGGCGCATCTCACAGGAACACTCAACCTGTTTTCATTACTGAATTATTCAGCATTTTGAACGAATCGATTAAGTCAAGGAATCAATGACCCATTCATAAACATGTCTCATTCTTGAATGAATCAGCCGTTTGAACGAATCGTTTGAATGATGAATGAATGAATGACTCACTCATTAAGACGGTCGCCTGCCGCCACCTAGTGTTATGTTTAAAAGTAGCATTTTCCAATGTTTCTTATATGTAAATTTAAATAAATTTCATAACATTATTTTATGCAATTGTAACTTTTCAGTGTAAATTATTTAATTTGATCAGCCCTACTTAGGGTAACAGCCCTATAATGTCTTATTATTCGAAATAATTTAATTTATTGATCAAATTTAGGAATTTAAAATGAAAGATGAAGCATATAGCCTACATTTAATAATATTGGGGGAGGGGATGCCCTTTAAAGGTGCAGATATTACAATATGCCGCTTTAAATATCAAAGCTGATTGAACACTGATGAGAATATTGTTTCAGAATAAATTAACAAAAAACAAAAAAATCCGGACGAGCAACTTTTTTACTTGGACAAGTGAATGACAGATTTACTTGTCCAAAGGACAAGCGTATGAAAAGGCTTAATGTCAAGCCATCCCTATAGCAATGTCATCAGTAGACATAGGCCTACACACCGGTAGGCAGTGGCCACGTTACCGGGTGACCACGTCGTGGTCCACCAGAATTTATAGTTTACCCAACTCTTTTTTTACCACTACACCTCTGGATAGATAGATAGATAGATAGATAGATAGATAGATAGATAGATAGATAGATAGATAGATAGATAGATAGATAGATAGATAGATAGATAGATAGATAGATAGATAGATAGATAGATCTGAAGCGTTGTATAAATATTTCTCAGAATTTAGTTTCACATCCATCAAATTCAATCACATGCCTTCAAGTATTTGTCCTTGTAAAACTTGAATCCTCATTCTTTTATTGTAACGTTTAAAGGGTCTGATATTTCTAGACATTTTTACAACTATCAAAATCACCAGGGTCTTTAAAACCAACCTGAGGAGCTTAGAGCATCAATCTCTGCTACTGGATGACATTGACAGTGCGGACACGTGACCCGTGCCAATAAAAACCTGCAGTACGTGATGAAGACTGTCACGAGGAATCCCAGCAGAGGGATACTTCACAATAACAGTGTGTCCAGACATTGACTGAGCTTCTCTGAGAGAGAAAGAAAAAACCTGAGAGTTTTGAAGAACTATAAGCACTCTTCATAATTGCTTTTATTGCCAAGGATTTGACCTTTAAGTGAAAGTCAGTCAAGGCCATAAAGATGAATCTTCACTGAGCTTATTGAGTTATGAGTCAGAACACAAACTAAACAAAATCCAAAATCCATGTGTGCTTGAAATGAACATGAAATAATTTTTTGTTGAAAATTCTGAAAATACTTTGTGTTGTTGAAGTAAAATGGGTCGCAAATGATGTTCATATACCGTGTCCTGGGAAACACTCAAAATCCTCCTGTATTCTTATCGTCCTCTGCACTGTCTTGCTAGAAGAGGGCTTTGTGACTTTATGTCCTGGTTTTAGAGCGGCAGACAATCAGCCTCTCTCTGATTCGCTCATCTCAGCATAGAGGATCACCCATAAGCCTGGCCTACTGCCCCTCGGCTCAGTGCGGATGAATGGGAAATGTGAAATAAAGGCTTTTCTTTCTTGCGCTGCCGACAGGGAACATCACCCTCACCATCCTGGAATATGCTGATGTCAGCATGTTTCCTGCCAGGATCATCGCTATTAAGCTCATGTGCTCAAACACAATATATAAAATGTCATAAAAAAATGTTTTTGTTTTTTTCCTGAGACAGATGGAATATAAGAGGGGATCAGATCGGGGTTTTTTGTTCTAGTACATCAGTCAGCTGGTGTATTTATTCTAACAAAGGAAACATTATTATTTTTGCTTGCAGATGCTGATTTAAAGTACATTTCTTTACTACAGTTTCCCTGGTGTGACCAGAAGTTTACTATTACGTTTATCATGATGGTATATATTGGTGACCATATTGATAATTGTGACCCTGGACCACAAAACCAGTCATAAGTCGCACAGGTATATTTGTGGCAATAGCCAACAATACATTGTATGTTCTTTTTATGCCAAAAATCATTAGGATATTAAGATGTTCCATGAAGATATTTTGTAAATTTCCTACCATAAATTTATAAAACATTTTTTTGTGTGAGTGAATGCACAATTGCGAACATAAATGGACAACTTTAAAGGCGATTTTCTTAATGTTTCGAATTTTTTTGCACCCTCAGATTCCAGATATTTAAATAGTTGTATCTCGGCCACATATTGTCCTATCCTAACAAACCATACATCAATGGAAAGCCAATATTAGACGCAGATAATATAAGAACTTGTTTTTATTAATATCAGAACTTATTTTAATTTAATGCAGGCTTTAAAGGTACTGAACAGTTATTAATCTTTTCTACTCAAGATTAAAATGTTCTGTGCTTAATTTTTCCTGCATGTGAAATTCTAGATTTTCACTCTAGTAATAAAAAAACTGCAAAACAGTACTGATTAATAATATCAGCAGTCTCTGTTAAAATATTTTATATTTAAATTTATTTTTATTAATTATTAAATTAATAAATTTAATTAGTATTTTTATGTTTTACATTTATATTTTTTGGGCATGCAATTGTTATGTAAGGCAGTGTTATTTTAATACTATTCTAGTTAGCTTAGCTTTATTCCAGTCTATATTTTCTAGTTAGTTATTTTGAATTAGCATACATATTTAGTTTTAATACATTTTTATGTTGGTTTTAGATTTAGTAATTGTATTACTTCAATTCATTTTAAAATTTTTTAAATTTCAGTTTTTCATCTAATATTTATATTTTATTTTATTTCAGCTCTATTCAATTAACAAGCAATTTTTCATTTTTTAGCATAGACTTTAAATCTTTGTAAGATATTTTCTAGTGTAGTCTATCTTCCAGGACTGAGACTGCACTACTTGCATTTCAAATCCCAAATCATGGCGAATGTGTGTATATCTCTGGTAGAAGGTCATGAAACAAGTTTGAACCTATATCTGGTCAATAGCCAAGATCTTTAAACACAAAACCACAAAATGGCCAATTGAAAGCTTAGTTGCCATTTATTTTGCCAATGCTAGAAATAATCTTGTTTGGTCCCCCAGATTGTACTTCTCGGACCCTCATCCGTCCCGAGCGGTGGAGCTGCTGCGTGTGGGGAAGCTGCAGCACTACCTGGCCCGACTGAAGGAGGCTCGCGGGAGCTTCACACAGGTCTGTTATCAGATGATCTTTGGCCCTAGAACACACTCCAGAGAGATCAGGACTGTAATGAGACCCTGGATGGGGATCGGCTGTATTCTGCCCTGCACTCGAGCTCACTGTTGTCAGATTGTTGTCTAAACGGTGGTATGGATGTCTCCGCACGGACTTTACTGTCCGTCTGCTGATGTTCGATTAGATTTTGTGTTACAAAACTCAGTCAGAGACGGCCAGACTATATGCAAATGGAAAAATAAGGACAAACACAAGTGTTATCTTGAAACTTAAGAGATTGTTGGCAAAATAATAATATCCTTATTGGTTTTATGATCAAATGGCTGACAGAAATTTTAAAAGGCATCAATAGTTTTGTTATTAATAATATAATATGAATGAATAAAGTGTGCGTGTGTGTGTGTGTGTGTGTGTGTGTGTGTGTGTGTGTGTGTGTGTGTGTGTGTGTGTGTGTGTGTGTGTGTGTGTGTGTGTGTGTGTGTGTGTGTGTGTGTGTGTGTGTGTGTGTGTGTGTGTGTGTGTGTGTGTGTGTATTTACAGATGGACGGACGGACGGATAATAGATGGATGGATGGATGAAAGCTAGATGGATGATAGATAGACGGATGATAGATGGATGGATGGATGAAAGCTAGATGGATGATAGATGGGTGGGTGGATGATGGATGGATGGATAGATAGACGGACAGACAGACGATAGATAGATAGATAGATAGATAGATAGATAGATAGATAGATAGATAGAAGACAGATAGATAGATAGATAGATAGATAGATAGATAGATAGATAGATAGATAGATAGATAGATAGATAGACAGACAGACAGATAGATAGATAGATAGATAGATAGATAGATAGATAGATAGATAGATAGATAGATAGATAGATAGATAGATAGATAGATAGACAGATAGATAGATAGATAGACTGACAGACAGACAGCTTTGGACTCTCACAATTACCGTTTCAATCCCTTAAATGAATTTTCTTCCTTCACATGACAATGCTTTAACTCAACCGTCTCTCTTCTTCTCCTCAGGCCTATGACATCATGAAGGTGACCCACGGGACAGAGCATGCCCTGACTGATGAGGTGAGGAGAAAGCTGAGCGAGTGCCAGGCTGAGCTGGGTGAAGTCTAGACTGAACCTCTGCGTCATCATAGAGACTGACTCTGAACGCTGGCTGTCAATCAGCCCGCCGCTGTATTAGCCCCATCTCAAATGGGATGTTTCGGGATGCTCGTGTCTGCCACCTGCTTTTGTGCCCGTGTATCAAACCAGCTGGCTTAGAGGAAGGGGGGAAATAATATTTTTTCTCTGCTTCTTCTACTCCCCTTGCCAAAGGGAAAAAAACAACATTACTGCCATGCTTTTTCATTCATTTATATTTTTGCAATAAGAGTGGATCCACCGGCTGTTCCCCACTACCCACTTTCTTTTAACACGCAATCCAAAGTATAGTCTACTACCCTCCATCTTTTCAATAGAAAGTCCTACTTTTAGGTATTTTGACCCAAAATGAATGGTTGCAACAGGAAAAATATTGCTAAATCTAAATAATAAACTTAAAGAAAGTGTCAGCTTTCAAATATGCAGCTAGATAGATAGTAAATGTGCAGTATGTGCATCTATTGCAAAATCTGAACAATTTGGGTCACTCCATTTTTGATTTGTACAATAGCTGCATATTTTTAGTTTCTCAAAGAGTTGAGTTTGATATCATATTAGTATCTAAATGCATCTGATTGTGTATTCAGTGATTTGTCACATTAATATGTTTCATGTTGTTCTGGTCACTTTGGATAAAATTTATAAAAATTATTAAAATAAGTGTTATTATTTTAATATTATTTACCGGTAATATATTATATTCTTTTTTATTTTCACATTTTTAATTAGGTTGTTTTTAGGGCTGAGCAACGATTAATCTCGATTAATCGCATCCAAAATAAAAGTTTGTGTTTACATAATATATGTGTATGTACTGTATATAATTATTTTGTAATACACACATATGCATACAGTAATATATATATATATATATATATATATATATATATATATATATAATATTATATATAATATATATACATAATTTATATTATATATAACTATACAAATTTTATGAATAAATAACATATTTTTCTTAAATGTATACATCCGTATGTTTGTATTTAAACATACAAAATAATTATACACAGTACATACACATATGTTATGTAAACACAAACTTTTATTTTGGATGCGATTAATCGTTGCCCAGCACTAGTTCTGTTTATTTTGATATATTTTCAATTATTTTATATACATATTATAATCAACTTTTACTTGCCCAGGCAACATTTCTGATTTTCTAATTATCTTTTAAGTTTAAGGTTTTTCATCTAATATTTAATTTTATTTCAGCTTCTTTTCAGTTACCGGCAATGATATTTAGTATTTTTTAGTTTTAGTTAACAGCACTGATTGAATTATGACATTCCAGGCTACCATTTTTCATTACCATGTGCCGGCTACGTTCATAATGCTAGCCTTAGCACGCAATTCTGATTTATTGCTCAGATCCGATTCTGTTTGTTGTTGTTTGTTTGGCTATTCTCATGATTTCTTTCAGAATTTTTATGAATGTTGAGCTGTAAAAGTCTCGTGAATTCTGAATTTCTGATATGACTGTTCAGACTGTTGTCGCATTGCAAAACATTAGATCTTTATCTGATTTAGGACCAAATATAGAAGTGACCCAAATCAGAATCGAAAAGATCCTTTTCCATGTGGTTTGTGCTGTTCACACTGTTATGAAAAAAAAACTGATCAGAGTCACATATGAGGGAAAAATTAAAAACCAGATTTGGGCCACTTTTGTCTGCAGTCTGAACGTAGCCAAGACTTAAACAGTATTTCAGCAGAAGCTCTAATGGAAACTAAAACTGAAAGTCAAGGAAATGTTTTAATCGAGGCGTGTTGATTGGAACAAACCCAGGAATATCCATTAGCACATTTACCCAAACTCCTGAGAGGTAGTACCTTTGATAGATGACTTTAGTTTGCTTTTGACTTGATTATCACATAATCAACTGTTATGAAAAGCAACACCTTGTCAGGAATAACTGTTGTGCTTCAAGAACCGCTTTCAACAACACACAAACACACACACACACACACACAGTTTGTGCTTCAGTTTCTCATCAGAGTCACTCTGACAAAACAGTCCCATTTGCTCAGATTTCATAAACATATTTCAGCAGATGTTTTATGTTTTTTTTTTTAAGCTCTTCTTTTACCATCTGGAATGTATTGTTATTACAGTTCAATCCTTGATTTGTAATGTGGGTCATTCCTACTATTCAGTAAATGTCCATGTCCCCATCATATGACGTGATATATTGTATAAAATATGAAATCAGTCATATTATTTTCCACAATCATCACAGATAAGGGATAATTTGAATAATTTCAGTACTTTGGTTTGAACAGATGTTTATATGCTAACAAGAAAAACTGGCATTTTATTAAGAAATATTCCAGGTGTTTCACTAATCAAAATGATTCCTTCGAAAATATTTTAAGTGCTTTAAAAGTCGCTTCAAGTCGAACACAACTACTTAAAGAACTGGCTTTTGTTAATGACATCATCCTCAGAAAGTGATGTCATTTTGGTGGTAAAACACCAAAACACAATTAAGTTTGTGTCTGAGCTTGACCAGAGCTTATTAGTAAAAATATTTATATATCTAGTTCAGAGTTTAGCTCCAACTTGTCTCAACAAACCCGCCTGGAAGTTTCTAGTATGTATTAATTAATAACAGAGTGGGTCAGCACTGATGACACTTTTACTTGTCAGTGGCGTGTTTCTCCGGACATTTTTTCAGCACGTTATTTTTGCTAAATCTTTTTAACCCTCGTGAGTGTCTGGATACAGATAGATGGGGATTACACGTTCTCATACCGCCATCCTCGCTTCTCATAACTCTGTCCACTAAAGCAAACAGCTTTTGGAGGTGCACTTCTCTGAGATGGAGATAACATCTTTCTGTTGGATAGAATGGGGCTTAAGAGGAAATAGAGGAAGTTGGTATAGAGCGGCGAGTTGTCAGCAGTCCTATCTCTGACTCGTGAGAGACCTTTGTTGAGCCAATGACATCATTTCTCACAAAATGTGATCGAGTCCAATAACCATGAACCTTCTGAGTCCGATTTCACCATAAATCGTTCTTACTTTTACTTAAATAAAGTAAGGTTTTACAATCACTATATATACGGAAGTGGCCAACAATGATGTTTGGCCTAGGACAATTGACATCACCCATTATTAAAAAATATTATGTACTCATAACGCAATAAACCATGCCAAATTGTGCAGACATAATTTGTATGTGTTTTTCCTGTGAACATGTAAGTTTTTTTTTATCTATGCAAAATAAAATTTGTAGCTGTAGTCAGAAAAGAAACATATGTATTGAACAAGTTTTGTTCTTCCCTCATATATGTTTATTTTAACTTGAAGGGTCATTATAATTTTACTTAAAGTCCCCCTGTAGTCAATAATTTTATCCCTTAAAACTCGTCTTTGATCATCAAAATTACATATTTAAAAAAAAATCATGAAAACATGTTCATGCCTCGATTGAAACCTCATTATGTATACACGGTTCTATGAATATACAAATTAGCCCCGCCTCCACTCACTCACACCCACTTGAGACTGTCTTTGGTTCACTGCAGTTTTAAAGAGAAAATACTCAGCAATGGTTTTGACATGAATTTGTACCAATAAAAGCTTGATTTTCACCACATGGGGACTTTAAATTAAATATGGTTTTACAAACACTGAGGTATATACATACATATACACATCTATTTTACATACACACAGGAGTAATAGAAATCAGTTTAGTTTTATTATTACAATAAGATCTTTCCCATTAAACATCAGGATCACTAATAAGATGTGTTATTTTCTGTATTAGTCCTGTCAGCTGTAGGGTGAATTATCATACACTTGTAAAGTTCATAAACTCTCCTGTGTTTCTCTGACGTCTGATATGATTTTCTATCAAACTGCATCTCTGGATGATGCCTGTTCATTAAAGCTGATAAAGATCCATCATGTCTGCAAGCGTCGAGGATCAGGCATATCTGTTTGAAGAGGTGTCTAAAATGAAACTGTGTACAGTATATTGAATTAAAATAATAACTGAATAAAAACAGACAGACTAAAGGGTGCTTTCATTCCTTTTTATAAGCAATTCCATCAAAAAGCAGAAGTTTCATGCTGAAGATTGCACCTGTACAAAAACGTGGTGAAAAAAACCCTTTATAGTAGCTGAGAAAACAACTAAAAGAAGATTAAACTGAAAATTATTTGAATTAGTTGTCCAGAATAAAGCAGAAAAAGAATGCAGATTCTAAAACGTCCTTTATTTACATCAGTCTGTATGTCGATCAAACTCTCATTCAAGCTCTGTTTTTCCCCATATGAAATCATGCCGACTGTCGCAGTATTAACATCAAGCAATATGTTGACAACTTTTAACTTCTTCAATCATACATCTCTCAGTCTTTTTTGTTTTTCCTTTCTATTCACATGACCTACTGAAAGGAGGTGAGATCTTAGTTTCGCAACCGTGTTCTTGAACATTAAAGCGCATTAAAGACGATATTCGTTTAACATTGTACTGCATATCACACAATGTATCAGTTAAACAATCCACAGATGCCGAAAGATGTGACGGGTTGTAATGAAACATTTCATTTATGAATAAACATGGAAATGACGTATCTCATCTCCCGTGATTTGGCGATAGGCGTTTAAAAAAACAACAACTATATAATATATAAAGAAGAACAAAAGTGAAATATAGTATATTTTATATATATGGCATGAATTTAGCAACTGTACAAGTTTAATGCATAGTGCTTTTGCAGGCTAAATAAATTATAGAATATAAGCATCTCTGTCATACAGGCATCCTGAGGTAAAAAATAAATAATATCCTTCATTCATTACATTGCCAAAAGCTCAAAAGGGCAGCAGGAATGTCGCTCCCCTTTGCTTTGGCAGGGGTCAGGGAAGAGGAGTGAAGCGGGAATGGAAAAGCGTATGAAGTCTTTAGTTAGTACCAGAAACAGGCTATGTACTCATCTATAAACGTTTAGAGCTGAAACTGTCTCAAGCACCATATATATACTGTATATATATAAACAGATTTATACTGTACCAAAGTGTCAGCAGACTTACAATGAGACCACATAGAGAGAAGGCCAATGACCAGACATATGCACCAATCTGATCTGGAATGCAATACAACTGACGAAATTCAATGAGTTGTATTTGATGAAAAACATAATTTGGGGAAGTTTTTCATTTGCAGAAGCTAATTAAAAATGTCCAAGAAGTTGGCATACAGCAAAAAGCCTTCATTTTTGTTACCGATATTAAAGATCCTTGTTGGTCCGCCAGACTGAGGATTCTTCTCGCCTCTCAACCGTGACACGCTGAAGTGGCCCAGCCCCGAGGCGTCACGTTGCTGAAAATGCCAACATAACCGCAGGGGACGTGAAAAATCAATGAGCCAATGCCAGAATCATTCTTCTAGAAATCGTGCTGTGCTATTTCATTGAATATGAAACACTCTATGTGGTCTCAGTGTGTCCAAGAATACAAAAAATAATATAAAACACACGTAACAGTTCATTTTGAATGTGACTAGAGTCTGACAATACAAATACCGAGACAGAATCAAAGAGATTAAACACATAATTTAACAAGCAGTGTTTCTTTTTTCTTTTTCTCTTTACTTTTTAAACTTTTTTTTGTTTGTATGCATGTTTTTTTTTTAGGCTAGCACCATCTGTACACAAATATGGATTTTTTTCCCCATAGATTTCCAAGACATTGAAGTATTCACAAGGCACTTGTCGTCCTTTTTGTTCTGTTTTTCATTCATCATCTTTAACGACTTGTTCTTTTATCCACATATGGTAATATAATTTGTTTGTTCACAGCAAGCGAGCAAGCCATTTTCGCAAACATTGACTCCAAAGTTCCAAAGTGCTCATCCAGCTATGTGGGACAATGGTTTTTTCTTTCGTTTCGTCAACTCTCCAAGTACAGCGTTTTCTGTTCCCCACCAAAATCCATTTTAGAAAAATATTAAGCCTTTATATTTTTCCATTCATTTCAGCCATCATTGTTGTGATGAACTTTGTAACTTCCTCACATACACCCTGCTGAGCCTTTTCCACTTCCAATTGTCCATAATACTTGGCAAATCTTTTACCGTCGCGGCAGGTGATGTCAAAGCACGTGATCATCATCAGATGAGCTTTGCAGAAGTTGACCCGGGTCTCCAGTCGTTCCGTGACAAACTCCAGAGCTTCCAAGTACTCCAGAGAGTCCACTTCAAATGTCTGCTGAAGGTCAACTGCAAAAGTGAAGGAAAGGGATGTTAACTGGCAGAAGTTAACTGACCACTACACTAGCATTTTTGTCATAATCAACATTTTACAATGCCTGCAGGTTGCACAACTATTTAGTGAAATATTCATACTAGGGGTTGAAGCAGACAAAGGCGAATCGACGCCGACCTGTGGCTGATGACATCATTAATGAACAAAGGTGCATTCACCCAATCAATTTTGAGCATCCAGATGGTACAGTATAATCAAACATATCTTGTGGAGTGCTCTCGGAGTATGCATTTATTTGTCATTTACATTCATATAGCGCTTTTCTTAGCACTCAAAGCACTTCGCATAGAGGGAATTTCCTCAACCACCACCAATGTGCAGTATCCACCTAGATGATATTGTGCCTGAACCAGAACAGCAGAACGCCCACCACACAACTGCGTATTAGTGGAGAGGAGACAGATTGATGAGGACAATCAGTATATATGGGGATGATTAGGAGGCCATGATGGATGGGAGCCAATGGGCAAATTTGGCCAGGATGCCAGGGTTACACCCCTACTCTTTTTTTAATGACCACAGAGAGTCAGGACCTCGGTTTAACGTCTCATCCGAAGGACGGTGCTTTTTGACAGTATAGTGTCCCCATCAATATACTGGGGTGTTAGGACCCTCACAGACCACAGGGTGAGCACCTCTTTGTGGCCTCACTAACACCTCCACCAGCAGCAACCTAGTTTTCCCAGGAGGTCTCCCATCCAGGTAATAACCAGGCTCAGCGCTGCTTAGCTTCAGTGGGCCTTGGGCTACAGGGTGATATGGCTGCTGGAAAACTGTTGAAAACAGAGCGTAAAAGTGGACTTCAAAGATTTCTTATCCTGTTGCGCCCTCTGTAGGCCTTGATCAGTGACTAGTCAAGCTTAAAGCATCATGGCAGAGCATTACAGTCGACTAGTCTATGCAACCCCTAATTCATACAGTATATGGCTATCATTTCTTGGACTAAAAACAGTTAAATAAAATACCATTGACTATAACTCAAAGACTTACATTCAGTGGTCCATTTCTCTGGCTCCAGCATCAGATATTGTTTGGTTTGCTCCAGTTCTTTCTTCAGCCAATCGTACTTGGCCCGCACCTCTGAGATTCTCTGTTGCCGATGCTCCAAGATCTTCAGTTTGGCACTAAAGTATATTACTTCCTGGGGGCACAACAACAATAAGTGAGAAATCTATACCATGTTCAAAAGAACTGCTGTTAAAACACCCTGCTGCTCACTCTTCTTACCTTATTGCCTACGGTTCGCCTCCTCTGTAAACGTTCAACATCATCAATCTCATAAACCTTAATCTCAAAAGGTTCAGCTAAACCCCTCTGTGTGGGTCGGAGGGGACCATCCACCCAGCGTACCCCTGGACTGATGACTGGCTTTCTCACGGGAGAGGAGGTGTCCAAGGTGAGGTTAGGGATTAGACGGCGTCTCTGGGACCCTGAATATGAAAAGATGTGATGTTATGACCACTATGTAAACACATTTTATCAATCTTAAGTTGCTTTGTAATTAAGCCAGACAAAAAAAGTGTCAAAGTGTCACATAGCTGAGCCAAAGTTTAACTTACAATACATGGAGCAGCACTGCTACCAATTTAGAGCAGCCGTGTAATGAAAAGGACCACTGAGATAATGACAGGACAGTATCTTATCTGACCAGTCTGGGAGAACGAAGTCCACACTAAGGAATTTGCCAGAAGTGGTTCCCCTATTTGCATAGAAATTGACAGTTCCAGGTCTACTGATATGCTATCTGATTTGGAACCAAGGAACAAGGTAATATTAATGTGTTTCAGCTTGTCAGTTGGTTTGAAAACAGCACAGAAAAGGTCAAACTTTCAGTCTTCCCTCATTTCAGAGAGAGAGTGCTCTGAGTTCAGGAGAATGTTAGGAATGGCAGTTGTGCTTTTATTTCCTTCACCTTGCAAAGCCTTTTACGATACTGATTTTCTTTGCAGGTTCCAGCTTTTGTGTCTGTTGTTCCATAGCAAGGATTTAAATTTTCAGTGTTCCCAGAACTTCCCACCATGCAAATGTTTGGGTGCAGAGAAATAGGATAAAATTATTTGCCTGAGGATACGGGAGAGGAGGTGTGTATTCAGGAATTTAGGCAGCACTAAATATTCAAAGACCACCTACAGCTAAGTTTGGCAACTGCTATCAGTCTGTATCATAACAGATCATCCAAGCATGTTCGAGGGAATAAATCTGTTTAAAAAGTTATGTTACTTTCAACTATAATCTGGAATGAGCTTTGTAGTATAATCATTTTTGTTGAGCACAGTTCATTATTTTATGCTGTTAAGAGATCTTTGTATTGTTGATGAATGCCATGATGAGCCATCAAATGCACTTGCCAGGCTTGAGAAACAGACTATACTCATAGAAAACAAAAGTAAAAAAAAAAAAAAAAAGAACCAAGTTTATAGGAGTAAGTTGACATTTTCTAAAACAAAAAGTAAAATAATTGAATCCTTTTTTATGTTGATATTCAGGATTTTAAGTATAAAGAAGCATAATTTAAATCATTAGTTATATTTGCTTACCTGTATTACTTCTTTTCTTCGAATTCTTTAGGCTCCTGCGACTGCTGACAGAACCGCTGTTTTCACTCATCGAGTCCTGAGCAGATGATGTGCTTCCTGTGGCCTCACTGTCTCGTATCATACTCTCATAGCCACTGCTGCCACCACTGTGGTAAAACAAGGCAGTCTTTCCCATGGCGGGAGGAAGCTCTCCGCTTAGTACACTGCTGTTGTCACTGGCGTGCCCACTACTGCATCGGTGAGGCCTTCTTGGGGCAGTGATCTTACTGTAAGGTGAGGGTAAAGTATGGACCACTGGCCTTTCCTCTCCTTGGACTGCTGCTCCTCTCTCTTCGGTTTCTGAAGCTCCTCGTCCTTGGGTAGTGCGAGAGCTGGCGCTACCTTGTAGAAGCTCAGAGATTCGTCCATTCACTGCTCTTAAAGGTAGCTTAGATACAAGCCCTGTCCCCCTGTTGCGACTTAGGGACTGGGTTGACCATGAACTTTGGTTCTGGTTCTTTCCGTTGGGGGGCAAACTTGAGCTCCGGTTTACTGACTGTGGGAGGGACTTGGTAGAGAAACTTAGGGTCTTAGTGCTAGAGGTTGATAAGCTTCGAGCTTTGGGGCTTGCCATAAGGAGTTTGCTAACTGCAGAGATTTTGGATTGACTTGCTTTGGGTGACTGCAGTACATTGTTGTTGCCATTTGGTCCGTTGGTGGGTGATGAGAGCAAACCACGGGTGATGCTCCTACCTGTCCTTGGCATTGTACTGTCTTTTGTGACTCCTCCTTTAGAGCCCAGAGAGGTCAAACTCTCAGCTCTCTCCAAGGAATGACAGTCATAATGTGCAACATGGGACCTCCCTAAGGAATTGGTTCTGTTTGCTAACTGCTCAAGTTTGGCACTGAAAAGTCTGCTGCTCTCTACATTTGGTCCTTTATGTTTACCACACAAATCTTCAGGTGTGCCACCAAGGAAAGATAGATGCTGGTGTGGGGTATGAGCATTTCCTAGATTATGCTGTGGGCTTGCTCGATTCCTCTGGTCAAGGCTAGACTTCCTTACAGGTGGCAATGGCGGGATTCCTTTCTGACGAGCAAAGATACCTTGCCTCCCGATGGAACTTCTTCTTTCGAGTGTGGCTCTTGGACTGCAGGGAGTAGAGGTGGTAACTCCAAGGCTTTTATACTCTCCACTCATGTACCGGTAAGTAGGGTCTTCCAGATCATCTTGCTTATTTAAGCGATGCCATGCACGAGGGAGACTACCTGTCCTGAGGATGTCTGCAGAGTACACTTGAGTTATGCTTTCGGGCGCATTGAAAACCATCTCGCAGCCATCCACCACCCGGTTCATGGAATCAGGGGAACATGCTGCTTCACTACTTGAGCTATGCTTGTCGACTTGACATTTCCTTTTCACCGATTCAGATGTTCTCTTCTCTGATTTGACATCACAGACCATGTTCAAAGGCTTGTTCTCTTCATTGCCCTCTCTTTTCATCCATGGGTCATCAAATTGTATCTCACTTGAGATTGAAACAGGTGGGGTTTTGAGATCATTAACTGTAAGGGTTTTGGTAAGTAAGTCCTGCACAACTATTGGCTTAACAGCAGCACATGGGTGAGTTGTTATATTGGTCTTAAAAGGAACATAGACACCTAAGGTTGAGGACAGTTTGTCTAGTTTGTGTTTAGTAGTTGTGTTTTTGTCATTTACTTCAGTTGTATTGGAATCACTCTCTTTTTCTGAGTTGCTTTGGCCATTTGACTCAGGGAGACCTTCAATGTCACCTTCTTCTTGAATTTCCAAAAGTCTGTCTTCAGCTAATGCCTCACCTTGTCCAAAGCATTGCTGAGCAACAAAGCTATGACATGACTGGTCGCCATCACTGCCAGCACTCATTTCACTCAGCCATGAGCTGATTGAGGAACGACGACTAGCCTGGACGTCTCCTTCTATCCTGCTGAGAGGCAGGAATTTATTAATGTTGACTTGTGAGATAGTGGCAGTGGTAGTGCAGGGAGCAGTGGCATAATGTTCTAGGTCTTCACTTATGCTGCTAATGATACTAATAGGCCTTGATCCAGATGCCATGGCCTGCAACGAACAGTCACTGTTAAAGCTGATAATACTGGTTGGTCTGCCATTTTCCATCATCCCACTAATTGTCAGCTTTTCTACTAGGGTAAACACCAGCTCATCCTCTCCATTGGGTTCCAAAGGATGCTCCAGCATAACTGTGGCTGTGGTGTCCTTCACATCTTTCTTATTGTCCAAAGGCAGCTGGGGAACATCATCACACAGTGTCTCAGCTGATCCAAGGCTATTGGTGGATGAAGATCTCTTTAGGACCTGTGGGCTCATCCCCACTGGAGAGGTTCTAGACTCTGGATTAAGCAAAGACTCTGTAGATGACTTTCTATAGTCTAAATTAAGATTTTGTGAGGAGTGAGGTGGTGTACCAGGCATAACTCCTTTCTGGGTGTACACTTTGCAGCGTTGAGAGGGAGAGGATGGTGGTTTGTACTCTGAGGTTTTAGTAAGACTGGCAATTCCCAATCGAGGGGAGCCCATAGGACGAGGCTTACTCTCACTGCTGCTTCCACCACTGATGGATTCTCTGCTGTCATGCAAACTGGAGCTCTTGGCTCTCTGAAGAGGGGTTAGTTGCCCAATACCACTGCTACCAGTCACACTTCTGCTGCTGGAGAGTCCACAACTGCCTGTTGAACACTGTGTCAGGCTTTCAATTATTGTCTGGGCGATCTCTGCTTCTTCAACTACCTCACGGATCTCCGCCAGTTGCTGGTCAGAGATCCTCTTTGGAGAACTGGATTGATTACACCCTTTAACGACTTGACCATGGCCAGACTCAAATTTGGCAGCTCTGTTGTCAGGGACCTCTTCAAAAGGGAATTTCGTAACCTCTTCTCTTCCATCAATACATTCCAGCCTCTCTTGTAGCTCCGCAAAAGTGTTACACTTAAGACAGTCCTTCTCCTTTTTACCCGACTCTGCACCTTCCTCTGGCAAAGGTGGAAGTGGCTGAGGATTAATGGTCTGCAAGGGTTGGACAGACTGTGAGGTCTGAGCTTGGGGTTCTACAACTTGTTGAGATGGTTGTGGAGGAGTCTGGCCAAGATCTGCTTTATTTGTATGCAGGGATGGAATGATAGGAACAAACTCTGGAGGACCTTCGTTGTCTGTTAGCTCTTTGTCCGAAAGAGCTGAGCCATTTGGCCCCACATAGATAACGGTGTCACATGACTGCTCACTGCTGGAATAGTCTTCAGGGTCACTGGAAAGGTGCAGCAGAGGCATCTCTGAATCAACAACATTTCTAGAATGGATGGTCCTCAGCTGTGTTGGGCGACGCATTCTTCCTTCCTCACATGAGCTCTCACCACCAGAGGAACTGGATGTGTATTGCTACAAAAGAAAACATTTTACTGCATTTTAGACAACTAAACATAAAATACAATAGGTAATCTATTTCAGCTAAAAGAAAGTCCAATAAAATAAAGGACAGGGTCATACCACGCTTACTTTAGCCTTCTTCTTCTTCAGCCTAAGAACACGAGAGGCAATTTGAAGGGTGGAAAGTGTCTCTGAGAAGTTGTTGGGTGACGAGGAAATATGGGCTATCATGGTGGTGCGACAATTCATGTTTCCCAGGGACTCTCTTAACAGCATGGTTAGCTTACTATCTCTGTAAACAAAAATGGCATTAGTTTATTTGTGCAGAATGCCAATTGACCTATGGCTAAGCCACGCCCCCAAACGTGATGAGCCAATCACTGTGCACATAGCTTTCCCATACACTCGGACATTCTCTGCTTCCTCGTCCATTGAAATGCATTGCAGTTAGTCGGTTTTCATTCGTTTTTATATATTTTTTCTTGTCATTTTAAGTTTAAAATGGTCAAACGCTGTGCATGGAGTACATGCAACTCTGTTAGCTTCTAGCTGCGTTGTAACTTTACATCATGTCACTTAGCTTCATTAACGTATCTGTAAATAACCAAGATAACAAATGTTAGCAATGTTGTGCTGAATGATTCATGTAACTGTAGCACCAAACTTACGGAGAGGTACTCTTGGTAAAGATGGTAAAAAGGCTTGTCCTGGAAACGGAAGCAACTTAGACCTGTACATATTTAATTTGAATACGAACCATTAATTACATATTAAAGCACCATATTTTAGACTACTTTCTACCAAAATATATATCTATATAATCTTTCTGTCTCCAAAAATCATCAATTGCCTCCTGTGAAATGTCTCCTGCTGTGACAGCTGCAAAAGCGCCTGTCGCCGAATGTTGACCGTTTGTCCGAGTGAGTGGGAGGGGGCGTGGCTTAGCCACAGGTCAATTGTGTGTAACCTGATGAATAACAGTGAAGATGCATAAACTCTAAGATGAGTTAACCCTTTTGACAACCAAATGTATTTGTAAAATGGTAGAGCATTCAAAATCAAGGCTTTTTAACAACTTTATACTGAATACCTGTCTAATCTTCTAAAATTATCTTTTAATAACAATGGATAGAACCTTTTGGTCATTTTGATTTGCTGAAGTGTCTTCATTAAATTGGAAAAGAGAGAGAGAGAGAGAGAGAGAGAGAGAGGAGAGAGAGAGAAGAGAGAGAGAGAGAGAGAGAGAGGAGAGAGAGAGAGAGAGAGAGAGAGAGAGAGAGAGAGAGAGAGAGAGAGAGAGAGAGAGAGAGAGAGAGAGAGAGAGAGAGAGAGAGAGAGAGAGAGAGAGAGAGAGAGAGAGAGAGAGAGAGAGAGAGAGAGAGAGAGAGAGAGAGAGAGAGAGAGACTTGAATTGGCATTTCCTGTTCTGTCTGCCTTCCCTATGGCAACCATTAGAGGTGACATATAAAGCTGCTTTTCAAGGATGAGTCAGCTAGCATTACGATATGCACATGCAAGTTCAGTTCTCAGAAATCAATGACCTATACAATAACTTGAAGCAAAATATTGTCACAGACCACAGAAACAGAGTGTAATGTGCTTACAGTGACACTGTGCTAATTTGTTTGATGTTGGATGATTTGCTTAAATATGGTTACTGAAGTGTGTAGTCAATCTTGAGTGGTTATTAAGACCATGAACACATGGCTGAGCCATAAATTATAAAAAATTATAAAATTATTTAACTAAACATAAATTATACAAGCATAATTTACTAACCATGACGTAGCACAAATACATTTATCAGAGATATGCCATTAAGATAAAAAGAAAAAGATAACATTCACAGCTTGGCAAAATATGTACTGTAAAAATTTATTACGAAACACATTACTTCTAATATTGTGCCCTAAACAGAATGCATTGTAGAATAAATTTAAAAAAATGTATATATTCCGAATTGATTGGTAATATATAATGGTCCCGAATTGATAAAAAATTCAGAATATAAAAACAATATTCTAGATTTGACATTTAGGTTAAAACAGCCAATTACAAAGATCATAGGCAGTTAATATATATTTAGCTCTTATTAAATCACTATCTAAAATTAGTGACTTTATATTCATTTATGATACACGCATATTAATTCAATTTATCTTGTGCAAATGTTGCATTCCTCCTAAAAGGCTGTAAACCCTAATTATATCTGGGCTCTCCAGAGCGGATGCGTTGCCAGCCTTAAACCCCATGATGCTTTGCAATGTAAATTCGCCATGATTAAATTAGGGAGCCATGGCATAAAATGCAAACGTGCCTTGAGGGAGCAAAATTGAAGCAGAAGCACTGTAAATTTTTAGGAAACAAAGCTGCTGGAAAATGCATGGCACCTTCTAAAAGTTGTCTGTTTTACTGAATTTAACATGTTGCTTAAAGCGGTTGCAGAGAAATGGTCTGTGTTAAGAATGTTCGATGAATCCCAGTGAATGTGAAACTGCATCTGTCTCTATGGCTGCTTGGCACAAGCTAATTCATTTAGCTATTACCCCTGAGGAACGATAAAGGTTACATTCTCTCTGCAGATTCAACGTAGCATTAGAATCCACTAATAACTCCTCACATCAAAGCATGGAAAATGTCAGTTTGTATATATTATTCATACGAGGTGTGTTCATCAAGAATTAATGGCATGCAGCAGAGATATTAAGACTAAACATGTTGCATCTTTAATGAGTCGAGCGACTGCGAATGACTTCACCCAGCACAGTATAATCGTAATCTTGTCGTTGAGGTTGCAACACACAGTATCTGTCTGAAAAGTTGAACTCAATCTGTTTTTGTTGAGGTCATATAATGTGAGAAAAAAAGTGAAAAGAAAAGGTCTCACTTGTAAGGGATGTGCTTGCTGCCATTGACCAAGGCCAATATGACGTTCCCCAGGGCCGAAAGAGAAAGGCAGAGTCCTGTAGTGCTGTCACGGGTCTTGCTCAAAACCTTCACACAGCTGCCCAGGTCGATGAGATGCAGTCGGCTCCTGCCTCCCGACACTAATCAAAAGAGCCTCACGGTCAGATTGCTTGAACAGGAAACACTCTGATAGGAGTTTCTAACATGTTCTTCATTCATCAATCTCTTAACTCTGGCCACTGTGTGGCCATTCAACGATAGAAATATAAAGGACAGTATAAACTGTCAAAAACCTCATGACGACCATCTAATTCCATTATGAAGTGTTTTTGGAACCTATTAGTAGACTAATCAAGATAAAAGGAACTTATTATAGTATATTGAGGATAATGACTCTATATTTCAAATCGCAACATTATATCTCTATGTGTTTCTAATTATGTACTGTAAGTTAACCTTCATCATGGAAACATCTAGAGTGGATTTCATGACTCTGCTTACATTAGCTTCATTATACACAGTTAATTCAACTTAACCAAATACCTTAAAAGCCCAAGCTAACACATCTGGTTTTGCTTTCTGTTCACTCTTGGAAGGAGGCAGGATTCGCTTGTGCCAAACACAACATTTTTTGTGATAAGAGAAATTAGCACTGTTCTCCAGAAATAGCGAGCTTTAGCATGACAGCTTTTAGATGTCTCACATTGACAATGGCACTTTTTTCCTGTTATCACACCCCTCTCTAAGATTATCAGCAAAAGACTATTTATAAATCAACATTTGGAAGTATAATGAGAAAGTTTGAAATCAACCGTGGAATAAAGCAGATTACTGCTGATAAGTCTAGCACAGCCGATCAGCAACTTATTTCGTGTTTTAGATGCTGTTGTTATCCATGATAAAAGTATCTTATCAACCTTAACCAGCAATAACCAACATTTTTGAAACCTAAAAAATAGGTCACAGACCAAAAATCAGATGAGAACCCCTGTTGAGTATCTAATGAAACTATATATAGCTTATAATGATACTCACTTCCACCCTTGCCGGTCTTTTCCATTCGATACTGATAGATGTGTAGGGTGAAGAGCATGTGAGAGTTACGGTGCTCCTCTTCATCATAGTCTGGCTTACTGCTGTAGCGCGAAGCAATGGCAGCGTCCAAGAAGAAAGCGGCCTTCTCAGCCGTAGGGGCGCGCAACTCACTCTGATTCTGCAACTGTGTAAAAAGTTTTGGTTGAGAAACAGTACTGACTTTGTAGTTTAAACATTATTATCGGCATCAGTAGCTAAGTTGTTCGATTTGGCCGATAACTGCCAGAAGCGACATTTATTTTGACACTATTTGTGAAAAATACAGAACCATGAAGTTGCTGTCTAAATTATAAATCTGTCTATTTTAAGAGATTGGCTCTTTATCTACTTCAATTTTTTTTAGATATTGATTCATTTTCCAGTTAATTTAGTAAATATGTAAAAAACATATACATTTAAATTGCAGCATTTGTTGAATAGTGTGTTTCACATATATACAGGGTTTGGACAATGAAACTAAAATACCTGGTTTAATAATGTATTAGTATGGACCTCCTTTTGCAGCTAAACCGCATCAGTTCATCTTGGGAATGACTGATAGAAGTCCTTCACAGTGGCCGGAGGGATTTTGAGCCATTCCTCTTCCAGAACAGCGGTCAGGTCACTGTGATGCTGGTGGAGGAAAACGTTTTCTGACTCGCTCCTCCAAAACACCTCAAAGTGGCTCAAAAGTATTTAGATCTGGTGACTGTGCAGGCCATGGGAGATGTTCAACTTCACTTTCATGTTCATTAAAACGTTCTGTCACAAGTCTTGCTTGCGTGTATTGGTGCATTATCATGCTAATACACGGCACCCCCTTCAGGGTCAAATATTTAGGTTCACATGATCCTCCAGAATGGTTCGGTAGTCCTTGGCAGTGACAAGTCCATCAAGCACAGTAGGGAATGTCAGCCCAAACCATCACTGATCCACTGCTGTGCTTCACTCTGGGCAGTCCAGGTGTTAAACCTCTTTGTGCTTCTCCACACTGTAACTCTCACGGATGTGGGAAAGACAGTGAAGGTGGACTCATCAGAGAACAATAGAAGCTTCACATTGTCTACAGCCCACAGTTACTCCTGTTGGATGTGGTTCGTCCTAAGTAGTGGTATGCAGGCATTGCCCTGACTCACGATACAGCACAAAGACTTTCTGTCCTGGTCACAGATGAGCCAGCGAGATGTGCACCAACAGTTTGTCTTCTTTTGAACTCTGATATGTCTCCCATTTTTGTTGTGTGGATTGCACTATTTTACGTACAGCTGTGCTATTGCTCTGCTAATCAACCTTCACACTCTGCTCTTACTGATAGAATGTATAATCAGTGAAACCTCCAACGATATATTGGCCAATGTTTCAGTTTCATTGTCCAACCCCTTTGTGTGTATAGGCTCTATATCAGCCAACCTACTCTTGAAGAAACCGATCAGTCAAAAAATGTCAACCTCTATTAACAGTACTAGAGAAAATAAAAGAAAGTATTGAGATACTGTCAGCTCAGTGAAGTCTTAATGTCTAAAAGGGGGGGGGGGGGACTCAATTTGTTTGTTATTGGGCAAAAAAAGTATTTTCATGTCAGCCCTCCTTGGGTATCATGTCTGAAGCGTGCTCTGTGTGATAAGGCTGTCATATGAACAGGAGAAGTGAGGCCATTACAATCCATTGCTGTGAGGTATCAGTCCAAGATGAGATTAGTGCAGATGTCTGAGGATTACAGAGACAGCGGTTGTCTCTGCTCGACTAATCCTCTCATCATGTATTAGCATTTCACCCAACAATGGTATCTTTATTCGTAGTTTATTGTCATGCTTGTTTTTTTTTTTTTAAATGTCATCTGTGTTTTTTTCCAGAAAACAGGCAAAAAGTGTGCCAATATTGTTAAACTTTTTTTCTTTTTCTTTTTTTGTCTGTGACCATCTTAGCGTGAATACATAATAAAAAGAAAAGCATGAATTTTTTGGCATCATGTCATAAAGGATCTTAAAGCCAAAGTGTGTAATTTATACATCACTAACAAAGAGAACAAGTGTCAAAACAATTTCCCTGTCTACCATTGGTCAAACGGTGCTCTAATTGTACCACCTGACCACTGCAGATTTATTTAAGCGTTGATAGTGCAACCATAGAAAAGTAAAACGCCAAAAAAAAATAAAAAGCTAATTCAAAAATATGTATAAATACTATAATAGTATCTGAATAATACTAAAATCTGGCCCCAAACCTACACATTGGTTGAGACAATGTTGCTTTTAATCATATTAAAATGGATTAGACATATTTTTCACAGTATTTTAGCATCAATCAGTGATTATATAAACAATCCCTTACATGACCAATATACTGTATAATTAAATAAATGTGAACAACATTAATGAGTGTACCTGCATCCCGCAGATGGGGTCCTCGCAGAGGTAGACTCCTGGCGACTGGCCGTCCTGCAGACTGCCTGTCGCCACCTCTGACAACAGATCTTTCAGGTTCTCGTCTTTTCCCCAGACCTCCACAGCCGACACTCGTACGGAGAAACGTGCACCTGTTTTTTCCTTGCACTCATTGATCAATTTAAACAGCCAGGAGATGGCACACGGGATAATCCCAAAACTCTGCATGGAATCATCCTTGCCAATCATAGTGTAGGATTTGCCTGCAACAAGACCAAGAACCAAGTTGACTTTGGATTGCTTTTAATACATTCACATTTCTTGCATTATGAATGATTGGCAAGCGTAGAGTGGAACGGTACATTAGAAATAGGTCAGGTGCTAAAAGCCATGGTGTCTGTTTGGCCTCAAGAGCATTACACCAATATGTGTGGTCTATTTCACACTTTCTAATGTGATATTTAGCTTCCAGACCAGCACTCTGGCATAAACCACAGTGACAGATGTCACATACTCCAACACATTCCGATACAATTAAAAATCCATTACAGCTGGAACATTGACAAGATTAATGTAATGGTGCTTATAAATATAGTCTGAAAATGTACCATAATTACACAAATGTTTTGTCTGCCTTAATGGGTTCTTATTTCCAGAAAAGCCCTTTGTTTGAAAGTACGCTGACATTTGCCATATGTCGTAGTGTGGTTGAGTAAGCACATATGCCATGTGGGCAGCACTGGGCATTAAAAGCAGGTTCACCCGCAGGACCAGAACCGGAACAACAGCCTGTTGATTGGCACTCCCTGGATTCATTTCTGGACATTGCCCTCCACACAGTCATATGCATAAATACCCCTGCTGTTGACATGAAAGGGGCCACTAAACAAAGCCATATGTCACAGCACACATTCAGGCCAGATTTAACTTCAAAAGACAGATTCCTCTAGTTTGGGTGTGTATGAGAGTGAGAAAGAGAAACAGAGACGATACAGTGTCTGCTGGAATAGGCTCATTTGCATGGTTCTCCAAACATCACAACAGTTCATAAATACAAGCCAATCCTGCAATGGTGCAGATGCGGCAGAGTATAGATTTATTCATGATTTAATATGACGCACATGGGGCAGATTTATCTATACACTTTAAGGAATATTTAAGGAGATGTTCATGCTTCATTGATTTGATCCGCTGTTAAATGAGAAATGAGAGCTGCTAATGGCATAAACTGGACAAGCTTGCCTGAGATTATCAATATACCTTTATGTTATTAGTATTTATTAATGTTTTAATTACATTTTTTTTATAAACCCTGATTTTTTTTTATTTTAGTTTATGTTTTAGTAGTGATATGGGATTTTGACATTTTTATTAGCTTTAAAAAAATTATAATTTCAGTTTTTCTAATTTAAGGGTATGTTTACACGAAAATTATGTCCTGAAAACGGAAATATTTTTCCTTTGCATTTTCCGCGTACGGACGACACCATTGTCAAAACCATCCCTGTTCACAGAAATCCGTGAAAACGATATAAACGCTGTATTATTCATCCCACGCCAGTAGTTGGCAATGCCACTTTGTAAAGAAAAACTATGCGCCTAAAGACTGAACACCTATACGCATGACATCACGAATTTATGTTCTTCATTTTTTATTATTTTGTTTTAATACATTGTACATTTTTATGTTCTGATTGAAGCATATAAAACCTGCTCTCTCGAAAATGGTATTTCACATCAATTACAGTCGCCGGGCTTTTACTTCCAGGCGGAAAATAAGATGGATGCTCTGTAGCAGGTGAACAGAAAGTCAGTAATTCAATCAGACTGGATAGAGATTCAATTACTACAGCATCTCTCTTAAAATTTTTACACACACAAATCCATTATAGGCTTCAACTTGTCCTTCAGTTTAATGGATTCTGACTTATTGCAAAAAAAGCATAAATAAGCCTCCAGGCTGATCAAGCAGTTTCAGAAGATAAAGCTTCATTCCAGAACACTGCTAGAGTATTTTAATAGTCACCATATGGCCTTTGCATCCTCGCAGCCAGCATGACATACAT
Source organism: Chrosomus eos (assembly GCA_036326025.1). NCBI lineage: Eukaryota > Metazoa > Chordata > Actinopteri > Cypriniformes > Leuciscidae > Chrosomus > Chrosomus eos. Next base: position 27,054,735 of record CM070832.1, read on the forward strand.
GATCTAGAGGTCAGGGAGTATTATGTAAGATTATTAAGTACTCTCCAGTTGATTTAAAGGTTTAAAACAAAAACAAATCTGCCTGTTTTAAGCCAGATACATCTTAAAAGAACCTATCTTATGTATTCATGCGCTAAAGCACCAATGGCGATCATGGGTCAGTTCGTTGCACAGCTCAAATTCACCATGATTCTTTTGTTTCTTGTTTATACAGCCACATTGTAAAGCCAAATGTCTAAGGTGATTACTTTCAAAGCACTAACAGCCCAGTGTCTGGGTTATTACAGCTAGTTAATTAGCTTTGGGCGGCTGACCAATGAAATCACTGTGGAATGCTTTTCCAATGATGTATGAGCCGGTCTTTGGTTTTCGAGTAAAGGTTAATGGAAACGAGGAATCTGAGGAATTACACGCTGTCATCAAATCACTGACCAGAAACCACAGTAGCATTTTCCCATTGTTTCCCAAGCAAATGGCTGGTTAAATTTTACACTAATCTTCCAGAAACAACAATGGACAATGACAGCTAAACAGGGTGAGATCATCTTGTAGTCTGCCATACATGCTATGAAACTAATTCCATCTAATTGACAGGATGTAAGCGGTTGAGGTGTTGGGAACGCTGGGGGATGGTTATTTACTGAATATAAAACACATATGAGAGATGGAAACATTACAGGAAGTATTAAGGCTCTGACGTTCATTACAGAGACAAGAAAGATGTCTGCCTAAAAAGGCACTTAGAAGATATTAGAAAGGGGCAATGGAAGCACTTTGTGATAGGCTCATATTAGAGAGACGCTGGTATCATGTAATTTGTCTCTTACCTAGTTTGGAGTGTCCAAAGCAAAATACACAGCCATCTGCTCCATTGACCACAGACTGGATGACTTCAGCCACAGTTCCAGCACAAACCTCTGCCTGCCAGGAAACAGTGAACAGCCAATCAGATTCATGCTCTGCAAAAAAACTCAAATGCATGACTTCAATTAAATCAAGGAATTTCTAATGTATTTTTACTTGTTTTCAATAAATAAATAAAAACTAAAAAAATATTTAAACAAGAGAAATGTACTTGAGAAGCAGCATGGCATATGATATTATAACTTGTTTTCAGAGAATGTTCAGTACATTTGATAAAAGTGTAATTTGTCTCACTGCTCAGACAGATTTTTCAGTTAATATCTATATTTTTCCTTCTGCCAGTTGTCACTTTGGATAAAATTGTTAATGTTAATATTAACGAAAAGTCGTTTTAAGGATTTTTAGATATTTTAACTTGACAATAAGGCAAAAACAAATAAATAAGATTTTTTTTGTTGTGTGTGTGTGTGTAAGATCTTCTATATAGCAGCAATGCCTTGTCATCATCATTATTAGCTATGGTAGCCTTATAGGTTAAAAACCATACTGCCATTTTTGTCATAAACCTTAAAGGAACACTCCACCGTTTTTTTGAAATAGGGTTTATTCACATTCTTTCCTACATTTAGATAGGTGTGCAAATGCATTTTTGTCTCAGTGCATGCATTGTTTTAGTTTGACAGGGTCGGCGCTAGCTTAGCTTAGCACAATGAATGGAATCCTTTGTTGCCAGCTAGCATGTCCTGAGTAAAAGTGATAATTTTTTTTTTTTTTTTTAAAACACGTAATTACTTCTTGTGGCCTGTGTACTCACAACGAGTACAAATAGCGCTGCAGATTAACACTAGGCGATTTCCTAGGCAGATATTGACTTGGGACTATATTAGGGGGAAGCACAGGCGAAGCACTGCTACTTAGGCAAAGCACTGCTACTTGGGATTTCATGTGTTGCGTGATATCTCTGCGCCCAAGTAGCAGTGCTTCGCCTAAGCAGCAGTGCTTCGCCTGTGCTTCCCCCTAATATAGTCCCATGTCAATATCTGCCTAGAAAATCGCCTAGTGTTAATCTGCAGCGCTATTTGTACTCGTTGTGAATACGCAGGCCACAAGAAGTAATTACGTGGGTTTTTTTTTTTTTTATCACTTTTACTCAGGACATGCTAGCTGGCAACAAAGGATTCCATTCATTGAGCTAAGCTAAGCTAGCGCCGACCCTGTCAAACTAAAACAATGCATGCACTGAGACAAAAATGCATTTGCACACCTATCTAAATGTAGGAAAGAATGTGAATGTGAGTGTTCCTTTAATCACTATTTAAAATAATGGTTCTAAAAGGGTGTTTTTGCAGCAGGGCCATAGAAGAATCATTTTTTGTTCCCCAAAGTTCCCTTTTCCCACTATAAAGAACCTTCTGTGCAATTGAAATGTTCTAAGGTTCTTCATGGAACCACCAATGCCAATAAATAACCTTTCTTTTTAAGACATGTTTCTCTAGAGGGATTTTCCCTGTATTAAGAACATACTGTTGCTTTGTATAAGGTACCAATTATTTAGCAATTCTGCCACTAGTGGCTGAAAGGACACACTGCATGTTTAATGGTTAGCACCAATCCCTCACCTGAGAGGCATCATGGGAGAAGGCTGCATCAAATGCAAACATCTTTGGAGGAGCCTGGTTGGAGCTGGCGCGTTTCTGAGTTTGATTCTGCTGAGAATTAGCCGCTGGATCCATGATGGTCACTTGCTTCTTACGAGAATCGACCTTCAGGAAAGAGCTGGACTCCGCCGCGCTGGCGGGCGATGAAGGACAAACGCGTACCATCACTTTAACCTGCACAGAAATACAACAGCATCTGCTCAGTAATGCATATCAGATTGTCATGTTTCAAAGCTGCAACCTATCTGTGAATAACAACTCAACCAATGTTTTTGAGAACAAAACATTCTGCTTGAGGGAGAACAAGCTATTTATCTAGGTTTACAGCTCTGTTAAAGGTTTAAAGATTGAGGAAAGTTCGCACCTCATTTCCGAACACTACTCCTATAAGAGCACTTGCTTTTTCAAGTGGTTTTGAACAACTTTTTGTGACTATAAACCCTCAAACTTTAACATACCATTACTCGTGTTTTTGACAGAAGTGTGTTCAGTGTGATACTTAGAGAGTTATTCATAGCTCTTTAATATTTCACAGTCAAATGTGTGGAGACAGCAGGCAAACATTAAATCTCAGAAATGTTACGAAATGCAGTTTATCAAAAAGGTACGCCAAGTAACTTCAGCTGAAGTTTTGTTTAGGAAATTTAAATTTACCTTTAAGTGTCTCTAAATTATAGAGATTGAATATGAATCCAATGAGAGTGTGCACAGACTACAAAAAAGTGGTATGTCCAGTGAAATTATATAGGGGTGAATTCAGGACACTTTTTGCCATATGAGATGACTGGGAAAATGTGTCCCAATCAACCTGAATTCCCCCTATCTGAACGAACGGATTGCACGTCCACAAAATGTTAGATAAATAGAACATTTAGTTACTTTTTAACTTGTTCTTTGAGAAAATATAGTTAAATGATGTAATGCACCATCTAATATACTGTAGTCTGTAATGTATGTACCCTTCATGTATCACATACACATACGATAAACACCGAATGTCCCGTTCGCAAGTGTGCTCAGTAAAACCATCATTGACTGAATGTAATTACAGATTAGTGGAGTAGAACACACAAGTGATTGTTGGAGGCATCCGTAAAGACAGGAGATAAATCTTGGCTTTCTTTCCAACTCAAACTCTGTGACACTGAAGTTAAGACTACATTTAATTAATCTAAAAACAGTAATATTTTGAAATATTTGCACAATAAACAAAAAAACTGTTTTCTATATAATTTATTTTAATGTATTTTTTTTCCTGTGATGTCAAAGCTGAATTTTCAGCATCATTACTCCAGTCTTCAGTGTGACGTGATCCATCAGAAAACATTCTAATATGCTAATTTATGGCTTCTTTTGCTGCTTATAAACATTTCTTAGTTGAAAACAGTTGTCCTGTTTAATTTTTTAGGACTCTTTGATAAACAGCACAAATGCATCCTTGCTTCCTTCTAGGTTGAACAGTTTATTATGAAATGCCTTCAAATAACTGGACTATGCTAAACAAACATCTGACCTATTGAATGCATCATCCCATTTATAGATGCCTCACGAAGGAAACGCTCTCTGGTACTCTATAAACTGTGACTAATACGCTTTCTTTCTGAGCCCTTGCTTGTTATAGAATTGTGGTCATGGAGCAGCCCAAGGGGCAGTTATAATATCTGTCATGCTGTGAAATGTAATTAGTGAAATCAAAGTATTCAAGATTAAATATTAAGTTAAGCACATATTCAAACAACAGATTTTTCTGACCCTAGAACAGTACAGCAGTTCATTTTGTCTTCTCAATGCAAAGCCGAATTCAAAGCTGCAGACACAATTACCGTAGAAATCCAATCTCGACGCCATATGGATTAGCAACTGTAATACCATCATCACTACATTGATAGACATTTTGATAACGCAGAAGAGAAAATTGCTTCTCTAGAGTATCAGAGTCATTCCGGCATCTATTTGTTTTAGGCATTGTACTTATTGTTGAGTCTTTAGATGACTGTTTTAGTACACTAAGGTAATAAAAACCAGCATCTCTCAAGACTTATTTTTTCTAATTTAAGGGATCAATAATAGATCTGACAACCATCATAAAACCATAGAGGAGATTTCCTTGATATTGCCTCTGGAAAGGAGAAATAATCCTTTATTAGTTCAAGTGGATTCCACTGAGATCGATACATTAAATGACAATTTCCAATTCTTAAATCAGAACAGAAGCTTGGAAGTTGGAAGCTCAAAGATAGTTGCTCTTTCATTTCCTTACTGAAAAGAAGATTTCAATTTACATTTATTTTTGTATTTTTTTTATTTCACATTATTTTAAACCTCACAGATGATGTATAATAGTTGATTTTGTATAGAAATTATATTAATAATAAATACACAAAATAATGTGTATAATTATTTTGCATTACACAAATAACTAATGTATATTGATGCAACAAAATAACTTTTTATAAAACAACTTTTTAAGGAAAAACAACAAACCAATGCAGATGAGACTTTTATGACAGAAGTCTACTGATGTCCGATAATCATAGATTGTCCTTTAAATATCGACTATTTCTTTTACACATCCTAAAATTCCATAGTAGAAATACACTGAAAAAATAAGATTTATTTTGACATACATTCAGTAATAAAAAACAATTGATTTTGAAAAAATCAGTTAATACTGAAAAGACTTTTGATAGTAAACTTTGGTATTTGGCAAATCTGAGCACAGTTGAGATTTCTTCTGAAACTCTAATGGCTGCTATAGACTGTGCGATTTCGGCAATCCAATAAAATCCGATAATACAATTGTACGACATGGATCTAATAAACTACATGTAGACTGTACGATGATGACACCTCGTAGCTACGACGCAAGTTAGTATAGAATAATAAAATGTCATCAGCATGTGCTAGTAGTAAACAGAGCAAGATCAATTGCACTTTAGCAGTTGGTTTTTATGTGCGCTGAAAAAAAGAGGAGGAAGTGAAAAAGGAAAATATGGACGTGTTCATGGCTATTTTGCAAATGGAGCTTGAGGTAAGTAGTTTTAAGTTTTAGCGCCATGTCAAGTTGATTAATATACCATTTTTGATAAATACACCATTTCATGTTTTATTGGCTATTTGTAGCAGCAAACACACACTGTAAAAAATTTCCGTAAAAAAACGGTAGATTGAACCATATAAATTTGAAGGAATTTTCCGTATTTGTCTTTTACAGGTCATTTACCCGTATTTTGAATTACGCGTTGCATTGTGGGAACAAGAACCTGGCGCCGCGAAAAGTGAAAAGACGCAACCGCCATTACACACGCAGATGACCGCAGCCAAAGTTGCTTATTAAAGTCGGATTTCGGTGTGTGGAAGCCATTCTGACACTTCTGTGGTAAAATACGAAATTTATGTTTTGCTAAATGTCAAATAAGCTATTGACGTAACGTTATTTAGTTGCCATCTGGCATGTTAGGCAAATGAATGTCGGAGCCGTCGCGTTTGTCATTTTATGCATATCGTCACACATTAAAATATTTAGTTTACACTCGTGGAGGTTCCCTGATATATGTGTTATATTGTGCCCTCGTTGTAATTTGGTTTAATTACTTTTATTTGTCGAAAATGCGGTTTATTTCTTGACGAGCGCATCCGTTAACCAGCTGTGATTAAATGCAGTAGCAGCTAACGTTACTAACGTTAGTTTTTTTCGGAGCAATTTAATGCCTTCAAACAAAAGCTACCAGAGGAATCGTCAAGAAAAGTAAAGGCCATTAAGACTTGCTTGATTTAAAAGGCATGAAGATACAACGTGAAGATGCTGTGTGTGAAGATGAAGTAACTGTTACAGCTGGATCATGGAAAACACCACCAGTTTTTCTGCCAAATGAGGTAAGTTAACGTTGTTTGCGTTAGACTTTTTTTTTGTTTTAGACGACACACACAAACACACTCACGCGCGCGCGCGACTTTAAACCACAAATAATGACCACGAAATATTAATTTACGTTTTACATGACTGCTGTCTACTCTTCTGCCTGTAACGTTAACGTTAGTCATTCTTAAACGTTACCATATCCCTCCTCAGTTTGTTTCATTCATAGTTTTTCTGTTGTTTTCTTATCTATTGATAGGACATTGCTGTTGTAGTTTGCATACCAAGCACCACCTGCATGCTGCTTATGGGTTTGTATTTTGTTTTATTACCATTTTTTTATTATTAATTACTACGAGTGTTCAATACGGGCAACACACATTCAAATTTAAAGTCTGAGGAAAAGTGTTGATAGAAAAAGGTGGTTGCTGAATACCCCCTTCAAAGATGTGTATGCTTACATGATCAGTAGAAATACAAATTGTATAGTGACGATTTAAACAACTATGTTTAAAGGGATAGTTCACTTTAAAATGAAAATTCTGTCATCATTTACTCACCCTCAATTTGTTTCAAACCTGTATGAGTTTCTTTCTTCTGCTGAACACAAAGATATTTTGAAGAATGTCAGTAACCAAACCATTAACTGAAGCCATTGACTTCCATAGTATTTTTTTTTTCCTACTATGGAAGTCAATGGCTCCAGTTAACGGTTTGGTTACTGACATTCTTCAAAATATCTTCCTTTGTGTTCAGCAGAAGAAAGAAATTCATACAGGTTTGAAACAACTTGAGGGTGAGTAAATAATGAAAGAATTTTAATTTTAAAGTGAACTACCCATTTAAAGCAGTTTTCTGAAGTGATCGTGTAAAGTAATATCTTTATGATTGTAATATCATTTTGTAATATCTTTTTTGTTTAAGGTGGTGGACAATCAGGATTGCTGTCATTCAAGAAGTTATTATTGACCACATCTCTACCCCATTGAGCAGTGAGCTACAAAATACCTGAAGAAAATGCAACTACAACTTTTCCTGGAGTTCATATAAAGGTAAGCAACACATTTTTAATTAAATGATTTATAGATTGTTATTGTGTTTCTGTTTATTTAGTTGAAAATAATTAAACATATTATAATGTATAGTTGAGCAGACAAGCTAACATGACATGCAATTGGAGTCCACTGAAAACAAAAGTCTTAGCATTGTATATACAGTGTTTGAATTTGAAAGGATGGCATTAGGGATGGCTGATTATTTATAGTTGATAATTTTACGAACGTAAAATACTGTACAATTGTTTTCCTCAACCTGGTCTGCATGATATTTTGTAGTTAATTTTCCTTCATTTAATTTCTTGTGTAGCTAAAATATATATTTTTTTCCTTCATATCCAACTTTTCTGTGCAGAAATCCTGAACGAAGGCCGAAAAGACTGAGATGAAGGAAACCAAATGTCTACACATTCCTTCAAGACTGCTGAAGTTCCTGTATGAACAACTTTGAAAAACAATGTAAAGTATTAGCTTTTGTCAAATCTCAAAATGAGACTTTAACTGAACATACCGATCACTCCTTCATCTAGGCGATAGACCGGGATCAGCACTTCCTCATCAAACAGATCCAGGATAATCTACCTGATGAACATCTACGTCCAGCCCTGAACCCTCTACCTGTGTCGGCACGGAGAGAACAACGACAACCTGGAGGAACAGCTGGGCCGTGATGCAGGCCTCTCGCCGCGAGACAGACAGGTACGGTTAACCGCAGACAGAACCATTACAGTACACGGTAACTAAATTTGAAACATCATGATGGTTTGGCCACATACTGTTCTCTCCCCTTTGTAGTTTTTGGTGGCTAAACCCAAGTTTGCAGTCCTACCAGGACCTGGTCCAATCAGTCCGGTGACTCTGAAGAATTGACTACACATTTCTTGGTGAGTGAGTTTTTCCCACCTAGAATCTTTGTTTTCTTTGTTTTGACACATTCTGTATGTCAGTAATAGTGTTTTGTATTTCTTTTACAGCCTTCATCTTACCTGAAGACAAGAAGAATACACTTTTCCCTTTTGTGTTTTTTTTTTTCCTTTTATATTTTAGTTTTCATGGAATTGTTGTAGATCTATAAGTAAATAAAAATATTTTTTAATCACAGAAGATTTGTTTGAAATGTTTTCAACAAGAGTTATCATTACACTGTTAACTAACAGAAAAGTAACAATTCTATTTGCTGTAGGTATATTGCCTAAATTTATCTGTTTTATTTTTACTGTAGGAAATCCATTTTAGGTTTGATGGAAGTGTCCGTAAATGGTAAAGAAAAAGTCAGGTAAATCTACGGAAATATCTGATAGGGTTTACGGAATTGTCCGTACAATAACGCAAACATTTACGGAAAATACGGAATTTTCCATTTTAGGTTTAACGGAAATGTCCGTCAATGGTACAGAAAAACTCATATAAATCTACGGAAATATCCGTTTTGAGGTTTACGGAAGTGCCCGTACAATAACGGAAAAAGTGCTGGTAATTAATTACCAGCACTTTTTCCGTTTTTTAACGGAATTTTTTTTAACAGTGCACTGTGAGATGATCATATTACATTTCTGACACTGTTAGAATATTATCACAGGTAATTGTATGACGTAGAGCCACGACCACTGCAATTGTCACGATTGGTCGTCTTTCTTCAGGAACAAATCATACAATGTGTATTAGGCGTAAAGGAGACACATGAGATTGCTAGGTCATTTCTCCCAAGGAAAAATTTGAGAAGTAGGAAAACTGTATATCTATTTGCCTTTCCTGGGAACAGACTTCCAGAAATGTCATTACAGTGTGTTAAATATTTCATCCCGGTGTCATTTAATAGCAAAAAGAACCCTGCCTACAGTTTTTGCATATTCCACCTGAATTATGCATGAGGTGCATTGGTTGTGCATCACACACAACACTTCTCTACTAACCTGCTGAATATGTGTGCACAAATCAGGACAGCTCTGGGAAAAAAGGAATGCAGCGGACCTTTGACGCTGTAATGATACTGTCATTTCATACATTGGTGCCTTTAATCCACCAGATATGTGGCAGCATTTCTAGCAATGGTATCAGGAGTTGTATACAGTATGACTTATCTATACAAGTTTATAGAGTCTACATTTGAGGTAAAGCTCCTCTCTGAGCCACAGTGATAAGTCTCAACCAATAGCTTCAAACCGGCTCAGATCTAATAATTTTCTGGCAGACAGAATTTAATAAAACCCTATTCTACACCCACAGTCCCTGCGCTACAAAGAGTTGTGTCTTTTTCTGTTCCGTATAACCAATCCTTCCAGGTTTGTTTAGTTACTGTACGTCCAGCATCTCTAAGCCCATTACCACAAATAGAATTTCTTCTGTTTGGTGATTTGCAACCCATTGCATGCATTGAGCCTCTGATTTTCAGAAGCAGGGATGAGATCCCGGTAGGGGGCTCATTAGCCAGCATATGCGGCAGGATGGCGGCGGAGGAGGTGGTCTCCCTATGAGCTCTCACAGCTTTTGTGGGTGAGAGCAGTTTGGATAGAGCAGCACGACTAATGAAAGGAGATGCTCTATTCTGGGTTATTAAAGGTCTTTTTACACAGGAACAAGAGCCAAACCCATACTCACTCAGTGGTGCCCACTAGTTCTCATCGTTACATTAACACAATTAGATTCACATTTATTTTGTATTTTGCATTTTATAATTTTTCTGGAAAATCATAAATAATTTGTATAATAGTTGCTTTTGTATATATATAAAATTGAAATAATACATATAGTTTATTTTTATAATATAGTTTATATATTTTGAATTGCACACAAATTAATTTATGTCAATTCATTCAGACCTCATTTTATGGCCCAAAAAGTATTAGATATGGCATTAGATGACAAAATCATGACATAACCTATAACAAATAATCCAAGAGTTTTTTTTTTTTTTTTTTTTTCAAATCTATATTCCCTTTCATTGACAACTCAGACAGTAACATAGCGTCGGCCCAGATCCGGCCGTGTGGAATCCACGTGTACCAGATGTGGGCCGGATCTGGGCCAACAATGTTGCTGTCTGGGAATCTTTACTATTACCTTTAAGCAGATTATCCTGATGTGATTTTATTTAGTGCATATGTGAACTTGTTTTTGCTTGAAGAGCATGCGTGCATGTTCCTGTTGCGCAAGCTTCATCACCATTGCAAAATATTTTCCCAGAGTCGTTAAAGTGAGTTTAAAGACTGCATTAAATATGATACCGTGCACCAAAACGAGGGCAAAAAACGCCTTTTTTTAACTGTTCCCATGGTGTGGTACAAGTGCATAAACAAACAAACAAAAAATGCAATCAAGTTTGTTCGATTCACAAACAAATGACTCTTATGAGCTGGTTCTTTTTAGTGAATCAAAAACATTATGTGCAACCAGTGAAGTCAGATTAATGAACAAATTATGAGCTGGTTCTTTTGAGTGAATCATAAGCATACTGCGCGATCAGAGCAGTCCGATTCATGCACAACAGATCTTCTGAGTCAGATCTTTTTAGTAAATTAGAAATATAAAGAGTGAGCATAGTTCATCATAGAGTTACATCTTTGAATCAGTCGGATGAATGCATTTGAACTGAATCAGAGCGGTTAATGTGTGCCTTCTCAAACGGAAAGCTGCATACTTATGAGCTCAGTCCTTGCTTGTAGGGTAGAGTTGCTTATTAAATTTATTTAGTTTTTCTACATATGCTATGCTTTATTCCCTGATATTTACAGGAGAGGTTTGAAAAAATGCCTCGATGAAATGTATTTGAACACTTTTCATTTCAACGACTGATGTGATTTATATCATGGCATTTGAAGTATGGACCTGTGATGCACAGATCTATCCAGCTTATGTGTTTGTAGCCGTACAGAGAAAGCAAGTTTCATATTTTATAGTGGGCTGAGATCCCCTCGGATTACTCTATGGAATCAATAAGCCTGTAGTTGATATGTCCAATACAATAGATAGATAACAGCATAACAAGTCATTATATCACTCTTTAATCTGCTGTCTTCCAGGCAGGGTCTACAAAGCTTAATTAAAAATACATTTCTTCTAAGAAATATCTTCTTGCAGTGTAAAAATGTGTTAAATGATCAGGTATACTGGGATGAATAATTCAGACTATTGAATTCCCATGTGCTCTCCTCACTCCATGATGCCCGTAAGGTGATTTCTTTAACACCTCAATTTTAGAAAAGGGCTGTTAAAAATTTAATTAGCCACTGAATGTATTTTTATTTTCAATGTCAGACACACTGGCCAGGTGATTGATGAATCTGCCAAACTCACAGGATTTACTGTAAACACAAATGAGTTGGCAGAGCTCAAAAAAAATGAGGTAATCATTTACACCAACTTTTTTAAGTTAAGTAAAGTTTAAGTAAGCAGAACTTGCATATTTTTATTTTGTACTCATACATTTTAATTGCTCTTAACTTTTTGAGTAAGCTAATTCATACATTTAACTTGATCATGTAATCTGAATTTAAATATTTTTAGTAGTGGAAACTTGGTTAAAATTAACTGGTTAATTAAATTAAAGCTATCTTGCTAATTGGTAACACAATGATTTGATTTGAATTACCAAAGCATAGCACTTTCTGAATGAGGACAGCAACATAAAATAGTTAACATTTGTCTGTTCTCAACCTAAGCTCAAGCTCCACTCGTCACCATGATGGTAACCCTACAAAAAAAACAATATAATTAACTCGTCTAAACTAGCATAACAACATATTAAACACCACTTAACATTAATCTTGTAGAATTTACACTACCTTTTGAGTGTCATGACAAAGCATGCTGTGAAATAGAAATCCCAGCCCAGTTTTAGGTAAACTTATGTTTGTCTAAATTAAAAGAAAAAAGTTCATAAATCTCAAAACAAAGAAACAATTCACATTACTTAAAATATGCCAGTTTTGTGAACTCAAAGGCAAAAGAAAGTTCTAAATATTCATATTATTCAACTAATATTCATCTAATTTGGCTCTACAGAAACCAATTAATTATTTTGAATGTTAGAGTTTAAACTATAAAGTGTTCCTATAAACCACCAGAAATGTTCTAGACGGAAAATTGAGAGAGTCTCAGTGATGAAGAAACAGGAGATAGGAAAAGGGAGACTTACAGCTTTAGTCTGTTCTAATTAATGGATACAAGTACAAATTTACTCAGGAGCTTCTAGAAGTGTTTGAAAGTCACCACTAATTGCTTTATCATGCAGATAATGGAGATGTCTTTGGTATTTAATTCCTAAACATTGTCATAAAACACACTCTGGGAGCCACATGCCTGATGGTGCAAATCACGATCACTGTGTGAATTGGGGTAAAACTGCTGGGCTGGAGATGAAGGGGTGATGACATTATTCACACACAAACATTTAGAATAAATTCCTATATATTCATATCATCGTAGTAGAATAATGTCACATGTAAATTTGCTTGAGTGCAAAGCACATTTTTAGATAATATTTTTACTTAATTATTTCTATTCAGAGCAAATATGAATGATATCTGTGTCTTTCATCTCTATCTCAAAGTCGATCACTTGTGGGCGTCACAAAAGCAGCAGTATAGAGCAGCTACACCCATCAATATCTTATCTCACAATGTTCTTCTATCCAAAGGCCACTGTTGCAGCCCTGTCCCTTGAGTAAGGTGACATTTCTCTGCTGTAAATGCCAGAATTTGCATTGCCCACCATCCCGCTTATGTTCCGGTAGGCTGGAGAATGGTTCATTTTTAGTTCGCACACCGCACAACATGCAGCCTGTGGGTGTTGTTTACAGATGAACTCAAGCTGTTAACAATGCAAGATGACTTTGTGGACTCACCTAAAGTTCTCAACAACAACCCGCCTTGTGGTTAATTATGCGTCTCTCAAAATCTGCTTCCAAAATTCTTAATTTTGCTTAACAGAAGCATCCACATTCGACAAACCCACAGCCATATGATTCCCTCTGAGATTCATAACCAGCACTAGATATCGTGACCCAAATCGGCACAGACTGAGTCCAAATACAGATGAATGTCCCCCATCCTCTTATGTCTGAGAGGAATGCCAGATATGTTGGTTTCCCTGCGATGCGCTGAAGATCAGGATCAACTTTCACCATGAGGGGCTTCTCCACTGTCAGCGCTCGTACCAATGCATGCGTTTGACGGATTCTTTCCGCGCAAGAGCTTACTAGGGTGGTTTCAAATAGAAAAACAACAAACTGTCAGAGAAATCAGTGATGCGAACAGTGTGCTGACTGAGCATGTAAATTAATAAAGGAAGGAGGCGGTAAAGACAGGACAGAGTGACAGGGGGCTGAAGACTTTCCATTATGTTTGGTTGAGGGTACTGAAATTGCTTTTGCACTGTTATAATGATGCTGGTTTACTAGTGATTCAACTGAATGGTTTACTGATCTGAAGCGTACAGATGAGACTAGCAAAATCAGCCAATTGAAACATGGCTGGAAAAAAGAGCTCAATATTGTAACCAGGATGGCCGAGTGGTTAAGGCGTTGGACTTAAGATCCAATGGACAAATGTCCTCGTGGGTTCAAACCCCACTCCTGGTAGATCATTGTGCCTTTTAAATTCCATTATAGTAATGCAGCTGTATATGGTTGTGTTACTAAAAAAACAGTTTCTCAAAGTGATGAACAAAGGGGTTTTTAGTATTACAAAGTGTGGATCAGCCAGGTGAGAAGTCAGCGCAATAATGTAGAATGTAAGACCAAAGGTCTACGTTCATGAATGTTAAACTGCTCCTTAACTTCATCTCTCCTGAAGCAGAACACTTTCACCTGTGATCTCTGCATGTATTCTGCAGGCAAATTCTTCGCATCCGCCCAATATGTTCTCACATGCTGCCAAAAAAGCACACATCTGATGCTTACATTTTTCAGCCATCTCTGTTTACTGATGCCTGTGTCACAACATTTTGACTGAAGGCACTTTTATTTTGTTCAGTTCACAATTTACTGTATCATCATGTTGGCCCTGTTTCAACCTGACATTAAAGAAATAGTTCACACAAAAATGATTTTAGCGAATTTTCGCATTTAGTAATACGTATTAAAATGTGCCTGTTTTGCCTGACTTCTGTTGCTCATTTGATCATGTCCTTGGTGGGGTTTTTTGCTTTAAATGCACCTCGAAACTATACAGCGTGAACACCCCAGTCCTGCACATCTCATCAGAAAGTGATGAGATGTGATGAGGAGACAAATGAAGGCACTGAGTCTGGAAATATTACATCAAAACAACCAGAGGTGACCAGGATGGCTGAGTGGTTATGGTGTTGGACTTAAGATCCAATGGACAAATGTCCTTGTGGGTTTGAGTCCCACTAGTCATTTTAAAACCTGACAATAAAGTGAAAATTTATGGCAAACTATAGTTGGTCCAAAGGATATGTTGATATACAATTGTGAGCATTGGTAGCCTAATGTTAAAGATTAAAAACTTCAAAAACATGTTTCTCTAAGCACTGATAAGGTGTTGAAATGAATCTGTTTATCTTGCAAACACATTCATATGTTGGTGAAAAACACACTTGACCAACAAGAGAAAAGACTAATAAAATAACTAGAGCTTGACTTGATATATTATTACAGATTCTACCTTGCCCATGCCAGGAGTGTCTTTGACTTTGTTGACTGCCCGTAAGAGGCAGGGCGGAGCGGGGGGTGGAGACACCTGCAGGATGCCACTGAAGTTGGTGGGAAAGAGGGGTGGATCACACGCCACGGGGGGCGCAGGACGCTGCTTCTTCTTCTTGGAAGACAGATTCAATTTCTGGGCAGCCCTGTGGATAAATAAACACAAGCCAAGTTAAAACTAGAGCAGATGTGTATGCATGTACAAACACTGCGATCTCTCGACTGTTTACATTGATTCCAAGTTTTTGTTTGCTCAAGGAAGTGTTTTAGTATTTCAAATAAAATACAGCTTGGAACGTTCAGATGTAACAATGCAGACCTAAACTGATTTTGTGAGCAATCAAGCAAAGCGGTACAGTTTATGTTTTTCAGTAAATTTCTAGTGTCCATCTCAAAACACGCTGATGAAGATTTGTGGATGATTTAGCATGTGAATTGTTAACTGCTCAATACATGCACGTCACAGCTAATCAGAAGAGAAAAGAGGCATCTGCAATGTCTTCAATGCCATTACAACAGCATTTCCAGCATTATTTTACTGCTGAGTGCTCACGGATAGCATGCGGGATCTAAACTTCCTTCCTTCCTCAGGAGAGAACAACAGAGAGAGAATGAGAAAAAAAGAAAAGTATAGTACAGGAGATGGATGGATGGATGGATGGATGGATGGATGGATGGATGGATGGATGGATGGATGGATGGATGGATGGATGGATGGATGGATGGATGGATAGATGCTCCGTCCAGTTGTCATCAGTGAAATATACCTCTGAATGTCTAAAACATTATGGCTGAGCAAATTAACTTTTAAACGCCAATCACATTTTAGTATTACATTTCTTATTTGTGTTATTGAATTTCAGGGAAGAAAAAAATTCAGAGCCTAATTGAAATGCAGGACACTACGTCTTGCAGGATGTGGGGCAAAGCTCCTAAATTCAGGAATGGTCTTCTTACTCCTGGTATAGGCAAATGGGATTTTAATTGATTTTAAGTTGTGGAAGAGCAAGACATTTCAGAATTATATCTGTTTGGCCATAAAACTGGCCACCTATTACTAAACCTCAACACTGTATTTACAAATGGGGTCCAAATTGTAACTCAGTTCTCAGTGCATCAATAAATCACTTGCACAGTGGAAACCAAAGTAAATATGTTGATCCACATTGTACCTGATGCCCACAGGTACAAACTGTATCTGTGGACATCAGGTGAAATTCTTGTGTATTTAGTGTTTGAAGAGATATTGAGATTGGCTTTGACTTGGGAGCAGGAGAAGTGAGGGTCGATTGATTCTAACCGTGGTCTCGCAGCCTGTTAGAGACCCTTTCAATTGGCTCTTAGAAGAGTATCGATCAATTCAGCATTTTCACCTGACCAAACATATCTGTGCAGAGGCTTATCACAGCCTCATTTAGACACCCACTGGATCTGGGTTCAGATGATGGAGGCTGAAATTACAGTTTACAAAACTAAAATAACCTCAAACATGAAAACACATGAGGGTTTTGCCGCAGGGCTGAAGAGAGTGGTGATCTGAAAATATGGGATGTGAAAGAATTGTAGTTAATAGGGACTTGAGAAAGGTAAAATATTTATTGCTGAAATTCTTTTAGCCCTAATGTATTCATTTGTTCCAGGCCAGAAATATCTTATCTGAGAGGCCACGTTTAGGTAAGATATCTCAAGATTTATGTTAGCTTGCCTCTAAAGAATTGATAGATATATAGACAAATGTGTTCCCAACTCCAAATGGTTTAGAGTCTCCTCAGGGTATATTTCATAATGGGGTTGTAAATTCGCTTTGAAATTCACGCTGGTCCAAGCAGTTTTTTTTTTTCAGCAGGGAAGACAATTAGGCTGGTCTCTTGTGTTTGGGTGCATGTTTTAAAGGTTTTGGTGGTTCGTCTGGCAGTGATGCGTCCCCCTGCGCAAAGTTACCTCCAGATGACGTAGTTTCAACGGTGTGCTTGTCCGTCCTATGTCGGTATCAGGAGGGTGCAGACTGTGACGCCAATCAACGTATTTTTCCGCCGTCTACCGAACTTCCTGTATCGACTTCCACAGGACTTCTGTTTAAGGGCTAAATGTAGTCCAGATATGGTCGTTGTGGACGTCTCATTTTGGTCCCCTATGGGTGCAGACTGTAACGCCAGACGACGTCTGGGATGCGTTTTTTGTCGTCTAATGATCGTCCTGTACTAACGACCAGAGGACCTCTGTGTAAGGGCTAATTGTACTCCAAATGTGGTCATCCCACTGCGCAATGTGACGTTAGAGTGACGTCTTTTCTTTAATATTGACGTCGGTGGGACCAAATGTGGTCGTTTGTGGACGATGATAACAACAATGTTGATATTTGTAAATAAAAAAATATTGATTATTAATCATGTAAATTTCCTGTACCTGTAATTAGACGTCCAAATGAGGTCCAAAAACATGACCCAGTTCAACGGTCAAATGTTGAACGATAGCATGACGTCCAAGTTGGGTCATGGTTGGACGTCCAAATAGTGGACCTAGTTTGGACGTCGAATAGATGTCCAGAATTGGTCATGGACTGACGGACCCAATATAGACATGATCTGCATGTTGACGTCTATCCGACGTCCAATGTTTAGTGGGATTGTGGACATCCCATTTTGATACCTTAAAGGTGCAGACTGTGACGCCAAATTACGTCTTATTAGTCGTCCAACAAACGTCCTGTATTAACGTCCATAGAATTTCTGCATAAGGGCTAATTATACTTCAAATGTGGTCATTGTGGACGTCCCATTTTGATACCTTAAAGGTGCAGACTATGACGCCAAATTACATCTTATTAATCGTCCAACAAACGTCCTGTATTAACGTCCAAAGGACCTGAGGAGGTGCAGACAGTGCTTTTATACTGCACTGTTCATAACCTTTGTCTCATTTCAACTGTTCCAGTTAATTTTTCTGTTGCCTTATTTGATTGCCTTTCCACCACATAAACTAAGCCAAACAAAGCTACAGGAAATTTAACTGGTACAGAAAACAGGCCCTCCACCTTCTGGAAAGGGCATTAATCAGCATGTCAATGATTAATGCCTCAGTCAATCAAACATTTCCCTACATTCATTGTTCATGTCAATTTCCTGCACCTGAGACGTCCACATGGCATCAAAGTCTGCACCTTCAGGGAACCAAAATCTGACTTGCAAACATGACATAGAAAATACCTCATTTGGAGGTAACTTTTCAAACCTATATCATGTCAATTTCCTGCACCTGTCTTAGACGTCCACATGGCGTCACAGTCCGCACCTTCCAGGAACCAAAATCTGACTTCCAAACATGACGTAGAAAATACCTCATATGGAGGTAACTTTGCAAACCTAGATCTTGTCAATTTCCTGCACCGGTCTTAGACGTCCACATAACATCCAGAAAATTACCTATTCCGGCGTTCAAATATTGAACATTATATTGACGTCCAGGTGGGGTCATAGTTAGATGTCCAAATAGCGGACCTAGATTGCACGTTACATAAAGGTCAGAAATTGGTCTTGGACCGACTGACGCAATATAGACACGATCTGCCTGTCCAATAGACGTCGGATGTTTAGTGGGGTTAATCAACTGTACAGAGCAAGTAAGGTAATAGAAATTGCACACAAAACGAAAGGGCAGTTCTACTCCCCAAACTTCAACGCAGACATCCAAAGGCACAGCAAACTCTCCCAAAGGACCCAGAAGATGTTCGAGTCTTATTTTCTCAGATTAGCAAAAAGAAAATGCCAGTTTGTTCACTTTGTGTTATAGTACCTTGAGGCACAATCATTAATTTTGAAGTTCTCCACCTTTGCTAAACTGTGCAAATCTATTCAAAGTCAAAGATACAGGCAGAAGAGAAAAATAGCTAGCGGTACAGACATTTAGGGTCTCCCAGCACTAAAATCACTTCACTTCATATACAAAATACACCTTCAGCCTTTGGCTATCGTAGAAGAACTTGAACGCTGTGGTTTAGACCTGCTACTGATAAAGCAAAGAAAATATTTTGCGAACTGATCAAATTTCTGTTGAGAGGAGTGGAGCAAAGTGGTTACTGTAAGGGGAAAAAACGAGGTAAAAATAATAAACATCCTGGCAGATAAGAGATGGTGAAAATAGCTGGAAGTAATAATAACACTCGGGGTTTGTGTATAAATCAGGTCTGGAGATACAGTTACTGTGCTAGCTATAAAATCATCAGCACGTTGGATGCCAACAGAAAGAGGAAACTTCCTCAGAAATGAGACAAATTATCACCTGGATGCATTGTCAGGGGAATGTTTGTTTGTGTGTAAAACTTTAGCCCCTAAAGGGTTGTGACGAAGTACATGGCTGAGCTCCAAGACATTGTGTGAAGTGCAAAGCGAGGTAATTATTGTAACTCATTAATGTCAGGAAAACAGTTTTCTCTCTCACACACACTTTTAATGAACTTACTGACCAAAACCTTAATGAGCTGACAAGCAAAGTCTCATAAAGTCTGACGCAAACTGTTGTCTCTGCCATATGCTTCTAATTTGAGCCATCTTGTCCTACATAAATAAACAGCGTAGGCCTACAGTTTCATTGTTACCTGAAAGGCCTGAAGAGAATGATTCTTGTTAAAAGCCAAAACACGTAAACAGAGAAATTGGATGAAAATTAAGTGGACACTTTGCTTGAATTGGCTTGAACCGAACGCAGCCGAGATTGTGTTATTTTGCAGAGGCGTTAATGAGATTTCTTTAAATAGCTTCTTAGAGGAACGCTCCAATTTAGGAAACAGACAACATCTCTCCTCATCATCATCATCTCCACAAAAGTACAACATACATACACTTTAAGCCATCTTAACCGGCATATAAGCACATAATGTAATATATAAACACAAAATAAAATGACCTAGCCATTAAATTAAAGCTCAGTCAAAAATATAACTACAATAAACTGAACAAAACACACTGCCATGATGCTAGGGTGTTCAAGTTGTTTTCAGGGCATTACCATACAGTTGCTATGATACTCTGGTTGTCAGCACATTACTATGGTGTTGCTAGGGTGTTCTGTGTGGTTGCTATAGAATTGCCATACAGTTGCTATGGTCTTCTATGGTGTCCTGGGTAGTTGCCAGGGTATTGTCATAGAGTTACAAAAAGACTACTGGTTGCCACCGTGTTGTTGTGGCATTGCTAGGGTGTTCTGGGTGGTTTCCAGGGCATTGCCATTCAGCTGTTATGGTCTTCTGGTTGTCCGAATGTTGCTATGGTGTTGCTATGGTGTTCTGGGTGGTTTCCAGGGCATTTCCATACAGCTGCCATTGTCTTCTGGTAGTCAGCATGTTGCTATGGTGTTGCTAGTGTGTTGTAGGTGTTTTTCAGGTTATTGCCATTAGGGCTGTCACTTTTGAGAAAAATCACATTCGAACGGATATCGAATATCAAGCAATATATTCGAATATATTCGAATATCTACGAGAAAAATGTAAAAGTTAATGAACAACCTCGATCCATCAGGAAACGCCACATATGGTCGCTGAATTTAACTGTGCTTCATGAAGAGTTTTTCTTTTGCGTGAAGAAGCCGTTCGCCGGAGATGTGTTAAAAGATAGCGGAGTATTCATGATTCATGATACACACATTCATGCCAGTATAATAATCCTCCTCTCGCCGGGTCTGGGTGAGTAATTTACTCTCTTACCTTTGTTCTTTGACACTTTAAGACCAGCCGTTGTTGCTGACAGAGACGCGATCTGACCACACAGAGATGGATCTGACATGCGTCCCATTTTCTCGCAAATCTCTACGTTCATTTAAGGCTTTATTTAAATAATTTAAGACTGCTCTTACATTCATTTGACATAATTTGTGTGTTATGGTTTGTTCAAGCCCGAAAGAGAACTCGATCCTTACACGCGTCTTTTCTGTGGGTCGTGTGTGTGTGTGTGTGTGTAATAGGCAGGAATTATAGCGTGGTTTCTTTCGTCTTGTCTTTATCTTCTATTTTCAAAACAAGCTGGCTATATTGGCTATTATTCGCTTGATTTGGTCATGGGCTACAATACGTTTAGAGCGGCCGGTACTGGATGAGATGGCAAACAATAAATAAAAAGCAAATGATAGACTGTAAAAAATGCGCAAAACATGGCACTTTAAAAACCGGATAGTTTATTTATAGTTCGATTTCGGTTATTTCACGTCATATTCGAATGCATATTCGAATATCGAATAAAAAGTGACAGCCCTAATTGCTATACAGCTGCTATGATCTTCAGGTAGTCAGCACGTTGCTATGGTGTTGCTATAGAGTTCTGGGTGGTTGCCAGAGCATTGCCATACAGCTGCTATGTCTTGTGGTTGTCAGCATATTGATATGTGTTGTTAGGGTGTTCTGGTGGTTGCCACGACTTGCCATTCAGCTGATATGGTCTTCTGGTTGTCAGCACATTGCTATGGTGTTGCTAGGGTATTTTGGGTGGTTGCCAGGTCATTGCAATACAGCTGCTATGGTCTTCTGGTTGTCAGCACGTTGCTATGGTGTTCCTATGGTGTTTTTGAGTGGTTGTCAGGGCATTGTCATACATCTGCTATGGTATTCTGGTTGTCAGCACGTTGCTATGGTGTTGCTATGGTGTTTTGAGTGGTTGCCAGGGCATTGCCATACAGCTGCTATGGTCTTCTGGTTGTCCAAATGTTGCTATGACATTGCTGAGGCTTTCAGAGTGGTTTGCTAAGTGGTTGCTAATGTACATTTTACTGAAGTAAAGGCTTGCTCACACCAAGAATGAAAACTACAGTATAACAATAAATATATTAGCATCCACAAACGCCCAATAACTTTCTGTTTATTATACGCCACTTTAAACACTCTTTAAAGTCAGATGGATTATGATTGGCTGCCAATGCTTTTATTCTTCATCAGCTGGGGAGAAAACCATTATGAAAGTTATTCCAATAATATAGTTAGAATAATTAGAATAATTATAGTTATAGTTACTGACCTTGGTGTGAACAGGCCTTAAGTCTATTCTTAACCTGAAGTTAACCTTAACCTTGAGTTTCTTAACATAACTCTACTATATAGACTTAACTCAGATACCTTGAGTAGTGTAAACCTATGTGAAGTAAGTCCTAATAAAACCTTAAAATTAACTATTTAGCTAGCAACAGCATGCTAAACAACACAATAGTGGATTTAATGCAATGAGATTGTTGAGACAAAATTTTAAGAGATTATATTATCTGATTGTATTATTTGAGCAAACTGCATAGTAATGCTCACATTGGCAGACAGCACTAGTAGGACATGTATGTCCAGTGAGGCTAGAGAAAAAGATTATTTGTTTCTCACCTGTCCATCATTTAGGAGGCCGAGGACCCCTAATTGTCCAGTTCTGTTTTCCTCTTAAACAAGTATCCACGAGATTGAATGTGGAGTTTGACAGCTCATCGTGAATGTTTGTGGTTTATGTGGTTGGTAGATAATGTTAAGCGCCCCTCCTTTAATGTATCCACAGCAGATCGAAGCGATTCCTCGGCAGCTTGCAGATAGCTTAATTCCCACACCTGAGCACTCCCGACTGCCTACGCTCCGTCTCTCCAATCCCATGTCTCTCTCTCTCTCTCGTTCATTGCCCTTCTCTCCTCCTCTCCCTGACACTTCTTTCTCAGTTTCTCTCCTCTATGTCTCTGTTTAGTTTAATCCTCTGATTACACTGACCAGGAAATAATGTCCAGGCTCCAGATGAAGCGAGACCGGCTAAGAACATCCAAACAGGATGCAGGAAAGACACCGACAGGAACAACATCACATTGCCGCCTCTCAGCCCCTGTACTCAGCTGATAATGTCTTCTATTCAATCTCTGCAACAGTCTTGTTCTCTCTCTCTCTCCCGCTCTTTCTCACTCTCTCCATCTGTAACATACCTCACACTTCTCCAAGGATTTCTTTTCAACACCACAGGCAACAGTAATGTTGGACCCAGAGCCCTGGCACCTCTGCACTCACTGTCTAAACTGTTGCAGAAAATCAGACAGCAGTGTCCGCAAAATGAATGACACCAGAATACGTGTCCAATGTTCTCAGAGGGGATAAATAATACAAGCAGAATCTGACTGATCATGTTTTAGGCTGCACCGATGAGAATGAGGGACAATATGTTAAAAGGAGACACTTGACTCTAAACTTCAATGGAAGCTGAAGACATGAAAACAGCAAAAAAAGGAAAATAAAATAAATCAAGACAACATGATTCATTCACTGAACATAATTCTCTTAATTAACACTATTTTCTTTTTGTCTCATGAATGTCTCATTCAGTCAATAAAATCTTCTCAAGATGTATGTATGACTTTAAGAAGTCATTGGCATTGAAGTCAAGTCGAATTCCTTTATTTATATAGCGCTTTATGCAATACATGATTGTTTCAAAGCAGCTTTTTTAAAAGTAAACTGTGTCATTGTTCAGCTGATGTCAGTTCAGTGTTGATTCAGTTCTGTTGAACACTTCCTATAACACCCGATGTACTCGTTACATCATAAGAAGTATGGCATCTACACTAGTATTAGTCTCTCTGTTAATTCCTAGGTTTACTGTAGTCAGCCGGATCAGGACCGTATCCAGATCAGATGGTGGACCTGCGCCTAGACACGACCACAACACATCCCTGAAGTGTCAGCAGAGATCCTGTCAGAAAGATTCTCTCCTGTGAAGGCCTCATCGACACAACAGCCATCGCACTGATCGTCAACAAACACGCCTTGAAACATCTTCAACCACATGGAACTGGATAATATTCTGAATGTTCCAATCCAATATGACTTCTGACCTGTAATGATGCCTGAATCATAATCATACACTGTTGTATGTATCTAGATCTGCTGCCGAAACAAACTTTGTTGCATTATTTTCCTGTTATCACTGTAAATCTGCTTTGAAACAATCTGTATTGTAAAAAGCACTATATACATATAGAAATAAAAAGGCGCTATATAAAAAGGTCTGACACTTGACTTGCTGTAAAGATCATAAATTACAGCAGCTCTGCAGAAAAAAGTGATGTCACCATCCAGCTCAGTTCAGTTCTCATCCAATAGTGTCAGTGCTTCAGGTTAATACATTTGTTGAAGTTCTGTATTTCTTCAAAAAGGACCATAAAAACAGTCAATATGACTATATTTATCCTATACTCTTAATCAACATGCACCAAAGCAAAATTTTTCCAAATGTCATAATCATTTGTTAACAAACAAGTATTCATTACTTCAATGAGCTCATTGTTTCTGCCTTAAAGTATTACATTGTTTAAATACATTTTTAGCTAACTTTGATTTTGTATAAGTCTGAAATGCATAGACAGTTACCTCTGATAACAGATCCCTCTAAATTGTCTTGTACTCTAAAATGAATTCACCCTTGCACATATTCAGACTTGCCACCTCAAGATGCATTACATTGGATTTAATGCCAGTAATGTCACTGGTTCTACGTGTCTCGTGATATAAAGGGATAGTTCAGACAAAAATTAAAATACTGTCATTATTCTCATGTGGTTCCAAACCTGTATGACTTTTTTTTTGTTGCATAACACAAAAAGGACGTTCATTGCATAGACAGACACATTCTCCAAAATATCTATTCTTCTTTTGTGTTCCATGGAAGAACGAAAGGTTTTGAATAAGAGTGAGTAAGAGATAACTGAGGCCATGTTTATACCTGGTATTAAGATGCATTTTTGTCGATCACATGTGGATGACACTAAAAACAGGTGTAAATGGGGTCTAAAACGTTTTGAGTTTGTCCACTTTCGACCACTTCCAGAGGTTGTCGAAAACGCATTTGACCGGATTGCTGTCTTAGTGTAAACGTTCATGTGGTTGAATGTGTTCAAACAGCCACAAAAGACCACCTACTCTCCGCCTATTGACCTAATGCGTAAACATTATGGGAGACAGGATTTAAACTTTTTCGGCTAAAGGCAAGGCAAGGCAAGGCAAGGCAAGTTTATTTATATAGCACATTTCATACACAATGGTATTTCAAAGTGCTTTACATAGGAGAAAATAAAATAATCAAAACAAATAAGAATAATTAAAACAGTTTAGAATAAAAAATTAAATAAAGTACAATAAAAACAGTCGGGTGAACAGTGACACAGTGCTCATTCAGTAAAAGCATAGCTAAACAGATGTGTTTTGAGTCTGGATTTGAATGTGACTACTGTAGGAGCACATCTGATCTCTTCTGGAAGCTGGTTCAGCTGTGGCTGCATAGCTAAAAGCAGACTCACCATGCTTAGAGTGAACCCTTGGTATTTCTAACTGATGTGATCCTAATGATCTGAGTGATCTGTTGGGTTTATATTCAGTGAGCATATCTGCAATATATTTAGGTCCTAGCCCATTGAATGATTTATATACCAGTAATAATACTTTAAAATCAATCCTAAATGTAACTGGGAGCCAGTGTAAAGACCTGAGGACTGGTGTGATATGTTCATATTTTCTGGTTCTGCTGAGAATCCTGGCAGCAGCGTTCTGTACGAGCTGCAACTGTCTTATGGTCTTTTTAGGAAGGCCAGTGAGGAGTCCATTACAGTAATCCACCCTGCTGGTGATGAAAGCATGCACACGTTTCTCTAAGTCTTGACTGGAAACAAAGCATCTAATTCTTGCAATATTTTTCAAATGATAGTATGCTGATTTAGTTATTGCTTTGACATGACTACTGAAACTAAGGTCTGACTCTAGAGACACACCAAGATTCCTGACTTGATTTTTAGTTGTTAGACCTCTAGAGTGAAGGTATGCATTCACCTTGAGAACTTCATCTTTGTTTCAAACGCAATGACTTCAGTTTTGTCTTTGTTTAACTGAAGAAAGTTTTGGCACATCCAACCATTTACTTCATCAATGCATTGGCACAGGGAGTCAATGGGGCTGTAATCGTTAGGCGATAGGGCTAATTAGAGCTGTGTGTCGTCTGCATAGCTGTGGTAAGAGATTTGGTTCTTTCTCATTATTTGGCTCATTGGGAGCATATACAGGTTGAATAGGAGTGGCGCAAGAATTGAGCCCTGGGGGACTCCGCATGTCATGGATGTCCACTCAGACTTATGGTCTCCTATACTCACATAATAACCTCTCCCTTCTAAGTAAGACCTGAACCATTTTAGGACTATCCCAGAAAGCCCCACCCAGTTTTCCAGCCTTTTAAAGACCCAAGTTTGGTTGGAAGATTTAAAAAAAAGTACCAAGCTCAATATTCTCTCACCACTCCTGATTTCTAACACTCACTCACCACGTTTGGCGTGGTCTATCAGAGCAGAAAATAAAGCTGATGCTCTCCGTATTTTTTCCGTCATCTTCAGCCGCGTTCTTTTGCAAATTGCGTGAGCTTATTTCGTCCATTAGATTGAAAGATCTAAAAAAGTCCATACATTTACCTGCCCATAGACCCTCCCCTTGAAGAAATCAGGACAGAAGTTGTTGAAAGTGGACAATAGAGACGGAATAAAACACCAGGTGTAAATGGGAATGTGTCTCTCTCGTCTACTTGTGATCCGATCGACCAAAACAACAGGGCCAGAATGTTAATTTTGGCATGAGTTATTCCTTTAAAAACAGCATTATAATAGGTCTCCGCTTCATAATAATACTAAAGAAAGACACTAAAGTAAAAAATTCTACAAAAGACTGAGAGGACACAAAATATTACGTTTAGATCATTTTAAGCCAAAGCACAAAATGAGTAATCCACCGAGTCAGACCTACCCAGGCTAATAAT
The DNA here is from genome assembly GCA_036326025.1 of Chrosomus eos. NCBI lineage: Eukaryota > Metazoa > Chordata > Actinopteri > Cypriniformes > Leuciscidae > Chrosomus > Chrosomus eos. The sequence goes on from CM070832.1 coordinate 27,081,617, forward strand.
GTCCGTATGAACGTCAGCTCTCTGTGTAGCCAGAAACACTGAACTTCCCTATTGTCCTTAAAGGGGTCATATAATGGTACATGCACTTTTACAAGTTGATTGTACTGAAATGTGTGTTGGCAGTGCCTGTACACAGCCATCATATAATGATAAAAATCCATCCAGTGGTTTTGTTTTAATCTCCTTATATGTTTTCCCCTGCCTCAAATCGAGCCGTTCGATTTTGTGACGTCACAAGCTCGCACGCCCCTCCCACGACTGTTGATTGACAGCAGTGTTTCAACACAGACCCGCCCTCGCTCGTGAGTGAGATGTCAATCATAGTTCTTCATTGTTGATACACTGGAGCAGAATGGCGCCTAAGCGATTGTGGTGTTCTGTTCTTGGGTGTAATAAGGAACACAGCAGTCATTTTAATGTTCCTAAATCTGAACCGCTGAAGACGCAGTGGCTGAGTTTTGTTTATGAAGGGAATATTTCCGACGAGCAACGTCAAATCATTTGCGCAAATCATTTCTCACCAGACTGCTTTTTAAACGAGGGTCAATATAAATCAGGTTTTGCTAAGAAGCTGCTACTGAAAAAGGAATCGGTACCAACTATTCGTGTTCCTGCTGGACCTCCAGAAGAAGTGAGTGTAACGTTTCAGTCACCTTTATATTAATCTTTGCAAATCCCTTATTGCACGCTTCACGATGATTGTGGCTAATGTTTACACTCAGGGTGCGTTACGGCATGTAGGCTATTCTATGTAATGTTACACATTCTCAATATAATTCATAATCCCACGTTTATAATGAAAAACGCGTTATAGTTATTGTGTTATTAAAAACTGTGTACGCAGGTGTTACAGTTAACGTAACAGGAATATTACAGGAATATCAATGCAGTTACAATACTATAGATGTACTTAAAAGTTTTAAAACATTTTCATACTGCACTAAACATAAACATACAACAAATTCTTAGGTATCCTTCAACTACTGCTAGAATCATTACTGACATGACCTCAAGTCAGTTTCAGTCACGATAGTTGTACCTAACACTGAGATAACGTCACGCATCACTGACAAGCCTACATTTACAAAAAAAAAAGTTTTCAACATAAATCTGTCAACGAACTAACCTATAACTTAAAGTAACGTTAAACACATAGCGTTTGTATCTCACAACTCTAACGTTACCCTGCCAGTACATACAAAAATAGACCAAAGTGACATTGTTAACCAACCATTCTCGTCCTGTTCGAGCCTTTCTTCGGGGCGTCATCTTGTTTCGGGTCCGACTCCGGTTCAAACTGATATGGTTGCACAAAATGTGTCCTCAGAGAGAATCCCGCTGCCATAATAAACCCTGAACTGTTGTCAAGTCAACACTCCACGTGCGTTGTGTCAAAGCGCCCACAGAACAGAGGGGCGGAGTCAGCGAAGCTCATTATCATTTAAAGGCACATACACTTAAACGGCGTGCTGAAAACAGAGCTGTTTTTGAGCAGGTAAAATGAGTGTTTTCTTACAATACTAATGAGAATTTTTAATAAAAGTATATTACAAAGTTTTCATTTAGACCCTAAAGATTCATATTAACTTGTACAAAAATGGCATTATATGACCCCTTTAAAACAACCTTCATCTCCAAAGGACTCAGAACATCCTTAGACATTTCTGGGTGACACCGTTTCACTGGAAAAAAAGGAAAGCCTGCAGCCTGATTCAACCTGCAGTCGTGTTCTAGCGGTGCTTTGTGTCAGAGGGGCTGTTGTCTAATTTCCCTGTCACTTTTCATAAATCCTGCTCTGATCCACAGCTGCGGAGCCGCCGCATAGAGATTCAACCCCAAACATAGAGCACGAAAGAGGCAGGCCACAGCATTCCCACTGCTATATTCCACATCCTAAAGCTTTAACATCATACACAATGCAAATATCTGTCACACATCGCTTCTAATTAGTCAGCATTCTTCCCATATGGTGCAGATTAAAGGGGATTCGCTTGCATAATGAGAGTGAGCAGGGAGGAGACATAAACAGGGAGCAGCTACATATATATGAGCGTTTTTGCCAATAAGCCGCATTAAGTAAAACAATTAAAATGGGTTTTCAGTGGATGGACAGTTTGACTTAGTGTTGGCCCAGATCTGGGCCACATCAGATACATGTGGATTCAACACGTACCAGATATGGGCCGGATCTGGGCCGACACTATGTTGCTGTCTGGCTTGTTAGTAATGGGAAAGAGTTTTGAGTTTAAGACTATGGCTGAATTTGGAATAGCAATGGAATTCCTGCCATCAGAAGAATAAATTAGATTTTAAAATATAATATGTTTTTGCTGTATTGTTGATCAAATAAATGTTTGGTGAGCATGATTTCTTTCAAAAACATAAAAAAAACAATTATGGTAGTGTATATGAGAAAATCTAAGCATTAAAACATGTTTAAAATGTATTTATGTAAATATATTTGCAATTTATTTTGGGGGCATTTTTTATATTTTGTAATGTATTTAAAGTAATATATCAAAAAAAAATTAATTGTTGAATATGACTTTTATAGGCTGCAATTCATTGTCTTTACATTTATTAATTAAATTTGAGCTTCAGAATTGCATTTTCAGAATTCCAGATTTTGCATTTCTCTTTTCTATATAGCGCAAGGGGTTGTGGGCAAAATTAGCCAAAAAAAATGAACAGATGCTAAAAAAAATCAGCATGCTGCTGATTCCTTCAGACTCAAGCTGTAGCTAACATAACTCGCAATGGTTATTCATATTTAAATGAGCAGAACTCCACAGCCCCGGGATTCTAATTAAACGCCTCACTCATTAAAAGCTTGACTGGCACTATCTCTCTGCCTCTTTTGTATGCATACTTCTTACATGGTTTAGGTTTTGCGCCTGGTTTGAAAATTAATCACTAATTTATTAATCTTTCCGCACAACCCCTTTGCCAAACGATGCCACAGTTTTCAGATTTCAACAGATCTGCTGCTAATAAAGCGGTTTACTTTAGTTAGTATCTAATGAGCCATTATGAGTTAATTGACGGGGCTGAGAAGCATTTATTTTGGGGTCTAACGTCAGCCGGCTCAGATTAAACCTAGGGTTAATCAGAGCAATCCCATGAGAAATGACTTCTCCCAAACATATATTTAACTATAAAATGATTTTATTTCCCCCTATAGCTCTCTCCACGCTGGCTTTCTTGCTGTACTTAAAAAATAAACCCATTATTGTGCTGTAAAACAGTTCTAGTATTTCATGATGGTTTAAAGTTTGTCTTTCATTACATATCTGTGCCATTTGTTCATATCGTTATTATTATTAAAGTTCTTATTCTTATACGCTCATATAAAAGACAAATAATCATGAAATTGTATGTAAGAGTCTATATTATGTGAAGATATTTCACTGTGAAGAGGATGAAGATGCTAAAATAGAGCATAACCAGAAAAGTTGGACCCATATAAATCCCCACAACTCTGACCTGTGAGATTGCACAGTGCTCGGAGGCTGTTTCTGCAGATAAGGTTCTCCCAGACAGTCAAGCTGCTTCTTCATTGGATCATCAAACAAACCACAGAGGCTGAGACCGCTCAAGCAAAAAATAGAGCGCTTTGAATCGGAATGCTGCCTTAGTGAGTCAGCAAAGGCAAAGCCATGGGGCAGTGGAAGGCCAGAGAAACAGCCCGATCAGTCTATACTTATGAGCAGGGCAACGTATTTCACCTAATGTGCATACTAACATAGAATAGAATAGAATAGAATAGAATAGAATAGAATAGAATAGAATAGAATAGAATAGAATAGAATAGAATAGAATAGAATAGAATAGTTTACCATGCTGGTCATGTTTTATATAAATAAATAAAAAAACAACGACAAACAACCTAATCATTAATTAGGTTACAAAAGATATTCAGTCAAGGGCAGTGAGTGTTTTTTTCTTTGTCTTTTGTTGTTTGATTAAGATTAAAAACACAGGCAGCAGCAGGAATATTTTAGGAATACACTTTAAAAGGGGACCTATTATAAAAAATTCACTTTTACAATGGTGTTGGAACATAAATGTGTGTCAGTAGTGTGTGTGCACACCACCCAATAATGGGTGTCTCAAAAAAAAAGAGTCGTTTGCATTTTATGAGTCGTTCGCATTTTCCATTCATTATGATGACGGAAAATGCTTTTTAACATTTGAAAATGTTGACAATTTTGTCCGTTCAAGCGCAAGAAGACGTGAAAGAGAATTCCTTATTTGCACGCTTTCTAAAACGCGGCTATATATTAATAAAAATGATTCAAAGTCTTATAAAATATAGTGTAATATATAGGTCTAATATAAAAAATATATACAATTTATAATTAATTATTAAATATAATAATATCAATAATAAAATATTTAAAAATTAATTTAAATTTAAAATTCATTGTAAAATAAAATTCTAAGCCCAATCAGAGGAGGTGCACAGACTTGCTGCCTCTGTAGAGGTAATTAAATTCCTGTTTCACTCTAAAATGTTACTTGAAAGTAAAACAGGTTGTTCCTGTTGAGCTAAAAAGCCTACAAGGAAATCTGAATGGTTTTTGGCCTTCAAACAAGACATAAAATGCATAACCAAGTGATGCTGAGGTGAGCTAAGCCTCCTGAAGGCCAGATCTGTTACTGCTAACTGCAGACTGAAGAACACACCCGCAGAGAACCTGCTGTTACTATGGTGACGCTAGTTAACGCTGAAAAGGGGACTGACTGATGGTCATATTGTGTGACTCAGACGTTAAAGGACAAATGCAGGAATGAAACAACATGGTTCTGATACCCGATCCTCATATTTCTGAATAGGACCATACGGAAAATTATTAGATGTGTCAGCATTCTGGAATGATCAATATTATGTTGTTAATATTGTAGTATAATCAGTATAAATTTTGATCAATATTATTATAAAGCTACACATTTCAGAGTGATAATTACTGTTAAATAATTTTGCCAAAATAGCCATTTGGTGTGCATACATTTCAGATGTAAATAGGGTCAATTTTAACTTTATTTTACTGACTCTACATGCATTAAATATTACATAAAACAACTGCTTTATCAGGCCACTGAATATTTGTGTTGAGAATATTCTACATAATATTCTAGATCTGGAGTGTAGAAGAACATCAGACTCAATTGAGACCAAAGGGTCTGTGTATGCATTTATAGTCCCAAAGATTCTCTGCTTCACTGGCTCCAGGGTGCCCTCCAAAATTAATAATGTCAGCCAGGGCAGGAAACATGGGACAGGGAGGCGAGGGGTTGCTGTAATTGGACAAGAAAGTTCTCAACGTTCAGTAGTCATAAGCTTTGTGCCAAAACCTATAGAGAGCTGACTACATAGGTAGCATTTTAAGGCATTATCGCACATTCCCATCACAAAGACTGTCCTATGATACCATATTTTGGACAAAAATTTTTTATTAATTTGGAACAACTTGAGGGTAAGTAATGACACAATTTAAATTTTGGGGTGAGAGAGTTATAATTTATTCTAATTATTGGGATTTCTTCTAAAATATATATAATATATACACATATATAGACATATATATTAGTAAGTTGCACATACTTTTTGCCCTGTATATGTAGATGATGTCTTATAAAGTTCCAGATCAGTTGAATGTTCCCTTAGAAGTCAGTTGTCTATGTAGAGCAGCTCAGTAACCTTTGGCACAAAGCCATAATGTGTGGGAGGAGAGTTTTGGCTGTGGATCACTTTATTCCAGGCTACAGTAGCCACTGGCAGTGTAATGGAATTGTGGGAATTGTAGGCATACTCTCCCTCTATTTACATTTAATTAGATCAGCAAATGGAGCTGCGGGCTCTTATCTTCAATAAAGGCCTTCACTGATCTCTAGAGGTCAATTTCATGCCTCTGAGTGATAATGCTGATAGTAATTACCATGATTATCATCAGAATTATTGCAGCTCTCATCAATGGCTGACTCCGGGCCTGTTATATTATTAACCTCTATGCTTAAGCATGTCATTTGGCCATAGCTTGTTAGATACTAACTCACCATGATCACAGGGTCCTAAAGGTCCTGATGTGCGTACGGCTGGCCTGGTGAGTCAAACTGTATCAATTAATCATGAGCATTCTCTAATTGTCCTCTATAGCAGAATCAATGCTAATTTATCTGTAAATATAAGACCTAATCATTAAATTTAGTAGAATGGAAACAAATATTCCAGTTTGGGACCAAATGTACTGTAAAAGATTAAAAAATCCCCAAATGAAAAGCAATGACCATTATTCTGAATTTTTCATTAGACGTGGTCAACTCAATTTCTATGTTATGGCGCAGAAAGAGCTCATAATCATCTCTGGCTTCAGTCTGCATTTATAATTTAGGTAGGGGTCATTATAAGGCCTGATGTCCACTTGTCACTGCTTTGTGACACACTTTAAGTGATCGCTCACGTCCTCTCACGCTAAATGGATTGGATCAGGAGTTAATTGCCCTGAATTTTAAGTGGCCCCTCATTCCTGTCAAACAAGATGAATGGGAACGAGAGAGAGAGACACATGAACAGAAAGAGACATTTCAAAGAAAAAGGGGTAAAGTTCATTGCTTGCATCTCAGGGTCATCGTCTTTATGAATCATAATTCTAGCTTTGAAAAAAAAAAGAATTGTTATTGTCTCATAAACTCAGGGCTGTTGTTCTATCCACTTGCCTGTAACATTCATAATCAGATTCATTAGAAAATGTATTAAATACAGTATCACAGCGAACACACACACACATAAAAATCAGTGTTGCTATATGATTATTTAGCTTTCTTGGGTATTCTTGAGGTGTTGGTCGCTTATATAAGTCAAAGAAAGCTTTATAGTCAGTGAGGGAACAACCATAAGTCTAATCACCTCCCCTTAAAAAGACAAATTTTCCCCACAAAATACATCTGAAATGCAGCTCTGGGTGGAAATAATGAGGATAGGCTAATTTAGAGCAAAAGTGTCAGTCAGACATTAATATACATATCTATATATACACACACGCCAAGCACTGCTGTACTGAAATGCCTTCAGAGACAGGCATCCCCTAAGGCGAATATTTATGGAATAATGTGGCTGGGCTCTTTAGAGGGACACTAATGAAACCTCTCACTCTCCTCACACCCCGCCGCCCCGCATGTTCGGCAGCTCAATCGATCATTCAAGCGTGTGGGGGGAGGGAGGGTTGCAGAGGAGGGGTCAGTGCTGATGTGAGGGGTTTCGGAGGCGACCCTGCTTGTTTTAAAGGCCACGGTGAAGTAAGAAGGTGGTGCGCTGAGAGGTGCAGAGGGGGGCGGGACTGTGGCTCCCCAGAGATGGAGGCGCGGGAGAGTTAATGAACAAAACGACACATGCTGCACATACTGACAGTGGCCGCGGTTATGCATGGCTGCTCGCATTATATCATCTCTGGGGTACGTACCCCGCACCCCACCTTCATTCGTTCACACACAAACCATCTGTAGCACAGGGAAAGGATCAGAATACAGTGCAAGAAATCTGTTTCTAATTAAGTCTCTTCTTCAGGAGAAAAGAATGAGAATGAGAGTATTAAAAAAGAACAGTAGGAAGGGGTTCTGATTTCCAAACAAAATATATAAATCTAATGCTGTTCGAAAAGGAAATTTAAGCAGGGGTTTTATGCAGGAAGGGAAATGTAGGCATTTAATAAATAAATAAATAAATAAATAAATAAATAAATAAATAAATAAATAAATAAATAAATAAATAAATAAATAAATAAATAAATAAATAAATAAATAAATAAATAAATGTTTTTGTAATCTATTTCATAAATATATTTAAAATATATTTATAAAAATAATTCTTATATATGCAAATATTAATATGAAAATATTTAAGCAGGCATTTTAGACAGGCAGCGACATTTAGGCATTTATTTAACAAAAAAAATGTAACAAAAAATTTACTGTTGATTAAAATTCTAACTCTGATATTATATTGTGGGTTTAAATGAATATTTTTGGACTCTGTGCTTTTAACCCAAGGACAATTGTGACACCAGAATAAAAATATTAATGATTCTGAAGCTGAAAATACAGAATTATTTTAGACTAATATTCTTGCACTTTTTCACTGACTATTATTTAAAATAATGTTGGACACTTTTTACTGGTCAGGTAACATAAGACATTTGGTATTATCAGGATCCACAAATATTACCCCATTGCATTATTATACATTTTATTTAACATTATATATAGTAGTTTAATGTAGTACTAAAACTCTGAAAAATTGTTGCATTTTTGTATTGCAATATATTGTGGCACGATATATTGTTACACCCCTATAAATAACTACTTAAAGGTTTGTCTTTGTAAGCAATTTCATAAAAAAATAAAAATAAATATGTTTTAAATAATTAAAAGACTGTTATAAAAACATAATTGTACATTAATTTATATATGCAAATATTGGCATGAAATTGTGCATATTTTTTAAACAATATATTTATGATATTCCACTTATTATGTTTTCCTTCTTTAATAATCTTGAAAATATGAGATCATTCACAAATATATACAGTAAGATGGATTGTCATTTTTTTAACTAACCAACCAGATTACAAATAACCATACTGCAGCAGCAGAAACAGCAGCGGTGGGCTCGGAGAAGTAAGGGAAGCAGATGGATAGAGAAAGAGGAGGAGAACGACCTGTACTGGAATTAAGCCATTGCTGAGATGTCAATTTGCCTTCTGCACGGCAGAGACCCATTCCTGTGCCAACACACCTGGGACAACAACTGACTGGTCCAGGGCAGATCTAGAAATAGATCTAAACGATACGAGTACAGGGCTTTAGAATGCTCCCAAGATCACCTTACAGCACAGGAACCTCCTGTAGGAGAGTGAAAAATTGGGATACCGTAAGCAAATCTAGGTGTATAGACTTCACATCCCCACAGAATCCCACTTTAAACAATGAGAAGAACGATTACTAATACAGTGACAGATAAATATCAGTTTAGGAAAGCATGGAGACTGTTACACAGAACAGACACAGCCAGAGCCCTACTGTAGATAAGAAACCATAACACTGAAAGGCTTTTTCCATTACAAAATCATTAAAAGAACACTTTCTTATAGGCAACCCGTTGTACAGGTCAGTGTGTCCTTACTTAAAGTGCAGCGGCCGAGACCAGGGATCAGGGGTCCCGCCAGAACAAACGAGAGCCACAGGAACGTGACATGGGTGAGTGAAGCAGAGGAAAAGACAAGAGAGGAGGGGCTGTTGAAAATGCAGGCATGGTTGCACAGGGGTGACGGTTGGCCCCCTGACTCCGGTGAGCAAGGCTGATGATAGAGTCTCTCATGCAGTCAGATGCTATTCATCGTGTGCCAACAGCAGACAGCAGCTCGCAGGCTGGAGCTGACGGAGCCAACACAGGGTTAGTAAATCCACTTATGAAAAATAACCTGATCAGAGCCAGCTGAGAGACTTCATCATAGTTTCTACATGGTTATTTAAAATAAAATAATTGACTGATCCTGCAGGTTACATTGTTACACTTAACTTTATGACACTAAACCTACTCATCCATGAACTAAACCTTTGTGAGAGAATCACTGAGTCATTTGCTCAACCGATTTGTTAAAAAACATTAATTTTCTCAAAACAAAACAAGTGATGGTCTATATGAGCAAGTCACTGAATCATCCACTTAACTGATTCGTTCAAAAGACTGATTCATTCAGAAACTAAAACTGTGTGAGGAGGGAATCACTGAATAATTTCCTCATCTGATTTGTTGAAAAATATGAATTCTTTCTAAGCTAAACAAGCGATTGTAGGTTATTTGAGATGAGTTACGCACTGCGTCAGAAATCAATGACTTCCCTACTATATAGTATGCGAAAAACAGTAGGGCTGTTAAACGATTAATCGCGATTAATCGCATCCAAAATAAAAGTTTGTGTTTACATAATAAATTTGTGTGTACTGTGTAAAAATATTTTGTATATTTAAATACACACACATGCATGTATATATTTAAGAAAAATGTGTTATTTAAATATAACATATTTATATTTTTATATAATATAAATTATATATAAATCTATATACAATATATACATGCAAATATTTCTTAAATATATACAAGCATGTGTACGTATGTATATATCAAATAATTATGCACAGTACACACAAATATATTATGTAAACACAAACTTTTATTTTGGATGCGATTAATCGCAATTAATCGTTTAACAGCCCTAAAAAACAGTACGCCAACTGAGCAGTACGTCCGAATACATATTCAAAAAACAGTAGGTGAAAAGTGCACGGGTGACCTTCCGCCCGAGATTCTGAATGGGGCATTTAATGGACACTTTACTATCACCTGAGGCCATGGGAGAGGATTTATGAATGGCAATTTATTTATACTACCCATTTTCATACTATGTACAACACACTTTTTAACGGTTGAGAAGTAAATTCAAATTCTGTCTGTAGTACCTACTCAGACAGTATGCGGTTTTGGACACAGTGATGGAATCAACCGATTTGTTAGCCTACAAAGCACTGATTTATTCACTAATAAAAAGAGTGAGTCTTTGAAATCATTCTCTTAACATATTTGTTTAATAGCACAGATTAATTGAGGAACAAAACCCCACTACCATGTGTTGCTCAGAGATGCGCAATGGTGTGTATATATAATAGGAATGTTCATTTTCTGGCATTTTTAAATAGACAGTAAAACTTTCAAATGGCTTTTAGAACATTTAAATGTGGCGCATTTATCAAAAGAAGAACAGAATGCCTCTCTTGGTTTCTGGAAAGAAGGCGTGTAAATTACAGATGTGCAGTTGAGTTTGACAGCCCTGCTACATCTTTAACTGAACGCATCCGGATGGTCAGGTCATGACACCTGTCCCATAAAGCACAGCACTCTCTCAAGAAGGCATGTTACGACGACTGTAAATTTTCAGGTGCGAGCACAGAGTAAGGACAGGGGAAAAGAGCAAGGGGTGTGACACGGTTCTGTTTCAAACAAAGAGAAAAATGTGTGCCAGGTGTACACATACACACACTTTGGCATACCTGTCAAACAACAGGCCGAGACACATATATACACAAAAGAGGGCTGTCCTTCATGTAAACCCACACCTTCTTCTGAAATTTACATTCTTCTTTTTTTACTGCCGAAGGATGGCTGACGTTGTCTGCTACATGAGGGCAGGGTGGTTATAAATCACATGGCACACTCTCTCCTGCTCTTTTAACAGCTGTGAAAGAGGAAAAGGAACAGCAGACACATGTTGAAAAATGCCGAATCAATAGCAACATGAAGCGTGGGAGTTTGCATTTTGATATGTTATAAATTATCAAATCTGGGATCTAGCACAGGGGTTATTAACTGGTTTTGCTTCAGGATTTTACCGACATTTTCACAATTTCGAAATAGTTTAAAAATTGAAAACTATATTATTTATCATAAATGAAACATTATATTCCTAATATAATAGTGCATATAGTTAATTTCTTATAAGTAATTAAATTAAAATAATGAATGATTAATTAATGATTAATTATACTCAATTAGTAATAATTACATTTATTTATTTACTTGCTTGCCTTTTTTCTTAGCATGTCATGCAACCCGTTCATATTGAACTGATGAATATGCAGCAAAAAAGAATTTAAATTGTCAACATACAGTAAGCTTTGACGTCAAAAACAGATGATATGCAAATAGTTTTCTCTTCTCTTTTAAAAGTTGTAAGCCTATATATTTTTGCTATTTTCCTATCTATGCATGATTAGAAGTTAAGTTGCAAATAATTAAGGGCTGTTAACCGATTAATCGCATCCAAAATAAAAGTTTATGTTTACATAATATATGTGTGTGTACTGTGCATAATTATTTGATATATATACATACGTACACATGCTTGTATATATCTAAGAAATATTTGCATGTATATACTGTATATAGATTTATACATAATTTATATTATATAAAAATAAATATTTTATATTTAAATAACACATTTTTCTTAAATATATACATTCATGTGTGTGTATTTATATATACAAAATATTTTTACACAGTACACACACATTTATTATGTAAACAAAAACTTTTATTTTGGATGTGATTAATCGCGATTAATCGTTTAACAGCCTTAAAATAATTATTTGCATTCAATATAGTTTTGTCCTGCTGTCTGCAACACACCAGTCGAGAACCCCTGATCTAGTACATTCTCTCGGTCTGGTGTCCGCCAGCGTGGTTGATATGAGGCCAGTAAATCACAATGGAAGCCTCTTAACCTCCCTGTGATCTGAACATTAAGAAATATTTAGTGTTTGAGCAATACATCTACAGTAAGATCTCTCATAGGGATTAACAGCACACAAGCAGTATAACAATTCATTCTACAGATGAGGCTAAACGCCATCAATCATAACTGTTTATCCCTCATGTAAAACAAAGTACCACATTTCAGAAACAGAGGCGCTGCCAAATGGTTTCTACTGTAAATGTTTTCTGCCCATTGCCACAGTTTGATAGACAGCTATGAGATATGAAAAACAAACGGAGGGGAAAAGGCTGAAACCTTTTCCAACTGAAAGTACTCTCATGAATATTAACTATAAATGTTGGAACATTTGACATTTGAACCGGCCAATAACCAACCACCAAATGTGATACGCTCTCTGGTGTTTATATGTGAATAAAAGCCTAAATTACATCAGTTCGTTTTAGAAAGCAATCGTATCTCTTCAGAAGACTTGGATTAAACCGATGCTCTAATTACCTTTTTTGGATCTTCTCAATTTTGGTGTCCTGGACTTTCAATGGAGGGACAGAGACCACTCGGGTTTCATTAATAATCACTTCATTTGCGTTTCGAAGACTAATCAAACTGGAATGGTTAAAGATCATATATCTAAAATAGTTTGTTGAATTTCACAATATCAAAAGAGTGAAAATGCTAACACTTTTTCAGAATAATATTCTATAATTCTGTCATCATCAATTCAAAAATTCTATAATATTCTAATATTCTGTCATCATTTACTCACCCTCATGTCATTCCAAACCTGTATGACTGACTTACTTCTGTGGACCAGAAAGAAAATATAAAGTTCTTTCATGATATTTGGTGCAGACTGATTTAACTCAATCTGCTTGCAATCGCATCATTCTCTATAGGCCACAGCTGATTGGTTCCTGCTGTATCCGTAGCCAATGAACTCGCTGCTCAACCTACAAACTTGGTCAGCATTTTCTGTAGCAGTTGCAGTGAGCACACACCTTCCCCAGCTCCACCTGCATAGATCTGCTACGGTAATTCATGTTCGCTAAATTGTACAGCAGCAGCATGTCTTACTTGCTCACAGCAGTATTTGTATTGGCAAAATTCTGTATTTGTATTGTGTAGCAGATCTATTCCACCAAGACAAAACATATCAAAATTTGTCATATCCATCAATATGCCAAAAATGCCAACCAGTCTTATGACAAAAATATGTTTAAGAACTGTCAATATTTCATAATGAATGCAATTCCATAATTAATTTTCTATCATCATTTACAAATAATTTGTTTTTGGAACACATATTGCATGCAATTTTGTTTTTAATAAATTCATTATGGAGTTTCATTCATTACTCATTATTTAATGAATTTCATTTTGGAGTGAGCTATTACTGTAATTGAAAGGCGGGATTTCTTCTTTTGATTTTATTAACAAGTGGCCTGTCTTCTGGCATCTAAGCAGTGGGCACAAAGAGGAAGATGGGGGAGAAGAAGATAAAATCATGGTGCCACCACCACTGTAGCCCCCTGATACAAAAAATACATGAATTCCAGCTGCTGTAGAAGGCCTGATTTATTAGAGGCTCTCACGAAAACGAGAGGTTTTGAGGCTTCACATGGCCCATTCGTCTCCCACTATCTTGCGGCACTCTCCTCCTCGACTCCAGCTCTGATAAAACCCCATGATCTATGTCCTCGCCTCCTCCCACGGCCCCACCGGGCGACAGAGACCAGAGCACGAATCGGGAAAGAGGATGTCTTTCCCATAGTATGACATAATGCCGGTTTCAAAAGACAATACACACAATCATAACAGCGACAAATGGACTTCTTTACAGAGAGACAGCTATGGGAAAAAGTCAACCGGTGATCAGAGCATCTCATATGACACCATTAACGTGACAACACCTGCCAGTGCCTGTGCATTTGTGCAAGTATGTTTGCAAGTGTGAGAAATGTCCTGTTGACAACAGACAGCTGTGATGATGAGTGCGAGTGAAGGATCAAGCACGAGAGGACATGCATCCACTCTCAGGGTCAGACCTCGAGTCCCAATACACCCCTTCTATGACTGAGAAATGACAGACAGAGTGTTTATGCTGACTGCAGATGGCCGTCAAGCTCATCACATATTCAGACTTGAGAGAGCTTGCTCAAGGGAAGCTGTCATGTTATTAAGCTTGCTGTCTTATAGGAGGAAAAATTAATTAAAGAAGATACAATTCTATAAATCTATCTCTTGTGCATTTGGATGAAGTGTTTTTGAAACAGATGATCTGATTGCTTGGTTGGGAATATGGTGACTAAAATATGTGAGATAACCTGATATTCTCAAGTATGCATCCAATGGACACAATCCCATGAAGCCATAACAGCAACATGACACCAAAGGTAACATGGAAATGTCCAATTTGTACACCTGTACAATACTTACAGAACATACATGATTAGCAGTCAAATATGTTTTTCATCAAACGCAGTACATATTCAGACAGTATTTAGACATTGGATGTATTGCAGAATTGTAGCCAAATGCAACCCGCTAATCTAAGCACACAACATAGTGAGGTCATGTGACACACACCCAGAGGGCCCTATTTTAATGATCTAAGTGCATGGTCTAAAGCGCACGACACAAGTGCACTTAGGACGTGTCCAAATCAACTTTTGCTAGTTTAATGACAGGAAAAATGGTCGGCGCGACCCTGCACATGGTCTAAAAGGGTTGTCCCTATTCGCTTAATGAGTGTGTTTGGGCGTTACGTGCAAATCTCCTATTCCCGTTAAAAGCCAGTTGCGCTTGCGCCATGGCGGATTCACTATTTACATGGTGGAATTTGCAAGCGGAAAAACTGAACGCTTCTCTAGCGAGGAAACGGATCTGCTCTACGCGAGGTTAAAGCACCGAGCAGACCGTCACGGGACAAAGTGTATGTGTGTTGTGGACACTCCTATAGGCGTACATTCCTAATGTACTCTTTAAATAACAAAAAACTATATATATTGTGCCATTGACTTTAGACCAGGTTTCATTTTCTAGTCTATTTCAGTTGCCTCAAAATAGCAACGCGCCAACAATGCGCCTGGACACACCTCGTTTTCAGACCAGCAGGCCCATGGGCGCACAAATGGGCGCAAATGCATTTGCTATTTAAACGTGGTGCAGGACGTGAAAATGATAACTGCATCAGGCTGAAACTAGCCCCTGCCGGGAGTATGATAGGGCACACAGTCTTACCTGGCAAAGAAGGACGCAGCAGCGGAGGTGCCACTGGAGGGCGCTGTGGTTATTGGAGCAGGAGGTGGAGCAGCAGGGTTGCTGTATGCAGTCGGGCGGTCGGCATTGTAGCGGTTGAGCGCGGCTTCGTTTAGACCCTCCCGGTTGCCCTCCGACACCATTTGAGAGATCTGTATGCAAGTAAACAAATTTGAATTAAAATCAATGTGCAAAACAATTAACTAAATTAGCTCTTATTATCCCAGATGTGCATGGGATAAGGGCTGAAAACACATATTTTTATCTGAACTACAGCAGCGGTAGCTCCACGCAGACGTCTCTGGAAAGTGTCCCAGGTCACGCAGTGGCAGTGAATAAGTTTAGCACAGATTCTGCCAGGCATTCAGATAAACAACTCAGCTTAGACGTGAGTCATGAGAAACAGGCCTGATAAGTGTGTGCTGTGAAGGGCCTACAGCACGGCTGGCTTTCTTAAACAAGCATTCCGCCAGACCCACTCAGGAAGATTTGGAAATAATCCGGACCCCCTTCCCTGCCCCAGCTGTAAATAGATGGCGAGGGCACTGCTGTTGCTGTGGGCCGGGGTCTGTCGTTTCGCCCCAAATAAGGACACACGAGTCCCTGAGGAGGATGAGCTCTGCTGTACAGTGAACCAGAGGTCCTCTGTGTTTACCCAGAATGCTTTACAAATGGAGGAAAGTATCACTCCGATAAGCTTGGAAGGATAGTGAGAAAACTCAGATCAGTGCATTTGTTGCTAAAGTTAGGGTGACCAACTGTCCTGTTTTTCCCAGGACATGTCCTGTTTTCATATAACAATATAACAAATTTCTATCCATACGAGGAGGCATAACCTCTTTAAATGTATTGAAATTAATAAGTTTCTTTGAGTAAACTTTGAGTATCATTTGAGTAGGCCTATACTGTTTGCCGGCCGAGTGTCCTGTTTTTTCAGGACAAAATATGGTCACCCTATAAAAGTATCCAGCAGTGCATGGACATTATGCATCACAAGAAAAATTTGATTCTTTGATAAACATTTCCAACAACGTATAATTTCCAACAATATATTGTGTTAATAACATTTTGATAATTTTTAGCATTTTTAAATAAATTACCTTGGTTTTGCTAAGGCTAATTTCACAGCAACCAATTTGTGTATCCTAAACACAGAAAATTACAGCCTGATATTTTCACACTTTTTGCGTGATTTGACAAAACTACAGCTTTGATTGGAAATGACACACACTAAAAATATCTGCTAACAAATTATTTCTCAAAATTTTTTCTTTACATATCATGTCTCATATTTCATCTCAATCAAGCATGCTATTTAAGACTTTGTTATTAAAATGTATACATTTTATTATTATGATTAATAATAATAATAATGATAAAATCTATTATGTATAATAATATGTAAAAGATAATATAATGGTGAATTTATATATTACAGCCATATTATATATTATATACATATTTATTATAACATTTATTATTTATTACATTATTATTAGTATTAGATTTTAATTCTATATATATATATATATATACATATATAATACATTGCAATTTATATATAATACAATGATGCATGTAATAAAGGAACTTCCGAGACAGATCTTCAATCTTCATTAAAAAAAAAACTACATTAAAAAAAAGTGATAAAATATGACCCCCTTGGACATAAAAGTTGAAGAAACACCCAATTAACCCATAGTTTTTATGCACAGCTTTTCTCACCAAATTAAAGACGCTTTGCCACTTTGCATCTGCAAACAGGCCTAACAGTACCAATAGAGACTTTCACACCTCGAAGAAAGAGAGAGTCTAAACTGAGCCATTCAAAAGCCAGAGCCTCATGGTGTCTTCACAGCCTCACACGTGTTATTTCGGTCTGGCTGCAGGTATGGTGGCAAAACGCACAGCAGTCTTAAAATACTCCATGATAGCACATGACTGACAGGTATATTTAGTAGCGTCTGGACTCGATACACTTCCTTATCTCTGCATTGGTCTGGGCAGACATCCATGTGACCAAGCAATGGATTTACAGTAGGTGTGTTTGTATTTGTCAACTGCAGGAGCTGCTGGAGTAAACGTATGGAATGAAACGTCATGGGAATAAACATAAACCATTAATAAACCTGATAATGAGCAGCTAATAATGGACACAATATTGATCATCCTCCAACAAAAGATCAGTAATACAGATTTATATAACAATGTCATCCCAGTACATCAAACAGAAGAACGGGTCAATCTACATAGGAAGCTTAGTACAGAGGGCAATATGAAAAATATTAAAAAGCTTTTATCCATTATTAATGATTGAATTAGGCTTTTTTTTACTACAAAGCTAAATCCAGCTCATTCAGTGCAAGCGATGATCTGATGACATAATTGTCATAATCTAATTCTAATCATGCAAATTTCATTCCTCATGCCAGAACGATTATGGAAATTAAGCTGCAAAAATGGGTGTTTTTGAAATCAGAATCATGAGCAAATTAACATACTGTATATTTATTAAGAATTGAGAAACGGTGTGAACTAGACAGGTACACAGAGGTTAGTCAATCATAACAGGTAATTTGAAAGTCTTAAAGGTACAGTAGAAAAAAACAGCCGGTTTTATTCAACAGGTCAAAGAGAATGTTAAATGGGTGTTATGGGTGGGTGGGTGGATTTGGGATTGCAGTGAATGTACATGAACTTCAATGAATCTTCAATGAATGTTTGCTTTCCATGAGCTAAATGGCAATCCTATCCTCATGGCAGCACTGAAAAGCCCCAGCCCTGCTCACAGCTAGTCCGACCACTTGGGAACCCACGGCTGATTTGCCATCTGTTGTGCAGGAATGAGAAGGAGCATTAAATACCAGCAGTGCCAAAAGCACAGATTGCACCTCTCTGCCCATCCTCCCATCATCAATCCTTCCATTTCTCCCTCATTTAACTTACTTCTCCTCTCTCTACACTGTCTGATAGTAGCCCTTTGTTACATTTGTCCAAATGTAATGCCCACATCCATCCATCCATCCATGTTCAACTGACATTGACTTTGACCTTCATACTCCCTTTGCTGGTCCATATGGCTTTGTGAAGCTAAATTAAAAGTCTTAGCATTACTGATATCAGCCAGATAAAGGTTAATCAAAGATCAGAAGATAGTCGGGAACATTGCAAGTCTTCTGTCCAAGTTCTCCAGTTACAGATAATGCACTGTAAGAGAATTTTCTTCAGTACTTTTTAAATGAACAAAGGGTATACAATTACTCTATCCCGTCTTTTTTAAAGGGTCACTTCACCCATTTGCATTAAGGTTTGTATTGTTAGAAACCCAGTCATATATTATAATGATGGTGGAATTTTGCTTTTTTTTTTTTATGAGATGGGAGAAAAAAGGATTTAAGTGTTTTACTTCCGTCCTATCCTGACGTAAATATCGTCATTTTGCGTCACGATAGGACGGAAGATAAATTTCATTGAAAAGTGTATAGACTACAAACATTAGCTCATTATTATTCAAGGGTGTGGGACCCACTCACCCTACAGGCCTATTATAGATCAGTGGGTGGGACTTCACTTGCAGAAACCGAAATCAATATCCGCCATCTTGTTTTTGGAAGCTAAGCTAACGAGCGCTGTGGAGATAGGAAGTATGACAATGACTGAAGAAACTATACATGATATGGAAGAAGAGGATTTTGAAAGTCTGCTGCTCGAATCCGATGTTCGTGGCTATCTTTACGAGCCGCAATATAGTGAAGAGCAGCTGAGGCTGATGGAGGAACAGGAGGCGGCTGCCTGTCGCGGTCGAGGAGCCCGGACTGGCTCGAGCTGAGGCGGACTGCTGTGCCTGTGCTCTCGCTGTGCGCTACGGACACAGATAGAGTCCGTCTGCTGCAGAGAATTTCAACGAAGGGACGTTTGTGTTGTGATGTGAACCACCATAGTTTCGCCTGACTGAACATCCAGGTATCATGCAGTAATACACCATATTCAGAAAGAAATACAAACGAGGAGTAATTCACTAATGAATTTGCCAATGTAACTTAACGTTAACGGGGTTTGTTGTTGTGGGAAGAAGGAGGCTGGAATCGGCGAACATTTAAACATTTTAATAGTAAAATGAACAAATACACAACGAAAGTATAAGCCAACAGCCCCTCATTGAAGACTGAAGTCCACACACAACATAAAATCAGGCCTGTTCCTCTCTCGATCTGCCGTTTATGCTTCCGCTCCTCTGTGAGAGATACGAGACCGGTCGGTGCGTCTCTTTACTTTCATTATCACTTACTAGAAATTTTGCGTGAAATGAATTTCAAACTCTGGTGGCAGCTAACGTTAGCCTTGTTGACGAAAGAATGATTTCTTTGATGTGCGCGCAGTTCCGGATTAGTGGGTGTGGCTTGCGGAGCTGTACAATGTGGTGCATTGTGGGTGTTGTAGTCTTTCATACAAATGCACCCTTCGGTTATTTTCTGTCTTTTCTCGGTCAAGAGGGCAACAAATTCAAAAATTATTTTACATTTCGACTACATATATGATCCACTTTCAATAAAGATTCATGTTGAAATGGGTGAAATGCTCCTTTAAAGTATTAATATGCTTGATACATTTGAAATCCCATTACCTTGGGTTACGTAATATATGTGAGGTGTTAGACTTCAAAACTAAAATATGTATAATATGTATACATATATTTAAATATAACTGGGTAATAATTGATAAACTAATAAATAACAAAAATGTATATAATAAATATTAAATATAACTGGGTAATAATTGATACACTAATAAATAACAAAAATTCGAATAAATATTTTATTAAATATTATATAAATAATAATATTTAATAAAATAAAATAAATTATTTTTTTGGATGCCTTAAATGGATGCCTCGCATTGTATTCAAAAGCCAAAATTATTTTGTCACATGCCAGTCTTGATATTTTACATTTCATGATGCCATCTAATTGTTAACACAACCTTATGGTTTTTGGTTATGCTTATTGCAGAAACAGGGCAGATTCTACAAGTCCAGACAAAGAAATGTCAGATAACACTGATCAAGTCTTATTTAGAAACAAAGAGGCAGATTATCAAGAGATTATCATATTTCATGAATTTTAAGTCTTGAGAAGAAAAACGTGATGTATAATGATTATGAATGAATGAGGCATTTATATAGCGCTTTCATATGTACTGCTGTACACCCAAAGCGCTTTACAATCATATCAGGGGCTCTCTCCTCAACCACCACCAGTGGTTATGGTAAGACACCATAATAATGTCTTAGTATGCTATAAAATTGCAAATACTAAAGAGAGGAACTTTAATATTGCAGAAAAATATAATTCTAGTGATTTCTAGTGATTTATTCAAGCATATTAGAATGCCGTGAGCACAATTACAGCAACTTCCCCGCAGATGACGGATTGCTAAGTACGTCCCTGTGCGTGTGTGAAATAAATATCCAGCGCTTGTAATTTTTTAGAAGTCTCATTTCATGTGTTTCAACAGCAGGCCGGGATGCACCCCCCATGTGACTGTCTCGGCTCCGGGTTTACATGACACCGGGGCCAAGTGCAGGTGTGATGGATGAGGAAGGTAAAGAACATTTCTAAAAATGGAAATTTCCTGATGCAGCAGAAATACCCAAGAGAGGATTGGAAAGATCTAAAAGAAGCCCTTGAGTGGAGGATTCCTTCCACCCCGTTCCCCAGCGGATCCCTGCGGTCCCACAAGGAGAGACTTCCTCATTCATCATAATTACACAGCCTGGATACTCCTTCCCTGGATATGTTAAGCACTATTCTTCACCACCATCCCATGAGCTCTCTCTATATCTATCTGTGACAGTTCAGATTCACTTCTCAGTGGAATGGAAAACGGAACTTCGATAGGGATAGCAAACCAGGGATGCCCTGAGAAAGAAAGAAAATATGGGATATACAAAAAAAAAATGACAAATATTTTTTTACTGAGATACAGTCTATCTATCTATCTATCTATCTATCTATCTATCTATCTATCTATCTATCTATCTATCTATCTATCTATCTATCTATCCATCCATCCATCCATTTTCATTCTACATTCATATATTCAAATTGCAATTCTGCATCCCATTTTCTACTGTTGCAAACATATGGCAAATATTAAAGCAAGACACATATTGTAGTCCACAGTGACTCATGCAATCCTCCTGTTG
This sequence comes from Chrosomus eos, assembly GCA_036326025.1. NCBI lineage: Eukaryota > Metazoa > Chordata > Actinopteri > Cypriniformes > Leuciscidae > Chrosomus > Chrosomus eos. The sequence continues at coordinate 27,103,409 of CM070832.1, forward strand.
TTATTTTGGCGCGATTTACATTGATTGTGACATGAAGGAGTAGGCGAGCATGCAGCTATACTTGACCTGATGAATGTAAAATAGGGTTTGTATTCAGTTTGTGTACAATCTATAAAGCAGAGAGACTCTTTGAATGAATCAATGTAATAGCACTTGACAGAGCAAAGGAGACCCCCTACGCCGTGCAGATGCTCTCTGCCCATAGCATAAACTTCATAAATAAAGAAACCAGTTTAACGAGAGACTTCTTTCAGGAAATAATAAACATAGATTCAACCGTTTATATAAAAACATATTCAAGTTGCCTCATCATGCCTTTAAATGGGCCTGGACACAAGTCATAAGTGTCCGTTGGGTGGGAGCCACATTCCTCCTCCGAAGAAAGGGATGTGGGTTTCAGAAAAGAGCCCTCCTTGAGGAGATTTTATAAGGGATAAGACAAAGTCCACATGGAATGTCAGAGCTCTGTGTGTGGCATCCAAACTGTTTTTATAACAAGGTCCTGCATCCAGGGTAATTGTCACTATCGGAGTGACTCTCCAGCGCAAGCTTAACGGCTTCCTGTTTGCCAAAGTAAACAGAAGAGAAAAGCACAGAAGTCACAAAAGACTCATTGAGATGGAGAGGGAGATACAGAGCTCAAGGAGAAGGAGGACAGGCAGAACAAGGAGCAGCTGAGAAACTAAATGTGTTTAAAGGAAGATGTTATTAGAGTGAGGTGAAGGGTGTGCCTCTCTACTGCCTAAATGACTTCCTAGTCCACCGTGGTGTTATCAACTGGCACAATCAAGACCCACCAAAATCACATGAGCATCTTCAGGGAACAAATCACACACTCTGACTGTAAGACATATTCAAGACCAAATTCTTTGCCAGAATATGAGTCATAGCCAGGATAGTTCACCAAAAAATTTAAAATTATTCTGTCGTTATTTACTCTCCCTCATGACGGCATAGCTGTATGTTGTAATTGTTTTCATTGAACATACATAAATAAATAATATTAAAATGTTAAGATAATAATTTATTTTTATTATTTTGAGAGAATAATTTCTCACTCAATCCGCTGACTGCTGCTGCTTCAGATTGAGGGAAAAGCTGCTAATAACCGCTGGTCTAGGATCAGTTTTCTCTGTAATAATAGCATATTGGCCAAACAGATTTGGTCATTGCACATTGCAACAGTTATGAGAAGAACAAATGTTTCTATTTACAATGTATTTTGCAGCGTTGAGCAATGCAGCCAATCACAAACATATCTGTTGAGTTCTTAAACGCAATGGCCAATCAGACTTGTTTAAAGCTACACTGTGTGATTTTTCTAGCGGTGAAAAGGTATATGACCATCCAGTGAATATTAGTTTCTGTTCCTCTCAATTTCAATTTCGTTTTAACTCCTACGTTGGCCAATGTAGTCCAAGATTACCGTGGCTTCCAGTTCGACCTCGTCCACATTCGACACGGTGCCATCGAGTGTTAAAACGCGAAAGGCGAAGCTTGAATTTACGGGTATGTCCCTCTTTGGCTAATGTACTTTCAAGATGGAGGGGCAACATTAGAACCCCTTACCCGTATGTATTTTCAATGGCATATTATACACTCACGAGAATACTTTATTACTTGAACGAAGTAAATATACATTAATGAGCACATATATTTTTGAAAGAACTAAGTGTTTTTAGCTAAGAATAAACTAAAAAAGTTTCACAGTGTAGCTTTAAGTTAGAATCCCCTCACCAATCAAATTTATCAAGAGCGTTTCTGCTGGGTTGGTTTGGTTTCATGACATTCTATTTATATGTGTTTTTAAGGAGGAAGCACATCTAGCCTTAGCCTGGAGTTGGCTCACTCTCCACCTATGTGTGTGTGTGTGTGTGTGTGTGTGTGTGTGTGTGTGTGTGTGTGTGTGTGTGTGTGTGTGTGTGTGCGTGCGTGCGTGCGTGCGTGCGTGCGTGCGTGCGTGTGTGTGTATAAACTTAAGAACATATTAGAGTAGTTATTTGTCTGATAGTCAAATTAAAATCACAATCTATTCTTGATTTCTTATTCTTTCTCAAAAACACATACACTAACTCAATCCACTACTCTGTGAATACAATATAAAAGACCTTTGTTCACTTAAACCACCATAAAAACATCTTAAATATCCCCTCCAGTTCGACCCAAAAAAATGTGAAACCACATTTGGCCCAGATGAATGGTATATATGAAGATCAAGTGTGTTGAGGCCTATGTATGACAACAATTACATGTTTATGTGTATCTAACAAATAACATCTGTTCAGAATATGCTTATGTTTTAGTACTACATCCTTGGTACACATGCAATCACTAGAAGTGTCCTATGGTATGACATTACGTGCTATTATTTTCAGTACACTGTGAGCATTTTATGGTTTCCCTAATTAAAATCTGCTGTTGTTAAAAAAGCATCACCTTGAGTCTTTGCTTTCTAAGCAGAAACAAATGTTAGATGCAAATGCTGCAGATGTTTGTGTGTGTGTGTGGAAGGTCTCACTGAGACACAGGCATACAGTCTTAAAAAATATTCTCAACTGTGCGCCTGAAGCAGAGCAGTATTATCATAACATACTCTGAACTACATTAAATATGCAAGACAGATAAAGTATCTCTTTCTAAAAAGAAATACCATTATGCATTAGATGTCATCTCAATATTCCAACACATTTCGGAAGATCTAAAGATTATATCGATTTGTTTTAAGTTAATTGTTGTCAGATGAATCCCTCACCTCTTACGAGAGCATACACAGGTCAAACTCATGACCTGTCACTGTAACTAGTTTGTTAGATCATTCTCATACAGAAGCATCTTTGTCAAGACACTAGTTCATTGAAAGGACCATTTGCAAAACATTCCTCTTAATCTACGTGGGATTTTAAAGACTTGATTATTTGAATTGAATCAAAGAACATTCACCCACTCAACCACTTAGATGTAGACAGATCAAAGCGTCAATTTCCAAATATAGCCAACTGAACATTCTCTAAGAGATTCCTGTTTTTGTCTACCAACACTTAAATTAATGGTAACCTGAAAATGTACTTATGGTAACATCAAAATTCTGGGATTGTATTATGTATTACATTTATACTCTAAAAAAATGCTGGATTGTTTCAACCTATGTTTGGGTCAAATATGGACAAGCCCAACCTTTAGTTTACATTTTTTAATTACATTTTAAACCCAAAGGTTGTCCATTATTGACCCAAACATTGGTTGAAACAACCCAGCATTATTCACATTTGATTCAAAATGATTTTGAGATCAACAATAAAACTCTTCTGAATGTTCATATAGAAACATTTAAGTGCATGTTCTTCTTGCACCCCATGATTGTGCCTGAAAAAAACTAGTATGCTGCCCATACAAGGCATTATTTTTCTCACAATGCAAATGCAAAAGCTGTCTCCAAAAGAACTAAGTGGCAAAATTATGCCCCTTCTGAAGGGGGAAATTTGCATGCATCTTTTAATGGATAATACAATACCTTAATGCATTGCAAGCTCAATGAAACATTATTTAATAACCTGTTGTATGGCATTCCAAATTGAACACATTTTGTCAAGTGAAGGGACCCTGTTATACAGGAAACATTTTCTGTATAAAGTAACAATACTGTATGCTGTATACTGTATGATTTGAATCTCCACAGAGTAGCTGATTCTGTGGTTGTACAAATTGCCTAATGGCAATTCTTGAGCACCACTCTCTAAAGTCCCCTATAAAACATTCCTTTATACCTAATAGAATCTAAAGCAGCTGACGCTCCGATAAGCCACCGAGACTCCAGACAAGACAACTCTCTGATGAGATCTAATCAACCTGCTGTGACTTAATTCACTTAGGCTTTACTAAAAAGTCTCCTGAGTGCTTCAATTCAGTAAGTTTTTTTCCTATTAAGCCTGAAGACTGACAACATATGCCAGGACTAAATTATCCCTCTTAAAACAAAATCTCTCATTTAGACCTTATTCAACGCTTGTTCAAATATGATATTTTGACTTCAGCCGGTAGAAACTCACTAACCTTGAGTCACTCACCTGCCTGTCAGAATTACATTGTTTGCTTTCAGTGATAAAATCTAGATACCATCCCATTACAGAGAGGGGAGAAACAAAATGAACTCGCCTTCCATGGCTTCTCAGTCTCTGCAAACACAGTAGACCAAAAGAAAAAGGCTTTTATCCAGACAAATGAATCAAATTGATTCTCTTGCAGGGTTCCCCTGACCCCATGCAATCTATATAAAATGTAATTTCTAATTCATGCTGCCTGTCCAGCCATGATTAACATTACCAATTGCAACACATTCAGGACCCAAGGGATTCCTCCACATAAAATTAAGGTTTTGTTCCAAAACTTAATGAACTATCTTGAAGTCTACTCCCTACATAGACAGCTACCTTTAGGCAGCATCTTAACTGAGCCTCATAAAAGACTTGAGAACCCTCTGCTAAGGCACTTATATGGGGTGCATTAGCATGTTGCTAAGGTAATAATGCAATACTAAGATAACGATACAGTATGTATAATAAGCATACAAATGCATGATAGACAGATAGCTAGATCAACAGATAGACGTGTGACGTGTAACATAAGCCTACCTGATAAGGATAGAGCGTGACACCGTTGGCTCTTGACTGGTGCCCAGATGTCCAGGTGCCTTCCAAGTATTGGTGAGCTTGGAGTGCGACAGAACTCAACACAGTCCCATTAGCATTGTTGGGGCTGCTGGGTAGATGAGGCTGTTGAGGTCCTGTGGACTTTCCTGCATGGCCGGGCGAATTGTTCTTCTTCTCCACCCCACTGCTCACCCCCAGACTGTTGGGTTTGGATCCGTGCTTAGGGTAGGCTGGGTGGTGGGAGCCGCCGCTGTTGCTCGCGTTGGTGGTTGTCGGCGTAGAACTGGATGTGGTGGCGGAAACGGTAGCAGAGTTGGCGGAGGCTGAGGAATGGTAGCCTGCAGGCAGGTACGCCCAGTCACGAGGCGGTGTGGGACCCTGGAGGATGCTGCGGGAACCCACCAGGGAGGCCAGGGATGGAGGGGAGCCAGGAGATACATCACACTGCTCCAGGCTCAGCACCATGTGGACGGCCTCCTGCTTCAGCTGACTCAGGTGGGTGGCGCACACGTCACAGCGACCGTCACGCTCGTTCCATGCCTTGCGTGTGCTGTTGGACACCTGCAGTTTATCATGGAGAAGCAGGGAGAAGGAGGGATCCTATGGAGAGAAGGGAATACATAAGTTTTACTTCTGCATGTAGAAGTCATACTTCTGCATATAAGGTTAAACAAATGTAGTCAAGTGCTGACTAAATAACCATGACATCTTATAAAAAAAGTTAAGAGAGATTGATAGCCTACTCTTAAACAAGAAAAACAAATCAGGTATATCAGTCAAATTAATTGTGTAAATATAATGTCCCTACCAACAGTAAAATCACATGTAAGAACTCAAAAACGAATCTCTGTATTTTCTCAATTGCTTCTCATAGACAGCATTGAGATTAAATGGAGAACAATTTGAGACTTTTTATTACGTCTAGTTATTAAGATTTCCTCCTGGAAAACAGACCATAGTTAGCTCAAATGTTCCGGAAGTGACTTTAAATATGTCTCAGACAGTGGTCAAAAGTCTTTTGATACAAAATTTTATTATAAACACACTAATTTTTTATATATTAATACAAATTCTGACATAATTTACTCATCCCCATGTGGTGTATCACTTTCTTCTTCAGAATACAAAATAATGTTTTTTGAAGAATGTTTGGAACCAATCATTCAGTCCCACTGTACAGCAAAAAAACTAAACAAACAAAAACAGAAATTTTGAAAATCAAATTATAAGCATCTTCTTTTGTTTTCCATGGAAGAAAGCAAGTCATACAGGTTTAGAACTATAGATGTCAGTAAATGATGACAACATTCATTTCTGGGTGAACCAAAAATATAGAAACAAATCTTTACTTGATCTTTACTTAAACATTTACTTTTATTTTCATCATCTCCAAACTCCAAAGGAGTTTTAGGAGAAACATCTAAGACAAAATTGATGAAACTGAGAACTCAATAAAGTGCAACGAACAAGGAACCTTTGAGCAATTAAACTTTCCTCTGGGCAAACATACATCTTTGATTCATCCAACGTCTTTCCCCAAGCAGTCTTAAGCAGACTAAATGACTGCACTGCTAAGTAATTAGAATCATTAATTTATCGCCACACAACCATGGAAAAAAATTTTTGCCGGATCGGCGCCATGAACTTATTACAGGCACAATCCCTCCCTGAAGCATCCTGGGGTTAAGTGCCGTATTCAAGTTTTGATTGGCTCATGGATTACAGAGATCATACCACCAACCTCCTGGTTACCAACCGTGAGCATAAACCACTAGACCAATTAATGACTAAATGAAACCTAAAGATGATGGCATATTCACCAAATATAAAAGAAGTGCATGGTTATTTTTATATATTAAAGTAGGTTCATTACTAAATGCAGAACACCGCCCTTGTTCTCACGCATTGTCACTCTGAATTTGGTCAGATCTTTATTTTTCTGTCTTCCAATTCTTCATTAGCATAAAGCTGCCAGTTATCTGGCTTTGGTGCATCATCACACCATGTGCTTGAGCATTCCGTGAGACGAAGGTCATAATTACGTTTTGGCAGATTCTCAGAGGGCCAGTGTGAAGACGAAGGAACGATTCTAGTTAGATTAATTAAATGACATCATCATTTCATCATGCAAGGGAAGAGATCCACTCTTGCAACAACTTAGTGGACACTCAGAAATAAATATACTTAATCTTTCATTCTGTTGCATCCCATCTGTGTCTTATTTTTGATTTAAGACATTGACTTAAAAGCTACATTACACAAAATAGTTCTGCCACAGGAAAGAATTAAGAGATCTCACAACAGATTTATCACCAACTCAATCCATTCACAGTTGGAATGTCTTATTTTACGCCCATACATCCTTAAGCTCATCACAATGGCTGGTTCTTCTCTCATTTTAGACCCAGCAAAAATCTAATTAGCGTCCCCAAAGCCTTGACAGATATTTGACCTTTTTAGCATAGACAGTGTCTGTTGGATGTTATAATGATGCTTTCGGACTCCAACTGCTGTAGTCATGAGAAGGTGTGAAGATTAAAGCAGCTAGTATAACAATAAACCTTAAACCTTTGGATCAGGCAGACGCACTCATGCATGAAGAGAGGCTGAATTAGCATTGCAGCTAGTGACAGTAGCATTTGTCTAAAGCACAGATGCAAATGCAGGAAATGTGGCAACTAATCTGTACTTCAAATTAATTGTTAAAACAAGAAGGAAGTTGTTGAAAAAGAAAGTCAGCTGCATTCACAATCCAGTGTTCTTCCATAATCTGACATATTTCAAAGTAAAGCGGAACTTGCAACATGATTTCATACATCCAAAATTGATTGGATTGTGAAAAAAGTGGGCGTTACATACCAGAATGGCCACAAGTGAGCTTGAATCTCTCCTTTCAATACCTCTTATGGAAATATATGTTATGGTGTTATTTCCATAAGTGGTGCATACATTTTTGGTCAAGATCTTGTATTAAGAATGCAAGAGTCCAGCACTCTGTAAAGTCTCCTCCAGCACATCCCACATACTTTCAATGAATTTAAGGTCTGGATCTCACTATTGAAATTTGTATTGAGATATTCATTATAGTTCATTCTGTTATTTTAGATGTCTTGGCATGGACCATTTGTTTTACCTTTGCAAGTCAAGTCATACCATTTTGATGGAAAATTATAAGACAAGCATTTATTTCCTTTACAACAACATGCAGATGAAATGTGCTCAAAAATGCGTATTAAGAAAACATTATTTTAGTATGGATTTGCTATTATAGTTTTGTCAGATTATATGTTTTATATTGTTTTTGGGTTTATATTATTTACTGTATGGTTTATTAAGTTTTATTTTGAGATATTTTAGTACTTCAACTTAGACTAAACAATAATGAGAAATTGTGCCTTTGCAACTATCTGAAATAAAACACCTTTAAGTTTTTTTTTCAGGTAATGTTTATTTTATTTCAAGTAATTGAAATGTATTTTTATGGTTTTACTTAATAATCCTGGGAGGGAAAATAGGGTCAATTTTGACTTCAAGGATTAGTTGCTGCTTTTTTAGATGGCACTGCATGATAATATACTTTTCCAGCTAACCCATTTGTTAGGGAACGTTAACCAAGTGATTTAAGGTTCCATTGAATATATCTGCATCATAATGGACTAAGAGTTGGCGAGGCCACAGTGGGGTGCTTGGGTGAAATGCTTACGGTGTCCTTACCACACCTTGTGCCTCCACGTCGGGTCTACCTGGCCCCCCTCGGGTGGGCACAGGGCAGCGGTCCAGCTAATCAAAGCCCCGTGCTCGAGCACAGTCACTGAAGGAGAGAGACTGAAGGTCTGTTCTGATTAAAACCACACATTCCTGCTGTCAGTGTAAATCTAGAGACTGACTCTCATCTTACACAAGCTGCTTTGTGTATCCCTCCCCTCCTCTCCCAGCATCCCCTCTGCCCCATACAATGCACACGGTGACCTCTGAGGATCTCCTCTCATAGAGTAAACTTAAGCTAACAGGGCAGCACTGTACCTCTATAAAAGTCCAGAGCTAAGACATTGGGGTTCTGTCATGTGTCGGTTCTGTCACGGTTTCTGATCAGTATCCATATAAAGGAATTGCAAACTCACCAAAGGCACAAACTCTACACAGTATTTGCTTCATTTTGCACAGTGTATATATAGTGTCTGCATATTATTAGCATTAACTATTTCAACATTCAAATATTGAATGGTTTGCATAAATAGATTAATAAAATGTATTGGATTCAGTCTAGTAGTGATTTAATGTCTTGTCATTTGCCTTCACAGTTCATTTGTTTGAGGGTTGACGTTAACATAATTTGAGAGGGATGTGTAACTGATCGTCTGAGAAACTTAATAATTGTGTCTGTCATCTTTAATGTCCCACCAGCCTTTAAACTAAAAAAACAAGATATAACTGATATACTTTTCAATATTTGAGATTTATATAAAAAACAAAGTGATACTTTTGTTCATCAAGTATGCATTAAACTGATCAAAAGTGACAGTAAAAACATTTATAATGTTACAGAGGATTTCTATTTCAAATAAATTTGAACTCCATTCATTCTGTTTCATCCCATCTGTGTATTTTTTTCGACTAAGACTTAAAAGCTTCATTACACAGCTACATTATGATGGTTTCCACAAAAATATTAAACAGCAAAACTGCTTTCATCATTGAAATGTTTCTTGAGCAGAAAATCAGTATATTAGAACGATTTCTGAAAGATCATGTGCCACTGAAGACTGGAATAAAGATGCTGAAAATGCAGTTTTACAATCACAGGAACAAATTACATTTTAAAATATATTAAAATAGAAAAAAAATCACAATATTACAATTTTCACTGTATTTTGGATCAAATAAATGCAGCCTTGGTGAGCATAAACATTTTTTAAACATACCCCAAACTTTTGAATGGCAGTGTAAAAGAACTAGTTAGATATGATATGCACTCTACTTCACTCAGGACGTCTAGCTGCATGTGATGTATTAGTCTGCACAGAAATATTGATGCATTGATGTATAAATATTTGTAGAAGACAGACAGAAGTGATCTGGAATATGTCTGCTGACCCCACTGACACACTGACCTCTACTTCCCTGGCCGGCAGGAAATGATCAGTCACACCTGGAAGTTCTGTTAGTATAGACACAAAGTGTTTATCATACACCTAGTTATCTTTAAATTTATGTCAAGCTTTGTTATTTTACAAAAAAACGAACAAACAATACGCATGTGGATTTATCAGGGTGGAGGTGAATCTGGTTTAAAGCTGGAAGTTCAGCTTTTACGACTGCGGCAGCAGAAACCTGCATTTCTGTAATTCATGCAAAGCACTGCAGATCTTTTGGGGACCCAAATACCAAATCCTAAGCCGTGCCACTTTAAGACTTAGCCGAAACATCCAAAAATAGCAGACTTGAACTGTTAAAAAGCAGTTTAACTGTAAAAAGTGAACTCAAATCGAATTTGAAGGAAAAATAACTTGAACTTTCACTGCAGCACAAAAAACAGTCTGTCACATTTTACAAGTAATCATAACCAGAAAATAAGCAGATATTGCTTGGCAAAAACCATCACAATGAATGCCTTACAGGGAAAAATAATCTAAATGGAAAGTGCTGCTTGCAAGCATTTCACTTATTAATATGAAAATGTGATTATCATATTCCAAACAAAATGCGATAATCAGTAACTGGAGGTAATTTTAATGTCAAAGAAAATCATAAAATCAAATTGCAGAGCCATTTACAGATCGGATATGAATTATGGAAGGCTTGGGTATAAGTGGAATGTACTACATATTCATACTGAATAAATATTTATGAAGCAATTTAAGAGGCAAATATAGTGATCAAATTTATTTTAATTTGTACATTACATATTTTCAGTGCTGTTTTTACATGTTGTTTTACTGCTTTTGATTAGTTACAGAGTTATGGACTAAAATATGATAATAATAATAATAATAAAATTCATTACATTTTTTATAGCGCTTTTCTGGACACTCAAAGCGCTTTACATAGAAGGGGGGGAATCTCCTCAACCACCACCAACGTAAACGTGATGAACGTAAATTAACTGATTGATGAAAACTGCAGACCTAAACTTTCTGTAAGTCAAAAAAAAAGAGCTTGGTGATAGCAACTCCAAGGTTATGGGTTCGATTCCCAAGGAATGTATGAAACTGAAAAATATATTTTGGAGACTGTGAAACATCTGGCAAATGCGTAAATCTCTGAAAAAAAAAAAAAAAAAAAATATATATATATATATATATATATATATATATATATATATATATATATATATATATATATATATATATATATATATATATATATATATTTAAGTATTTTTAAGTTATAAGGAAAAACACTTCTTTAACATTTGCATGAATGAAAGTTTACACAAAAGCATTTCCTAAAGGAAAAAAAAGTGTCCCACCTCAGTGACCCTAACTATCCAGAAAATTGTTGGGGAATGGGTGTGCATTAATAACCCCCATTAGGTTTTCCAAAGGAATCAGATTTTACTTTATGAACACGGAAGAGATGCGCGTTCATTCAAGACACATCCGTGCAACATCTATAACATTTAGCAGGGTTTGCATCTACATTACATACATTTATTAAAAAAATTACATTGGAAAGACAAACAGAACCGTGTAGGCTAAAGCGCTCTAATGGATGTAGCCATTCATTCTCCAGCCAAAAAGAAACTCAGAGAGGGTGAAAGAGGACTCTTAAGACTGCCAGATGGACTCAAGCCCTCCGGTCCAGCGCTCTGCTTTAAAGACACTTCAGATGAGAGCTTCACAGAAGTGTTGATTGGCTAGTTACCATGATGGGAACTGGATCCAAGTCTGAAGAAATGGCTTATATTCCTCAGTGTCTCTCGAATTAGAGTCTTGATGATTATTAGGTCTTCATTTGAAGCATTTACTCACTGCCACCGGACAAGTCTCAAACCACATTCACATTTGCTTTAGAGGACAAAGCAAATGAGCAAAAGTTAGGCCTGCTTCCAGAGCCTCTGGTTTCCTGCTTACTAGTCAATTCCTTATTTCATTAGCAGGAACCAGAGAGAACGCCATTATCAGGCTGGTTATGAAAACATTGAAGTCATTAATACTGCTAGCAGAAGCCCTGACTGAATCAATTAACCATCGTCTATATGGACCGTCCCGCTGGGACAAACATGGAGGAGGAGGGGCAAAAGTCATGAGCTACAGAGCAGGAACAGAAGATATACTGTCCTGCTTTCTAAGCAGTCTTGGCATTGGCTGTGAACTAGAGCAGTTCAACACATCTGATATTGTGTTGCAATCTACAATAGGGGTACAGAATGAGCTTATACACTGACTAACAACAAATACTAGTTTTTAAATTGATATAAAAGGACATTTTGTGCTTCACACATCTCTGACATTGTACAAAACGCAATGGATTTTCATATGGATCCAGGAAACATATCAGCGCTGCAAAGTCATTGTTATGGAACATGGTCTGGTTCGCTCACTGATTTTCAATCAACAATTACATGACATCATCTGATTAATAGTATGCTGGATACCCGCTATATGAGCACGCCAATAACAAAATTTCATTCAGACAAAAGTCTATTTCACAGTTGTGCTGGTATTTTAAAACTGATTCAAATTCATTGTCATTATGGGCAAAAAAAAAGCGATAAAAACCGATAAAAAAAAAGTCATAGAGGTTTGAGGAAAAAAATAGGGTTAATAAATTATAGAAATGTAACTTTTGGGTGTACTAACCCTTTAATGAAAGGTGAAGACCAGCCCAGGAGAGCTTCGATGGTAATGCCTAAAACAAATTAAAATTTTGTGACCTATTTAACCCTCATCATGTTTGCACTCAGGGGAAAGTTAGATGTGATAGCGAGAAATGCTTTGAATAAAGAGATTTCTCATCATTTTAAAACACTTCAATAACTAAGTAAAGCTTTATTTATATAGCAAATTTTAAACAGTGTTTACAAAGTGCTTTACAGAAGAGAAAGTCACATACATACACATATAGAAAACGGTAACACTTTATTTTACAGTGTCCTTGTTACATATCTTACATACTTAGTAATAACAGTAAATTATGCATAATTACATGCAACTAACCCTCAACCAAATCCTACTCCTACATTAAACCCTATAGTAAGTACATGTAGTTGCTTAATATTACTCAGTATTTAAATATATAATTACACTGTAACAATGACACCTTAAATAAGTGTAACCGAAAAACATACATACAGAAATAAGATTATAAAATGACTAAGTTCGCGTACCCCCATCAATAAGGATGCAGCTAGCAATAAGTAGTTTTGGATAGCAATAAGTACATTTCAGATCAATCTATACTGGTCATGCAGCGCAGTCTCATCCCAAGAAGTCATATATTGACATCTTGAGACGTCTTTTGACCATAGGTCAATATCCGCCTTTTAGGGTACCCTTAAACGTCGGTTAGATGACTGTTATCGATCCTAACTCTACCCAGACCTAAAACCCTAAACCTACCCGTCACCTAACTGACGTTAAAGGTAAAGCGTCAGTTTAATGACGTCGTCATATAACCGACGTTTAAGGGTACCCTAAAAAGGCGGATATTGACGTATGGTCAAAAGACGTCCCAAGATGTCAATATATACTTCTTGGGATAGACTGTGTTAGGTCATGATGCACACCAGTGTTGTTAAATACAATGTTCTGTCATGAAACTCTAGATGGCACAGTGATTGGTCCTTAACTCAATCTGCTTGCAATTACATCATTCTCTATAGGGCACAGCTGATTGGTTCCTGCTGTATCCGTAGCCAATAAACTCGCTGCTGAACCTTCAAATACTTGGTCAGCATTTGCTGTAGCAGTTGCAGTGAGCTTTCAGAAACCCTCCACCTTCCCCAGCTCCACCTGTATAGATCTGCTATACGGGTAATCATGTACGCTATATTATACAGCAGCAGCATATCTTACTCGCTCACAGTTGCTCAGTTAGTTGACATGTAGTTAGAAAGTTACTTCTATAGTTAGTAGAATGTCCAAAGTCGACAATCAAAATAAAGTGTAACCAAAAAATTCTTTTTGTAAACTTAAAGCTAAAATTTTAAATAAATAAATAAAATAAAATATAAGAATTAGATGAAAAACTTAAACTGAAATAATAATAAATTAAAGCTTAATAGAATCATATATTCATATTAAAAAAAAAAAATGTCCATGTATCATATTAGTTTGTGCTGATAAAATCAGTTTAGAAATTGACCAGTATGATCACACACTCCTGACAACAACAACTGTTTGGCCAGCTTTCCTCTAGTGAGTGTGTTTGATTATATATTTTATATATGCCACTAGAAACTAAAAGCAAAGACTTGCTCTCATTGCTAGTTTATATGTCTTAATCTTATAAAAGCCTCGGAACTCTGCAGATGCATTTCCTTCACCAAGCTCTGTAAACTATAAACATGTAAAAACCTGGAGAGCGATTTTCCTGATGTTGCTTTTGGCCAATGTGGTGTTCGTTTTGTGAGTGGCTTCATTCATGTGGAGGTTTCACTGGTCATTCATTACATTTCCACCTTCCTCTGAGCAGCTCTTGTGAGTGTACACAGCATATCCATAACTCTGTTTAGTTTGACATCCCTAATTCACCTCTCTGCCTTGACAATTATCCTACATCAACAAACTAAGAGCTCTCTGCAGGGACCAGGTCGCGAATCAGGAAGAACAGACAGACAGCTATTGATAAGAGCACACAGGACGCTCACAGTCCCATATGCATATTTGAGCTTCAGACAGCAAGTGTAGTGTATGCAGGAAGGCATATGTGCTGTCAATAACTGTCAAAGTTTAAGACAACCTGAATGGACAAGCGAAGGTTTAAACTGCACACTGCTTGAAAACCCAATCCAAACAAACCTGATCCATTTTAACATGAACATACTGACCCAAAACCTGCTCTACACCAATTAGAAGTTAAACTCAAGCTGCTACACTACATGCATTACACTTAATTACACAAAAATTACTATTTTAAAGGGATAGTTCACCCTAAAATTAAGCCATAATTTACTCACCCTCAGCCGTATGCCCTTCAATCTTATATGGGCCACAAAAGGAGATTTATTTTTAAAATGTCGCACTCATTCATATAATGGCAGTGAAAAGCGACCATCATCTAGTTTTTTTAAAAAGACGCAAAAGTATCACAGAATGATCCCATGCCATTTATTCCAAGTGTTCTGGGGGTATACGATAGGGTTTGAAATTGCAAAAACACATTTTCATATTCTCATAACAAAATGCTCCTGCATTATGCATGTTTTCTTCTTGAACCCTTAATCTGCATGTGCTGGGATGTTAATGCATCCTAACATATCCTAAAATATTAAATCCACTGGCAAATTTACATGCTCCTCACCTCTGAGTTGTTTGAAATGTGCTAATATAAGAACTAACAGGCAAGCTACTTGTTGATGTAAATATAGGCATTATTTTAGGCTAATTACTGATGCAACAACACCCATTCAAGTTGATTCAGCCAAGAGAGTCATAAATTCAACATGGTTCTCGATTAAACTTGCTTTTCCAAAACATTAGCTAGAAATGGATGCAAGCCGAGATGCAAACACAAAAACAGAAAGGAATTTTTTTTTAGTTTCAACTTTATTAAAAAGTCTCGTGTTTTTGAAAACTGAACTTTTTTCTCATTAAGAGTTGAGTTTTGTGCCATGTATTTTTTTATGGTAATCATTTGTTACTAACTTATTGTGGATGAAATGTTAACAAAGAACAACTGAAATGTTTCCACGTCTGTTCAATCTTTCCATCAGCTGTATGACTCAGATTCATAGTCACATTTAACACCACCTCCTGCAGGGTATGCAACCATATGCTGTTTAAATATTTGGGGCCGGGAAGACTTTTTAATATTTTTGAAAGATGTTCACCAAGGCTGCATTTATGATAAAAATACATAAGGCAAAATACATAAAACTAGTGATATTGGGAAATATTATTACAATTTAGAAATAACCGAGTATGTATTTATTCATGTGATGTAAAGCTGAATTGTCAGCACCTTTACTCAGTCTTCAGTGTCACATGATCCTTCAGAAACCATTCTAATATACTGATTTGCTGCTTAAGATTTTTTATCATTATTATCAATGTTAAAAACAGTTGTGCTGCTTAAACATTTTGTGGAAACTGTGATACATTTTTCAGGATTCTTTGATGAATACTGTCACAAATTCTCTGTATCTTTGTCCATGGACTTTTATTTTGATATTCTTATTTTGCCTGTGTTCAGTTCCAGTGTGTTTAGTTCCGGTTTACTTAATAGGCTATATGCACGCATAAGTTCCGCATTTGACGCAAGGATGCTCTTCCTTTTCCGGTTGGGGAGATTAAAGCCAAAGAACGTATATTTACAAGAAGTGAAAGCCAATAGAACGTTCCATTGCAACACCAGCGCCCAGCAGCAGCGCTACGCTTCCGCCATTTTGGGGTGAAAGCCACTCGGCAGTCATATATTATACATATATTTAGTCCAGTGCAGAGGTCATTTTTAGGTTGAAATAATTATGTAAAAAGAGGGGGCAGCGCCAGATAATTTTTAACGCAGGTGCCGAGGGGGTGCTAGATCATTGACAGGGGGAGCTGCGCACTTTTATAGCCTACATTGTATACTATTATTAAATGAGCAAAACTTCAATATTTAATATTTAATAATTTTAATTATCACAACTAGAGTTTTAATTTTACTAAATCGAATAAGCACAACATTCAGCATTCAATCAAATCTATTTAAAGATTTATTATTTATAATGTTATTTCGACATAATATCTCGTTATTTCGACATACATAATATGTGAGTGTGCAACATAATCAGAGAGTAGCCTATTTCTTTTCGTTTGGAATAGTTTCGTTTAAAGATTTAGTTGCCAGCTTTCTATATTTCTCATGTCTGAGGCATAGGCTATTTCGGTTAATTTATGATGAGATTCGCTCAAGTTCACGAGCACTGCAAGTGACCGCGCCGTATGTCATGATTATATGGTCTGCTATATTTGCTTATAAATCCAGGTAATTTGTTGATTAATTTTTTTTTAAAATTAAGATACAATTTACACAAAACGAAAATAATTTTAAAGAAAGGCTTTCTACAAAACACAATGTAGGCTAATGACTCAAAATCATGTATGACCCACTTCATGTCTCCCGATATCATATCCGACTCTGTTCACTTTTCATAATCAACATGGGGGAAAACACATTATTTGAACAAATATGAAACTAAATGCGCTTATTTAATGGCTACAACAACACGTAGCCTAGTAGCTAGTAGGCATACAGACTCTCTATTTACAACTATTAGGCATATAACAGCAATAGAAATAGCTTTACAGAAAACTTCTTATATCGTATATTAATGACCGTTAAAGCAAGAGTATGTAAACAAAAACACAGCCAGTGTACAAAATTGTGGCAATTATAGGATAACGGACATAGCAATGCATCAAAGATCATCATGTTTGTAGCATGATCCAGGGGATTAAAACGTACAAAATATATTTCAGGCCAAGTGGAGTTGGTAAATAATAATAGTAGTAAATGTGTAAAGTTGCATAAAATGGAAATATTCAATAATGCAAGAAAAAACTACCTAAAAAACGAATCGGTTACCTAATGTAACCTCGGTTCTCTCTAGATGAGGGAACGAGTATTGCGTAAGCTAGCTTACGCTACGGGAAAGATTCCATCTTTCTGAGAAATTGAAGCCAAAAATTATCCTATAATTTTGTATCCATTGTCAACGCAGTTCAGCTGCAGCAGACCATGAGAAGGCTAGCTAGCCGCTCATTGGTTCGCTCACGGAGAACTGCTTAAGCCTATGAGGGAGCGCGGATGAACCCGCGACCAATGAGAGTCTGACTCGCTCTCCCTACGTCACAGCCCCCGAAGCGGGCGTGGACGAGGCTATAAATACCCCGAATAGGCTGAATAAAATCTGGTTTTTTCAATTCTGAAGCGAACATCGCCAGTAGCACAAGCACGGCCAGGAACGCAATACTCGTTCCCTCATCTAGAGAGAACCGAGGTTACATTAGGTAACCGATTCGTTCTCTTACGAGAGGTTCTCTCGTATTGCGTAAGCTAGCTTACGCTACGGGAACCCATTGTCAACGCCGTGCGTGCTAAGCATCCACTATTAGTCCCGCGGGGCATCCCGGGGAACACCGAAAGTGGGAATGAATATATGTATCTGTGACAAACGGCCATCGGAGCGGGCCGGTTATTGTGTAGTACATAAGCACATAAAAGAGAGGGACAGAGCGAACTCGGTCTGTGTGAATTAACCCCCTATAGTGCAGCTCAACCAGAAGAGCTGAAACATACTAGACTGCTAGTAGTTTAGCCTGCAAAGCGGGTACTTCCAGATTGTAAAATCTGACAAAGGTGGAGGGGGAAGCCCATCCCGCTGCCACGCAAATGTCGTGAATGGAAATCCCACTGGACCATGCCCACGATGAGGCCATGCCTCTAGTGGAATGAGCCCTGATGCCCAAAGGGCATGGCAGGTCTTTCGATGCGTATGCTGCTGCAATGGCATCAACAATCCATCTGGGTAGGGACTGTTTCGAGGCGGCCAACCCCCTGGTGCGCCCGCCGAACGAAACAAAAAGCTGCTCGGATCGTCTGATCGGAGCTGTGCGAGTGACATATAATCTCAGAGCCCTGACCGGGCATAGGAGATTAGAATCTGATTCGCTATCGGAAGCAGGCAGAGCCGATAGGGATATAACTTGTGCCCTGAACGGGGTGCCAAACGCCTTGGGAACATAGCCATGCCTAGGTTTGAGAACGACTAATGAGTCATTAGGTCCAAACTCAAGACAGGACGCGCTGGTCGACAGCGCGTGCAGGTCTCCCACCCGTTTTACTGACGCGAGCGCGAGTAAAAAAACGGTCTTTAGCGACAGGTACTTTAGGTCCACGGTGCTTAGCGGTTCGAATGGGGGAGCTTTCATAGCATCAAGAACTATGGAAAGGTCCCAAATCGGCACCGAAGGGGGGCGCGGGGGATTCATCCTTCTAGCTCCCCTGAGGAAGCGGACTACCAGCCCGTCTTTGCCCAGTGACTGGCCGCGTCGGGGTTCAGCAAACGCCGCGACGGCTGCCACATATACCTTAAGAGTGGACGGGGATCTGCCCTTGTCCAGCATCTCTTGGAGAAAATTTAGTAAGGAGGGAACCTCGCATAACCGCGGGTCCAGACCCCTATCTGTGCACCACTTCGAGAACACAGACCATTTTGACGCATAGAGCCTTCTGGTAGAAGCCGCTCTAGCCTGTATGATCGTGTTTAACATTCCCTCTGGCAAAGCAACGGGTAGTTGTTGATCACCCACGCGTGAAGCGCCCAGCGCTCTGGGTGGGGATGCCAGATCGAGCCGCGAGCTTGGGAGAGGAGATCTGCTCTGACTGGAATGGGCCACGGCGCTGTCTGTGACAGCTGCGTGAGCTCCGGAAACCAAGTCTGACCCTCCCAGTGCGGGGCTATGAGGAGCACCGAGTGCTGCACTTCTCTGATTCTCTGAAGCACCTGTGGTAACAGAGAGACCGGAGGGAAGGCATAAAGCGGGCGGCTGGGCCAGGTTTGGGCTAGCGCGTCCTCGCTCCTTGAGAAAAATATTGGGCAGTGGGTGTACTCCGCCGAGGCAAAGAGGTCCACCTCTGCTCTGCCGAATAGACGCCACAGTTTCTGGACTGTAAGAGGATGCAGGGACCATTCCCCGGGGGGAATGGGGTTCCTGGACAGGCTGTCTGGACCGTCGTTCAGATGTCCCGGCACGTGCGTCGCCCTGAGCGAGAGCAGGCGACACTGAGACCAAACTAAGATGCGTTCTGTCAGCTGGAAAAGATTCCTGGATCTGACTCCGCCCTGACGGTTTATATAAGAGACCACGGCTATATTGTCCGAACGGATCAGCACGTGGTGGCCCTGAATGCGCGGGAGAAAGCGCATGAGCGCGTTCTCGACCGCCAACCTCTCCAAACAGTTTATGTGTAGGAGGCTCTCTTGAGCTGACCGGGGCCGAAGGCCGGTGAGCCCTCGCAGCCCGCTCCCCAACCCGTGTTGGAGGCGTCTGTCGAGATGACTTTCGGCGTAAAACTGTCCCCATGGAAACGCCCCGCTGAAACCATTCTACCACTGACCATGGCTGCAGAGCTGTGATACAGGTCTGCGTTACTTTTATCAGCTGGTGGCCCGTGGTCCACGCTCGGTGAGACACACGGCTCCTCAACCAAAGCTGAAGCGGGCGCATGCGCAGTAACCCCAGCTGGAGCACCGCGGAGGCTGAGGCCATACAGCCCAACGCTCTCTGAAATGTTTTCAAAGGCGTGAGTCTGTTCATCTGAAAAGATGCGGCGAAACGCTGCACACGGTGCGCGCGCTGCGTTGACAGACGCGCCGTCATCGTGACCGAGTCCAGCTCTATACCCAAGAAGGAGATAGTCTGACTGGGTTGTAGTACGCTCTTTGTCCAGTTGACAGAGAGGCCCAAAACTTTCAGATGGTCGAGGAGAACTGTACGATGAGACAGTAACTCTCTCTGAGATTGTGCCAAAATCAGCCAGTCGTCCAAGTAGTTCAGTATTCGCAGCCCCTGACTCCGCAGGGGGGCGAGCGCCGTGTCCATGCACTTCGTGAACGTACGGGGTGCTAGGGATAGGCCGAACGGTAGGGCGGTGTATTGATAAACCTGGCCTTCGAGGCGAAACGTAAGAATGGCCTGTGAAGGGGATTTATCTGGATCTGAAAGTATGCATCTTTCAGATCTAGTGATATGAACCAGTCCCCCTGGCGCACGTGCGCGAGGAGTTTTCTGATAGTGAGCATTTTGAACGGTCTCTTCATGAGAACTTTGTTCAGCGATCTGAGGTCTAATATTGGTCTGAGACCGCCGTCTTTCTTGGGGACAAGAAAATAACGGCCGTAAAACCCCGACTCGCTCATAGCCAGAGGCACCCTCTCTATAGCCTTTTTGCACAACAGAATTGCTATCTCTGAACGGAGCAGCGCGTCACTGCTTCTGGGTTCACAGTAGTTTCTAGCCGCGCTCGGAAGCGAGGAGGGCGGCGGCAAAACTGTAAGCGATAGCCTAGCTTTATTGTGTTTAACACCCACTGCTTCCCACGCTTTGAAGCGTGACGCTAGGGGGTGAATGGCTACATGGTCCCCGTCGCTGCACTTCGCGGGCTGCGTGAGCGCGCTGATAGTGTTTACAACAGCGGGACGTACACTCGGAGGGGAGTTTATGGGCCCTGTAACAGAGTGAACAGAAGTAAGACGCGCACAGGGCTTGTGGGCGCGCTTATACACTCTGAGACTCGAGCGGGCTTGGCCCGCATTATGAGAGTGGACTCTGTGTGAGACAGGGGAACTGGAGTGTCTTTGTGTATGAGTGAACACAGTGTTGTGGGCACATTCTCTACACAAGTTTATGGACCGTGTAACAGAGGTGGGACGCGCGCACGGGTTCGTGGGCGCGCTTATGTACTCTGAAACTCGAGCGGGTTGGGACCGCTTTATGAGAGTGGACCCTGTGTGAGACACGGGAACAGGAGTGTCTTTGTGTATGAGTGAACACAGTGTTGTGGGCACATTTTCTACACAAGAGGCTTTTACTCTCTTTTGAGATTTCTCTGGGACGCCGTAAACACGGCGTTTTGTGTATGAGTGAACACAGTGTTGTGGGCACATTTTCTACACAAGAGGCTTTTACGCTCTTTTTGAGATTTCTCTGGGACGCCGTAAACACGGCGTTTTGTGTATGAGTGAACACAGTGTTGTGGGCACATTTTCTACACAAGAGGCTTTTACGCTCTTCTTGAGATTTCTCTGGGACGCCGTAAACACGGCGTTTGTGCTCATGCAAGCGGGAAGGGATACCGGCTTGGTAATGGCGGGGTACACTGCTGTAGTAGCCGCGTGAGCGGGGACTAACAGAGGGCGAAACTTTGACGGCGATCCGGCCGCGGCGGGAGAGCGCCGTCTTTTTCTCAACCACGCTAGGCAGACTTCGAGTAATCAGTTTTCAGCGCGATCCTCTGCCGAGGCCCCCGGGGAGGCGGCGGTCTGTGGCGGCTGTCAGAGCGAGCGAGGGCGGCCGCCCTGGTGTCGCTGAGAAGTCTGACTGTGTTTAGCTAGGCGCTAGGGTGGGGCTCGTGCAGGAGGCTGGTCACGTGAGCGGCCTGCAGAGGAGCTAGCGCGACGAGGCAGAACAAAATTCGCAGGAAATCCTCAATCCGCGACTGAAGGGGGATTTTTTTCCCCCGCTCTCGTCCCATTCACGAAGTAGCTCACTCTGTAGTAGACATGGGGTGCAGAAGCTGCTTGGCCGGCGGCTGAAAGCTTGAAGTCGGACTGCAGGCTTTAGCGGGTAGCACAGGTGATGAGCGCCATCTCGCGGAGGGCGGCATAGACGTGCGGCGACCAGGTCCTCTACAGGGAAAATGGAGATAAAGCCCTTCTCTGCGGCTCCGTCCACAACGCGACGCGGGGTGGAAGAGTCAGAGCGAGTTCTAGCAGAGAGCGGGGCGTTCCAGGACTTCGTGAGTTCTGCGTGCAGATCAGGCAGAAAGGGCGCAGCCCGTTTAGCGGCGGGAGTCGAACGCTGGTGGAAGTAGCTGCGCGGGTCCCGGTTGATTCTCGGGCCGAGGAGGCGTGAGAATCGGACCAATCCTCACCGTCTGAAGCGAGAAGCGAACATGTCTCCTTGGTGTCCGCGGCGTCAACGGAGGCAACAGAGCGGCCACTCGGCGGCAGCTGTATGTCCGGAAGCGGCGGAGATGGAGAGCGGGAGCGAGAGGCTCCGGCGGGATGAACGCTTCCGGCTGGGGGTCCGGCGGCCTCTGAGAGCGGCGTATCTTTCTCCGCGGCGAAGTCAGAGGCGGCACGGACGCATCTTAGTGGCCGAAGTCGAGCCCGCGGGGTCAACAATGGCATAGTTTCGCAGAGCTCGCAGCCGCCACAGCGGGGGCGAGATCGGCGTGCTCCAATCCGAGGCAGAGAGCGCAGAAGAGGTGGCGGTCCCCAGCCTCGAGGGGAGCGCGGCAAAAGCCGCCAGAAAATTTACGAGACATCTTGAAAAAGACGCTCGCTCTTTTAGATACAACAAATATATAGGAAGCATTTTAGTATAAAGGATACAATCCGTCGGATGGCGCTAGCTCACAGGACGGCTGAAGGTGGCGAAGACGGCCGGCTTCCTCAGTCTCCCAAACGCTCGCTAGAAGGTGCCTTTTCAAACGACGGCGGCTTCTCTCTCAGGATCAGCAGATGCAGGTGCGTCGCTGAAGGATGAAAAATCAGATTTTATTCAGCCTATTCGGGGTATTTATAGCCTCGTCCACGCCCGCTTCGGGGGCTGTGACGTAGGGAGAGCGAGTCAGACTCTCATTGGTCGCGGGTTCATCCGCGCTCCCTCATAGGCTTAAGCAGTTCTCCGTGAGCGAACCAATGAGCGGCTAGCTAGCCTTCTCATGGTCTGCTGCAGCTGAACTGCGTTGACAATGGATACAAAATTATAGGATAATTTTTGGCTTCAATTTCTCAGAAAGATGGAATCTTTCCCGTAGCGTAAGCTAGCTTACGCAATACGAGAGAACCTCTCGTAAGAGAACTGTTATCTGTGCTGTTGTCCAGTAACTCCCGTTGGAATCTTCATCCCAAAATGGCGGCCGCGCTGCCGAAGCGCCACCTAGTGGCTGTTACCAGAAAAGCATCAGAGTTTCGCCTCTTGTGCTTCTATACTCTTTGTTAAAGCCGAGGAAAACGGGATTATGGCAGAGTCTTCTAAATGTACTGTCCTCCCGTCTTTGAAACGAAACTTTCATATGTTTAAATGTAATTTTATATATAGTTATTATTTTTCATATAATTTTAAAAAGAAGCATAAACACAACGAGGGGTGTCTGTTTTGTCTGCTTTTGTGACTAACGTTTCTTTAGTATAACCATGGAGTATAAAATTCAATATAAATTCTTGGTATTGCATTGGACTCTACGATCGGCGGAAGTTATCGAGCATCCTTAAGCCCCTTTCACACAGAGATTCCGGAAAATACACGGATAATGTGACCCGGCATTTGTCCCGGGATTGTTTGATTTCGGTTCATTCACACTGCCAGGGATTTGCCGGGATCTGTGAGTGCGTTCACACACAACCCGTTAATGTCCCGGAAAGCCGCGTGACGTCAGGATGAGAGGTGTAACGTACGCGTTGAAAACATGTGCACGCGCGCACCTTTCCACAGAGCTGGCGAACGATCGCAGCTTCAGCGCGGATAGTGAGGAGCTCCTGTCTCTGCTTCATTCCAGGTTGCAGACATTTTTTCGTTCTTTCTTTGTTGATGACAAACACAAACTTTCTTCTAAGAGCAACAGCGTCGCGCGATGGCACATGCGTCATCACTAGTATTACACACCCCTTACGGCTTTGGTTCTGGCTTTTGTTCACACAGCGCGCGTTCCGGGTCTGAACACGGCAATGTTACTAGGTCCCCAACCCGGGATCGATCCCGGCATCAATCCCGGGTCGTGTTTGCGTTCACACTAGGGCTGCAACGATTCGTCGACGTTGTCGACAAAAATCGATAATAGAAATAGTCGACAATGAATTTCATTGTCGAAGTTGTCGCCAGACATGTTTTTTTCCGACCGAGGCATCTCTCTTCCTAGAGTCGCACATGCGAATGAGCTTCTCTGCTGAGCGATAACATACAGAAATGGCGGCGTCCAACGCAGCAGCTGCGCGTACCAAAACATCTAAAGTTTGGGAGCATTTTAGCCTGGATACGGCGAATAAAAAGATTACCTGTAGGGCTGCACGATATATCATTTTAGCATCGATATCGCGATGTGCGCATCCACGATAGGCAGATATGTGCGATGTCAGTTGATGCGTGATTCATGATCAGTATGCTACGAGTCAGCAGCTCCCCGGCCAGTAATGCTTGTGATTCGCGGATTTTTATCATTTTGCTAGTCCTGTCAGTTTAAACATCAAGCGCAAGAAGACTGGAACTTGTGCGCTGTTTTCTGTCAGCCTTACTAATGCGTTTGTCCCACAAAAGTTTGACAGGTGAGTGATGTATTGTAGATGACTGACAGCTGCGCTTGTTTAACTGAGAGAACGAGGGCGCGCGCACTCTCTCTCTCTCTCTCTCTCTCTCTCTCTCTCTCTCTCTCTCTCTCTCTCTCTCTCTCTCCCTCTCTCTCTCTCATATTAGTGAATTGATTTGACTGAATATCTTTGAGATTGCACGATGGTAAAAGGTCGGAAGAAGGACGTTTTTTTTTTTTTAACTAACTACCACTGGTTGTGAATTGTGCTCAAATAACGTCGGAAAAAAAATCTGAAACAATTTACAATAAGGTTCCATTTATTAAAGTCTAGTTAACTACATTAGTTAACATTTGTTAATATTAGTTTATCCACTATGTGGATTTACTGCATGACAAATCCACCCCAGTCATTCTAGAATGATTCATTCTTTCCAAATAGAGCTATTTAAATCATCTGGTGAAATTGTTTTTATATTGCAATATATATCGCAGAAAAATAAAATATCGCAATGTGATTTTTTTACCAATATCGTACTGCAGTCCTACTGCATGGTTTGCAAAGTAGTCCTTGCGTATCACGGCAGCACCTCGATGATGCACGAACATTTAAAGAGAAAGCACGTCGGACAGCTGAATGAAACGGAGTTTGACTCGCCTCGGTAAGATTTAAATAACATGGAAGCCAATACGTTTTGTTTTGGATGTACATTGTACATTTTATAAGTGTATTTTCGGTAAAAAAATATATATATAAAATATGCTTTTTTCATTGAAGTAACCCCTTCTTTCTTGTGTTTACTATCATTTTCCACAGAATTAAAGCAATCTCATGCTAAATTTTAGAAAAATTTAATAATTATCCGATTAGTCGACTAATCGTTTCAATAGTCGGTGACTAGTCGACTATTAAAATAGTCGTTAGTTGCAGCCCTAGTTCACACAGAAGGCACTCTGGCAATTTGCCGGCAATTTGCCGGGTTCAAAGTGCTGTGTGAAAGGGGCTTTAGACCTTCACCGGAAATACCGCCGTGCATAGAGCCCATTGTCATTTTTTAATTGATTCAAGCTCACCTGTTGTACATTATGTTCATCATCCTGTGTATTTAAGCCTTTTCTTCAGTTATTGTCTTGTGTCAACGTTATGTGCTAGTGTGTTTCATTGTTTAGTTCCTAGTGCTTATTTATTGATCGTCTTCTGGATCATAGTCAAGCCAGCACATTACAAATACAGTTGAAATAGATTTTTTTTTGTAACAATATAAAAGTCTTTTTAAAAAAATCTAACACTAAACTTTTGTTGACCAATAAAAAAAAGCAGTGTTACTTTAATTATAGGGAATTGTACACTAACAGTAAAAAGTTCGGACACTTGATAGAATACAGGCTATTTCCTATAAGTTTGTTTGAACTTCAGCAGATCAAAATCGCGTATTTAATAACTCCGCAACCGCTAAAAAAGTATGTTATATATTATGAATGTGTGTATGAATGTAATCTGGATGTACTACATTCGCCATGTTGTCATTATCGTGTGACCTACCAGCATCAGTTTTGTCACTTCACTGTCATTTACTAATGCATTGAGCTCGTGCCATGTGATTGGCTGATTAGTTATTTGCATTAACGAGCAGTTGAACAGGTTTACCTAATAAAGTGGCCGGTGAGTGTAAATGGTAAATGGCTGTGTCCGAAATTGCATACTCTCTTGAGTTGGTACTTATTTTTGAATAAGTAATAATTCTACTTCACAACTGCTAAAAAGGTATGTTCTATATGAGTGTGTGTAGTATGAATGCAATCTAGATGTACTACATTCGCCATGTTGTCATTATCATGTGACCTACCAGCGTCAGATGTGTCGCTTCACTGTCATTCACAAATCCTCAAGGGATAGTAAAGTGTCCATCGTATGCACACTTCAGCATCTCTACAGGAGTAAGTCATCTGGGTACTTTTTGTCTACTCTTTTATTTTTTTTAGGCTACTGCGAATTCGGACGTATGCAGACTATATAGAATTATTGTCTGACGTCTGCTAAACACATTATTACAACTGAGGAAGTATTACAGTCAAGTTCAAAATGTTACGTAAATTTGGTGAGGCAGTCACAATATTTCCACTCTGATCTCTTTTACTGTCTCAAATCTGCTCTGTTCCTGGTTGTGTTTCACACAAGAGTGAAATACCAGCTCCGTAAACCCACAGCAAATCACATCCACTGCCAAACATTCATCAGTTCTTTCTGAACTCACTCAAAACCCGCCTAAAAGTCTCAGGATGGGCAGCCACAGTAACACAGCATGAGCAAACCCAACATTAATCTGCTCAGGCATCACAGAGAGTTTAGACGGTCAGAGAGAGAAGTTCTGCCCCTTGAATACCACATTCTGCAGCTTTATACAGGAAATAAATGACAACCTCAATTGCTTTTAAAAGGGCTTAAGTAAAGTTTAGATCTACATATACTTAGGTGTGTATTGTGCATGAGCAGGACACATTTCCTTTACTACAAGTGATTAAAATATTAAGCAAATACTGAGTTTTTTTTAGATAATTTGTGTTGATGCATTTAATGTGCAGAAGTTTGTATAACCTTGTATCAGCACCAAACATAATTTTTCCTATATTCCATATATGACTTAAAGAGGCCATATTATGCCCTTTTACAAAGTCTTGATTTTGGTTTTGGGGTCTATAGGTTTTCATGCTTTCATGCTATTTTTCATATATTTTACATTGTTGTCAGTAACGCCCTGTTTAGTTCCAGGCACTAAGAAGCCTCTCCTTCCAAAAGTGCGCACTTATATAGAGAATAACTCCCTTTACTTTGTGCTTTGTAACAGTCCTTTTTTATGCTCAAACACCAACATTACACACTTGAAAGTTGAAAATAAAACAAGTATGTATTAAGGTTCGATCAATACCAAAATGATCAATCCTAAATTGAAATCTAAGTAAATAAGTAAACAGCCTCAGAAAACCTTTAACTGTAACCTGTAAATATTTTTAGAAAAAAATATTTTTTACAACAAAAATAATATTTAAGGTCAATAATTCACAATAATTTTAACAAACTTCCTCCACACTTATGCAACAAAGATGTTTTACCTCCATCATCTGATGTTTTTTCTGTTAATGTTTGTATGATATTTCATTTTTTATGCTTCAATGATAATTCAATTCCATCATATAAAGAGTGTAATTACTTTTCTCTCACAAATTAACACATTAACTTTCATGCTTCACATCACTCTGTCTGAACTGAAGAACTGTGCAAAGTAGCAGCACATTGTCATGAGAAATAATTAGTGAAATTAATGTCAAATAACTACATTAAACAAGCATTTCTATTTAAATAAACA
Source organism: Chrosomus eos (assembly GCA_036326025.1). Lineage (NCBI taxonomy): Eukaryota > Metazoa > Chordata > Actinopteri > Cypriniformes > Leuciscidae > Chrosomus > Chrosomus eos. The sequence goes on from CM070832.1 coordinate 27,131,598, forward strand.
AACCAAGAACCATATTAAACCTTAAAGGCAAACCTCTAAGCAATATAAACCAACATATCTAAACAATATAATCAAAATGTTGTGTCTCACCCTGACAATCATTCAGGTTTTGGAGAGATTGCCTGTGGTTGAAATGAATGAGTGCATGTGGAAGAAATGGCTAACACTGCTTACAACAGCTTTAACAAGGAGGAACACAAAACTTAAGTGTGGTTTTACCTCTGGTTATACTTCACAAACCCAGCTGCCTAAGCAAAGAGGATTGTGGTTTAGAGAAAATCACCTCACTTTTACTGTTGATCCAAATCTGGATCTAGCTGCTGACATGGAGGTCCTCAAAGAGCTCATGCATATGCTATTGAGAGTCATTTCCACAAATCTAACCCTAAGCCCACATGGGAAAGAGCACAATCACAAAGAAAGAAACTTACAGACTTTTATTTAGCTGGCTCACTAATGCCTGGCCATTCTATCTGAGCGAATTAGGTCACTTTAAGCCACTTCCCGTATCCTAAACCCTTAAATCTTTAGTCAATTCCATATGAGCTTCTGAGCTCATTATTCAGCAGTGATGTCACTTCCGCTCATTACTGTGCTGGTTGCAGCTAAAATCTAGATGGTAACCCTTATTCTGCAAAAAGTTTGCCGTTTGCAAGTTCTTACTTAAATTGGAACATAGTTCACACTGGTTTAGTAACTACTAGCTAGTTTCATAGTTTTAACTAGATTGGATGCACCATTTGTTCTTAAAGCAGAACAAAGCTAGTAGGTTTTAAGCTCTCCGTAAACTAACAAATAGTCAGATAATATGATGTTTACCTTCAATGATCCAAAAGCAGCCTTTTTGACATGAACATGTCAAACATGTGTGCTGTTTAGATCTAGTTCGTGTTGAAAAGCCGCTAAAAGTCATTTATTCACATAATGTTCTCTCTCTCTTAAAATGTAAATGATTATAAATGGCATGTCAACATTATCATATATGTCTAAAGAACTGAAGTTTGTAGGGCAAAACAAGGGCTCCTCTTTCTTATATGGCTTCTGTTGCAGCAAACCTTTTTCAATCACACGCCGTCAATGAAAAATGGTTGGTGTTCAGATAATGCTAATGTATGCATGAGGACACAGCACATGCCTCATTTGAAGTCTTGACATGTCGATCCATACTAGTGATGGGTGAGACGTGCGTCCTGCGGAGAGAAATTGTGTGTCATTTATACGCTACACAAGAGTAAAAACCCCAAAGATCCTATAATAAGATGGGACAGGCTGCAGATGTTTCTCGTCATCAGGTACATTTTCCACTCTCGTACAAGACACCGATTTGGGACTCATCAACAAAAAAACAAAACGATGCGTTTCAAACCAAATCCATGTCGACACCCCTGATGTTTGTTTGCTTGCTTTCAAAATCCAGATCCGGAACGAGAGATAGATGGAGAATTGGAAAAACTGAGATCACAATCGCTTAGGTCTCCTTTCCACCAAATACTATCTACCTGCATCTCATTGCCAGAAAACTGCCATAAATCCAGACTTGGCCAGCAGCTCTTTTTGGCCCTGCACCCCTCAGAGGAGGGATGAATAGGAAATTAGAGCTTGCAGCAGCCCAGGGATCTGACACAGGAAATGGAGCTAGTCATAGAGTTCTGCTTTTATCGTCCTGTAATAAGTTCCAGCTGGCTGCACACTGAGGGTGCACCAGTGCCATATACGAGATCAGTGCACACTATGGAATACACACTATGGCCTAGTGGGGCTCCAGTAATACAATCACAGATCAGTTTCGCTTCGGTAATGACGTGTTCAATGTGCTTAACTGAAAAATGCATATTAATCAACACTGATACCACCAAACACATTAGGGATAAGTAAAAATAAACAATTTGGCTATTAATTGCAATCTCCGTTTGAACAATCTCAATATTAATGCTTACAATCCTAAAAACAGACTATGTGTTTCCTGCACTAAATTAAAGTGGCAGCGCACAAATGAATGCATGCAACTGACTCAACAGCCTTACGGAAGAAGGCGACATATTTTACTCCATTTGATGAGATTTAAATTCTGTGTACCCTGAAATAATGGCAAGAAAACATGCCTTTCTGTCCTCACGCTATTATACAGTGCAACCAGTACTGGGATTCAGAAACAAATGATTATTTTAAACCGATTCTAAAACATACAGTGCAACCAGTGTAGTCTGATTCACGTCTTGGGTAATTTTGTACACTTTTGCTGCTGCTGAGGTGGGATACGGGTAAGGTTAGGGACAGGTTTAGTGGTGTGGGTAGGTTTAAGGGTCAAGAATGTAGTTATAGTAATTACATAAATTATTTATATGCAGGTAATTAAAGTAATAAAATAAGTACAATGTAAAATCATGTATTTACGTAATAAGTGCATTGTATCAAACTATTAATTTAAATGTTAGTACATAGTAGTTAAAGACACCTAAAAAAATGGGACCAGTGACTCTTTTGAGATGGTTCTTTTACTGAATTGTTCAAAAAGGCTCACAAACTAAGGATTTGCTGTTTGAATGGATCTGATGGCTCCTTCATACATGAACCCAGTGAATCTGTTAAAGCAGTTACTGGATCATATAAGTTATCATTAAATAAATAATGTATACATAATGTATATTTCGCAAAAATGTCATACAAATATTTGTATTGATTAAATATAAAAATGTAAATGTGCCTAATATCGAAACCAAATTTGTATAGTATCCACCCTATTATATCCAAATTTAATATTACAGAGGCCCAAACCACACTGATATTTAAGGACAAAAATAATTGAATATTCATTTTCATATTAATTAATTTATATTCATATTCATTAATCAAATTAATTGATATTCATTAATCACATTTACATTTATTAATTTGCAGATACTTTTATCCAAAGCGACTTACAAATGAGACATTTTTACAGAAAAGACATTAGGGACAGGTAAAAGAAATGATGAAATAATGAACAGAAAATACTAGTTGGTGTTGTCATGTTAAAACAGCTATGCAGAGAGGAAATCTCTTTTAAACTGGCCCTACAATCATTCAAACTACAAATGTCACCACCTGACAAAAGCCATACGGACAAGAATACAAACAAGATTAATAAATGCAAAGTTATTTTTGGCAGCCAATTTTTGGAGTCCAGCAAGAATCTTTTTGGGATAAGGAAATATCAACGTAATTTCCCAAAGTTAGCACAGCTAAGAAAATGCACAAAAGATAAAAGATAATGAGAGCTCCCATTGATACAAGCAATAAAGAGAACACTGACTAAACCTCAAATCTCAAGACATATCGCTCTACCAGACTCCAAGTTTTTGAGGCTAAATTCCTCTTTGGTTGAACTGTGTGTCCCACTGAGTCTCGGTGGGGTCACGTTTGGTGTCAGGGCAGTAAATTTGTCCGAAGTCAATTTAAAGATAATTGAATAAACCGAGAAAAGAGGTCTTCAGTTTATAGATCATCCACAGTTTATAGTCTCCTTTCTTGGGCTTTCCAAAGTGCTTTCGGATCACTACACGATCTTTTCTTCATTGGCAGGAATGAAGAAGGTTGTCCATGCTGAAAAATAGCATCAATTAAACCACACACAGATAATCCTCTGAATCAGAGGGAACACAAACAAGATGTCTTATCAACAACAAACCCTCCTCTGGTTTTTGAGTTAACTCGGCCTGATTGATAGGAGACAGACTCTTCTTTCCTAACACAATTTGCAGTAATAGATTAATGAATCTCAGCTGAGTGCTGGACTTCCCAGTGAGGACATACATTTACAGACAGTGACCCGACTGGATTGATGCGGCAGGGCGACCTCCAATGAAAACAAGCCTCGACAAATAACGTGACGATGCGTGTTTGTTTGCGCGGGCCGGGGGTCAGGGCAGAGATGAGTGATTTAGACAATATCACTTACTGACACAAGGATCAGCACTGGAGTCTTTGGGAGAGGACATAATCTTGCCTGTCAATCCCTTTTGCACTGAGTAGAAAGGGTCAATACAAGATCAGTGATGAATGTGTTCTCACTAGACACTGTTAACGGTCAATCATCTTCTCTCTAGTGTTTTCACTGACGTGGTGAGAGTGCCAAACAGACACCTGGAGTGATTAACAACCGCCATTTAGAAATGAAAAGCATGGGAGTCCTGAAATGATACATCAGCTTTAGAGATTAATTACTCTTTCTTGAAAGCTTTTAAATGCATCTGTGCTTTTATGGGCAAGGTCGGCTTCGTATGGTGGGCAGGCGGGGAAGATTCTGGCTCAACATACTAATTTCACAGACAACAGAAGCCAACTCTCATCTCTTTTCTCACTCTCACCTCAGCCAGAATTAATTTGGATATGCAATTCCACGTAGTCTCCTTCAGTAAACAAGTAATAAGGAATCGGGGGGATGTTACACACTATTTATGGTGCCAACCTCAAAAATGCTGCTTCATTACACTGTAACCCAATGAGGCTATTGTAACCCAATGCTGGAAATGTAAACATATACTGCGTTAGATTAAACTGGGAAGGGTCACAGCACTTGCGTATTGTTGTCCTATTGTTAGTATAATTGCTTCTATTGCTCTTTTCATTTGTAAGTCGTTTTGGATAAAAGTATCTGCTAAATGATTAAATGTAAATATAATTCATTACTCAAAGTTCATATTGGTTACTTTATGTTTACTGGCAATATACAGTAGATGCAGTAATTTTATTCAATTCTAAATACAACAGGTAAACCTGGGCAGAAACCTAATACTAGAGGACATGTCTTTTTTCTGTTTTTTGTAAGTGACTTTGACAGAGCGAGATGGAAGACAGAGAAAAGCGACTGAAAGAGGGGCTAGTCTTGTCTTCCTGTCACGTCCCAGATTGATTGGGCAGATTGTGGGGTTTCATTATGACTCTAAATACACGCCCACTGTGAGATCAGTAGGGAAGAGGTGTTGTTCATTTCTCAATACAATCACATTCACTGAAGAATAAACCAGCTATTTATGATAGATGGACCCTATAAATGAACCCCTGTGGGTTGCAATCTGATCCGTCCAACAGTGTTACTATGCATACAGTCTCATGTTTCCTATATAGCTTGAGATATTATAACCACTGCTGACTTGCACATATTACATCAACAGAGCTCTGTGGGTTATTTCTATCACACTTTAAATGGTCTGATGTTCTACCAACCACACATTTAAAGCTTGAGGAAAGGATACACGTCAAACATCACTCGACAGAGTAGGTTTTTTTATTTCCTTTTCCATTGCCTTCACTGATCAGTGAATTTCAATTAACCCTGCATTTTATTACGAGTATTTCAAATGATCCGAGGTCTGCATGGCCCTTCCTGTGTAAACAGACAGGAATAACACTGCCCGAGAGATTTTCCTCTCTCTGTGACTCTATACCTGACAAGCTGCAGTGTTAGAGATAACACACTGCTTAATACACAACCCACACTGAGACTCAACCACTCAAATTGATACTTCTTTACCACAAACCGCCTCATCCACTGTCAGATTCTGACCATAACCGACACAACTACAATATACTCGGCTGGAGAAGAGTTTATATAGTTTAGTAAACCAGCTGGTAAATAGACAACCCATACAGAGCAACCAAGAGAGATTTTGTGACTTCTGTGTATTATAAATGCATATTAACTTCCATAATATGAATGCCACATGGACTCTTATTTTGATACTCTGTTTAGTTTTAGTTTCTTGGTTTCTATAGTTAGGCTACTTATAATCATCAGCTCTGTCTTATTTTCTTAGTTCATTGTTATCTACATATACTCTCTGTTCAGTTCAGTCCTCTGTCGGTTAATGTCTTTCTGTAATGTGATTATCTCCTGCATTCATTATTTAAGTCAATTTTGAATAGTCCTATTCGTGTTGCCTAAACCGATACGTTACAATGAAACACAATATTCAGAGAAAACCTATCAAGATTTGACTGGATTGTGAAAAGCTGGATATGACATTATTGGACAGATTATATATATATATTATTTACATGCACATTTGCTAAATGAACACAACACACAACATACTCAATCACAGAGTCTTTGTGTTGTCATCAGAGGCTTATGCTATTTTTATGCCTGTAGGCTTTGTTTTTTTCATAATCTGTTTAAAATTACAAATTAGCATGCAGAGCACTCGCACATGAGCTGTTTCCTAAAAACAAACCCACACACAAATATGTGGCCCTTCTCCTCAGCCTACGGCTGTCAGTGCTGACTTGGGAAGTCAGAGGCTGCGCTACCTTAAAATAACACAACAATACTGTGGAGAAACACAACAGAGGCGAGTATTTCAGGAGTAGAGGACAGAAGCTGAAAGCTGCCATTAGGTCATTCTTTGATCGCTCAGCTATGAAACAAAAATAAACCAGAACACAGTTTCAGTTAACCATTACACTGCCAGATTGCCCTGTCTTTCCTTTAATCTGCATTTCAATTCTTATTTAAAGGGGAAGTTCACCCAAAATTATCATTGTCATTCTTTACCTAAAGGATTAGTTCACTTTTTAAAAAAACTTTTGCTGATAATGTACTCACAATCATGTCATCCAAAATGTCCATGTCTTTCTTTCTTCAGTCGAAAAGAAATGATTGATTTTGATCAAAACATTCCAGGATTTTTCTCCTTATAATGGACTTCAATGGGAACCAAACGGTTCAAGGTCCAAATGACAGTTTCAGTGCCGCTTCAAAGGGCTTTAAACAATACCAGACGATGAATAAGGGTCTTATCTAGCAAAATGATCGGTTATTTGAAAAAGAAATAAAGTTTAAGTTTTATTAGCACAAATGCTCGCCTTGCTCTGTTCTGTGATGCACGTTCGTGACTCTCCTGTTCGAACTCGTTCATCAAAATGAACGAATGTTTTTTCGAGTCATTTAGTTCATTTCGTTCGTTGAATGAACGAAATGACTCGAAAAAAAGACTCGTTCAAAATGAACGAATCTTTTTTCGAGTCATTTCGTTCGTTGAACGAATGAAATGACTCGAAAAAAGATTTGTTCATTTTGATGAATGAGTTCGAACAGGAGAGTCACGAACGTGCATCACAGAACAGAGCAAGGCGAGCATTTGTGCTTTTTAAACTTAAACTTTTTTATTTATTTTTGAAATGACCGATGGTTTCGCTAGATAAGACCCTTATTCATCGTCTGGTGTCGTTTAAAGCCCTTTGAAGCTGCACTGAAACTGTCATTTGGACCTTGAACCGTTTGGTTCCCAGTGAAGTTCATTATAAGGAGAAAAATCCTGGAATGTTTTCATCAAAAACATTAATTTCTTTTCGACTGAAGAAAGAAAGACATGGACATCTTGGATGAAATGGGGGTGAGTAAATTATCAGCTAAAAATTTTTTAAAAGTGAACTAATCCTTTAATGTCATAATAAATGTGTTAAAGAAATATGGAAAAATAACAGAATACAGGGTTGGAGCATGGTAAATTAGGAAATGGTGGTATAATATTGACTTTTATTTCTATTTTCTGTTTCACCAGACTGAGAGTGAGTGGAAGCAGAAAACTAGACTGAGTATTTAATTTCTGGTAATGTGTTAGGGTTGTGCACGGAGATGAACCCAGACGCAGACAGTATACGATAACACAAGGTTTATTTGAACAAAAACGGGAAAACAAAACCCACGATGGGGCAAAACAGATGGAAACAAGGGATACAAGACTGACTAGACACGGTAAAGACTGAACACGAAAACAAAACTTCATATAACACTAACAATGACTAGAATTACCAAGACAAAACTTCCACAAGATACTCACAGGTAACATTTGGCAATGAACCGACACAAGACAGCAAACACAAGGGGATTAAATAAGGAGACTAATCATGCCATGACAGGTGACACAGATAAAGCAATAATGACTAAATCAGGATAACAAGGGGGCGGGGTAAAGAGACGAGACAACACAAGCACATGGCCCAAACAGCCCATGCGCTTGTACACAAAACATGGGTCTGTCATGATCCTGCCGCAATACTAGAAAATCACGGACATGGCAGAATCATGACAGAACCCCCTCCTTAAGGAGCGGCTACCAGACGCTCCCCAAGGAGACATCAAACACAGGACAAGACTGAGACATAGACAAGACCCAACAAAACATGACAAATAACAGCAAGGGCATACAAGAATGAACAATGACAGGGTTAGGGTGGAACATCAAAAATAATAAACAAGGAAGGGGAGGTGAAGGGACAACAAAGTCTTTGAGCGAGGGACCAGGGTGGGTGGGCGGGACGGCGATCTTGGGGCTACGGGGTGTGGACTTAGGACGGGGGGTCCGAGCGGACTTGGGTGGAGTGGTGTGGGTAGAGGCAGAAACAGTCCTCGGATGAGCCATGACAGGGGAAACAAACGGGAGTCCGGGGACAGTGAGGACAGTAGCAGCAGGGGAACCGGCAACAAGGGGACTGACAGGAGGAAAGGAAGCAGGAATGGGAACAGAGTTACAAGGCAAGACAAGGCTTCCTGACGAAGAGGTGACACTCATCACCTCCGACTCTGGAGAGGCATTGAATGTAGTGCTCTCGGCGGCTGGCTCGGGTGCTGCGCTCTCGGCAGCTGGCTCGGGTCCTGCGCTCTCGGCAGCTGGCTCGGGTCCTGCGCTCTCGGCGGCTGGCTCGGTGCTGCGCTCTCGGCGGCAGATACAGGGACTGAGGGCAAGACAGGATGGACAGGGACTTCAAGAATCTGGATAAGACGAGACAGGTACTCTGACATGGTTTTTGCGGCAATAACGACCGGCATCTGTTGCTTTGCTGAGACTGAGCGTACCACAGCCTCAGCAGCTGAATCGGCCGCTTCCCTCTCTGCAGCACACACGACTGTAGGCTTGGGGACAGCCCTTACCGCTGCAGAATCTGGAGCCGCGCCCACAGCGACCGATTCGGGGACGGTACCTTCGGCTGTAGCGGGCTCTGGGACAGTTCCAGCAGTAACGGGCTCCGGGACAGTGCTTACAGTAGTGGGCTCTGGGACAGCGCTTACAGAAGTGGGCTCTGGGACAGCGCTGGCAGACACAGGGGACGTGAACAGACCAGAATCTCCCCTCCTCCTCTTCTTCTTCGGACGGGGAGCAGACGCAATAGCTGGACTCATTGCTGGTTGAGGAAGCTCCACGGGAACCGTAACTGGTCCAGGAAGAGCAGCCTCAGACCGCGCTGACTCCGTAGCTGAGGACTCCGAAGCGGACTCCCACGAGGCGTGTCTTCCCCGTTTGCTGCCAAGACTGGTGGGCGGAGATGATGCCTCAGGGACTGAAGCGGCCTGGGCCTGGTCCCCAAAGGTGATCACGGACAAAACACGACCCTCCGGAATCACGGGCAGCTTGGCGGATGGTGAGCTCATGGGTGTCTGTGACTCACTCCGAGACAACCGATCCACCATTTCCGTGAACGGACGGTTCACCAGTTCCTCACGTTCAGCCAAGGGTGGAGGGGAGTTGAGACCTGCGACGAGGTAGCGGTTTAGGAGGAACTCCGGCAGGAAGAACCTCCTCTCATTCGCGACCCGGGCATACTCCCTCACCGATAGCTGTCCCTGAGCGGGAATCGGGAGTTTGCCTCCCTTAGCATCAGCGATGGTTTGGTACCACCAACCTTTAGGGTCCGACTGCCACTTGACTGGCGAGGACCTACTGTCCGCTGGGTTCAGTATTGGTCGGTTCATTCTGTTAGGGTTGTGCACGGAGATGAACCCAGACGCAGACAGTATACGATAACAAGGTTTATTTGAACAAAAACGGGAAAACAAAACCCACGATGGGGCAAAACAGATGGAACAAGGGATACAAGACTGACTAGACACGGTAAAGACTGAACACAAAAACAAAACTTCATATAACACTAACAATGACTAGAATTACCAAGACAAAACTTCCACAAGATACTCACAGGTAACATTTGGCAATGAACCGACACAAGACAGCAAACACAAGGGGATTAAATAAGGAGACTAATCATGACATGACAGGTGACACAGATAAAGCAATAATGACTAAATCAGGATAACAAGGGGGCGGGGTAAAGAGACGAGACAACACAAGCACATGGCCCAAACAGCCCATGCGCTTGTACACAAAACATGGGTCTGTCATGATCCTGCCGCAATACTAGAAAATCACGGACATGGCAGAATCATGACATAATGTAGTAAACTAAAATCCAATTTCAATTTACGTCATAGGAAATAGTTGTCTATTTGGATGTTCCTAACAAACTGAATTGAATTTACGCAAGCTTACACACATAAATCCATTATTAATTACAGATTTGGACATTCAAAGTTTGAAACTGGGGCAATAGGTTCAGCAAAGTATGATAGTAGACTTATAAAATGCAATAGAAAACTGTCATTGAGTAATAGTGCAGCCTAGTCGTGCTGTGACTAAATGATGTTTTCGTGTCTGTAGAGTATGTGCAGTAAATTTTTAAGAATCTAGATTCGAATCGAGCCAGACCTCCCATGAGCCAGTTTTCTGCTTCCACTCACTCTTTCCTCTTCCCCATTTCCCTCTCTCTCCCTCTCTTTGGCTCTCTGACATTGATAAATTGTTCTGTGCTGTGCAGGTAATCCATCTTCTGAGACCCCAGACCCAAATCTTCAGGTCTGAGAGTGTTCTCTGCCTCTGCTCTCGCTTCTCGTTTCCCTCACATTCCCCTCAGCTCAAGGTTACTGTGCTCCGCAGTGCTGTTCAGAAACCCTGCGACTAATTACTTCAACCTGAGAGGTAAAAGATAGGACAGGGAAACACAGAGTGCGAGAAAAGGAAGAGGAAAAGCTTGATATACAGAGAAAAGAGAGTGAAAGAACATTAAAAGCCATCTGCAAAACATTACTGACAAATAATTGGAATAAAACCAAATTGGAGTTTAGTGGCTTTTAGTCCATGTCTATTAGCACTAAGTTCATCCTTATGCTAATCTAATTCAAAACACTGGAAAAATCCTGTTTTTTTCCCAGGAAAACCGACCCAAAATATTAAAATTTGATCTCAACAAATCTATCTAAATTTTCATCTATGCAATAAAATGCTCTTTAAAATTAAGATGTCATTGCGCCTAGGCTACAGTACCTGTATCTGATTAGCATTAGCAAGTAGAAAAATAATACCTCATGGTTGTGAAATAACTATAAGTCTATTGATGTGAAGGTAGTCATATTTCCGTGTGAATATGTGTGTGATGATCCTGACTGTGTGTTGTTAGGTACTGGTCCACTGGTGCATGCAATAGAGATGAAATAGGCAAGGTGACATTGTCCTGACATCCCACAAAGCGCTGTGCTACATCATAATTTGGACATGTGCTAGAGCTCATCTGGAGGTTAATTCAGTTCTTTATTCATAATAACGAGCTACTTCGTTCTTCTATATGACCTCCAGCAAAGCATGATACCACTTTCAACTTTCACAAGTATGTCTACATGTCAAAAACCATCAAAGGGCAAATAAAAACAGTGTGCATTTAACCCTTCCATTTAGAATGTCCTTGCAAATCTATTTTAGACCCAATCATGGACGATCAGATCCTTATTCTAAATATTCATGTTCTTCCCGTTTGCTGTGTAATTTTGGATTTTGCAGAACCAAAGGCAGTGTATCTCACATACACAAAGCAGTGTCTACACACGTAGACTCATAAAACAGAGTGTGTGTGCGTGCGTGCGTGCGTGTGTGCGTGTTCTGACCCATATCACAGGTAGCCAAACTTTAATCAGCCTCAAGTCAACTCAATATGTAATGGGGTGTAACAATTCAAACCAAAATGGCTGCTATCTCCCGGTTATGGCCACCTAACATTATCATTTAAGAGTCAACAATATGGCTTTTCTATAAACACTTTTATTTTGTGTGATGGTGTGGACATTGCAAGCTTAAATAATTTCAAGAAACAATTGCTGCATCCGAAATTGCATACTTATACTATATAGTAGGCCAAACAACTATGTGATATGTTCAGCTATATGTCCAAATTCACAGTACTCATAAAAGAGTGGGGAAAATGACCTACTACTCCTAGCGAGATTCTGAAGAGTGCGTATGATGGACACATTTTTTTCCAATGAGGTCACAGGTGAGGTGAATGGTAGTGAAGCAATGCAACTGACATTGGTAGGTCACATGATAATGACATCATGGTGAATGTATACGCCCAGCTTACATTACACACATTCATATCCAAACCTACTCAAGAGAATATGAGATTTCGGATGCAGCCAACTAATTTTTACTATTAAATAAACGTATTACCCTCTAAACATGGCTGCTCTGATGATACAGATGATGTCACTTTCTCTTGATTTCACTATTTAAAATGACAGAGCACAATTACTTGAGGCAAATTAAAGTAATGGGCTAAAACTCACAAGGACGGATAAATTAATTTAAATATTAAAATGCATTTTTATATAAATATGATTGATCTGGTGTGAATATGAAAACTAATATGCAAATTTTTACATATTTTAAACTCCACTATTTAAAAAATTGGTTTAGTATTTTATTGGAAAGGTTGTTTTTATCTGTTAACTTTTTCAAGACAAAACCCCCTCAGACAAGCTGGTCACCATTAGATCAGCTGGAATGTCAGAACAAAAGAAAGCTCCAGTAAAATACATCTCTGCTGATCTAACACCATCTTCGGTTGTTTCTTCCTGTCCTCCTGACCTTTACGATTCTCTCGTCATTCACGGCATAATTAACTCAGCTTTTCTCCCAGTCTGCACTATACCAGTCTCACTCATCCTCTTAACCTTGTTGATTTTGCAGAGGAATGCACTTAAACCTCTTGTAAAACATGGCATTTTAGAATGAATGACTCCATCTGTTTTCTTTTTCCCCGTCTCTTTGTGTCAAAAAGGTGTGCGTTCCCCTTGAACTCAACCAAACGATGGAGCCCCTCCGTCTAAGTTCTCTATTTGATCATCTCTCTGAATTGCTTGACCTGATTACACGCCATGCCAAAAACACTATAGTAAGTAAAGTGCCTAAGGTTGCTTTTTTTTTAAAGTTCTTTTAAAATATGGGGTTTTAGCCTTTTTCAGTCAAACAACATAGAGACCATTAATAATTCAAATCAAATATTCTCTATTTGTTGACATGGAGCAGACCATGTCTTCTTTATTAGACAAACAGAAAAGGCAAAAAGGCAAAACAAGATTTCCTAATTGAAAAACGCTTACACGGCAACAAAAGAAAGGTTAAAAAGGTTGTACAACCAAATAATACATGCAGGGAGAGAAAGAAATTGATATGATATGCAATATAGATTGATCAATAGATGGAAGAAAGGAAAGACCAATCACAATTCATTATGCACATAAATGTGAGAAAGAAGAATTCATTATGCAAATTTTGCAGTAAGTGTAACACTATCAATGGAAGATTTTCAAACTTAATTTTGAAAATTTAAATAATGTATTTTGTAAAATATAAAAATATAACCTAAATTAATTTCAATTAATTATTTAATTCATTAAATAAATATTTTACGTATTTTAATGGAGTCTGTTAAGTGGTTTGAGGATTTTTAAAACACTTGTCTAATTAAAATAATCTGACCTGACCTAACATTTACTTTATAGATTTTTATTTTAGTGCAAATATTTACTGTTTTTTATATTAATTTTCATCTAGTATTCTAGTGTTTTTTGCAGCCCCGGGTGGAGGGTCGCTTCAAAGCATCAAAGCAAGAGGTCTCGGGCAACATCTACTACCTCCGAGGAGGAAACAGTCCTGTTGTTATGTGGTTGGGCAATTTAAAAAAAAAAATGAGTTAGTCGGTAGGGGGGCAGAGGCCTCTTCTCAGGTTAAAAGCAGAACGAATGGCCCTCTCCACATGTGTGTAAAACCAGTGACCGCATGAGAGATCACAGCAGTGTAAGACAACAAGGGTAAAGTGGAGTTCATGCTGACTAGCACTGCTAATGAGAGATAGTTTACAAATGGTTTACTCAACTGTTTAAATGAGCTTGGGCACATGTGTTAATAAACACTAAGCTTCACATCATGCTTTCTTTATGCAATACACGATAAAATAATTGGAATAAAATTAATATTTCATGCCCATTTATTTACATTCAATCATGATCAACTCTCAGAACGCGAATAGAGTTTAAGCTATTCATTATCTGGTAAGATTCAACCCTTCAGGTTGATACAACACTTATTTACTTACAGTTTTAATATTTTAACACATATTCACAGTTCTCGCTTTGGTAACACGATATGATTCGAACCCCAGTTTGTCAAACACTGCTTTACTTATGTCCCATAAGTAGTTTGGTGTACCAATTTCTTTAGGAACTTTTCTTCTCATATTAAGTTTTCATCATCCTTTTTTTCAGTCAACAGAGCGCAAAGGACATTACATGGCATTTAGTTAGAAATGTCATAGTAAATAACTGTATGCAAAAAGCTTTGAAAAATAAATGGAAATTCAAGGTTTAAAAGGCCACTAAACAAACACAAAATGCATTCAGCTGGGCACATTGAAAAAATCAATATGCATTTTAACCCTGGCATTGCAAATTAGTCTTCAAAGGTATCTAGTGAGATTTAGTGGATAACAGTTAAGATAACTGTGTACATACTTGCAATACTTTCCTGGTGAACACACAATCCTCAGAACTGCAGCTGCGGACTGAACCCTACACATTCAACACATCAAACCATCCAGTCTCCAGAGGTGCATTACACAATTCAGTCGAAATCTTTCGTACTGTTTTCACACAGTGATAAAGCCGCGAGTGAGTGACTAATGTGAACTAGCAAATCATAGATCTGCAGAACCAGCCGGTATATCCTCCTTCAAGGCAGTTCTGCTTTGATCATGGAGAACTTCGATCCGGCTCGGTTCAGCTAATCCCTGTGAGATCGATTGCCCATGTTCATGATGTTGCTCTGACTTGGTTCTGGGCCGGATTACAGGCCTTCATGCTTTGGAGGAAGTGCTGGCAGTTATTACGGGGTACAGCAACAACCTGACCGGACTCTTGAAATACAGTTTTGGGTTTCACTAAAAAACAAACCACCCACTCTGCGAACCTACAGTTAAACATCTGCTGCATTTGGCACTGTAAAACTAGCGTTTATGGGTCATTTTGCTGTTCGACATCATACTGATCTGAGAAAATGTTGAATTACACACCGACAAAAATCACTGTAATATTCCACAACATCTTCAAGTTGGCATTCGGCAGCAGGCGTAACCGATTGAATTCTCTTTAATATTTCGGTTGTGTCTCTCCGATTAAATAAGATTAGATAGATAAACAATTTTTGCTTCTACTGAGAAAAAAAAAACGAGTTAAGAAGAAAGCTCAATAATATCTCAAAATGTGCTTTCTGCTACCAAAATATAATCTCAAACATTTCTCATGAATGTCTTCCAAGACCAAATAATAGCTGTTCTATCCATATTAATTGTATAGCTCTATACTCTCATTGTATGTGAATAAATATCTCTCATGTTTTGGGATTTTTAATGGAAGAATTTAGATTAGGGTCCAATTCTCACTATTAACAAACTATTAATTTTGCCTCAATAACCCCTAATTACTGCATATTAATAGTTAGTAAGGTAGTTGTTAAGTTTAGTTATTGGGTAGGATTAAGTGATGTAGAATAAAGTCATGCAAAATAAGGCATTAATATGAGCTTTATAAGTAATAAACAGACAAAATCCCAGTAATATGCATGCTAATAAGTTAATAGTGAGAATTGGACCCTAAACTAAAGTGTTACCGAGACATCTTTCCTCTGGGTATAAGACTTTAAACCCTAAATAAGTCCAATATTTGTTCAAAAGAGGCAAAAACCCACAGAATTCAAAGCTTCAAGCTGTAATAGAGCAGCCCAACTTGGTCTCTGTATGAAAATAAAACCTTTCAACGTTTCATACCTACAAAAAGAGCAGGTTTTTAAGGCTAACCATTACCTGCTGTGCGACATTCAGGTGTAAAAAATAGAAATTAACAGACTATGTTGTTGAGAATCCAAGAAATCTCAATCTATAAACAGCTTTTACTTAGATTGACTGTCAACAATCCTCCATTGTTCTAAGCAGCTATCAGGTCACATCTGCAAAGCCACAAAATATTATTCACATTCACGTCCAACAAGAAGTAACCTGTGATGAGCACACCGAATCCGGCAGGGCCATGCATGTTCTGTTCTCTCATTACTGAGCTGTATTCATATTTGCCCTAGTGACACCATTACACCCGAGACAAAGCCAGCCACCAGACAGGAGGGAGTGCCATTTACAGTAACAACGGCTGCTGAATTGAGCCAACGTCAGCAGCCCTTTCCTATTCCTATTAGTCCGTAGTGAAAAAAGCGACCTCTTTATATGATAATGCCTTGCTCACCTGAGAGGCATAAAAAGAGCATTAAATGTGAAATATGTATGAAGCTCACACTCATAACATGTTGCTACCGTGGCAACAGTGCTCTGTTGGAAACGGGAGTTGTGTATGCATGAATGAAATGAACATGCTTCAGTCCAGCAGGTTTAATCTAAAGACGAACCCCAGGGGACGAACCCCAGCACAAATTCTGTGAGCAATACCACTGCTGTTCTACTCACAGTTGGATGCGGGATATTCCTACTTCAGACCATAAAAGTGTGTCGCTTGGAAGATGACGTGTAAGCTTTGTGTTCAAATGTCAAAAAATTATCTTTTAGCAACCAAATTGCAAATGATAGGTGATGCTATGTTATGCTAACATTTATTCTGCATGTATAAGATTATAAACAGAGGATCATTTACCATGTTTTACACATGTTTTGACTTTAACGATAAACAGTTAAAATGTAGGAACTTTGAGTTTTATTTGCTTTAGTCTAAGCCTCAATTGTCACGGCAAAAGACTGTTGTCTAGACGTATGATGCATATTTCACACAAAATGGGAAACACTTTAGACGTTTCAAAGTCCTCATCTGATTGGTTGAATTCTCCAAGATTTCCGGGAGATTCGCATTCTTTAACAGTCCACATGGAAACAAAGCCGTCGTGATGCCAAACCCCCTCATGGAAGAAGAAGAAAGCTGTCGTGTTTACAACTGTGACAATGAGCGCTTATCAGGATCAACTAAACGCTGGATTTTCAAAAGTATGTGAAGTTCACAGCACCACAGTTGCAGTAAACCTGCACTTTATTCTTGCATTATTTGCACACCGGTCTGTTAGACATCGACTTTACATTAACCCTAAACATGACACTGAACAAAACGAACTGTGATTGGTTGCTTTAGATTAAATGAAAGCTGCTATTTATTCCAGACCTTTTGCCATTAGTCTGAAAGTGAGACTATTTGCTGCAAAGTCCATTTTTATCACCTCCATCTGTGCTATTGCACTTTTTATTGTATGCAATATTGTAAGTTGTCCAGAAGAATCATATATCACAATGAGGCTCTACCCTTCAGCTCATGTCTCAACACTCACTAATCAACATGTGGGTGAAGATCCTACAGAGAAAATCCCAAATACTCAGTCATGTCTCCTTAAAAATCGCCTCTGGCTTAAAGAGTGTGCTCATGGCCACCCTGCTCTCCCCAATCCTGATCCCCAATCCTTCCCATCAGCCCCCTCCTCCTCCAGCTTATTTTAATGGGCACCTTCAGGTCACTTGCAGCTGGCAGAACTGGCCATAAAATCTGGAGACCAACAGCAGGTCTGAAACACGAGCCGCGGCCACACCAGATCAATGCTGCTCTTTAAAAATGGCAAAATGTACTTTTAGATTATGGCAGTTATATTAGGTGTGACATCAATTGAGACAGTGCAGGATGAGGAGATTTAAATGCATATGTGATGTTTGGGACTAGTGGGGGACAGTTTTTTTTTTCTTGAAAGGATAATTGGTGCAATTATCGAAATGATGAACATAATGGGTGCCATATGTTTGTAGCGTAAACTGAAAGCATTGCAACTGTGATCATGTAGTTCTTAACATTAACAAATATTTGAGATGGGGGAGGGGGCATCTATCTATCTATCTATCTATCTATCTATCTATCTATCTATCTATCTATCTATCTTTTTATAGACATTATATATTAATTTTAATATTTAATGCGCAAGGTATAATATGCTGTTACTGAATCTCTATATCACATTGTTTGTGACAGCACAGCGCCCCCTGTTCTTAATGGATAATTATTGGACCAACTCTGCTTTGGTTTATATGGGACCCAAACGAAAACAACTGACCAATAACATAAAAACGTAGGTTTTGTCGGTACACTATTTATTTCTTTGTGTAAATCATACATCTGATCTAATAGATCCCGGTATTGCTGGAAATAAACCGTGCTGCTGAGCACACGGCAAAACTTGATATTACGCACACGCATGCATCCAATACGCACTGCATATTTACGTAGCCTATACTCTGTTCTTGTGATTTAAACTATTGTGGAATCCACACCTAGTACTGCTACAGTACTAACTTAGGTGTCCAAAGCTATGGATAGTTAATCATAAATGCGCTTCTTTCAGCGCCTCTCCACTAAAGCCACATCATATGACGTGTTTCTTTACACAATCTGTTTCACTTTACAGTCTTCGTAATTCAAAAAGACTGCCAGTCAGCAATAAAATGCACCCCTTTGGCCAAGCTGATCATGATCTCAGACTCGCGCTGCAATATAGTGGATCTGCAACATGCTGCAGTGTCTCACTCCACCCCTCATGTGCAAGTGCAACACTTAAACACAGTTTAATAAGTGTAATACATCGATCAAATGTAATGCAAGACACACCTTTTATTCTAATAGAAGAAGCACGCTTTAAATCTTAAAAAGTTTCTGTTTTCTGTGCATACTTAGCCTATATCCAAGATATTTGAGTATGTCCAAAATTGCGCACTGCAACAACGGAGTTATATAGGACTATCAAACGTCAGCATTGATATGCTGTCTGATGTCATCTGTATCTGCATTATGCATTACCAAGTCAAAATCTGATTTCGGAATATTCTTAAATTATTTGGTAGCCTATCTGCCAGCCTACCTTGCTAGAGTAGGGTCCTGGAATTAGTAGTTTCAATGCCTGCCTCTTCAGCTCCACCAGCCGAGCGTTGCAGTTCTCGCACCAGATCCCCCGTTCAGAACCAGGTGAGCTCCCGCTACCCGAGGCTGGAGAACCGGTGCCGAACCCTGGAGATCCGCCTAAGGAACCGGGCGAACCGGTACTGATTCCAGGAGATACAGTAACAGGTGAACCGGAGAAAGAGCCCGGGGATGATATTCCTGATCCGGGGGAAGGGGTTCCAGAGGACCCGGGCATGGATCCGGCACCTTCAGGGACCGGGCGGCTGGCGCTCCGGGACTCCTCATAAGCCTTTCGGTACCAGGTTTCAGGAGAGAATGATGCTGACTTCGTAGGGGATGAATCGGTCATCTGCAAGAAATTATAGTGTAATGAAAATCAGTGATTGAAACATTATTGTCTGGATTACATACATGATAAATGTTAAAAGTGGTTAAATAATTTGCATATTGACTTTACAATTAGTTTGTTGTTGCTGCTTTACCTCATTTGAAGATAATTTATTGCCAAGAATGTGCTCATACTAATAAACAAAACAAGTCTAATAATAAATATGATGATAATAGCCTATATCTTACCCCATGTTTTCTACTCCTGGTGCCAGATCTGTCTTTATTCCCTGTTAGAGAGGTCATGATTAAGCCTGCAGAGGGACTGATGAAAAAGCCAAACTGTGCTCCCTGTTACATCCACAACCAAAAGATCCAAAAATCAATCTCTGGTCAGTTCAGCTGTCCTTCTGAAGTCTAGTCTCAGCGACTAGTATCATGCAGACATCTATCCATCTTCCACAGCGGAATATGAATAACAGATGGTCCAATCTGTAACGTCCAACAGTGGATAAATCCAGTTCTTTCTTTTATGCTTTGTGCTATGCTGAATCCATGTGCAGTGGGTTAGATTTCAGAGCATCCCAGCACAGGCGCATTTTCACATGCACATGGACTTGTGTGAGGCGCAGGCTGTAGATCAGTAGACCAGGCTCTGTTTGAGGACTGATCTCTGCACTGCTCTCACTCCAGAGGAGCGGACACATCTGTCTCTGGGTAGACTGGCCACGCCCCCTCCGCGCCCCTCAGCGAATAGCGTGTCCGAGATCTTTGACTGACATGTGGGTGTGTATAATTGTTTTCCACACGCGAAACTAAACTACAACTGAAGCGACCGATTTGAGGGAAATTTTAATTATGGAGTCAATTTTTGTTTGATTGCTGAATGACTTTTACGGGGTCATTTAAAAATATATATTTTAAAGAAATTCTAGCGCTGTTCTGCTCGCGCAACAATTATTTTTATTAAACTAAACACGAACTATATTTTTATGGTTCATACGTGTACATGTATTTTAGACATAAATAAATAATAACAACACTGTTTTGTTGTTTTGTTGATGAAATAGTCCAACCGAACCGAAAGTGCCCAAGCAGCAAACAGTTGTCATGGTTACTTCATCAGGTGAACGCGCATTGCGCGTGGACATATTTACCGCATCATCACTTGTAGCCTATAATCTAACTTCTGTGGTTATTTAAAATCTAAAATGCAGATGCAATCAGTAGGCTACAATGAATGACAAACTGAATGAAAACTGCTTTAGAGCACACTATTAACATTTTTTTAATAGTTTATACATCAGTAGGCTACAGATTGGTATAATATTATTTTCTAAAAATAGAAGGCTATAATTGCATTGTAAAACGTATATGATCAATACGTTATGACAAACATATGTTTTTACATTGCTTTAACTCATCAAAATAAGTTAAGCAATATTCAACTTTTTTATGTAGGGCCTAATACAAGAATCAACTCATATTTTTTAAGACTTAAACACCCAAGTTGATTGTAGCTTCTTTCTTTTTTTTTACAGTGTAGTAGGCTAAATGAAAATATTAAAAAGTGTGCCGGGTCAATTATGGTAAAATCTTCAATTACTTATACTGCAAACATGTCAAACATGTCATGTCATGAACTACTGAACTTTATTATGAAACCAAGAACAAACATTTGCAAGTAGTTTCTTAATTGATCAAATGTTGTTTTGCATTGGCGTGAAAAATAAATGGACAGTATTGAGTTAGTTGTTTTCTTAGTTCAGCAAGAATTTGAAGGGACATTTTGTTAGCATGGGTAAGTAGCACCACCTACTGCTCACACATCTAAAAAACCTTCTGAACCTCCACTACCACACACTGCTTCGTAAGACACTCTAACTAACAGTAAGACATAAGTAAATGACCATTAATTAAAAAAGAATTAGACAGTACTGCTCACAGACGATATATAATTCATATAAATACATTTAGACCACTTAACTTAGTGATTGTGATCATCGAGATGTGAAGAGACTTTAAACCAGCATAACAGATCACCCTTTAGCACCGTTGTACACTACTATTTTTACATTTTATAATTTTTTACAAAGTCATCAAAACTGACTTATGGCATCAAAACGAATTATGTTGCGACCAGAAATGTGGAAATAAGCCAAACTGATCTGCATGGCATTCCTTTAAGCATTTGAAACTCATTTGCAAAACCATTTTTTTTCTTTTTTTTTTGCAGTTAGCACCATTGCTCAGTATGGCTGGATTTGTGACATTTTCACTTGTAACTGAAGATAAATAATGAAATAAATTAAACAGGTCATTTCAGCCGTTTTTGTTTTTTGTGTGTGTGTGGTTTTTTTTTTTTTTTTTTTTTTTTTTTTTTTTTGCTGAGACATTTCAATGTATTTTGAAGTCATGTGCTTTTTGTGTGTCTTCAATTGCCTTATATCAAGTCACTTTTATTTCTATAGCGCTTCAATATAACGTGTCAAAGCAGCTTCACAGTGATGAACAGGAAAAAGCAGAATCAATTATGGAAACTCAACTATGGAGATTCAGCAGCTCTAAAAGACAATAGTGTCATGATTTATCAGGCATTTTGCTTATATGTAGTCGGTCACCTGCTTCTTTTGCCATGTTTGTCCTTTTGGGTCTGCTGCTTTGCACCCTCTCGAGTTGTAAGCCATTTAAAAGGAGAATAGTAGCTTATCTCTCTTTGTTATATATATTATTTATTCCTGATCAACACAAAGGCCAGTTTGCAAGCCTGTTTTAAATGTTATATAGTTATAAATAAATATATTATAATTTTATGATGAGAGTGATTGCATTTGCATGTGGGTTTGAATGAACAGTATGCAAAGAGTTGACTGTAAAGGGCACTGCCACGATTTCACTCACACAGTAAAATCATTTTAATATGATAAAGAAGAGATTTACACCAATAAACCTTCCACATTAAAACCAAAGATACGATCAAATACAAATCTGAACATAATACATGTTAAATAGACGCCCTCTACTGGAGAAACTAACTGCGTGCCAAATACACTGACGGCTACAGAAGTTTGGCCACATGTAATGTCTCCATTCAGCAAAAAAAAAAAAAAAAAAAAAGTATTCTATCCATGTTTTATTTTTAAAACATACATTTTCAATACTAAATTATATTGATGGGACTGAACGGGAATCATTAATACAGCATTGTAGACGCTCAAAGCCGCTGTGTGTGTTTGTCCCATGACGTCACAGAGAGCGCGTGTGTCCCATGACATCACAGAGCGCGTTCGAATATGGTTTATAATCGCGATTCATTCTTTAACACTTTGTGGGTTTGTTGTAGTGGTCGAGATTGACGGTGTTTTTACACAGCTATGGGGCAGCGAGTTTGTAAAGTGAGTCCGATGATTGGCGAGGTGTGCGATCAACATCTGAGTACACCCCCAAAACCCAGCATCAACACGGCGGTTCAACATCCTCATCCTCGCGATGAGACCCCTGTTGATGCTGGTGAGGGAAACAGCCAAGAGGGGAGGGTGATGGAGAGAGGAGGAGATGAGGAGGATAGGAGGGTGATGGAGAGAGTAGGAGGAGATGAGGAGGATAGGAGGGTGATGGAGAGAGTAGGAGGAGATGAGGAGGATAGGAGGGTGGTGGAGAGAGGAGGGGAAGGAGGTGAGGAGGAGGAATTTGAGGAGGAGTTGATGAGGTTGATGGGGAGAGGAGGAGGAGGCGAGGAGGAGGAGAGGAAGGAGTTAGGGAGACTGCAGGAGAGAAGAAAGAGGAAGAAGTGGTGGAAGAGGCTGATCTCTTTCTTCAGAGCTGACAAAAAACGGCCTCCAGAGAGCAGCCCAGGTCAAGGAGAGGTGAAGCATCTGCAGGATGAGGGAGAGAAGAGGAAGGTAGCATGGGCAGGAAGAAGTAGTGATGGTAAATGACACGACTATCTTATAGAAAAGAAATGACTAGATCTATACTTTGACCATGTAAAAACTCATACAATCAACACTATCACACACAATCAATATCAAGTACATCAGTATATTATACCAAAATCCACAGCGATGCCATGAGATCTTTATTCCATGACATGTTAAAAACATTCAATATACTAATGTTAAAACTCTAAATATTAAATATAGTCTCAATCAATTAAATAAAATGAATAATCATATGAATAAAATTCTGAATGTCACAAGACACTCCTCTCACTTCTGTGAAATTGTCTGATATTGTATCTTTTAATAGACTACATCTTCAGCCGCTACAGTATTGGTGATCAGCTAGGGAAAGGTGGTTTTGGTGTGGTGTACGAAGGAAGACGTTTGGATGATGATCTTAAAGTAAGTCAAAATAAATAACATTATCAATCCAGCAAATGTTTGCCCTGTGTTATCGCCATCTTTTACTCAAAGTCCTCTAAGTGTATATATATATATTTTTTTTTTTCATCAGGTGGCTTTGAAATATGTCACGAAGACCAATAACATGAAATCTTTATTAATTGTAAGTACATTACACTACATAAACAACATAAAACATCTCATATTTACTTAAAGGGATACTCCACCCAAAAATGAAAATTCTGTCATCCTTTACTCACCCTCAAGTTGTTGCAACCCTGTATGAGTTACTTTTTTCTGCTGAACACAAAGCAAGATATTTTGAAGAACGATTGGAACTTTGGCACCATTGACTTCCATAGTATTGTTTTTTTCTACTATGGAAGTCAATGGTGCCAAACAACTGTTTGGTTCCAATCGTTCTTCAAAATACCTTCTTTTGTGTTCAGAAGAAGAAAGAAACTCATACAGGGTTGCAACAACTTGAGGGTGAGTAAATGATGACAGAATTTTTGGGTGGAGTATCTCTTCAAATCACAGAGACATTTAATGACAAATACTTGGGAAACCACCTCCATCCAATGATGATAAAAATGTTTTGTATCCTAGCCTGATCATCCAAACCCCCTTCCCAAAGAGATCGCCCTCACCCTCCTGGCGAATAAAGGTCCCAGCGTGCCAGAGATCATTAGGCTGCTGGACTGGCAGGACCACCCTGACCACTTTGTGATGGTCCTCGAATGTCCCTCTCCCTCTGAGAGTCTGGCACAGTTCATGAGGCGTCACGGTGGAAGACTCGATGAAGAGAAGGTACGGCATATCATGAGGCAGGCGGTTCACGCTGCGAACGTGTGCTGCCTTCGCGGAGTTCTCCACCGTGACATAAAACTGGATAACCTACTTATAAACAGCGAGACATCAGAGGTCAAGCTGATTGACTTCGGATGTGGGGACATGCTGAGGAGATCGGCGTACAGGTCATACTCTGGTATGTATTGTCAAGCAAAGCTGCAGTTTGGCACTTTTACTCCAGTGATGAGTTATGTGGTAATGCAAACATACCCATCAGACAAAACCTCTTTCCTCCAGGCACACCAGAGTACTCCCCTCCAGAGCTTCATGTCAGGGGGATGTACTATGGCAGGCAGGCGACAGCATGGTCACTAGGGGTTCTGATGTTTGTGATGCTGTGTGGACGTTTCCCTAGTTACTATGACCTGTTACTGCTGAAACGCAAGCTCTGGTCTAAACCCGGCCTGTCAAGAGGTGAGATCTAGAATTAATCATTCACAATCACAGAAAACATCTTAAAGGGATAGTTCACCCAAAAATGAAAATTCTGTCAGTAATTACTCCATCACTCCTCCATAGGCTTCTAAGGGATTGAAACTTGACAGCCCCGAAAAGTTATTAAAGAAATCGTTAAAAGAGTCCAAGTGACTTCAGTGCTCAATCTTAAGTTTATAAAACGACGAGAATACTTTTTGCGTGAAAAAACACACAAAAATAACGACTTTATTCAACCATCTCTTCTCTTCCGTGTCATTCTCCTAAGCTGTTGACGTAGTGTAACTGCGCAGCGCTTCTGGGTTATACGTCACACGTAGGCTCACTATTGGCCGACGCTGGTCATGTGTGTGATGCGTGTGACGTTCAACCAGAAGCGTTGCGCAATAACACTACGTGAAATCTCCAGGCCCAAAGACAATACTTGAATAAAGTCACTATTTTTGTTTGTTTTTTGCGCTCAAAAAGTATTCTCGTAGCTCGACAAACTTATGATCTCGCCACTGTAGTCAGTTGGGCTGTTTTAACGATTTCTTTAATACTTTTCGGGGCTGTCAAGTTTCAATCCCTTAGAAGCCTATATGGAGGAGTGATCCAGCTCTCAGATTTAATCAAAAATATCTTAATTTGTGTTCCGAAGATGAACGAAGGTCTTACAGGGTTGGAACGACATGAGGGTGAGTAATTACTGACAGAATTTTCATTCGGGTGAACTATCCCTTTAACATGATCAAATAGGTGTAAATTTAAGGTAATAATCAGACATCCCTCCTGTCTTCCTGCACAGAATGCTGTCATCTGCTCAGGGCTCTCTTGCGGGAAAAACCAAGTCAGCGACTTAGTCTGGAGCTAACGCTGTCCCACAACTGGTTTAAGAGTTTCCAGTAATTCCTTCATTCATTAGCCATCTAAGCAGTTTTAGTTGAGAATCTCCCGTCTCCAAGCTCCCAGACATCTGTCATGGCCTCCTGGGCACTTCAGAGGTGGCCATTCGAAAGCCAGAAGTCGTCAGTCTCAGAAGTGCCAAAGGTTCCTGCAACGGCTGTCACAGAAGGTGCCTTCACTGGCCCCCATCTCCAAGCTCTCTGCAATGTCACCTCGGTCCCAGAGCTCCCCGCTGCGTCGGTCCAACCTCAGAGATTCCTGCTGTGGCCACTTGAAAAGTTCCTGCGATGGCAACCTCATGTTTACTCAGTTCAGCCACTCAGAGGTTCCTGCCACTGCCAGCCCAGGTTTCTTGTAAATAAATAAAAAAAAAATATTTTTACATTTCATAATTTTGGAGACTCTTTAACCCAAAGCAACTTATGGAACTTATGCAAAAGTGAGAAACAGTAAGAGTGACTTTTGAATTTGTACCTCGATGAAACCACCAGATGCTGTTCGCTCACGTATCATTGAGTAATGATATCAAATAACAGGTTTTATTTCTTTAAATCTATTTATAATGTAAAATCTTTAAAACAAAGATGAAAATATGACGAATAATTATTGATTTGTCCTGATTGTCAAAAACAACAAAAGGTTTAAAAATGCAGTATACCGTAATTTCTCTTGATGTGAAATGTAGACATTTTAACAAAACAAGAGGTTATTTTATACAATGTAACTGTTATAATACTCAATTGTTTACTAAACAATTTTTCTCAGTAATCTATGTACTATTGTATCTTATTTCTTTTCTGTTTGTCAATGTCACACCAAAGGAAATTGTGTCACAAATTTGGACACAATAAATAAAGCATAAGACAAGTTTATGTTTGAATGAGGTCTTCATTTTCTTTTGTCTTTGAAACAAACAAAAAAAGTGCAAAAGACAAAAGATATCCATTCTTAATATTTGAACAAATTATTAAAAATGAGTTTATAAAAAGTACTTTTTAGTAAAAAAGAAAAGAAAAACATTAAAAGTGCACTTGCTTTGTCTATTTCAAAAAGAAATTAAATAATATTTTTGACCAATCCTATTTAAAAAGACAAGTGTAGCCTACTAGAAAACCGGTTCAGTTCTACATCAGGATATTGTTTGACAACATTAGTTGTCAAGTTTTTTTTTTACAGTAATGAAAATACTATATATGACAGATTAAAAATTGTAATCAAACTTTTATTAACAGATAAAGAAAGAGTAGTTGGTTGCAATACAAATCTCCAGCATTAAATCTGTTGCACATAGCTTGAAATTCATTACCATTCCACTTTTTCCTGACCCCCTATGGACCTAAGATATTTTTTATTTTAGTAAAGATAACAAAGACAAATCTGTTTAAATTCACGCAGTTATGGTAAATTCCATAAATTTACATGATTCATGTGACTGAAGTCTGTTTTAAGTTAGTTGTCATGTCTCTTTAAAATGTAAAAGCCATTACATCTAAAGACTGCTAAGCGCACAACACTGACAACGCGTTTAGAAAAAACGGG
This sequence comes from Chrosomus eos, assembly GCA_036326025.1. NCBI lineage: Eukaryota > Metazoa > Chordata > Actinopteri > Cypriniformes > Leuciscidae > Chrosomus > Chrosomus eos. The sequence goes on from CM070832.1 coordinate 27,159,102, forward strand.
TGAAAAATGACTGGATTTGTGACACTGAATTTAAAAAATGAAATAAATTAAACAGGTCATCTAAGGTCCTTTTGAAGTTACTGACTCCTTTATCACTGCTTTCTGAGACATTATGAAATAATTATTCATGTGTCACTGCTGAATCTAACAGTGAGAGCCTCCAATGAGTTTGGGAGCCATCTGATTATTTTATACCGTTTTTTTTTTAGACATTTCAATGGATTTTGAAGTCATATGCTTCTTTGGGTCTTCCATTACAGCTTCACAGTGATGAACAGTAAAATAGCAGAATCAATTGCAGAAACTCAGCAGCTCTAAAAGATAAGTGTCATAATTTAGCTCAAATTTAGCTTATATGTAGTCGGTCACCTGCTTCTTTTATCATGTTTGTCCACAACCCAATCTTAATTTAGTAATAGAACCACATCGTCCAGAAGAACCCTTTATATGCAGAAGTGGTTATTTTTGTTAGAGTTTAGGGTTCTTTATTCCCGCCTTTTTGTTTTTCAAATCTGTAACTGTCAAATCCACCTCACTACTGATTTTCTGGAGCTCAGCCATTCAATTGCTTAGCACACTCTCAAAAGGTAAATTCTTTCTTTCTTTAAATGTCTATACATTTTAACTTTCAATTGTAACTTGTTTCCTACAAATCATGTCTTTTTCTCCATTTTTAGCTTAACAGAACATGTAAGTGTGACCAGCTCTGTTCTGGATACTTATCTCCTCTTCTTCACAAAGTGACAGAGATATTGAATTGTTTGTTAGATTTTTTTTAATTATTACTTCATGCTTAAACATATACCCAGTCACAAAAAACTAATAAACAAATTGTGGCCTTCATAAACATACATAAACAACTGGAAGAGACACACTGTAACTCTAAACTCAATTGTGTATTTCAGATGCTGTCCTCATCGTCTGCAGAGAGAAACTGCCACACATAATAATGGACGTATACATCATGGATTGTGAAGATATTTCACTGGAAATATCCATATGTTTAGAACCATTTTTCCTAAGAGTGTACGTTATTTATAATGGTAACTGAGAGGATTTTGCTTATGATACCTAGATTGTAACTCTCTAAAGTCTCATTTATTTGAATTATACGCTCTGTCAGCCATCATGGAGAGTCATCAAAGCTCATCATGCTCACAAAGTCCTTGTAGAGAATGACATTTTTATCAGGATCAACAGCCGCAGACAGCATTTCATCCATCTCTTCTTGTGTGAAGGGCTCTCCTTCAAAACAGAAAGAATTAAATTTTGTTAACTGAAAAATTCCTTGTGTTGTGGATTCCTTAGCTGTGTCCCAATTCAGAGGCTGCATCCTTCGAAGGCCCAGCAACTGTTTTAGATTATTGGGCGTTTTACCTTTATTGGACAGGATAGTCAGGGAAAGACAGGAAGCGATAGGGGAGGAGAAAGGACCGGGACTAGGTCTCGGGTCGCCCGAAGCGCTGTTGTCCACAAGGCTACGGCTTCGACAGAAGGCCTAGCAACTGTAACAGATGCCATTGAGCGGCAGTAACATTTATACTGGATTTATACCAAAAATAAATTGTATATTCAACTCTCTAAAAACAAAACAGGGTTCAGAACCTGTCAAAATCAACTTGGTGCATTTATGTACACAATAAAGGGTACAAATGATCTATAAAATCGAATAAGATACAGCATGTCAACATTTTAACTTTATGGTTTGTTTGTTTTAAATTTGTATCGTTAGATATTTGAGCAAATTGAAACCCAATACTTATATTTAAAAGTGTAATTCAGCATTTTCTCTCTCTCTCTCAAAAATTAAACAAAATGCAGTCGTCACCAGCGTGCAATGAATCTTGGGATAGACAGTCCCACGAAGGATCCTCCTTCTTTTTCGAATTCAGTATGCGGCGTTTGAAAGATGCAGCCTCTGAATTGGGACACAGCTTACAATTGTGACATTGCACATTGATTTTAAAATATCAGAAGCCTATCCTAAAATCCCAAAACACTATTCTGAATAGTCTCTCATTGTGTATACCTTCTTGTGTTAAATATTTGGTCAGTTCCTCTGGTTCCAAGTGTCCTTTTTTCTGTTGATCTAAAACCTTTAAAAAGAGACAACAGCACCATTCCTTTAAATAAATCCATTAGCCGAAGGTCTCCATCTTTATGTGTCCAATTCGAAATGTATTATGGAAGCTTGTTTCTGCCACAGAATAAATAAAAAAAAGTAAAAAGATAATTGCTACTTTTTGTCTTGGTTTCCTCACAATTGCAACTTTTTATCTCACAATTCTGACTTTTTTTCATACACATTTGAGTTTATATCTCACACTTCTGACTTCTTTTCTCGCAGTTGTGAGATATAAACTCGCAATTGACAATCATAAAGTCCAATTCAGAGGGAAAAAAAGACTGACTCCATATTTCACAATTCTGACATTATAACACACTATTGCGACTTCATTTCACGCAATTCTGATAAAAAAAAAGTAAGAATTGCGAGTTCATATCAATGCTCACATTTTCCCCCGTAATTGCGTGACGTAAACTCAAAAAAAAAAAAGTTTTATTAAGTGGTGGAAACTTGCTGAGAATTTCACTGTATTTTTTTTTCTGCAGTGTAACCAAGGTGATTTCAAACAACAAAGCAACAATAACAAAATGTTAAAGTGTCAGAGCATGAGATACCTCAAATGCCTGGAGTAGCAGGTCTTCTGGAATAGGACGGAAACTGCAATAAAGAGGAAGCAGAGCTAAAAAGGGGTTGCACGACTACTGATTTCTGCTAGTCGATTTCTTATCGAAACAATGCTCGAGTTACTCGACTACTCGTGGTTCATGCCAACCCTACTGTAAATGAAAAGACATGAAATAGGCCTAGTTCTGATTTCATTTTGCGGTCGCGATGCACATGTGGTGTGGCGCATTTGTTTTTCCAGGCGTGCCTATGCAGCGGCGAGATGACAATTTACTTTTTAAACGCGATATGTGAACGGCCCCTTACAAAGTTGGCAAATTACGATATTTTTGTCATCCTTGCTGAAATACTTCCACACATCTGATGCGTGGTGTCTGTTATTGGTGATGTTCGTCATTTTTAATTCATTTATGGTTAATGCACGCTCTGGTAACGTTAGCCGATTGTTTCTGACAGCGCCGACTAGTCGATCTCTCGACTACTCGATTAGTCTGCAAGCCCTAATCCAATACTGAGCTTTTTAATCAAGAATTTGCAATGATGTGGTTCATCTTTGCTTCACAGCTTAAAACAAAACAAAGTTTTTTGTTAAAACCCTATGGGGTAAAGTGAATAGGAAAAGTACTTCTGTAAACAAGGTTGATGAAGTGGTCAGTCACTGTTGTTCTTTACTGTAAAGAAAACAACACTGTCTGATAATAAGCACAAGTATAACTTAAAACGTTGCATTAAAAATCATCTTTTTTTGGCAGGGAAAAATTTGCTAGACCTGATATTTTGGTATATTATCTTATCAATATTAAAAAGTAGCGTTAAAAAGTTTATTTTAACTAATTTATTTGTAATTCTGCAGAAAGCTCAAGATGATTATAAATGATCCTTCACTCTCAGTGCCAGTCTTACTTGCGCTCCAGCAGGATCTTAGTCATAGTTGGAAGAAACTTCTCATAGCGTACAAACCCAGTGGGCTCTTCTTCTTCTAGCTGTGGAAGAAGTCACAAATCATAACTACAAATGTTCTGCTTGCAAGAGTCAATATCTAAATGAACCTATGTAAAAACAAGCCACTGACCTCAGCAATGACATCATGCAATTCAGCTTCTGATGGAAAACAGCCCAGTGAGCGGATAATAGTGCCTATTTCTCTTTTTTAAAGTTAAAAATATCAGTGTTAAACAAGTAATTTGATCACTTGAATTTGAACTTAGTAAACCTCTAAATAAGTGTGAGCAAGGAAATTGACATTATAAAACCTTAAAATGTTACCTGACATCAACAGTCTTGTTGGATTCATGGTCAAACACGTCAAAGGCATTACTTATCCTCTTTTGAGTTTCTGTTATAATAGTTTCTGAAAAAAGGAAATTATGTTTCAGCAAATATGACGAAAAATGGATCAGACATCGTTACTTCTGTAGTATTCATTTACTGTAATTGTTTTCCCCTAGCAACTGGACAAGATTGTGCGGTCTATTAACAACTGTGTCTTTCACTTCGCTAACGTTACTCGGCGTTAGCTAGCTAACGTTATATATTTGCAACTGTGCACAAACCATTTAGGGGATGACAATTGTAGTAATGCCAAGTGAGCTACAAACAAGAGTACAAATGCTACTAGATAAATCGTAAGCCCGAAAGGTAAAAAAGTTTTTGCATTTTAAATATATAACATTGTTACCTGCGTTGTACTTGTCAGCCATATTTTTGTACTATTGGCCATGTCCCAAACACTGGTTGCTAGGTAACGTGTACACTAACTTATTTACCCGAGACGCCAGACTTTAGGGAAAAAACACGCAAAAAAAAAAAAAAAAGATAAAAAAAAAAAAGGATGGTGTTCTCTGCCAATATTGATAAATATTGATATATAATAAGCCTACTATATTTTATGTGCTTTTTGTGGCATTGAATAATAAAATGATACTACAATAATAAATTAGTATGTGACAGTTAAAAAAAATGCTTAATACATCAGAAATACCTGGGATCTGATTCTTATTACCGGTAATGCCATAGTCACAACACCAAACCAATGACCAATCAGACATAGAAAACTAAAAATAATCAATAATTTCCATTTGGCAGAGGCTTTTAAACTTTTTTGTAGTTATGCAAAAAGCGCAATATTGTCATAATTAAAAATGTGTCGTATATAGGTAGCCAAAAACTAAATAAAAACAACAATAACGAAAAGTAATTCCTGGTATTAATGTTGCTATGTATACTATAAGTATTATCTTTTAATAGCTCGTGTGGCGTTGAATAATAAAATTATACTACAATAATAAATTAGTAATATTTCATATTATGTTACTATAGTAAGCTATAAACCCTATGTAAAACGGTCTATTTATTATTAGCCTTATCGGTAGGCTACTATATTTAGATTTATTAATTAATTAATAATGTATGTATGTATGTGAAAAGTGACTGCAATTAACTGAATATTATATCCTAATATTTATTATTTTTCTAATAATATTTATTGGGTTTATTCTATCATTCATAAAAGCCCTATATAGGTATATTTACGGTACTCTACTCCTCTATTGTGTGCATTACGGTAGATTATATAAAGCTGATCTGGCCCCGTTCTGCTCCGACTGCTGCCCAAGTGACCGAGCGACCGGCCGCATCAGCCTCTCTGGACAGTCCGCACATAACCTGCTCTTCCCCTTCATATTTCAAACATCTGGGGTATAACGTCTGAAAATAAAGGATCGAGGCGGCAAGATGAGCGCAATGGACGTGAAGAAGCTGAAAGTGAACGAGCTGAAGGACGAGCTGAAGAAGAGGAGTCTGTCTGATAAAGGGCTAAAGGCTGAGCTGATGTCCCGGCTGCAGGCCGCTCTGGATCAGGAGGCGCTGTCCACCGACACCAACGGCTCTGAAGGACTCAGCTTCATGGGAGATCAAGACCTTGATGAAGATCTGGCTGGAGAGAGCATGGATGCTGAAGAGGAGGATGAGGATGAGGATGGAGAGAACGCGGAGGCTGAGGAACAGCACGATGATGACATGGAGGAGGAGGGAGGAGGAGGAGGATGCCGGGGTAGAGATGGATAAATCGGATGAAGATGAAGATGTCCTGCTCAAAGAAGATGATGAAGAAATGGAGAAATTTGATGACGATGATGTGGCTCTCGACATGGGCCCTGGCGAGGGTGAGGTTACACGATGAAGCTTGTGCAATTCATATTTTTATATGCATATTTGGGTTGTGTGATGCCAGGATAATTCATTCTGACAGCAGAGCGCATACAGGATTTTATGAGATGCTGCCACTGGTGTCCCATTTGTGTCCCTTTGACTTACTACTGACACAGAATACTAATAGATTTAACTCCAATTAGTGTGTAATGCATAAGACAAAAGAAAGAAAAACACACTAATCTTTTTTTTAAACATTTTTTAAATATGTATTTATTTTTTAAATGTATCACTAAGTAATGTATTTACACTAATACTTTATTTAAATACACTAGGCCTATATTTATGGTCAGCTATAATATTTCTATAGATGACAAGCTTGTCTACATATCAAATTAAATCAGTGAATCTGCTGATTCAGAAGATAGCCTACTCGTTATGTTTTGTCATGGTTTGCACAAAATATTTTTTTTCAGTTCAGCAGTAACTTAATTCAAATCAAATCAAATGAAATTTTGAGGCATAAACAGGACCGTTTCCTGAGAATGACCTTTAATAGTGTCCGTCCTTTGGTTTTTATTGGTTGAGCAGTAGCTCTCGGGATCGGTGAGCTGTAACAGGATGCTGAAGTGAAGATATTGAAGGACAAAAGCTCCAGATGGAGTCTGTACATAATGATCTCGGTTAATTTGTTTTATTCTGCCTGCCCTGGAGTAGTGAGGACGAGGACCTCATTAATTTAGGACACTGTTATTCTTTGTCTTCATTTCACACAGTGCTTCCTAACCCTGGTCCTGGACTGGAGTACACCCAGACCCAACAGTACACATTTTGGATGTCTCTCTTATCTTACACAGCCATTTCACATCTTGAAGTCTCTGTTTATGAACTGATGAGCTGAATCAGGTGTGTTCGATTAGGGAGACATGAAAAATGTGCTGAGTTGGGGGTACTCTGTGTCCGAAATCGCCCCCTATACCCTCATTCACTATTCCCTACATTAGCCCACTATTATAGTTCACTATATATTAATTTGAAACTTAACAAACTGACAGCGCCAGTAGTAAGATTCAAATATTTATATGTATAAATTAAAAAATGTAATAATCAATTAAAAAGTAATTTATACATGTATGATATTACGCTGTAGCCACATTGGTCCAGCGTTTACTATGGTTTCGGACACCACTACAAATGACTGTTCCCTTAATATTGCCCTATTTAAGGGTATGGGGGGCGATTTCGGACACAGCCCAGCCCAGGACGTTGATCTTGATTTCACTAAGTAAAACATGTTCCTTTATCAACATCTTTGTTCCAACAACATTCCAATCAACCAATCAGATTTGAGAAATAAGTTTACAGTTTATGTCAAGTTTAGGCTTACAACCAGAGTTAGGTGCTTTTACACCAGTGTTATTCATCTATAATTTCCCTCTGATTTTAGGGATAACTTATGGGTAAGGTTAGGGTTAGGGGGGTTAGGATAGGGTTAAGACAAAAATTTTCTAACAGGAATATTATTCCATGGTCAACAAAATATGTTAATCCAGGAATATGTGTTACTTGTCTTACTCCGGGACAGGGTTGGGAATCACTGATTTAGCAAATGCTTTCTCCCCCCTTGGGGTACTGTGGGGTTATGGCAGGGGTGCAAAACTGCAGACTTTAGCTTCAACCCTAATTAAACGCACCTGATCCGGCTAATCAGGCTTATTTGAAAACTATGGGTATGTGTGTTAAAGCAGGTTTGGAACTAAGGGTATGTTTACACGACAACGATGTACTAAAAATGGAAACACTTTTTCTTAGTACAGATGACGGCATTATCAAAATGAACCCCTTTCACACGGATCTGCGAAAAAACGACTAAAAACGATGTGTTATGTATGCTAGGCCAGTAGATGGCGATGTCACTTTGTAAAGAAAAGACTATGCGTCTGGGCACTACTGTACGCATTCTTTTATAGGGCACTCGCACCAAACTCCCATACCTATAGACTAAACATGTAATATGCATTCGCACAAATTTCACAAATTTATGTTTTTGTAGTTTACGCAGAGACAATAACGGTATCGTTTCCAAAAACTTGCACTTTGAAACCCGCTTTCAAAAGTTTGCGTTTTCAGGCCCCCAAAACGCCATTGTAGGCAAAGCAGAAACGCATAAAAAAAAATTTTCAGTTTAAAACGGTGTCGTGTAAATGGCTCCTAAATTCTACAGGGCTGTGGAGTTCCAGGAACTGAGTTTACGCTCCAGGTTTAGGGGTTTGTAGTGTACATATGCTGCATTTACATGCTATCGGAATTATCATATGGGAAGCTCTGGGATAATTTTGATACCCAAGTTTTTTGGACGTGCCATAAACTTTAAACATGGCGGAGGGGAGAATGATTGCTGCTATGACTGATATTCTCTGTCAGTTTTTCCCACAACAGCAACATTGCCTGGTCTTGTTTTTAATGTAGTGCATATTTTATGAATAATCATTTGAAGCATATTCTGTGTTTTATACACAGCCAAAGCCTGTATTTGAACGAAATTCCAGAATCGTCAGCAAGCTGACTATCTAGATATTGTTGTGAATGTTTATTTGGTGGTCAATGAATGGGACGCTAAATATCATTTCGGCTTTAATAAGATTTTCCCAATAAATAGGCAAGAATAAACTTAGTGTCTTCCATGATTCCTGTTCTTTCCGACAACAATTCACGTGAATGCGACGTGCTCATAATCACAACTTCAGAAGTGGGAAGTGGGACATTTCCGATAGCATGTGAAGGCAGCATTGATAACTTTTGGGTAACCAAAATCAGGGCATTTGTGAGAATCGTTCATTTGTTAATGGAATTTTTGATGTTTTATAAAATACTAGATGTCCTTTGCATCAAAAACGTCTCGGTTACATATGGTAACCCTCATTCCACGAGGAGGGAACGGAGATAAAAGTCTACTCTAGACTGACGAATGGGGATCGCTTGCAAGAGCCTATCTACTTCGAGTGAAATTAAACGAGCCACGCGCCGCGGACGACTGGATGGAGGCAGCAGCTGGTCGGGGTAGGATGTGCTTAATCACCTCCGTCTGCTTCTGTGCCGCGGAAAACTGCTGGGCAAAGTTTTCTACAGTGTCGACGAAGAGGCCGGCCTGGCAGAAAGGGGCGTTGAGGACCCACAGGTGGAGAAAGGTGTGGACCCACTCCTGGAGCACTAACGTGGACTCGGAGGGCGAGGTCCTGCATAATCCGTGGGTCGGAGTTACCCTCGTGCAATTCCTTAAGCGCCTTGGCCTGGTTGACCTGCAGGAATGCCATGGCATGCAAGCGGAGGCAGCTTCTCCACAGGCTGAGTAAGCTTTGTCCGCGAGAGCGGACGAGAACTTACACGCCCGGGAGAGGAGGCGCGGATTTCCCTGCCAGGAGGTAGCGGTCTTGGGACACAGCTGCATTGCCACAGACCGCTCCACCGGGGGAATTTCCACGTATCCTTTAGCTGCTCCGCCATCGAGCGTAGTGAGGGAGGAAGAGGTTTTGGGCAAATAATGGTGCCGTCCATGCTCTAGTAACCTCCTTATGCACTTCCGGAAAGAAAGCCACTGGGGCGGGGCACTGAGAACCAGCACGGGCCGGGAAAGCATAGGTGTGAGCTCTGGGTCTAACTCGGACAACTCTGGCGCACCCGAAGGAGGCAGCGCAGCCGAGTTGTCATCTCCAGAGGACATTAGCTCACCCTCCGAGGCAGCGACCGACATTTGATCATTCGGCGGAGCTCCAAAAGAAACACCTGGGACCGCGGCGGACGGCCCAGCGTGCTCTCTTGGAGGCTCCGCGGGAAGCATTATAGAGGAGTGAGGGGCCAGACGAGACTGGTTCGGTGGGTTACCTCTCCCTTTGATCCTCAGGTCACCAAGGCTATTATTAACCGAAGTAGGCTTCTTCTGCTTGATAGAAGAAACGCTAGATCGGGGAATAAGTGAAGGGGCTCCACCTCTTTCGAGGTCTTTTCGAGTCTCAACCATAACGTTGCGATGGTCATGTTCCCGCAATGAGAACATGAGTCATCCACGAGCGCCATTTCAGCGTGCCTTTAGCCCAAGCATGTGATACAGCGATCATGCCCATCAGCCGCATCCAGAAACACATGATCTGAATGACATCTTGAAAAAGACACAGAGAGATCGTGTTAGCTCTTTCAGAAGTGCTCTGAGGTAATGAAACGCACAGGGGGATAGCCGCGGCTACACACAGGGAAATAGTGCAGTCCTGTGTGAGCACTCACTCTCTATGTCACACCCTCCGTCCGAACCAACAAAGCTGTGAAAACAGCTATTTTGCTCACAACCGTTGACAGGAGAGATCGCGACCACCGCTGTTTGCGCCGTCACACCAACACCAAACACAGAGGCTTCCTAGCAGAGACTCGAAATCACCGTCAGAAGATCTTGCAGGAGACAGGAAGGGTTAGGCATTCACTTTATGGCTCCGAAGCGAAAGATAAGGATGTGAGGCACTTTCTGCTCATTATATGCTCGCACCGCGATGCACAGCAGCTGGTGCAATTATCGCATGCCAATTTGCATTGGCTCGTTTAGCATTACTCGAAGTAGATAGGCTCTCGCAAGCGATCCCCATTCGTCAGTCTAGACTTACTCGTAGTGACTGACGAAGGGGAACAATGGATTTCTGAATGATGCTTGTTTGCATATTCCTGTTTTTCATTTTCCTTTTAATTTTTGTTTTGTCAAGCACAAGTTACACATAGAGGGAAAGAAGTGCTTGTGCGTTTTGCCCATTAGTGTCACCAAATATGCCTTCAAATTTTGCACACACTGTAACACTTTTCTTCAAGATGCATGCAATGTGAATCTGAAAATGTGTGTTACTTAGCTCAAAATTGCACAGACTGCAGTTGTTTTGGCAGCAACCTCCTGTCTTTACCCATTTAAGTACTACGGTGTACCGCTATCGCTCCTTGACTTTAAAATGTGAACTTAAGTTATAATTAAATACACCTTTCTTTTAAAATACTGGTCATTGCAATTCATGCATAACCAAAGTAACTATAAATCCTTCAGTAATTATTTGGACCATCATGTTACATCATGATGGGTCCAGCAGGGAGGTAAGCCTCCTTACAATTTATTGTTTTATTTCCAAAGGGGATGCGGACAAAGACAAGAATGATGAACAGAAGAATAAGAAGGGTGTAAAGAGACGCCGAGATGAACATGGAAGGGGCTACTTTGAATTTATTGAAGAAAGCAAATACAGCCGGTAAGAAATGTGCAGTCGGCCTCTGGTACTCCTGAGGTACCGCTGCACCTTAAAGATTTATGAGCAGTTTTGGGCAGTAAAGAGCCAAATCTGACATACTGTTCCTCATCAGTGCAAAGAAACACACATTTTTACTGACCATTTTGAAATTATTTTCAGCCTATAATAAGGGCATCTCTGTCACCTAAAGTGGTTTTTTTTTTTTTTTTGCTTACACTTGTTTTTGTGTAGGTCAGAGCTTGGGCTGTTAAAAGAAATGAAAATATTCTATGGGGTTTTGATACATGTCCAGGAAATAAACTATTCATATCTATTTCTATTTTTGTATTCTGTATCGGATGTTATCTTTAGAAATTATCACTATAGTGATCGAATGTATATTGTGTATTCTTCCTTTGTATAATTTCTTATGTGTTCATGTTTATGCCATTTAATTGAATTCGATGTGATGGTATCTTTTCCAAGGAACTGTACGCAACCACTGTATATTATCAATTTATATATATATATATATAATTGATAATATAAAACATAAAAGTTTAAATATAATTGATAATATAAAACATAAAAGTTTTTGTTTACATTATATATGTGTGTGTATCTGTATCTATCTATCTATCTATCTATCTATCTACTATCTATCTATCTATCTATCTATCTATCTATTATATATATATATATATATTTATATTTTATATATATGTCTGTGTGTGCGTGTTGAATATATACAGTACATATACACACATACTGGATATATGTATAAATATATGGGTGTATACAGAATCCACAGACATATATATATATATATATATATATATATATATATATATATATATATATATATATATATATATAATATGTTAGATGTGTTTAATTGCGATGAATACATTTTTGACGTCACTTATATATTCATTAAATACATAAAAATAAATAAGAAACATTCAGTTAAAGTGTTTTACCTGTTAAATATAGTCCGAGCAGATTTATGTATTAATGTTTGTGCAAACCCATCTAATTTGTGATCCCATTTTCTAAAAAAAAAAAATTGAAAAATATTTTCAAAATCTATTCTAACAGCATTCATGTGCTAAATGTAACAATTTATTAATTTAACAGCATTTATTGTGGTAAAATTAACGCAGGTTTTATATTTGCAAATTATCTCAGTTGAAACATATTTAAAATCCAAAGAAAGTTCAATGGGATCTTATAATGACTGACTTTTATCGAATCTTATTGAATTTCCCTCAGAGCGAAGTCTCCCCAGCCCCCTCTGGAGGAAGAGGATGAAGAGTTTGATGACACAACTGTATGTTTGGATACCTGTAAGTATAAAGAGCTCACGAAAGCTGCTCAAATACACACTGAATTAATTTAATAAAAAAATACTGAATATTTCAACGAGCAAAATTCAGAATATATTTCTGTAAAGTGTAAATGTTTAGTGATACAAAGTCAGTTGTCCACCTCTTCTTTTCCTCAGACAACTGTGACCTGCACTTCAAGGTGTCTCGGGATCGGTATAGCGCCTCCTCTCTCACCATGGAGAGCTTTGCCTATCTTTGGGCAGGGGGGCGAGCGTCTTATGGTGTGGCCAAGGGCAAGGCTTGCTTTGAAATGAAGGTAAGAGCACTGTCTTAACCTCAAGTTTACTATTTATAGTTGTCCTTTCATGATATTAGCCATACTTTTGCATGTCGTTGCACCAGATTATCGAGAAGATACCTGTAAAACACATTTCCAGTAAAGGAACTGAGATTCATGATGTCCTGGTGGGTTGGTCACTGGCAAACAGGTCTCTTCTTCTAGGTGAGGGTCTTTGTGTTGACTTCTTACATTGGAATATTCAGTATTATAGTTGAACTATTAAATTCATGAGTGTCCTTTTACCTTACATATTCACAGGGGAGGAAGCACACTCATACGCCTTTTCGACTAAGACCAAGAAAACCAGCAACGGTGTGACAGAGGACTTTGGGGAGGCATTTGATGAGAATGATGTTGTCGGATGCTTTATTGTAAGTATCCGTGTGCTTATCCAAAATGAGTGTTTAACCACTGTGGAGTTACTACTCTTGACCACTAAGTGGCACCATGTGTTCACACATTACTACATTTAAAGTCCCCGTGAACCGGAAGTAGCTACTGATTTAGTTGTGACGTATTTCCAAGTGAAATAAAAAAAATGTAAGAGTTTTCCTGTAGCGCACAGTGCGCACCCCCTCTCCATCCCTCACTTATAGCAGTCTGAAGGTGATGATACACAGGGCAACTTTTTGAGCAATGTTGCTGGGCAATGTTGCCGTCAACAGGCAACCATATGAGACACAGGGCCCACGACCGATCTAAATTATCCAGATAGAAATGTATTGCCCATTTTAAATGGGAAAGTGCCCAAGCAACAATCACCCAGCAAGATTGCCCAGCAACATTGCTCAAAAAGTTGCCCTGTGTATCATCACCTTGACAGTTGGAGGGGAGTGGTTAAGGATATCCTACCCAAGCCATCAAACTGACATCATCGAAGAAGCAATGCCATTCCAATACGGAAGCAAATTTTCAAATTTTGACTAAAGATTACCACAACAAACATGTTTTTTCTGCATATTAATTTGCATGGATTAATTGTCCACCACAAGACTAGTAATGTGCGCTAACAATGTAAATAGGGTCAATTTTGGTTTCATGAGGACTTTAAAGGTGCCTTATGTCAAAAAATCAATTTATACTCCACATATTCCATACCAGATGGGGGCAGTATACCTCCAGAAAGTTGGCCTACTCTAGTCTGTTTTTTAGTTTCAGGTTGTTAATCTTCTAAAACCGTCAAATAGTCCGCTTTGTCCCGCCAAAGCCTATTTTGATCGGTGAGGGATGTAGACTAGAATGACTGCTGCCGCTGCGCTTGACAGGGCGCGTTACGAGCAGAGAGAGAGAGAGAGAGAGAGAGAGAGAGAGAGAGAGAGAGAGAGAGCCCCGGCCGCGCGCGCGCACTCTCACGTCTTCAAACAACACGAGAGCGGTCCTGCTCTCTCTCCCTCGCGCATATTAATCAAATCAATTGACACGATAGTAAGACCGCAGTTTCGCGTGGAGCATTTGGAGATTTTTAGAGATTAAAGAGATACAAGCAGTGCGAGTTATTCGTGTGTTGCAGTTTGGCTGGTGGTTATGTATGTTGCCCGCATACCGCCTCCCATGGCCGAAACTGGTATTACAACACCTTTCGGGCCGGGGCTAGTAATGCTAGTGCTAATTTAGGTTGATGTCTCTGCAACACTATAACTTTTCATTTTTTTAATGACATCATCGCCCTTATTTCTTCTCATTCTTTTGATGCGTGTAGCTCATTTTTTGGATATTTTTACCTCAATTATTACACATGGCACCTTTAAGAGTTTGGGATCAGTTCGATTTTTTTTTTTTTTTAAATGAATTAACAGTAAAGGTTTCTATTTCAAATAAATGCTGTTCCTTTTAACTTTCTATTGATCAAATAATTCATTACAGTTTCCACACACACAAAAATTAAGCACAACTGTTTTCAACATTGATAATAATAAAAAATGTTTCTTGAGCAGCAAAGCAGCATATTAGAATGATTTCTGAAGGATCATGTGACACTGAAGACTTGAGTAATGAAGCGGAAAATTAAGCTTTTCCATCACATGAATAAATTACATTTTAAAAGATATTAAAATAAAAGTTATTTTAAATTGTAATAATATTTCACAATATTAGTGTAGCAAATCAGCATAATAGAATGATTTCTGAATATATATTCTGAATATATCCAATTTAAAAAAAAAAGGTTCTCAAGATTTTGAAAGCAAGTGTGGGTGTGTTGTGTCAGTTTAGTTTTGGCCATAATATATAATCATTGCTTGTGTTTATTTGTCAGAATTTTGATGGGAGAGAAGTGGAAATGTCCTTCTCCAAGAATGGACAGGATCTGGGAACAGCTTTCAAAGTCAGTAAGGATGAGTTTGAGGGGAAGCCGCTCTTCCCTCACATCCTCTGCCACAACTGTGCGGTTGAGTTCAACTTCGGCCAGCGGGAAACACCGTACTTCCCCCAACCTGACGGCTTTACTCTCCTGCAGCAGATCCCTGTTTGCGATCGCATCAGAGGACCAAAGGGGCCCGAGACCAAAGAAGACTGTGAGGTTGGTTTCTTAGCCATTACGTTTTTCTTCTATTACATCATTAAAATTCATCATGGAAATCTGCTGTAAATCTTCACAGGTCATTGTCATGGTCGGACTGCCTGGATCTGGAAAAACTGAATGGGTAACAAAGCACACAGAAGCCAACCCTGGAAAATACAACATTCTTGGGACAAACACCATCATAGAGAAGATGATGGTGAGTGTTGATTTTGGTAACATAATAAGGTTCCATTTGTTTACATTAGTTAACTACACTAGTAAACATGAACAAGTAATGAACAATACTTCTACATTATTTCTTCATCCCAGTGAATGTTAATTTTAACATTCACTGATACATTTTTAAAATCAAAAGTTTCTGTTAACATTAGTTAATGCACTGTGAACTTACATAAACAATAAATAATTATTGTTTGTTTATTAACTAACATTAACAAAGATTAATAATGCATAAATTATTCTCATTGTTAGTTCATGTTAACTAATGCATTAACTAATGTTGATGAATGGCATCTTATTGTAAAGTGTTATCAAGATTTGTTTTTATAGATAGTTTTTATGTTTTTTAATGTTGAAATTCAGATTTCCAGTTTAAAACGACAGCTGAAAGATGTCACAAAGCTCTCAGCAATTTCTCAGCGTGCTCCTCTCTTCCTCGGAAAATTCATCGAGATCGCTGCACGTAAAAAACGCAACTACATTCTTGACCAGGTGACGTGGAGTTTACAAATAAGTCACAAATAATCAAAATGATTATTATATCATCTGCTGAAAATACAAAATCTTAAATGTCTCCATTTAGACTAACGTATCGGCACCAGCCCAAAGAAGGAAAATGTGCCTGTTTGCCGGGTTCCAGCGTAAAGCTGTGGTAGTCTGTCCAACAGATGAGGAATATATACAGAGGACTCAGAAAAAGGCAGAAACAGATGGCAAAGATGTACCTGAACACGCAGTATTAAAAATGAAGGGTAAGATCCTTTTCTCAAGCCATACTTGATCTAAGATGTGTGCAACTGTGTTTTATTTTTTATTAGGTTTTATTTAGTGGAGGTGAAGATGACAACTCCCATCATTCCACTCTCTTTCACAGCGTCATCAAGCTACGCCTTTGTTATTGTTTTGAATATGCGACCTCTAGCGGTGAAACATACTGTGCCTTTAACAGAAACAACACTGTATGTAAATGTACTGTAAATTCACAAAATGAAACATTATAACACTATAATCTTTTCCAGGAATATACACGCTGCCTGTGGAAGGTGAGTGCTTCACTGAAGTGGTTTATGTCGAGCTGCAGAAGGAAGAAGCATCCAAACTTCTTGATCAGTACAAGGAGGAGAGCAAAAATTCCCTTCCTCCTGAGAAGAAACCCAATCAGGGAGGTGTACAGCTTAAGAGGGGAGGTATCCGAGGAAGAGGAGGAAAAAATCTGTTCAACCGCGGCGGAGGACAGGGTCCGAGGGGAGGACGAGGAGGCTTTCAACACCGAGGCAACTTTAGGGGTGGTACGCCATTTCAGTTGTGCTAAATATTTCTATATAAACTTATTTGTATAGAAGAACTTTAAAGACACCATGACGCAGCACCTCCATAATGTGACGTACTTTGGAATATTGAGCAGGAAATAACACTTTTCTTTTCGGATTGTTTGACAGTGCCTGGACCGCGTGGGGGGTTCAGCAGACCACCGAGAGGCTTCCTTCCTCCCCCTGCCTTCAGAGGCGGTTTCAATCGGGGTGGTTTTAACCGCGGTGGTGGTGGTGGGATGCCTAACAGGGGTGCTGGCCCCAGGCCAGGACATGGGCGTGGGAATATGGTTAACATGGGCAACAGGGGAGGAGCCATGCACAGGGGCAACATGGGACGAGGGGGAGGGGCCAACCGTGGAAACTTCAACCAGGTGAGAAATCATTGATGATGTAGATCATTTTTTGTTGTAAATTAAAATGTAGTTGGTGTTGTTGCAGCCTGAACAACTTGAATATGTATGCCTGTAAAATAGGCAGCTAATGAATGAAAAGTTGGTCAATTTAAAACTAAAGCCGTTTTCCCACTGTCGGGACGGATGATTCTGAGAATGATAAGGAACTGTTCCAGTTGTATTTCCACTTAAGCTTGGTTTGGCACGCCACGATTACAAACTGTTCTTCCCCTGGAATTCATGGCACTTCAACCTTACAAAAACCTCAGAAGTTTACAATGTTTTAGTCAATATTGGGGAGTGGACGTATGCTTTTCACTTTAGAATACTCATACAAATAATTAGTAATTCCTTCTAAAGGATTTGATAATACCTGAGTCATTACTAGTGGGTTATCATGACCTTCACTTTAGAATTAAGTACACATTTTGCATTATTCACTAATGAATCTGTACATAGTAGTTCTTCTACTACGTCCTCTGGGACGTATGAAAATAATAGTAGTTACTGATTAGTGAACTACTGAGCACTATTACTTACTAATTCATTAATCAGAGTTTCTTGTTAGTAAAATGTGGTTACTAGAATGTTTATTGTGTATTAATCATTTGTTCCTGTCTAGTTATTCCTTAACGATGAAACAGTATTCTAAAGTTTTACCGAAATATCTGATCATCCTCCAGTCCATAACACAGTCGCTATGACTGAGGCATTTGTATTTTATATTCCAATGAGCTCGTTATCGGCCCTACAGTGGAAATTAAAACCATATCCATACCGACTGGGCCAGATCGGCCCTGAATTGAACAGTTAACAAAAGATAGCGGTTTGGCCCGATGATGGAAAAGCGGTTAAGATGCCACCCCAATGTGAACCAGAAATCACAAATCTGCTGTTTTCACAGAAGTTCAGGGGTCGAGGAGGAAATAATCGAGGTTTTAAAAATGGCAACTTTAGCATGAACAAAGCACAAGCTTTCAACCAGAGCTGGCAACAAGGGGTGAGTTACTTGAAAATTATGTTAATATTAATTTAAAAAATACAAAAATAAAACAAGAAATGGTATCTTGCATAAAGAAAATCAAGCCTTTTTTGGACCATTATTATCAAAGATATTTTTTTAACATTTTGTTGGTTTTTGTTTCATTTAGAAGGATGTTTACCCAAAAGTGAAAATTCTGTCAGTTATTACTCACCCTCATGTCGTTCCAAACCCGTAAGACTTTCATTCATCATCGGAACACAAATTAAGATCTTTTTGATGAAATAAGAGTGATTTTTGTCCCTCCATTGACAATCTATGCAACTACCACTTTGACGCTTCAAAAATTCATAAAAAGATTGTAAAACTAATCCATATGAATCGAGCTGTTTAGTCCAAATTTTCTGAAGACACTCGATCACTTTACACGGTGAACAGATTGAATTTAACCTTTATTCACACATAAACACTGACCAGCGAATATAAACAGAAGCTCAACCGAACCTGCGAGAGCAAACCTCTTGTGGAAGCTCAAACGTGCTGCGTAACACGAGAATGAACCTCATTGGTTCTTGCGGAAGCTCAAACGTGCTGCGTAACACGAGAATGAATATGTGAATAAAAGTCTAAATTCAAGTTGTTCATCATATAAAGTGATCTTGTCTCTTCAGAAAATTTAGACTAAACCGCTCAATTCATATGGATTAGTTTTACGATATCTTTATGAACTTTATTAAGCGTCAAAGTGGTAGTTCCATAGCTGTATATGGAGGGACAGAACTCACTCTTATTTCATCAAAAAGATCTTCATTTATGTTCTGAAGATGAACGAAAGTCTTACGGGATTGGAGAAACATGAAGGTGCAATTAATGACAGAACTTTCATTTTTGGGTGAACTATCCCTTTACTTCCAATGGTTATTCTAATTAGATCCCTGTATTACAGTAAAAAAAAAACTTAAATCGTAAATAAATATGTATGTATATGTAAATAATAGATTATGTACATTTTATAAATAATATATAATGAAAATGTAAAATGTGCAACAAATATCAGTGGCCCTAAAAAATATATTCAGGCTTCCTTCTTTAATTCCTTTCTCTGTCTTCATCAGTTCTGGAATCAGAAGCCATGGAGTCAACAATACCATCCTGGATATTACTGAATAATCGCTGTGATGGACTGATATCACATACAAGCTTTAACTTCAGTAGTCATTTATTTTATCTAATGTCCTTTTGTTTTTGTACAGATTTTAATAGGACATTGAGGAGAAATGACTCTTTCAGAGCTTCACAGGTTACCTGCTGTTACAGTGTTTTTTCTCTATTTATTTTTTCAACTAATACTTAGTGTTTGTCTTTGACCGCAGGTTTGTATGACAACGTGGTTCAATTCAGGAAACTCAGTATAACTTCAGGGTGGGATGTTTGTCTTTTAACAGCTTTCAGGGTTTTACTTTTAATTAGTCTTGTGTGTAGCAGTAAAGCTGTGTAAGATAGGAGTACTATTGTCGAGGCACTTTGCAGTCATATGAAGAATCTTTGTCCTGCTGCAACAATATTTTTTAGTTAAAAGAACATTACAATTTTAATGTAAAAACTAAGATGCAGAAATTTGGAGGAAGACTTGTCTGGACAGTTTTTGCAGACTGTATATTTAAGAAAAGGGATCGAAATAATTGGAAATTTCAACTGTGGTTATGTAATAACTGAGTGTTTTTGAATAATCGATTATATTGCTAAATTTTGAAAAGTCTTGATTTAAAAGCAGTCTACCGTCTGTACATAAATTAATTAGATGCTAAAGATTATGTACCTCTAATTTAAATTCTGTCCGGTGTAGAAAAGCAATGGCTGTTGTCTTATCATGTACTTGTTGTCATTTGAACCACAATGCAGTCTATTTATAAACGTGCAGTTTTTTTTAAATCAATGGTTTCAATGTGTTTGGGGACAAGGCAAGCAAAGCTGCAAAAAGCCATCAGATTTTGAACATTTAACCTTTTTCTGTCAGGAGCAATAAACAGCATTTTTGATTCTTTGCCCCTAAAAAAGTGATTGGCAGAATAGATTGTTTTATTATTGTGGGATCATGATATTATTTATGTGTAGTTTATTTAAGTATTTTTTTATTTTCAAATGTAATTTATTTTATTGTGAAATGTGGCTTACTGCTCTTTTGATATTTTAATCTAAGTTAAGTGTCATAATGTATTTTGGTCTTTTTGTAAATTATTTTACTTTTTAAAAGTGCACATGGTTTACAAATCAGTTGCAATCTTCTTTAATATAACCTTAGATGTGATTGGCCACAATTTTGTAGAGCTGTTGTAGTTGGCTTCAAAATTATAGTAATTAAATAACACTACTCGAATATTGGACTGCATCCTCTTAATCCATGAAACAGTGATTATACATGTATTTTATAATAGTTCTATCTGTATTAAAGCTTTCAAAGGATGTCAGGGTGCCATTGTGGACTGTTAACAAAAGACTGATTTTCTAAGGCTTTAATGGAAAAAATTTGTAATTATTGTAACCACAATCAAATGCAATCATCCACGCAGACATACTTGAAGGTTTCTTACTCACCTGTAATTCCCACAGCAGAGATGTTGTTGCATAACTATGAAATATTACCAATAGGATTAGTATATATGATATATATATATATATAGTATAAATATGCATAAAGAAACTTTTTTTTTTTTTACTCTTGTCGATAATCTCATATCAGTGTGGTTAAGATCTCCGTTGTCCCAGACTTCTGATGCAAATGACTAATATGTTTTTAGATAATTGTTGGCTAAAATATATGGCAGATATTAGGAACATTATAATTGTATTACTTTGAAAGTATTACTGTTTTGTACTGGGAAATTATTAATGGCATGTGATGTAGGACATAAAAAAATGAAGGCGACTTGTTTTGATGTTGTATTTGTTCATGTTTAAGGTATTTGGTCAGGTAAAAATATATAGTATTGAGATTCTAACACTTTGTAATATACACGTTTTTCCTTCTTTCTTTTTATACCTTGCTATGTTTTGTATTTTACCTTTAATCAAGAAGAAAAATATCATAAAGATGAAATGAGTAACTTATTCCATGCATTCTTTTTTAAATAGATTGTTTTTAAATGATAATAAAGTTTGAAGAAAACAACTGGCTTACATCTATCTATCTATCTATCTATCTATCTATCTATCTATCTCTATCTATCTATCTATCTATCTATCTATCTATCTATCTATCCATCATATGTCTATCTATCTATCTATCTATCTATCTATCTATCTATCTATCTATCTATCTATCTATCTATCTATCCATCATATGTCTGTCTGTCTGTCTGTCTATCTATCTATCTATCTATCTATCTATCTATCTATCTATCTATCCATCCATCCATCATATGTCTGTGTATCTATCTATATATCTATCTATCCATCCATCCATCCATCATATGTATGCCTATCTATCTATCCATCCATCATGTCTGTATCTATATATCTATCTATCCATCCATGTCTGTCTGTCTATCTATCTATCTATCTATCTATCTATCTATCTATCTATCTATCTATCTATCCATCCATCTATCCATCCATCATATGTCTGTGTATCTATCTATCTATCTATCTATCTATCTATCTATCTATCTATCTATCTATCTATCTATCTATCTATCTATCTACTATCTATCCATCCATCATATGTCTGTGTATCTATCTATCTATCCATCCATCCATCCATCCATCCATCATATGTCTGTGTATCTATATCTGTATGTCTACCCAATTTAACAACTGGCACATAAAGCACTGAGTAGCAATAAACTTAAGCCAACATAGACTAGAATTTCAGGCACAAGTTATCATATAGGCATATTCATGCAGAAATATAACACTCAAGTTAGTCTGTGAATATTTAACTCTGTTTATGTATAGCTCTGCCACATGGATGAGATGTAGTTACACTGAAACCAGATACATTCGTGCTAGACTGTTTGCTGAGTCAAACACAACCCATTTGAGGAGAAATATCACATTTCATGCCTGTTTGTAAAATATGCAACCACAATAAAATAAAATAAACCGTAGTCTTTATTTTAAGTCTTTAAATAATTGACATGTATTTAATATAGTGGTCAGTAATCAATTAGATGTTAAACTTTTATTTTGAAACAAAAAGATCGGAAATGACTCACTACATTTATTTTCTTTACTAGAGCCAGTAGGAAAGTAACTCATGAAGGCAAATACACGAATGTTCTTCTTCCAGGGGGCGCAAGGCGGCTCAAACACTCCACATCCACATTAAACCCTGTCAAATCTCAGGACGTTTTAAACTAATTGGAGAAATTGTACACACTATACATTACAATCATTTAAATATTGTAAATATACGCATTTCGACCTAACATGCAAATCCAAATCTGCGTAAGTACAATCTCTAATAAAAATAAAAAATAAAAAAATCCTTTCCAGATAATCATCAACTACTATCATTGGTCCATCCGACCAGTGTGGATAAAAGTAACAGGTACCACGTGACATCCGGTCTACACGACACCTCAATGGCGGTCTGAATAATAATTTATTTAATACATAAATGACAAAGACACTGAGAAGGTAAGTAAGTATTGATCTGAAAACATAGAGTGAATATTTAAAATGTGACAACTGTCATTTAGATCGTTTATCATTTGCTCATAACTCAAGCGAAGTGCCATTCTATCCTCTTGTATTTCTATAGCAGAAAAACATCCGCCCCTGATTCATCATCACATAAGCTCAGGAAGACAGAGAGGAGGCAGGAGTGTGTCCATACATCTGCAATGGCCAGTGAGCTACGCTCTGGTGTCAAATATGGCTCGTTTTTGTCAGTCGCGGTGGTGTTGGTGGCGTATTGGTTCCGATCCCCGGACGGTTCGGTTCTGGATGAGAGGCTAGATGTGGTTCTGTCTTCATTGCTGCGCGCAGAGCAGAAAGTGGGCATGAACGGCGTGTCCAGACCGAGGGTGGCTATAGGTACTGACTTTTAAGTGCACTTAACAGCATGCAACACATTATAATGATCATATGCACGCATGGGATAGATTCAGCAAGTTGTCAAATATGTAATTTATATAAGACCGTTGCTTTATATGTATTTATTGTCTAAGTAATAGCACTAATTTAAGAATAAACTTGAATAAATAGAAAAATAGCAAAGCTTTTAACTAATTTCATGTAATAATAATACTATAATGTTACGTTGCATGTTAGATTGGCATCTTTTGAAGTAACTAAGCAATGCATATGCATGCAAATGTGCAATTCTCAAAATTAGATTAGCTATTTTATGTAATAAAGTTGTATTTTTAAATCAATAACTACTAATTTAATGTAATATGTATAAACAGTACTGGTCAAAAGTATTACTATTTTTAATGTTTTTGAAAGAAGTCTATTATGCTCCTCAAGCGAGGCGGCATCAAAAATACAGAAAGAAAATGTAATATTGTGAAATATTATTTCAATTTAAAATAATGATTTTCTATTTTAATATACTTTAAAATATAACTTGTTTCTGTGATGGCAAATCTGAATTTTCAGCATCATTACGATCACATGATCCTTCAGAAATCATTCTATTATGCTGATTTATGATCAATATTGGAAACAGTTGTGCTGTTGCGCTTAATATTTTTTTTATCATGTGTGTTTCTTACCTTTTCATGCTTTTTTCAGGATTTTTTGATGAATGAAAGAATAAAAAGAACAGCATTTATTCAAAATAAATAACTTTTCTAACAATATAATCTTTACTATCACTTTTTTATAACCTGAACACATCCTCGCTGAATAAAAGTGTTAATTTCTATCAAAAAAGATAGAAAGAAATTACTGACCCCAAACTTTTGAATGGTAGTATATATTATTACAAAAAATGTCTAGCCTGTTTTAAACTTTTTATTCATTAAAGAATCCTGAAAAAAAGTATCACTGGTAATAAAACAGCAAAACTGTTAATTCCAACATTGATGATAAAACAAATTAAAATGATGAATATCTTTCTCTATCTGATAATATGGCTTGTTTTGCTTCTGAGGAATGCTATCTTAAGATCAGCCCTGCGCTGATGTTTTGCATGTTTGTTTTGCATCTTGTCTTTGCTTTTTTTGAAATTGTTGGTTAAAACAGTCTCTATAATAACACGTGTGCAGTGCTTGCGAGAAAAAAAAACTTTGACAACTGGTTTAAGCCTTATGATTACCAAACCTCTTCAGTCATTAACCTGAGATAACCCAGTGCAATGCATTTATTGTATTTGTTGTTTAAATGACGATCAATGCATGTGAAAGTTCTTCTCTAGACTTTTGATTGAATCTTTGTTGATTGTGATGATGTTCAGCCAGTTCTATTGTCAAAGTTAACCTGCTATCAAAGCCTATCTGGGATTGCACAGTCATTATCTGTTTTTTGAATCCGTGATCGATGGCTCTTTCAGTGTGTTGTGTTCTGACAAACAACAGCTTGTAAACGTCTGTAGTGACGTTTTCCTTTTTTTAAACTATCCCATATAATGCACTTAATCCATTCTTTTCAGATATTCTATGACCTATGATTTATGTCTGTTTTGTTGGATGGTCAGGTTCAAAGATTGAATAATTTTAATATTATATTACTTAACATGTGATTTCACATTCTCTTATCAGGTTTTGGCGGCTGTGTGGATATCATCGTCGATGGAGTGACTCTGCTAAACAAAATCGGTTTGAATGCGACAGACCAACCCCTCCACCACGACTACATAGAGAATGCGGAGCAGCTGGCCCAGAGTTTCGCTTACTTCTTCGCCCCCGGAGCCGCTTCGGAGTAAGTGTGAGCCGTTCAAGCATGTTCACAAAGCCCTCGGGACTGTAGAGATTACACAATAAAACATAACACGTGTTAAACCATTACAACCTTCCGTTTGTGTAGGTTAATATTTAACAGTTGGAATTACATGGAACTATACACAGTTAGCCACAGATGTAGTTCATCACATTAACTATGAACAACTAACGGTACAAAACCGCAAAGTGTCTCAAAACTAAAACAATAAGTGAAATGTTAATAATTAAATTAAATTTTAAAGCAGATATGCATCAGACCCTCTTAGTTTTGTTGTGCTGGCAATATGGTTAAGCTGCTTGCAGCAAGAGAATTCACACTTGAGGGCGTAACGACAGGCCTCTCAAGATAATATTGCAGTTATGTTGAGACGCTGCATAGTCCTGCTAAAGCCTGCAGCACAGAAGCGTTTGGAGACGCCAGTGCTTTTGGTGGACATGTTTGGATTGATGTGTGAGTTTTTCCTCTAGCCTATAATAACCATTGTTGTGGCAAAAACTTCTGTTAAACATCATCACTGCGTAAGAGACACTCAGAGTCAAATTAATAAAAAGAGAAATATTTATTCTTGCAAGAAGGCCCAGTCGCCATCACAGCCGTTACATTCTGTGAAGTGAGTGGCACGCACCAGGAAGACATGAGACAGCTTTTATACTCTTTTCAAGGTTCCTTCTCACCCGCTGTACTTTTCCACCCAGATAAGGCCCCCACTTCTGTTCGGTTTTTCTTAAGGACACAAACTGGTACTGGAATAAACTAGCCAAACCTGACCATTCCTAAGGTCAAGATGTCCTGTCCCATATATTCCTGAAACGTCACGCACAAGCACGTACACACATATACTTTTACACATTGAATAGATTAGGAATAAATGACTATTAAAATTTCTACAACAATTCCACACTTTTTATCATTCAGATTACCCATAATCACAATAATAAACAAAAAGACAAATTTTAAGTCATATCATCACACTACTCTTCATCTCTAGTTTTCGCATAACTGATCACTCTTCTTAAACATTTGTGAAAATAACATTTTGAAAAGAAAAAGCTTAGGCTGTTTTTGTAAGGATAGTCCCTTAAGTATTAGCAAGCAGATAAAGAATTCAACTAAAGCCGGGCTAGATAAACAATCACTGTTGTTGTACCCCAAGCATAGCTTGACCCTCAGTCACCTTAGTTAAATAAGAAATAGTGTACAGACTAGTTAGAAAAACAACAAATCATCAATCCACAGTGGTTACATCAAAATATAAAGTATAAGAAAAGTATAATAAAACCCTTCATTTCAAAACCCTCTCCTTGTACCTTATCACATAGCGGATAAGCACAGCTTTTAACCATCTGTTCATAACAAAAAACATTCATAGGAAGAAGAAAAAGAAAAGAAAAACAAACACCAAATGTCTAACACATGTCACTGTAGCTTCCACTACTAGAATCATCTTCATCACATTTCTTGTCATTGTCATCATCATTTGGATAAAACTGTCATTTTACCAATTTAACTGAGCTGGAAACACACAATATTGACAATCCTACCCCCGAAACCCCAAAGAGTAATCAAACAATCCATTCATTTTCCTAAAATACTTTCTAATTAATCAGTGACCAATCAAATCTCGTTGGCGTTGTTTAAGGTGAGATGTTTGGACGGTGGTGTTGCAATCTCCATCCTTGCAACCTTGTTTGTGGAGTGACCATAGCCTCTGTCACCTGTGAATGGAGATCTTAAGTGTTTTGTTAGTGCTGCTGGTCGTCCTTCTGGTGTGACCTGTGGAATTTTCACCATTTGTTTACTGATTATATACATTATTAGTTCCGGAATCTTTGGACATAGCTGTCTTTACATTTTACTAATTTGCTATTATCATCAACACTGATTACAGAACAAGTGCATATCTAACATCCAAAAAGCCGGGCTGAATAAGAAGACTGCTCCTGTACTCTCGACCTTGATCGAACCCTCAGTCACTCCTCAGATATTAAATACAGACATTGTCTGCAATCATAAACACCAGGATATGCATTCGTTTTTTTTATAAAACTATAATTTCCAATTCCTTTCATAATAAACGAAGATGGATGGTAAATCCATTCCTTTCACTACCCCCATTAGACCCTTTAGGTTCAAAAACAATGTTTGTCAAACTAAAACTAAACCTAATTTCAATCTTTATTTTACCATTAAAAATATAGAATTGTTCCCCATACTGCTTAAAACATTCTTCATGTCATGTTAATTCCTGTCAATCATACAATGCCTTATTTTATTCTAAAACTGTATTTTCATACCATTTAAACAGTTAATTTGACTTCCATAAATTCTGTCAGACATTTTATTTTCATCACATATAGTTTTCTACTATATTTCTTCTCAATCTTCCCCTACATGCCATTTCTTTCTGTATCCTCTCCTTTCTTTTCTCAAACATGCCAGTTCCTTCATTATCTAACCAGTACATGATTGTTTGCACAATTCCCACATAAACATATCTCACACACCAACCTTCTTGTTTTTCACTTCCCTCTTCCATCAAGTTTCTCACTTACAGTTCTCTCTTTTTCTATCACTCTATCACTCTATTTCACACAGACAGCCTTATTGCTGCTTGCTACTTCAATCCTTATCGTATAACTTTAAGTTCTATAGACATCTAATGTCATGCATCCATTTACTGGATGAAGAAGTAAAAACATTATTTCTCCTGGCAGTTCGACATTTTATCTTCAAGCCAACATTTCCTTATCTGTTCACATTTTTACACACATGTTGAACGCAGACACTTTTATTTCTCACTGCCCTGTTCAACTGTTCCCCGCACCACCTTTAATCTTGTGGCGCTCAATATCATACATTTCTGCCCTTAATTTTATCTCATTTGACAAAACACCGGTGTACCAAATTTCGCAAGCTTGCTTTTGAGACATCCCCATACTGCTGCTTCTCTGTTCTCTGTGGATTTCTCTTCAACGCGCGTTTTCTTTAGTCTGTTAGGCGTCCCCAACAAACCCGATTCTTTTCTTTTAACCCAAATCGGTCGGGTTGCACTATTAGTGCCCTCCTAACTATGGTTTACCAAAAAATCTGTTACGATTGTTCTGGTTCCCCCTAATTAGCCTCAGCACCTAAAAACAAATTGCTCCGTGGTGGAACAACTCATTTTCAGGTTACCTATCTGTTTGAAATCTCTTGATCTGTCACAGTTCTCAATTAATCCCAGATTATTTATCTGCTTGAAATTTCTTGATCTGTTACAGACCTCAATTAATCTCAGATTATTTTCCCTCGTATCTGTTTGAAATTTCTTGATCTATATATAGATCTCAATTAATCTCAGATTACGTACCACAGAAACAGCCCTCAGCCAGTATGGTTCAGTTTCACTTTTAAAAATATTTTAGCCCATAAGAAAAATATTTTAGCCGTCTCTTACCAGAGATGTCTTGAGTTGCCACGGGTTCGTTTTCATCTGATTCCAGTGGAGCTTCTCCTGGCCCTGATAGCGGTCGGCCCCTCTCTCTGAAACTTACGAGGTAGAGCTGGAACTGCTCAGTCCAGGTGGCCAAACACCGTCCGCTCTCAGGTCCAGAAGGCACTGCCAAGGAATCCCACTCTGACACCAAATGTTGTGGCAAAAACTTCTGTTAAACATCATCACTGCGTAAGAGACACTCAGAGTCAAATTAATAAAAAGAGAAATATTTATTCTTGCAAGAAGGCCCAGTCGCCATCACAGCCGTTACATTCTGTGAAGTGAGTGGCACGCACCAGGAAGACATGAGACAGCTTTTATACTCTTTTCAAGGTTCCTTCTCACCCGCTGTACTTTTCCACCCAGATAAGGCCCCCACTTCTGTTCGGTTTTTCTTAAGGACACAAACTGGTACTGGAATAAACTAGCCAAACCTGACCATTCCTAAGGTCAAGATGTCCTGTCCCATATATTCCTGAAACGTCACGCACAAGCACGTACACACATATACTTTTACACATTGAATAGATTAGGAATAAATGACTATTAAAATTTCTACAACACCATCAATCATAGTGGAGGTTTTCTTTTCATTCTTTTCAGTTAGAGAGGCTTTTAAGCCTCTGGCGTCAGGGTTGCCAGGTCTGCACAAACAGCAACAAAAACCACACCAACAACCAAGAAACTAGACTAATAATAGCCAATCAAAAATAATACAATTTTCTAAGTTGGGGGATGGGTCGGAGCACCGAATTTATGCGTATAATAATTTTAACAATGATTCAACTTTTAAACTCGCGCTCGATCTGGCCAAGGTCTGGCATCCGACCAGCACGGAAGGTTTTTACGTGTTACTGTCTTTTATAATAATAATTTTCTAAGTTGGGGGATGGGTTGGAGCATCGAGGTCGCCCCAAGGTCCAGCACGGAAGGTCTTTACGTGTTACTGTCTTTTCTTGCGGCAAAGTATTTTTGGTTATATTCAATACATTTTCTCATATGTATTAACTCGTTATTTCATCTGACTCCACAAATGAAAAAAAGTTTTAATGATATCCGTGCATCATTAAATGTGAGTGAATGTTTGACTATTTCTTTTAACTAAAAGATCTAAAAGATGTAGATTAGAATGATTCTGGGGTGAGACTTGCGTCTCGAATGGTGCACGAGTGAGTTCAAATGGTAATTTACTTTGTTTTCTCTGAGAGTAGCCCTCTCTTAGAGTTCTTCCAGTTCTTCCAGTTTTTCCAGTCTTACAAACTTAAGTCCAACCATTAACAAATTGTTAGTTTATAATTAAATGCAGGAAAAAAAAAAAAAAAAGAGAGAAGACATTTATACTGTTATGGAAGATTTTGATTTAATAAATGCTTTAATAAATTGAATAAATAAATGCAAATAAAGGCAGCACCACTGTTTTCAACATTGATGATATTAATAAGAAATGTTTCTTGAGCATCAAATCATCATATCAGACTGATTTCTAACTGGAAAATCTGAAAAAAGTAATGATGCTGAAAATTCACAGGAATAATCACAGGAATAAATTACATTTTAAAATACAGTATATTCAAATAAAACAGTTATTTTAATATGTAATTATATTGCACAATTGTACTGTTTTTACTGTATTTTTGATTACCGGTAAATATATGCAGCCATAACAGACTTCTTTTTTTGACAGGTAACTTATATAAAATGGAAATAAGGTTTTTATAATGGCAAAAAGTTAGATGGCATTGAAATTCGAACTTTAAACTTGAAGCAAGGTTTAAAAATGCATGAAGCGGATGTGTTTTTATGATGACTCAACACTGCAACCTCACATGAGCGAAACCGTGATAGAGACCATAATACAACCGGTATATATCTCACCCCCTATATCTTTCATCAAAACGGAATAATTTCAAAATTCAAAATGCAACACTTTTGTTTTTGCCCCCATTTTTCTTCTCCTTTGCCGAGATAATCCATCCACCCTGCTATGCTATGTGGCATAGCAAGATGGTAATCAGACAGCATGATTATTGCACAGGTGTGCCTTAGGCTAGCCACAACCAAAGGCCATTCTAAAATATGCAGTTGTATTGTATTGGGGGGGCGGGGGGTCAGTATCTGGTATGACCACCATTCACCTCACGCAGTGCAACACATCTCCTTCGCATAGAGTTGATCAGGTTGTTGATTGTGGCCTGTGGAATGTTGGTCCACTCCTCTTAAAATTTAAATGGCTGTGCGAAGTTGCTGGATATTGGCAGAGTAAAGGATAAATAAGCTGGCTGCTGTTGAATTAAGTTTGTTTCTACACAAATGTATGTTCTTATATTATTTAATTTGTTAGCAAATATTCACAATACTTTTTTTCCATCCAAAGTGATATAGAAAGAACAAAAAAAACCTCAGTTGCTTGACTTGAGGCTGAATAACAGGAGTGTAATTACAGTAAGCACTGTGTTTGTTATTCTGCTGACAATTTTCTTTCACTCTTGCCAATAGGAGGTTTGTGATGAACGACACGCTCTTCAGTGAACTGGTAGAGGCTTCTCGAGAGCTACCAGGAAACAGGTGGTCAATAGGAGGAAACGCACCTGTCATGGCCAGCAGGATGGCGCTGGAAGGATGTGATGTGCTTTTAGGTGGCAGTTTCAGCATCGATTTCACTGATATCCTCTCACAGCGCATCACA
Organism: Chrosomus eos; assembly: GCA_036326025.1. Taxonomy (NCBI): domain Eukaryota; kingdom Metazoa; phylum Chordata; class Actinopteri; order Cypriniformes; family Leuciscidae; genus Chrosomus; species Chrosomus eos. The sequence continues at coordinate 27,190,340 of CM070832.1, forward strand.
GGTGCTGTAATGAGCTTATTTTCAGCTTTGTGCTAGAAAAGCTTTTTCTATTCAATATTTTAAATATAACAACAACACTTTAGTGCCCCTATTATCAGGGGTGCACATAACTTTTTTCGTCTGGTTCTCTGGTTTTACGCGGCACACTTATCCTACAAGCTGTTGCCATCACTTTTCCTCTTGACTGCTCTCCTCCTCACCATCTTCTTTTCTCTCGAACATAGCAGATTATGATGATGATATTTTTATTTTATTTTATTTTATTAACATTAATGACACAGACAACAGCAGGAATATTAGGCTGCTGTCACTTTAACCGAATGCACGGACCAAATATACTGATACACATTAGCTTATTACGAATATACTTAAACATAACCTATAACATAACCGAGAGAATACTTTCCGAGATGGGAATTTTTACATTATTTTGTATGTATGTGTCTGTTCAAGCGCAAGTAAACGTGAAAGAGGAATCAATTCGGTGATCGAGCGCTGTCTGAAACACGCCTCTCTCTCGCTCTCTCTCTCTCCCTCGCTCTCTCTCTCTCTCTCGCTCTCTCTCTCTCTCTCTCTGTGCGAACAGATAACAGCGCGTGAGTCCCGATTTTCGCCTCTTCTTCCACCTTTATATTTTGTATTGTAAATCGGCAAGACAAAACGCATCCAAATTATAAACTTTCACTCTTATGATGGTTAAACTTAGCAGTTAATCCGCAAATTACATGCGTGCCGAACCGTGGGGCCTGATTCGTCCGGATCATGCATCAACTGCGATCCGTTGCACCCATAATAATTAATGAACACACTTATAATAATAATGATTGCTATCTTACCCGAGATGGAAAAATCCTACACCAGTAAGTCAGCGTGTCCCTGTCCCCAAAAATCTTGGTACTCAAAAGCGCTCCCCTTCACGTTTTCTGCAGTGCATCTTTTATTTTTACCACACCTGCACACCAGTTATGTGCACCCCTGACTATTATGCTATTTTAAAGGCTCCTAATTCTGTTATGGAGGTCTCCTACAATACATCAGGGGTGTCCAAACTCTGTCCTGGTGGGCCTCTGTCCTTTAGAGTTTTGCTCCAAAGTGCCTCAACTTCCTTCTTGGAAGCTTTTTTGACATTTAGGCGATATTAACTTATTTTTAATAGAATAATTTAGCAGATATATACCCTTTCTCCAAACTTTCCGCTGCATGCAAAACAAACTGTTTCACACGCTCAAACACACTGTCACTATGTAATGCACTTGTTAACATAACGCAAAAATCCCAAATCTGCCGTTTTCTGGAAACAGGATCCGGCTCAAATTTAAGTTATGGTTGCAGTTGAACTCTTCAGGACAGTGGCCCTTCAGGAGCAGGAACGGACACCCCTGGTTTACATGCATCCAAGGTCAAAAAACACTTTAACTCATTATATACATTGATTGCAGCATCAACTCCTTTCTCACAGTCTTTTGACACTTTAAGAATCTGGTTGTCTCTAAACTCCTTTTTTCCGAGAGCATACTCCGCTCTCATTGGTCAGATGGCCCAGTCTGTTGTGATTACTATTAGTCTATCGCTTACAGTGCATGTCATAATTACCATATCTGAATTTCACATCTAGAGCACTTCCTCAGCACTTGATACACATTGATACGAATCATAACGATGGCTGGATTTTATAGCCACAACTATAGTGTTTGAGGGTCAACGTAGACGTTGTTCGCTGGCAGCCAATGAAGACCATAGGCTGGCATTATACAAGTTTGTTACAAACCTACGTGAGTTTGTACAAGAAGTAAGACTGGAATTACTGTCGACTCGTTTCAGGCAGGTCAGAATCGGTTCTTCCTTTTAAGAGACAATAACATTATTTATCCTTCACTTTGATCTTTGAAACTTTTGAGACTTTTTATATTCACAAACAACTTTATTACACACTACTCGAAAGCATAATAGGGGCACTTTTAAATCTTAATTTTAGAAAAAAATACCCATTTTAAAGTATATGTTCCGTCTCCTACTATTCTTTCTTCCATGTTTTGGATTGCATTGAATTATTTGGTCTCTCCTCAGTGGCTGGAAACACTGTGGATGAGCCAGATATCCACCTGATCCTGGAGTACCCTACAGGTGCCACATGGGGGCCGTACACTTCCCGAAGGGCCAACAGGTGGGCTTATATTAGGCTAATATACTTTCAGATTGTTGTATTTTTACTTTATCTATACTACTTTTAATCTAGACATTTTTTGCTTTGCATGTAAGCGCTTTTCTTGTATTGCTCTAGGTATATTGTTCATAGTGATGACCATAATCCATATTTGGACTCCATGGAGCAATTTCAGGAGAAGCTGAATGGCTTCAATCCGGATTTGCTCGTAGTAGGAGGGTTGCAGATGATGGACAACTTCCCTTTCAAAAAGGGTAAGGCCGTCTGAGGGCAATATTTAACACTTCATGTTAACTTTCTTTAATAACATTAACAAACGTTATTGTATAATACTTAAATCAGAATTTAATCTACTTTCAAATAATAATATGAAACTTTTTATTCATGTGTTTTCATTGTTTTATATATACACTAACGTTCAAATGTTTGGGGTCAGTAATATTTTTAAAATGTTTTTGAAAGAAGTAATTTTATTACAAATACTATTGTGCTTTAAAATAGTAGTTTTATGTTTTAATATATTTAAATTTTTAATTTATTCCTGTGATGACAAAGCTGAATTTTTCAGTGTCACATGATCCTTCAGAAATCATTATAATATACTGATTTGCTGCTCAAGAAACATTTCTTATTATTATCAATGTTGAAAACAGTTGTGCTGCCTAATATTTTGGTGGAAACTGTGATTCTGTGAACTCTGATTCATGAAGTTATTAAAAAGTGCACATATAATGGTCTGTAAACATCATGTATGTGGATCAGTGGTGGTTTGGAGCTGAACTAACCCTGTACTGTCACATGGTAAGATTAGCATGTTTCCCAGCTGCCTTGGGAAAGTAGACAGACTGTAATAACTTGTAGCGCTCAGTGATTTTGCTTGCTTTCCATATCTTTTCTTTCTGCCCTATAGGGAAATTACTATGAATAATATTCACTGCACATCTTCACTGCTCGCATCATAAACAGACTGATTTTTTTAAATTGGACAATTCAGTTTTCTAAGTTGGTTATTGGTGTTTTAAGTAAGTAATATTTAGACCCAAAGGCACACAATGCTTAATGGAACATTAAAAGTGAAGTGTGTAAAGTAAAATGAAACGGTAAATAAAACAAAGGATTTATTGGAATTATTGGAGAATATTTTAAAAGAAAACAGTATTTCAGTCTTTCTACTTCAATGTGTTACTTGCCGTTTCTTGGTAATTAATTGTGTAGTTTACAAGCTGTTAGGGGGTAACAGTTTAGGACCCATAGACCAGATGTTTGAAAGAAGACCTGGAGTCAGAATTATAATAAATTGAAGAAAAGTTTTACTGAAGATAGTTTGCAGTTTCATCAGGAGAAGTCAGCTTCAAGACTCACACAGGAGTTCGTAGGCCGTCCCGCTTACAGTTACAAAGATTGCAGCAGTTATAGCCTTCACCAAGGTCTAAGCTACGTCCTTGCTTCAGGTTGAATGATTCTCATTGGCTAAGAAAAAGATAAACATAGTAATTTTCCACACATATACAGATCAACTGAAGCATATCTCCAACGATTATGCACCTTTCTCAAACAAAACATCTTTCCATATTTAATTTCTAGAAGCCGGGCTAAATGAGCAAGCACTGTTACTGCATTCATATCAAATACAGACATTAGAGAATACATGAAAAGAACATTTCAGTAATCACACTGGTAACTTCTATAACAAAGTAAAATCTCACAAGCCTAGAGAAATCATTCAACTCTTGTGATATTTAGAAGGAAAAATATTGATTAATACCTTGATTATATAATCACTCATTACATATACATTGATTCCAAAATCCACCCTCTTCAAAGCGATTTAGAAGTAAAATTTGATGCATCGTAACTTTTTCAGTGTTTCGAAGCTGTAAATAAAGCAAAGATGATTGAATTATGAAAATATTGAAATACTATTTCAATCTTTCTACTTCAAAATTTAACAGTGAAAATTGTCATACACCAATTTTTTTTCAATGTAAATCAATTTTAATGTTCCATTAAGCATTTTACATAATAAAATCAGAGTTTTTGCCATATTGGTTAAAGTCCCCCTGTAGTCAATAATTGTATCCCTTAAAGGATTAGTTCACTTTTTAAAAAACTTTTGCTGATAATTTACTCACCCCCATGTCATCCAAGATGTCCATGTCTTTCTTTCTTCAGTCGAATAGAAATTAATGATTTTGATGAAAACATTGCAGGATTTTTCTCCATATAATGGACTTCAATAGTGGCCAAAACGGTTCAAGGTCCAAATGAGTTTTCAGTGCAGCTTCAAATGACTTCAAATGACAAATGACGATACCAGAGATGAATAAGGGTCTTATCTAGCGAAACGATGCGCCATTTAGAAAATAAATAAAACAGTTAAAGTATTATTAGCACAAATGCTCGCCTTGTTCTGTCCTGAGATGCGTGTTCGTGATTCTCCTGTTCGAACTCGTTCATTAAAATGAACAAATCTTTTTTCGAATATTTCATTCATTCAACGAACGAAATGACTCAAAAAGATTTGTTCATTTTGAACGAGTCTTTTGTCGAGTCATTTTGTTCATTCAACGAACGAAATGACTCGAAAAAAGATTTGTTCATTTTAATGAACGAGTTCGAACAGGAGAATCACGAACACGCATCTCAGGACAGAACAAGGCGAGCATTTGTGCTAATAATACTTTAACTGTTTTATTTATTTTCTAAATGGCGCATCGTTTCGCTAGATAAGACCCTTATTCATCGTCTGGTATCGTCATTTGTCATTTGAAGTCATTTGAAGCTGCACTGAAAACTCATTTGGACCTTGAACCGTGTAATATAATCCTTTAATGCTCATGCCTTAAAATAGCTTGAATGTAACTACGGGCCTTGACTCATTTAGTATACAAGGTTCTTTGCGATATGCAAATTCGCCCACTCCATAGCCAATCATTCACACCAGTTACAAGGTAGGATCGAAACAGCAGCGATTTCAAACCGTGTTTTTGAGACTGTCTTTGGTTCACTGCAGTTTTGAGATACTCAGCAATGGTGTTGACTTATGAATTTGCACATGGTTTGTCTTAAAGCATATTAAAAACACCACATAGAAAAAATAAAACACATAAAAGCTTGATTTTCACCACAGGGGGACTTTAAGAGATTCTGTAATAACTCTCTTTTTCCTGCAGGAGAGCGTGAGGCTCTGCTGGGAAGGCTGGCGCAGATGTTGTCCTCCGCGTCCCCGCAGACCGCCGTACATTTCGAGATGGCCAGCTTCGTGGACGAAAGTCTGCTGTCTGACCTTCTAGAGTTTGTTCTTCCTCACGCCGACTCTTTGGGCATGAACGAGCAAGAGCTGCCCAATCTCTTGAGCCTTTTCCGCGGCAGCAACTTGACCGTGCTCTCCGACCCCAACCCCCGTGTAGCTACGGTGCTGGACCAGATGAGAGAACTCTACCGCCTGGTAAACCAGCGCCACCGTGAGGCCGGGACGGGTCGGCCGCTCACCCGCCTTCACGTCCACACGCTAGCTTTCCAGGCCATCATCGTCAAACGCGGCTCCCAGTGGAAGAACACCATGTCGGCCACGGCCAAAGCCTCTCTGACTGCCAACCGGCACGTCTGCGGCTCGCCGGACATCGATCTCAGTAAAGCACGGCTGATTATGGATGAATCGTTCTCCGTTAGCAGGAGAGAAGGAAGTCAGAGAATTCCGCTTCAGGAATCTCGACCGGTTTCCTGCTGGGATGAGGACGGCTATGAGATTTGCGTGGCTCCTGTGCTGGTGTGTACAGAAGTCTACCAGACTGCTGGAGGAGGAGACAACATCTCTGCCGCTGGACTCGTACTGCAGATCTGAACACGAGACGTATTCATCCCACATGCTTGGGTTTTTTTTTTTTTATTGCATAATTTTATTTTTTGGGGGATTGGCATTGAGACACATCGTGTGCAATACAAACATTGGGTCTAGCTTATATATAGTCGGGTAAATCTCACAAAACCTGTCAACCAAAAATAGAAACGAGAGGTTTTGCTTTTTTACAATATGAATATTTGTTCAATATTATTTTCTTGACAGTTAAGCACGTTTTAACTGCTGTGTTGCCTTTCATTTGTGCTGATTTAAACTTAAATTGTACCACAGTATTTTTTATTGTAGTATATTTAAAAAAATATTGTAGTAATGAGAATATAATGAAAATCACAAGAAATACAAAGTAATGGATGCATTGCATAAATGAAAACGTGCTTAAGTGTCATGAAAATAATGTCTTGATGGTTTATTTTCTTTATGCAAAATCTAATTTCTCACTTTGATTTTTGTGTGAAATATAATCTGGATACTTAATTGTAAGATTCGCTTAGTTTTCCCACCTATAGTTCATTTGTTTTCAGCTTACAATTAGTTTTCTTTCTCGTTTAAAATATCTTTTCTCTCATCCAGAACCTTTTTGTGTCTTAAAATGGCTTCGTAAACATTCACTTCACGCACATTAACCCAACAGGGGTCAGTAATATTGAAATAATATGCAGAAGAATATTTGAGCGCCCAGAGCTTTTTATATTTTGACTGAAATCAATCAATGCAAATGCACAATAATGTCAAGTGGAAACAGAAGAATTTAGTGGGGTCCACCCATAATACCTAACATTGCTTTATCCTTATTTGTCATACATTATTTCTTCCTTATTTAATGCGCGACCTATTTAAAGCATGTGATTGTATTTTTTTTCTTGCATTCCATAGCATCATCATATTCCACTTTAACAAGAGATTGAGCAGTTACACATCCCAAACACTGAAACAAGTCAGTCTTCCGCTCTTATTTACAACACAATGTCTTTAGCTATATTTGTCTGAAATAATGTCCAAATTAAAGCACATGTTCTTTTTAATTAAAGGAACATGGCTTGATTTTTAACTCTAGGGAAGGGAACGTTTATGAGGATGGTCATGTTTCTGTGGGTGCATGTATTTCATGAAACCTGACAAGAACATGTCTTACATTTCAGAATTGTAAAGAAATTAGTTATTTACAATTGAGAATAATTGTAATTACAAATAAAACATCCATACCATTGGCACGAAAATAACATCACGAAGCAAGTCTTAAAGAAAAGGTGTGTTAGTTCTAAATTCCCCTTTTTTTATAAAATTTTAATTTTTTTTATTTGAAAGAAGAATAGGAATATATATAAATGTAAATATATTATACATACATAAGTAACTGTCGTCTTCAGAGTCGTAGTAAAACAATAATGTCACAGTTGAGAGCAGAACCGGACAAAAACAGTACATGAACACATGAAGAGAAGTTTTATTTTATTTTATTTTTCACCTGATTGCTTTAGTTGTGTTTTATCAAATGTGGGACTATTCTCGCGATGGATGAAGTAGCCAAAACCACTTATTTTCTTATGAACGTGCATTAACTACCTGCGTGTTTGTATTTTCGGGATTTGAATAAGTTAGTCTGCCGTGATCATAGCTGTTGGTGTCTCTTTTAACGGATTCATAAATAACGAAGCAAGTTTGGGCTCTGGCTTCCTTTCAGTCACATCTTCCATCAGTCACCCTGAGTGCAAATTATTACCTACCTCCTGTGCCTATGATAATATATCTAGCTTACCTGATGTCCATTATGATTATATTGTATACCTAGAGTGCTTGTCTATGCTAGTGTAACCCGATATCAGAGAGGAGATGGAAGTTGAAGATGTCCCACTCTATCAGGGTGTGTGCATTGAGACGCTCTCCAGCTGATATATGAAATATGTCTCAGGGATTACAGTAGCCTGGATGTCTATGATCCACAACACTTGAGTTAGAACCAAATTAGCTGTGACAGCTGGTGTGATTCTGGTTGAGCCTGTAAACATACTGACCAATCCTTTGGTCCAGTAGATTTGAAGAATCTTTAGTGTGAAAAATAGCAATGGATATTTTGTTGTGAATGTGATTCTTGTTTTCATGTGCCGATAATTATAATGGGTGACGCATGTCTGAAGCAATTGTAGCATTGGAATGGTGGTAGTAGGAGTTTTGTGTGTTGTCCTGCATAAGCTGGAAACGAGTTGTTGTGAAATGCCTTTTTCTCTGTCCTTCTTTTGTCTTGGCCATATGCGGTCTGTCAGCAATCGCTGTTCTGAAGGGAAAAGACTCATTTTTGAATGACTTATTTGGATTTCTATGTAATAAAATATTACATTCCATTTATGATACTCTGTTGTGTATTTCCAATTATTTTGTGGACATTTTAAGTAGGAAATTTTGGGATGGTTGAGGACAAAGTAAACACCTTTTAGTTTGCTTGTACATAATTCATGAATGTTCATAAAAAAGGGCCTAAAACTAACAAACATTTTGCCACACCTGCCAATGGCTGGTGACTGAAGAAAAAATACAGCTAGCAGCTATAAATATTTTATACCAGCCACGTATGAAACTGTTTTTGCAAAAACAGCCAGTTATGACGCAAAAAATTTGGATAGTGAAGTTCACAATTTTCAGGTTACGAAATTTAATAAAGTAATCAAATGTAAAATAACATTGCATAGACTTCACTGTATAAATTAAACCCAGATTAATCCTAAATTACAACAACAAAAAAAATGGTCAAGAGCAGTGAGTGATTTTTCTGTCTTTTGTTGTTTGATTAACATTAAAGGAACACTCCACCGTTTTTTGAAATAGGGCTTATTACATTCTTTCCTACATTTAGATATGTGTGCAAATGCATTTTTGTCTCAGTGCATGCATTGTTTTAGTTTGACAGGGTCGACGCTAGCTTAGCTTAGCACAATGAATGGAATCCTTTGTTGCCAGCTAGCATGTCCTGAGTAAAAGTAATTAAAAAAAATAAACAAACCCACGTAATTACTTCTTGTGCTGTGGAGTGTTCCTTTAAGGACACAGACAGCAGCAGTAATATTAGGCTGCTGTCACTTTAAGAGCTAATGCATGCATACTGAGACACATGCATTATCTTTCTCAACTGTTTACGTTCACTCAAAACCTAACTGACTATATTTACGAGGATACTCACCAATACAGGCATTTTTAAGCGCAAGAAGACATGAAAGAGAGTTCGATTCAGTATTCGCAGTCTGTCTGAGACGCAGATGTTTAATTAGTTTTTATATTTAAATTGGCAAGGCTTAAACTTTCGTGACGATGCAGCACTGTCAACTGTCCCGAGCATCATTCACGTTTGTCCACGTTCATGTTGTCACAACATTGCATTGTAAGAATAAAATGCTTAAAAATATTACCGGCCGCAACTGCAATTATTTCATATACTCACCAACATTTATTTTTACTTGTATTTGGCGCTTGGTGATAATTAACTTTAGGCCATAAGTATATTTCGAACTAGAAGTACTTCTAGTTAATATAAAAATAAAATATAAAATATTTTTAAAAAAAGTATGTTTATGTGTAAAATAAATTGAGTGCTGATGTCATTAAAGCAAATAGAGACATGCCAAATTCTAAGATTCATATATTATAAATGATAACTGAATGATAAATGAAAACTATGGAAAACACTAAATTGAAGAATTTTTGAAGCCCACTACAAGATAAAAATATTTACAAGTTTAATGTTACAAATTATTATGTGCATATGTGTAAAAAAAGATACATACACATTATGTATTTTAAATAGCTTAATGCATGTATAATAAGATATGTATTATTCATTTTGTGTAGCCTATACTTGTATGTAGTTTTCAGTAATATATTTTCTTTTGTTTCTTCTCGAATATTTATTTTGAAATGATATAACTCGAAAAATCTGAAAATGTAAAGATATTTCATGAGCTCTAAAGACAATGTTCTTCACATCGCAGAAAATAACATTTATTTTGTAATATTCCACTTTTATTGTGAAAAACCTCAGCTCTAGCCCTTCGAGAGCATCTGATTGGTCGATATTGTGTCCAATCACAGAGCTCGTTGATTGCAGGTGGCAGAGGGAGAGCCGAAGCGCTGTAGAGTGAATCTGCGGCTGCTAATGCTGAACACATATTTAACGTTTTTATAGTTGATCACAGTCAGTCAAAATGAGCTCCATTGGGACCGGGGTGAGTGGATTCACTTCTACAAAATGTATCACAGCATTTGAACGAGATCTGATCCAGAAAGAGTAATTAATTACGGAATGCGTGTATGTCTGTGTCATTCTAAAGCTAATAAGCTAACTTACTGCTAGTGTGCAGGATCTGTGTTAGTGCGTTTTATTCAGTTCCAACCCAATCAAAGTTAATAAAGTGTTTTCATACATAAGTAGCTTAAGCAGTTTTTGTTTACATGGTTTAGTTGTGAGTTTTCTGCTCTATTTTGCCCCTGCTGAGTCACTGCTCGATAACAATGAATGATAGCAGTTCAGTGAGGAGGCAAAGTGAAAGTAAAGTTGTTGTGCACTGCCAAAGCGGCTTCGCCACATTTATTTAGCCTCATCGATGCACAGCTTTTTCTTTATTACTGCAGGGATTAAAAACTATTTGATTTGTTAATTTATTTTGAATGAACTGAAGCGATGATTTTGACAGCGGTTCTCTTCTCCCCCATCCAGTATGATTTATCCGCCTCCACCTTCTCTCCTGATGGAAGGGTATTTCAGGTGGAATATGCCATAAAGGCTGTAGAAAACAGCAGGTAATTGATTATCCATTATTACTCATATTAATACACATTATATAAATTAAGCATGACATATTTTAATATGCTGCTCTGAAAGGCTTTACCCCATTCATTTTAATACAGTCAGTATGATGATACCTATAATATTTGTTTTTTTTAATATCTAACTGGGAGTTCGTATTAAGTAAAATTAATTTAATAATTTTGTGCTATTTGTGCTTTTATCATTCATCAGCACAGCAATTGGCATCCGCTGCAAAGATGGAGTGGTGTTTGGCGTAGAGAAGTTGGTGCTGTCCAAGTTGTATGAGCAGGGCTCCAATAAACGCATCTTCAATATTGATCGGCACGTTGGAATGGTGAGAACATTGAGCATGTTGTTTATTAAACCGATCCTCATCATTTTTCAGTTATTTGTCTTATTCAGTAACTTATTATATATTTGGATTTATGCTGATGGGGAATTATTCGATTGTGTCTCCTAAAATGCTAGGTTTCTTTATTGTACTTTAAAAGCAATTACATACATGTGATTATTTGGACATTGTGCATCCTCCTGAACCTTTACATTGGTGGTCAAAAAGGATGAAATAAGATTTTATATTTTATTTAAAAAAAAAAGTATCTGATGCTCAGCAAGGCTGAATTTATTTGATCAGAAAAAAATCAGTAAAACAGTAATATTGTGAAATATTATTACAGTTTTAAATAACTGTTTTCTGCTGTATTATTTTGTAAAATGTACTTTATTCCTGTGGAAAGCTGAATTTTCAGCATCATTACTCCAGTCTTCAGTGTCACATGATCCTTCAGAAATTATTCTAATATGCTGCTTTCTTCATTTATTCTTCTGTTTATTGTTACTAAACATATTCTTATAATTATTTTCAGGATTATTTAAGTAGAAATATTTTGTAACATTATGAATGTCTTTACTGTCACTTTTAATCCTTTTAATGCATCCTAAGTATTACCTTTTTTTTTTTTTTTTAAATCAGTCTCTTAACATTTGAATGAAAGAGTAAATCTCTACATATATATGAATCCCTGTCGGTGTGTCTTCTAGGCTGTGGCTGGTCTTCTAGCAGATGCACGATCTCTCTCTGAAGTGGCCAGAGAAGAGGCCTCAAACTTCCGCTCCAATTATGGCCATGACATCCCACTGAAGGTAAGAGAGAGAGTGAAGCAATATATCTCCCAAAAATAAGCACTGAGGCTTAATTTATTCACAGTAAATCATTTCCTCACTATAAAATGATTAAAATGTGTGTGAAACCAATAATGGAAATTCTTTGAATTATTTTGAAATTTTGTCTGAAATGATATTCTGGTCATTGATGTATTCTCTCTTCATATTATCCAAACAGCATCTTGCAGAAAGAGTGGCCATGTATGTCCATGCTTACACATTATACAGCGCTGTGAGGCCTTTTGGATGCAGGTAGGTCTTCTATACATGTTTTTATTATATAAGATATTGGAAGAGCTTGATTTTAACTTGTTTATTTTTCTTTAACCTGTTAGTTTCATTCTGGGATCCCATGATGAAGATGATGGTCCACAGCTCTACATGGTTGATCCTTCTGGGATTTCATACGTAAGAAATCTATTATAAAAAAGTTATCGCTTTTAATCAGTACTTTAATACTTAAAGGGATAGTTCACCCAAAAATGAAAATTCGATCACCATTTACTCACCCTTATGTCGTTCCAAACCAATAAGACTTTCATTCATCCTCGAAACATAGGGTGAACATATTTGAATGAAATCTGAGAGATTTCTGTCCCTCCATCGAAAGTCTGTTCACCCAAACCTTTGATGCTTCAAAATATTCATAAAGAGATAGTAAAATATATTAATTGAGCGGTTTAATACATATACATTTATATAATGAATTGATTGAATTGAGTTTTTTATTAACATTTGGTGATGAGGTTCATTTTTACATCTTCCACAAGAACCAATGAGGTTTGTTCTCAGCATCAAGCAGGTTTGGTTGAGCTTTTGTTTATATTTCACCAATCAATGTTTATATGTGAATAAAAGACTTAAATTCAATCTGTTCATCATATAAAGAGATCATGTCTCTTCAGGAGACTTGGATTAAACCAATTGATTTAAAGGGATTCATTTCTTGTAGACACTCTTTGTGAACGTTTTAAAGTAGGTGAACAGTCTTTGAATAGAGTGGTGCAGGTATGATGTCAGAAGAACCCGGAAGTCTAATTCGCTGCTGGTTCCTTCGAGATTTTCCTATGAGTTTTGTTCTAAAACGTAATTACACACACCCACAGTGAAAACGCAGATTTTGAAGCAGTTATGTTCATGTTTGAAAATGAACAAGTAACTAGATAATACAGTTTGAGGTGTGAATTGTGTGTGCAGTTTACGTTGTAGAACAAAACGTCAAAGTATCGTCAATTAATTTTACTTATAAATTCAAAAACCCTAAAACCCCATAGGAAAATCTTGAAGGAACCAGCAGCAAATTAGACTTCTGGGTTCTGACGTCAAACGTGTGACGTGGTTCTTCTGATCAAGACCAAACAACAAACAACATTTAATTCTTGTCCTCTTAGTGTGACATTGGCATTTTACAGTGGCCCTCCAGGAGCGGAGTTTGACACTTGCTATAGAGTGACAGAAATCTCTTTCTCCGAGTCTACAGTTTCGTGACGTAATGCCTCTGACTGTCGGATAGACGTTTTCTGCAGAGCTCACTTTCGTGCGGGCTCAGCAAAAGTGCACATCGAGGGCTATTATGGGCTGCAAAAGGGGCGCACAATGCTACAATGACAAATGGGACACCCTACGGTCTTGTGGACTGAACAGACGTGCACAAGGTGGCCAATGTAGCTACATGAAACTAGTTCTGTAGCCAAATGTAACAGAACTTTAATGTTACCTTTGTGGTCAAATTGGAGTGACCACCGATGGAAGAGCAGCTAAAATGTGTCCAACATGCATGCAAACTCCATAATTAGTGCAATAAAAAGTGCAGATTGTACATTAACCTGAACTTCCTGTACATGTATTTCCCTTTGTCATTAATGCTTGTTTTGTGTTTATTAGGGTTACTGGGGCTGTGCTATTGGAAAAGCCAAGCAAGCTGCCAAGACAGAAATTGAGAAACTACAGGTATGTGTTATTTATTATATAGACCGTAAGCGTGTAGCCATCTTTAGAATTGTGTGTGATTTTTCTATTGTTGCGCTAGCTATATATATTTATATGGCATCGAAGAGTAATTAGCTGGTGAAGTGAATTTACTTATTGTAGAGTTAGCGAAAGCTATAATGAGCATTGTATTGTTTGAAGCGGATGTCATAAGTAGACAGGGAAGATTTTAAAACTAGCGGATTCATTCATTAATCCATAAGATCTCAACTTAATGCTGTGGAAATACAAACCGGAATAAAGAAACGAGCAAAAACAAAATGAGTGCAGCGCTGAAAAGGGGTGTGTATACATGTAAAGAGCTTTCAGATAATCGCATACATTTTGCTTTACACTACTGCTCAAAAGTTTGAGGTTTGTAAATTAATACTTTTATTTAACAAGAATTAATAAAATTGATCAAATAATGCTGCAGTAAAGACACGTTACCAAAGATTTGCAATTCAAATAAAAGCTGTACTTTTGAACCTTATATTTATCAATGAATCCTGAAAAATATTAAAAGCAGCACATCTGTTTTCAACATTGATAAGAAATGTTTCTTAAGCGGCAAATCAGCATATTAGAATGATTTCTGAAGTATCATGTGACACTGAAGACTGGAGTAATGATGCTGACAATTCAGCTTTGCCATCACAGCAAATAATTACATTTTAAAATTGAAAAACGTTAAATTGTAATATTTCACATTATTACTTCATTTTTGATCAAATAAGCGTAGCCTTGGTGGGCATAAGAGACTTCTTTCAAAAATATTAAAGAGACTTTCCATCCCCAAACTTTTAAACTGTAGTGTACATCTACAAGTGTTCATAGTATCTCCAGGGTTTTATTTACATCTTATTGTCTTTTATTTGTCAGCATACACTCCATTAGATCTTTTTTCTTAACAGTACAGTGATGTTTAGTGGAAGCATGTTTGGCAGTCTTTATTTGAAACAAGTTCAAACAAGAGTCCGCTACTTCCAGTACTGAGGGACCACATCATATAAAACAGTCAAGAAGTAACCGCAACATGCCATCAGAAGATTTGTCATTTCAAATCAATTACAATACTAGATTCCTTTAGCAGTGTTAATGTCAACCGATTAAACGTGTAAATGTTAAATCCTGTAATTTATTTGATTTCAGATGAAAGGAATGACTTGCAGAGAACTGGTGAAGGAAGTGGCAAAAATGTGAGTGTGTTTGTTTCTAACTTAAAATGGAGAAGACCTTAAAATCTAATGCATCATTCATAGCCAACACAAGAGAGCAGTAGAGGTCCACGAAAACAAACCAGTCGGACTGCTAGTATTGAGTTTTGTCAGCTGAATTGTTTTCTTATCTGTTAGGTTGCTGAGTTTACAATAGTGTTGGCTACTAATGAACAGGGTTCCCACACCTTTTGACCAGTCAGTTTAAGTGACTTTTACATTATTTTCTCAGGCAGTGATGGGTTACTGCATACACGCTTTAAACGTTAAATCATCTTATTGAGATTGCACTCCAACCAATTCTAACCCAGGGTATCCGCGGGGTCTTAAAGTATTAAAAGGTAATAAATCAATTTTGGGAAAATTAAGACCCTTAAAAAGTATTAAATAGTCTTATCACAGGTTTATAAAGTCTTAAATTTTGAATTAGCTGTCCAACAGATTGAGTCCCAAAAACATCGTAAAAGTGTGTGAATTTAGTCATTTTTATTAAAAAACGAACAGGTACATAAAAAACTAGGCTATTTTGGGTGCGTTCGTAAATTGCCTCTCTGTCATGTCAATCACTGTACAGATTGCCTACACCAAACACTGATCCCTAAACCTACCCGTCACTGTAACCTAAACCAATGAAATCGGTTGCAGGGCGGGATTTTCCCAGGGCGGGGAAAAAAATCACGTGTATTACAACGAACTAAAACTGTTAAGTTAAAAGTATCACTGATGTAAATGGTTGCAGCTTGAAGTGGCGGTGAGGTATTAAAAAATATTGAGAAGGTGTTGAAAAAGTCTTGAAAAGGTATTAAAATTAACTTCAAGATTCCTGCATATACCCTGTAACCAGTATATTTACAATTTAGATCAGAGCATAAAAAATACACAAAGAAAAACAAAGTTTCCAAGCTGTCCATGATTGTGGGAGCCCTGAATAAATCATGTATAACATGGCATATCTAATTAAACATATTTGTGTGTGTGTTTTGTCATCTCTTCTCAGTATCTATATCGTTCATGATGAGGTGAAAGACAAAGCCTTTGAGCTGGAGCTTAGCTGGGTTGGAGAAGGTAATGACAGGCTTTTATATTCTAATACTCAATCTATTGTGAATTTAACTTAAAAAAATCTGATTTTTTTTTTTTACTCGTATCTGACACAGATCGGAATTTGTTGCACACGTGTAAACACAAAAATCAGATCCGATTTTTTTTTTTTTGCACCCGTTCTGAGCCTCTTCCAAATGTGATTTTTAATCCGATGCATATCTGATATCTGAACATCTGACCTACGTCTAAACGCAAATATCCGATTCCCCTTGCAATTCCAAGCCACCACAAGGCGAGAGTGACACGTTTGCTCACAAAGATAGCTTTTTAATGTTGTATTGTGAAGCAGACGTGCTTGTATGTGCTCGCACAGAAACTCACAGCTTTTTTTTTTTTTTACTGAGGTGGAAACTTTTCAACATCTGCCCTGTGAATTTTTTTTAAATCAAAACAGCTTCGCTACTGAAAGCTACATTATATTTCTCAGCAATGAGATAGCTCTGCTGTTTTTGTAAATAAAGTAACAAGCTTAGATACATGCAGGCAACTCTCTCTCTCTCTCGCTCTCTCTCTCTCTTTAATTCCTTCAAATAAATGAAATCTTACTGCGCTACTAAAATAACAAATTGAAATTAGTTATTTTCTGGTCTATATCCGTTCAAACGTTCCATGACAGCTTTTAACGTATCCATGTTGGCAAAAAATCATGGCCACACCCACCCGACATGAATTGTAAAATAATTTTAATATGGCCATTCAAAACCCAAGGGTCAACCATGTCACATAGTAAAGCGATCACCGACGTAATTATTTTGGCGGGGATATAATGTAAACACAGATACCAGATACCAGTCCTGTCTAAAGTGAATGTAAACAAGCGGGACCACAAAAAAAGATGAATATGGTCAAAAGATCATATCTGTGCATGAAGACCTTCAGTGTAAATTCAGCCTTTACTGAATCTGAGTTTTTAGGAAAATATTTGTAAAACTTCCTTTTAGTTTCCCTTTACTCTTCACTGCATTTGTGTTCATTGCTGCATTTCTCATAAAACCCTTTTATCGTTTTGTTGTATTATTAGTATTGTAGTATCGTAGTATTGTAATTGTTTTCTGTCCATTTTTAAGGTTGGATTTTTTTTTCAAATAAAGATAATACAATAGTAGCATTGCTTATTGTTACACTTCTAGTACCTTTTAGATGTTGGCGTGTGACTCAACATGCCACTCTTTTTTTTTAATCCGATTTAATGGTGTATCAACAGTAAAAAAAATAAAAGAAAAATGGTTTTATAACTTTTATTAATATATATTTTTGTCCCTCTTATTAGTCACCAAAGGAAAGCACGAGCTTGTCCCGAAAGACATCAAAGAGGAGGCGGAGAAATACGCTAAAGTAAGTAACTGTTCCTCTGGTAATAGTTATAATATAACAAAAGCTCTCTTCAGCATTGGCTTATTGTCACATTTCTGTCCTGACAGGAATCCCTGGAGGAGGAAGATGACTCTGATGAGGACAACATGTAGTCAAACCTCTCTGTTTTTCCACTTCACTGACTGTGTACCATGTTTCAACATTCTGGCAACTCTCAACTTGACTGCAGACAATAAAATGTTTTTTTATGTTTTCGAATGGACTTACGTAGACCTATGTTTTGTGGGTTTCAAACTTAACAATAAATACGATTTATAAAACTGAAAGAAGCTCTGATTCAGACTCCTAAATTGGCATAATAACCATTCATTAGTTGGGCAGCAAGCTTAGACAAAGGATCCACCTTCTCTTTCAGAAAACCTGTGGCGTCATTGATTGATATTTATGCACACCCTGTCTAGAGAATGTGTATATGACTAGGTTGGACATAAGGCACTAAAGACATTATGCATTCTGGTGTGTAAATAAACAGTTCATCTGCAATGCTACAAGGATTTGACCCCGAGTTAATGGTTAGCTTAGTTGTGCCAGGCACTGGCATATGGAGTCTCAAAGCAATCACAGTACATTATAATTTACTTTTTTAAAATTGCCATCCATGGCATTGTAACCCATGCAAGCATGATATAGTATTGGAGTTAAAACAAAAGTGACTAGGTCTTTAACTTTAAGGAACATACTTTCCATTACAGCAGTCCTGATATTTAGCACTGTGATGTACACTAGCAGTCAAGAGTTTAGGTACACCTGCTCATTCATTATTATTACTAATTTACACATTTTAGATTAATAGCAAAGCCATACAAATTATGAAATTACAGAAAGTAAGGGATGAGAATGCTGTAGTAAATCAAAGTTAAAAACATGAATTGTATCTCAGGGTAGTATTTCAGCAGATGCCTTTTGATCAAAGCTAATGAAAAACATAATCCAAACGTTAGACTAGCAGGGCATAGACAATTGTGGAAGCTTTGTGTCGTTTTTATGGCCTTTGAGGCCAAAGCTTTGCACGTGACCTCTATTTTTAGCTCTATGTGTTGCTGACTACCTCTTATTTGGAAAGTAGAGTTTGAAATTAATGTTGCTTTAACACGGTCCCATAGATTTATTATGTAATGTGTGCTTATAGATTAATTTACAAGCTGATTAATGCATAGGCAAACTGACAGATTTATTGAAAACACAACATACACAGATATAATATACAACTAGATCAACATTGCACACGTATAAATTATTTTTTGATCCTGTTTATACAATAAATACCTCTTAAACATAATATTCTACTGGTCCAGTCGCTAATGTATATCAACACAACACAATATCCATCATAAACAAACATTAACACCCAGTGAAAAGCGGACTTTTGATTCACAATCACAATGTTTCAATATCGTTAAGAGTAAAACGAGCATGTCACCGACAATATAATGCATAATTTGAAACCACGCAGGTGTCATTAAATTAGTATCTAACGTGACACACACATGCTTACTATGACGCTCTGTTCCGGTCACGTGGTAAACAAACCCAATGACGCCAGACGCTCTACAGCATCGACATAAAGACGCCATTACCGTTGCCTTCAATTGACCTTTTCTACACGACCGCATTAAAACTATTAATTGGTATAATATTTGTAAGACAAATCACATAAAGAACAAACTTGATTTAAATCGATGCTGAGGTTATTCGATCTGACTACAAAAGCAGGCAAAAAGTCACGGGGCTCACCGCGAAATCTCACGGGCTCCGAGTCCAGAATGCGAAAATAATTACGTTGGGTACAAAATGGCGAATGTTCTCTTCACTTCGACATGCGCAGACTGAGCAAAGGCTTTCCCTCTGAAATGAAGATCCGTGCCCATACACCCTTCCAGCCAATGGGCTTCGCTGACGGGACGCATCTGACTCAATTCGACCAATCAGAACCGTGGACAACGCAGAACAGGAAACAAGTAGCCAATCGTGGACCAGGATGGATTTGTTGTATTCGCAAAGAGTGCGACTCAAAGACACCAATGAGAAATCGTTATTCGCAGCGCCGCTTTCGTACTCCGCAATCAGGTTTCGCGCTTCAGTCTAGCCAATAGAATTTCGCTTAGCAGTCAGCCAATCGCAATGTTCAGAATTTGCTCACAGTGGCCCCGGCAGCCAATAGGGATCCGAGAAACACAACCTCAGCTCAACAGCTTGTTATTTCGTCTATGCCTTTGCAACCTAGTCGAATGCTGAGCTGAAGCAGTCATATAGGAGCATGTAAGTACACATATATATTTCCACACAACCTTCAAACACGATTTTGCGTCAGTAAACCCGTATATTCACACGTGTCTATTTTAAATCCGCTGGTCTTAAAGTAATCGTCATATTTGCCGTTTTCCCGTGGTTTCCAGCGAAGGTATTTAGGCGACGAAGAGAAAAAAAATTGAATGGCAGAGCCTAACGTTAGTCACATCTAGTCGGCTTGTTTTCTCACAGATTTTACCCGACGACTTTTACTTAAACTAACCACTCAAAACCGATCACTTTATAGTCAAAAACTTGTAACTCAGTTTGAAGGGAAAAGTCGCCTCACATATTGTTGCGGAACTAACCCGAAGAACTATTTAAATCGCCATAACAGCTTCACTATATTTAGCTCAACCGTCACAATTTGATTGACAGGCGTCAATAACCACCATAACTGTCAGTTTGACGTTCTTCGAACTCAGATACTTCGGTAAATACAGTGTTAAGTGAGGGAAAACGGGGGTTAGTGGATGGTGGAGGGGCTGACATGGTGCAGGACGGTGTGTGAGCTATGATGGCGACGTGACACACACACACACCAAACACACACACACACACACACACACACACAGTGAGTGAAGCGGGAAGGAAACACGCAGGGTTTGAAGGGGTTATGTTTTCCTTCAGTGACTCCGTGCTTTGTTTTTATATCATCAAGACATCGTAAGTGGCTCAGATTGGAGGTAAAGTCACGGTGAGACAGTTAAGGCTTTGTTTTGATGGGTTGGTCTTGTTTATTTGATCATTTTGAAAGGGATAAGGACGAGAAGTGGCTAGCTGCGTTAGCTCCTTTAGCATTTTCTCTGTTCTGTGTGTTTGTGTTGTGCTGTCAAATTCTTCACACACATACATATGACACGTTTTTGTTTAGCACATGGCGCCAGATCGTGACTGTTTCTTTCTGCTTGTGTGTTCTGTTTCAGCAGTCGAAACCAATCGAGCTGGACTCCCTCAAATAGCCATCAAGATGAAGGTGAGTCTCTGCAGTTCTGATAGGCGACGCCTCCTTAAATGAAGCCCAGCAAGCACCTGGAACAACACACTTAAATGAATAAATCACACATGGATGGGTTTTTTGTAGAATAGCTGACCAGGGATTATCAGAGAAGCTCAGTAGTTCAATGATTGAGATAGTCAGTCTCTATAATTGCTTTCTGAATAACCAAGATAGCACTTTTCACACCACTAAGTGCTGTTAATTAAAGTATTCTTAGATGTTTTTGTTCATGCTTTTCATAACTGTGACCATGCAAAGAGCAAGTGTTGGTATCAATCGGTCTATGCACCTTAATAATATTTACACTGTTCACAGGTAGCAGATGAACCTGCCTACCTGACTGTGGGGACGGATGTGAGCGCAAAGTACCGTGGTGCCTTCTGCGAGGCAAAAATCAAGACTGTTAAACGCATGGTGAAAGTTAAGGTACGTTTAATCTGCATGATGAATACATGCTTATATCAGACAAAGTCAATTTTATTTGTGTAGCGCTTTTCACAATACACATTTTCAAAGCAGCAATTCATTAGCTAAATGTTTATATCATCTTAAAGCCTTATAGTCACAATTTAATGATATAGTTTATATTTTGCGATGACGTAAACAATTAAGTTGTTGAGGTTTCTATTTAGTATATTGCTTTACATGAGTATACTGTATGCATGTGGATAAATTTGAATGTAAAATATGCAATTTTAAGTATTTCCCCAGGTAATAATATTGTTTACGTTTTGCGATAAAACAAGCAGTTAAAAATGAGCCTCATACTATATATCACCTTGAAATGTATACTTTCAAAACTTTGTCCCTTTTAAATATCCCTTGCTGTGTGTTTTCAGCTAACAATCATCTTTGAGCTTTATATATTATTTTAAAAAAAAAGTGAAAAGTGAAAAAGTTCAGAGTTCACATGCAGCTTATGTCAAGCCAGTGTCAGATGACATAGAGGCTAAACAAAGTTTTACAAGTGTCATTTTTTGCTGGTGACAATGCAGAGATTTGTTTCTATAAAAGGGTTATGTTGCTTTTATGCAGAAGTGTTTGGTGCATTTTACACCGCAAGCCAAAGGAAAAACCCCTAATAATCCTGCTTTGTGAACTAACTCTGCAGACCATTCAAACTTCGGCTGTGCAGAACGTCCATCTTTTCAGATAGAGTAGTCTAACAGTAATGGGTTTACAAAAATCACAAGTATGTTGTTTTAGGGTTAATCCACTTACTGGCATTTTTTGCAAGATCTCATTGTGTGTCATCAATGTTTTGTTTTCTCTCAAGGTCTTGGTTTGTGGTGGTACTTTAACCTAGTGAAACGTGACAGCCTTGAGTAACAGAGCAACACATACCTGAAGTTTGTGTTGCACGTTCTCACGTTTGACTGCCAGGAAATAGTTCCTCTTTACATTGTATGTAGGAGCTCACTGAGATGCTTGTTTGAGAGAGATCATGAAGAAAATGCCGTCTGTTACACAATCAGATTACTTCACTGAAACTGTATGGTTACTGTCTTACCATCCATGTCACTCTCACCTTCATGCTTTGGTTTACTTTTTTTTGTTTGTTTGTAGGTAATGCTTAAAGGAGACAGCACCTCACAAGTTGTCCAAGATGACCAAGTCAAAGGACCCTTAAGGGTAAGAGAGACTTTTTTAGACCCTGACTCCAATTCAGTTAAACCAATTTTCCTATAATGCTTGTTATAAATGTTTTGTCTTGCACATGCAATATTTACTAGAAGGTAGCCATGTTCAAAATGAACTTTTCCCCACAACCGTAATTGCAGAGTGAACTGAGAAAATTAACTTATGGTCATGACTGGAATATTGTTTAGAGAAACTTGAGCACCTTGTGCACCCTTAATTATGAGGCAAAATATTGTAGCTCAAAGCAATGTTTAATTCTAAAACAAGAAAAGTTGTAGAATTTTTTTTTTTAACTGAACTCTGTTTGAAATTTGTCCTATTTGTGTCACAGCAGTTTATTGCACAAAAAGTTAGGTAGTGCAATGATGTGTTCTACATCTCTGGTCTCAGGTTGGCTCAACAGTGGAAGTGAAGAGCCCAGAGGGTGGACTTAGCGAAGCTGTCATCAGCAAACTCACAGATGCCAGCTGGTACACTGTGGGTACGTACAGACACAGCTGACTAAATCTTCCTAGAATTGCACATATAGTACCACTCTTAGGCCCTATAATTGATCTTCAGTAAACCAAAACTACTTGTCATTTACATTTTAATGTTTTTTTCCTCCCATGGTCATTGCAGTTTTTGATGATGGGGATGAGAAAACCCTTAGAAGAACTTCACTGTGTCTTAAAGGCGAAAGACATTTTGCAGAGAGTGAGGTAAATGTAAAAAATAAATTGTGTGAGGTGTTATCTGCATCATGTGTATTGTTAACACTGGTTTTCTCTCTTTTTTTCTGCCTATTTTACTCTGTAACAGACTTTGGACCAACTGCCCCTTACTAACCCAGAGCACTTTGGCACTCCAGTCATTGGAAAGAAGACAAATCGGGGTAGAAGGTCTTCTCAAGCAGTGTGAGTATTTGCAGTCCTTTCCTCTTTGTGCTATCTAGATGTATGAAGTCTATAAACAGTCCTAACTTAGTTTTACATGATCATTTTCCCTCTTTCGTTCAAATCCCTTTATTTTAAACCGGCTTTTGCTAATGTACATTTAAGACTTCAGTATGTAAATGATCTCTGATATATAATTGCAGTGGCTAAATTCATACTGAGCTTGTTATAGTACACTTCAGAAGCCCCGTTCACACCACCACCAGTTTTGTCGTAGTCTCTGTACTGTGTAGTAGTTGCTTGTGGGTGTTCCCAGTGCTGTCACTCTAATGTTATTGGTAGACTGCACGTCTGACCATATCTATAGAAAGTACAATCACAAGTGATATATAAAACAAAGATATTCTAATTTGACTAGGAATTAGGCTTAAAAGATTCAAAAGTAATATTGTGCTGTTGAAGAGTGTTGTTATATGAACCACAGCAGTGCTCAGTGCATTAAATCATTAAAGGGATAGTTCACCCAAAAATGAAAATTCTGTCAGTAATTACTCACCCTCATGTCGTTCCAACCCCGTAAGACCTTCGTTCATCTTCGGAACACAAATTAAGATATTTGTGATTAAATCTGAGAGCTGGATCACTCCTCCATAAGTTTCTAAAGGATTGAAACTTGACATCGAAGAAAAGTTATTAAAGAAATCGTTAAAAGAGTCCAAGTGACTACTGTGCTCAATCTTAAGTTTATAAAACGACGAGAATACTTTTTGCGTGCAAAAAAAACACAAAAATAATGACTTTATTCAACCATCTCTTCTAGAGGTCGACCGATTCATCGGTTTTGCCGATTAATCGGCACCGATAGTTGATTGGTGGAACTATCGTTATCGGCAAAAATCCACACCGATAGTTTTTCCGGGTTGCATCCGTTGCTGGAGCGGCTGAGAAGTGCGCGCGGTCATCATTACACAGCACTAGCGCGCTGAAGAGACTGCTGGCATTATACAGAGCAAGAGCGGCCTCTAGAGGACAAATAATAAACTATCACTGGCTGAGTTGTTTACATTAACACATGAGGCGCGCGCAGCACAGACCACGGAGAGAACACGCAGCAGAGAGAGCGCCGCTGACACTTCAGACTCGCATTTAAAACACAGTCAACGAAACGGTATGAATACATAACACTAAAGTATATATTGCCATATCATTAAAAAGTAATTATTTTATTGACTAGATGCTGCATCAGCAGAGAAAGAACAGTAGTTTGCCGTCGAGGCTGTGAGGACTCTAACCTTACCTCAGTCAAGCGGTTTAAACAATGTGACAAAAACACACGCAGACCTGACCCAAATGTTTTATGGCGCAACTGTTATCATCTATTTGCATTATTTTATATCCGGCTGGTCACTTTTATGCATTCATTAGTCGACGAAGTTGCATTTTTAAAACTAGTGACGTGATTGCTTTCTCAACATTGATATGTTCATGCAGCCGACAGAAACAAACAAATCATAAACGTGTTCGATTTAAGATCGTTTTAATCACTACAATACATCTTGTTATTTTGATTAGATAATTATCAAGTGTTCTAAAATAGAAGCAAATAAAGTGGGAGACTATATAGGATAAATTACGTATACGTTATACAGGTCTTTATTACATTTTAATGGCTATCTTTAAGCACGACTCTTTGGAATTATATGAAATGGTAACACTTTACAGTAAGATTCCATTTTTAGCATTAACTAAGATCAATACAAGTTGTAGAAGAATTATTCATTGTTAGTTTATTTCAACATTTACTAATGCATTTGAAATGGAGTTTTAATTCTTATTTTATTTGTTATTACCTTAATGTACTATGAACTTACATGAATGATAAAGGTACAATTGTATTGCTCATATTATGCAGTAAAAACGTATATTTCATAGTGCATAGTTCATGAAAGCTAGCGAATACATCCTTGTTTACAAATGGGACTTGCAATGTGTTACCTATGAAATGTACGTATGTTTCTAGGTTATAGCTCCGAAAGCTGTAACATTTTAATGTTTAAATTATTTTCTGTATAAAGTTTTCATATATTAATATTTATATATTTATTTAATTTAGCACATTTCAGTTCAGCACTGTTTTATTGTCAGTATTATGTTTGTTTTTAATCCAGCATTAATTTAAAAAAAATATCGGTTGAATTATCGGTTATCGGCATGTACGGTCAAACCTAAATATCGTTATCGGTAAAATCCACTATCGGTCGACCTCTAATCTCTTCTCTGGCCGACGCTGGTCATGTGTGTGATGCGTGTGACGTTCAAACAGAAGAGTTGCGCAATAACACTACGTGAAATCTCCAGGCCCAAAGAGAATACTTGAATAGTCGCTATTTTTGTTTATTTTTTTGTGCTCAAAAAGTATTCTCGTAGCTCGATAAACTTAAGATCTAGCCACTGTAGTCAGTTGGACTCTTTTAACGATTTCTTTAACTTTTTGGGGCTGTCAAGTTTCAATCCTTTAGAAGCCTATGGAGGAGTGATCCAGCTCTCCGATTTAATCAAAAATATCTTAATTTAATAATAATTGTGTTGTAAACAGACAGACTTGTGGTTTATGAGGACATGATTTATTTTTACAATAAACAAACTGACACCTACAGTGGCCAGCTAAACACATGTATTTAAACACACAAACACACACACACACACCATACATCGCATGCTCCATCGATACATTAACTGTACGTGATCATGTTGTTTACTTGCTGTGCTTAAGTTACACGCCGATAGTTAACAACACAGACATTTGAAGCAGTTTTACTCACCGCCTGCGGTTCCGTGAACCTTTATCGTTGGGACTGCTCCATCTTTAAAGGGTCATTCCACCCATTTCAACATTAATCTTTATTGAAAGTGGGTCATATATGTAGTCGAAATGTAAAAGAAATTTTGAATTTGGTGCCATCTTGACCGAGAAAAGACAGAAAATAACTGAAGGGCGCATTTGTATGTAAGACAACAACTCCCACAATGCACCACATTGCACAGCTCCTCAAGCCACTCCCACTAATCCAGAACAGCGCAAACATCAGAGAAATCACTCTTCCTTCTACAAGGCTAACGTTAGCTGCCAAAAGAGTTTGAAATTCATTTCACACAAAATGTCTAGTTAGTTGGCTGTGGCGAGCAGGACGAGGGCGAGGGACGTGAGAGGACGGCGCGAGTCATAATGAATGACACCTGTGAGACGCAGCGGTCTTATATCTCTCAAGGAGGAGCGGAGGCATAAAAGGAACAGGCCTGATGTTATGTTATGTTTTGTTTCTGTTGTGTGTGGCCAGCTGGCTTAAACTTTTGTTTTGTATTTGTTTATTTGACTATTAAAATGTTTAAATGTTCGCCGGTTCCCGCCTCCTCTTACCACAACAACGAACCCGTTACATTGGCAAACTCATTAGCGAATTACTCCTCGTTTGTATTTCTTTCTATATGGTGAATTATTGCATGATACCTGGATGTTCAGTCAGAACATATGCGGTGCGAAACTAGGACGGTTCACATCACAACACAAACGTCTGTGTGCTCGTCTGATTTAGAAATTTTGTCCAGGAGAAATTGCCATCGTTGAAATTCTCTGCAGCAGAGCAGACGGACTCTATCTGTGTCCGAAGCGCACAGCGACAGAACAGGCACCAGCAGTCCGCCTCAGCTCGAGCCAGTCCGGGCTCAGTCCGCGACAGGCAGCCGCCTCCTGTTCCTCCATCAGCCTCAGCTGCTCTTCACTATACTGCGGCTCGTAAAGATAGCCACGAACATCGGATTCGAGCAGCAGAATTTCAGAATCTTCTTCCATATTATGTTTAGTTTATTCCGTCATTGTCGTAACTTCCTATCTCCACAGCGCTTGTTATAGCTTATAAACAAGATGGCTGATATTGATTCAGTATCTGCAAGTGAAGTCCCACCCACTGATCTGTGATAGGTCTGTTAGTGCATTAGGTCCAACCCCCTATGGGCGGGTTTGAAATGGTGCTTGTAGTCTTTACAGAAATTCCCCCCTCTTACACTTCCTCCTACAATGACGTAAAATGATGATTTTTGCGTCATTGTAGGAGGAAGTGAAAAAGGTAAATAGTGGATTTCTCTCGTCTCAGGGGAAAATGAGAGAGTGTTGCACGACCATTCAATAGTATGACTGGGTTTCTAACAATGGAAAGCTTAATGCAAATGGGTGGAGTGTCCCTTTAAGTATTAGGCGATCTGCAAATCGTCGAACTGTGCCTTGTTTATAAAACTATTACCGTCGAAATGAAGGGAACAAACAAGAACACTTGCGCAACTCCTTTGCTGCTCTGGAAAAACAAAATCCATCCACAGGTCCCTTAACTCTGGGTTCTTTGGAAATTTTGTGCAGTGTTGTCTTGCCCTGGCAACCAAAAACACACTTTTTGGTGCCATTTTTTTGATTGCAGCGCAGCCGAGCCCAGCGCGCTCTGACGGGCATAAGCGTACTCTCGCACGCACTGGCTACAGCTGCGCGCGCCCTTCCGAGAGAAGTGCCTTAAGACCCGTATAAGGAAATTCCGCCCACTCTGACGTCACGTAGGTCCGTATTCGAAAAAAACTTTCCGAAACTTGTGACAAACCGGAAGGAGTATTTTTGGAACAGAAATACTCCATCAAGTAGGGCTGGGTATTGTTAGGAATTTCACAATTCGATTCGATTTCGATTCTTGAGGCTTCGATTCCAATTCGATTCGATATTGACTTATTAGCTTCGATATCGATTCAATAATAAGTAAATACACAAGTAATTAAGTACCTGGGTATTTTTTTAAATAATGTGTGCAGTATTACCAATGTTTAAGAACAAATTGACCCAAGCATGTTTCCTGTCATGGTTTATTTAGCAGAACAAACTGTACAATATTGTACATGTGTTGAATACAAAGCACAACTGTAACAAACAGGTGCTTTATTAACATCTCTAATCTAAAGTGCATGTAACTGTTAGTAGAAAGTATATTTTTCTTCCTAAACATTCAAGTTATAAAATAAATGTAAACAGAAGCACAAAATGTGCATACTCATAAAACAAAGTGCAACCATAGATATTATAACATTACAAAGTGCTAACTTACTTTGTCAACACAATAAATAACACTGAACAGCTGATCAGAGAACCTTTGGCTTATTTACTGTGCCTATGTAGGATACATTACCGACATTTCCATCATATAACTCATAACATTTTAGTACAATATATTAGGGATGCACCGATACCGATACCAGTATCGGTATCGGGCCCGATACTGAGCTCATGTACTTGTACTCGTACTCGTAAAAATGCCCCGATACCAACAACCGATACCAGGCAGCATGTGTACAGTGTCAGAAATTATAATGGGGATAAAAAAAGAAGGCTGTATATGAAATAAATGTATCTTATCAGTGGAATATTAAACAGAATATATTAACGCGACGCCTATATAACTATATGGTGCGCAAGCTGAAAAGAGAAAAACGTGCAGAGGATTGAGCGCGCTACGACACAGACACGCGAGCTGGTCGAGCGCATCCCTTTTTCTCAGACGTCAGTGGAAAGTTTGTAGTTCATTCGGATGTCAATGGCAAATCAAGTAAAACGAGGCATGTAGCTTATTAATAACGGAGAGAGAGAGAGAGAGAGAGAGAGAGAGAGAGAGAGAGAGAGAGCACTTCTGTTGAATGCTGTTGATTGCGGATTGTTCACTCAGCACGTGTTATTTGGATTAAAACTAAATCGTATATGTAAGTAAAACATGAACTGTTACCTTATGTTTAACGAGTGGTTGCCTACATTATTACAGGACATTTGCAGGTCAAGAATTTCCATGAACTTCAAACATCCACAGCGCGCGCCTCGAAAACCACCAGACAGTGCGGGAAAAACTGAATGGAAGTCTTTTACGCATTGCGCTTGTACGACGAATTCACACAAAACTATGTAAAAACACCTGTCTTGGCGAGTATCCTAGTAAAAGTCTGTTATATATCTCAAGTGAACATAGACAGTAGTATAATTCAAATGTGTCAGTGCGTTTGTGCGTTCGGCCTTAAAGGGGCGGCACTTTATTAAATTTGCTGCTGTGTTTTAATGTTAATCAAACAAAGGACAAATACATTACTCTCTGCTCTTGGCTAAATAGGCTACCTCTATCAACTTTACAAAAAGATCCATATATATTTAGTTTATACAGTAATGAATATGCAGTGCATGAAATATATATTTGTTGAGCTAATTAAGTTTAAATTTAATAAACAACTAATATGATTGATATTATTTTGGTTTCTCTACCAATACATTTAAAAATTACAAATGCATGAATTGAAAATTAATTGAAAATTAATAATACAGGTATCGGTTACGGTTACGGACATCAAAAATGAAAGTATCGGACTCGGTCTGGAAAAAGTGGTATCGGTGCATCCCTACAATATATATAACATGTTAACTCTGAAGCATTTGTTATCAAACTAGTGCACATGCAGTTTTTGGGGACGTTGCGACCTTCGTCTGTTATATAGGACAACTTAGTTTGAATAAACGAGCAGACACTGATTAGCTACTTGCTCTACGTTTATTTAAAATGAACAAGAAGACGACTAGAAGTGAATGTGCTTTCCATTAAATGAATCACACACAGTAAACAAATCCTTAACAAAAAAATCTTTGCAATGAATTGCAATTTAGACTCGCAAACTGCGTGCCGGTGCGGTGACATACATACTCGGACAGATTCGGCTTGTCAGAAGTCGTTCATCCTCGGATGCGGTGCCGCGCGCGCTGTTACAAAAAAAGCCTTGCACACAGCCAAGCGAAATAAGGTCTTGCACACCAAACGCGTCATTTTTGCCGCGCGCACCTTCGCTCATGTGCGGATTATAGACAGTAAAAGAAACGGACGCGTCGAGTATAAACAAGTCTTTACTCCGTGTCAGCGCGCGCTCTGATGAGTGTTGCCCACAGCGCCACCACTGGGCGGTGGGCTGAATCGATTCATAGGATTTGATGAATCGATATTGAATTGAGAAACAAATAATTGCAATGCATTGATGAATCGATATTTTTACCCAGCCCTACCATCAAACTTACAACTTCATTTTTGAAACTTTGTCCATGTTTACCATGGGAATCCAACTCTTTAACAGTGTAAAAAACTCACTATGCATGAAACAGCATTTCACCCCCCTTTAAACTCGCACTGTCAACAGTTACTAAAACGTCATTCAAATTGGACAAATAATCATTTTTCTTGTCCTTAATAATTAACATAATGCAGGGGAAACTGTAAAATGTAGCAGCAATGCTAAACTTGCATCATACAATTCGACACACAAACTATGAATGTATGAATCAAACTCACTAAGACTGTTGACAATTTGTTTTCCATGCATCATTTTATTATATCCATGTATGTGGTTACACAGTAAAATCATATAAAACAGTGAAATCACTCCGGAACTCTGTTCTGTCTTGCCTGTAGTCGAGACTGTAACGTGAGCTTCACTGACAGTCTTCACTCCTCCTGGTTGTTGCTCGTGAAATTTGCTTCTCTTCTGCATAAAGTTGAAATTTCTGAACTTTTGTCGCGTGTCTTACGTTGCTTGACACGCCCACATTCTGTCGCCAACGGTCACTATCGCTCTTGTCGCCGGAAGTCGCAAGCCCTCCATTGAACTGAATGGGATCATGTCGCTTTGTCAGTGCGTGTCGCTGGCGGTGTGAACCGGGCTATTGTCTTGTTTTGCTGTTGTTACAATTAGATCCTAAATCCTCAGTCAGTGACTACGTTTACATGCAGCCAATTTCCGGGTTATGGTCGGGTTAAGGTCACTATTCGGGTTTCTGAAACATTAGGAATAACCGGTTTACATGCGTGAGCAGAGAGAGTTTCTCCTGTATACATGGAATTGCAATATCCCGATGTAAACAGCGACGCACGGTTAGCGTCTGGACATACGGACAACCTTAAGACGCAATATGCGTCATTTCCGATTCTTCTTTCTGTATCCAAAGACAACAACAACAACAGCAGCATGCGGATAATGAATAGTTTGGGGCAGATAGCGATCGCCTTTGTTTGCGCTTTGATGCTGGTAACGTTACTGACCTCGCTCCAGAAGTATGCTGTGCTGCGTCTCGCCATGTTTACTTCCGGTATACTGCACGCGGGTTTTTGTATGCGCTGAGGAGTTTCTCTACTCAAAAGACCAAGATTCCTTGCGAATAGAACATGCGCAGAACACAAATCACTATGGGGATATCCCGATACGCGTTTACATGACCAAAAATTCGGGTTAGAAAAGGGGTACCCCAGGTATAATATCCCGGTTTTTAAAATCCGGGTTATGAGCATATCCTGGTTTTTGGCGGTGTTTACATGGCCGTTCATGACCAGGTTATTGCTAATATCCCGGTTTTGAACGGGTTATTGGCTGCATGTAAACGCAGTAAGTGTTTAAACTGATGATTCCCAGTTTGTTTTTGAGCTTGAATGAGCATTATTCTAGCTTTTTTATTCCTCTTTCTATTTTATTTATTTTTATCAGGGTTCGTATGCTCATGGAACTTAAAAAAAAATGGCAATATCCAGGCCTGTAAAAGTTTTGGAAAAATAAACCCAGAAAGTTTTGGAAAAGTCATGGAAATTTGTTTCAAAATATATGTTTAAGTGATAATACGGGTTAAACAAACTACAATACTTAATGTTCATTCGATCCATTCGACTGTGGCAATCCATCAGGTTTGTTTTTGCGGCGTTTAGCGTAATAACCAATAACTCACGTTTCTGTTGAGCTTATGAATGTGTTCAGATCAGTCATTGCTGAAACGAAGAGTTTTGTTCAGTGCGCTTTTTCTGACTGAATTCTGACTGAAAGTCGCAAATTCTCCCATCATAAACAATAAAGTGCATATTTGATGTAAGACATTCATGTCGCAGTGTAGGCACCTTCCGTAATTTCAAACATAATTGTGAGTACTTAAACTCGCACTAGACCTAAGTTATTCGTCACATTCGCTGCTCCCTTTCTGTATACAGTTTATTCCAGTTAAAATAATTTATTCATCATGCCGATAAGATTGTCTTAATTTCTAAAATAATTCAGATTAGATTGTTTTATCTGAACATGTCATGCATCTTCCCCAAACACAACTTTTATGTATTCTATTAACCTGCATTAATAATCATTATTACAATATCAAGAGCATTAATTGACAACAATGACACTGTAATAAGTTCCTGTTAATTTAATATTTTATGAGCAACATTAAACAGTTTGTGTAAATAAAAATTTATGCTGTTTCTGAGGGAGCTTTTGTTCCACCTTTGCAGTGTAAAGATGCCTTTGTTAATGATAAAATGTTCTTGGTAACAGTCTATGTAGTATTGATTGATTTAAGTAATTGACACAAAAGACAACAACAGGTAATCACAAAAATGTCACTAATGAAGGGGAAAAAGCTTCTTGTTGTTGATTGAAGGTTATCCAGTGAGATTAATGGTAGGCTAAATAGTAGGCAAAGCTGTTCTAAAATGTTTTGTATTACAAAAGTTTTTCTCTGGTACTGCCACATTGAAAAGTTACTGTCCGTGTTTACTGGACACTTTTATTTACTCATTTAAAAATGTGTACAAACCCTTATTTATTTTCCTACATGCAAATATACAGTTTTCTGGTCAGTGTTTTAATGTGAAAGGGGAGCATGTTTCAAATATTAGTGCTCTGTTTGATGAAATGCAGTGCAGAAGATGAGAAGGAGACTTCATCGAGTGAAGATGACGACGACGACAGGAGAAGGCTTAATGATGATCTTTTGGGGAAAGTTGCTTGCGTTCTGAGTGGGTTTGATAGTGATTCCTGCCACTACGTCTTGGTGAGTCCTTTATTCATTTACAAACCTCTTAACTTTTGGATTTGGAATCCAGCTAGAGAGACGAGCTATGTTTCCATCCACCTATATTTATGTGCATTTTATGAAATCGCATTTAAAATAATGGTGCTAAGATGCACATAAATTAAAAAAATGAGGCAAATATTCTTTTTATTTTATGAAAAAACATGCCCATAAACTACAATGGAAACACATTTACCGAATAAATTCATTGATGCGCATCAAAAATCATGTGACATGGCGCGATGGGATGGCATAACTGAACTAACCAGTGAGCCGATCTCGTTGCACAGCATCTGAAATATTGTTTAGGTAATTCTGAAGTGCCTGAGAAAATTCTGCCTTCGAAGTGGTTCAGTATAATTACCTCCCAGAACTGTTTTACATGACTGTTCCCAAACAGCAGACATCCACCCAAGTTAACATGAGCAGGTTTATTGCATTTAATTTGCATTATATTTGGTGCCATTTAGATTTTGATCTTTTCGTCTTGCTGTATGGAAGCACTGCTTTCCTCTCAAATGTTTTATGCGATATTCCAATTTTATTGGAATATAAAAAGGGTCCTTAATAAGTCTTAAAAAGTCTTAAATTAGATTTTTAAAATTTAAGGCCATAAAAAGTCTTATAAAGTCTTATTTTTACTTATGAAAGGTCTTAAATTTTAGATGACACTTCGACTTAGACAAATATAAATGTTTTACAAATTAAAACTAATTAGCGTAGTATTTTTTTTATTATTCTATCTTTGTGGATTTGCTTGGTCACGTGACAATTCGCATCACATTCGCGGCAGCATAACGTCTGTCTCCTGCACGCGAGAGAGGAGAAAAGGAGAAAGTTGGCGATTGTCAGTTCAGTCGTAAGTTCATTCTTTATGTGCGTAGGGGTGTGCGATGTGTAGCCTATTGTCTAATATGATATTGTAATCATTGTTTTAACGATGTATGAGGCACTGTGAGCTGACATCGCATTTGTCTCTTGTGCTTTCACTGCGTGTGCGTGATGTGTGCAGTTATAGGTAGGCTATGTCCCCAAATTAGTTTTTGTCTTATATTTACATCATATTATGTTCTTCTTATATTAGAATATTTTTGTTAATTTTGCACACCCCTAATTTATGGTATTAATTTTGATTTCTTCAGGTCTTAAAAAGGTCTTAAAAAGACTTAAATTTGACTTTAAAAAGTGTGCAGGAACCCTGGATGATGTTAGTGTTTGAAACTGTTTGAAAAGATTGTGCTCTGTAAAAAAAAAAGTTGCACAAAAACTGTTTATTGGTTTGGAACAAAATGAGAACATATGTGATCCTGGACCACAAAACCAGTTTTTTATTTGAGATTTATCATCATATGAAAGCTGAATAAATAAGCTTTCCATTGATGTATGGTTTGTTAGGATAAGACAATATTTGGTCGAGATACAACTATTTGAAAATCTGGAATCTGAAGGTGCAAAAAAATCTAAATATTGAGAATCACCTTTAAAGTTGTCCATTTCTGTTGCCGATTTTGCGATGTTCAAAGCAAAGGAAGATATTTGCTTTTAAGAAATAATTTAAGGATTACAACAAACGGCTGATAGGGACTACACGACATTCATCCCGGGTTAGTGACATCACCAACCCTAGAATTTACATAAAGCCTGCCCCCGGGAATGTGATTTAGAGATTATCATGACAAAATATGCAAATCAATGATCAGAAGATAGTTATCTCCACATCAGCTGCATACATTCTTCAACTAACCATTCAGAAATGTTGCATTCTACATGTTGTCACTTATTCTTGAGTCTCTCCATCATTGTCGGACTCCGGTTTGAACATAAAAGGCTAAAAGTTTTAGAAATTTTCCATGCATGTCTGTATGAGGTAAAAGAACACAAGCTGTTAAAGCTCCGCCCTCTGTGACGGGAACAGCAGCTCATTTGCATTTAAAGGGACAGACTCACAAAAAGTGCCAATTTGAACATGCTATATAAACTTAAACATATATATATATATATATATATATATATATATATATATATATAATTTTGAGCTAAAAGTTCACATACACACTCTGGGGACATCAAATACTTATTTTACATCTTGTGAAAGGGCATTATACCACACCTTTAATATCCTAATGATTTTGGCATAAAAGAAAAATCGATAATTTTGACCCATACAATGTTTTGTTGGCTATTGCCACAAATATACCCGTGTGACTTATGACTGGTTTTGTGGTCCAGGGTCACATATTTAAAGACAGAGCCAGTCTTGAGATGTTGTATTGCTGCTGTTGGAAAGTACATGTTGCAGTTTGTTGTTTGGGGGTTGCAAAGGTTGTTTTGATCATTTTTCTGAAACCGACCTTTGACAAATGCACTGGCTGGCAACTTTTTTTTAAAATATGCTAGCGGGAAATAATTAAGGTCTTTCTGATTGAATATGTGTCAATGAAGACTAAAGACGGGCAGTTCGAATATTAAAATAATCGAATACTGTATTCTATACAGTTAAAGACTTGCTGTTTTTACTTTAAGATCTTTAATATTTTCTTCCTCTTTGAAGGTGATATCTCCAAGCTGCAATGATGACCTAACTGTCAAAAAGGACCAATGTTTAGTGAGATCATTTGCTGATTCCAAATTGTGAGTAGCCTTGAAAAGTAGCTTTGACATTTACAAAACCCATGAAGTAAAACTTAACGTTGTAGCCTTTATTTAATCTGATAGCTTTGCTCATTAAGCAATTTCATGGGATCTGTAAAGGAGATGTTTTGCTTTTTAATGCGATTATAAATCTTCTTTAATAAGTAGAAACAGAAACCTTTTCATGTTGTTACTATTCTATTACTGATTTATCACTGTTTTGTTCTGCAGTCACACCGTGGCACGCAAAGATGTTCAGGAAGTAAACACTGACACCCTCTCTAAACCTGAATACTCACTCAAGAAAGGTATGAGACCCAATATCAGATGACCTCTAATGGCTTGACTGTTTCCAGGTCACAGTCTGATCTCTCTTACACTTTCTTGTGTCTTTGTATTTCTTTTACCAGGGTTTGAAGCAGCACAGGTCTTTCTACAATCCAGACAGGTCCCTGACAGCTGGAAAGTGGACTTGAGCGAGATTCTTGAATCCTCCAGCAGTGATGAAGATGGGGACAGGGATAGGGAAGGGAAAGAAGGCGAGGAGGAGGAGGAGGAGGAGGAGGAACACAAGAAGCCAGAACCAGAAGAAGTAAGACTCTAGTGTTTCTTTGTTATTTCTAAATCTTTACATTTTGCCCCAGAAATGGGTTTTCGTTTTAAAAGCCATTTTCCAAATGTTGAAAAAAATGTTGGTGTTGCTGGCGAATTCAGAAGTTGGTGTTGTTGGAAAATTGCAGTCTTGTCTTTCAAAATTGTGAGGTTATTTTTTTTACTTATATTATGGTACTTTAGTTTATGCTCTTGCTTGGACCTTTGTTTCTTGGTCTCAGTGATTGGCATGTAGTTTTGCAGTGATTGCTCTGATGAAAGGTTTGCCAGAGCTGGGCACCAGACGTACTAAAGCAATATGAGGCCATTCGAGACCAGTGTCGACTGAATGAGAGCTCCAGTGTTGGTATTTATGTTGATTTGTGAAGACATTCCATCGGCCCTTTACATCTCATGTTCTCGTACACCTTGATTAAGCCCACTGAATGGTCTCAGCATGTGGGAAAGCCCCCAGGCTTCGGACAACAATGTCTCATTCTTCCTGCTCCCCGAGTTAGGACAAATGGCCATTTGCTTGGTTTTCCGACACGTTCCCATGGCAACCGCTCGTTCCTTTGGTTGTGAAAAGGCTGCGGGATTGGCTGAGGCCCAGTGGAGGTGTGCCAGTTTTGATGGTGGGCAGGGCTGAGCT
Source organism: Chrosomus eos (assembly GCA_036326025.1). Taxonomy (NCBI): domain Eukaryota; kingdom Metazoa; phylum Chordata; class Actinopteri; order Cypriniformes; family Leuciscidae; genus Chrosomus; species Chrosomus eos. Next base: position 27,227,604 of record CM070832.1, read on the forward strand.
CATCTCAAAGAGTCGTCTTTCCTCGCTGGAGAAGGTCCTGCATGTTGGACAATTCTAAGGCCAGCATGTGAAAAGATAAGTGGAAACATTTGTTGGAAATAATGGGTTGCTTTTTATTTTTAGTTAATTGTTTCCTCAGCCTGGACTAGAATTCTGTTTAGAATAAGGATGTGCAAAACTAATGGTTTTTCTTTTTTTACAATCAACTAGTTGCAGACTAAGCGGTCTTAATTTTAGTTCACTCATAAAAAAAACAAAAAAACAATTTACTCCCACTTAACTACCACTTTATTGCTTCAAAAATATCATAAATCTAATCCATATGAATTGAGCACCTGTTGTTTTGATTTCTTTATAGGTATAAAGATAATTTAGTTCAGTTAGAGAACAGAAACTCCACAATTTAAAAACTGAACGTGTCTGCTCAATTTATTGTGGGCGAAACGAGTCGCAGCACAGCGTCAGATTTATCTGCATTCATTTTGTTAAAGCAGCACTATGCAGGATTTCTGTTTTTGTCAAACAGTGACCCCTAGAGTCGCTGTGGGATACTTGTACTGTCGTAAATATCACTCACGCAGAGATGTCTCTGCACTCACGGCCTGATCCCCTCCCCCTGTATATCAGTACCGGTTCAGTAGGATGAAAGCTGTAACGAGTGGAAATAAGGTGTGGCCCCTTTAAGAGCTGTGCGCGCCCTGTTGAACTGTCGGCAGTCTGTATTGTATGTGCGCCTCGAACTCGGCGCCGGCGACGACCACCATTCAACACGAAATCAGTAATATAAACATTACAATGACTCTAAAGCTGTTCGGTTAAGGTAAAAAAGTTACTTAGTTCATCTTTAAGCTCACGCCAGCGAGCAAACACTGCACCAATATTGATTCTTGTCCGGCCTCTTGCTTTATCACTCAGCCTTTTCCTCTTCCGAGTCTTCTCAGACAAAACCTTTGTCTTAGTTGTTTTTACCGCTTCGGCCATAACGAAAGCAATAGCAAACGAAAACACACGCTGGCTGTTCACTCACGTCCGAATTGGAGGAACTGGTGGGGGAAGTGACGTATGCCGTAAGGCATTCGAATTTTGTAGTTTATTTTTGTGCACGGGTGCCGACCCGAAACCCGAAGTTACATAGTGCCAGTAAAAGTGATACAGACCACGTCAGGCTATGGCAGACGTGTCAATTAACTTATTTTAAGTCCATGTACCATCACAAGGGTCTTGGAAATATATTATGAAGGTTGAAAAACTACATAGTGTTACTTTAATAAAGCAGTCTTAATCATTTGTTAATAAAAGTTATCTGTTTAATATTAGCAAGTTTGTCGTTTGTACTGTTTTTTTTGTTGTTTTTTGCATTAATAATTAATTAATGAACCCACCATTCAACCAAATACGAGGGGGAATTGCGCTAATTCGAAAGCACGGCTCGGCCATACATATTAGATTTATAAGCGAGGTGAAAAAGAGGGAAAAACTCCAAGTGACCAAACCTGATTGACAACGTTGCTACACGCATTCTACCAGCATGGTTTTCTACCAGAATTCCTTGTCCAGAATAGGGCTGTGCGATTAATCGAAATCGTAATAAAATCGCGATTTGAGCATGCGCGATTTCTAAATCGCTTCATAGCACGATTTTTTCCGCGCTCCCGGCTCGAACCTCGCAGTATGCTATCTGAACCAATCAGAATGCAGCGCACCTAAATTGAGCGCGAGAACAGAACAGACCGGGCGGGTACCAGAGATTCAGTGAACTGCGAACAGATGCGCGTGCCAGAAGGGAGCGCGAGTGCATGGAAATATTAGCGCAAAGGGGCTTGCCTCACCAGTTTCTTTCTCTGGGAAGGTAAGAGAATACCATTACCTGATTGGTTTACAAGTATAGTTTCCTCCGCTGCGGCTGTCAGTCATTCTCCATTCAGCATCAAACAGCGCGTCGCGTTCGGTTACGACAGTCACTGTCAACAATGAAACTCTCACTAAGTCAAGATGGTCATTCAATGTTAATATTATTAAACTTGATCTGTAGATAAAGCTCTATGGTTTTGCATTAAATGACTATCTTGTTGGACTGTTCGTTTCTACCGTGTGTCTGTTAGATCACAACACTAGAGTATAGTCAGAGCACTATGTTCATCACGCGCACAGTAAATGAAATTTAAAACTGTTAAAAGAAAAGGCTCAATAAACTATTGCATAGATAGATGCTGTATAAGACACTATGCATCTATATGTATTTCCTTTGTGCTTTGAACTTTTCAATGCGGACTCGACGCGCTGCGCCTGCGCGCTGTGACAGTGTTGCTTCAAGCGCATCATTCTGCGCTCGGGATGCGCATAAGCGCTTTGTGCAGCACTGTATTGGAGTCTTTCATAATCATATCATAATACTTTTGCTCAATGAAAGATTATTAATAGACTCTTTTGTTCTGTTTTATCTATCATATGTTGTTGCCTCATTAAACAGCTGTGCTATACTTAATAGGTCTTAATTTTATAGTAGACTATATATAAAATAATTTATCTTTTTGATTTTTAATGTATTTTACAACAATACAAAGAGCAATATGTAATGTTTTATTAGATTTGGTGCTACACGATAAAGCTCTAATTGGTTTCCTTTGGAAATATGTTTCAAATTCACACAGAATGCATTAAAACTGTAAAGCATGTCTGCTTGTGTCAAAATCGTGATTAAAATCGAAATCGAAAAAAAAATCAAGAAATCGTGATAATTTTTTTTTGTCCATATCGCACAGCCCTAGTCCAGAACGGATTGTAATCGTACCGTACTAGGCTCAAGTAACGTAACTGGAACCATCCCGTACTGTTTTTAGAACTGTTCGGACCCGACAGTGGAAAATAAGCTTTTAAAATGCGGTTGTGACTTCAGCTGTTTGATTCAATGAACATATTTAAGCCGTTACTTTAATCTTCTGAATTAACGAAAACCTTTCAAGATTCACACTTGTAAGCAATTGCTTTATCCTAAAAAATGTCTGTGAACACGGCCTACACTGCATAAACCTTATCTGTCATAAATAGTATTATTAGGTAAAAGTTCTTACATGGATTAGTTACGGTTATTTATTGGTTAATTATCCAAAGGATTAATCATCTATTCAGAAAACATTACAGGGCTCGAATTTTGGTGCGGAATTGCCGGTATTGCGCATCATTTTAATCATTCCCGCAGGTCTTGCGTTTATAATGCGGGGAAATTCCCGCAAACATTCATTCAATCTAGCATGTAGGCTGTATGAGTAAATTTAACCTAACAGATTATAAAATCCAATCAGTCATTTTAAAACTTTCTGCGAGACGCAATTTCACAATCAGCATGAGTGATTCAGCATTGCCGCGTCTTCTCTGTCTCTCAAAATGGGTTGCGCAAGCAAGCCAATCGCGCTGCAGCAGCAGGCGGTGATTCTAGACTCTCGCGTTTCAGGACAGGAGTCGGGACATTTGATGGAAATGTCACTTGCACAATCGGGCCATTGCATCGTCACTAAGGGATATAATTTGTACGTCTTTTTAAATCTTACCTATTTAAACATTCAAGCGATTTAAAAACGCATAACAAACAGCTCGTGAGTAACAAAACAGTTATTTTTCGTGAATTATAGTGCTTTAACGGTCAAAGCACACAACATTGTCTAATTCCGGTCTTGGGGAGTATCCTCTCAAACACAATCGGTTATGTCTTAAATAAAAATAATGCAAAAACAAAATGCACGTGACACTATAATGAAAACAGTGTGGGGCCGTTCACGTTACGTCTTTTGCGTGCTCAAGTTCGGTATTTATTCTTTGCTGAAATGTCTTCGTCTTCATTGAGAACATAGCTCTTGATTGCTTAGCAACGGGGAGCCCTTTTTAAAAGAGGACAATGTGGCGTGGACTGCGTTTTCCACGCAACATGTGAACAACATGAATGCAACATTCTTAATGGATCCGTGCACTAGCTCTTAAAGGACAAGTTCGGTATTTTACACTTAAAGCCCTGTTTCAAGATCGTTTCTGATGAAATAGACAGGTTAAGATTAAAATTGGGACACATGCTGCTGTCCCGAGAATTTTCGGTTTCTGTGGTCGCACCCCCCACCTTTACAATGGTTGCATAGGTGCACAGAAACAATCCTTCATAAAACGCGTTAAACTTTAGTTTACAAAGACGTGAAACTCACCGAGTGGTCAGGAGTGTTCACTGATATGCTCACACAAACATCGCTGCAAAAGATGCTTTCCAACAGGTTTTATCGTAGTTTTTGTCCAACTCCATTTGACTTGATTTGGACAAAAACTACAATAAAACCTGTTGGAAAGCATCTTTTGCAGCGATTTTTGTGTGAGCACATCAGTGAACACTCCTGACCACTCGGTGAGTTTCACGTCTTTGTAAACTAAAGTTTAATGCGTTTTATGAAGGATTGTTTCTGTGCACCTATGCAACCATTAAATGTGCCATATGTACAGTTATGAAGTTTGTAACAGTTACCCTGTTACAGGGGTGAAATTGTTCATCCTGGCCTCAAGAGGGCAACAACGAGAGGAAATGGTTTTAAGGTTACAGGAAGCATAGAGGAAGAGCGGTGGAAGCATGGTGGTGGAATGGGTTGAATGAGGGTGAAAAAGGCTGGAATCACATGTGTTTAAGGATGTTTGCAGAGAAGCTCACAGAAGACTCTGTAATGGGGCTTTAGAGGAGAAAAGAGAGTTTTGATAATATCTACTTCTTACCTGGGTTGGATTACACCAGTGGAATTATTTGAAGCTATTGCATATCTTCACCGCCCGCTGGGTCATTGCAAAGACTGGGACTTTTCTTCAACATTCAGATAAGAAGACTTGCATTACAGACACTATTTCTTTTCTCATACTGGAGTTACACCTTCCATACCTCATTTTGCCTGTTTTTGTTTATTTGTGTTGCAGTGATTTGGGTAGTATTGTTACATTATCCTGGGTACTCCATTCCATCAGGAAAAGCCATATTTTCTGTAGCAACACTATTGTTTTGGGTTTAAGTTTGATTTGTTTGTTTCCAGTATTGAGCTTGGTTATTTGCAATGTTGTCTTGGGTTTCATTAGTATGTTTATTGTTATTGGTGGTATTCAGTTTATAAAAAAAAAAAAAAAGAAAAAGAAAAAATTCACTCCCTTATTGAGTTATTTCGAACACATCTATTGGCAAAAGTGAATTCCCCTTTTTATGTAACTTAGAAAAAAAAAAAACCGAGACGTTACAGGTTTATAGACCTTATGCACCAGAGAAACGAGGGTGCCGCCATCTTTAGAATATTGTCTTTGAACTTCCGTTTTTGCGGTCGCTCTGTATTTCTATGGCATCACTGTCCAGGAGTAATTAGCTGGTGAAGTTGATTTACTTATTGTAGAGTTAACGAAAGTTATCATGAGCATTGTAATGTTTATCATAAGCATTGTAAAGCATATGCCTTAACAAATGGACCTTGGGAATTATTTAAACGAGCCGTTCATTCATAACAACGCAAGATCGCTGTGAAAATACAGACCGGAAGTCAAAAGGTAACGAGCTCAGCACTGAAAAAGGGCGTGGCTACATAAGGTCTATATAGGCAAAATGTATAGACTTTCAGCTGTTTGCAATGAACAAATCAAACGAAGTAATTGAAATAGCTCAACACAAGAAATGTTTCAAGTGTTTTCCACAAATTCAACTGCGAAAGTCCTTAAGTTGCATTTTCAGTTTCAAAATTATTCAACCCCTCCATGGCAAGTATCTTTAGTACTTAGTAGAACACCCTTTTGCGGTTTGCTGCAAATGAGATGTATAACCAGACACCAGCTTCTGGCAGCGTTTCTGAGGAATCTTAGCCCATTCCTCATGAGCAATGGTCTTCAGTTAAGGCGAGACACGGCAGGCAAAAACATCGTTTTTTTTTTTCACTGGTCAATTTTGAGATTTTGGGCTATTTGTCTTCAATAACATGTCTTCTTTCAGACTTGAGATGAAAAAAATTCCAAAATACACATTTAGGTGTTTATTTTACTACACTTTGTCCATTTGCGTCTGTAGATTTCTCCTAAATTCAACAAAGTTGTCGTTATATATCAACATGCTGCTCTGCGATCGCTATCTGCACCCTGTCATCACACACACCGTTGGAAAGCTCTTTTTCTCCTGTTCAACGCTGTCGGATCCAAATATGGTCATTTCCTTTTTATCAGCAACCAATCGTGAAAGTAAAATGGGCATTTAACTCTAAAACCGAAATCTCATTGGCTGGTGTCAATTTCTGACAACGTGATTGGTTCAGATGCATCACGTGACGCGCTCTGACATTTAGATGTGTGTTTTTGACTCTTTTTCTGTTCATTTGAAGGCCATAAATGCTGTTATAAGTTGTAATGTGATTTAGTTGGTTTGTATTGTTGGTGCTGATGATTTGATAAGATATTGTGTCTGTAAATAGTTGTTTCCACTAAAAAAAGTATTCATTTTTACATTACAAATCTTTAAATGCTGTTTTCTCAAAATGAGTATTTTGTCATTCTCCAGTAGAAACTTCTCAGCCTGTGTAGCACCTATGTACACCAAACTTTCCAGTTATACACTTAGCAGTATTCTGAAGATATTTTCAGAGGGATTTGTTTATAAATCATTTCTGGCCTGATTTATGTGACTTTTTAATAAAAAAAATATGGCGAGAATTGATTTTTTAAGGCTATGGACAGTATATTTTGATTTCCTAGGTAATGAAAGCATATATCCTGAAATCCCTCTGAAATTCTTTTTTCATCTTGTGTGTGAACAAAATGAAAAAATAATTTTGCACCTGGCTTTATCATATGGTCAGATCTATCTACCGAAAATATATGCAAAATTGTGCATATTTAACGAGATAATGCCTAATTTGCATAATTAAACATACAAATTTCAAAAACTTGTAATACATTTTTTTAATATACTTGCATAAGTAATCAACTGAGAAAGTTTCATGATGATATCTATTATTTAAAAAAAATACCCTATTCACCTGTAGTGTCTCGCCTTAAGGAATATTCTTGGGCATATGCTTCATTCTTCCTCTAGACATAGTGCTGGTCCATAGGGCCGAAAAGTTCCAGTTTTGTTTCATTGCTCCACAGAACAAAATCCCAAAACTTCTGTGGCTTATTTGTTTTTGAGCAAATTGGAGCTTATTATTTTTTTTTATTACTTTTTTTCTTGTGCTTTTGAGTCAGTAGTGGTGTAGGCTATGTTTTGGCATGGAAACTGCAGTGCATTTAAACGTGATGCACAACAAACCTAGCCAGTTCAGATATTTCATGTGTTCTAGCTCAAGCACACCTGGTTCAACTAATGAAGCCCTTGCATCGTTTTGTGCTGTTGTGAGGGATTCTATTCAGGGGGTTGAATAGATTTGAGACTGCAGAAGTAATTTTAAAAATTGCATTTTCTGTTGAATTTGGGTAAAACATTTGTTGTGTTGAGCTATTTCAGTTACTTGGTTTGATTTGTTCATTCCAAACAGCTGAAAGTGTAAATGTTGCCAATAAACCAGATTTCCAACGGGGGTTGAATTTTGTTTGTGTAATTTTATGCCTACAACCAAGTGTATTTTAATTACAGTAGTAACTATGTATATAAATATAATTCCTAAGCTCTTACCAGCTAATATTAAGTCGCTGTATATTTATTTTTAATTTAGGCTAGTGATTTATAACTTCTATGTTACTTTTGTTTTTAGATTGTAATGTTGTTAAATTGTAATTGTGATTTTCAGGTTTCCCTTTTTTGTCTATACTTGTATGCTGCCAGTTTAATCCCATTCAGAAATAAATTACTTTTATGAGCTGGTTCTTTTTAATAAATCAAAAACGCTTATGAATCTGTTGGAGTGGTTGATAAATTAATCTCACTCTGACAACTTCTATGATGTTCTGCATTTAGGTCTAGTAAGACTTAAATTGGTGTAATTACTGACTTGTTGTTCTTATGACAAATGTGTAATTTAAGATACATTCCACAACATACTTTTTCTAATAAGTGATTATTAATTTTTTATAAAATAAATTGTATGTGGAAAGTAGGACTAATTATGTTCAAATTAAAAGTCTGTATATTAGAATTGCATTTAATTTCTCCGATAATACTTTTCTCTTAATTTAGTTAAAAGAATTTAGGGCTGGCACAATTCGTTGATTAAATTTGAGTACTCTATTTAAAAAAAACGCCTGTGTCGAGTAAACCGCAAAGTACCAGAAGTTAGTAACACATTACACATAGGAGAATCCATGAACCGCATTATTAGATAGTTTTCTAGGGCTGGGATGATGTATTAAAACCATTTGAAAATCATACTACAGAATATATAATGCTATTGAGAATTCACAAAGACTGCATTTCTATATATATATATATGCATGCATATGCCCTATGGGTTTAGACTAGTTATTTACATGCGTGTTGGTTATGTGCATCTCAGAGCTGCTCCATTCACAATAAATTCTGCTCCACATGAAATGTTTACATACGTGACGTGAATCTCAAACTCCATCTCTGCATATGCTGTTTTATAAGTTTGGGTTGCTTATAACAAGGGATGGGAGTGGGACGGTATGATAATTTGATATCACGTATTTTCAGTCACTTTAAATGCTATTGTTTGCTTAGGTCTATTTTTATTACCACAAAATAAAAATCGTTTGATTGCCAAAGTAATCGTTAGTGACAGCTCTAGAATTGTTAATAGTATTCCCAGTTCACATCCACTGAGCAAACTTTTTTTTTAAAGCAGCAAAATAAAAACCATGAGGAATTTAGATATTCTGATTCTAGTTACTTAAAATTTAAGTAACTAGAATCAGAATAGCTAAATTCCTCATGGTTTTTATTTTGCTGCTTTTAAAAAAAAGTTTGCTCAGTGGATGTGAACTGGGTTTTAAAAAAAGATGGCAAGATAATTCCATACTTGGTGAACTTCAAATTCAGAAATATGTAGATGTTGTACTTTCTTTCTCTTAATCAGCCTGATGATGAGCCAGACCCAGAGGAAAGGGACCACTTTCTACAGCAGCTTTACAAGTTCATGGAGGACAGAGGTAATGCCTGCACATCACCAGTTGAGTTGTAATCACTATTGGGAAAAAATTAAATGGGGATTAACAATCTTCATAGGGACAGCTAAACAGTGTATATCATGGTGGATGTCTTTTATAATCTTTGTGTGTATGTGGCCTCAAAAGCTGAAATGCTTTTCTCCCCGCATATAATCTCATGACCGGTTCTGCAGGGCACATTTTCAGTTTAACGCTTCTCTGCACCTTTGCTTTCCATCCAGGGACTCCAATTAACAAACCTCCAGTGCTTGGCTACAAGGATCTCAACCTCTTCAAGCTCTTCCGACTGGTGTATGTTCACGGAGGCTGTGACAATGTGAGTAGTCTTAGCATTCCCACCATCTGTTTATTGTACTCGGCAAGTGGGAAGTGAGACCTTGCCAAAAATATGAAGCGAAAGTAACCACTGATTGAATTTATGGAGTTCACAGAGCTGAGTTGAAAAATTGCTTGTTAATCAAAAGCATGTTCTGTGAATGTTATTTAGGGTAATTATATTTGGGAGTTTGGAGGGGTGATAATTGTGAAAACGGTTGTGCTTGTTCGAGTGATGTCATGTTTCTCTATCTTGATCCCTGGGTGCGGTAGACAGATGTGCATGACACTACCAACTCTGTACAGCAAGAATTAGTTGTTTTAGTCATCAAAAAGACTTGTGAAATTTTGTATTTTGCTTTGTTTTTTAGATTGAGAGCGGATCTATTTGGAAACAGATCTACATAGATCTCGGCATCCCGGTTCTGAACTCTGCTGCCTCATACAATGTGAAAACAGCCTACAGAAAGTAAGTGCATGCTCTCTCAATTCCTGCTGTGCAGGACTATATTTGTTTACTCAGCAGCCAGTGTTCTTTTTGTGGCGTTGGCAAATGGAGACAATTTTCCACTTTCGAAGGTGACTTTAGATGAACTCTTACGATTATTAAAGAAATATTCTGGGTCATTTTCATCTGTTTATGGGCTGTATCTGTTGCATGCTGTTGATTACAACAGTATTTTGGACCCATCTTTCAGTGTAAACACATTAACAAAAAGCATGTTTACAGTAAATGAACTTTCCAATGAATGCCTAGCTGGCAAGTATGCAGTACCACAAATAAACGTTTCAGATATGCAACTAAGTAGTAGTACTTCAACTCGCGTAGTGGCCGGATAAAAAAAAAAAAAGCCCTTTTGAAAATTGAAGGCTTGTTATAAGAGAATGGGGTCACACATGATGATACCAGAGAATGGTTTCGCAAATTTGACTGATGTCATGTGATGTTACATTTCTCTTGGCTGTCTGATTAACCTCTTCCTGAGTTCAATAAAACATTTGGAGAAGCCCAATATAAATGCATGTACAAGACTTTGCAGAACATCAACATTGTTGAAAATAACCCAGAATATTTATTTTAATAATTGTTTGTTGGTGATATAATAATACATTAACTTATCCTTTTGCCTGAACCTCAGGTATCTGTATGGATTTGAGGAGTACTGCCGTTCGGCTCAGATCCAATTCAGGACGGTGCACCACAACGAGCCGCGGCCAGACAGGCAGCCAGAAGCACAGAGCGTTAAGACTGTAAAAAAAGAGAATGAAGACCCAGATGAGATGATGCTGCAGGTCACAGCGGAGCCTGGAATCAGCGAGGACAAACCTGTGGCAGACGCTGATGAGTCAGATGCAGAGAGTGAAAAAGGATGCAAAGATATCTGCTCGCCCAGGGTGAGTGTCTGTCTGTCTCTGTCTGTCTGTCTGTCTGTCTGTCTGTCTGTCTGTCTGTCTGTCTGTCTGTCTGTTAGGCAGCTCTCAGGATGTGGGATTTTCATGCTCAATGACCTGCCAGCTACAGAGCAGTAATACTTGCACTTAAAGTGTTTTTGTCCTTGAATGAGTTTGAGGAAATGCACATGATGATACTAGAGAATGGTTTCGCTTTCATGGCCTGATGTCATGTGATGATACACTTCTCTTGGCTGTCTGATCTGCCTCTGACTTTTTAAATTGATTTTAAGTGCATATCTGTTATTTAGGGTTTGTAAACCGGCAGAGGAATCCTATTAAAGGAATAGTTCTCTCAAGTTAAAACTCACTCATGTCTTTTGAAAACGATTACTTCTGTGTAACACAAAAAAAGAAATTAATCATTGGTCCAAGCTGCCTGTTCCATACAATGAAAGTGAATGCTGGCCATAACGGTCAAGCAAGATATTCATTGAAAAATGTAAATTTCAACATTTTTCTCACACAAAGTTGTCAACTATCTTTGGAGGACTCTGAATGCAACACATGACTTGTATGGACCACTTTTTGAGGTGCTTTTATGATGTTATTTGTTTAAATATACAAACTATCAAACCTCATTCTTCATTAAAAAAATAATGGAGGTATTCAAAACTTGTGGTGAATTATTCTAATGTTAATTTTAGCATATAAGCATTTAGTCACTTACGAAGGCATTTCATTATGCTACAATTATAACTAAGGTGTTTGTGCTGCTCATGTGAGTGTAATTAAATTATTATACTAGTTCTAGAATGTAGGATATTAAAAGCTTTCTCTTTAAAGAACGTGACATTCAATTAACTGGTTTTGTGCAAGGAGCTTCCCCTTTATATATTGTTAGAAACTAGCTAAAACATTTTGGTTGTATGTCTGACTCCTCAGGGCCGGCGGCGGTGTACGTTGACCCCTGTGAAAGTAGAGGTGAGGGAGCCTGTGATGCAGGAGATATCAGAGGAAAAAAAAGAAGAGATGCAAGTTGGAGGAGAAAACAGTGGAGAGGAGCATAAGGAGAAATCTGATGGGGAGACCCCCGGGAAACGCCGCAGTCACCGTCTCGATGAGTCTGATAAAGATACTGATGATGAAGAGCAGGAGGACGATGAAGATGAGGAGGAAGATTGCGAGAGATCCACACTCAGGGACCGGTACGTCAGCATCATATATGCTTTACCTGTTAAAGCGTTATGAAACCCCCACTCTTTCAGCTCAAGTCTAGCTCACAATTTTTTTAAAAAATGCAACTTAAATAGGCGTGGAGGGCTGTGAGAAGGAGGGAGGGAGGGAGTGTGGTATGGCCAATCACTGTCGTCGCCAGCGTCTCATGCATATCGACTGTCACTAAGGCTACGTCCACATTAATCCGGATACATTTGAAAACGGAGTTTTCGTTTCAAAACGCTCTCCGTCCACACTAGCGTTTTCAGGCGTTTTCAGACATTCAGTGTGGATGAGAAACTTATAAATTCACCTTACTGCGCATGCGTGAAACCTCACAAAAGCTCACTGAGATGATACAGATGGAAAAATAAATAATAAAGGTATCGCGCAATTCTTCTAACATGATAATTTTATTTAGCAAAATATCTCACCATTCACTGATGCGTCCAGGTCGCACTGTCACCATATGTTTGGTCTAAAACGCGACTGCTCTCCTGTATTGCCGCAGGACAGCAAATGTGAGTACATTTTCTGCCATCTGTGCAGTACTGTGATATGAAGAGTGTTAGGTATGTAACGATTCACTCGCAACCGGTTGAAAATCGATACAAATGTGTGACGATTCAAATCGGTTGCAATGTTAAACGAATCGCGATACACATTTTAAACAACAGCGTTTACTGTAGCCTATTGTGAAGTTGTGAACCTCGCTTGCGCGAAACTAGAGAGTGTTTTCACTTCATTCATGGAACTTGAGCTTGTGTGAGCCAAGCTCAACTTCCATAGGAATGAACTGAAAACGCTCGGTTTGCTCCGCTCGCGCCGCGCCAGTGTGCGCCATAATAGACTGTTGTGCACGCGCCGTCAAACACACGGCGATGGCAAGCGTAGATGTTGACGTTGACTCATTCAAATCGGAGGTGTGGCGGCATTTTGACTTTCCGTAGACTAACAATAATCACCACCGTGAGAAGCACAAGTCACCTCCGTTTTCATGTAAAAGGCATTAATAAGACAAGTGCGAGAGCCACGGAGATCACAAGGTGCATCAGTGTTTCCGTGGCAACCAGGTGTTGTATTTATTTTACTATCTCTTTCTCTAAATGTGTACATGGATATATTTTTTTATATGTAGGCTATAATTTGTTGATGGTTATGGCATATTTTTCTAAATGTGTTTTTTTTTTTTTTACTCTTGCTAGTGTAATGATACAAATTATAACAAAATTAAAACCCCTCTAAATGTGGTACTAATTTTACATAGTCTTTTACTGAGTGTGTGAAGGTACCAGTGTCCACCCTCTTGACCAGACAGACACAAGACTGAGTTGAAACAACCTTGAAGGGATTTTTTTTTATTTCAGTGTATTTTTTTTATTTGACAAATATATTTCAAAATTAAAAAGAAATGTGCAGCATTTTGTCTGAGAAATAATAAAAGGGACACTTTTTCATTTATAATTTCTTAAATTAATCACTTGTTAAAAAAAATCGTGAGAAAATCGTATCGTGAAACCAGTATCGTGAATCGTATCGCATCGTGAGTTGAGTGAATCGTTACATCCCTAAAGAGTGTGCAAAGTAACATATTATAGCAACAGTGTGAAAGTGAATAGCACATAACAGGCAAAATACTGGTAAACATCATGTTAAACATCTATTGGTACAACATGGATCACATGACTAAACTTACGTCATCGTTTTCAAATACCTCCGGCTTCACAGTCCACACTACAACGCGGAAAACGGCGTTTTCAAATTTATCCACTTTGGAGAGCGTTTTCCAAAAGCTACGTTTTCGTTGACTTAAAACGCCGTTTCAGTGTGGACGGAAGGCCAAAACGGAGAGAAAAATATACGTTTTCAAACGAAAACGTATTAGTGTGGACATGGGCTAAAAATCAGTGGTAAAACGTGAGGAAATGCTAGATTTTTTTTTTTTAAAGCTGGCAAAGTTAAAGTCTTATGAAATACACTGAAACTTTATTATTGTCCTTTCAAAAGTAACTGAATGCCCTGCTACATATTAGCCTACAGTAATCGTAAATCTATTTAAAACATTAATGTAGGCTACATGTATAATTAGAATGTCATTATAAAATATATAGTTGTTTATATAGACACTATAAATGCATATATTTGAAAATTATTAATTAAAAAAAAAAAAGTTCCGTGCATAGCCTAGATCTACGCGCTCCCTGAACCCCCATAATAAAGGTGGAGGTGGAGGACTTCTCATTTTAGACACACACACACACATACCTCTGAAGGGACAGAAAAGTCCTCGGGACTTGGTACCGCATCACACTCGCAAGACGCAACCTGCATTGGTTGTCAACAAGGCGAAGTCCACCATTCTCCAATTCTCAAAGCTCTCTCGGAAAATGTTTGCGGCACACACTATAGTTTAGATGTGTCCGTGGTTGTCTAGCCGTGCCCTGGCAGCATCGCGGGGAAACATTTTCAACCCACTTGGACTTTTGCACGACGAAAACAAACACTTCACTTGCGTCCCGTGATAGCCTCTCTCATCTTCTACGCGATATCACAGTTTGACATATGTCTGTCATTGGAAAGATCCACGTGGTGTCATGAATAATTAAGAGACAGTGTCTTCTCATAGGATATGAAAACTCAGTCTCATTAATAATTATGAGACACCGATGAGTCATCAAGCACTCACAGTGCACGGCCACGTCACAGCCTATGACGTGGACACGATAAAGATTTTAAACCCGGAAGACAAAAAAAGCGGAAATAAAATTTAACCATTTTAACCCTACTATTAAATCTAGCAGATGCTAACATTGTCTTCAATTGTGTTCAACACACATACCTCTGTTAAAATCTCAGAAAATTTGGTTTGGGGTTTCATGACCCTTTAAATGTTTGGCTGTCCTGATGAACTGATTTATGTTCATGATGTTCTTCCAAATGTCAGTTAAATTGAATGACTCTGAGAACTGTTATTCATGTGATTTAGGCTTGAAACTTTGGAATTTAACCAAAATGAGTCAAAAATGATGATACCAGAGAATGGTTTCGCTAACTTCACTGATGTCATGTGATGTTACACTTCTCTTGGCTGTCTGATTGACTTCTGCATTTAAGCAAAATAAATGGTATTAATTTATTAGTGAATTTGAAGCTTAGACTTTTGTTGTGACAGGGTCCATGTTTTTCACTTTTTAAGCTTTTTTTCTTACTTGATGCCAATTATAAACAATGTTGTTTTAATTTGGAATTCAAATGTAATACTTTAGTTTTACAAGACCATGTTCCACCTCTCTAACCCTTAAATTAATCTGGCTCTTTTTGCTGAGGAGGTCTATAATACCTGGAGAAAATTTCTTTTCTCCTGTTGTTGTTCATTACTGTGGGTCACATTGCTGTATAGGTGCTGATATTTAAATGTGTGGTTTTGTTGGCTTGTTGCAGTGATGGAATTTCCCTATATATATATATATATATATATATATATATATATATATATATATATATATATATATATATATATATATATAATGTATGTGTGTGACAACACCGGTAATACTGGTATCATCGGGGGGGGGAGCGACCTTTTGCACCACGCTTTTAAGTGGCTAATTTGAAAACGAAAGTAAAATGTGCATGGCCACACAGGCATTCATAACAGTGCGGAGCAGAGTGAGCATTTTCACGCTAATTCCCTTTCCCAGAATTTTGCATTCTGATAAAGTATCTCGCCTTACTCGGGGTACGGCTGTGCTTGCCTGTAGTCATGAATGCAGTGATGGACGGCTGTCTTTCCTTATTCGATTGGTGTTTGAGTTATCATATCACCACCACAATGAGATCACATAAAATCATTAAAATAAAATTTGATAAAGTAATTCCATTTTTAAGATCATTTGGTAAAATAATTTTCATCCAAGTAATTCCAAACTTCGCAATGCAAACTACTGTGATCAAATACAATAGACCTTATTCAGAGCAGCGCCATGACAGTTATGAACGTGAGGCTGTGAGGGATAGACTTACCGTGTTTCCAATGGCATCCGCTGTAAAAAGCTGAATAAAGCTCCTAGATTACTTTCAATTTTCCACAGCTTATATTGTCGAGAGTTTTTTGTCAACTGAAATTTCTTGGAAAGATATTTTTCCAGTGTTTCATGAGCAGAACAATCCGAAAACACATTAAATAACAGTACAGCCCATTGAAGAGATGCATGTCTATCCCTCACAGCCTCGCTTTCATTCTCATTAAAAATCAGAGATGGCGCTGCCGTGAATAAGGCGTATAAACTTATTAACCCTTGTGCATCAATTTAAAAAAGTTACACATAGCTACATAGAGGACAAAAATGTCCGTGTCCAAAAACTGTCATAAAAATATTATAGATTTATATTTTTTTCCACTTTCACTGGCATCATTTTTTTAACCAGCATCAGCTCTAATCATAATGACCAAACATTCATTAATTTTCAGAATTTTAAACCTTAAAATGCTGGTTTGTTTACATAATGCCACTGTTGTTTTTTTATGAAAAAAAGAAAAATAGTAATTATTTTCAATTTACTAAATTCCAAGCAGAATTTTTTTTCTTTGATTATTACAGCCTTGGATATGTCAATGATTAAGAACAATATTAATTTTGATGCATTAATATTTTTTATGCAGTATCAGATTTAAAAAAAAGCTACCACTTAGGTACATAAAGGACAAAAATGTCCATGTCAAAAAAGTGTCATAAAAATATGATAGATTAATATTTTTTTCCACTTTCACTGACTTAGATTTTTTACTAGCATCAGTTCTAATCATAATTACCAAACATTCATTTATTTTCAGAATTTTAACCCTTTAAATGCCGGTTTCTTTACATAATGCCACTGTTGATGTTTATAAAAAATGTAATAATAATAATAATTTTCTATATACTAAATTCTAAGCAAATTTTTTTTTCTTTAAATATTACAGCCTTGGATATGTCAATGATTAACAATAATATTAATTTTGATGCATTAATATTTTTTATGCAGTATCAGATTTAAAAAAAAGCTACCACTCAGGCCCATAAAGGACAAAAATGTCCATGTCAAAAAAGTGTCATAAAAATATTATAGATTAATCTTTTTTTCCACTTTCACTGACTTAGATTTTTTACTAGCATCAGCTCTAATCATAATTACCAAACATTCATTTATTTTCAGAATTTTAACCCTTTAAATGCCGGTTTCTTTACATAATGCCACTGTTGATGTTTATAAAAAATTTAATAATAATAATAATTTTCTATATACTAAATTCTAAGCAGAATTTTTTTTCTTTAAATATTACAGCCTTGGATATGTCAATGATTAACAATAATATTAATTTTGATGCATTAATATTTCTTATGCAGTCTCAGATAAATAAAAAAAATTACCACTCAGGTCCATAAAGGACAAAAATGTCCATGTCAAAAAAGTGTCATAAAAATATTATAGATTCATATTTTTTTCCACTTTCACTGACTTAGATTTTTTACTAGCATCAGTTCTAATCATAATTACCAAACATTCATTTATTTTCAGAATTTTAACCCTTTAAACGCTGGTTTCTTTACATAATGCCACTTTTGTTTTTATAAAAAATTATAATAATAATAATACAAATATTCCATATACTAAATGCTAAGCAGGTTTTTCTTTAAATATTACAGCCTTGGATATATCACTGGTTAACAACAACATTAATTTTGATGCATTCATATTTTTATGCAGTATCAGATAAAAAAAAAAAAAAAAAAATACCACTCAGGCCCAAGTCACTCAGGCCCAAGTCAAATCATTGATTTATTACTCCTATTATCCTCCAAAGTTTTTACTTTTTTGATAGAATATACCTTATTTTGCTCTATAAATAAAGCAAAAGTACAAGATCACTTTGAACAAGAACTGAAGTCAACTCTTCATCCTCACTTTCACATGTGTTCACTAGATCCAGAGCTTCCCTTGCTGTGAAACGTCTCATCTTGCAAACAATGAAATGACAAGGCCCTCAAGCATCACATTTTTATAGGTTTGGCTGTGAGAGCACTTGTGTCAACAAAAATCTACCAGACAAAACAATCACCATTTTCTCGAGGTTTAAAACATAAAAAATAATCACTTTTGATTTATGCAAGGTGTTGTGGGGCCTCTAAACTTCTACATCAAAATCAAGCTCACCTTTTACCTTTGAATAAAAACAAAAACAAAAACAAAGTGCAAGCAAGTAATAAGAAATGTGTTTGAATGAAAAAAGTAACTTCAGTAACTTTTTGACCTTTTCAGTTTTCACATGCAGGGTCTGTGACTCTGCCAAGGGTATGACTCATTTACATGGGGTGGGATTTGTGTTTTCCAGTACAATATAATTTCTTTCTTTCAAAATGTTCACACACACACACCTAAAAATTTCAGTACACACATACTAACCACACTCTGACAACCATACCAACACACCCACACAATTATAGCTTCATAATTTATCTAATTGGCTCTATAGTATGCATAAGCCGAAAACAGCAGAAAACAACAATAAAGTGATAATTTGCTTTATATGCCAAACCTGAAAAAATGGCACCATCTGATAAAAAATAGTAAAAATTAAAATTTTGAAGCCTTGCCAACAGAATGAAAGCCTGTTAAGAAAGATTGCATCATTTTATAGTTGAATGGCACTGGGATTAAAAATCGCAGTTTTAATGGGTTTCAATGGGGACATTTTTGTCCAAAAGGCGCTAAGTGGGTGTATTTTTTTTACCTAGTGCAAAATAAATTTTTTAAAGTAAATGAAGGTGAAATATTAAAATTCCAATAAAAATACACACCTGTGGCAAATTTTATGCAGTTAGCATTAACACAGCCAAAGTTATCAAAAAAACAAAACTGAAAAGGACAAAAATGTCCATAAGGATGCACAAGGGTTAAATGCGCTCCACAGAGTGCATTCAATTATAACTGCGAGTTAATAGTGCTTGGGATTTATCATGGATTCACTGCATTTATGGCCAGTAAAAGCAATGTAGTAAAATTTGAATAGTATTTCTATTTTTTAAATAATTACAGATCGAATATTTGACTATTCGTGTGCACCCCTAAGAAAATAATTATACATGCACTGCTGTCTTCAATGTTACGTGATCCTTCAGAAATCATTCTTCTAATCAGATTTGCTGCTCAAACATTTCTTGAGTGTTCAAAATAGTTGTCCTGCTTAATATTTATGTGGGTACAATGATACTTTTTTTTTTTTTTGGATTATTTGATGAATAGAATACTTCAAATAAATGCTTTTCTTTTGAACAGTTTTTTTTATAACATTATAAATGTCTTTACTGCCACGTGAATTTAATGCATCCTTTTTTACTTAACCATTCAAAAGTTTGGTGTCAGTAAGTGAAGTATGTTTATATAGTAAATCAAACTCGTATTTTAGAAGAACAAGGGAAGTTCTGTTTTCCATATTATGATTTTTTTTTTTAAACTCTCTGTGGAGGAAGAGCATAATCATTTGTTTGTTTGACAGTGATGAGAGGAGGAGGGTGACTGCTGTGAGGATTCTGAGCACTCTTTGACCGGCACTAAAGTCAAAGTGAAATATGGCAAGGGGAAGACACAGAAGATCTATGAAGCTAACATCAAGAACACAGAGACCGATAATGGAGAGGTTCTTTACCTGGTGCATTACTACGGCTGGAACGTGAGGTGAGGCTTTGATGTGACTGCCTTTTTGACATGCCTATACTTAGTAAATGGTGACTTGGGTACATGAGAAAATTGAACGCTTGTTTATGAGAATGGGGTCTAATATGATGATACTAGAGAATGGTTTCGCTAACTCGACTGATGTCATGTGATGTTACACTTCTCTTGGCTGTCTGATTAACCTCTGCTTCAATTCTCACATTTGTTATAATAGACTTTTAGCCTGTTACCATTAGAGATTTCAAAATATGAAATTCCTTTGGGTAATTTTCAGACAGCGTGCATGAAATGTTCTGTCCATTTGAATTGTATCTGAATTGTTTGTGAAGACAATGGATTATTTGTTCACCTTGTGTGTGTGATGACAATAATATTCAAGAGGCTATTTTGTCTCTAAAACAGATATGATGAATGGGTCAAGGCAGATCGAATAATATGGCCTGGGGATAAGGGTGGAACAAAGAGAAAACAAAAGAAAAAAATGAAGGTGAGTGACAATCTATCAAAAAAAAAAAGACATATTTTTAGAAACTTAAAAAAATATATATTTTCGTGCTCTCCTTCACCACAGAATAAAGAAGATGGAGAGGAGGATAAGACCAAACTGGGTATACGCCGAGGTCGCCCTCCACTTAAATCCACCCCTCCCAGCACCTCCCGCAGTCTGTCTAAGACTCCCAGCAGCGAGGGTCGATCCAGCAGCAAGAACTCACGGCCCGCAGATGCCTCTGCCCTGCCAAATGGAGATAGTAAGACTGTCCATGTCAAAAGCTGTGCATAACTTGTGTGATACTGTAGCTAAAGTTCAGGTCTGGAAACTGGCAGGGTGCTGGTAACAAAATCATGAAGCTATTTTGTGCGCCTTCCTGTCACTAGTCACAGAAACCAGCCTTTTGTTAGGTCATTTTATCTAATGTTATCTAAAAAATGGAATCTTATTGTAAAGTGTTTTTAATACTACAATTTCCATCTTTGTAACCGTGATATACACTTTATTATATGTACATTGAATCTAAATTAAGCTTTGATACTGAGAACCTTGGATTTTCACTGTTATTTATAACGAATATTGAACTTTTGGTACTGTGACAACACTAGTGGACACTTTTTGCCAGTATGTATATTTCATGGGAAATATTCCCATGATCTCGGCTTGTTCTCAAACTTACTTTTTAAAATATTTGTACAGGTACCCCTCGCCGGCGAACAAGGAGAACTTCTGGGATGTATGATTCTGATAGAGGATCTAATGGTAAGAGCAACTTTGAGTCAATAGAAAAACAACAACTGCTGAAATTGATTGATTATTTTTTTCTGCCACCTTGCTTTAAAACACTTTTTTTTTTAAAGAAATGTAAATGATTGTATTCTTTTTTCTTTTTTTTTTTTTTTTTTTAGAACTTCAAGTTCTAATGTTTATTCTAGATTTTCTCAATATAAATGAAAATCCAGCTGTAATATGGAAAATAAAGTTCTTGTAATTTGCACATGACAGACAAATACAAACAAGTGAGCTCATGCTGAAGTGCCTGGCTTAACGAGTCACGTGAAATTGTGTAAAATATTTCTCACCTTACAAATTTGTAACTGCCTTTTTTTCTGCCCCCTTTTGGAACCATTGTTTTTAATCCAAACCTTTTTTATTTTTATTATTACCGTTTGCTCAAAAAGCCCAGATAATTACTTATCTTGTCCAGTACATATGTGCATCTTTAGTTTTAAGGATAGTTTACAGCTTTATGGTGGTTAACTTTTATGTATTTTCATTCTTTTCACATTTTTAGATTCAGGGAACTCTTCAGATGATAGTGAGTGCGAGGAATCTCCTGAGAAGAAGCTGGAATGGACCGAGAGAGCTGATTCACCCTTGACAGCAAAACAACTGGAAGCTGAGGATCTCTCGGAGGAGAGCACAATACCAGAACCTGATCAGACTGAGCCTGAACTACCCAGCAGCCCACAGGAGATGCCCAACTTCAAGGAGAGTGAGTGTAAACCCGAGGAAGAGACCTCCCGACTCCCTGTTGAGTCTGATGACGGATCTCCAAAACCAAGAGCAAAGAAGCCTCGTTTGAAAGAACCAGGATCAGAGACCCAAACACCTGTGGTTACTAATCACACAGAGGCAGAGGAACCCTCCACTCCTCCACGGCCTTTGAAGAAATCCCAGGAAACGCCTCATAACAGTCCCGTGGAGAGAATAAAGCTGACGGAGACAGCCGGTTCAGACACGGACTCTGCGACAGAGGACATCGGGCCTCCAGAGCGAAGCAGCGCAGTGAAACGCAAAATCACTGAACAGCGAACGCCGGAAAAGAGAATTCGCCTGGACAGAAAAAGAAAACCCAAAGCGCTTTCTCCAGTTAAAACACCACTGATAGAGAACAAACCTGAGCCTGAGCCTGAGCCTGAGAAGAGGGCCGAGGAGAAACCCGAGGAACCCTCTACTCCAACACTATCATCTCCCAGCAAAGATATCGAGATGAAATCTGAGATGCCTGCTCTTACCAGAGAGGTGCTCCTCAAGGCAGAATCTCCATGCCCAAGGCTGGAGGATCCAACGACAGCCACAAACGAGGAAATTATGCCTCAAATTGGCCCAGAGGCACTGGTCTGCCACGAAGTGGACCTTGACGATCCAGAGGAGAAGGAGAAACCCTCTGGTGAAGAGATACTGAAAATGATGGAGGAAGAGAAAGCTCAGCCTGAGCCTCAGCCTCTGGAGGCTTCTGACCACCTTCCTCATGTCCTGGCAGTGGGACCTCCACGTCTGTTTTCCCCATCCTCTACCCCCAGCCCGGACGAATCTCAAAGCACTAAGGGAGAGAGTGACGCAACCATTGAAGTGGACAGTGTGGCAGAATCACAGGAGGGTCTCGGGGAGAACGAGTCAACTCATAGCTTTGATGCTAGTGCAAGTTCGAGCAATTCCAGCATCTCACTACAGGATCGAGATGGAAAGGACAGAGGTAAGTTAACGCTTGAGGACTGGTGCATACTGTTGCCTGATGCTACCCACAGTATATTGTTCATTATTAGATTTGCTTTTTTTGATGATTTTATTTTATTTTTTGCTTGATCATCCTTGTTCATGTTTATCTCATCCGTTTGGTTACTAATTTGAATTTTTCAGGTCAAAAGAGGTTATTGGATTGCATTACCGGCTCGTCGGCCAAGAAGCAAAAACGCAGCCAGAAACGGTCAAGCGCTGTTTGTAAAACAGAGAAGAATGGAGCAGGTGAGTGTTTTTAAGTGTTTTAAAAGCTTTAGATGCATTTATAGATTGCTGTCTAAATCAGTGTTGTTTTTTTTCTGTTAATTCTATGCTATAAACTGATTTTACTTTGACTTTTTAGTAAATATTGAAGTTATGTCAAAAAAGAACGGGGTCAAATATGATGATACCAGAATGGTTTCGCTAACTGGACTGATGTCATGTGATGTTACATTTCTCTTGGCTGTCTGATTAACCTCTGCTTCAATTCTCATATGTTCAGCAACATTTTAGCTGTAACTGTGTGTGAAGTGTATTGTTTGTGTTAGTCTGCTAATTTGATTGGATTTGAGTCCGTTTTAATATTGACTGTCTCTCTGTATGTCCCCAGGTCACAGTAGTGACAGTGAGGACCTGCCTGCCATGGACAGCTCTAATAAACTAACCCCAGTCAAGCACTCCAGCCTATCCAAGAGCCAGAAGCTTTCTCGATCGCCCGGTATGGTTTCTCCCAACAGTAAAGACATGAGAAAGACAAGCACAAAGAGAAGCAGTCCATCCCTTCCCCCCGCACACACAAGTGGTCCTGCCAGTTGAGTGAGTTTAAAAACTTTTCAGAATCTAATTTGACACACATTGGTTGTGGCTTCCCATGCTTTGCTGACTTCAGATGTAGACAAGTTCTCACTGTAACGTTACAGTGATTCTCTCCACTTAATAAGGCAGTGTGCTGCCAGAACCCAGGCTATATTAAAATACTTTTTTCTGAGATGCAATTGATCCGTACAGTTTTACTATTGCTGTGTGCAATTTAACTTTTGATATGCATTAAAGATTGGTTTGTATATCAGAATAAAGATGCATTGGCTCGTTTTAAATCTTGGGAAATTCTACTATATCGACAAGGCTTAAAGTTCTCCGTCGCTATGATGGATTTCCGTCATTTGGAAAGAATTAGGGGAAAAGAAACATGTAGTACGTTGTTGTTGTTGCGCGTTCTTAGCTGAACAAGACCTGCCGCTCACTCTGTCGCAGCCTTTAGTGGAGCTAATTAAAGTTGGTTGCTAACGATCGGAGGGCACTTTCCAAATTATTATCTATATAGTTTGTGATATTAGCTCACTTTGTGGCAAAAACATTCTCTGTTGGCTTTTATTATTTGAGAAATAAGTTATGAAAATGGTTATCACAAAAAGTCAAGTCTTGTAAAAGCATTAGATTGAAAATATTGAAGGTTAAAAGTTAGGTCAGGGTTATTCAGTTATTTTTCAGTAAATTATGTATGTTTTAAATTAAGTCATGTCAAAAAAGAATGGGGTCTAATATGATGATACCAGAGAATGGTTTCGCTAACTTGACTGATGTCTTGTGATGTTACATTTCTCTTGGCTGTCTGATTAACCTCTGCTTCAATTCTCATGTTCAGCAACATTTTAGCTTTAGATTGAAAGCATTAGATTGAAAACATTGAGAGTGCAAATTATAAATGTGCTTTGCAGGGCTTGACATTAACACTTGATTTTTTTTAATGGACAAGTAAAAGAGAATTGTACTTGCCCGACTGGACAAGTAGCCTGATTAAAACGTCTATAACAAAAATGGTGCACATATTACAATATGCAGATTTAGATATATCAAAGCTGATTGAACTTTGATGGGAATATTGCTTCAATAAATGTATACTGTATATACCGAATATAAGACGACCCCCCATTTTCCAGACTTATTTTTTGGGGAAAGAGACTTTTGTGGAAAAAAATCTGGTTTTCAACTAAATAATTTAATTTGAAACTTTTAGTGATAATTCATTTGAAAAAAAACAACAACATTTTAACACCATTCATTAAATATTTTGATTAATTGGTCACAAAATAAAGTGCACTCTGTTAATGAGTTGAAGAGAGAAATTGATGAATAAATGAGTGACAAAAATGAATAACCGTCCTTTTCACAGAAATGCAAAAATGATGTAGGCCTAGTATGTATGTAATTGTGGTTAGGGTGGCGTGGCCATACGTCCAGATTTTGGCCGGACAGTCCGGATTTTAAGCCCCTGTCCAGCGCTGTTTTTGTTTTCAATTCAGTTCACTGTGCGCATCAGTTCTATTATTAACCTATAAAAATCCCGCATATTGATAGCGGCTTCCTGATGCCCGCAAATTAGTTCAAATCTCCTGAAATCTAGACTAGAGCTAGCCTGGTTCTACCAGACTCTCGTACATTTCATTTGTACAGAGAGTCTGGCCTCGCTCCATTGAGAAACGTTTACTTCCTTGTAGGCGGGTTCTCTGTTAAAGTTCAAAACTATTGGATCTGCCCAGAGTCACTCAGGATCTGCCATTGCCAATCGCTAACGTGTGGTCGTGCGAACCATAGACTGTAAAAAATAACTCATTCACCACTAGTTGAGTGAGCTGGAAAATCAAACTTTGCTCGAACCCCATGGGGAGGAGGGCCGCAACATCATGGCCACCAACAAAACTTAGCAAAAATTGTTCTTGCTCCGGCTTTAACTTCTGTATATTCGGCAGTTTTGCAACGACGGACCGAATAGCTTTTCTCACGTCTTTCTCCGCTCCAACTCAAACTGACGGACTACATCGACATCATCGTTCTCAGCCACTCCCTCTGTTCGCTGATTGGTCCTACAAAAAATTGATTTCTGGAAACCAAAGTCTACAGTACAATCCCAGACGTAGTACTGAAGGAAAATGAAATTGAGCGGAAGTGCGTAGGATGGCGCAGCCAGGCTAGACTAGAGCCGCATGCGAGACAGAACATAGCCTACTGTATGTGCTCCAAACCAAACCGTGTAGCGCGCGCACGGCAGAGAGAGAGAGAGAGACCTTGTGTTTCCAGTAGGCGTCAGTGAGTGAACGCCTGGTTGTACCTCTTGCGCAGATTATCCTTGAATGGCTTTGTTGACGACTACATCCAATACATGTACCTGGCTGTTCACCCCCCCGGTATGATCACTAGATCGCCGTTCATTTTCCGCAACTGAGTTTTGACGAGCTCTGTCAAGGTCCGCGAAATGCATCCAAAACGAGCATTTTCTCTTCTTATGAAGCGCACCGCAGCGCCTGCCCCACACTACCTTGAGCTTGTGTTGGCGCCCTCTACTGTTTCTCCCTGCTTTCTCCCTTTTCCCCCTTGATTTTGTCTATCGCGAATATAAGCGATCCCCCATTTTTCAGCCTATTTTTAGGACAAAAACCTCGTCTTATATTCGGGTATATACGGTATTTACAACACACTTTTTTTACTTGTACATGTGAAGGACAAGCACATGAGAACTTTGTCGAGCCCTGCTTTGAGTATTTTGTGTAGGTAAAGCATGCACTCACTATACTCCTAATTACAAGAATAAAGAACTGCTCTTAAATTGGGTAGGCTTTAAATTTTTTGGCTTTAATCCCTGTACCCAGATGTCTCTTGGTGTACTCTAATGCCCATCCATGAAATGTCTGTCGTCTCATCTATTTTTGTTGTAAACTTTACATCCTCTCCTGACTGGTTCCTGCTTTTTTGTTTTTCACAGCTGAGCTGGACAACATGTCAAGTACTGAGCGCATTTCATTCTTGCAAAAGAAGTTACAGGAAATCAGGAAATACTACATGTCACTCAAGTCTGAGGTGGCTTCCATCGACAGGAGGCGGAAAAGGTTAAAAAAGAAAGAAAGAGAAGGTAATAAATTTAATAATAATTATTATTATTCATGATGAGGACAATGTCATTTTATATATAACAATTATGATCAATTTAATTCTGTTTTAATAAAGAATTTGAAAACTAAATGCAAGTAGTTTTTGGGTTTCTCAATGTCTTTTCTTTTGCACATGATTGACCCCTGACTTCTGATCAACAGTGTCCCACACCACAGCGTCCACATCATCAGGCTCGTCCGACACAGGCATGAGCCCGTCTTCAGCTTCCCCCACGCAGAACACTGTGGCCGTTGAGTGCAGGTGATGTCACGCCCGTGCCCCGTCCCGCCCCGCTCCACCTCTGCCGTCTCAGCATCCCGCTGCCTCCACGGAGACACGCGTGCTGACGAGCCAGAGCAAGCGGCCAATAGCACTCGACTGCCCTCCGCCTCCACGCCTCCTCTGATCCCTATTGGCCACTCCCACCTTCTGCACTTTGTAAACTGATCCTGCCTCCTCTCGCTCGCTGTCGGCACCAGGGAACGGACTCTAAGTGAGGGTTGAATGTAATCTACGGAATCAAAGCTTACGGTTTATCCATCCAGAATGAATACGACGGCACTTTTCGCTTCTCTCTACAAACGCTGAACAGAAACCTCCTCTTACTGCTTCTGCGCAGCAGGGACTGCTAATCAATCAATTGTTCGTTCCTCTATCAGAACATGGTAAGAAGACGGTCTCGGATCCCTAGGTAATGGTCACCTTAACCAGCTGGATATGGTTATTCAAAGAAAGGTCAATTGTAGTGCGCTTGTTCCATCAGAACTGCCAAAGTACACGTGCTACAGCAGAGTGCCCTATTTTGGAAAAGTAGGACAAAGTCAATTGCAAAAGGGAATGTAGTTTACTGAAAACCGCAGCTGGCGTCTTCCACTCCTATCTTAGTATGTGAGCACAGAGAATTATGCAAAATCTATTTTTGTTGTCTCTTTTTAATAAAATAAGAAAATGAAAAAAGTATAAAATGTTTACAGTGGAACACGAGATAAAACTGTTTTCAGTGGACTAATTTCCTTTGCAAGTGTATTTTGTCTTTTTATATGTAATTGCAGAGATTTTATTTTAGTATGGAAAATTTCAAAAAGTATATATCGCAGCCGTGAAGTTATTTAATGAAAGATTTCTAGAGCTGAAATTTTTGTGTAAAATAAAGGTATTATCTTGCAACTTGTTAAATATATTTATTCAGTCCATGGACAGCATTTTTGTATTTTTTACAAGATGAATCACAGTCGTCCCACGTTCAGTTCGGTCGGTGGGGTAGAAGGAATATGAGAATTTTGTGGGGTCATCTTGAACCTTTGAATGTGACATCACAATTTGGGTAACTACTGTGCAGTAAACCGCATCTTCCCATGTTTTGTTCATTCATTTGTGCCCAAAGCTCCCTTGATGGAACACCAGAAATTGGTGACTTTTTTGTTTTGTTTTTTTGTCTTCCTGATACTTTATAATTTAAACAATTATTCTCATTTTCATTTTGAGTTCTTGACCAATTAAATAAATTCGTTGCTTCTCTCACCAGTATGTTAAGCCCAGGGGTTTCTTACTGATTGTTCCTTTTGTAAATAGATCTTTCAAAAAACCATGTATTTGAAAAATACATTTTACACAAACTGTAAAAATGATTTATATTATTTTTTAAACAGTACATCTTTGTATATTAATTTCTTTTCTATGTCAAGTTGGTAGAAGCATTAGCACATCTTTTGACTGTATATAATCAACCATTTAGGACAACCTAAACCCAAGCTGTCTAGAGTGATGACTATGTTGAACACTTATTGCTGTAGGCATCTATCAATTCACTGCGATGAAATTGTGAAAACTTGCTTCCCTGTGACTTCAGTTTATTTACAGATTCCTGGATGAAGAAATGAAGGCATTAGGTTCCTGAGCAAAGCCATTGTATCATTATGTAAAATAAGAGGTCTCTCATTTCTAATAAAGTTTTGAAATATTCAGAAATATGTTTTCCTTTTTTAACTGGTTAAACATTCAGAAAAACCAGACCCTTTCACCACCATTTTTTTTTGTTGACAGGAATACATTAATATAATTGACAAAGTAATATATTGACACTCATAATGTTCACAAATGAAGCCAACTATTTTATTGTAAGAAGTGTTATATAATACACGCATATATAGAGTGCAAATAATGTACAGTATATTATTTTTACTCTTTAATGTCTATATATATATTTGCACGTTCTCCCTTTAATTCATAGAAATAATATAAAATCTTCATTAATAAAGGTAGTGAAAATACTTGACATAATAACTTTACTACTTTTTTTTTTCTGTGTGTAGTATTTTAACTTGATTGCTGCTTTAAAGGCACTAGCTAACCTATTTTTAAATGAGATTTAAAAATCCTTAAGAGTCTGTGCATCTCTGATATTTGGAGGGAGTGCATTCCAAAACCTAGCGTAGGAAGAGAAGGCCCGTCCCCTTCAGTACGCAACCGAGTCTGTGGGACTGCCAAAAGACCAGCTTGAGGAGCGTAAGTGACGCTTGGGTGTATACAAAGTTAAAAGTGCAGACAGATACTGAGGGCATGTGAGCATGAGGATTTTAAAATCAACTCGGAACCTGATGGGAGCCAGTGCAAAGACTTTAAAATCATTTCTCCTGACTCCAGTCAGGATCCTTGCAGCTGAATTTTGCACATATTGCAGTTTAAGCATGTTTTTAGGAACCCCAGCAAGAAGTGCATTGCAATAGTCAATGCGGGAAAATCAAAGGTGTTAATAAGCCTTTCAGTCACAGAGAGGGATAACAGCGGAGTCTAGAAATGTTTCTGAGATGAATAAAGGAGTTCTTAACAGTGTACCGCACATGAGAGTCGAATGAAAGACTAGAATCAAATATAAATCCTAAGTTTTTTCATTTAGTTTGTGCCTCCAAATCAGAACCATCTACGTTTAAAATTAGTGAGCCAGCTTTACGAAGCTGATGAGAGGTGCCAATAAGCAAGCCATGTTTACTTAAGTGTCATTGAAATGCAAAATAATTTCTTAAAGCAAAAAATCTATTTATTTAGAATTTGGGGTGAACTATGACCTGGGCATGTTTTGTGAGATTCACCCCACTAGTAGAAATTCAGAACTCATCCTTAAGCATTTTGTTTTTATTTCATTAGATAAATTATGCATGAACAAAACTGAATATTAGAGTTTACTAACATTTCATTTTGCATTATTCTAACATTAAAAATAAAAAGATCTTTCACGTTTTACAGAAGACCAGCATTACAGTCAAAATGAGAGTGTCTGTCCTTTTTGGAAACCAAAAATCCCAACAATCCAGTTATCCGAAGAGCCGGAAGACATGTGAGGGCTCCTCACACTATTCCCAGGTCCTGTGTCCTGCTGCTCCAGTTCGAGGGCCTTGCTCCACGCTGTACGAATAATGGTCTGGGGTTCAGTCCAGCGGCGGTTGACTATCGCGGTTGTCCTAACAAGCCGGCTTTAGCAGCCAAAGCTTCGTTCTGCTGGATGTGATATTCCTGGAAGCGCATGGAGATCCTCTGCGTCATCTTGAGGTACTTCTGTAAGCAGCTCTCAGAACATGAGGTCTGGGAAGAAAAGTTCAACTCAAATCAAGTTCATGGCACTGTTTAAGATAACGCTTTATTTTAAGGTGACAGTTACACGTTACAAAATTTACTTACCGGTACTATGGTAATAACAGTACAAGTAACTAGCCTTAACCAAATCCTAACTCTATAGTAAGTACATGCAGAGATGGGCACACATACATCAAAAAGTATTTAATATTTACAAATACTTATCAATTTAATTAAAATACAAGTAATTTGGAATTTTAACTGTGTCATAATAAAAGATCATTACGCCTGCCACTAGGTAGCGAATACCGACAGTCCAAATGTTGTGTAGAAGGCGGCTATACATTAATTTAAGACACGACCGACGGTGTTTATGTGAATATTCTCCAAGACAGGCATTTTGACGTAATTGTGTGTGTATCTGGCAGTTCTCATGCCAAACAGCAGTTCATCAGCCAATCAGATTTCAGCAACACACTCACATACACATGTAGGCTTACACGTTGTTTTAATATTAGCATCATTAATGATTTACATCATCCGCCGGTGATGTCAGTGTTATTTTTTATTACTTGACCCTCCCGCGGATGCGTGGATAATTGTATTATATTACAAAAAAAAAAAACCAATAATTTTCTAATACAGCAGCTGTGACAGTAAAGTTGACATATTTGATCTTTCTCTCTTCTGACTGCCATTATCAATCTCTCTATATATTTATGCTCTTTTTGAAAGTTGTAAAACACTGTTGTGGCGTTGTTCTTTTGCCATTTGAGCAAATGGGAACACAAAAACTCATTAACTGCCATAGAAGTTTACCCAACTATGACGACTTCCATTTCTGAGAAACCCAGAAATGTGAATAAGGTCAATAAGATGTGTCACGTCACGTAATTTTCTTGCATCTAGCCAAATAAGCAATTTGGTAGTTCTATTTTTTTTTTTTTTGTATGTTTATGGTCCTCCTGGTTATGAAAGTTAATATATGCGAAATAAAATGACAAAATTGACAAAATACAAATTACAAGTCTCTCAAAGTATTTAATTACTAACTTCATTTATTTGTGTTAAGGAAAATACAAATTACAAAATACTCAAGTAATTAAATAGGTATTTCAAATACATGTAAATTAAAATACTGCCCATCTCTGAGTACATGTAGATGATTAATATTACTCAGTACTTATTTGAGTAAGTAAAGTAACTATGTATGTCACCTTAAAATAAATTGT
Source organism: Chrosomus eos (assembly GCA_036326025.1). NCBI lineage: Eukaryota > Metazoa > Chordata > Actinopteri > Cypriniformes > Leuciscidae > Chrosomus > Chrosomus eos. The sequence continues at coordinate 27,259,077 of CM070832.1, forward strand.
AACCCTGTTTAATAATAACTTTAAGAAAACTGAATCACATACCTCCTCTGGCTTGACCTCTCTTGTAGTGAAATCTTTAACACAATCCATGAAACAGTTTTCTGTCAATTTATTATAGGTTCCCAGGAATTCTTTGAACTGCAAAAATACAAAGATGATCAGTAAAAGGGTTACTAAATGATTTCATAAATACAAATAGACAATATACGTGTATGGTTATGTCTGTAAGGTTCCTCTTGCCTGTTTGATCTGGTCTGATTCAGTAACCTGAGCTGCCATAGTTACAATACAGTGGGATGCTGTGAATGAAAATGAATAAAATTAATCACAATAAGAGCTTTTAAAACAGTTCTCTTACGAGCAATGATGATGATGAGTGGCTAGATTAGCCTTTAGCATCATCTCACATGTACATTTATAACACAGGCTATGCTAAAATGCCTTTCAAAATAAATAAATTAATAATATCTTAATAGTAAATAAGAGTCAGACCACAAACGTACTAAGAAGCAAGGGATGTAAACTGCAGTAAAGTGGATACCTTTGCTGTTAGACAGGCAGAGCTGAAGGACATGTGAGAGAACGGAATCGGCACTTCCGGAACAAACAAGAGTCCCTATAATTTAAATATTAAAAAACATGTATGAGGGAATTCAATATCCAGTACGAATCCTTAAAAAGTATGCATAAAAAAGCCATTAAGGTGTATGTTTGGAGGTGTATTATGATGGTGATGTTTTTTTTTATATATATATATATATACTTTGCCTTTGGACTGTAATACTCATCTCAAAAATCAAAGACAACCATCCCTTCTTTCGATTATTTAAGTGTTTTATCTTACCATCTTAATATGAAAACATTAAATACTGTAAAACAGGTAAACATATTCTGATAACAACCAATGGGGGCAGCAGTGTAAAGACTTCTTAGACCAAAACAAAGAAAAGACAAACCTTTATTTTGAAATCTGTTTAACGTCGCGCCGTTGTTTCCTTTCAAGATCACAGTTGTTGTGAAGTTTTTGTTGTCGGCAACTACCGACGCTGTGAAAATAACTGGACTTAGTGAACTGAAAAAAGCATCCTTTGGATATTACGGTAACATACTAAAATATAGACGTGATTTAATATAATAACAGAACTGAGAGAGGCTGATCAAAACTGATGCTTTAAAAAACATCTGCGGCGGGAAATTTAAAACCAATACATTACTGACAACAACATCAGAGTGATTGACGTGTGTCATCTGTGGATACCTCTGAAAATACGTACAATAATCGTTATGTTGACGTCACCCTTACGGTAAGACTGTTATTGACGCTTTAAAGGACCCGCACAATGATATTATTAACCGTTTAAAGACTGAAAATCAACCGACACCTCTTATTGGACTGTATTATTACTGATGTAAAAGTGGAAATGGACTCTTATTGTGTGTCTATGATCAATAACACACATTTGAACGACTCTACGTCTAGTTCTGATGCAGCAGATGTTTTAATTCAGTCAACCAGAGCTGCTTTGGGTGCCAGCAGAGAGGAAAAACAGCTTACGAGTCATAATAAAGTTAATATTTACATCAGGAGACTGACAGACTCTGAACATGTTCATTCTGTGGATGAGAGAGAAATCCCACCTGCCCTCCCTGTGAATATCCTTTCGGCTGCAGATACAGGTAACACTATTAGACTGGTTTTAGTTTCATTGTGAGATCAATGAAATTATCAAAATAATAAATTCATATTTATCTGAATTCAGCTGGACCAGATGAACAACAGGCTGTTGGACCATCGAATACATTTGCTAACCTTTTTGACAAAGTGAGGTTTTGTTTACTTGGGTTTACTTATCTTTGTTTTGTTTTCAATCAATCCAAACTTAAATTGAAGATGAAAATATTTTGTAATTGTTTATGTTAATTAACAAAAGTGTCTGTCACATAGGCCTCCAGAAAAGAGAAAGTTAAAGCTCAAACTACAGTCATGCAGACAGGGAACTTTAAGTCAAAAGGTAAATGATATTGTATTGTATTATTATATTCTTATTTTTATTTATATTATATTATACAGGGGTTTTCAATCTTTTACATGCCAAGGACCCCCAAATATGATCATAATTTAAAAGCATCTAAACATGCAAGTTTCTTGTTTGAAGACCTAATTTATACTGATATATATATATATATATATATATATATATATATATATATATATATATATATATATATATATATATATATATATATTTGGAAAATATTTAGTTATTTTTTTCTACTCATTATAGTACTGAATAATAATATGTATTTACTTATTTATTGTATTCTTATTTTTTATTTATTTGCTTTCTCATTTATTAGTTTTTTCATCTAAATTTGTCTTGTTTCAATCTTGTTTTATTAATCCTTTTTTTTTTTTTTTTTTTACTATACACTATTTTTCTTCTAAATTTTTCCATGGAAAAATGTGAAAACCCCTGATATATTATGTTGTATTGGCATATATTTGTACCATGATATATATATATATATATATATATATATATATATATATATATATATATATATATATATATTTCTGTATTATAATCTATCCTTCCTTATATACTTTTTCAAGTGCTGAATGCAACCATTGTAAATTGATTTGACATTTCTGAACACCTCAGGTGAAGATGTGCAGATTTCGACATACTCTGCTGATGGGAGAGGAGCAGTATCTGCAGCCCTCAGGAAGAGGTAACGTCTGCTTATATTCAGTCGCTCCTATGATCAAACATGGTCATTTTGCACACGTGGATATTTAACTATGTCTTTCAGATCCCAAAGTGCCCCTTTTAGACGAAATGTGACAGTACAAGTGTTGGACCAAGACAGATCCCAGACTCCAAGAGGCCAGTCGATCCTGCTTTTCCATTAGGAGATCCTGGGACTTCTGCAAGTGTGGCAGCTATAACAGCTGCTACGACTGCTGCCACAGCGCCACTTATCAAGGTAGACCTTTTTGGATTCATATAGCATTATAACATTCTTAAATTCATAAGTCAATATAGTATTCTAGCAGTCTTCTTAAGCTGTCTTTGTTTGGCCCATCAGGCTCAGAGAGAGATGGAGGCTCAGATCGCACTGGTAACCGCTGAGCTGAGGAGGTTGCAGGCAGCAGAGGGCAGTGTCCCGCCGGGGAGGCCGGACAGGACTGAGAACACTTCTGCTGGGAGAGCGGCCCATCTGGAAGAGCAACTTAACATTCTCATCCAGCAGAGACTGCAACATCTGGAGACAATTCAATGTCAGCAGATTCAACTGCAGGTAAAGAAGGCAGGATCTCTGTTCAGATCTGGAGATGCCGAATATGCCATTTTTTTTGTTTTTGTTTTTTGTTTATTGTTATTTGTTAAAATGTTATTTTAATATTTTTTATTTTTACTTTTTTAGTCTTATTTTGTTTTGTTTTTTACTTTTGTTTTATTTTATTTCTCTATTGTTTTATCTTGTTTTTATTTGATTTTATTGTTTTATTTGATTTTTTTATTTGTTATTGTTATTTATTAAAATGTTATTTTAATATTTTTTTATTTTTGCTTTTTACTTTTTTAGTCTTATTTTGTTTTGTTTTTTATTTGGTTGTTTTTTACTTTTGTTTTATTTTATTTCTCTATTGTTTTATCTTGTTTTTATTTGATTTTATTGTTTTATTTAATTTTTTTATTTGTTATTGTTATTTATTAAAATGTTATTTTAATATTTTTTTTATTTTTGTTTGTTTTTGCTTTTTTAGTCTTATTTTGTTTTGTTTTTTATTTTATTTTGTTGTTTTTTACTTTTGTTTTATTTTATTTCTCTATTGTATTATCTTGTTTTTATTTGATTTTATTGTTTTGTCTTATTTGTTTGTTTGTTTTTGTTTTTTATCTTTTTAGTTTTTTAATTTTATTTTTGTTCTGTTTTTTATTTATTTTTACTTGTTTTAGTTTCATTTTATTTTTGTTTTATTGTAGTATTTTATTTAACTTTTTTTTTAAAGTCTACTTATAATGTTATGCAAGGTTTATTGTACCAAAAACATTCAAAATTTAGTTTTCATGTTTCCCCCACCCTCCTTAACCTGTGAATTAAATGTATTTGCTACTGGAAATATCCTCAGTTATGATATGCTGACTTCAGTATAGAAGTATAGTTTCCACTGTTGTTCAGGCTAAGTACTAATATAAATACTATAGTATATAGTAAATTGAACTCTTTTATTTGGAAAAAAAGATTTCCATTCTAGACATCTGTTTTAAGCAGTCACATGGCATCTTCATTTCAGAGACAGGTTTCAGATTTGCTGGATAATTGGTTGTGTTTGTCAATGTGTGCATTAGTTTCTCACAGGCGCTCTCTCCTCTGTGTTTAGAATCGTCTCTTGGGCTCGGCTCTGGATGTGGTATCAGCTCGTGCGAACACAGACTCGCAGTCCACCCTGCACACAGGCTCTGGAATCACCCAGACAGACTCTCTGCCAGTTCAGATCTCTGCGAGTCGCAGCAACAGACTATTTTCCACTGATCAAACCTCTGCTAGAAGCCCAGGCTTAGGTGAGTTGTGGTATATTTGTCTGAATATATTCACAATCAGTAGTGGCAATATGCAGATTGTGTCTCAAAGGAGGAAATAATCACCATGACCTCGTTTTTTTTTTTTTTTTTAGAAATTAAAATTAGTAATAATATAATATGAGCCCTTCTAATAATAATTTGTATGATAATCTGATATAAATCATGCACTTTTATCAAAAATACAGTGACATTAAGGTGGGTCCTATTATAATATTTTTTACATTTTAAACTTTCTGTAGTGCTGTTTGAGCATAAAAAAAACCTCCAAAGTGAGTTATTCTCCATATCAGTAAGTGCTATTTCTGAACTTCCTGAAATTCCTCAAATGTACTCTTGAGTTTTCACAATATTCCTAATTTAAATAATTACAGCCCAATACATACGCAAAAAAAGATGCGAGGCCTGGTTGAGTTGTGTAAGTGTGTTGAAAAAAACCTCATAGTTAATGTAAGGGGCGGTTGACCAGTCACAACACACCGGTCGCCCAGCTGTCCAATCAGAGCACATGGACTTTTTGCAAGGAGAGGCTTCATAAAGACAGGAACGTTAATGAGAGACGGGAAGAGAGGCGCTGCAACAATGTAAAATATGTGAAATATAAAGCATAAAAACCTATTCTAGTAGACCTCAAAAACAAAACATAATACGGCCTCTTCAAGTCACATGACGTCAGTTCCCCTCAAGTTCACAAAGGTGTCTTAACAGAATAACCACAGGTGTAGTTCATCATATTAACAATAAACATGTTTGACAACCATGGAGTGTCCAATAGGTTTTTTTGTCTTCATTTCGAATATTTTGAAACACAACAAACATTTTGCACAATTTCTTTTTTTTGAAAAGTGTGCTCATGCTGTTTTTTTCTTTAAAGTGAAACTATTTGTTTTGATATTTCTGTTACATGTATACATATTTAATAGTGGCTTAAGTGCCCACATAGTTTTTTGGGGCAACTGTATATTTGGATATATTTAGAATTACAAAGGGTGCTGATGTTATTGTGTCCATATTGGTTTATTTCTCTTGCAGTCTCAAAGGATGTGCGCCGAGAGAAACAAGCAGGTGGGCATAGAAGCCCCCTGGACACCCCCGCACCACGGAAGGTCATTCCTAAACCCACGCACTGGACATCATCAACAAGCACCATCAAACCTCAAAGATCCTCTCTCAAAAACCAAGGTCGGTTTCCCTCATGCCTCATTTTCTCTGTGATAGTTTATTGGCAGGAAGCAATACGGTCATTAATGGCAGATATCTGATTTATTTGGTTTTGCTTCAAGGCCCAGATTTTGTGGGTGCATTTTACTTTCTTTTTTATTTATTTTGATTCACGACCCTATCAAAGCAGAGATTTGAAACGATTCTTTGAATGAATTGTTTATTGGTTCATTTTTTAAAATCAGTCCTATATGACATTCAAGTTGAAACCACTTGATGGCAGTAGCGTCACTACTGAATTTTTGCTTTTGCAACACTAATAGACCTACATTTTATATATATAAAACAGATATCCTCTTCTTTTAAATTATTGTAATGTAGGTTAATATATCAATCAGACGTAATTAGATTAATCAAAGGTAATGATAATCCATAACAGCAGAAAACTGTCTTTTTTTATATCTCCCAAGTCATTCTTTGTGGTTGAATCATAAAGCTTTCTTGGCTAATGTCCTTCTGGATTTAGATGTATGCTTTTTTATTTTATTTTTGTGAGACAGTAAATCATCTAAATATAGAAAACATCTAAACAGACATCTAAATATAGAAAAATGAAACATTCTGTGCACTTTATTTTATTTTATTGCTTTTTTGTTTCTGTTATTAGTCCTTTGCATTAAGTAAATTATTTACATACAAAGTCTTTTTTTTATCCATAGGCCTATCTGATTGTTTTTCTTCATATATTCATGCATTGACTATGTTTTGGCAAGTAGACACAGCATTTTAATGAATTACTTCTGCACATATTTTCTTTGGTTAAGTCTCCTATCTTATCACTAATTTCGAATTGCATTGGCTGCATCCATGGCTACAGGCTTTGGAATCCATTGTGCTTCGCCTCCGCCAAGAAACCGCCTGCTTTTAGTTTCCTGTTTAGGAGGCAACAATGATCAGCTCAGCCCAGAACCTCATGTTCTCAAACTCCAAAACCAGTAATTTATCCCTGAGCATGTTTTTTCCCTTTAGACACCATCACTCAACCAATCTGTCACTCCTCCGGATTGAATTGAAGACTTGCTTTTGCTCTACAAACCAATTAAGGCAAAAAGCAGTTGTTGAAAGAGGTGTCACCGCTGAACAGCTGTGTAAATATGAACAGTTCAAGCTGTTCGCCTCAGTCGCGCTGTTTTGCTCCTGTCGTAGAGAGCCGAGGCTTGTTATTGGAAAGCTTCGGGCATGTTAGCACAGGCTGACCTGGTAACACAGCTGCTTTAGTGTCTTCAAGTAGTGTGTGTCATTAAACAGGCCGCGGTAGATCTGAATTACCCTCCGCAATGTTGTGTAACCGTTTGAGTGTGCTAGCCATGGCCGAATCACTTTCGAGGAGCACTTGTTTTGTCACAAACAACATTCCTGATTTTCTATTTCACATCGCTCTTTTCTCTTTTTCCAATTTGCTGGTAATTTAGGTGCGAGCCGTTCGCTCGGAGATGGGGTCGCTGACACACGCCCGTCAGTCTGAAACCTGGGAGAATTTTCCCACCTGAATCGAATCCCCCTAGGTGACTCCCACATGAGCGCAGGATTGCTTTCCCAGACGCCGGAGCTTATTCTTAGGCTCACGTTGATGGATGTGTGTGGGAGAACAGAGAGTTAATTATGGCTTGCAGTTTTTCGGTGTGTGTTTGAAAATTCTCACCCAAAGCATTAGTTCTGTCTGTTTTCTTATAAACGCACATTCGACCTACATACATACACAATACACTCCTCTGGATTGAGTGTGAGAATTTGATTCAGGGATATTCTCAAATCAGCAAGCGTAAACGCAAATGGTCCAGGTTGCTGTTTTGCTGGGTCGTGTGTGTCGAGACAGTGGGGAAATTCAGCAGTAAGATGTCTGTTGCTACTGACTCCATTTTGTCACTTGTGAGCATCAATCTGGTCGTCATGGCAACCCGGCTATTTCAGTGGCAGCATTGCTTCATCTCTTCGGCTGTCAGACCGCTCTCTCTCTTTCTCTCTCTCTCTCCATTGAAACGGGCTATTTTTAGCCAACCTTCCTTTTGTTTCTCATGTACATCATCAAAGCGGCATTAAATGCATGCGGAGAGGCGAAATGTGGAGCGTGAAGATTTGTTATGTAGACTAGAGGATACTTTTATGTTCACCTGTTTATGAGTAATGCACCAGGAAATTAGGAGAGGCGTATTAAAACTGTTTTAATTATCAGAGCTCATACATGCGTTTGTCAGAAAGATAAATTTAGCAGCTGTTACTGTGTTTGGGGGATTTTTTTAGCATCAGCTTTTTAGGTTACAATGTAAATGAGTGTAAAAGGAAAGTGTTTTATTTATTTTTATTAATGACTAATATGATGCAGGTCGTTTTTATGTTAAAGTGTCCAATAATCAAAATGTTAAACCAGTTATTAATTGTTGTATATCTGATGTTTGACTATAACAATTAAAAACACAATATTCTTTATGAATAATTTATTCAAAATGTCAGCAAAAATGTAGTCAAAATGTGTTATTTACATTTTAATCTTTTAGCATTTTTGTTGTCCTGTGGTGTGACAAATGAGTTTTTAATTGCATAAATATTGTATGTAGTCACTCTGCATGTTTGAAATTTCATTCTTTATTCATCTTTTTTTTATTCATTTAGCCTTTAGATCAGTCAGATCCAAACTGGTAGTGAAGATAGTAAAATCTAATAGGTGAAACAAGAGTCAAATCCTGTTAGTTGAGAAGCCTGCAGATTTTACATTAAGGGTTATGAATATTGCAGATGCCCTCAACAGAAATTCATGTGGTCTTACCTCATCAAAGATTTATGGGTAGGAATTTTAGCTCGTACTAGACAAACACTGTCGAAATATGCGGTTACCTGATCTTAGGGAGATGACATCATCTTTAAATACTCTGCAATTATTCAATCTGATTTTCTATATGCTTAATGCGTGCATATATACTGTTCAAAAGTTTGAAGTCAGTAAGAGTTTCCTAAAGTCTCTTCTGCTCACCAAGGCTGCATTTACTGTTAAACAGTAATATTGTGAAATATTATTGCTATTTAAAATAACAAATTTATTTTAATATGTAATTTATTCCTGTGATGCAAAGATGAATTTTCAGCATCATTACTCCAGTCTTCAGAGTCACACGATCCTTCAGAAATCATTCTTAATATATTGATTTGCTGCTCAAGAAACATTATAATGAAAACAGTTGTGCTAATTAATAATTTTGTGTAAACCATGAAATCTGTTGTTATGATGTAAAAGTCTTTAAAGGAACACTCCACCGTTTTTTGAAATAGGGCTTATTCACATTCTTTTCTACATTTAGATAGGTGTGCAAATGCATTTTTGTCTCAGTGCATGCATTGTTTTAGTTTGATGCTAGCTGGCAACAAAGGATTCCATTCATTGTGCTAAGCTAAGCTAGCGCTGACCCTGTCAAACTAAAACAATGCATGCACTGAGACAAAAATGCATTTGCACACCTATCTAAATGTAGGAAAGAATGTGAATAACCCATATTTCAAAAAACGGTGGAGTGTTCCTTTAATGTCACTTTTGATCAATTTAGGGCATTCTTGCTGAATAAAAGCCACATTGACCCCAAACCTTTGAACAGTAAGTATAGATAATACAGTTTAGGATAAGCAGGCAGATAAAAATATATTCATATATATACTAGCATGTTTCATTAACACCATGACATACATTGCGATCCTAATGTGTTCATTGTACATTCTGAAAGCTGGAAAGCTTCTTGTCACCTCTTCCATGTCAGCCGGGAGACACCAGGAGAATCTGTCTGCCCCCCCGCAGGGATGCCCTTTCCGGTATAAATGGCAGAATTTATTATTAGCCAGTGCCCTTACCTGCCGAGGCCTCCATCAGTGTTGATGTGCGCTGGGGGGTGGGTCACATGCCGTGCGTCACAACTTAATAGAGCACAGACACGCTACCCAGGCCTTCAAATGCATTAAGGTTCTTTGTTGCACTTAATGCCTCGGACAACCTGCACACCCCTGCTTTTTTCCCCTGTAGCCGTTTAACCTGCATGGGGTTTTTAGGTGTTCATTGCACTGTGAGCCGTGCTCCCGACGGGCAGCAGTCTGGCATTGTGTGTCTGGCAGCACTATTACGAGAATCCGGCCCTTGGTGAGGTGCCAGCTCCATGTTAAATGCTGACTGTTGTTTACAGCTCTGTTCGGTGTAATTATAAAAGCAGCAGAATGGATCTCCGCGCAGCCACGGGTCTCGAACTTTACAGCTGATGTTTTGCAGCTGCGGATGTGTGTGGGTTTGACGTCACGCGGCAGCTGGGAAAAGGGTTAGGAATCTGTGCGGTAACGTTGGCAACTTCGCGTAGACCTATCAGGAGCTGTTGTTTCCAGCTGTCACAGTAAACAATCCCAGAATGCAATTGGAAAGAATATGACCCAGAAAACTGATGACTGCTACAGTCTGGTTAATGAAGTTATTGATTTGTTTTTCATGTTACAATATTTATTGAAATTTTTCCTCTTGGATACTATGACGAAATTTTTTATTACATTTCTGTTTCTGTTCTGTTTCAATGTGTAAATGAATAATAGACATGCTGCAGTCCATCAAAAACTATTTTAGACCTATTTTTTTAATTGTTTTTCTAATTAGTTTTTATGACAAGTTTCCAAAACACTTCCTGTCGGTCAATTGAACACGCACGCACTCACACACACACACACACACACACACACACACACCACACACACACACACAACACACCACACACACACACACACACACACACACACACAACACACACACACACACACACACACACACACACAGCGTGTCTGTGTTAAATGAGCCCATTTATTATGTTACAAAAGAGTTCTGTTTCAAATAAATGGTTTTCTTTTGAACTTTAGATTCACCAAAGAATCACGGCATCCACAAAAATATTAAGCAGCACAATTTTCTTTAGCATAGATGATAATATTGAAATGAATGAAACGTTTCTTGAGCAGCAAATCAGCATGATTTCTGAAGGATCATGTGACTGGAGTAATGATGCTGAAAATTCAGCTTTGCATCACAGGAATAAATTACATTTGAAAATATATTACAATAGACAACAGTTATTGTAATTCTAGTAACATGTGTCTATATATAGTTTAATTTGAGGTATTTCTCAAATGTGTTAAATTACCAGACATTAACAGCGCTGATAGTTTTTGCATGTCTGCTTGTTCTCTCAAAGGAAACACGGCGCAGAGGGTCTGCGATGCCGATACAGGAGGCTTTGTTTGCCGTTGAGTCATGAGACTTTAGCTGCTCGTTTAACCGTATTCAAGAAGCCTCATGTTCCCCGTCAGCCAGACACTGGGGCCCGCTGGAGGCGCACATGGCAGCACTGCTGTTGTTCCAGTTGGAGGAGGCCCTTCATACGCTGCCTTTTTGACCTTAAGGAAATGATTACGGTCAGGAGCTCTACTGTTGTTTTTGGAGGATTGAGAAATCCTTGTCCTGCGTATTTATATAGCTTTGTTTCCTTTCGTCTGCATTCCTCAGTGCCGCGGGGAGAGCATTCCACTCTCCGGCCTCCTAATAGGGCTCAGGAAAAAGCACCGGGATATTTTACATCTGCGCCGTATGAGGTTTCCCCCTCCGTGCTCTCGATTTTGACTTTTTCCATTTGCAGTCATGGACTGTAATAAATAGAATATAGACAGAATAACCCCTCGCTTGTGTTCAGAAACGTCTGGCGCATATCACGTATTTATGGTCCGGGTTATTGGCACAGTGCTCTGCATTTCTGCAGAATGATGACTAGCCGAAACACACGGGCCTTGTTAGAGTCGGTGTGTGTTCTGGCAGTGATGAACCGGACTGCTGACTGCGGCAGGTGTCTGGTGGCCAGGCCGATCCTTTACGATATCTTCTCTCTTTGCAGGAAATGGCAGACTTCAGGACCAGAGCCCTAATAACCGGAGGTCTCCCGAGAGATGCGTTGTGCAGTCTGTTGGGGTAAAGAGGTTCGCCATGGCAACAGCTGACAACGGCCAACCAGAGCAGTCCAGGTAATAATAGACCTCTTTTCAGAGCACAACTCTTGGCCTTTCGTGTTTCGCCGTACACAGTGTGTAACCATAGTAGTGGACCTACATAACCACTTATTTTCCCAAGCCAAAGGAATGCTTTTGTTTTATTTATGGTGCTCAGTTAAGGCCGCCTTGTCTTTTCAGTTTAAATACGCCTTCCTAATGTTCCGTAAGCAAGTGTCACTTAAAAATGGACGAAGCGCACACGTGTTTTGCTCGAGTGTCTCTCGCTGTGAGAGGCTTACCGCAACTTGTCAAAATGACAGTACAAGAAGCAGTGCGTTGATGTTAGTGGTTAACTTTGAATGTCTTTGTTCTTGGCCTCTGATGCAGCAAGGGAGGTTCTCAATAAGTCGAACATGTTTTTTGGATCCCGTTCCAAACACTTTTTCCGCTACATCTGCAAATTCATTTTGGCCTCCTTGAGGGAGATTTGTCATGCGGAGCAAGACACTTGAATTGGAGTTTATATAACTGTCATGGGGTAAGCGGAAGACAGTTTGCAGATGATGCTAACGTTTACCATGGCAATACCGTGTTTTTTTGGCATGTGTAATGGGTTTCTTTGACATACCTTAGACTACCATATCAATGTAAAATGAATTAGTGGTTGATCGATGGGCCGATATATAATACCATTCAAAAGTATGGTATCAGTAGGATTTTTTTGGTTTTATTTGAAAGAAAATAACTTTTTTTCAGCAAGGATGCATTAAATTGATCAAAAGTGACAGTAAAGACATTTATTATGTTACAAAATATTTCTATTTCAAATAAATGCTGTTCTTTTGAACACATTTTAAACATGTTTTTACTATATTTTGATCAAATAAATCAGATGTGTGTGTGCATTATATATATATATATATATATAATATATATATATATAAACATAGTAATATATACACAAATAAAAAATACATCTTATAATACACACACACACACAGAGAGAGAGAGAGAGAGAGAGAGAGAGAGAGAGAGAGAGAGAGAGAGAGAGAGAGAGAGAGAGAAGAGAGAGACCCAAAATAGCCTAAAATATTGGCTAATTATATGCTAGATATGTCTGTCTGTCTGTTACATGAATATGGTAATCATATACAAAGTATATGTCAAGGTACCGTGGTATTGCAACAGTCCTTTTTTGTTAGACTAGCAAAAAGAGTATGTTTATTAACATACATGTTGGGTAATATTTCAAATGTGTCCTTTTCAATAAATGTGGTGTAAAAAAGCCTCTTCTAAGTTCTCCTGGACGCTTTGAAGGACAGTTTGTGTTGGTTTAGCAAAAACAGAAGATTTTAGAGGAGTACATTTGCTTTCACTGCCACCACCACCTCTTTTCTTTTTGGCAGATCAGCAGCTGCATTTTTCTTTCCCTTTTCCAGCCAGTATTTCTGTGTAACAGTAAGATCTCTTTAAAAAAAAAAAAAATGAAGTGAGGGAGAGAGAAAGTCATACATCTGCAGGTTACCGAGTGTTCGACACAAGATGTGCACACACGAGCAGCTCTGGGAAGTCTCCGAGCAGCCTCTGGTTCCCATGGCAACTGTGGGGTGGTCTCTATCGGCTCCATCTGAGAATAGGTAAAGTAAATCTGCATGCATCTGGCCGCCCGCCAGCGTCTCAAATGAAAGAGCACTTTGAATGGCTGCCAGGTTTGGAGGAGGAGAGAGGCTGTCAGGCCTGCTTAATGTTGGCAGTTTGTACTTGGCAAGACTTGCCTTTTCCCAGAATCCCTCACTCTGGCAGCCCGCCAGCCACTTAGCGGAAGCTGAGAGTTAACCCCTGCGATAAGCTGGTGGAAAGCTGAATGTAGAAAACTTTCCATGCTGCGTGTGTGTGTTGTGTGTTGCGTGTGTGTGTTGCGTGTGTGTGCGTGTGTATGTGCATGTGCGTGTGTGTGTGTGTGTGTGTGTGTGTGTAGGTGGGTGGATGTTCTGCACAGTGTGTGTGTGTGTGTGTGTGTGTGTGTGAGTGAGTGCCAAGCCTCAGGGTGATCTGTATTCATGAGAAGACTACAGGGACAGCGAAACATCCCTCAGTGAAAAGCAAGGAGGGTAAAATATCCTTTACAGGCAGACTGCATATTTAGACTTTACATTTTTGCTAAAGGATTGTATTTTTTTTCTGCCCATAAAATCCCAGTTAAATATTTGTGTGCAATATAATTATAATATATGTGTTTTTCTCCAAAATATAAATATTTGAGTTCTACATATGGTCTTGTGTCGAGCAAGGGCGTTTGAGTGTTTCCAAAGTAAAGCCTGATTTCATTTTGAAGTCAAGTGACTCGCTACAAGATAATTTGCACAAACACTCGTGTCTTTGTGTCGTTAATTTGGGGCACAAACGAAAGACATCAGGCTCATTTACACCATCCGAGTCACAAGCACAGAGCACAAATACTGTACAAATTGTCTCCGGCTTTACAAGCTGGAACACATTCTGCTTGCCATATCAGTAGTGGTTATTTTATCCATTTGAATCCAAATTCAGGCTCTGCAATGCTTGATGTACTGTATATATAATTTTCAGCGGAGGGAGAAAATCACATCCTCAGATTTGGCTCCTGTCTACTTGGTAGTTATGTTTTTTTTTTTTGCTTGGATAAAGCACAGCTTCTTTCCGTGCCAGCAGAATGCAGGGATTGCAATAAATGGCATTTCTCCTCTCCTCCAGACCTCCCTTGCTTTTTTTTTTTTCTTCTTTTGGTTTTTCCACCCCCTCGTCTTGTTGTATAACAGGGCGAGTTTTTTCTTTTTTTTTACATCATCTACGGGTGTTGTTAAGCAAAGAATAGACTATGGGAAAGGGGCTTTAGGGGCGGGGCTGCCAAGTTCTCTCATTTAAAGTAAACAAACACTCAGAGACTGACCAATATTACCAGAAATATTATAAGTCTTTCACAATCATATTTATTAAATTACTTAAAGATGTCAGAATATCTACAATAGGTATTGTTTATGTTTAAGGCAGCCTCTGGAGCATAGATATGATTTCAAATATCTAAAAATTTCTTGTATGTTGCCACAGTATGCGTATTTTTATTCTGAATCGTATGCATTTAGCTGGTGTAAGCATTTTTTCAACATGATCTTGCATTATTAATAGGACCACAGAATATGAAGCTTATGGACATTTTAGAAGCAATAAGATTCGACACACTGGAAGAAACATGAATACCTCAGATTTTCCACCCACAACTCTGGCTCTTGTATTCTGAAAGCAAACTGGCTAATGGGGTATGGCAAGCAGCTTGAACATTAATCTTTTTTTATTTGTTTTATAAAAATGTATATTTATTAGCTAAATAGCCCCCCCCCCCCCCCTGTTTTTGTTATTAGTATGTGATCCAGTAATGACTATTATCCATTTAATTTTCACTAGTAACTTTTTATTAGATAGTAATGCGTATCTATTAAATTGGCATTTAAAACAATTTATCAGATTTATTCATTAGAAACTAGTATTGATCACATTTATTCATTAGATACTAGTACTTATATTTTTGGTACTAGGCATTATCCCAATAGTGACAAATAACTATTTGTTGCATGCATGCCGGTGTCTATTTCAGATTTTCTATAGTAGCTATTTATTAGTTTCTATTGATTATTTCCTAGAGACATATTCTAGACTTAATAGCACTTATTTATTCGAAATAATATACTAATAAACACACAAATTAAAATGTGTTCCTAATAACAATAGGATAGTTAATTGCCACTATTGAGATTACAGTGAATAGAATTACATAAATACTAGTATATAATGAATAAGAACCGAATAGATACTAGTGAAAATTGGATTTACTTAATGATCATGCTAGTAACTTAAAAATAGACAATGGTATGTTTTGAAGCATAAATGTTCAGAGGCTTGCCATAATGGTGGCGGTGCGCGTTTCTCGGTCCATTCAGAATATTTGTTAGGGAGTGGTTAGCACATGCGCACTCGCATGGCAACAAGTGGCTTGTCATTTGTAACAGAAAAAGGAACTGCGGAACGTGGTGCTGACGTCACTGGCCCAGCCAGGTGGCATTCCGAGAAGCAGAAGAGGCGCATTCGCCTCCTAGTAACCGTATAACGGATCCGAGAGGAGCAGCTCAACATGTCTTCGGCGCAGGTCTCCTCGTCGAGGAGACAGTCGTGTTATCTGTGCGACCTGCCGCGCATGCCGTGGGCGATGATTTGGGATTTTACGGAGGCTGTATGCAGGGGTTGTGTGAACTACGAGGGCGCGGATCGGATCGAGTTTGTTATCGAGACCGCGCGCCATCTGAAGCGGGCTCATGGCTTCCAGGAAGGGAGATCCCCGGGTCCCGCGCCGCCGCCTGCGGTGAAAGCACAAGCGGGAATGTCATCCAAGGAGTCGGTGCAGATGAATCATGTGGACGGCTCGTCCAAACAGCAGCAGCAGCAGCAACAACAACAGTCCGTCTTGGACCGATACGCGCTCGGAACAGAGAGATCGCGCTTTGATTATTCCAGCATCGGCGCGCACAGGCTTCCGAACGGGCTCGGTGGACCGAACGGCTTCCCCAAATCAGACGACGGACCCCCCGAGCTGAACCGACAGAGCCCTAACTCGCGTCGGAACCACGGGCTGGTGGCTGTGTCGGGTCAGATGAGCGTGCCGCCGAACCTCCTCCCGCAGACCCTCCTGAACGGCCCGCCGTCCGCGGCGAGTATAGCACAGCACAGCCTGTCTGGACGAGCCCCTCCAGCCACGACCAGCATCGGACCTGCGCTCGCGCTCTCCGAGCAGGGTAAACGACCCGGTTCCGTGTCCAGCACGGACCAAGAGAGAGACCTGAAAGAGAAACAGCGTAACGCAGAGGCTCTGTCTGAACTTGGTGAAAGTTTGAGAAACAGGTCAGAGGATTGGGCGAACAAACCTAAGATAGTGAGGGACACACTGATCACGCTTTCCAATTGCACTCCTTTTGATGTGAGGTTCAAGAAAGATCATTCCCTTGTAGGTAGGGTGTTTGCATTTGATGCCATTTCCAAGCCTGGCATGGACTATGAACTGAAAATCTTCATTGAGTATCCCAGTGGATCTGGTAATGTGTTTTCTAGTGCGTCCGGGGTGGCTAAACAGATGTATCAGGACTGCATGAAAGACTTTGGCAGAGGGCTTTCCTCTGGCTTTAAATACCTGGAATATGAGAAAAAGCATGGGTCTGGCGACTGGAGGCTCCTGGGCGATTTGCTGCCGGAGTCCGTGCGTTTCTTTAAGGAGGGGCTCGGGGGTGAAATGCTGCCCCAGCCTTACATCGACGCCAGCTGCCCTCTGCTGCCCTCTGCGCTGGTCAACATGCCCCGGGCCGTGGCGTCGGGCAGCTCGCTCAGGACGGGCGTGCGCAAACGCAAAGCCTCCCCAGAACCGGACTCAGCGGAGGGGGAGCAGCAGAGACAGCAGTGGATGGCGAGTCAAAGCGAGGCGCTCAAACTGACCATGGCATCCAGCTCGTTCGCAGCGTCTCACGGCGGACCTCCACCCCTGGGGACGGTGCACTCCAGCCGAGCCACCCCACCCGAATCGGCCCCACAAAACGGACAGTCCCCAATGGCTGCGCTCATGTCGGTCGCAGACACTTTAGGTAACGCACACTCACCAAAGGACAGCAACTCTGTGCACTCCACCACATCCACCCGACACAACAGTAGCAGCCCGGTCTCCCCCGCCTCGGTGTCCGGACAGCGGCGTTTGGCCTCCCGAAACGGGGAGATCAGTCTGACCGGGACGCCTTCCCAATCGGGTTCACATCAGGGCATGGATCAGGTGCACCCTCAGAACATTCCAGACTCACCCATGGCCAATAACGGACCCTTGTGTTGTACTATCTGCCACGAACGTTTAGAAGACACACACTTCGTCCAGTGCCCGTCAGTTCCCAACCACAAATTCTGCTTCCCGTGTTCCCGGGAAAGCATCAAAGCGCAGGGGGCCACAGGAGAGGTGTACTGCCCCAGCGGAGAGAAATGTCCCCTGGTAGGGTCAAACGTGCCTTGGGCTTTCATGCAAGGCGAGATAGCGACCATTTTAGCCGGGGATGTGAAAGTAAAGAAAGAAAGAGACCCTTAAATATAAATATATATGCTTCCTGCATCAGAAACAGACAAGTGAAGCGAGTATATTTAAGGTTGTGTCTTAAAACTTGGTGAACTGCCTACCAAGATAACATTTATGAACATTATAGATGCATTTGAAATGCTAAGTGTGCAGCACGCTTGGTTTTGAGACACAGCCTACTTGTTGTGAATATTGAAGTAACAGAAATAGTCCAGTGTACAGAGACATTTGTTTTCCTCCACGAAGGAGGAGGATGTGTGCGTGGAAAGCTTTTTTTACGGCACTTTTACGGTTTACGTTAACATTTCTATTCAATTTCATACTTATTTTCCACATCTACATGTACAATCCCAAGCAAAAAAAAAAATGTTATTAATGAATACACTTTTTGTGGTAGGTATAACAAATGAAGTGAGTCTGAGAGAGGGCATTCTTTGTTTCTTGATCCCGTCCTTTTTTTTTCTTTTTTTTTTTTTAGTATGATCTTTAAAACGGCAGTTTTTAATTTTTATCCCGTGGTCTGAGAATACAGATATATTTTATTACGTGTTTTCATTCTCTTTTTGCTTTAAAGTTGCACGGACGCTTTAGTAGAGCAAAAAATACTGTAAATGAAAAATGAAATGCTCTGTTTGTTTATACATATTTCTGTAGTAACAGAAGACTTGTAACGTGCCTTGGAGCTGAGTAAATTGTAATAAATTCATTGATATTAACTCTTTGTGGCGTGTTAATTTGTCCAGGTTAGAAATGTCTTTGATATTTGAATTCTGCCTTGATTTATTTCAAAGTTCTCTGATGAATTATTATAGTTGGCAAATTCTAGTTTTTTCCTTCTTTCTGTATAATAGAAGCCATCTTGGCAGCGTGGATATTTTTTTAGTGTCGTCTATTTGTGTATGAAACGGTTATGTTTTGTATTACTGTATTACCTAAGGACCAAATTATTATTTTTCTTTGCAATGCGTTTTTTTTTACCAACAATATCAAACAAAAGCCATTTAAAAAAATGAAAAGTACTCCACTAAGCACATTTCTCTGTTGTTACATGTAACAGGGGATCGAGTATCACAGTAAGCATATCATTTTCATTGCTTTTGTCAGTGTGTTTTGCATTCATGACACTGTTTTTGCTCCAGACAGATGTAGTCCTGCTAACACTGACCTAAAAGTCAAATGTTCGATGCAGCCACAGGGCATGATACATCAATTCAGCACTCCCTGATGGGTGTCACATGGGGTAGGTGCAGTGCTTGTTTAATATGTGCCGTTATTTTTTTTACTCCCTTAGCAACAAATTCTGTTAGCGCACGATAAAAACTGTTTCACTGCATATACAGAAGGCTTTAAAATACGCACCCTGCTCTTTACACACTGTGTCTTAATCTGTTATGCCTCGATTTAGAAGCTGTTAGCTGTTCCCTCTCTCCGTGTGTCAGAGTATTTTGGTGCAAGTAGGAAAGCTGGAGAGGGAAAATGCTTGCACATGCCTGAGATGGCCCTGGGGATGTATTCCTCATTTAGAATTCAGCTGGTTGGTCACGTGACTTGTCAGTCGTACTCTTGCATTGGCTGCGGGAGCGAGGGAAAACAGTTGGTGCGTGGCTGTTGCCATGACTCAAACTAATGCTCTTTCACAGACAAATAGAAGGTGGCACAATTCATTCATGGCAGCCGGCCATGCAAGAGCATCCAGACCGAATAACTGGGGGGACGTTAAGGTCAGAGAACAATGCACATGCCAAGCTATCTTACTGAAGTGGGCTCTGTGGTTGAATACTGTGGAGGCCTGTGGTGCACACATCCTGTAGATCGGAATAATTTAAGCGGGAACTAGAACAGTTCTGCACTATGCAAGATTTTGTTTCTATAAAGGCCATGTGCAACATTTGTTTTTGTTAATCAGCATGTTGTGTAACGCACATTGTGCATTATGTGCAGCATATAAGTGCGTGTGTGTGTGTGTGTGTGTATATATATATGTATGTATGTGTGTATATATTGCACTGCATCTGCATCAAATTTCAAAATAGGTATTGTAACTATATTCTTTTGCACAGTTAAAACTGAATGTTTTTCCCCTCATTGAATCATGCATATGAATTAAGATTTCCTTGCCAAAATATTTACATATTGTCAAAAGACAGTGGCTCGTTTGACAGCACAATAGATTAGCGAGGCAATTTAGTTCAGTTTTGTATGATTCATCCCTAATCCTTCTAGACCCGGTGAAGAGTTTGGTTTGTCGTGCTTTGTGGTGCATTGCAGTGATCTTGTCGCCGCTGCTCTGTCTGTGAGGAATCAAAGGTGTGGTGTCTGGTTCAGGATGGAGTGGGCTTCTATTGTCATGCTAAAACTGACTTGGGTTTGAGGTGCCCTTGGCTGTCTCCGTAATGGCATGGGTTTCGAGTTTCAGTGCACATACAAAGAAAAAATAAACAGATACACCAACCCCACCCATTACAGAAGGCGGGGGTCGCACTTCCTGTTTACTACACATGCTTCTGTGGCGTCTTGAGTGTGTGTGTTAAATTCTGCACCTTTTCATGGAATGCTTTGAGACGCAGACAACTGGGAGATGTGAAGAAGACCCTTTAATTGGCTTGATAGTTAATATAATCCCTGTAAAAGCATAAATGCTCAAGAAACCGCACATGATTATTTTGAGTGGCCCTTTAAGGATGGAGATATATCTTAATGATATCAAGACAAGCACAAATACCATTACTGCCCTTGTGCGGCTATTTTTCAGCATAATACATTTCTATCCGCGTTTACAAGGCATTTATTGATCCACTGGTGTATTTGAACCTCTTTTACAGTCTGTTGTGTGTTGGATTTATTTGTGTTGCTGCAAACATCTCAAAATTCATATTAATCTCGAACTCTAATGTAGCCTGTCTGTTTCGGGAACATTTGTTTTTGGTCGCATTGTAAAATCACTGCAGTCTGTCCACCCTTTGCTTGCTAGAGAAGCCAGCGGTCTTCCTTCCCTCCTCCAATTCCTTTCATCCCCTAACACACACACACACACTCACTCACACACACTCATCTCCTCTCTCTCTCTCTCTCTCTCTCTCTCTCCTCTCCTCTCTCTCCTCTCCTCTCTCTCTCTCTCTCTCTCTCTCTCTCTCTCTCTCTCTCTCTCTCTCTCTCTCTTCTCTCTCTCTCTCTCTCTCTCCTCTCTCTCTCTCTCTCTCTCTCCTCTCTCTCTCTCTCTCTCTCTCTCTCTCTCTCTCTCTCTCTCTCTCTCTCTCTCTCTCTCTCTCCTTCCTCAAGGGAGAAGTTTCCAGTGGATAAAAATACAGCCACTCCAAAGGTTACGCTGCAGTGCCATCGTGCACAGTTGCCCATGGTAACAGCCTTGTTCAAAACATCATTTATTCAGGAATGTGCAGAGCGGTTCAGCGTTAACCCTGCGTGTGCCGGCATTTGGCTGTCTGCTCCGCTGTGTTTCTGTCTTTTGTTTATATTTTTGTTTTATAATTACAATACCGTTTTCTTGCTGATAATTGTCTTTGGAATGAATAACAGTGCAGTTACAGTGGGGTTTAAATCTCAAAATCCAATCAACAACTGATGGATAAAACCAGGTTCTTGCCTTTCTTTTTTTTTCTTTGTTGATGATCCATTTTACTCTGACGTACATCATAATAATGGAAGAAAAGATCTGTTGCGATGTTCATTTCTTCAACTTTGCCCACTTAGTGTAGTCTGATCATACTGCTTTAGAAGTTATTTTTCTGTGCTGCTTGTGCTTTATTTATTGCTTAAAATAATTGTATTGCATAAAAACTTTTTTATGGCGGGTTTCCTGATAGTCCCAACCCATTCCATTGGTTACGTCAATGTTGCAAACAAACAAAATGATGGGGAAATGAGCTTAAAGTTGTCTGTGCATATTAAACATATGCCCCCCACCACCCCCACCCCCCCTCCACGTCAATGCACCCCTGACTGCAATATGGCATTTAACTCTCTGCGCTTGTGCTTGTTATTTAGCACCAACGGAGGAGGGAGGGGGGTTATGTGCAAAAAGGGTTATTCCCATTTTGTTTTCATTCACTGTGCCTCCGAGCACAACCATTTATAGACGGTGATGTCAGCACTATCTTCCATAGCCCAGGGCCTCTTTGGCACATAATGTATGCAATCTCAGACATTCCATTCCTGCCTCGCAAATAAGCTGCGGGCTACAGCGGGCGTGTGCTTCCCCCTCTTTCTGCAGATATTAAAGGCGCTGAGGGGAATTGATTTTCTCCTGCTTTTCACTCCTACTCTCTCGTTGAGTTTATTTTTTGGCAGCTTTTTTTTCTTCTTCTTTCCTAGCGCAGAGAAACTAGACCGTAAATCCTTTTTCAACCGTTTGGGAATAGCATGTTATTGTTAATATGATTTAGTGCGTCTCTTAGTATCAGAAATGGCTGAATTCACACTTTTGTGAATGTGTTATTAAATAAACATCTTTTTAAATATTGTGATTCGTTTCTATTTTTATCAGCCCCCTTATATAAGAACATACGCTTCACTGAACAGACACAGCTCCGATCTACCCTTGACTAATGGCATGTGGGTTGTAAAAAGGGGGTCCGTTTTGGCAGTGTTTCAGATGTTTTTCATTAGCTTGTAAAGGACATCAATTTTCGGATGGAATTCCAATTTGCATTTCAGGGCCAGTCTCTCCTTG
This sequence comes from Chrosomus eos, assembly GCA_036326025.1. Classification (NCBI taxonomy): domain Eukaryota; kingdom Metazoa; phylum Chordata; class Actinopteri; order Cypriniformes; family Leuciscidae; genus Chrosomus; species Chrosomus eos. Next base: position 27,281,698 of record CM070832.1, read on the forward strand.
AGGGCCAGGGCCCTGTTACAGCTTCCTGTAGATTCCCGCCGGAGAAGTAGTGGGGTGGGGGGGCTCGTTTGGGGGAAGGGGATTGTTTCTGAGCACATGGAAATGGCCTATAGGGCACCATGGAGACTCCGTCTGTCTTGAAAAGCTCGCAGGCCGGATTGTTCAAGGATGGTTTCACTTGATTGATCTAAAGTGTTGAACTGAATACATGCCGAGGTGCAATTTTTGTATCTTTTGACTCTTTCATGTGCTTTCTGATTCAGGTTTTATGCATTCAAAACGACTATAGTGTGTGAAATGACACGCATGTTTTGATATTCATCGCATTTCTCCCACAAAACACTGAGTACTAAACATTCCTTCCTTTGTTTTTAGTTTGCAGACGGACTGGCTGGGAAGGAAAGGGTTAATTTGTAACCACGGTCTGTGCGTCTCTTGGCCAGCTCACTGGAGAAATGTAGCCCCCTTTCATTCTCTGGGTTGTTTACACGACTGGCAGCCATTTTAGGCTGGAGCTCTGCTAACAGAGAGAGGTGTCGGGTTTCTTAGGCTTTCACAGTGCAGCGAGTTCAGTCAGCGGCTTGTTCTGTCATCCATCTTCCATCGCCCCCCCCCCCCCCCCCCCCCTCACACATTCTCACACACACACACACACACACACTCTCTCTCTCATTCTACAATCTGGTCACCATCCACTGTATTCTGAGAGCGGTATACTGTTCACTTTTAAGTGCTCTGTTGTTTATTAAAGCAGTAAGCCACTTGAGGCCGAACATTATAGTGATTTTTCCATGGCCTAAGGGGTGTTTTTAGTCAACGCATTGCGGAAGTGTGTTTTATCATGTTGTTGCATCAGCAATATGATAAAACACAACAATGTTCTGTATGTAGTTGAAATTATTATTATTAATAATAATATTAAAAAGATCATCCTTTTTTTGATTGGCTTTAATGTATTTGTCAAATGTATTTATGGTAATTTTAATGAAATGCAGCTTATCCAGACACAAATGTTTTAATAATGTAATATATATATATATATATTATATATATTTATTTTCCTTTTTTTCTCCGTTTTCATTTAATTTCATACATCTTTTTAATTTATTCTTTTTTATGTATTATAGTATATTACAGTAATAACACGGACTGCTATTTTGTTTTCGACTTTTTTCATTTTTACGTTTAATTGCTCTCTTTCTCAAGACCTTTTGTGTGTCCCGTTCTCTCGTTTGCCCTTTTTTTCTGCACTCACTCAACCTTGTCTTGTCCTAGATTTGAAAGCACATGCTTTCACAGAGCTGTTAAGGGATCAGGATTCTGTGTCTGCATTAGTATCTGTCTGTCTGTTGCCTTGATCATGTACCAAGAAACACAGATGATCTCACTGGACCAAAACCATCAGTATTAATAGCAGCGAAACTCCCATGTAATGAAAACCTTCCCAATGACCTTGTGGTGAAACCAAAGGTTGTCATCTATCACAGCTGCTAGACGGGACGATGGGTGTGGTTTGCCCACCGAAGGGTCTAATTGGAGGGCTCTTTAAAGGTGATGTCATTTATTTGTCTATGGGTCTTTAACTTAGAACTGTTGCTTTCCCATCACCCAGGCATTATTCCAGAGCTTCTGATTGGATCTAATCAGGTGTTCCTCTGTGTCTAAACAACTCCAGCCCATCATCTCACCTGGAGCGGTATCATCTGCTTTCATTAGGAAATGAGTTAGATTGATCAGCCAAGGCCTCCTGAGCTGTTTATAACTATCATGTCAACAAATACATCCTCTATTTATGAGATAGATTTAGCCCTTTCTAGAATCAATAAGCCGTGTATGGTACTGTATGAAAGCAGCTCATTTGTTCTATTTACAAATGATTTTGTAAGCATGTTGATATTTGTTCTGCAGTAAATGCTAGTGTTGAATTGAGCTGACTTTGACCTTTTCTGTTTGGTTGAACATCCAGTTAGGCCAATAGTGTGATCAGTTCAATGGGCAAGTAATCAGAAATTAAACTACCATGTTAGATTATAGATTTTCTTTTAATTATGTGTATTTGTATCTTTGCATCATTTTCATTATCTTACATTACATCATTACATCTGAAGATTTTACATTTTTGTAAGAATTTCACGATAAAACTTTTTCTATTATTGGTCGCCAATTTTTTTTAATGGTCGCAAAACATAAATTTCTTTATAAAAATGTCTTTTATATTATATTATATATAATTTATATATATATATATATAATATATATACCGTAGTAGATTATTAAAATATTGTGTCTTTTTTTTCGCCTTTTTTCATTTTTACGTTTAAATGCTCTCTTTCTCAAGACACTTTGTGTGTCCTGTTCTAAATATATATGTATATATTTTTTATATTTAATATGTATTTTTCTTTATGTAAAATACCCCCCCCCCCCCCATAATAATAGTCTTCTTCCCTTCCACGGATGTTTCAAAATGCAAAGCAAGCAGTTATGTTCTGAAATAACATTCATATTTAATATTCCTCGTCTCAACAGCTGAAGTCTTGTACTGTGTGTCTGTACTCCCCCGTTCGTATTTTATTCCACTCCTTCTTCCCCTCTTTTGTTGACCGTGCGCTGTGCTCCATGACCTCAGCTCCTGGTTGCTGATTGGTTAATATAGACTTTGGCAGTACTGCAGCCTGACCGCCACCAATACCCCTGCAAAAAGAGGTGTTTCAGATGGGTACAGCCGCAATCACCTTCCTCCTCTCACCTGGGCTGAGTGTGAACCCCCCCCCCCAACATGCAGCCCATCTGTTGCGTGAATGAGACCCGTGATGGTGCTTCATTACAGAGTGTTAGAGGAATGTCAACAGCTGAACCAGACTTCCCTTCACACTTCCAGACTTGAAATAAGTAAAGGGAAAAAGTATGTGTAAATTGTTTTCGCAGATGGTTTATTTCAGGCTTGGCTGTGATGCTGTTCATGCCAATCTTGAAATGGTAAAACTCAGGAATCCTATTGAAATCAGACTAAAGAATGAAAGAATGTCATTGACAAACTCTCCTTTGTGTGTGTGTGTGTTTTGCTGGCCCTGCTGTTCTCATGTCATGACTGAATTGAAAACACTGAGGCCATTGATAAAATTTCAATTAAAGTGGATGAATATTGAAACAACGAGTCATGGCAAACACGTCAATAAGTCTCAAAATTATATAATTATAGATAGATGGATGGATGGATAGATAGAAATGCACTCAAGGCTGCGTTTATTTTATAAAATATATAAAATTTACATTTTAGTCAGGAAACCATTTTTGAGGATTCCTGTATATCTTTTTTCAGGATTCTTTAAAGAATAGAAAGTTGAAAAAAAATTTGGCCATATATTGAGAAGCAAATTTAAAGTACTGAGATGTTACATGTTTGCCAACTGGTATATTCAGGCCATGTGGTTGCTAAGATGTTCTGAGTCATTGTTAGTTTTGTTGGTTTGCAGTCGTGTGAATGGATTGTCAGATCTGCACATTAGCGCATTAAAATCTCACACTTTATTTAGTATTTACAGCTCCTGACTTAATAAAACCGTCTGTGTGACTGAGGAATGATTACCTCATAATGAACATCCTTATGCAAGTTCGAAGGACTTTATTGAAATGAAATGCATACACCTCTTTAGCTGTTGTCACGTGCCAGTGATTATCCCTCCACGTGCCAATGTTGGCGACCCCTGGTCTAGGGTCGTAATTTAACCATTGATTAATGTTGTGTGGATTTGCTGTTGTTTATTGATTTTGGAATAACAGGTGTTGTATTTAAAAGTGCTTTAAAAAATAAAATGAATTGATTTGTTGTCTTGTGGGATGAGGTAGGCTCAAATATAATAGGTTCTCTTAACCCTTAAGTATAAATTAATCCACAAGTATAAAATAGTAACAGTAATGCTTGCCTTTCCTTTGCACCATTTTCATTTGATTGGCACCGTTTTTGACATTTCCCGCAAATGCCGTGTATGGTGTGCACTGTAGTCTGGCATGGCATTAGATTGCGCGGCTCTTCATGTCTTCAGTGTGATTAGGAGATGGAGATTCTTTAAATAGAATGCCAATGAAGGAGGGCATTGTCTGATTGGCAGTGGCAATGTATAATTCAGTTTTCAACCCCCAGGATTCAGAGCGAGTCTGTGTTCTGATTACTAATCAGCAGACACGGTGACTCTCCCCACCTCCTCTATGGCGAGAGAAGGCACGACCAGCTATCAGCTGCTGTGTCTGTCATAAACTGTTGCGTGCCAATCTGGAGAGCCCCGCTAAAAGAGGCGGGAGGGGGTGAGAGAAAACGCCTGTTACCATGGAGAAGGAGACCTGGGGTGATGGTGGTTGGTTGTAAAGTCTATGTCTTTTTAGTCTCCAGATATCCTGTTTTCTCTGAGCCTTTCTGAATGCCCTGCGGTCCATGGGAACGTACAGTTTCCTGCAGTGTAGGAAAGATTTTGTGGCATTTTTGCATGTGGACAGCTGCAGTAGAAGTCAGTAGTTTAGTACTTAACCGTAAGTAATACACTTCGACGTCCACCGTTTGTGCTACAGACCTGAAATCATGTGGGATTTGGGGAGAGGTGCACTGTGAAAAATATCCGGTTAGATTTTCGGCTACAAACGGCAGCTGTGGTTGCTAGAATTTCATCGTGGTGGAAATGTTTCCGGTATTATGGGATGGGAAATTAGTAGCAAACTTATAACTGTATATTTGATATGAATGTAATGTTAGCTAACTAAACAACCAAAATCAGATTTTTTTCTGTAAATGTATATTGATAACCACAACAACAAAGAGGTTAAAAAGAAAGCATAAAACATGGTCAATACTTGTGTTTAGACAGTGCTTAGTGTCATGATGTCATGCAGAGGCTTTTGGGAATGTCTTTTTTCATTTTTTTTTTCCCAGCAATTTTATGGTATTTTTAATTTTTACTTACAAAGACCATAAATTTGACAGTATGTCAAATAGACATGTGAAATGACATATAATGTGATGATGAGCATTAACAATATTTCACTGATATAGCTGTCATTATAGTTATCGTTCTTGGTGTTGATGGACCTTTAGACTTAGACTAGAGTTTAGCAAGTAACAAAATAACATTTTCTTCCAAATTTCATAGTTTCATGAAATAGCTGTTGTTTTTTTCCACGTCAATGATTTTAGTAGCACCATAGGTGTGATAAAAATAATGCCCTTGACTTTGTAAAGTGAACGTTTTATGTGTATATTTTACAGCCATCTGACTTTGAAGGTTGATTTATGTTCAGTGTCTACCTCTCACTCTTGTTTTCTCACTGGTTTTGGCTGTCTCTCTGCTATCCATCATATATCTCGCTTCTCATCAGGATTTTATTTTTGTTCTGGAGCCAAACTTCTTTTGTTTCAACTGTCCGACCCGTTCACATTTCTGGTAATCAGAACCAGAGCCGCTCCAGGAGTCCGACGTCCCACTAGCCTGGGTTGAATTCTGTCGGTTTGGTTGCACTTATTCACATTCCATGGCACATTTTTTTGTTCAAGTTTGAAATCTCGCTGAAATGTGGGCCTAAGAGTACAATGAGTCCACTACATCTTTCCAGCTTTCCTTTTTCCACTTTGTGTCCTCAGCATTTTACAGCTTCCCAGAAAACATTGCCCAGCTTTTCCCAAATGTAAAACCCATTACTGAATCTTAGCCAGTGGCTAAATCAACCTTGTGTTCCCATGTTGTCTGCATGATAATCAGATACATGTAATATCTACCGAGGGAGTTCAGACTCAGAGTGAGGATGAGTCATAGCTAGTGCGGTTTTAAATCATAGTGCTTCATTCACACCCTTGAAAGCATGTGTCGTCTTTTTAAAGGCTGTGATTTGCTCATTCACACACTTTTGCTGAATCCACTATAGTCAGGAGGACTCCTGCTGGTTAGTATGTGGTATTGCATGTTGCATCATGGATCTGTGTTTTTGTTCGGTGATAATTGCATTCTACTTGTTTTGGAGCTGTTGAATAGCTTATTGACTGTACTATCTCGTCCCTTTTTACTTCATCTAAATCAGCGTCAAAAGAAGTCACATCGCATCAATATTTCCTACATATCTCTGACACACACAGGCACCACCAAGACGCCTCTTTATTGATCGCTGGTTCACATGAACAAAACAGTTCCCTTCAAGTTCACCTCCTTAAATGGCACCAAAGTCAACATAAAATCAAAATAGACCATATTTACTTTCGTAACACACATTCTTCGGTTAATTGTGCAAGATTGGTCGCCACTTGGTTTTTGTTTTATATCAATGCCTTCAAAACAACTTTAGTTTTTAGCCAACATCAATACATTTTTTGCCTTTCGTCCATTATGGTCCACTTTTCACCTTCCCAATGGATAAATAAAAATCCCTTCTTTTTTCTTCTTTGAATATCTTGTTTGTTGTTTGCATTAAATGCATCATATTATGGAAGTACACTCTTACAGCATAATTGGAACCTTTATTTTTTAAAAAAAACATATTTGGTTCCCAGAAGAACCTTTCAGTGAACAGTTCTTAAAAGAAACTTAGTGTGAAGAACATTTTAATTTTAATAATCTGAAGAACCGTTAGCACTTTAAGGCTTTTGGATTTCAAATTTTATGAAAAAGAGCTGTCGTTCACACTGCCGACAAACACTGATTGAATATGTTCAGTCGGGTGAAAACAAACCCTGACCAACGCCAACAGGGGTAACACACTGATCCGACAAAACCCAACAACACATGTTTGTCTGTGCAGTGTGAACTGGCCTTTAAAGAACACACTTGTGTGTTGGGAAGGTTCTATGGATGATAAATGTTCTTCATGGAACCACTGTTAAAGAAAGAACCTTTCTTTTTAAGAGCGTATTGTGCTTTGCAAATACTCCGAAGGCCCACTTTTAAAACTCATTACCTGCGCTGACCACGGCAGACAGCGAGTCTAATGTATTGCAGCCTGTTTGCTAATGGCAGCCGCCAGTCCTGGCACAGATGTTGAGCTGTAGAGGAGCAGTGCCGCCCAAACTCCCTGTTCCTTCACGGTGATTAATGAAACCCCAGCTCACTGAGCTCTTCTCTCAGCCTCGACGGACCTCTTCGGTCTCTCAGGTCCCCGCTGTATTTCCTTCACGCTGTCAGATTTATACCAGGGTGTAGTGCATATTTATGAAGTGCACTCTCCATTTGCACTCGTGGCTTGTTTTTCTTACATTTACTGTCCATGGCTCTGGATATTAATCATACGTCACTCACTCCCTCTGCTGCAGCTGCCGCTGCTCTTATGGTCGTACGACAGCCGCATAATTGAGCGAAACGCTCCAGTTCTGCAGGAAGTAGGTCTAAGGAGCCAACTTGTACACCAGGGTACTTGTGGTGAATGTTAACATTTAATTTGTTCTGTTCAAAGGACTTCATATTTCTTGCTGTATGCTAATGTCTTTGTTTAATATGCGTATATCAGCTGTCTATTTTATATTCCACCCCAGCTCAAGCCAATCGCCTTGAACGCCAATAGCTGCATCCCAAATTTGCATGCTAGCCAGACTAAGTAGTATGCAAAATGTTGATTAGTGCACCCCAGTCAAGGCACTTTGAAAATAGTAATAACAGATAGTGTACTATTTTTCTAGCACATAATTCCTTGAGCACTACATCTAAATTTTAAGAGCAGATTTTACTGAACTATTCTTTTAAGCTATGTGAATGGGACAAGCTATGTAAATGAGCTAGGTGAATGGGACATCTTCTGATAGTTTGTCTTTGGTGTTGTTTTAAAAATATGATCCCAATGGCTTCATCAATGTCATCACATACTAGTTTAGGAGTTGGACTATCCCACTTTACCTGTATTCGCTCTACATACTTTTAGGTCATAGTAAAACTATGCAAATTTGAATACAGCCCTTGGCTTTGCACGTTTAAACGGGCAAAGTTATTATCATTTTTCATGGCTGTCTTGAATAATCCATTCTGATTGGCCTTCAGCAGTCACATGTTTTGTATACTACTGTTCAAAAGTTTGAGGTCAGAAAGATGTTTTAACTTTTAGAAAGAAATCAATACTTTAAGATTTAGCAAGGATGCATTTAATTGACCGCTATACAGTGTAACTGAAAGTTTTCCCAAGCAAACAATTGCCTGGAAAACAATTCTATTTCTTCTCACTAAACTTTAAAATGCATAGTTCACACCAAAATGTTTAAATCTGGCATAATTTATTCATGTCGTTCCAACCTTGTATGACCTTTTTTTTTAAGTGTAGCACAAAATATATTTTTTTTTGTTTTGTTTTCTACAATATAAGTCAATGGGGTCCAGTGTTCTTTAGATCCTTAAAAAAAAAAAAAAAACCTTTGTGTTCCGCTGAAGAAAGCCATTTTTACGTGCACAATACCTTTTAATGTCCATTAATTTGGTATGAATGCATAATAAACAGCACAATATACAGTTAGCCAGTCATAATTGCAAAATAAGCCACTTCAGGATGGTACAAGACCAACTTACTGTACATTAACACAGTACATAGCTGTGTCCAGTTTAACAAAAGGAAAATGGACCACTTTAGGGTCAAAATGGTGTTTACTTAAGCTCCCCCTACCGTTTATGTCTCGTAGATATCAGTTACTCTGCATGAATTTGGTGTCGGAATTGACTATCACAGTAACAAAAAAAGTGTAATGAGATTCCTCGTTGTCACTCCCTGTCTGCTGCAAGCATTCGCTCCAAATTTCATCTGACATAGTGAAGACTGCGTGTGATGCAACATCATATTTTCCTGAGTGCTGCGCTCTTTTTGACGTGGGGCGTCTGACTGCCGTGGGTGCCGTATTTAGTGCTGCTGGGAGACGTTTCGGTCTGTTGCCCTTTCCGTCAATGGGGCAGGCCGTGGGGGGGAGGAGCCCCTTAGCGTGTCATTCCAATGTGACGAACAGAGATGACACGGGCAGAAAATAACCTTCTATTTCAGCCCCAACCAAACCCCCTTTAACATCTGATGGAACTAGCCAATCACAGCTGGCTCTGTTGCTAGGTAATGGCTCTGCCGCCCCCATGCCCAGTATTTAATACAAGGCGAATCGCGTCCCCCTTGTCGAGACGAGAGATCATACGGATGTGGGTGTGTTGGGGGTTTGTCTACTACAGTGAGGGAGAGCGGCCGAGATGATGAGAAAAATACAAAGGCCAACAGGCAGAATTATGGGGGATAGACGAGAATGAATCATCGCAGTCGGATTCAGTTGGTTGGTTTCCTCAGCAGACGGCTTTATACAAAAACAACCTGTCTTCTATTTAGTGAACAGGTTACCTCACATTAAAAAGAACGATCAAAATCTGTTCTTCAATTTTGTTTCTTTGTGTTTTAAGGTGAAAAGGATTTTGGACCCTATACAAAATCTTTCCGAAAGAGAAATTCACAATCGCACATATTTCTATTGAATTCACTCTATTTCGACAGTGAAATTCCATTGTGACCCCGCCTTTACTCTCTCTCTCTCTCTCTCTCTCTCTCTCTCTCTCTCCTCTCTCTCCTCTCTCTCTCTCTCTCTCTCTCTCTCTCTCTCTCTCTCTCTCTCTCTCTCTCTCTCTCCTCTCTCTCTCTCTCTCTCTCTCTCTCTCTCTCTCTCTCTCCTCTCTCTCTCTCTCTCTCTCTCTCCCTCTCTCTCTCCTCTCTCTCTCTCTCTCTCTCTCTCTCTCTCGTGTTGGTTCAGTAACTTTGTCTTTCTAGAACATTTTGTTCTTCCATTCTTTCCCTGAACAGTCTGTTAAATGTTTTCTATTTGAATATATTGTAAAGTATAATTTCTTACTGTGTAACTATGACAAATTTCCAGCATCATTACTCCAGTCTTCAGTGTCACATGATCATTCAGAAATCATTCTAATATGCTGATTTGCTGCTCAAGAAACATTTATTATTATCAATGTTGAAAAAAGGTTGTGCTGCTTAATATTTGTGTGGAGACCGTGATGCACTATTTTCATAATTCATTGATTAATGTATTTATTTGAAATAGAAATCTTTTGTAACATTATAAAAGTCTGTCACTTAATCAATTTATTGCATCATTGCTGAAAGCATTAATTTCTTTAAAAAAAAAAGGCTTACTGACCTTGAACTTTTGAACAGTAGTGTATAGAGTGCTTAGTATGCAAATTTTATGCATGGATTTCCTAAAGGAATTGGATTAAAAATCCACCACTTGGCTGGAATTAATCATGCAATGTACTTAGACCATGTGACAATGTAGCATATTACTCTTTTAAACGTCTGCCATTGCATACTGTTTCGCATACTACTTTTAAAATTAATAAAAAGTAGCATGAATTTAGGTGAACTGGATATTTTGTCTTTCATTTCAATTACAAATTTACTCGAATCCACCCTACATACTGCACAGTATGCAGTAAGTAGTACGATATTCCTAAGATTATCGCTATTCTGTTACTTTATGGCTGTTCGTTGATTGTATTCACTATATTAGCTTTTCTTATTTGACTTACATCAACGATATCATGCAGTTCCTCACTAGCTCTTTCCGTGTGTTGACTTGCATGTGTCCATTCCCAGTGCTCATCCATCAGCCCTGCTGTTGAGAGCCTGTGGTGTGTCAGCAGCGGGCCAGAATGCAGTGACGGACGGCTTGTCAGAGTGACAGCCACCAGAACAAACACACACCACACACACAAACACACGCATATGTATGTGCTTGCATTAATATGCATGAACCCTGCACACATGCCCCTGGTTGTTATTTGGGGAAAAAGACCTTTACGTTAATCAAAAAATGCATGAGCTTTGTATTAAGTGAGATAAATATTAATGAGGAAGCATGGTTTGGATGGGCGGATGTAGTTTAATAACAAGCGTATGTGTTCGCTGAGGAGAATGCTGGGAAGGCCGGCAGGACGCAGGCCAGTGAGCGGAATACTAATGCGGCTGCATATCTTTGTTCCGTTCCAGCCCTCACGTTTCTCCGGTGTCATTCACATGCAGTCGAGTGCACTGTGTCTGTGGACTGTACTACATTCAGATTCTTGTCTCCTCCTAGAGCACATAAATATTGCTGTATATTTGTTATCATACGCACAGGTGTTATTGCAGTACCTTTTGTGCTAGTGCAATCATTTGTCTTTTAGTGCGTTTAGTGCTAGTGTATGTTTTTAACAATAAGGTGCTCAATGTATTTTTGGTAGTCGCTCAGTATATAAATATTTTAAATAATTTTTTTGATGCCTTCATGTTAAGCTATATTATTCAGTCATCAGGCATAACATTATGACCACTGACAGGTGAAGTGAATAACACTGATTATCTCTTTATCACGGCACCTGTTGTTAGTGGGATGGAAATTTTAAGCCATGTGCACACTGTGCGATTTATTATAGTCCTTTATGATTGTTCCTTGTCAGACTGTACATGATGAACGTCGCTGTAAGCCATGTCACACTGTCGGATCTCAGCTGTCATTAATGTCAGACTGTACAACAGTCAAGACGCGTTAAAAATGGACACACACAAGAAAAATTGTCTAAAGTTTTATATCATCAATCAATGACATTGAAATGGTGGCTACAAAAAAATCTCTTAACGTTCATTGTTCATGGCTCGTCTTGAAAAAGGAAGACAATTTGACGGTCGTCGTAGAAGTCACACTGCTGGACTGTGAGTCAAATCTTCTGACACCACCAGAAATTCTTCGAAGGTAAAATTTGATCGAAGGGTCATGAATTGGCTGTCGATGTGAGACTAACGATCAAAGACTTTAGCCTAGGATCAGAGGAATCTTTTAAGATTTACAAAATTTGTTTTAGATGGCTGAATCGTGGCCAAAATCGTACAGTGTGCACCCGGCTTTAGGCAGCAAGTGAACATTTTGTCCTCAAAGTTGATGTGTTAGAAGCAGGAAAAATGGGCAAGCGTGAGGATTCGAGCGAGTTTGACAAGGACCAAATTGTGTGATGGCTAAATGACTGAGTCAGAGCATCTCGAAAACTGCAGCTCTTGTGCGGTGTTCCCAGTCTGCAGTTGTCAGTATCTATCAAAAGTGGTCCAAGGAAGGAGCAGTGGTAAACCGACGACAGGGTCACAGGCTCATTGATGCAAGTGGGGAGCGAAGGCTGGCCCGATCCAACAGATGAGCTACTGTAGCTCAAATTGCTCAAGAAGTTAAAGCTGGTTCTGATAGAAAGGTGTCAGAATACATAGTGCATTGCAGTTTGTTTCTTATGGGGCTGCATAGCCGCAGACCAGTCAGAGCGCTCATGCTGACCACTGCCCACCGACGAAAGTGCGTGAACATCCATGTGACTCCAGTGGTTTAACCTCAGTTTTATGAAGCGATGCGAGTGCTTAAAAAACATTATTTACCACTTTATTTACAAATTATTCTTTTCCGACACACGTTTACGGAGCACCATGACACATGCGTGGTGTGGCCGCGAGAGCAGACTTTCTTGCGTAAATGCATTGGAGATTCATACTTTGAAAATCAAGTGGTAAATTTTTTTTTGCTCAAACAAAACACTCATGTTGCTTAAGAAAATTGAAATTAAACCACTGGAGTCACATGGATTACTTTAATGATGTCTTTACTACCTTTCTAGAGCTTGAAAGTGGTAGTTGCGTAGGCTGTCAATAGAGGGACAGAAAGCTCTCAGATTTCATCAAAAAGAACTTAATTTGTCATACGAAGATGAACGAAAGGCTTAACGGGTTTGGAACGACATGACGGTGAATAATTGATGACAGAATTTTCCTTTTTGGGTGAACTAACCCTTTAACAGCCTTGCGAAAGGACACTTCATAAAGGGTTTTAGTTCTTTCACTGGAAAATAAATGTCCATTTTAATATTGTGCATATGTTTGAATTGAAAATTCGTTGTCTTTGGTTGCAATGAGACATTTCTTAGCACATTTTACTGTGCAAATATGACTTGTTGTGTGTTCACGAATGATGTCTGCGTTCAGTAGACTGCGTGCGTGTTCTACCCTCCTCTCCCTGCTGTAGCCGGACCTTTTCCAGGGGGAGTTTCACCACATTAGTGGACTCCAGTCTAAATGTCACCCACTACTGAAAGACAACCCCTCCCTGCACCAGCGAGCCTGCACCCCTGCACTGACCTTGATCCCGCAGAAATGTCACGCTATCCACCCCGCCTTGACATTACACTGGAGAGAAGGGACTATATTTGCACATGAAGACTCTTGCCATTAAATATCCCACACAACCATTTGTTGAACCTTCTGTTTACTTGGCTTTGAATGGCCCTTGTGTCACTTTTACTCTCTGTCATTTGTCTTTGTATTACACACTGGTGGTTGCGTAGTTAGTCTACACTGTTTGCTACCTAATATAGCAACATCTGTAATAGAGCCTCGTAAATGTCTGATTTAAAACGTTAGTCAAGTTTATCATTTAGCGTTATTTGTTCAGTACAAGCAAGTGTCTCTTTACATAGTCATTACAAATAAAGAGTCATTTCATACATCTAGCTCGCCTTTTAAAAACTTTAAAAACTTTTAAAAACACACAGTTAGAGCCATCATAGGAATACATTATTTTTTAAAGTATATTAAAATAGAAAATAGGTTATTTAAATTGTAATAATATTTCAAAATAATGCTTGTATTTTTGATTAAGCCTTGGTGAACATAAAAGACTTACCGACCCCAAACTTTTCTACAGTACTGTACTTTTTAGTACTTTTTTTATGGAAAATGTGTTATTTATTTTTCTTTGGAACATAGGTGCACTGCTGCCTAGGATTTCGGCTTTAGACGTTGTACAACAGCCTAAGTTAAAATGTCTGTTCTGGAAGAACATGAAAAACTAAGTTATGTGCGCACAGTGTGACGGAAACCTTAAGGGATAGTAAAAGGAGTAATTCAGAGGAGAGTTTCATCATTCTGGTGTCGCATTCAGCACTGTCCTCATCTCTGGTTCTCTCCTTCAGGCCCAACTGTGTTCTGTCCTGTAAAATTGCTTTTAAATTACATTTCTAGGTTTCTTCTAAGATTTCCTTTACTATCTGTGGAGGAGAGGAAATAAATATCCATTCGGAAGATCCCATCTACTTTTGCGCTATGTAAGTTGACAGTGAGCTGGACTCAATGTACCGGTCAGGTCTTTAACCCTCAGTGTTTCCCATTATAGCAGAATATACAGTCAAACCAAAACTTATTCAGGCACCTTCAACATTTCTCACATTATCAGTTTATTCACTATAGTTGGTATAAAAATGGTAATAAAATATGACAAGAACTCAGAGTCAGTTGATATTTCACTGGTTTTGGCCATCCTTCTGTTAGACTCTCACAAATGAATTAGGTTGAATATTAGGTCAACCAATTACAAAGCAATGCTTAATTTTGTTTAGTCTGTGTGTTGTAAAAACAGTGCATTAGCAATTAAAGAAACACTTAAGCAAAACAAAGTGTCTGAATAATTTTTGGTCCCAAATTTGTATACATTTTACTGTATTAAGAATTTTTGGCTATAATATATATTTTTAAATATAACTTTATTTTGCTTTCCTCACTTACACAAATGAACTATAGTGTCCTGTACCCACTAGTAAATCAAAGTATATCAAAAATTATATCTGGTGTCTGAATTTTGGTTTGACTGTATGTATTAGGGCTGTCAGTTGAACCTATTAATTTATTGAATAGACATTTTTTTTATTAAAAAACATCAAACCAAGCTTACCAACATCCATAATGTAATAGCTTGCATTATCTTCAATTGGATGTTTTTCTCAATAAATATTGACATATGCAATTCATTAATCAGAATATTATTAATAATTAATTTGATCAAAATTTGAATTGATTGACAGCCCTAATAAAGATTAGCATAGTGAGATTTTAAAATAATATCTGTAATAATTTGATAGTATTCTCATCCAGCACCTCTATTACAGAGCACATTTACTCTTCATTCTCGATCTGAAAACATAATCATCTGAAATCGGATATGATGAAGAGTGTTAAAGGAAGCAGGGCACCCTGTACAAATCATGATAAATGTGTGTGAAGGAGCCGCGCTCACCCATGCTGTGCCGCCAGAGCTTCACTTCGCAGCCTCGGGCATCAGGTGGCCGGATTTAAATAGCAAGGGCCGAGGCCACATCTGTTCGGCTGGTCTGGTGGAGAGAGCCGCCGATGCTCGGGTCTGTGTGTGTGAGATGACATTTAGATGAGCGGGGATTTACCCAGCAGCTGTGCAGACGCTGGTCGGCATGATGGATGATGAGTCCGGTTGCCTAATGTTACAGCACAGAAAAACAGTTGTGCTGTTGCTCGAATGCTTGTGTGGATTTTTGTAAGAGGCAATGGTTTCCTTCAAAACCACAATTATCTGTTGTTTGTTTGTGTGTGTGTGTTTCTGTAACAGCTTTATGTTTAATAGAGACAAAAACATAAGCTTATTTTTGCTGCATACCAATTGCATCTATCTACACTGTTCAGAAAAGAATACTAGCGATTAATGTTTCAAGCAGTTTTATGCTACTTTTTTGTCACATGACCTTATTATGACATTTATTCACTGTGTTGGTCTGGAAATTAATATGCATCTTTTTTCGGCTAAAAATATCTTTAATCAGTCAAATAATGAATCAAGATTTTAGATTGATATCAATTGATATTGCTTGTAGTTTATTCATCACTTTGGATACGTGTGCTCTAGTAGCATTCTGAACTTTTGAAATTTATACGAATACTTTTTTGTAGTATACTATGTACTGCATATAATATGAGTAGTATTATGCATTCCGAACCAATATATGTATATGCATACTCTTAGATATTGTCTTCCTCTTCTATACTGTATTGTTTTGAATGCATACTACTAGTACTATTTTTGCGTTGTGTATAGTCATGTGAATATGGATAGTCTTAAATAAACTCTTCTAGAATATGTGGGATTGGATGCCTCTCATACTATTTTTGCAGTATGTAGTTTGTGAATACTCTTATGTGGATATAGTCTTGGATATAGTATTCCTCTTCAAGACTGTGGGTTTGGATGCACACTACCTAATTTTATACTAATACAAATTTTTCAGTGGGTATAGTGTTATGTGCATACAGTATGTAAAGTCTTGGGTATTGTCTTCCTATTCTAAACTATATAGGTTTGGGTGCATACTTATGCTTTTTTTTGCTAAATGTTTAGTCTTATATATTATCTTTCTCTTTTAGGATATATGAGTTTGAAATGCATACTAATCTTCACTTTTTTCATTATGTATAGTTGTGCATATGGATAGACTTAAATATAGTCGTCTTCTAGACTGGGTTTGGATGCATACTACTCATACTATTTTGCAATATGCAGTTTGAATACTCTTATGTAGATATGTATAATCTTTCTCTTCTAGACTGTGGGTTTAGATGCATACTAACATGCTAATTCCCAATTTTTCAGTAAGGGTTATGTGAATATGGATAGTCTTCCTCTTCTAGACTATAGGTGTTCGGATGCATACTACTAAGACTTTTTAAAACGCATGTATAGTCTTATGTACATATGTTTAGTCTTATATATTTCTCTGCTAGGCTGATATGTGATTTTGGAATGCATACTAGCTCATAATTTACTATTTTTGCAATATGCAGTTGTATAAAGTATGTAATTTGATGCCTTGATGCAACCTATTAGATTATACATACTACATAAGAAAGAGTAGTATAGTAGTATGCATCCCAAACTATAGACTACACGGTTACATGAGTTTGGATGCATACTATTATACTACTCATACTATTTTTTTGCAGTATGTTAAGTTAAGTATAAGTATAGTCTTGGTGTGGAAAGTTGTTTAATTGGCTATTTTGTTCAATAACAATTATGTCTGTCATTGAAACAGTGCGCGGTCACCTTTACAAATATAGTCAGCAGTCTGAAACCCTGCTGGTTTTTTGTTACCCAGGTCTCCCTTGCTCTGCATGAGGTGCACCTCGGCACAGTGAAATGACCCACCTGCCCCTGACATTTCACTCTTCCTCTCACAAATGATATCTCTTCACCAGACCACACGTGTTTAAAGCTCATACTGTTTCCTCCCGCAACATTACTGCATCCCACTGTAGCCTTTTCCTGAGTAATTGAGGTGAGAACAGTGGGAAACCTCACCCTTCCTCCACCCTCTGCTTTCCCATCTCCTTTCACCTATTCAGAAAGAGTTTTTTTCCCCTTTCCTTCCTGCTCCAGATCTGCTGTGACAGACAAATGAAGCCAGATATACGGAGTGCTCTGATTGGACAGATGGGGAAAACACATCTTCTTTTTCGTTCTTTGTTCTATTTTTGGTACAAATCTTTGCAGCTTTTGGATAATGAAGTCCACAGAAAGAGTGATTCTCCAAGCTTGAGTTTTAGTGTTTCGTCGAGTTAAACCTTGGGTGACGTCTATCTAGACGATAAACCGAAAATGTGGCACACGTTGATAAAACGCTCTTTTCCTCTCGCAGCTGACAGAAAGTCGATGTTCAAGTTGAGAAATATTCGAAATGTGTAACTATTACGCCCGGCGATATGACAGGTGTCACCTATTGATTATGTTTTCATATTGGCACACAAACAACACTCAAATGACTTTGACAGGAGAAAAAAAAATCCATATTCCATCTGACAGTGCATCAAAAGGACATCCGTGCTCATTTTTAGAATGAATCCTCAGCATAAACACAAACACGGGCACTCATTAAACGCCAGAGTTTGTAGCTCAGAAATATCTACGCTGTTCGTTGAAGGAGACATTAGCATCGCGTGACCTCTAGCGGGGCGTTCTCCTTCCCTGCCTTTCTGTATCTACACCCTAATCAATTTGAGCGAGATCAAAAAAGCCTGACATCTTCCTCTTCAAATGGATTAGCTCCTTTTGTGGCATCTTAAGGCTGATTGAGGGAAGTGTGCTGTGTAGAATACATCAGGACAACTGCCGCCCCATGCAGCTCTGCCCTCGCCTTCATGTTTATTTATTGCAAAGCTCCTAAAAGGCACAAAAAAAGCACCTGTTTCCTTCCCTGGCTTCCTGTCAGTAAATGAAACCTGGGGACAGAAAGGCTGCTCTGATGAGACGGATGTCTAATGCATCTGCCTGTTGTGCGTCTGTTGCCAAGCAGTGGATCAAACACAACACTGTCTCGGGTTAACACAGGCTTTCCAACATCAGACGGTTAACCTTGAGAGAATTCGGATGTTTCGTTGTATCATATCCATCATTTAAGGACAATTTACTAGACTTGTGATGTTTGGAAGCGTCAACTGTCAGTAATTCAGGATGAACGCAGGTTGAAATCAAGTTTTTTTTTATTGCATTTTACATTTCATTGATTGCTAAAGACTGACTTTGGTTGTTTCACATCTGGTTTGTCTGGCTATGCTGCACTTTTCCTCACTTATTGCACCGTATCCTTTTATACATAATTTTTCTGTCAGTGTTTTTAATTTTAGTGTATTTTATTTTTTTCTTAAATTAAATTGATATTTTCTGTTTATTTCTATTTTCTGATTTAATTGTTGCACGTTTTTATTTTTAATAATAAATTAATAATAAATTATTTTTTTTGCTTATTTATTAGGGCTGACAATCGATTACAATTTTTAATCATATCTTTATCGTGAAATTAAGCATACGCCATTTATCTTGTTTAACGTGTTCATTTTGTCATCATTTGCTATACCCAGCAAAGTAAACCATCAGATTCAAGGGTGATTCACACAAAAAAATTCTGCAAGCTTTTTTTTAAATTTAGGTAAATTTAGATGTCTTCCCAAAAAAGGACACTTGGGGGCTGTTTACACCTGGCCACTTCATGCGTTTTCTGTGATCGGATAGCTATCCGATCGTGAAAAGACCAGGTGTAAATGCCCTCCGAAACGCATTCGAGACGGATTTGAATCCGATCGCTCAAACCACATCAGGAGATGGTCTGGGCCGCATTCCAGACGAAACTGGACAAGTGTAAATGCATCTGGTTGTTGAAACCACATATGTAAATTTTACTCCTCCCAAAAATGATAAAAAATAAATGTGTGAGAGCGTGTTATAGGCTATATGTCATGTTATAGTTAGATATGACGACGCTACTGCAACACTACCGCAGATGAGCAGCTGAGCGTCTATTCATCAAGTCACGGCCATACGACGTGCAAACTATCGTAAATCAAAGTGAAAGTAAGTCGCAGACGCTTAACACACAATCATCTTCATAAAAGTAAAGAAACGAAATGATCTTACCAGGGCTGTTGCCGCTCTCTATTATTGCTGTCTTTGATTTTGAAATTAGCCGATGAACAATAAAATGCAGCTCATAACTGTTGCTTTCGGTGACGTGCACTCCATTAAATCTGCATATAGCGCGGGAATTGAAGATCGGATTTATATCCGTTTCGAAAAAACACATTTATGTGACCAGGTGTAAATGGAATCGTTTTGATAAATCGGATATCTCTATCCGATCTGAGAAAACGCATGAAGTGGCCAGGTGTAAACAGCCCCTTGGAGACTCCAAAAGGACACCGAATAACCAAATGATAAGGAGCCCATATAATTAATAAATGAAAGCACACCAAAACACACATGAAAATGACAGATTTTTTCATAGTGTAAAGTATGTGTACAGTGCAACAGCAAAGTGCTTATTTACATTTTAGACAAGTCAAGTTGCAATACTGAACAAGACCACGTGGAGAGGCCAAAAAACCCTGAAGCAGCCGCCTAGACCTGACTGCATACTACAGTACACGGATCCATTCAGAATTACTAAACACAGCAACATACACAAGATGAGAGATAAAAACATTATCCTGAATGAGTTTGGAAACAATGTACAGTCACACATTTCATAAATACAATGTGCGATTAGTGCGTCAAGAGCACAGACGCTGTTTGTTTGCGCATTCATTTAACTGACTCGTGCTGCTACTGTACGGCTACTGTATTTCACCACAATCGCCTTTAACTTAATTGCAATCCTCATCCATTAAAACTTTATTAGTGAGACTCTAGTTTGCTTTATCCAGCCGAGAAATGTAGTTTGTGTAATTTGTTTGATATTTTGTTCAGTCTGTATTTCTGGTAAATAGGTCTCAAACTATTTAGAGCTCATGTTTAGATTATATTATTATTTTTCCGTGAGTGTTGCCCATGTATAACTCGCCACCACAATGCTAGGTGATGTGAATATTTTCCAGTGCATTGCTGGTTGCTAGGCTATTATGGACGTTTGCAAGGTTTTTGCTTACTAGCACAACTGTCTATAATATTCTAGTCACTAGATATGGCTCTAGTCCTTCATTCAATACATCTTTACACAGCTGAGTATTTATGCCACTTCTGACAACATTATATAGATTGTGTAAACACATCGGAAAGACACCTAAATGCCACTTCAGAAGCGATTCTGTGCCACCTTCGCTATTCTGTTTGATCAGGTAAAAATCTTTTAACAAGTGAAAATCTGAAGTCGTATCGCTCTCCTGAACAAGCTGCACTGCTATTTGTTTTCTGAAATCCATTATGTCATGCAAGTTAAAAGCACCACAAATATTTCATATTCTCTTTAAATCTTTAAAAGGCGATAGCATCTCAGGGTCCTGTATATATTGCACATGGCAAGATTAAACTTGCTTTCCTGCACAGTTTTCTCTCAGTGCCTGCGATGCATAATTGCCTGAGATTCTTCTGCCTTCTGTTCTTTGTGCACAGGCAGAATGAATGGCTCTCTGTGTGTGAAGTGGAGTAAATAGACACGTTACTGTGTGCGTCGGAGTGTTGATGAAAGCAAGCGTGTAGATGCTTATTAACCGTTTCGTACTGCAAGCCTCGGAAATATCGTATGAGAAGGCTGGCGTTGGACGGCACTCTTTACACACCATGTGCCCGGCCCTTGAGACTGGACACTGTCTGTCTTTCAGCTCTGACCTTTGTTTTGAAGGCAGCTCTGGGAAGCAGTTTCTGTCCCTCCCTCGCTATCTCTTTGTCTCTCTGTATCTCATTTCATTTTCTTGCTTGTTCCAGTTTCCTGCTCATCCCTTTTCATTTTTATCACGCTTTGTATTTCTTTGCCATTCCCTCTTTGTTTGAATTTCCTTCTCCTCTTTGTTGTGCCACCAGCTTCTCTCTCTAAATAAAGTAATCAAGCTCAGCACTTTATTTTCCTCGGTGTGCATTCTCACATGACAGGTTTCCTTTCTCTCCGGGACTTTAAAAGAGAACACGGATCCTTAAAAAAATGAAAAAGAGAAAAAAAGCCTGTCCGAGGAGATAAGAGCCAACCTGTGGGAAAAAGCAATCAGAGAAACACGAAACCCATATTAACCCACAGGACGACATTTATACCTCAGACCAACACTGATCCTACCTTTTCAGATGGGAAGAATTTCATGGCCTGAATCTTAACAATTTTGAAAGAAATGTCCAGGTGACGTCACCCATAAATTAAAATAATTAATTTATTTTCTTAGGGCACATGGGGTGCAAAGAGTGCCATATATAATTTATTTAAATACTATATTTATATATTAACTTTTTTTGCATTCAGTGTTGTTGTATAAATAATTTGGCAGAACATGCACTTAATTATCTAAAAATAATGTCACAATGCAAAAATTCTGGACATAAATATAAGCGTTGTTTTATTTACATAAAATACATGCAAGATTTGCAAACCTTCACCAGACTTTAACATCCTGTTTAAATGCGTACCTCTATTGCTTCCAGTATGTCAAGGAAAGTAGGTGTGATCTGCCTGAAAAGTGTCTTTTGTATAATTTCAAATTGGTAAGCATGATCTTGGCAAACTGAACGGGTCTCCCAGGGGATTAATAGCCTCAACATTAGACAAGCACTGTAGTGTTGGAGAAATGGCCTTCGCAGTAACGTTAGATTGACTGGCAACCTAAGACTGTGAAAACAGTCCAGACTAAAAGCCCTTGGCTGGAACCCGATGAACCCCTTCAGCTGAGGGCCCTCGGGGCCCTTCATTACAGCGTGCAGATGTGCCAGTATAAATACATATTTCAGCTTCAATCTGAGGTGATTCGGGTTTTACGCCTTATGCAGCTCGTGCGAAATGTGGTGTTAACGCTGAGCCGTTCAGACAGACTGCGGGAAGTGCGAGCATAGGGCAGATTAGCGGACGTCCTCCGGCAGTGTTTCAGGGTGCACGCTCATCCTCTGATGAATAAGGGGAACATCACTGGTGGATGACCTCAGTGTCCTTCAGCTGAACTCTATATGGTAATTCACAGTGCAGTACATTGAATAATACTAATAGTTCGAAAAATGTTTAAATTTTGAGATATCCATGAGATCGCCATTGCCTGGTGCTCAAGTGTTCGCTTAAGTTAACACTTAACTTTGCTTGTTAACATCGGAGAAGCAAATTGAAATTTTGGTTTAAAGCATTGCTAGTTTGATCAAGGATAGCATACTGGAAAAGTGTACTTAATTTGGCTTCTTGCATGATTGCACCTAATGTAAGAAATCTGACCTCTCGCTGCATTTATTTTTCTCAGGACAAGCCAGACGTCACCTAAAGCATCTGCTACTCTTACTAGAAGTGCACAGCCAGAAGAACCAGCTTTCATGAATCCACAGAACGAACTGGAGAACCAAGGAGAACATCCACATGTGGCATCATCCAGCTCGGCTGTGCAAAGAGCCAATCAGATGCTGCAGGATCTGGGGCAGATTAAAAAGGAGATGAGGAGTCTACTGCAGGTGAGAGCTTCAGGAATCTATGCTAACTTTCACATTCTGATAGTCCTGCTTTTGGTTTAGTCACTAGAATGGATCTCTGCATGGCATTATCAGTCTTGGCCAAACCAATTAAAACTTGAAATTGCTGTCTTCTACTAATTTGTCAATATTCTCAAACAGCTCGAAACAGCAAAAGATTGGCTTTGTCATGTGGATTTTGAAGCATGCTGACAAAATAGCCTCGTCTTTCCGTCCGTTCGTCCGTCTGTCTGTCTACAGTCAAGCCAAAATTTATTCAGACACCTTCAATATTTCTCACATTATCACAGTTTATTTGCTATAGTTTAGAAAATGGTAATAAAATATGACAAAAACTCAGAGTTATCAAATCCGTTGATATTTCACTGTTTTTTTGTCATCCTTAGATGATAGACTGTTTCACAAATGAATTAGGTTGAATATCTGTCAGCTGTTACATTTAAGGACACAATTAGATAATACCAATTGAGGTTAACCAATTACCAAGCAATGCTTAATTTTGTTCAGTCTGTGGTGTAAAAAGGTCACATTAGCAATTAGCAGTATTTTACTGGTAGTCCACTGTATGAAGAATTTTTAGGTATAATATGTCACAGTTTACTTTATTTTGCTATCCTCACTTACATAAATGAACTACAGTGTCCAGCACCCACTAGTAAAAAAATAGAATAATTTTTGGTTTGACTCCATCATCCATCCATCCACCATCCATCCATCCATCCATCCATCCATCCATCCATCCACCATCCACCATCCATCACCATCCATCCATCCAATCCACATCCACCATCCAAATAAATAAAAAAACACTACTCATTGTAATTTTTTGTCTCTAAGTTCCACTGATATATGTATAAATATAGACTATCTACTGCTATAAATGGTATAGCAAAATCTCTACCAGTGGACAAATGTCTACTGTCTACTGGACAATAAATACACAAGCATACGCCCTGTCCAACTCTGGCCATTGATCAGCAAGTTTCTGGTCATTTAAAGAGGCCCAATGACAGTCCAAGTGTTGAGCTCCGGATCGAGTTAATCTAATTGGAGAGGGACTACTGATAAAATCAAGCCGAGACACGGATCAGAGACATTCGTGGCTCACTGACCAGACACCAATTTCTTCAATTGTTTCTTCCCTTTGCCACCCACACTAATAAATTACAGCGCCTCTTCGTTCTTACCAAATGTGCCACTGCCTGTTTCCATCCATTACTGTCACCCTCGCTCTCCCAATAAGGCATTGAGTTTCCAGGCACGTCTTTTGCGGCTGAAAAATTCCATCAGCCCAGAATAATGTAACATACAGCAAATGACACATTAGCATATAATTGAGGATGCAGGATTTGAATGCTCTTTGGCCGCTGTCAGAGAGGCGCTGTCTCTCTCTCTCTCTCCGAACTGAGGCAGCCAAGTCACTAGTCTCACCGTCTGGCCTGTTTTAATGGAATGTCACTCACATTGCACTCTGTTATGTGCCTGCCAGCAATATCCTATAATTTTGGCCATTTTGTGAAAAAAAAAAAAAAAAGTGTTATATAGGTATCACAATTTGCCTCTGGTGCTAAAATGTAGCATTTAATCATTCAGTCTCTTCTGCTTATATATGTAGTCCAAACTTAATTTTGTCGTTTGCTACTAAGTCTCTCCATCTCGATCCATGTCCTTCCAGACTGCTGATGCGTTTCCTGTGCAGAATGCCAAGTCGACCCAGATCAGCAGGAGCAGCCATCTCGCCCCCTCCGCCACGGCCCCGCCTCCTTCCACAACCCCCGTCTCCATGGTAGGTTCCCATGGCAACCCCATCCTCCGCAGTTCCAGGTTTACGAGCCCTTCTCTTCTGTGCAGTTTCTATCCACAACAACAGAACGGCACAATTGTACTTTTGTATCCTTGCAATTTCAGCCCCGCTGTTATTCAGAGACCGCTTCGATAAATCAGTGTTATCACTCGTTTACACCTGGGCTTCAGAATAAATGCGCGGCACCCCACCCAAACGCAGCCGCAGCAAATTTTGGTTAGGATTGTTTCTCTTTCTTTTGCCCGAGTCAATAACCGCATCCACCCGTTTCGATTCCAATTCGTATGTGTTCAAAATGTTGAATTATGTGAATTACAAACTGCGTGCTTTAACCAAACAACCTCACTCTGTCATATAATTGACCGTTCATCTCGTAAACGTCTTGTGAATGTGCCCCATATGCCCCTTTTGCTTAATATCACCCAGTATATTATGAGGACAGAAAGCACTGCTGTAAGAAAATCTATGGAAGCGCCTGATTAATAGTATTCTAGTGCCTCGGATGTAGCTGAATGTTTGACGGGAGCACAGGGTTGAGGTTAGAGAGTCCCTCGTCAAGGCGAGCCTGCCAGAGCAGCATCTGCCGGCCCATGTAATGGATTTATGGAGCTCTCCGACAGATTTATATTCAGGAGAGGATGAGAGGGAGAGACAGCCAAGGACCCTCGGCTGCCCACTTTCGTGCTTGCCGAGAAGGAACGTGACACGTATACTACAGGGAAAGACACAGCGGTTCAGGGCAAAATTTACACGGGGCAGTCGCCTGTATTTGACCGTGAACTCTTAGCGCACGTTTCACACCATTTTCGGGATCGAGAATTTGATATGCATGAGACCTTAATACAATACAGTTCTGATGAGCAATAATGATCATTCCTTGACAGTATAATGAGAAAAATCGAGGGTAGTTGGCGGTACTGTACTTTACCTATTGCTTACATATATTAAATGTATATGTGTGTTTATTCTTTGCAACTTAAACGTAAGGTTTTCTGTTGTGTATTAGACATTTTATATCAAATTATGCTGATTTGGTCCATCACAAAAGTAACATTATCCTTGTGGCTATTATAGATGGAGTTTAGTTGAAATTGAAAGAATGATTTGTGATATAAGCATCGGTTAAAATAGGTTGTAAATTAATGTTTTAGTGGAAAATCTAGTTTGGCCAGTAAGTTAAAAAAAATTAATTAATTAATTTTTAATTTTTAATTATAATGCATTAAATTGACAGTCAATAATGAACAAATAAATGCTGTTCTTTTTAACTTTATATTAATTAGAAAAGTATCACAGTTTCCACAAATATATTAAGGAGCACAACCGTTTTCAGCATTGATAATAATAATAATAATAATAAATGTTTCTTGAGCAGCAAATCATCATATTAGAAGGATTTCTGAAAGATATATGTGACTGGAGTAATGAGGCTGAAAATTCAGCTTTGGCATCACCGGAATAAATTACATTTTAAAATGTATTAAAATAGAAAATGTTTTTTAAATTGTAATAATATTTCAAACATTTTCAGTTTATTTTTTATCAAATAAATGCAGCCTTGGTGAACATAAGATACTTCTTTTAAAATTCCTTAAAAATTATATTGGTTAATATAATTATTTATATTAATATTTATTCTATATAATAAGACAACTATTTATTAGTAATTAGATCTCTTCTGAATTGAGACCTGTCAAAATATAGGCAAAGCAAATACAAATCTGAACTACTGGTCTGTCAGCAGAAAAAAATCCTAATTGTTGAGTCCTGAAAATGCGTCTGAGAAAGAAAAAAAAAACAACAGCCGCTCTCACCCGTAATGGCTCATAGCAGCATTCCATTAAACATATTTATCATATTTATTCTCTGGAGCGGCACTCTTACAAAGACAGTTTGTTTTCCCCCTCCAAATATACACAGTCATTTTAATGCATCCAATATCTCTCAATCTTTCCTCCTCTCTCGCAGCCCCCAGAGCCGGTTGATGTAATTGCCGTCAGGGATGCTCCTTTAAACAGACCCAGCATTCTGAAGAGCATCCGGCCGCCCACATCCATGTTTGAGGATGCAGGACTGGTCCTGAGGCAGGTCAGGCAGAGCAGGAAGGTTCTAGAGGAAAACCTGGAAGCCATTTTGAGAGCCAAGGATGGAGAAGTACTTCACACGCAGTTAGAGGCACTGTCGAAAAACAGGTATGACATGTCCTTGTACAAAAAAAAGGACAATAATGATAATTTCATGGTATTGTACAATTTTTTGAAGTGCACTAACAGTTTTAGTTAAAAACCATGGTGTAAGAATACTATAAACAGAGACTATCACTGAAACGTGGTACTGTAACTTTACTTTGTAAAGCATTGGCTTTTCTTTTTTTCTTTTATTTACGATTTCTCATGAGTATCAGTGTTGACATTGGGGGAAAAATCCACCAGAAGAAATTGCTAGTCATAAGGTGTAGCACAGTAGCAAATTTCCCCGTTCCTCTGAGAGTGCTGCTGGTTAACTTCTGAATGTTTTCATGCTTGTGAAAGTTAGGCCGTGCTGAGGCGGTGAACCGGTATGAGATTTTGATTGACAGCTGGCCTCAGAGCACACTCCAGGCAGGAAAGGGCTAAGCCAAACGGAACCATCACTGTGATTGGCATCTGTCAGTGGAGGCCTGTACCCAGATCCTGCCAAAGCCAAGCTCCATCTCAATATATTCAGCTCTGAGAGCAGGGCATGGGACCACCTGAGGTTAACAGCTCTGGCATCACATTAAACCCGGCACAGAAAATTAGATCAACGTTTTTAACAAAAAAGGCAAGCACTTTGCCAGCCGTGTGGGGTTTTAATCAAATTTTGACTGCTCACTATTCTAAAAAGAACATTGCAAGTATTGCTTTCGCAGCTATGTTAATCTTTAGGCAATTGGTTCATAATTTAAATACATCTTTCCATCAGCCATCTTTTTCTTCTTCTTATGTTTTAGTGATTGATAGGAATGTGCAAATTGTTATTAATTAGATTTAGTCACAAATACAATTAATGGAGTAGTTCAACTAATAATGATAATATATATATATATATATATATAATATATATATATATATATATATATATATATATATATATATATATATATATATATATATATATATATATATATACAGTATATATATATATATATATATACTATATATATATATATATATATATATAATATATATATATATATATATATATATATATATATATATATATATATATATATATATATATATATATATATCGTCGCTGCCCGATGAAACTCTATGTCCAAAACGGTTACTTTTCAGGAAGTGAAAAAAACAAGGTAATTCAAAAGCAGTTGAACATAGCGTTGTCATACTTGGTACGGTATCTTTAAATGTAACCATATAATTGCCAGTGTAATGATATAATCCACATTTGACCAAAATCGAGTTTAAATGGACATACGTGCATATTTTACAGTAACGGTGGTCGATACGCGTTCTTCCGATCATTAATTAGAATGGCCAAGTCGCGTTTCATATTGACAGATGAATAGGCTACGCTCAGTTTATTAAATACATTCAGTTTATTAAATAGCCTACGTCTCATTTTATTAAATACGCTGAGTTTATTAAATGTCTCTTGCAAAATATGAAGGCACAATGAATCAATACACTCATATAATCATACATAATCAGAGAGTAGCCTTTTTCTTTTCGTTTTGAATTATTTCGTTTAAAGACTTTTCAAGCTTTGTGCATTCGATGTCTTTCTCATGTCTGTGTGAGGCATACACTGTTAAGTTAGGATGAGATGCGCTCCAGTTAACGTGCAATGTGACCACGCGGGCGCCTCATGATTATATTGCTATATATTTTCTTCTTATTTATTAAATCCACTCCAGGCAATTGGTTGTTGAAAAATGAATTAAAATTAAGATACAATTTATAGAAAACGAAATTCACTTTAAAGAAAGGTTTTCCACAAAATAAAACTTAATGAAGTGGTCAAAATCATGTCTGACACTCCATGTCTCAAATTGTGCATCCTATTACTCGTGCTGTTCACTTTTCATAAATCAACAAAAATGGAAGAAAAAAAAACATAATATTTTAACAAATATGAAACTAAATGCGCTCATTTAATGGCTACAACAGTATAGTAGACCTACAGACTCTATTTGTACAAATTGCTGCACATTTATTTAATTCTGAATTTTGCACACACAAGTTGAAAGGCTTCAAATCATGTTCACGGATAATTGTGCGTGCATTCATTAATCATTATGATACTAAAACAATAACAAAGTAGGCTATGCTATGTAGCCTACAAAAAATACAGCCATTTCTGTTTTGTTCTTTTAAACAAAAAAACAAGCTGCCCCCTTTTTTTTTACATTTCATCTTTCATTCCGAAATGAACGAAAAAGTACACCGACCCAACATGTATTAGCCTTTTTATGTTATCAATCTAAATTAATCTCGTTTTTAATTTAACTTAATTTTGTTTTTCTTTATTTAAATTTCGTTTTTTTCTTTATTTAATTTTCGTTTTTTTCTTCATTCAATTTTCTTTTTTTTTTATTTAAATGTAATTTTTCTTTATTTAAATTTAGTTTTTTCTTTATTTGAATTTAGCTTTTCTTTATTTAAAATTCATTATTCTTTATTCGTTATTCTTTATTTAAATCTACCCTTTACTGTGTCAGTAATTTATTAGTCAGAAAAATATTAGACTACCTTAAAAGTAGGCTATTGTTAACAGACCCGTGCGTTAACATCTCCACAATAAACAGTGACAATTACTTCCTCTAGACCATTTACCGGTAAATAACAGTTGTGAATATATTGCGAATATATAATAAACTTGAACAGTGTTGTCAAAAACAAACATTTGCTTATACTTTACCTCACAGAGTTATTCGGCTATACAATCCTGAGCTTCCAGAGACGCTTAGACCTGCGAGACGCCTCCACAGGGCGGGAGATACGCGGCGTGATTGACAGCTTTGACACCAAATGGATATACGTGAAAATCAGATGACATGATTTCACAACTTTTCATTGGTCATTTAGACATGTGACGCACACTGTATACGGAAATGAACCCGGACATTCTATCTGTCGAAAAATCTCAAAATCGGCAAAATGGACATACGCGGTTTTCATCGGACAGCGACGATATATATATATATATATATATATATATATATATAACATATTTATTTATTTCTTGTGGAAAAGAAAAACAAATATTATTATAAATATATAAATATTATTTATATATATTTATGCAAATCTTCACAGATCAATTTATTGCTAAAAAAGCTTTAAGAATTAAGAACTTTGAATTTTTTTAAGATTACATTTATATATATTTTTTTAATACATTTATATAATAATAATAATTATGCATTGCAACGACAATAGTGACAATAGTTATATAATAATAATAATAATCTAGAAAACATGACAAAAAAAACTAAAAATAAAAAACAAAAAAACTAATTTAAAATAAAATAATTAAATTGACAAAATAAACTTTAAATAAATTATTTATTTAACTAAAGATAGTCTGATATTTTGGACACTTCTGTTAATTGAAAAGTGAGTATAGTAATTTGGACATTATATTTGCAATATCAGTCATTAATATCTCAAATATTTTCAGAAAATTGGGCTTGCATATCTCAATAATTGTAAGAATTTATTATTATTATTATTATTTAAATAAATGGAAAAGCCAGTAAAAGCATGATATTTCCCCCATTTCCAGTTCCAGATAGCATTGTGTATGACTTCAGAAGACTACACATAAAGAAAGAGTCAAATGGACTACTTTTATTGTACTTTAATGGAATCTTTTTGTCATTGTATGGTCAAAGCTGCGTGCAGACATCAAAAATGTCTACTTTCGTGTTTCCCAGAAAATAACATTTGAGTGTAAGTGTGATGCTTTCATATTTAGGTCAGTGGAGTCAGACCTGAACCCCGGTCACAGCATGGTGTCGTCGATAGAGACTCACCACCAGGAGGTTATGTCACTGTGAATTATGAGTTCACTTTTGTTTGCAGCTTTTAAAACGCATTACGCTCCGAGCCAGGCGAAGCGGTTAGAGGGATGTTTTTGCTGGGGTGGAGTCTGCTTTACCACGTCTCTTGGAGAGTGGTAACGCTCTATAGCAGGAGGTCAGACTCAATCTTACCGTTCTGCCTGCTCTCAATGTGACATTACCCCAGGCACAGAGCAGCTAATGGCTTGTGATACACCCCGAGCCATAGTCGCTGCCTACATCATGCACATTTCCAGAGATACGGAGAGATAGAGACGTGGCAGCGGCAGAGTGCTAAAGCAGCAGTTTAGAATCTGAAATGGAGAAGGCCGCCCCAGGACTGCTGTCTGTTATATGATGCGGAGGCTGTGAAAGCAGAAAGAACAGCAGTGTTCTCGCTTTCCTCGGGCTCAGTGCAACCTCAGTGCTGGAAAGATCACAGGGAACCGTTTTTGATGCACAAATATTTTAAAATATTGTTATTAGCGTTTGACTGATTCACAGTGGAGTCAAAAAGAAGTCTGAGGCCACTTGAGAAAACGCTATCTTTTTCTCATTTTTAATATTTTTTTTCTAATTTCATTGCACATTATATTATCGGCATATCAATTGTTGCATTTGTGCCCGGATACAGCAACATTGAAGCTGACTTAAAACCTTAAATTAATTTTAAATAAGTTATTATTATATAATAATAACAATAATGATAATTATTATTATGATTAATTTCAGCATTTTTTGCATATCTCATTTGCTAATAGTAATAATAACAGCATTGGTAATTGTTGTTTCTATTGATAATAAGAATGATTAGAAGATTTTTTTCATTTCTGCAACATTTGCTAATAATTGATTGTTGTTGTTATTGATTACTCTTCTTATCATTAATGTTATTATTGTCATCATTATTATAAATGGCAACAACAACAATCAATGCTATTATTGATATAAAATAATATAAATACAATATAATCCACATTACTTTCATACATTTTTGGATATCTAATTTGCTAATAATAATATCAATGATTGGTGTTGATGTTGATATTTATTGTTATTATATATTTTTGTACGAGAGGGGAAAGTCTGAAAAGTGAGCATAGTTTTAGCTGAAATATTTCAATATATTGATGATACCATATGATATGACTGACAAATTACATAATATCGTTTGACATGACAGTATCATATCTCAATCTATCTAAATGAATGTTTTAAATATATCAAATACATAACACTGATTATGTCCAGAATTAACGTGAATGTTTTTGCGACTGTTTTGATGTCATTGTGCTTTTGTTTTAAGCTGAAAGCTTCACCACAGCACAACGGTAGGATCTGCTTTTCTTGGCTCGACGGTCCCTCTCCGACACCTCTCAAACCCGTCTCAGTATCCAAACTCTTCAAACAAAATGCCAGCCTCAATGTTAATTGTCTCCAAAATGGCAGCTGCAATCAGCCCCGCTCCTAATACTTGCGTGTGCATGAAAACACAAACGCGCTGATTGATGCGTCTTCCTCTCCCTGCTCTAATGGCTTTGATCTTTTCCTCTTCTGAAAGGTCGCACGGATTGAGGTGCCAGATGCTGTTCTGCTCTCCCCCGTTCACCGGTTTAGCCCACGCCACCCGCGCCGCAGCGAGAGAGCGTTTCACGTCGTGCTTTATGTGCGGGGCTTGATGGATTCATTCATTTGAGGAAGTGACACTGCAAAACGAGTCTGAAGTTCGATTTTATTCCCGCCATCCATCGCGGTGAAATATTAATGAGGGCATTTGCGAACGTGAAACTTTCAGATCTTTTTTTATTCTCCTTCATTATGTGCCGCTGCACCCCCCCCCCACACACACCCCTACTGAAAAAGTTACAGCCCACACTTGGGTAAAGGCAATATTTTCTCAGACTGAGTTTCAATGACTTTGTAATTGTAATTATCCCATGTGCTGAAAATCTCATGAAGGGTGTTGCATAATTCAACAGATGGCGGAGACTTTGGGTTTCGGAGTCAGTATTGAGATTTATCACTCCTCTCGCTGCTTCAAACTGACTTTCTTGATGTTTCCTGCCGTCTACACTCATAATCGTTACGGCTCTTTTAGTCAGTAGCTGAGGCTCGGCGTTCGACCTGTATTATATTCAAGTTTCCCGTCGGCTTACATCATAACTTTCGGGGGAAAAGACTGTCTTATTATCGAGTTACGTAATTGGTAGTTGTGTCAACTGCTCCTCAAAGAGCGCTTGATGATTCTGGTAATTACCCGGAGAATTACATCCGTTATTAACCTCGGAGATTATGTGCTTTTATCGTTCATCAGGGACCAAGTGCTTGGGTTGGATGCTTGCTTAAGTCTCATTTGGTGCAGTCTTGATTTTTAGACAGTTATACTCCTGATATTCTGTAGACTATTTCCCAACTTTGAAATTGCTTGCTTTTGATCTTACTTTACTTTAGCAATACTTTACTTATCATTTTACGATGCGCATCATCCAATGTGCAAACCTACTGTACATTGCTATTCAATAGTAAGTCTCAGTCTCTGAGATTTTTGAAAGAAGACTTTTATGCTCACCAAGGCACAGTAATATTGTAAAATATTATTACAATTTAACTGTTTAACTGTTTTTTATTAGAATATATTTTAAAATATAATTTGTTCCTGTGATGGCAAGTGTCACATGATGCTTCAGAAATCATTCTGATATGTTGATTTGATGCTCAAGAAATATTTCATATTATTATCAAGGTTAAAAACAATTACTTAATGTTTTAGTGGAAACTGGTCATTTTTTTCCAGAATTGTTTGAGTAGAAAAAAACCTAGCATTTATTTGAAATAGAATTTTTTTAAACATTTATATATAAACGTCTGTCACTTACTAGCCATGTTTCCATCCACTTGTCAATCGAATTATCTGAAGTTCGCTAAAAAACCTCATGCGAATAAAGCTGGTGAAAGTGTGTTTCCATCAAACGGCTTTAAAGCGAATAAAAACGTACTCGGTTACTAACGTAACCTCGGTTCTCTCTAGAGAGGGAACGAGTACTGCGTAATATCTTACGCTATGGGGAAAACTCTTTTCCACGAGATATTGAAGCCAAAAATTATCCTTAATTTTTTATTAATGTAAAACGCTTTGCAGCAGCAAGCAGACATAGGCGAGACAGCTCGCGCGCCTATTGGCTGCCCTGCGGCAATAGCAGCAGCCTATCGAGAGAGGCTCTGCGTGACGTCACGACGAATGGGGGCCTTTCGCGCCCATATCGTCACGTCCCGCCAGAAAGGGCGTGGTCTCGCCCCATATCTAGGCTCGATAGCTGCTCTTACGTTGGTTTTCATCGCCGAAGCGAACCAGAGCGTATTCCAAGCACGGCAAGATACGCAGTACTCGTTCCCTCTCTAGAGAGAACCGAGGTTACGTTAGTAACCGAGTACGTTCTCTTACGAGAGTATCTCTCGTACTGCGTAATATCTTACGCTATGGGGAACACAATGCAACACGCCGTGCTGGTAGGGATCCAACACCAAAGTCCCAGGGGCCGAAGCCCGGGGCGCATATAGTGCATAATCACCATAAACTCACAGAGAGTGAGGGAAGAGAGGCTAGAAGCATCATTCCCTGTAAATAGCATCCGAAGGAGCTGATCATGTGACAAATAGACCATACCGTCAGGGTGAACATTCAGCCTGAACTGGGTGGCCACAAGTGTGTCGACATTTTAATGAGCTGCTGTACCGGTCAGTGAGCAATACGCAGGTCAAACTCAGTATCTGAGCCGCACAGCGGGCAGATAGCACTGAACTTTATACCGCCAAAAGCTTAGCTTGCAAGGCGGGAACCTCCAGGTTATAGTATTTTATAAATGTAGACGGCGAGGCCCAGCCCGCGGCCATACAATATCTTGCAGGGTAACCCCGCTAGACCATGCCCACGAGGAGGCCATGCCTCTTGTGGAGTGCGCTCCAACACCCAAAGGGCACTGCAGGCCCTTAGAAGTGTAAGCCAGCGCTATGGCACCAACTATCCATCTGGATAGGCTCTGTTTCGAAGCGGCAAGTCCCTTAGCACGGCCGCCAAACGAAACGAAAAGCTGCTCAGTCTGTCTGAAACCAGACGAGCGGGACACATAAGCCCTTAGTGCCCTAACAGGGCAAAGGAGACTCGCGTCCTTCTCCTCATTGAGAACCGGACGGGCAGACAGGGAAATCACCTGGGCCCTGAACGGTGTGTTGAGGGATTTTGGCACGTAGCCGTGCTTCGGTTTGAGTATGACCCTAGAGTCATTAGGTCCAAACTCCATGCATGACGCGCTCACTGAGAGCGCTTGCAAGTCCCCTACGCGCTTCACTGAAGCGAGAGCCATAAGAAACGCTGTCTTGAAGACAAGTGTTTCATGTCTGACGACTGGATTGGCTCGAATGGGGCACCTTTCATGGCCTCCAAGACCGTGGAAAGGTCCCATGTCGGGACTGAAGGGGGCCTGGGAGGGTTTAGCCTCCGAGCTCCTCTAAGGAAACGCACGACTAAGTCGTTCTTTCCTAGTGACTGGCCAGACACCGGTTTTACAAACGTTGCTATGGCCGCCACGTATACTTTGAGCGTGGAAGGGGTCCTGCCCTTATCCAGTAGCTCCTGAAGGAAGGAAAGCACTTCCGTAACCCCGCAGTCTACAGGTGAAAAGCTCTGCGCTTGACACCAAGCAGAGAACACAGACCACTTCGAGGTGTAGAGCCGTCTGGTAGACGGGGCTCTAGCCTGCGCGATCGTGTTTAACACTCCCTCTGGGAGGTCAGCGGGTACCCGTTGATGGCCCCTGCGTGCAGGGACCACAAATCCGGGCGAGGATGCCAAATCGAGCCTCCCGCCTGAGAGAGGAGGTCTCTCCTCAACGGTAAAGGCCATGGGGCAGCGCTGGTCAGCTGCATCAGGACAGGGAACCACGACTGGTTTGTCCAGAGCGGAGCTATGAGTAGCACTGGGCATCCCTCCCTCCTGATTCGCTCCAACACCTGAGGCAGGAGTGAGACAGGGGGAAAAGCATATAGGGGGCGGCGGGGCCAAACATGGGCCAGCGCCTCCCGGCATTTCGAGAAGAATCTCGGGCAGTGAGCGTTTTCTTGGGACGCGAACAGGTCCACCTGCGCTTTGCCAAACGTTTCCCACAGCAGCTGGATCGTCTGCGGGTGCAGAGACCATTCTCCTGCTGGGACGTTGTTTCTGGACAGCCTGTCTGGCCCCACATTTAGGTGACCAGGCACATGCGCCGCTCTCAGCGAGAGCAGGTTGTGCTGAGCCCAGACCAGGAGGCGTTCCGTCAGCCTGTAAAGGTTTCGGGACCTGACGCCGCCCTGGTGATTTATGTACGCCACCACTGACATGTTGTCCGACCGGACCAATACGTGGTGGCCTTTTATCTGGGGACAGAAGCGCCGTAGCGCTTTGTCGACTGCTATTAATTCCAAGCAGTTTATGTGAAGGAGCTTCTCCCGTACTGACCATAGGCCAGCTAGCGGTCTGCCTTCGAGCAGCGCTCCCTGCCCCGAAGTGGAGGCGTCCGTAGACACCACCTTCACACTCGAGGGGATCCCCAGACTCACACCTGACTGATACCAGTCGGTTGCTTTCCATGGTTTCAGAGCCGAAATGCACTGAAGGTCGACCCTGAGGCGAAATAGACCTGCGGTCCACGCCCTGGGGGGAACTCGTGCTTTTAGCCATAGCTGCAGTAGGCGCATGCGGAGCAGGCCCAACTGGAGTACGGAGGCTGCTGAGGCCATCAGACCCAGCATTTTCTGAAACCTTCTGAGCGGGACTATAGAGCCGTGGCGGAAGGATCTCGCGACGTGCTGAATATTCAATCCGCGCTCCGGTGACAGGCGTGCTGTCATGGATAGCGAGTCTAACACTGTTCCCAGAAAGGAAATTCTCCGACTGGGGAGCAGTGAGCTTTTCGCCCAACTGACTGTAAGGCCCAGCTCCTCGAGGTGCTCGAGTAATGCGGCCCTGTGTTCTATGAGCTCCGTTCGTGAACGAGCTAGAATCAGCCAATCGTCCAAGTAGTTCAAAAACTCGCATGCCCCGAAGTCTCAGGGGGGGCGAGGGCCGCGTCCATGCACTTCGTGAACGTACGGGGTGCTAGGGATAGGCTGAACGGCAGGACTGTGTATTGATATGCCTGGCCCTCGAAGGCGAATCTCAAGAATCGCCTGTGATGGGACGCTATTTGTATTTGAAAATAGGCGTCTTTCAGATCTATTGACATGAACCAGTCTCCTTGGCGCACTTGCGCGAGGATTTTCCTGGTCGTAAGCGTTCTGAACTGGCGCTTCTGTTCAGCAGTCGCAGATCTAGAATGGGTCTGAGCCCACCATCTTTTTTCGGTACCAGAAAATATCTGCTGTATAAGCCCCCTTCGCCCTGAGATAGAGGTTCTATAGCCCCTTCTCTCAGTAGTTTCGCTATCTCGGCTCGAAGTAGATGAAAACACTTCGCTTTACACCGTAGTTTCGACTCGCGCCGTATAACGGCGGGGGCGTCGAGCGAACTGTAGCGAACAGCCTCTCGTTATAGTGTTCAACACCCATTCTGATACCCGGGAAGCCTTGACCACGCATCTGCGTGAATAGCTAGGGGTAGAATGAAATCTGGGCTCTGGCCGCGGCAGGACGGCGGCTCGAGAGCCCCTGTGTACTGGGAACACAACACCGTGTTTACAGCGTTCGAGGCGGGGGGCGCGCTGATCACAGCGGGCAGCCTGGCCGCGCTCAGCTTCTCTATGGCGGGACGCGCAGAGAAAGCGAGCGGGGCGAATCCCGTGGGATTCGGCGCGTGTGAGGGAATGTGGGCACATTTACTACATGCGGGCACATTTACTACACTGAGAATACTGTCAGCTCGCGCCGACTAAATCACTGCTGTGTTTACAGCGTGCGAGGCGCGCGCTGATCACAGCTGGCAGCCTGGCCGCGCTCAGCTTCTCTGTGACGGGTTGTGCAGAGAAAACGAGCGGGGGCGAATCCCGTGAGATTCGGAGTGTCTGTGAGAAATGCGGGCGCGAGACAGCGGGCACATTTTCAGCACGGAGAACACTCGGCTCGCGCCGACTGAATCAACGCTGTGTTCACAGCGTGCGAGGTGCGCGCTAATCACAGCGGGCAGCCTGGCCGCGCTCAGCTTCTCTGTGACGGGTTGTGCATAGAAAGCGAGCGGGGGTGAATCCCGTGGGATTCGGCGTGTCAGTGAGGAAATGCGGGACAGCGGGCACATTTACTGCACTGAGAACACTGTCGGCTCGCGCCGACTAAATGTGTGTTAGTTTCGTTTTTACAGAAACCAAGGGACACGCCTCATGTAGTGTAAGCGGGCATTGTATGGGCGCGTTCACTACATTTTCTGCACAACCAACATGAGTTGGTTTTATTTGTGCTAGCCCTGCACCATGGCGGGCTGTGTCTGGGTGTGGGAATGGGCACTGGGACGTGGGCATTCTTACAACACTCGTAACACCATCGGCCGTGGCCGGGACACCAGAAAATGCACTCTTTATTGGATTTATCTGGGTAGCCATAGAAACGGCTTTTGTGCGCAGGCAAGCGGGCTGAGACACCGGCTGCTTCACTGCGAAATACACTGGGACAGTCACAACGCATGGAACTGAACGAGCGAGAAGTTTTGGTGGAAATCCGGCCGCAGCGGGATCTGAACACCGTCACTTTCCTAGAGAGACTAGGAAGGCCTTGAGACCTCGGGCTTTACCTCAATCCTCGGCCGGGGCCCGCGCTGAGGGGGGCGGCGTCCAGCAGAGCGAGAGCGCGGTGTTTGATCTCGGGCCTGGCGGCGCTGCTAGTTAGCCGAAACGACGGCCTTTGTGCGCAGGCAAGCGGGCTGTGGAACCAGCTTGCTCACTGCGAAATACACTGGAACAGTCACATTGCTTGGAACTGAACGAGCGAGAAGTTTTGGTGGAAATCCGGCCGCAGCGGGAACTGAACACCGTCGCTTTCCTAGAGAGACTAGGAAGGCCTTGAGACCTCGGGCTTTATCTCAATCCTCGGCCGGGGCCCGCGCTGAGGGGGGCGGCGTCCAGCAGAGCGAGAACGTCGAGGAACACGGAGCGCTCAGCTTCCGTCATCTCGGATAGTTAGCCACAAATGTTTCTCACCATTCAGGGGGGAAAGGCGCGGGTCTCGACTGTGACGGAGCTTCGTCTTTCCCGAGAAAGCGTCCGTCCAGCCTATTGCGCGTTAGTTGCGCGAGCGCCTTTCAGTCGAGGCCGATGTAATCCACGGCTTGAGAGAGCGGACGCATCGGCTCAGTTTCAATGCCGTCTCCGGTAAGTTCGTCGAGCTCAAGTGCGGACGCGGCGGCAGACGGCGGCCACTGTCCGTCCGTGAGCGACTCGAGCGAAGCCGGCGAAGCTGGCGGGCGAACCGGCGAGCTTTGGCGGGCTGGAAATAGCTCGGGCGCGCGCTGGGCGCGGCGCTTCTTGCGGCGCGGCGTCACGGCAGGCTGGGATGCGGGCTCGGATAACGCAGCTAGGCGAGTCCGCAGAGTCACCATAGGCAAACGTTCACAATGATGGCATCCGCCGTCAGCGAGCGCGATGGCCGCGTGATCCTCACCCAGGCAGGACACGCAGATGACATGGCGGTCCTCATCGCTGAGTGGGGCTCGACAAGAACCACAGGAAGGCATCTTTAAAAAGACGCCGCTCTTTTAGAGGGGTGGGAAAAAAAGGCAGATAATGCAATCACACACACTCTAAGCAGAGGAAAGGATATGTACGCCGGAAAGCGCAGCAGGTACGGCGGCTGAAGGCGGCGAGGCCAGCGACTCCAGGCTCGATGGCACGTCCCGCTGAAGGCTACAGGTCGACGGCGCGGCTTCTCACTCTGGATCCAGCGATCCGGGAGGCTTCGCTGAAGAGATGAAAATCAACGTAAGAGCAGCTATCGAGCCTAGATATGGGGCGAGACCACGCCCTTTCTGGCGGGACGTGACGATATGGGCGCGAAAGGCCCCCATTCGTCGTGACGTCACGCAGAGCCTCTCTCGATAGGCTGCTGCTATTGCCGCAGGGCAGCCAATAGGCGCGCGAGCTGTCTCGCCTATGTCTGCTTGCTGCTGCAAAGCGTTTTACATTAATAAAAAATTAAGGATAATTTTTGGCTTCAATATCTCGTGGAAAAGAGTTTTCCCCATAGCGTAAGATATTACGCAGTACGAGAGATACTCTCGTAAGAGAACCTGTGCGTGATGACGTCACATGCTGTTTTGCGATCAAATTGGTATATCGAATTGATTTGAGACATTTTTCCATTCATTTTCTCACTGAATTCCACAACATTCAATCTAACATTTGAGCCATAATAACGTTTCCATCCGCATTTATCGCATAAGCCATATATCGATCAAGATAAAATCCGATGAGACCGATCGTATTTCATTTGAGTCGATATTCATGAAATTCAACCGAATTGTACTGTTTCCATAAGGCATTTTTCATTCGATATCACTTAATGCGGATAAAAACGTGTGGATGGAAGTGTGGATATCTGTTCTAATATTTACCCCAAAAAAACAGTTTTGGGAAATATTTCAATTAATAATATTTTTGGTGCATGATTTTCTTTGCAAAAGAATAGTTAATCTCTCAATACACTCATAATTCTTATTCAGATTTTTGCCGATCGGCAGTAATTGAAGCTTTTATCTTTTTCTGGCACCCAAGGTTTTGCCTGCTTTCATTTCGTTCTCTCCAGATCTGTCATGAGTTTCTCCATTTTTGTGGAGGGAATGTGAATAAAGCGAGGTGCTAAATAGTCTTTATAGCTCATTTTCCACTTTTCCCCCTCCCGAGAAGCCCACATTTACTGGATAATAAGGAGTTTAAAGGGGCTCAGTTGAAAAACAGTGAAGAAAATGCTGGGTCGTCTAAAGAGGTTAATTGAAGGTCATTCTCTCCGCTCGAATCAATTGTGCTCCATTTGGAATCACAAGTGTCTTCAAGCATCATCTGATTAGGCGAATCCATCACGTGGCAGACGCTCGGCACACACACTGTGACAAGGCTTTAATGGCCAGCCAGGGCCTTCATCTCAGAGCCTGTTTGTGTCGAAAGCGGCTTGTGAGATTTTGCGGGCAGCTGTGTGTGTCCGTGGATCAGTGAGTCCTTGTGCCCTCTGTTTTTCTATGGCTAACTCTTTGTGTGTGTGTTTGTGGACAGGGTCCATTGGATGTTGGGTAAGGATCAGTAGAGCTTCATTCTCTTTGTGTGTGTTTTTTTTTTCATGGCCAGCTGTTGTAGGAAGGCTGAATCTGTGCTGCTCGGCCACTGAAACATTTTCTTTCCAATCATCATGTCTACCAGACTCTTGGCTCTGGCTGCATTGGGAGGCTTCCGTTTATTTTGCATTGTTTGTGCAGTTTCAAAATCCAAATTTTCTTCCCGATCGCACTTGACGTACATTTGACTGTTGATGGTGTGGCAGGTCAAAAGCAATGTCAGGTTGAAATTGGTCAGTGGTAGGCATGGATCATCCAATAACCGACTAGTTAATTAGTGATATTATTATTATTTTGGTCACACTTTAGATCAGGGTCCTTTAGAATTATTATTACTATCTAACTAATTATTAACTATGACTTGTGCCTCAACTCCTAATTACTGCTTATTAATTACTGCTTAGTTAGGTAGTTGTTAAGTTTAGGTATTGGGTAGGATTAAGGGATGTAGAAAATGGTCGTGCAGAATAAGGCATTCATATGTGTTTTGTAAGTACTAATAAACAGCCAATATCCTAGTATTATGCATGCTAATAAGCAACTAGTTAACATTGAGAATTGCACCCTGAACTAGTGTTACCATTATTTTTATTGAACAAGATATTATTATTTTTATTACTATTATTATTATTATGTATATTTGTCTCACCAGTATGCAGTGTTGGGGACAGTTACTTTTGACTTTTTTGTTTTATGGAAAGTTATGTGTTATGTTATTTTTCTGTTAGTTTTTCTCACCTGGCCTTGGCTTGCTTGCTTGCTTGTTTTTTTTTTTTAAATATATTTTTGGCAAATGTAAAGGCCCTTCCACACCAAAAGTGAAATAAATAAGCCTCAGGTGCAGGAAATGCAAATTCACACCAGTACAGTAGAGGGCGCTGCTCAAACAAACCGCTGCCATTCTGGATTACAGAAGAATAGGACGCAGATGAGGAAAGTTCAAACACCTTGGCCGTTTCTCAATATGCGTTCTTGTCTGTACTTGTGGTCTTGTGGACTTGTGAAATGTCATCAGTCGCTGCCCAAGTACTGTCTCAATACACAAGTTTGCATTTAGGCAAGAACGGTTAAAAATCCCGGAAGTGTTCTTGACACGCCCATTTTACCGAGGATGCATCGGTTGGTAACTTGTGCGAACTTGACGGCAGAAATATCCCAGCATTCATTTCGGCATTCAAGGAAGGAGCGGGGAGCAAGAGAACACATCGCCTCAAACTGTCAGCAGCGTTCTGTGTGCTCGTCACCTTGTAAGTTCATTCTTCCAAGAACAACTAGCAAGAGCGTTCTCCCCAAGAACACAAGTCCGTTCTTTGCATTCTTGGTTTTGAGATCTGTCCCTTCACTACACAGAGAGGGGCTCAGTACTGATAGTGCACCAACACCGAATTGAATCCTCTTTCGCATCTCCTTGCACTTGAATGCACACATACTCACAAAATGATGTCAAAATACCAGTCTCGGCAAGTATTTTTCGTAAAACAGAGTAGCTTTGCCTTAAGTGAATGTAAACAGTTGAGTAAGAAAGCGTGTGTATATTGAATCCATGCATTTACTCTTAAAGTGACAACAGCCTATGACAGCCTACAACACCTGCTGGTGTCTTTGTCATTAATGGGTTAGTTCACCCATAAATGAAAAATACTATATAAATGACTACATCCTACGTCATACGCCGAAACTCGACTCTAATGAAGCTAGTGATTACAGTTTATAAAGTTATAATTATGTTATTAAAAAGTCATATACACATAGGATGGCTTGAGGGTAAGTAAATTATGGGATATTTTTCATTTTTGGGTGAACTAACCCTTTAATGTTAATTAAACAACAAAAAAACAGATTAAAGCCTAGATTTAAGACAATATTTACATTTCTGAATACTATTAGATCTTACTTAATTTGTATCTTTCTATGCTTTAATTAGTGCATATGTTATTTTTTAACATAATAAAAAATCCCACTCACCACATTTTATTCTTTGCTGATTCAAAAAATGATCCGAATTCGTGATCCATTGAACCACTATTTAATTATCATGCTGACCATGTGATATGCTTCAGTTGCTTGACACAATCCTCTCTGAAACATTTCCTCTAAATTTTTCCCCTTTAAAGTATTGTTGTTCTAGCCAGACGCATTTAGATGAACGTCCTTGATTGTTGCATCGCATCTCACACTGTTTTTGAGCACCCCTCCGTGAGTGTTATATTTCTAAGCTGTTACAAGTTAAAAATAAATTCAGCTTTAAGACAGACAACTTTAAAAATATGTAGTGGTGCACATCTAGTTTTCTCATCTTTTGGTTGCATGACATTTTTCCTTTAGGTCCATGTGACATCCCTTCAATGGATTTGCTGTGTTTTTTGACGTACTGTAGCATAAAATCTAGCGTGTCCTTACACAAACACACACTTCCTTTTCAATCCCTCTGAGCAGAAATGCAGAGATGAAAAGAGGAAAGAGGAAGCAAGAATCAGATACATGGGCTGTTGGTGGTTCAGAGCAGCAGTTTGGACGGCATGCTGGGATTGTCACTGGTCTCCTCATCTCTGTGATTTATACAGTGCAATAAGTGTTGCAGAGATGGGCTAACAGTCCAAGAGACAGCAGGGCATTAGCATAATGTGTTCAGCGGAGAAACGCTGGAAGACTGTTGCGTCTTTAAACGCAGTGTGCCACATTTAGATTTGCTCTGCCTGCAGATGTCATCCCTCATTGGGATTGGGGATCTCAGACACTCGGGACGTGAAAATAAAACAACTCACAGAAGTCCAACTAACTGTGTTTTTGTCCCCGTTTATGCCAAAATTCCATGCGCTGCATGGCATTGCTAGTTTCCAATCCATTTAGTTAATTTATAAAATGTAGAAATTCATCTTACGGTTGAAAATTGGATTTATTCACTTCCACATTTTGAAGTAAATGCATCTCTGAAAGGACTAAACTGAATCCAGTGAAAAATTGATATAGAATTTTTGCTGCCTTTTTTTAATAAATGACGAGCTTTTTGGAACACACAACCAATAAAATTACTTCTATTTATATATATATATATATATATATATATATATATATATATATATATATACATTTCACAGTAAGTTAATCACATGATTGAAATGAAATCAGATGTAGTGTTTGGATAAATAAGATGTTTAGTACATTTGAAACCATAAAAGCAGTTGTGCTGCTTATTTTTTTTTTGTGGATTTTTTTTTTCAACCAAGTT
This sequence comes from Chrosomus eos, assembly GCA_036326025.1. Lineage (NCBI taxonomy): Eukaryota > Metazoa > Chordata > Actinopteri > Cypriniformes > Leuciscidae > Chrosomus > Chrosomus eos. The sequence continues at coordinate 27,325,830 of CM070832.1, forward strand.
CAAATGAACAGCATTTATTTAAAACAGGAAATTAGAAATTGTTAACCATCACTTTTTTTTAATTAAATGCATTGCTGAATAAAATTAGGCCTATAAAAAAATCTGACTGACTCCAAACTTTTGAACAGTAGAGTAAATCTCCACTGCACACCATCAATCTAAATAAATTCTGTTATTTGGCAAGTTAACTTCTGATTAGAGATTTGTCTTCGTCCACTCCCTTCCCATTATTAAATTAAATTCACAGCTCGTGGAAAATTCATCTCTAAAAGTAGCTGAAAAGTGACCTTGAACCTCTACCGTACAAAGCACTAGAATGACGATACGTGCCTAGAGCAACACAACAAGCTTTACCGTCAAGAAAAGTAGCTCTGTGGCTCGAGTTTCTAGATGAATAGTTCTTTCCCCTTGTGTCTTTGAAGATGTTGACGACCTGTCATGTGTCTTGTCCTGTAGAGATGTCCATGAAGAGCTGAGGATAAAGAAGACAGTTGATGCCTGGATCAATACACTCAGCAAGGAGATTCAGGTGAGCTGAACTGAAAGATTTAGTCTCTTTTTCTGCCTTCAAATACAATCTGTTGTTTCTGCACAATCTGTCACTTTTCTTTGTTCTCCGAAATACTGTTTTAAAAGGGAACATTTTTGAATAATCATTAGTGCTTTTTGCTTTTGCTTGGCATTGAGCAGAGATCTGCTATTACTTTTCCAAGTAATCACGTTTATGATTATTTACCTGGCGGACAATAAAACGGCTGAAAAAAACTCCCACACGGAAGCTTGTTTCCTCCATAGAATGAAAGGGTAATTACGACTTTTGATCTCACAAGCAATTTTATTTATTTTTTTCACGAAAGTTTGGAGTTTTTGGTTCCTTGCCACTATCGCCTTTTGGCTTGCTTAGTTGAGGACACTTAATATTCTGCAATATTATTGACTTGACTGCACTGACACTATCGGATGAGAACTGAACTGAGCGGGATGATGACATCACTGTTTTCTCCAAAGCTACTTCATAGATTAATTCAACTCATTCCATAATTGATTAACTTTACACAGTTATTGAACCAAACTGAATCAACACTGAACTGATTTCAACTGTATAATGACTGTTTACTATAGTCTTTTTAGAGCTGCTTTACAGCAGAATTGAATTCTGTTGCATCATTAAATCAATATTTTCCCATTTATCACTGTAAAGCTGCTTTTAAGTTGGGAGATATAATTGAATTGTGAGATGTAAACTCGCAATTGTGAGATAAAAAACTTGCAATTATGAGATATAGACTAGCAATTGCAAGAAAAAAAGTCTGAATTGTGAGATAAAAAGGTCACAATTACCTTTGTTTATTTAGTTTTATTCCATGGTGGAAACAAGCTTCCATACAACATCTAGCACTGCACATACATAATTTTTTTTAGCATTTTTGAAAAATAAGTTTATATAACTTTCCTTGCACTATTTATTGAACACGCATTCAAGTGTTTCTGACTTCAAGGTCTTCTGTCTCTTTCTCCTTCCCTTTGTCTTGTCTTCCTCCTGACAGGATGATCTGGCGAGGGAGAACTCGGAGAGGAGTGATGCTGCAGTCGCTAAAGTGGTGCAGCAGGACCTGAGGAGCAGGAGTGGACGTGGAGGAAGAGGAAGAGGAAGAGGAAGAGGGGAGGTGAAACCTCTGCGGCAGAGAAGAAGAGAGGCTTAGTGAGAACACAAGCAGAAAGCACACTGGCACATAGCAAACAACCCGCTCTGTCTGTTAGAACCAGACCTGAAGGGAAGCAAGAGACGGTGAGCAGGATTATATCAGTGTTATCTAATGCCGTTCAAAATGTGTGAACACAATAGACAGAACAACCAAACTCCTCTGATAATGAAATGTTTCAATAGCAATGAGTGAATGATGCAATGTGAAAAAGTGAAAAAGCAATGATGTTTCATCTGACTGAAGCAGTTTCGATGTGTTTTTAAAAGTTAAACTTCTTTTTACTTGACAAAGCATCTTTAAAAATGTTCAGAGGAAATTGTGAGAGAGAGAAAAAAGATTTGTGTATTTTTTGGTTAAAGTTAAATTTCAAACTGCTTGGGATAAATATTTATTATAAAAACAATTATGAATTAAATTGAAAATGTTTTTCTTCAGGTTACACTCTAATAGTGGATAGGAGAAAAATAATTATTAGAAAGACAGTATTATCCCAGTATTATACCAGTATATACTAATAACAGTATTAGTATTATATATTTACTAATATACAGTATATGTGAAGGGATCCCTCGTAAAATAATCATCATAGTTTTGGGGTCCTTGGCATCAAATAGTTTGAAAAACCCTGATTTACTGTATGTATGCGCTTTCATTCAGGTTAGGAATCTTCATACTGTATGTAGACACTAGGCAGTAGATTATGACTAACATTAAATGACATGAGAGCTTTATAATTGGCTATTTGGCTGTGGTCCAAATCATCTGTCTGTTATATTAAAACTGATAATGAATTTTAGGATCTTCTAACCTGTTTGTTAGCAGTGTTTAATCCTGTACGTGTTGTTTACTTATCACCGTGACCTGACAAGCTCACAACACTCCCAAAATGGCCCATCTGGATGTAAACACTGTAGCTCAGTACTTCTGTGTCTCAGTGGCATTTTCTCTAAATGAGCCGCTTTGAGCACCCATATGTTGCCCGACACTAATTTGCTAAAAATAAAGAGTGAGAAGACGAGAGGCAGGCTTGCCTTATCTGTGTTTGGCACAAGCCTGGTCCTGTTAATGGCTGTCCACGTTGCCTGGTGTCTGTGTGGATGATTCTTAACCTAGCAACACATTCAGTGGTTATCTGAAGGTTACTATGTGTTGAGGCCATCCAGGCATTTAATTGCTGCTATCATTAAAGGTGCAGTCAATCCAGACAACAGAGCACACAGTTACAAGAGGTTGAGAGTTATTTTGCCGGCGACAATCGGGGGTTGCCATGCGTTTTAGATTAAGCTAAATGAAATCCTTACGTATATGCCTCACTTTACATTAGCAAAGCTATAACTTTCCACGTTCTGATCAGTGTTATTGCATGCTGTCATTATATATGGGTGTATTTAGTATATCGCTTCAGAAGCATAATCTTTCATGTTTACCATACATATTTGGGGTCAGTTAGATTTTTTTCTTTTGAAAGAAATTAATACTTTTATTCAGCAAGGATGCATTAAATTGATCAAAATGGACATTTATAATGTTACAAGAGATTACTATTTCAAATAAATGCTGTTCTTTTGAACTTTGTTCCTGGAAAAAAAAACGTATCATGGTTTCCACAAAAATATGAAGCAGCACAACTTTTATCATCTGATAATAATAATAAATGTTTCTTGAGCAGCAAATCAACATATTAGAATGATTTCTGAATGATCACGTGACACTGACGACTGGAGTAATGATGCTGAAAATTCAGCTTTACACCACAGGAATAAATTATATTTTAAATGTATTATTTTAAAGTGTGATCATATTTCACAATATTATGTTGTTGTTGTTTTTAATATTTTTTAATTAAATAAATTATATTTATAAAATTGTGGTAATTTACCATAACTGTATGGATACGTTAATATTATTTGCCATGTTTACTATCAATGTGATTAGTATAGTTTATTATGTTTACTACAGGTATGAGTGTATATTTGTTTAATGTGCCATATTTACCATACATACAGTAAGAGTGCATAATAGTATAAAATACCATGTTTGCTATTTTATAATCTTGATACACAGTTTGTTAATTGAGTGTTTTTTTTTTCTCCCATGCTCAGCCGGTTGTGCTTAAATCTCAGGATGATCAAGAGTATCTGGCCAAACTGTATGGAAAAGCTCTTTATGAGGGTCATCGACGCACACTCAAAAAAAGCCCTTATCTTCGATTCAACTCCCCCACGCCGAAATCCAAACCTCAGCGACCTAAAGTAGTAGAGACCGTCAGAGGTGAGTTTCAGCCCTTCAATTAGAAGTGATGATTGATGGTCTTTTTATGTTTATTTTAGTAACTTGTGAAATAGTCTTTAAAACCGACATGAAAATATCGAAGATCGTGGATCATGATCCTGCCTGGAAAAAAAAGACAATATATGTATTAGCCATATTGCCCTGCCCACCCCTAATTTTGCCTTTTCTGTCTTCCATTTAACTCTTTATGGATTCTTGTCCCTCTCTTTTCATTCATTGACTCATATAGGGGTGAAGATGAAGTCATCTAAAACCCAAACTAGCCAGTTTGAAGATGGGGTTCCTGCCCTGCAGCCTTCAGTCTCTGAGCCCCATTTCCTGTTCAGCCCCAGTGATCCTGCCCATCAGCAGCAGCCTGGGTCTCCAGTGCGAGGTTACCTCATTCCCATGGCTATTCCTTTAGGTAAGCACCATTACCACAACTAACAGGGATTGTACGGTCATGAAAAACCTGAAAAAGTCATGGAAATTTCAAAGGCATTTCCAGGCCAAGTTTTGGAAAGAAAAGTCATGGAAATGTGCGTCACAAATATCTGTGTAAAGTTCGGGCAATCCTTCGCGTCATATTTGTGTGTATATTTAAATTCAGATTTAAACATGGATTTTTATTCTTATACCTCATGTATACATGGACGTTTCATGGAACATTAGGTGATGAACATTTGCCTCAAAAGTTATTGAAAAATCATGTGAATTTATTCGTAAAAATCTGTATAAACCCTGAACCTTTTTTACCTTTACTTGTTTATTTGAATTCAGCTAAATCTGTTAACTTGGTTAACTGTAGATTTGATACTTAATGTGTAACTGATTTGTGTCATATTTTGCATCAGCAAACAATGTTTTAAAACATAAATACATAAAGGATCAATGACACAGTTTATGCTGTTCTGTGTCCTTTAAACCTCTGACCATTCTGAAACAAAGATGCGACAGCCTCCACATGCTGCAGTCATAAAGCGTCTCTCCTCCGGCTGGCTCTGAGCACACGGCAGCATTAAAGAATGGACTTAATTAGACGACATTTCAGCTGTGTGAGTTTAGCTCTTAATTACGACTGCCTCTCCACTCGTTAAAAAGCCTTGCTATGCCGCTCTCGTTTAATCACTTCACTGTCAGGGACATTAATGCCTTTCTATTACGCTCTCATTTTCCCGCTTCCAATCACTGCGAGCTCCGTCTCAGGTCCGACCTTGTGCGGTTGGAGGTAATTCTGTTTATTAGCCCAAACAGCCATATGTATGAAAACACCGTCGTGCTTTACGAGGGGACTTTTTAGGGCAGTAATTGCAAATAGCCAATTGAAAACATTTTGAAAGCGTTCTTATTATGAGTTGATTAGTTTTTATTTTTATCCCCTACCCCGTTCTTTTGAGGATTATGACCTCCTGGCACTGAAACGTTCCATTAGTTTGGTAACAGCTGAATTGCCATCGTTATTTTCTGCAATGGACTGAAGAGGTAATTAAAGGTATTGCATGAAAAAAAATGGCACTGACGAAGCACCTTTGCACTGCTAAAGCTGTTTACAGTATTTCAATGTTTCCCGAATTGTGGCCCAGGGTATTGAGAATGAAATGAACTGGTGGAAAATGGCCTAGTAATGTTTGAAACAGCATTTTGTGGGCTGTTGCCTGTATGCTGGACTGACCTCTGATCGGAGCTACGCTGAAGTGAACAAAGACTCGCTAATCACATCTGCAATGCAGTGGCCCTAATCGCCCTCATAGACACTCAACTCACTTCATAGTCATATTGAAGTTCCTTTCACTACGAAATTAATTATTGAAATTTCTTTGTGAGGAAAAACTGCAGCAACAATGCGAAAGTTGCTAAACCAAAGCTAAAATTAAACCATTAAACATTAGCTTTATGTTTTTTGGGGTTTTTTTTTTTACAGTTACATCCCGGGCCAAAATAGCTGTTCACTAGCAAGACTTAAGTTAACCTGTTTCAACAGAAAGATAATGCTAGTCGGCCTGCTTCACCAGCCGGTAAATATAATGCATGATGACCTACCTAGACCTATATCAAACCAGCATTAATTAGCATAATCCAGCCATGAAATCCATGCTAAAAGTGTTTCTTTTTTTGTTTTATTTAATTTAATACTTTTTTTACTTATATTTTTTTATTTTGTTTACACCATTTTCATCGGCCCCACCATAAAGCATATTCATATAAATACATTATTTATTTATTTACATAATTCATTTTAATTATTTACATAATTAATTTTTTACTTTTTTTGCATTTTCAAAGCATCTTTTATTAATTTTACTATCTTCTTAGTGAGACATACTGTAAGGACACATTTTAAAGGGGACCTATTATGCAAAATTTTGAACATAAATGTGAGTCAGCAGTGTGTGTACACAACCACCCTATAATGGTAAAAATCCACCCACTCCTCTTTTTTTTAATTCCCATAAACATAAGCAGTGTCTCAGAACAAGCTGTTTGCAGATTGTAACTTTTGTGACGTCACATATGCTTAGGCCCCGCCCACGACTGCTGACGGACTCGGCCCCATTAGCTCATCTATTCCAGCCATCTAGATAATATTACCTTGACATATTTACATCAGCAAAATTCAACAAAATAAGCAAAAAATACTGTTCAGAACATCACGGAATACCAAATATTTTTGTTTGCAAATACTGTTAAAGGGATAGTTCACCCAAAAATGAAAATTCTGTCAGTAATTACTCACCCTCATGTTGTTCCAACCACGTAAAACATTCGTTCATCTACGAAACACAAATTAAGATATTTTTTATGAAATCTGAGAGCTGACTCACTCCATAGGCTGCTAGGTAATTTAATTATGCCGGCCCAGAAAAGTTAGAAAAGTTAGTGTACACACACAGCAGTGTGTGTACACAACCACCCTATAATGGTAAAAATCCACCCACTCCTCTTTTTTTAATTCCCATAAATCATAAGCAGTGTCTCAGAACAAGCTGTTTGCAGATTGTAACTTTTGTGACGTCACATATGCTTAGGCCCCGCCCACGACTGCTGACGGACTCGGCCCCATTAGCTTAGACCCCGCCCTGAGTGAGCTTTACACTGTCCGCCATGTTTATCTCCTCTCCAGAGCATTTAACAGCAGCTTTTATAAGAAGACATTTCTTGAATGCTGCTAAGTTATTCAATCAATAGCAGTGAGTGATTTTCTGTTTTCTTTTGTTGTTTGATTCATATTAACAGCATATATAACAGTAGGTGCTGTATATTACGCTGCTTTCACTTTAATACACAGATCTAACATGAGATTTCTTTACTTGCTGTTTACATTTGCAGACAGAACTGACTGTGTTTATGTGAACTTTGTGCGTTTTTGACATAACCTTGTGTGTATTTGACAGTTTAAGTGTAGTAAGATGTGAAAGAGAACTTAGTTTAATACCCACGAGACGCTTCGTCTGACAGCTAGCTTCTGTGCTTTGGATGTGTGCGCTCAGAAAACCATATATCAGAAGTTTACACTGATATGACTTTAAAAGTCATGCAGATAATAAACTTTCCTGATGATGAAGAACTGCAATGTCACATGAGCGTGACCACGATAGAGATGATAATCAAAACCATATGTTTTAGTTTTTGGCAGCGTATCAGTGGAACGAGCTGTACAGGCTCCGCCCTCTTCTGGAAAGTGGGTTGGGGAGCAGCGGCTCATTTGCATTTAAAGATATTTGCACGAAAACGGCATATTTTTCCTTCCACTCAAAAATGGGCATTTAAAACATTGTATAATAAATTATCTATGGTGTAATTTGAGCTGAAACTTCACAGACACATTCTGGGGAGACTTGTATTACATCTTGTAAAAAAAAGGGCATAATGTCCCCTTTAATGTCTATGTATGACAAGCCAGATTAAAACACCAAAAGGACTTTACACCAAAAGGACTATAAAAAAAATTTTTTAAAGGTAAAAAAAAAAGTATTTTTAATTAAACATAGTTTTCTTCCAAGTCTTTCTCACATTTTTGATAAAACTTCATCTATTCCAGCCATCTAGATAATATTACCTTGACATATTTACATCAGCAAAATTCAACAAAATAAGCAAAAAATACTGTTCAGAACATCACGGAATACCAAATATTTTTGTTTGCAAATACTGTTAAAGGGATAGTTCACCCAAAAATGAAAATTCTGTCAGTAATTACTCACCCTCATGTTGTTCCAACCACGTAAAACATTCGTTCATCTACGAAACACAAATTAAGATATTTTTTATGAAATCTGAGAGCTGACTCACTCCATAGGCTGCTAGGTAATTTAATTATGCCGGCCCAGAAAAGTTAGTAAAGATATTGTTAAAATAGTCCAAGTGACTACAGTGGCTCCACCTTAAGTTTATCAAGCGAAGAGAATACTTTTTATGCGCAAAAAAAAAATTTAAATAACAACTTTATTCAACTATTCATTTTCTTCTGTGTGAGTCTCTGATGTGAGTTCACAAAAGAGAGCCACGACGCATGCGCGAGATCTGAGAGGATGTATATCTGTGTGAACTAACCCTTTTAAACCACACAGACATTATCAAATCACTGATATTTGCCCAGATTGGCCAAAAACTACATCAGCTCATCCTTATTGTTAAGCCTTGCTGGTCTAAGCTGATCTTCTCAGCAGGGATGTTGTTTTTGTTTTAATTTATTTAAAGCTGCAATCCGTAACTTTTGGCTCTTTAGCGGTTAATAAACAGAACTGCATGCTTCTTGCGGAAGAACATTGTAGCCGAAGCTACTTCTCTCTGTTTATGTCTATGACGAGTCACGCAGGTACTGGGCTCCTCCGCTGTGGTGCCGACCCAAACCAGTCTAAAATAGTCCCAATATAATCACTTATTATAGGTGTACCATAGTGATTGAGGATTAGAAAAAAACACGGTTTGGAAAATGGATTCATGATTATTATCTAAATTTTGGACAAAAAAAAGTTGCAGCTTTACAGACTGCAGCTTTAAAGTGCTAAGTTAGACACTTGTTATATTTCAGAGCGACACCATCTCGTTCCCCAAATCACACCTATCAGACCTGTCTAACTTTCATCTAACGAATGTGAATCATCTCCTAATAACTTCTTTAAACCCCCACATCGAGCAAAAACATCTTTTACCAGTCGAGGCCATTCCCAAGGCGTCTTAATCATGCACCAGTGTCATCCCCGTGGCTGTCCTATTTCCCTTCATATTGAATGTGTTGAAAGAAACCCAAGCGGAAAGTTCCAGACTCCCATTAAAAACTTCCCAGACACTTCTGCAGTTGTGCGCGGTGTATCTGTGTAGGAGAGGGTCCAGACTGGCCCAGCCTGGATTGGATTGACTCGCCAAGGCTCAGACTGGGTCTCTGGAGGGCTGTAGATTAGAGCTGGCCTAATTTCCCCTTCTTCCGTGACTCTCCCGGGAGGACAGTGGGGATTGCAGAGTGCCCCATGGGAATGGTGAGAGAGCCTTTCATCTGCTCCAGATGATCGGTGCGGCTCATCCATAGACGGCCCCCGAGTCACACTTACACACGCACGACAGCAGGCAAGCTCTCCGCAAATCTGCTTAGCAAGTTTTGCACTGCAGAGAGTAGAAAGTGGCAGTCGAATCAACACAGCAGCGATCAAGGGAAGTGTTAGTTCATACCGTTTATAGCAGCAATACTATTTTGAGTCAAACTCAAGAGCTTTAATGATACTTTTTATTTCTTTATAACAGGGGTGTGCAAGATTTGGAATCAAAGAATTGGCTCCTTTTCAATTCATGAAAGTAAATTTGAATTGAATTGATCACACCCCACTTTAAGTTTTAAGAATTGGAATGACAAAAAGTGGAATTTAATCAATTATCCATCCATCCATCTTTGTCATTCTGTCGATCTATCTATTGTCCTGTCATTCTATCATTCTGTCATTCTATTGATCTATCGGGCTATCTATTGCTCTGTCATTCTATCTTTTATTCTGTCTATTGTTCTATCTATCTGTTGATCTATCTATCTGAATGTCTGTCTGTCTATCCATCCATCCATCCATCTATCCATAGTTCTGCTGCTCTCTCTGTATGTTACACCTGTTAACCTTAAAAGGCATCTATCTATCTATCTATCTATCTATCTATCTATCTATCTATCTATCTCTATCTATCTATCTACAGTATCTATATATCTGTCATCGTTCTATCTATCCATCTATCTGGCATTCTATCTGTCATTCTATCTATCTATTGTTCTATCATTCTGTCTGTCTGTCTGTCTGTCTGTCCGTCCATCTATCCATAGTTCTTAGTCCTTAAAAGGCATCTAGTTAAATTATTTCAATGCATTTCCTTGTATTTTCATTCATTTCAGTTCTTTAATTTGAATTGCAATCAAGTTTGCTACTTCATTTTCAAATTCATCCCTAGCCATTCTCAATTCAGTTCTAAATGGTGCACAACTCCATATAAGCCATCTTTTCTGTTCTTCCTTAGATGTATTATTGATAAAGAAAGAATCATTGTGAGGACTTGTAATTCACACACAGTGATTGCTGCTTTTGCATGCCAGAGATGCTTTGAGCAGCCCATGCTCACCGTGTCTTGCCGTCTCTGAGGTGAATTCTTATACTTTATTGATTGTAGATGAAATTGCTCTGGTGGTAGCCCCAGTGGTGAAGACGTGACTTCATTTGTTGCTTTGAAATTGCATGTGGTTGCAGAAGCAGGACGTGTGTGCACATATTTATGTGCATTTATTTTGTTTTAATCATCTCATCATCTCTCTCTCCATCTTCTTTCTCAAGTCTCCTGCTGCAGTGTTCTCGGGTCCAGTAAAGTCAGTGATTTACATACTCTTGAATGTATTCCCAAGCATTTTGCGGGCTGTGAATTCTGTCCCTTCATTTAGGTCTTTGTTTCCTTGCATGCCTTGCGGCTTCCCTGGTTTGTGAATAGCCCGTAATAGCATCTCCTACTGTCCATCATTGAGCTAATCTATCCGATCTGGTTTCACATTTCAGAGTTTCTACTCTCTTGAGGTTCTGGAGTACAAACACCTCCTTTCAAACCTTCCTTCGGCAGAGCCCACATGTTTGCTATCAGAAGTATTTGTGCATTCCAGATGAGTCAGTGCTTCTTGCTCCTCAGCCACTGTTTGGATGCCCTTCAGCCAAATTATGGAAATCGTAAAGCTTATGTTTCCCCTGCTTTGCATGGAAGGCTGGGAAAAACAGATTGCGGCGCTCGCAGCAGATTTATGCTAATGTCAGCCTCCTCGTTTGCCGTTAATGTGCAGAGACCAGACTCGCATCTATGTAATGGGGCATGTGCGTCCGTAACCTGCTTTCCTGCGAACAGGAATGACACAAACCTGTGCTAGCGCACTCTGGCTGAACCTGTTTGTCTCACGGTCCCATTGCAGAACAGATGCCAATCATGTTGCCAGATCGGCCTCCTGCACAGCCAGATGTGTGTGAATGTGTTTTGGGCTGACACGGCACTTTAAAGTACCGTGGACGTCCTTTACAGTCGCTCTGCGGTGTGTTGAGAGATAAAGTAATGAGTAGGTGTGTGTGTGTGTGTGTGGGCTCCATCTGCAGGAGTGCCTCTGTCTTTAATATCCCTCTCGCGTGAGTATAGGGGTCGTGTTGTGCCCTTGCCTGTAAACAGCGTGTTGATGTTATCTGCGCTGCATCAGGGCGATGGATGTGCAGACTTTAAAGGTTTGGCAGAAGCGCATTTAGGCTGCCGAAGTGTATTGCTAGTTCACTCACGCATCCTGTGGAAAAGAGGGGGATGGAGACGTTGCGTTCAATGTCGCCTTTTGTTGTCCTGGTGATATTTCACTCTGCAGACATTGTTCATGTATCTCTAATGCCTGAAAAACTGACTTTCCCCCCTATTTTATGTATGTAGGTATGTAAATAAGCAGTAATTTAGTAATATTTTATCCAAAGCAACTTGTGTTCACTAAACTGTAATGTACAAGAGCGCTTCAAGCAACGCAAAAATCGATTTCACATGTCATTACTTTCTGAAATGCAATTTATAATGCAAAGTGTTGTTATAGAACATATAACCTTTGGGTTACAATCCCAGATCATTAAACACAACTCCTTGTATCTCTTTAGGTAAGCCTAGAGTGGACGGCCAGGCCCCAATGCCTTCACGGGTCATCATTAGCAATAAACCAGCAACCGTCACAACCTCCTTCCCTCCCATTACCATTTCTGAACCCAAGACTGATCCTGCTATTCGGAAACCAAACACCATCTTACTGGAGGTCCAGTCAGTACCGAAAAAACGGACTCCACAGCTCAAAATACAGGTAACACCAGGTTCACACATACAAACATAGCTGTATGATCATCTTCAGCTGATTTTGTCACTTCGCACAGTATTTCACTATATAAAAATGAGACTTTACAAGCTTTGCATCACGCATCGGACAATATCACTTCCCTACTGCAGGTTGAAGTGGCTTTTATTCCACATACTGTTTTCTTTCAAATGCATTTGTGTTTTGTTTGCAGGTCCAGCCTGGTGTGAACATTGAGAGTTGTCTATGCAGCAGTCCAGCTTCTTCTACATTATCGATTCCAGCCGAAACCATCCTTCCTCCACCTTCGATTCACGTAAAACCTCCCAAATCAGCAACAACACTAACTAGACCCTTATTATTTGAAAATGAAATGGTTTGGTTGCCTTTATCAGCAGATTCAGCACTACTCCAAATTTCATTTCAATTTTCTACCAGAGAAATAGCTAATAGTTTTGCAGGCTTTCAAATTGATGATACACCCAGGATGTCCTCTAACATGTACATTTGCTCGTGTGTGTGTGTGTTCGTTCATGTTCATATACCAGCTGTCTTGGCTCCGTTCTGAGAATGGATGGATATTATGCCATTAAATGTTGGCTGTGCTCCAGCATGCTGTAGTGCTATAAGGGCCAGGTTTGCATTTCTCATTGCACTGCCATTGATTTTTGCCAAGCCGTGCATGCATGCGCCTTCATGCTCTCAGAACCTGCCCAAGCGGATGAAGATGGATGAGGTGTGTGTGTATTGAGCTGAATGTATAATGTTTCAGGGGGGACTTTGCCGCCAGCGTTTTCTGCTCTTACTCCTCCAATCCCGACCTCAGCCATTCACATCTGGTTGCTAGGCAACAGATGCAGCTCCGTTGCTCTTCTGTCGGAGCAACACGTCAAGGAGGACAAAGCCTCTCTGTGGTCTGCCTGCCTCTGTTAGCATCAGAGGAATCATTGCAGCTCTATAGAAATAACCCTAGAAACACATCTTGCACTAGAATCCGTCGAGTTAATTTGGGGATGCATTTCCTCTTTTGACTTTGAGTTCAGGTCGAGTTCACAGTCAGTCACATTCACACTAAATTTAAGGAAGGAAGACTTTAAAGCTTTTGACTATTCAGAATATTGTGAAGATTTAAAGTGTCCTGCGTACTCTAATAGTTCAATCTTTGCTAAATACTTGATTTATTTTTCAAATAGAATAAATACATTTTAAACTATTTTTAATTAAAATATAATTTTATATAAGTAAATAAATAATATACAGTATACTGAACAAAATTATAAACGCAACACTTTTGTTTTTACCCCCATCTTTCATGAGCTGAACTCAAAGATCTAAGACTTTTTCTATGTACACAAAGGGCTATTTCTGTCAAATATTGTTCACAAATCTGTCGAAATCTGTTTAAGTGAGCACTTCTCCTTTGCAGAGATAATTCATCCACCTCACAGGTGTGGCATATCAAGATGCTAATTAGACAGCATGATTATTGCACAGGTGTGCCTTAGGCAAGCCACATTTTAGAGCGGCCTTTTATTGTGGCCAGCCTAAAGCCTCGTACACACCGGGACGAATATCGGCTTGCGTTATTCGTCAGCGTTTTTCAACGCATTTTTTGTGTTCACACCCAAGCGATTTCCGCTGACGATGAGCCGAGTGAACATGCAAATTCATTCCCTGACATTAGATGGCGCTTAATGTACAGAAATACCCCGGTCCACAAAGTGCTTCTGACACTCGCTTGTCACTCAGAAGAAGAGAGCAAGTTTGTCGCGTTTGTCATATAGTTCTTTATTCTCGTTGGTGTCTCTTTATATAGACAACAACAAGACCAGCAGCTCTACATTCATCTTGCCTTGCATCTTCCTCGTCTTATTTCTTCCCGGCAGAGTGTAGACGCTGTATATCTTCTTCGCCGTTACGTATGTGTGCTCGGCAAGACCGTTTTGTGTTTGAGCGCCCCCAAGTTGTGTTTTACTGTAACTTGAGAAGCTCCACACACGTGAGCAAAAGCGCCAATCTCATTGGTCGGATAGTTTTTGACGCGGCGCGTCAAACAAAAAAAACGAACCTGAGGCGTTTTAAAAAAAATGACGCTTTTACGCGCGGCGTTTTACGTGTCGGTGTGCACACTCACATTGGCGCCCATTGTTTAGTCACGAGGCGTTAAACGTTGACGAATATCGCACGCGAAATTCGTCCCGGTGTGAACAGGCCTTAAGGCACACCTGTGCAGTAATCATGCTGTCTAATTAGCATCTTGATATGCCACACCTGTGAGGTGGATAATTTATCTCGGCAAAGGAGAAGTGCTCACTAACACAGATTTTGACAGATTTGTGAACAATCTTTGAGTTCAGCTCATGAAAAATGGGGGCGAAAACAAAAGTGTTGCGTTTATTATTTTGTTCAGTGTGCATTATAAAATACATTTTACATTTTAAAATCAATAATATTTTTAACTGTAGACTATGCCGAATATTGTAAATATTTGAAATGTGTTCCGAGTACTATAGTTCACTCTTTTCTATAGTAATATAAAATAATCATGTAAACTATTATTTTAAAATAAATGTTATTGAGGTAGAATAGTGCAGCTAGGTGTTTGTGTGTGTGGCCTTTACTGCACAATACACACATATATTAATATAGAATTATAAATATAACCTGTTTTAAGAATTGTTTATTATTGTGTGCAAATTATTATTATTATTGATAGTAGTTATTATTGATAATATAATTATTTATTGAACAAGTTTATTTTATCATGTTGATGTTGCATGTTTTTCTACAAGCAATAGACTCTGTGTGCGTGTGTGCGCGTGTGCGTGTACGTGCGTGTGCGTGTGTGTGTGCGTGTGCGTGTGCGTGTGTGTGCAAACGGGTGCGTCTTCCACTCACATAATGTGTCTGATGCAGCTCGGCAGAGGTGTTCTGGTCTGTCAGCTCAGCAAGGCTGCGTTCAGCACTCTCGTCTGTGCCCAGTTAATGCCCTTGACTCATCAGACTGGCAGACCCCAGCCTCCACCCACCCACACACACACACCCCCCCACCCACAAAGACACGGGCAAGGACATACACTCACACACATTCTCACAAAAGATGCTTTGAATCGTACACTTCACTCCCACCAGGCCTGAGGCCTGTCAAACAGAGGGAATGAAATATGACTAAGTCTAACAGTGCTTGTGCTTAAAACACATGATATCTCCGTCCTCTGAGACTTGACATTTGGAGTGCATTGCAGTCACCACTGGCTCATACTGTTACAAAGCCCACTTTTGTACTTTGAGAAATATTGTGATAGATTGATTTTTGTAGATTTTGAACAAAAAGGGATCGTTTACCTAAAAGTAAAAGTTCTGTCACCATTTACTGTAAGACTTTCTTTCTTACGTGGGACACACAATGTGAATTAGGATGGGGACTTTCAAGGACTCAAAAAGCATAACATTATCATAGAAAGTGGATTCAAGCACAATATTTAACGTCTTCTGAAATCATTTGATAGGTTTTTTTGTGATAAACAGGCCAAAAATGTATTCTTTCTTTACAACGAGTGATCAACCATTGCGACCAGATCATGGAGTCATCATCAGTCCGAATCCACCCGATTCACAAATGAATCAAACCATTTTTGTGAACTGAATCCTATTGTTCTGAATCCTTCCTTTTATGTTCCACTGAAGAAAGAAAGTCTCACGGGTTTGGAACAACATGAGAGCGAGAAATTATGACAGAAAACTATACAAAGGAACTATTCCTCTAATTTGCAGTTCAGCTGCAAAATTACCAGTTGCTTTTTTCATTTCCTGCTATTTTCAGTGCAAGTGTGATTGTCCACATGTGTGTGAGCAGAATAGTAAGTAATATTGTGTTTCTGTAGCTCACTGCAGCACGCTTGCTGCAGTCTCGTCTGTTTCCGCAGTTCCGATGGAGACAGACACAACACACACCACACACACACACAATATATATATAAGTAAGGGGTAATGTCACCAAAAAACAATGTTTATCACAAAATAAACTAGGATAGAGTCATCAGGAATGATATTGTGGTTTATTTTGTGACTGACTGTACATTTATCCTGCCTGTTACACAGCTGCTTACTAAATAAATAAATGTAAATGAAATATTGATTTTATGTGAGCAGAATAGAGATAGGAGACGACATAAAACTAGCACAGCAACACAGGAAGATGTAGATGTTTTTAAAAGAAGTCTCTTATGCTCACCAAAGCTGCATTTATTTGATCAAAAAATACAATAAAAACAGTGATATTGTGAGATATTACTTTTTACTCTGACCCCAATTTTTGCAACAATATTGTAAGACTGCAATTAATTATAAGTATAGCGAACAGTATTGTATAAATATTTGCCTGCAGAATGCTGTGACTGACTAATAAGATGCGTGTATTCCATAGAGCTGTATAATAATTGGATGTAACATCTATTTCTTCATGTAGCATCCAGGATGAAACACCTACAACTATTGTATAAATGATAAAAAAAAAATTGACAAAAGAGCTGTAAAATCTATTTTAGTGCTTTAGGAGGAGCGAATGCGTATAATAACACTATCTGTCTCACGTACTCAGCACACCCGTACCTCTCATTCACATGAGCAGACCAACTCTCTCCGTTACCATGGAGACGAGGCTTAGCTGCATGAGGCAGAGACCTGGAAAACTGATGCGTGTTTCTCTCTCACACACACACACGTCTCTTAAACAGTTACGGTTTATGTCCTTGCACTGAATGATTCATTTAATCTTTGTAGGTATACGATGTAAAGACACTCTTGAATCTGTCTTGTAAGATTGGCTGATGAGACAGCATTTTATTTTAATATGCATGTGTTGTGTGATCAGCATCCATTTGAGGAGCTGTGCCAGGATATGTTTTTTTTTTTTTTTTAACAATTAAAGGGATAATATACTTAAACATTTTCTTACCCTCATGTTTTTCCAAACCTGTATGACGTTCTTTCTTTAGTGGATCACAAAAGGAGATGTTTTGAAGAATGTTCACGCTCCTCTTTTCCATACAAATGAACACGTACAATGTTCATGGGCTGTCGAGCTCCAAAAAGGACATCGTAACAGCACCATAATAGTAATCCATACGACTTGTGCGCTATATTTTGAGTCTTAGAATAGCTTTATGTAATGCACTTTTTTTTTTAGATTTTTAGAATTTTTTGTTTTTTATGGGAACTGTTCATTTAAAGTTAAACTGAAGTAGCGATAAATATTTGATTCTGTATCGTGACTTACATCCGAGTGAAACCTATGTTGACGTTGCACTAAAAAATGGAGGCAGACCAACATGAGCTTGCAGCTTTAAGCGTACTTTACCAGAGAGAAGTCTTTCGTTTCATTAGTTGAACATTATGAGGTCTTTTTTTAATGTAACATATGCATGGATGAATCTATAACATGCTTTCAAAAAATAGATTGGGTGAATTTTAAATCCATTCTATCCTATGGTCAAGTATCATCTTTTATTTCAGCCTGTCATCATTATCCTAATTAACTCACACACTTAAAACTTTATAATCTCCTCAGTTGTTGATGAATTTTGTAATTTCCAGACACGCTATTGCTTCCTGACCTCTGTCTCCGTATCATTGCCTCCCAGGCCGCCGAGGAACCGAATGCTGGAGAAGATCAGGAGGAAAATATCTTTCCCGGAACCAATTTCTTGGCCGTTGCGGACATCAGCCAGGTACATTCAATTAAAAGCACATTTCAACCCACACACTCACTCCAGCTCGTAACGTAAAGGTCATTTCACAGCCTGGTGTCCACCCTGAGGGTATCAGCCCCTATCCACTGTTTCCTAAGTCCTACTCCCATTTGCATTTTGACCCAACTATAAATGCCCATTCTCCACGTCTCTCCTACTCGGGTATATTGGCCATCAATGGCTCAGTGCTCCAATAATGAGATTTTCAGAGCCAAAGGGTGAAGGAGAACATCGTTTTCTTTAATTAACGAAGACCAGAGAATGGATGAGAGTTTAAAATATCATTCATGGGCTTGAGAAAAAATCTAATTACAATGTGCGCTGCTAAATTGGCCTTTCAGTGAATTGATATTGAAGGGGTGTATTGCCGATATTTCTCTTTTTTTCTTTTTCGTTCAGGAATTCAGGCTTGCTCAAGCATGCACACATAGACATAAGCCTCTTATATTTACTGCTAACAAGCTGTGCAGGACGCCGGCGTACGGGGCATCAGGCCGGTTCTCTCGCTCGGCCTTACAAGGGCAAGGCGTCAGTTAGCACCAAAATAGTATAGCAGTCAGTAGACGGGAGTTGGAAGCAGGCAAATCTGTGTTTTTCTCACAGGCTTTTGTGGAAGGTGCTGGGAAAAAATAGTGTTTATAATGAGAATAAAGAATCATGGAGGGGGTTGCGTTTCAAATAACATGAGCTGTTCCACAGTGACCCCTTTTGGTCTGAGAGGGAACATCTTGCACAGATGAAGCTCAGTTGGCTCTGATCTCTGGTTAACAGGTTTTGCGGTGGAAGGAAATTGTTTTGTGTCGATATGCTGAAGGTGATAATTGTTTGCAGATGTTAGAATAACGATTTGTATGGTTGCACTTTGAAAGGTTTGCATCAGAGATGCTTTAAAATTTTGTATTTTGTTACAGTCCTGGTTGTCAAACTCAATGTTGGCATATAATGTGCATTTTTGCTTTTTCTTCATTCAGCACTTAAGTCCTCTGCAAACTGGAGGCTCTGTGTCAGTGGTTTTCAACTTTTTTGACCCTGAGGCTCCAAATAATATTCAATATTCAAAGGCTCCTCCATATAGACAAGTATGTTTGGTGCATCTGCCTTATTTTTTATTTACCCAAACTAGTAGTGGCAAAAACATTTTTTTATATTTTAATAATTAAGTTTCAATAACTGCTTTTATAAAGCAATTAATTCAAATGAATTTTCCATCCATTCATTTGTGAATTCTTTTAAATAGTTTTTACTCACAATTAGCCATTTCTCTGCAATTTCTAACTAAAAACAGAACTAGACCAAATGTATACGGTTTAGGATTTTATTAATTGGTTTTGCAGGCCTAGAAATCACACTTTTAAATTTCCCCTTATATATCCGTGTTTTCCAAGACCATGGGAACTCTGATCCTTAAATTAAAAATGGCTGTTGTTTGGAGAATTAATTAAAATAGGAAAAATTATGTAATTTTACATTTTGATTTTTAACTGTTTTAGCTTATTTGAAAGTCAACTAGTGCACCTCTGGTTGAGAACCCCTACTCAATGTGATTGTACAGGTATAAGCATCACTTAGCACAAGCAGTAGTACTCATACTTAAAGTTAGTGATTTGAACAACCCCCTAGCACAAAGTATTGAATCTTATCTTGTTCCATTTGTGGCAATCATGCGGTTAGTACTTTTCTAAGTGATTTATATCTGGTAGACAATAAAACTGGTGGAAAAAAATCCCACCGACTTGCATTGAAGGAGAGACCTGAGTCATATCTAGAGACCAAACAACTTGCAACCTGCCAGAAGACCCTAGCAACCTATCAGAGAGAAGTCCTACTGACTCTTTTTATTTTGACTCTCTAATTGTTTTAATGGCAATTAAGATTGCAGTTACGACTCCAGGAATATAAACATTTTCCAAAGATTGAGAGCAATAAAAATTCAAGCACGTTGTGCAGCAGTTGCGTGTATTTAAGTGTTTTTTCGAGGTCTGGCATGTATTCGGTCCACTTGTAGTTTTCCCAACAACCAAATAAAGGCCACAGCTACTTAAGTCCAGACCCCGGTGAACAAGCTCTCTCTCTTGGACTGCAGGCATGAATCACTGCCAGCTCCTAAAATGTCATTCCTCCAAGTCTCCAGTGCCTCAGCTTTGGCTCGGCCAGTTCTGATGGAGCCATAAACTTCAAACGGGCCCAGCGCCCGACTGGCAGAATGCATTTCTCTCTCTTTTTCCTCTGGCGGCCGGCCACTGGAAATGAGCTAATCGCTCCTTACACAGACCTCCCTGAATCCGAGCCAAAGGAATCTGAACATTATCCAAACCAATGACCGAAATGTTGAAAGCTGGCTCGCGGATCCAGCGATGGAATTATACAAGACAAACGTCCCCCTTTCACTCCAGCCTCCCCTTCTGTTAAGACTGTAATGACCACTGTGAAATTGTGCTCATGCTAACATATGTTTGTCATTACCGCACGGTTCACGGTGTGCGCTTTTATTTGCTGTCATTTGTGTTGAAAGGTAAATGTCAGATCCAGTGAGCCGTCAGGGATATTTTTGCAGTAATGGATTGTCAAGTCTCTTCAGAAAGCCTTATGTTGGCAGATATTATATCATAAAGCTGCTAAGACTTAATTTTCCTGAATGCTGTGTTAAATTCAGGAAACACACTGTGGACTTCCAGACTCTCCTATAGAGCTCAACGGGCTTCCGTCTCCTCCAGCTGCTCTGTATCACGGCCCAGCGTTTCCTCCACAGCCTTCCCAGTCAACCCCTCTCACTGAGCCCATCCTGAGCACCATCCAGCAGAGAGAGACCCTGGAGAACAGGCTGGTGGATTGGTGAGGCTCTACACATTTCATCTGCTGCACAGTTATAGGCATTAAATGAAAATATTATTGATACATTATTATCACATTAAGCATAGAACGCATTGAAATCCGAATAAAAAGTAATGTGGTTTCTGCAAAAACTATTAAGCAGCCCAACTGTTTTCAGCATTGATAATAATCAGAAATGTTTCTTGAGCAGGAAATCAGTATATTAGAATGATTTCTGAAGGATCATGTGACAGGATCATATTATATTGAAATGATATTTCGCAATTTTGCAGTTCGGTCAAACAGGAAAAAGCAACAAATCTCCAAAGCTAGGTTTCTTTCATTGATTTTGAACAGACATTAGTGCAAATTACAGTTTGTTCCAATTAGCAGCATTTACTGTAGTCCCCCTGAGGTAGTTGGTACAGTACAGACTCCTTAAGCACTAAGCAGTAAACAGAATGCACTCTTGCATAGGTCATATTTTTTGGTAGGGATGATAAAAAACTAAAGGTATTTAGTCACATTCAGCTACAAAACTGAAAATTATGTGTCATAAAAGGAGTAAAAGTGCTATCTGAACCTTACTTCACTTTTCCAACAGGAGACAGAGAGTGATGCGGCACAAATCCACGACACAAATCGGCACAATGCCAAATGATTTTGTCTCATTATAAGCGGAAACAACTTAAAATACTATGTCATTTATGGTCATATTGATACGAGAAAGACATCATTCGTAACTGTAAAGGTTTCTATTTTTATTTGTGTACACTCACAATATAAACAAACGTCACACTATAGATTAGGGTCCAATTCTCACTATTAACTAACTAATAACAATATTAATATTTGGTAAGGTAGTTGTTAAGTTTAGGTATTGGGATGTAGAATATGGTCATGCAGAATAAGGCATTAATATGTGCTTTATAACTACTAATAAAAATCCAATTTCCTAGTAACATACATGCTAATAAGCAACTAGTTAATAGTGAAAATTGGACCCTTAAGTGTTACCAAAACAAAACCTAGTGCTTTTATATAATAGAAAAAACAAAAAGGATGCCGCTTTTTGCCGTCCTGGTTTTATGGAGCACGTCACAAAAATGAATCTGAAGCTCTTGCATGCCGTCTGAACCAAGGGGGTAATCCATCGAACGGAAGTTGAAGCCTCGCGGGAGCCACCATCTTGTAGCAGAACTTTACTTGCGTTAGCATTCCCATTGACTCCCATTCATTTTCGCGTCACTTTGACAGCGAATAACTTTACATCTGAGGCGTTTAAAGACTCCATTTGTCCATTATTTATTTCTAAAGAAACATGACAATGTATAAAGGGCTCCATTACCTTCTATGTTACATTATGGCCCCGTAGAAACAGTTTTTGTAAAAACAGGCTAACGACTGCGTCATAACCACTCGCTCTCTGTTGCGCTGTACAGAAATTACCATACAGACAGGAGGAGAAGCTCGCATGCAATCGGGGGGACGTCCCGTCAAGGGAGAAGCCCATAGATAATGAGTCCATAAAAGCAACGGGACAAAATACTCCTGCTCACTCAGATAACTCTTTGCTCAAGTTCCCCGTCTCTGCAAGATTAACGTTGGCAATTTTCACGCACAGCTACTAGAAGATTTACGTCTGTCAGACAGGTTGCTCACGTCATCAAGCTTAGTTTGAGTCGGTTTGAGTCTGCGCGTCAGGAACGGAAGTGCTCAAAAATCGCTAAAAATGGGCTTCAACTCTCTCAACGGAGTTCCAATGAGATGACTCTGTCCACTTCTTATACTGTCTATGGTCTGAACTCTTTATTTTTTGGGGGATTGGTGCATAGGTTGTCTCTTCTTCTTCTGCTCTTTTTAATGTGCACCCCCTTCTGGATTGGAGTGTGGATCGCCTGTGACTTACTGTATTCGTCGTTTGACTGTATGCACCGAACACTGACGTCTGCACCGTGACCGTTCGTGATGAATACATGTATCGGTACACCACTACATGACACTATAGACACTGTTTTGTCATTTCTGTTGTAGGGTGGAGCAACAGCTCATGGCCAGAATGATCACTGGAATGTTCCCTCAGCCCGCCCAGACTGATCCAGCCAGCCAATCAGAGCCAGAGAATAGTGTGACATCAGACATAGGTGACTATATGTAATTTCTTTTACTGCACACAATGATAATCTCTTAATTATCTAATGTAAAGTAATGTGTGTTAAACACATTTGAAAGCTCCCAGTTTACAAGCTTTAGAAGTTTGCTGGTCTGCGTTTCAACCGTCATACATCTTCACCAATGTGTCTGGTCAATGTTCAAAATCAACAACACAATCAATAACGCATGACACAAACCAGCACGAATGATCCAGCTGCACCAGGTTCCAGTCTACAAGCTCATAATTTTGATTCATAGCGTCGACGAATGTGAGCAGCGCATTTGTCAAGCGCATCAGCGCGCAGCAAGATTGTATTTCCTCATTAAAGCACGATTGCTTGTGCTCAGCCCCTCTACTCCTCCTCCGCTCCATCCTTCCGTCTCCGTTGCGTCACTTCTGCTCAGTTGGCGCGGAGGTCCTGCCTCATTAATTCTCGCTTTCGTTTAATAGAAAGATCAATGATGTATCAAATTTGCAGAGGAGGCTCGCGGCAAACTGTTGTCAGCATATTCGCAGACTGACTGGACTCTTCCTCCTGTAGAGGAACTGTGTTTGTGTTTGAACGCAGTCTATCCCAAGACAAAAGGAAACGAGAGCCCTGCCAAGAATGTCAGTTCTGTATATTAGTTTTTTAATAGCACCGGTCCAAAATGCTAAGGGTGCAAGAATTCAAAATAGGCTGGGTGAGAGGTAACGCGGGTCTCAAATTGGATATTAGAAATTACTTTGCTGGCAAACTCAAATTTGAAGTGCTTCAAACTTCAGAATATTGTGGAAATGGCAGTATTGTGCATGCGTTATTATTATTTGGATGCACATTAAGAGTTTTAGCTTTTTTAATTGATGTGAAATTGTAAATATTAGCAATGCTCTTGTTAAAAGTGATGGTAGGTCAGACCTCTGGCCTATTTGATTCAAATCCAGGTGAATCCAGGATTGTGTTTGTCCTGATCCCATTACCCAAAACTCATTGCATTTTTTAAACCCTTCTAATGTCTTTGTCAGTCAAAACTTGGCAAAAAGCATTTAAAGCTAGAAAATTGTGTGTTAGAATATCTATTATTCCACTACCAGCTCTCAAGTAATAAATATACATTTGAATAACTATTTCTTATAAATTATATGCTAATTATATTATATTCATTAATTTCACATTTTATGGTGAATTTTGAGTAAACATTGTCTAAAATAAGCGTTTGTTAAATTTCAGCAGTTGACCGTTCTCTGATCTCCACCCTTATTGGTTACTGTTACTTAATCAGACAAGCATTCCTTAGGAATAAACTCCTGATTTTTGTAGTTTTTAGTATAAAAAAGTGAAATATATGTATTAATATATATAAATAATATCATTATTTATTTAGCTTTATTTTTCAACCATTTTTTTCTTCTTCACAATAACAACAAATGAAGAAGGCAACAGCTGCTAATGTTTTTAAACATCAGCATTGAAAATTTGTTTTAGTTGACAACTATGCATGTCGAACTCCCATGTGCCATATCCACCAGGTAATCTTCCTCTCTCTGTGTGTTTCTGTGGCAGTGGAGGCCGCAGGCGGTGGTGGTCTTCAGTTGTTTGTGGACACAGGCGTACCAGTGGACTCTGAGCTCATAAGACAATGTGTAAATGAAGTGCTGGCTGAAACCGTTGCTGTAATGCTGGGTCAGAGAGAGACACAGAGAGCACCTACTGCCCCTGTTCAAACACAGGGTACTCAGGAGGTACTGGAGTCTAAAACACTCTCATTTGTATGGAAGCTTGTTTCCACCACAGAATAAATAAATTCAAAAAATGAGTAATTGCAACTTTTTATCTCACATTTGTGAGAATTTCTGACTTTATAACTTGCAATTGCGTGTTTATATCTCACTATTGCAAGAAATAAAGTCAGCATTGCAAGTTTTAAATAACAAAAGTGAGAAATAAATTCAGAATTGTGAGATATAAACCTCGCAATTGTGAGAAATAAAGTTAGAATTGTGAGGTATAAACTTGCAATTGTGAGAAATAAAGTTAGAATTGTGAGAAATAAAGTCAGAATTGTGAGATATAAACTTGAAATTGTGAGATATAAACTTGCAATTGTGAGAAATAAAGTTAGAATTGTGAGATATAAACTCGCAACTGTGAGAAATAAAGTCAGAATTGCAAGTTTACATCTTGCAATTCTGACTCACAAAACAAAATTGTGAGATATAAACTAGCGATTATGAGTCCGAAAATAATTTTTTCAGAATTGCTATTGCAAGTTTATATCTCACAATTGTGATAAATAAAGTCAGAATTTTTAGTTATTTCTCAGAATTTTCAGTTTATATCCTGCAAATTTATCTGACTTAATTTCTCTCTAGT
This sequence comes from Chrosomus eos, assembly GCA_036326025.1. Classification (NCBI taxonomy): domain Eukaryota; kingdom Metazoa; phylum Chordata; class Actinopteri; order Cypriniformes; family Leuciscidae; genus Chrosomus; species Chrosomus eos. Next base: position 27,351,193 of record CM070832.1, read on the forward strand.
TGTCAGTTATAAAGTGAGAATCGCCGATATAAACTTCCAATAAAAAGAAATTGGGAGGTAAAAAGTCGCGATTACCTTATTTCTTTTTTATTCCATGGTGGAAACAAGCTTCCAAATATTTGTCCATTATGATGATAATACCTTAAATAGCGGGTAATGATGTAAAAAGATGTGATGATATTGTGCTAATATTGCAGGAGGTTTCTACAGTACCAACACCGGCACCCACTCCTGAGCCCAGCTCGAAAGAGCCGCCATCTCCTGTCAGAACACCTGATCTCTCCGAACATCTTTCTACAGCTCTGTCTCCCAAGAAAACGCATCAGGAATCTACTTCTCCAGGTCTGACAATGATTTCTATGAACATAATGAATCACTGGCCTTATACATGCTGCCAACAGACACATCAGTTATCTGTTCACACACATCAGTCAGCTCTACAACCATTCTGCCTTTGTTTCAGTACCAGACAGAATTCGTGTGGGCACACCGAATACCACACCAATCCCGTCTCCCACCAGGGTGGACACACCCTCTCCTCCTCCAGCCAATCAGAGCCCAGAGTCAGCCACCCTGCAGCATCACCCATGGGGAGGAACAGAGCTCCCCCTGGAGGAGGAACAACAGCCAGAATCTGTGTACGTCTAATTACCACATTTTCATTCTTTCATCTGTTGGTCTTACATTAAATAGTAAAGCAAAGCAAATAAACGCACACTAATATTATTTGTGCAGAAAAGCAAGGGACAAAATCAAAAGCTAGTATGTTTCATAGTCTTGTTTGATTTGTCAATAGTGGAACAGTTTACCTTTTTAATTGTGCACTAGAACTTAGGGTAGTATGTCTACCTCTAAATGTTGGCCTGGCTATGAATTGTGTGATCCCATTATTAAGGATGTGGTGTATAGGCCCACAGTGCCATCTGCTGTTCAAAACAGTAGATATATGACTAATTCTAGAAACATGGGTCAAAACAACATCTCCAATTTGAAAAGAATGATCAGTATAAAACCCAAATATATAATATAATTTCATTTGATTTTATCTGTATTTTATATAATTATTATATAACATCATCTCTCACTACCTCTAAAACCTCCTGTCTTCAGTGCCTCATGTACTATAAAATAAATATTGAACTTAAGAAATGCATGTATGTGTGTGTGTGTGTGTATATATATATATATATATATATATATATATATATATATATATATATATATATATATATATATATATATATATATATATATATATATATTTATATATTTATATATATATTCATATATATATTTTATATTTGTATATTATTTCTTCACCTGCTAGGGGTTCAACATTTTTTTTAAATGTATTTATTTGCTTGCTTGTTTATTTATTTTCTAACTGTATATTTTATGTCTCACAACTATGTGTTAACTGTCATCCAAATTCTAAATAAATAGTTTAGTATTTTTAGATAATTGATATTCTTTTAAATTGGTATTAGTAGCTATTAACACCTGAAAAACAAAATAGTATCTGCATTTAGTTCATGTCTGTAAACTTTTGTCAACACTATTTTCTCTGGGATGCTGCTGACAATTCAAAGAACATCCGGTTAAAACCAGTGTGAATCCTGTCATCTCAATTAACTCATTTAGTGAAGTAAATGCTAGATTTGTTAATATTTTTGGTAACATGCGTTTTGCGCATTTTGGTAACACAAAATATTTTCAATTATTAACACTTTGTTCATTCTTAGTTCGTGTTAACTAAGGTAGTTAACTAATGAACCTTATTGTAAAGTGGTATTACATTTTTAAGTAATAATTGACAATATTTTTGTATCTTACATTATTGACCCATATTGAGTCATAGCAAAGCAGTGTAATTTAGTGTTTCATGACTAGTGTCTATCCTCTCTGACCTCTGCTGCTGCACCTTTAAGACTTCTGTATGTAAATCACAATTTCCTTTTTGTATTGTTTTTGTTACTAATGTTTAACTTCTATGTCAGTGTACGAGTGTCGCTCAATAACACCCTTCATCTCTCTGACACGCAGTGTGATGACAGTAGCACAAAATGAGGATGAAGAAGAACCAGTCATCCCTTCATCTTCTCCTCCCCCCTCCAAACCAGCGACTCCCCCGCCTCCTCTTCCTCCTGTAAGCCAGGAACCTCCTCCTGCCTCCTCTTCCTCCCCCTCCTCCTCCTCCTCCTCCTCCTCCTCCTCAGAGGAGAGCAGCTCTAGTTCCAGTGCGACTGTCACTGAGACTGAGAAGCCAGCCAGACACATCTCAGAGGGAGAGCTGCTGCTCACTCACGGCCAGATGGCAGCAGTCAAAGGTACACGATCGGTCCAACACACACTCACACAGCCAGACTGATCCAAACCCTCACTGTCTACATAAGCAGATGCCTTCTAAGAACAAAAGTGACATTTATGAATGCCTGATTTAAAACACTCTTCAATGGGCAGTGTCTCACAAACCCACAAACAGCCTAAATGTTATATTTCATTATACACATATATGCACTACTGGTCAAAAGTTTGTAATAATTAGATTCTTAAAATTTTAATATTGGTAAATATTATTGCAAATTTTCAGCATCATGACTCTAGTCTTCAGTGTCACATGATCCTTCAGAAATTATTCTAATATGATGATTTGCTGCTCAAAAAACATTTATTATTATTATCAATGTTGAAATGTTTTTGCTGCTTAATATTTTTGTGGAAAACTGAGATACATTCAGGATTATTTGATTAATTGAAAGTTCAAAAGAAAAGCATTTATTTGAAATAGAAATCTGTTGCAAAGAAAAAAGTTATTTTAAATTGTAATTATATCTCATAATATTACTGTTTTTATCAAATAAATGCAGCCTTGATGAACATAAGAGACTTCTATATAGACTTTTATATATATATTCCATTTATTCCATACATTTAATTTACCCTGTAGTGTTCTGATGATCCCTAAATTGGTTTTCTGTTTTTTTCTCCCCAGTTCTGGAACAGGAAGGAGTCCTTCTGCCTAATTTTATTACCAGCCTGAACAGCTCCCTGCATGGAGTCCAAGACATGGTGAATGTTTGAATGCACCGAGACTTAGTAACAGACCCTAACACTTGTGTCTTACCTCACCATTTATTAAACCGAATGGAATGAAATAATAAAACCGACATGGCTAAACATGAACTGACAATTTCAGCTTTGGGTTTGAGCTTTTAGCCAAAGGTTGGAGGTTCAGTCTCAATGAGAACTGGGGAGACAGCCAGTAACACAGTTTTTGCTGATTTAACAATCATCTGTCATGATTAGCATTGTGGAAAACACTAAATCTGATCATAATTTTCAAGTCATTTTGGATGAAAGAGTTTTGGAAATGTGGGGAGGGAAAAAACTCCTACAGTGATAGAATTCATTACGTTGTGCAATAAAATTAATACCACACAGATTTTCCAGATGTGCATAGATCAAATAAAATGCACTGATTTTATACAAACCTTTTGGTTTTTCTGTCAGGATTATGATCCGCCCAGTGAGGGTCAGGTGATTAGAGCTCCACGCCTCCTTGCTCATCATGATCCCGTCCTGTCTCTGTTGGCCAGGATGGACCGTGGCCCTGTTAACCAATCACATCAGCCAGAGGTATCACATGACTCATCTGAAGCAGTCTGATTTAATAATGATGTTTGGTTCTTTTGAACTGGTTCTTTTTAAGGGCCCACGGAAGTGTCTTGAAACGTGCAGCATTATTCAATGTGTTGACATAATTTCCACTGAAACAGGAAGACAGGGCGGGACATATCAAACAGCTCCTCCCCTTTTTTTAAATGGCCTATAGAGCATCACAGTCCCGCCCACAGCCGGTGCCGGAAGTAAAAATTCAATACAATTTCTCCATTGACATTTGGGATATAAGCCATAAAAACGTAACCATACATGGTAGACTTAAAACCAGCTACGGCTGTACTAAGTGATTGTATATGCTCATATAAACGCCAAAAGTTCATGGGGCACTAAACTTGTTTTAAGATAAATCCCTTTTATTCGCGATGTATTGGATAAGTACTTCATTACCCACAATCCTGAACAATCCCACAATCCCACAGTGATGCATCTGATTGGTGGAAGTCGTGTCACGTGTCTGAAACCCCGCAAAGGCGCGTGAAGACTGAAGCTCGCGTAATGACGTAGGGCTAAGTTCATTGGTCGCACCTCAGAGACGACCCCGCGCCATTGGATGTGCAGTTGCCCCAGCACAGCCTATGAGCGAGCCAGATGCTCAATGTTTTAGCATGTGCAAAAGCTTCAGTAAATCGAGGAAAGGGAGTTTCCCTGCACATTCACTATATAAAATTCACTGGAGGAAAAGTTCGCGTTGCCGTCGTCAGATTTGGAAGTCGCTCAAAAGGCTCTTTCACGGTGGCTTTCAGTCAAATTTAGTGAGGCGCGGTGGTTTATGGGAGGAGTAGTTCCTTTGCTCGGAAATGAAAATATGTACACATGCTTGTACCCTTGACTTTTTTTGGATTTTCTCTTCCTTTTTTCACTCGAAATGATATGTTGTATGCTTATGAGTTCAGCCGTAGCTGGTTATCCTCAGACATGCTCTTATACTCTTTAGATATGGATTTTACAAAATGTCAATGGGAGAAATGAATGGGAAATTTACTTCCGGCACCAACGCTCTCTCAGGCTGTGGGCGGGACTGTGATGCTCTATAGCGTTTCGTTTATATTACTGCTCTGCCAGAGCTGTTGACCTCGGTTTTTCTCCTCCTAATCTCCTCTATATCGCTTTAAAATCTTTAGCATTCTGTGCAGAATTCAAATGGAATCATTCCCTATCCACTATATAGTGCACTACATGCCATTCACCATGTACAATATAGTAATTGTGTGAACAAGGGACCCATTTTAGCCAGCTTCAGCATCTATTAATAATGTAGGGGGCGGGACGCTTTAGATTCTAGAGAGCATTTGATTGGACAGAAAATCGGATGAGAAGCTGAAGTGCAGAGTGATGTCATCAAAGTCATTGATCCATGTTAGCGGAAGTGAGAGACTGTACGTTTTGAATGCTTATATCTATCATCTAAATGCCAATTTTTGTCAATGTTTTGGAGCTTATTAGTTATAGATAACAGTAAGATTAACATTTTCATACTAAAAGGCAAATTTGATTTCATGGGGACTTTAAAGATTTGGTCAAATAGATTTGGTGAAGGTTTGTAAATTACTCTATTATAAGGGCTGTACCTGTGAAGTTGGTGATGTGTAACATAAACCAGGGATTTTCAGACTTTTTGATAGTAAAAACCCCCAAACATTAAAGCAGCAATGTATTTTTATGTGTGACGACTCATTTATACTGGGGGAAAAAATCATAAAGCATAAATATAAATTTGAAATATTATGTAAAGTGTAATCTTCTTTAATATTAAATATGCAAAAAAATTACACAATATATATTTATTAATATTTACTTTATATTAGAATTTACTTTATATTAAATATTTTTCTGCCCACCATTAAGTGTACTGTTAAATGTATAAACAAAACTCTCTCAGCTCTCAGTTGAAAAAAATAATTGTTAATAATCTCATGATTTCTGACCAGTCTTTAGAACTTTATAATTATATATTTTTTGTACACTTGTATATTATTTTTCTCTGAACGTTTCTTCAAACCCTAGTTCAGAGCATTACTTCCTGTTTTACAGAAGGTTTTTTTTATCCATGTTAATCACATCTCATTGAAGTATTGCTAGTTTCGCTCTTATCCAGCAGATGGCGCTATAGGCTGTGTTCAAAAAGATGCTCATAGTAATGTATCTCTCTTTCTCAGAGATGGTGGGAGGAGGAGAGCAGTGGAGAGGTCAGCGAGGGTCAGAGACCTCTCCTGACGGCCACAGAGCAGAGTGTGATGACCGGACACTCGCTCATAGATCAACAGAGATACACACAGCCCAGAAACACAGAGATCTCACCTCACTCGACGCTCACGTCACCTGGACAAGTGCTCGCTGAAGTCAAGGGTATAAAAACATCACTCAGACTATTCTTCTGCACATACACACTCTTTTACCATAGAAAATAAATAGATAAAACTAGAGAATTACGTCACGTGCCTTAACAGTCAAGCCAGTGTGTCATGTTAAAGGTCTCTATGTTTGAATCATGTACTACAAACACATAAACCTCATCTCACTTTTTTATGTTGTTTTTCCTGTCACCATTAATCGTTTTATTGTCCGTCATATGTCTCTGGCCATTTGGGTGGCCACGTCTCTTTCTTGTTCTCCTTTGGCGGTGTTACTGGTCCTCCGTGGGGACGTCTCTAATGGGGCATGTCTCACACTACCCGTGTTATGTGGACGCAGGGAATTGAGCTGTTTTTGCTTCAGATTTTGTGTGTGAAAGAGCGAGCTGAGGCTGACACAGGGGAAGCCAGGTGGTCTGAATACTTCATCAGAACTCCAGCTTAGGGAACCGGGCGGAAATGAATCCATTCCCACTCGGAGCATCCTCTTACACAGCCTGTGAACAGCGTCCAAACACAACCCTAAAGACTCTCCCCACTAATGTTTATTCCATTAATCTCTGCTCGATGTCTCTTCTCCTGCTAAAGTAACAGATACTGTACATTTAAAGTAGAGACTGACTATATATATATATAGTTTTTAAATTTTATATATATATATATATATATATATATATATAGCATCTTATTCTCGCTAAGGCGTCATTTATTTGATTTAAAAATACAGTAAAAACTGTTTATTTCTGTGACGCAAATCTGAATTTTCAGCATCATTCCTCCAGTCTTCAGTGATCCTTCATGAATCATTCTAATATGCTGATTTGCAGTTAAAAAAATATGTATTATTATTATCAATGTTAAAAACATTGTTTTTTTTCAGTATTTCAGTATTCTTTGATAAATAGAGTTCAAAAGAACAGCATTTGTTTGAATAAAATTATTAATTTCTTTTAAAAAAAAATCTTACTGACCCCAAACTTTGAACGGTAGTATATAATATTACAACATATTTCTATTTCAGATACATTAAATGCAGTTTTTTTTAAATATATCTCCAAAAAATTATTTTGAAAATATATTTTAATCCTTTTTGGCTTTATCTAACTGTTAAACTGTTATAAGTTTCCCATAGGTTGAGTTTAAATTAATTTTGGCCTAGCTCTGATTAAAAAATCCTCATATTAATAATATATTAATAATAATAATATATTATTAGGTAATTATAAAATAATTCTCTCCATTTTTTGACCTCATCAAGAAGGGAATTTTCAAATAATGATCTACATTATGATATCTGCATAATTCTATTATTATTATATTTAGATCGGCTGGAGATTACAAGATCAAGAAGGACATTTTAAGAAAGAAAATTATTATTGCTAGTAATAAACAATCAATTACATTGGCATTTATTATTGTTGTTGAAGTTATATATGGTTATGTTTTGCAATCTAATTGCTCAAAAATGTATTTAAAAAATATATATATATTATTTTGGGCTATGTCTAACTGTTAAGCTTAAACTGCTGTATGTTTCTGACAGTTTATCTGAATAAAACCATGAATTTTTGTGATGAATAAAGTCTGTGTTGGACTTTTTTGGAGTCAATATTAGTTTCGTATCATGTTTCAAAACTAAAACAGACTGTCCAAAACCTCACGCTAAAAAGAAACCTATGTAAGTAAATAAAAGTTATTAAGCAGAGATGCTTTGGAAAACACAGACCGGCGTTTAAAATGTTTGCTGTGAAATGTTTAGTGTACTTAGAGCATCTCCAGTCCAAAAGTGTGTGGCAGTACATCTAAAGTTATGAGTCCCGGGCAACAGAACACCGGTGTAGATCCCAAACCTCTTCCTGTGTTGGCCTAAACCAATATTTACTTTAAGCCAAGATCGCTCTGCTCGCAGTAAAAAGAGCCTCCGTGTTGCCTAGAGACTAGTGCTGCCAAAGAAAAAACACACACCCCAGCTGCAGGAACAAGAGTTCATCCTTGACGGAGTGAGAATTTAATGCTATTTTGCTTTCCTCTTAACTGCAATAGAGTTCCCCTAACAAAGACAAATCAAAGCTGCTGGAAACATCACATTCAACCTGCTGAGAACACTGTTGAGTGTACAAGCGTGTTACAGGCTATCAGAATATATGACAAAGACTCCTGTAAATATGCGTGGTTTAATGATAGAGTGGTATTTTTATTGGGTTTGTTGTTCTTGGGCGTTGAGCACAGATATCAAATCATACTGTACTTTGCATGCAGTCTGAGATATTCATATGTTGTATCCATGACAACCAGGTGCAGTGGTTGAGAACAGTGGGCTGGCAGTCAACCTGTGGTCATCGGAGGAACAGAAAGAAGCTGAGGTTTATCATGTGATGACTGTCTCCTCCCCTCAGATACAGGACACAGAACATCTGGCAAGTACAGCGACAGAGCTTGAATTATTTCTTTACGAAGCAAGAGTGATGTATTTTCTGCTTGTGTTACGAACAGGAAGCACAACTATAATAGCTTTCATTTATATTACCGTAACTAACATAATTATGAGTGAATGTGACTTCCGTGATTAGACAGCAGGAAATAATATTGTACACACCTTGAATGCAACCATATGATGATTTGCTGCTCAGTGGCATCAGTTCACCAGAAGCCAAGGTTGACGTCATCTAAACTTACTCCCTCTACGTGACAGTCCCGTTTTCAAGTACTTCACACAACTTTTTCCAGAGCTTCAAAGCTCATAAGTCTGAATAGTATTCAATTTAAATTATATTTTTGATGTGATGACCAAATCCCTAAAAAAATCGCGATGTAGGAAAACTAACACTTGATGGAAAACAAAAACTTTAATTTTAAAATCAAAAAAGAAATGAAATTACCACTATAGGCAGCAGAATAGTGACCAGCAATCACTATTATTACATTTAAAACTCTATTTTTGTCCGTTTTTTTGCACTGCAGCATGTAGTCTGCACAAAGTCTTATGAAAAGCAAACTTTTCTTTAAATTGCGAATAAGAACTTAGTAAACTTGTGTTAAATATAAACTCATTTAGCATTTTGAGAGATACTGAGCGGATACTCACTACCGGTAACTTAAACGCCTCTGATTGGTTATTGTTATTAATAACAGAAATCTGTGAGATTGGCTACAATACTCAACTTTTCAAAATTACATTTTAAATAGGCACATTGGCAGCTTTGTTGAACTCTCACGACAGTAATATAACAACCAGATCTTATTAATTGACTTACTTTTCTGTTAATTATATGTGAAACGTAGTAATATAACTATATTAATCATGCAATAAAAATATACTGTATTAATCGCATTTGTTGCCCCTGTGTTCAAGTAATAAAAGTGATGAAAAAACAGCATTTACATGAAGTAGAAAGCTTTTGTATGTAATGTTTGTCATTTAATGTGTCCTTGCTGAATAAAAGTATTAATTTCTTTCTAGAAGAAAACATTTTAAGATATATATATATATATATATATATATATATATATATATATATATATATATATAATATATATATATATATATATATATATATATATATATATATGACACATATCTCAGTTTCAGTCATTTCAATAACTGTTTCATTCAATTTAAGAATAAAATTTGAAAATAATACGATCAATAATTGAGTTCCTTGTCCTCAAATCCCACACAAAAAAAAATTCTTAGGCTTGTATATTCTAGATATTATTCCATTCATACTGTATATGTACGAGTGGACCATCTCTATTTGTTCTCTGGTTTCGCCCCCTCAAATCTGATTATCTGAGCAACATTCCAGAAGCACTGGGACTTTTAACTGTTTGTTAGACTCTGCTTTTCTGTGCTTGTTCTAGACAGACTGAGACTCAGCACTGTAGCACTTTTACTTTATTAAAGTTATTATAAAATGGTAAGCAAATGCTGGTTGCCTGTGCTGTGTAGTTTGTTCTGGGTACATCCGAGTGTTCCGCTAATTTCCGCTCAGGGGCGACCTCTGTCCCTGATTTTCTCTTAATCGCAAAAACAAAGTGTTCTCTTTAGTGGTGTGTGCAAACTCTTGAGACCCTCATTAACCCAGGATTCTCGGTCTGTAGGTCGCCCATATGTGGGGATTTACCCCCCTGAATGAGGGAGATTAAAACAATGTTTTTCCCCTCTGTTCCCTGTAAAATCCCTCTGCATACAGTGTCCACCCGACGCCCCTCTCCTGCGCTATTGTCCTAGTCTCATCTCCTCTCATTTTTTGTGTTTAGAGGTCCCAGACAGCACAGGCGGTTCATAGACCTGCACCAATCCTGGTGAGGCAGTACGAAGACAAAGAGGAACCAGGTACAAATACATGTCCACACAAAATCCATCTTGGTCTTAAAAATATCTGTTTTCTGCAACAACAAAAAAAAGTGTAAAATGAAAATTTTGAAGATCTACACATAAACTTTGCCTTTTTTATTTTCTGGAAAAACAAGCAAAAATATTGATGACTCATCTTGCACTACATAGTTTTTTGTCCAATCAGAGGCTCTCTATAATTAGAGTTACTCCTCCAATGTCTAACAAGTAACAAATAATGTATTATAGCTAGGATGTAACTAAAGCCATACAAATAAAAAAAAGAATGAGTGTTTTGAAATGTCGCATCTGAACTTAACACTAAAGGGAAAAGAACAATGCAACAAGTCAAATAGTTTCCTGGGGTCTTTAAAGCAGCACTATGCAGGATTTCTGTTTTTGTCAAACATTGACCCCTAGAGTCGCTGTGGGATACTTGTACTGTCGTAAATATCACTCACGCAGAGATGTCTCTGCACTCACGGCCTGATCCCCTCCCCCTGTACACCGGTACCTGTTCAGTAGGATGAAAGCTGTAACGAGTGGAAATAAGGTGTGGCCCCTTTAAGAGCTGCGCGCGCCCTGTTGAACTGTCGGCAGTCTGTATTGTATGTGCGCATCGAACACCACATGTATACTGCGCCGGGTTATTTCTCTTTGATGCTCATTTTAGCATTTTATGCTTTTATAAAGCATCTTTCTTGCCGTAAAGCAATTTGTTACATCGCGAGACCTGATATCACGCGACACTTCCTGATGCTGCGGCCGGCGGGCCACGAATTTTTTTTTTCCAGGGTGGAAGGGGAAGACTCATTAATATTCATTCCCTGATTGGTCTTAACCCCAGTGACGGGTAGGTTTAGGGCGGGGTTAGGGGTAGGTCATAGGTCATCAGACCAATCAGGGATGAGTTCCCCTATGAATATTAATGAGTCTTCCCCTACCACCCTGCAAAAAAAAAATTCGCCAGCTCAAAGTTGCAAGTGCGTTTTTTCCGCTCACAGCCAACAGGGGGGGGCCCACCATTCAACACGAAATCAGTAATATAAACATTACACGGACTCCGTCCAAAGCTGTTCGGTTAAGGTAAAAAAGTTACTTAGTTCACCTTTAAACATGGGCTGCTAATCCGAATGTCTGCTAAACACTATTGTTACAGCTGCGTTTCTGAACATTTTGTTTTGGGTTTTTGACTTAATTTATGACAGACTCCTCTTGAATAATGTATCTGATTAAATAGCTTTTTCAAATGGGGTTTTTTCTCAATGTATTAAAAACACAGTATTAAATGAGTAAATGGTATGGAGGTAGCTAGGGTGTTCTAGTAATTACTGACTGACTCAAGTTAAAAGAGCCCAACCTCTATAAATGACTTGGGTTCCTAGCTCAATGTAAATCAATGAATGTGCCTCAATGTAAATCAACGTGTCATTGGAGTTTGGCTCAGCCTCACCTCAGTAAAATAGTTATCTTTGCAGCCTCTAGATGGCAGTGCACCTTTAGGGCAACAGTCTGCATTGTCCTTTTGTCTTGGTCAGAGCATGATTGTCTACTTCTATCTGAGGTGTGTGTCCTCTTGTCTGCGCGTCAGGGATGCAGAGATGCTGGAGTCAGCTTTATAAACTTCAGTCAGGTGTGATGGTGCACAACAGAAGACAAGTGACAGCAGCCGCTGAGACGGCATATGCATCGTTTATTTTGAAGGTTAGGACCAGTTCGACAGGTTGAGCATTTGCATGGCTATATACGTATAAAATTTACTTTTTTTCTGTTGTAGACATACTCCCTCCTTAGTATAACCAGGCCATTTATGCAAAATAAGCTGTCATGGTTATGATGCCACAACCATAAACATATGTTCACACATGTATAACACATGTAACTCTAAATGGCTGTTTGCGATGTAAGAAACATTATAAGTGAACAGGACGATGACAGAGAGAGAGACGAGAGATGTGTGTCTGCTGGACGTTAGAGTGTTGTATGTGTGCAGATGCAGGACAGCACTGCAGATTAGACATAATGAAATCTGAGCTGAGAAAGCGTTCTCTCTGCCCTGTGCTTTTTATTAAGTCTTATATAAGAGAACATTGTGACTGTGAGCTCGAGTACTCGTCCTGAACTGATTACCCTAATTCACTGACCAAAAACACCTCGATCTCAACAGCTGACCTATCTATCTATCTATCTATCTATCTATCTATCTATCTATCTATCTATCTATCTATCTATCTATCTATCTATCTATCTATCTATCTATCTATCTATCTATCTATCTATCTATCTGTCTGTCTGTCTGTCTGTCTGTCTGTCTGTCTGTCTGTCTATATGTCTGTCTGTCTGTCATTCTGTGACTGTCTATCATCTATCTGTCTATCTATTGTTCTGTCTATCTATTTAGCATTATGTCTATCCATCTATCTATATCTGTCTGTCGTTCTATCGTTTTGTCATTATATTTATTTGTCATTATATCTATTTTTATGTCTATCATCTATCTATCCATCATCCTATCTAATTGTCACTCTATATATATATATATATATATATATATATATATATATATATATATATATTGTTCTATCTATCTATCTATCTATCTATCTATCTATCTATCTATCTATCTATCTGTCTGTCTGTCTGTCTGTCTCTATCTATCTATCTATCTATCTATCTATCTATCTATCTGTCTGTCTGTCTGTCTGTCTGTCTGTCTGTCTTCTATCTATCTATCTATCTATCTATCTATCTATCTATCTATCTATCTATCTATCTATCTATCTATCTATCTATCTTCTATCTATCTATCTATCTATCTGTCTGTCTGTCTGTCTGTCTGTCTGTCTATATGTCTGTCTGTCTGTCTGTCATTCTGTGACTGTCTATCATCTATCTGTCTATCTATTGTTCTGTCTATCTATTTAGCATTATGTCTATCCATCTATCTATATCTGTCTGTCGTTCTATCGTTTTGTCATTATATTTATTTGTCATTATATCTATTTTTATGTCTATCATCTATCTATCATCTATCTATCCATCATCCTATCTAATTGTCACTATATATATATATATATATATATATATTGTTCTATCTATCTATCTATCTATCTATCTATCTATCTATCTATCTATCTATCTATCTATCTATCTATCTATCTATCTATCATTCAATCGCTCAGTCTATCTATCTATCTATCTATCTATCTATCTATCTATCTATCTATCTATCTATCTATCTATCTATCTATCTATCTATCTATCACTGCAGCCTTGTCACACAAACTTCTTGGCTTTTTGCACTTTCAGTAAAGTTGAAAAAAATTGTTTTGACAAATTTTCCTTCTAGTTCTGATTCTAATTGACAAAAATTCCTTCAATAATCACTTATGCATGTGTACAATAACATCTAATGCTGAGTGAAATTAAAGTAAACCTTGAAATTGGCCTTTTCCTTTTCTTTGCCTTCTGTGTTCTGCATCCCTTCTTCTTCCGTTTGCTATTTCATTTGTCGTTCCCTCTTATCTATTAGTTAAAAATTTCTGCTCTGTCCTGCAGACCTATACCTCCTCACATATGTATTTGACATATAGTTTATCCAGATGCACTCTTTCAGTGCCGGCCTGTCGCATGTGATTATTGTGTGATGAGAGCCAGTGTGTGCTGACGGGTGAATGGATGTGATTAGTGTTTGAACGTCAGCTCGTTCTGTGTCATTACATTTGCTCTGAGGATTTTCCCCTTTTCTCTCTCAGTGTGTAATTTGACGCACCAGTGCAACAGCAGAAAGACCGGAGATGCACCTGTGTTTGAGTGCCTGCAGTTACTTTTTTTTTAGTCGTCTGAACATTACGTACGTACACATGTTTGAGAGGCCATGTCTTCTCTGTTTGGAAAGTCGTCCGTTTAGTTCACTTTAAAATTAACATTCATTCATTTACTCACCCTCATACTGTTCCAAACACAGGAAGATATTTTGAAGAAAAATATCCATATAAATCTATATAATAAAAGTAAATGGGTTTCCATGTCGTTTTGGACCTCTTTGACTTCCATTATATGAAAAAAAAAGACATTCTTCAACATATCTTCTTTTCTTTTCCCACAGAAGAAAGTAAATCAGGTTTGGAACAGCGCTGCTATTGTAGCAATCACAAGTTAGCTGTTTTGCTCAATTCCACTGATGTTTTGCTCTGGTCATGAAACTAATTAATAAACATCCCATATACCTTGACAAAAGCCTGTCTGTTAAGTCTTTTCTATCACTTTCTCATCAGTGCTAGCACAAGCAACCGTTTGTGAGTTTTTAAAGGAAGTGAGTGCACTGAAAGTCTTCGCTGAATTCACACTGCAATTCTACACTGTAAGAACATGACATTAAAGCCTTTTAGTCACAGCTTCAGCCCAGACGAAGGGCCTTGAACAAATAGAGCTTCTGTGACTGCGATCTGCACCTCTGCCTGATCTACAGATGGGCCAATTGTGTTGTGTAATAAAAGGCGTAGTGTGGTACTGTACAGCCGGATCGGTGCAGACATGACCCGGGCAGCGTCCCCTGGTTATACAGCTGCTCTCTGCGATGACTATGTCTCTATTTGCCCATTAGAGAATGGCTGCTCTGTTCAAGCGTCCCAGCTCAGCTTGTAGTCGTGACATTGAGGTTGAAAAGCGATTTAAAGATGCTTATATAATGGTGGTCGGTGAAACTCCTTGAGGATATGGCAGATGGAGTCTTCGTAATTGGGGTTTATGTAAGAATTTTGACTGTTGTTTGTGGTTTGCCATTTCGAATCAGTCAATATTTTGCTCTTATAAGCTTACAGTTTGAATTATTCATCAGTGATTCATTATTTATATATCAATAAAATGATCTATAAAACTGGAGGTCTGAGTTGCAAGTATGTTATGTGGTTGCTTGGATGTTCTGGTGGTTGCTTGGTAGTTAGGCCTACTTAGTTAAATTTAGCCTCAAATTTCTATGATTTTATTACACACGACTTTAGTTTCTCCTTTTATGATGTGTTTTACCTGTTTTTTCAGAGATATTTTTTCAGTTTTTAAAAAAAAAATTTTTTTTTTATCTGTATTAGTAAATATTGAATATACTGTGTATGTGTGTATATATATATATATATGCAGGGTTTGAAGTTAACTTTTTCACTCACCTTCCACTAAAAAGTTACCGGCCATTCAGAACTTCTACTAGCCAAAAAGAAATTAATCAGATTAACTACGTCACACTATATATATATATATATATATATATATATATATATATATATATATATATATATATATATATATATATATATATATATATATATATATATAAAATTGGATTTCATGCATTTATTTCTTATTCAAACAAAATCCTGTCATCCAGCCATCTCCTCCCTTCCTCTTTCATCCTCATACTTTTCTCCAAAAATCTGTTTTAGGTGGACAGATCAATACAGTACAAAGAACATAAAAAAAACAAATACTTTTCTGTTAACAAATGCTTTTTAATCTTCATCATTGCTTCAATGCAAATGAACAAGTGTGCCGTTATTTGTTGCGTAGTGACGTGCATGTTCAAGTGAGCCAGATTCTCTGCAATACGCTGTATTTAATATATCATGTATCACGAGTTGAGTATTTGCGCTAATTTACCACGATTAATCATCTAACAGAAAGGTTTTTGTTTTTATATAAATAAATAAATATATATATATATATATATATATATATATATATATATATATATATATATATATATATATATATATGTGTGTGTGTGTATATATATATATATATATATATATATATATATATATACACAGATAAACAAAAACTTAACATTGAGGCTTCAGAACCCTGTTTAGATATGGAAGAATTAACTGATATGTTTAACTCTCTATGCTCAAATATCATAAATGAAGTTGCTCCGCTCAGGCTTAAAAGGCCAAAAATCAGATCTCAGCCTTGGCTTAATAATGAAACGCGTGCACTTAGAAAGGCTTGCAGGAAAGCTGAACGTAGGTGGAAGCGAGAAAAACTGCAGGTTTACTATGAAATGCTAAAAGACACGCTCAGCAGTTACCAGCACGCAGCTAAAGCAGCTAGAACTAAATATTTTTCTGACCTAATAAGTAGAACAGCGCACTGCCCAAGAGTTCTGTTTGGCACAATAAACACTGTGCTAAACCCGACCACTCCGTTTTCAACTGAATCTACACTTTATACCTGCGAGGATTTCCTGAACTTTTTTGTTAGAAAGATTGAACTAATAAGAGAAAAAATTGTACCCTCTAACACTGTTCTAGAAACCCCCATGCTATGTTCTTCTTTACTGGATCACTTTGACGCTGTCTCTCTCCCAGCACTAGCAGATATAGTTAAACATTTGAAACTGTCATCTACTCCTCTGGATCCTATTCCATCCCGGCTCTTTAAAGATGTGTTTGCAACCATAGGCCCTGGTATACTATCTATTGTGAATAGCTCATTATCAAATGGTGTTGTTCCACTCTGCCTCAAACAAGCAGTGGTTGCTCCCCAAATCAAAAAGCCTGGCCTTGACTACACTGATCTGAATAACTTTCGCCCAATTTCTAAACTACCATTTTTATCTAAAATATTAGAGAAGGTCGTTTTACTTCAAATTACGTCAGTTTTAAATGAGAATGATATTTTGGATAACTTCCAATCAGGATTTAGAGCTAGGCACAGTACAGAGACTGCTCTGGTAAAAGTGCTCAATGACCTCCTAATAGCAACTGACTCTGGGATGGCAGCTGTTTTAATTACATTGGATCTCAGTGCCGCATTTGACACTGTTGACCATTCGATTCTTTTAGACAGGTTGGAGTGTGAGGTTGGCATTCGTGGAAGAGCGCTAAGATGGTTCCATTCATATTTACAGGACAGAACATTCTCTGTTAATTTTGCAAATGTTTCATCCTCTGCAGTAACCTTAAAATATGGCCTCCCTCAAGGCTCTATTTTGAGTCCTACATTGTTTGCTCTGTATATGTGTCCTCTGGGATCTATTTGTCGCCGTTTTGACATCTCTTATCATATGTATGCTGATGACACACAGATCTATCTACCCCTCAAAGTCGGGAACGAACAGTCCCTCAAGCTTTTGTTGGACTGTCTGAATGAGCTTAAAATTTGGCTGTCTAAAAACTTTCTCCAGCTTAATGAAAAAAAATCGGAAATTACAATATTTGGCCCACAAAATTGCAAAGAGAAGATAGCCAACATCCTTGCTCCGCTAGAAATGACGGTAAAAGATAGTGTGAGAAATCTTGGTGTAATAGTGGACTCATCGCTTAGCTTCGACAAACAGATAAACTCTGTTGTAAAGAGCAGCTTTTATCAGCTTAGAGTGATTTCTAAGATAAAACCCCTTCTCTCTTTTAAAGATCTGGAAGTCGTTGTCCACGCTTTCATCACATCAAGACTAGACTATTGTAACTCTCTCTATGTAGGGATCTGCAAACTTCAACTGTGCCGTCTACAGCTGGTGCAGAACGCCGCAGCCAGGCTTCTAACTGGCACTAAAAAAAGGGACCACATTACTCCAGTACTTCGTTCTCTTCATTGGCTACCGGTTCACTACAGAATTGAGTACAAGATTTTATTAATGGTTTTTTAAAACTATGCATAACATGTCCCCAAACTACATTGTTGACCTTTTAGGAGTGTACAAATCAGGCAGGACATTAAGATCAACAAATCAACTTTTGCTGACAGTCCCTTACTCTAAAAAGAAGACAAAGGGTGACCGAGCCTTCTCGGTTGTGGCTCCCAAGCTGTGGAACAGTCTTCCCACTCATATCCGGCTAGCTCACACAATAGAAAGTTTTAAGTCCAAATTAAAAACGTATCTTTTTACCTTAGCTTTTAGTTAAGTGCATTGTACAGTGTAGATATAATTTAGTCACTTTTATTTTTTATTATTTTAAATTCTTTCTACACTGTCCTCATTATCTTGTTATATGAGGGAGTATGCCTAAGAGTGTATGGCCTACTTTCATACCTGCTTTTATATATGAATGTCTTACCGTTTGAGTTACCTAACAGTGTATGGCCTACTTTCATACATGCTTTTATATATGAATGTCTTACCGTTTGAGTTAACTGTGAAGCACTTTGGGCAACAACGTTGCTATTAAATGCGCTATACAAATAAATAAAAGTTGAAGTTGAAGTTGAAGTTAATTGCGATTAATCTATTTGACAGCACTTTATTTAACCATTTAATTTATTCAAAATCAAAGTGATTTGGAAATGCATTGTTTTTGTCCATTTTTGTGATGTGTATTCAAAGAGATGATATATAGAAATGGAAAGTTGCACAACCAATGAAAGGGTCTCTATCCCGAGGTGAAAGTGGACATCCGTTGAACACTGGGCTCTTGTGTGTGAAATATTGGCCCCTCTGTGGAGCACAGGAAGGGGTGAGGGCACACATCACATACACACACACACACACACACACACACACACACACACACAACACACACACACACACACACATACACAGCCCGCCTCTCGAGGGCCACTCAGATAAACTGTTTCCAAGCTGCTCGGCCGTTCTGTTTTTACTGGGATCAAAACATCATTCAAGGAGCTAGGCTTTCCAGGAGAGCCATGTTAACCCCAGCTCTGTGTGAGCCCTCTTCCTTCATCCGTCATGTCCAGTTCTTCACTAGAACGACAACATACCTACAGCTATACGTGTGCCAAATGAGAACAGCTTACTGTGTATTTAGCTACTATGCGAATATGTGACTTGCATGAATGTGGTGCAGAATTTTAATGCCGATTTGAGCTTCTTGTTATGCAAAGCATTCAGGAATAATCACGCTTCGATGAAGTCACCATGTCGGTTTCTTTTCTCATTTTAATAGGCTTATTCTCATTTGTGTGGGTATGTGTTTTTTTGTACGTATAATATTATTTTTTGCAGTTGAAGCATGCTTTAGTTTTTATTTTTAAGTAGAGATGTCACTAGCACAGAGAAGATGATCGGTTGCCAGGGACAAAAATAATAAGTATTCTTATAGATATAAACTCTCATTCAAAGATATTTTTTTGAAAGAAATTAATACTTTTATTCAGCAAGGACACGTTAAATTAATCAAACGTTACAGTAAAGACATTTAAAGGTGCCCTCAACTTCAAAATTGAATTTATGTTGGCATAGTTAAATAACAAGAGTTCAGTACATGGACATGACATACAGTGAGTTTCAAACACCATTGTTTTCTCCTTCTTATTTAAATCTCGTTTTTAAAAAACACCCCTGAAAAACAGGCGAATCTCCACATAATACCGACTGTGACGCAACAGTCGGGGGTCACGCCTCCAAAAATTTGCATATCCCAGCCCTCAATGACAAGCACTGCACAGCCGAACCATCGGAGCAAGCGAGGATCAGAGAGAAAAAAGGCAGATCATGGAAATAAATGCTATGTTCCAGGCTGTGCAGGGGATGTGAGGACTTTTCATACCCTTCCCACAGAAAAGAAATGTCAACAAGCGTGGATGATGTTTATATATAATCGGATACCGCAACAGTTTAATTCGAAGTTGTTAGTTTGCTCTGCCCATTTCACCACGGACTTATTTTTCAACCTGGGACAATATCAAGCTTCTCTCAGCGTCTCAAACTGAAGAAGGGGGTAATTCCAACCATATTCCTGCAACCGGTAAGTAATTTTATTAAAGATAATTTACACTGTGTTAGATCCAGCGCAAGATCCTAGTACAGTACTAGCAAACTTCAAGTAACGAGCATACATAACTAACGTTAAATAGGCTAATTCTCAGTGAATAAACTATACAGAAAGCGGTCAAAGAACAATCCACACAGCGCGAGTTTATCTCTCTTGCCAAACTCGTTATGAAATCAATGACGCTGTTACACTGCACAACGAAGCTCTTACTGTATTTACATCGTTTGCATTGATGAAAGCATGAGAGAGAGAAACTGCGTTGTCTCGCGATCAACAGACAGACTGTCATCTGCTTGTTCAATGCTCTTCACAGCAACATTTTATGTGATGGACATAGATTTAAATACTTGAAAAACATCTCACGATTCGTTAAGCTCGATAGCTGTAATAGTTAAAACGTATATAACAGCTGTAGTATAAGTATTCGAGAGAGTTTCACGTGTCTCATTTCATATGCAAGCAGGTCAGCCAATCACAGCAGAGGCCGGTTCTCACAGCAGACACGCCCCTTCAAACAGAGTGTTCAAATCAGAGACTAAAATCAGGCTAGGAAAAATGCCTTTTATTTCTAAATTATGACTATTTTTTATCTAAAAAACATACTAACATTATAAGGGCAACCCAGGAAACATTATAAAATAATTTAAAAAACCATTTTAGGGCACCTTTAAATTGTCTAAATGTATTTCAAATAAATGCTGTTCTTTTTAACTATATTTTTCAGGTTTCTTTGTAGGGGTGCACGATATATCGAATCAATATCGTTATCGCGATATCACGTTGCTCGATATCAATATCGAAAGTCTCGCGATATTTATGCAATATTTTGATGCGTCCGGTCCGACATGCACCGTTGCATTTCCCCCGACTAATTTCCTGATTCTCCTTCTCCATAAACATGAAATCAAGGAGAGGGTTAACTTTTCATGCTACAGATTTCCCATAGTGGTCAGAAAGAACAGGGGAGACACTTCGTTTTTCTTAATATGACTGTAGAGTCGCTACTCGCTCCAAAGCTAATCGCCGTCACTCTCTCACTTCTCCCTTGCTCTACTACCACACAGTCGACGACCAGCGCACAGACAGGCCACCTGGCAACTTCATGTGTTCTCTTACGAGAGTACTCTCGTGTTGCGTAAGCTAGCTTACGCTACGGGGAAAACTCCTTTTCTCGAGAATACTGAAGCCAAAAAATTATCCTATAATTTTCTCATATTTAAAACGCATGCTTGCACAGAGCAGACCTAGAATAGGCAGCTCGTGCGCCTATTGGCTGCTCTGCGGCAAGATGCTGCAACCTATCGGTGGACTGGGAGTGACGTCAGCACCAATAGCAGCGCGGGTGCCCGAGTGCGTCACGTCCCGCCAGAATAGGCGTGGCTTACCTCTATGTAAGCCCGGTCCAGATAGGGTGTTCTTTGATTTTTCTCCACTTCAGCGAAGTATTCACATCGCTGACTCTCCAGAGAAGCCGCGCCGTCGAAACAAGCACCTCAGCGGGACGAGCCCTCTGCACTGCAGTTGGAAGCCGCCTTCGCCGCTTCATCGCCGTACCTGCTGCGCTATCCGGCGCCCATATCCTTTTCATATTCCTTCTCTAGTATTCTAAAAGAGCAAGAGGCGTTGTTTCAAATGCCTCGAGTTTCCAAATGCGGCTCGTGTCGAGCCCCTCTCAGCGACAATGCGCGAGTCTCGCCGCGGCCGGACCGCCATTGAAAGCAGCACGCATCGCTCTCACAGCTCCCTCGACGGAGGCGGCTGGAGTAGTGAATTTCGCAGCCAACGAGCCCGTTACGTTACCCGCTCGCCTGCACACAAAAGCCGTTTTCACGGCTACCCAAAAAAAAAAAAAAAAAAAAAAAAAAGTGTGCGCTTCCCGCCTGGGACGAAACCGCGCGTAGCTTCCTTTACGTTACAAGGAAGCTACCGTGCCCCCGCATCAATAGACTGCTGTTCTAACCGCGCGTAGCTTCCTTTACGTTACAAGGAAGCTAGCGCGCCCCCGCAGAAGCAGTCACTCTGCCCCTTGTGGGACCGCGCAGTGATAAGCGCCGTTCCCAAGGGGCTGCCGGAGCCTGTAGCCACAGCGACGCGCTCGCCGGAAAGCCTCCCTCGAGCCTCGCTTTTTCACCTTCCGCGCCTCCCTTCACCGACGCGCAGCTGCCGCTCACGAGCCTCACTGCCGTCGCGTCTGAGGTTGAGGGACACGCATCAATGGACTGCTGTTCTAACCGCGGCTAGCTTCCTTTACGTTACAAGGGAGCTACCGTGGCTGCTCGCGCTACTCAAGCTTATGTTGTTTCCCCCGTGGCTCAGTGGCTAAACTCTAAGCTTCCGCGCCAGAGACCCGTGTTCGATCCCGGCTCTCGCAGCAGAAAAAAAAAAAAAAATGTATGCAGCTCTCCTCTCTGAGCTCGCGACCAGCTTTCTTACGTACAGGAAGCGAGCGCGCGAACCGAGACGTCACCGTCGAAAGAAAGTGTGGTTTTTTGTCCCGCCGAGGCCTGACAAACTCCCTCTTCTTCTCAAACATTTTCCAGCTCCTCCTAGTACGAGCGGCCGGTAATGTCTATACTGCAGTAGTGTGCCTGTTATACACGCACGCCTGTAAACAGTGCCGACGCACACACGAAAACTGTGATGACGCTCTCTCTCTCTCTTATCTGCTCGCGGCAACTAAAGCTTACGTTGTTTTCCCTGTGGCTCAGTGGCTAAACCCTAAGCTTTCGCGCCGGAGACCCGTGTTCGATCCCGGCTCCCGCAGCAGATAACATTTATGCAGATCCGGCTCACGCCGATGGTGTTTTAGTGTAGAAAGGTGCCCACATCTCAGTGTTCACCCCTACGTACATATAAATGTAATGAATTATTATTATTATTATTACACGCAAGCACGCTCGTGTTATTCACAGAGCCCACTCCCTTAAAGCGGGCAACCGCTCGAGTGTTGAACTTAGGAAATGTGTCCGCGAGTTCGCGTCCACGCCTATTTTTCTGCCCGCTCTATCGCTAAAGACTCACGGCTGGACCACAGTCAAAGTTTATTTCCCTGTCAGTCCCCTTCAAAAAGGCTATACTGCAGTGGTCCATTTAGCAGCCAACGAGCCGGTTCATTTACCCTCTCGCCTGCACACATACGCCGTTTTCACGGCGACCCAGTGAAATCTCAAAGGAGTATACTGTCTGGTTATCCGGCTCACGCCGTTGGTGTTTAAGTGTAGTGCAGGTGCCCACGCCCCAGTGTTCACCCCTACACACAAGCACATCAAATCTCGTGTCACTCACAGAGCACACTCTCATAAAGCGCAGAGAAGCCGCTCGAGTGTTGAATATAAGAAATGTGTCCACAGGTCCGTGCCCACTATCTGGCCGCTCTGTTACACGTTCAATAAAACAGGTTATGAATGTAAGTCTCGTGCCCGCCGGAGAGCGTTCACGCTTACTAACACACACCTCCCCCCGGGCGCCGCCCGCGTGTTAAAACGAAACACAGGGCATTGATATGACGCTCCCTATCCGTTATGATCGGGGCGTCACATACACTTGCAAGTCTCGTGCCCGCGCACACGCGCTCACGCTTACAGAAAGCTTTTCCGCCCAAAGCGCTGCTCGCGCGTCAAAAAGTGAGAATAAAATGCTCCCCATCCCTTATGATTGGGACTCCTCACATAAATCAGCCGGTCTCGGCTTTCAGTGAGCAGCCATTGCCCAGAACCGAGAGCGCGCGCGCCGCGCTTTCGGCTCCGGTTCAGTTTCACAAGCCCGCAAATGGCGGCGATCTGAACCCGGAGGCCATTCGCCCCCTAGCGGCTCACATAGCTGCGTGGGAAATTATCCCAGGGATTTCAGAATGGGTTCTCAGCACAATAAAGCAGGGCTATACACTTCAATTCATTCGCCCTCCCCCGCGCTTTCGAGCCCGGTCCGCGACGATAGTGAATGCTGAAGTAGCACACCTACTTCACGCAGAAATAGCAATACTGCTGTGCAAAGGGGCTATAGAAAAAGTACCGCCTTCTCTTAGCGAGTCAGGCTTTTACAGCCGATATTTTCTTGTACCCAAGAAGAACGGAGCTTTCAGGCCCATCCTAGATCTGAGACATTTGAACAAGGTGCTTGCAAAAGACCATTCAAATGCTTACAACCAGGAAAATCCTCGCGCACGTTTGCCCGAGGGACTGGTTTATTTCTCTAGATCTGGAGGATGCCTATTTTCTGTTTCAGATATCACCCCGTCACAGGCAATTTTTGAGATTCGCCTTCGACGGTCAGGTATATCAATACACCGTCCTGTCGCTCGGCCTGTCTCTAGCACCCCATACATTTACGAAGTGCATGGACGCAGCGCTCGCCCCCCTGAGAACTCAGGGGCTGCGAATAATGAACTATCTGGACGACTGGCTGATATTGGCTGTGTTCGCCACCTAGCCGCGTTTTTCCAGAAGGGCAGCTTTCTCCCTTTGAAAACGTTTCAACGGATGCTGGGCTGTATGGCATCAGCTGCAGCGGTGCTCCAGCTGGGCCTATTGCGCATGCGCCCGCTCCATCACTGGTTGAATGCTTGCGCGTCTCGCCGAGCCTGGTTTTCTGGCGGCCAAAAAATCAGAGTGACTCAGACCTGCATAGCGGCTCTGCAGCCCTGGTTAGTAGCCGACTGGTACCAGCAGGGAGTGACGATGGGAACCATCTCTTATTGGAAAGTAGTTTCGACAGATGTGTCCAACTCGAGTTGGGGCGCGCTGTTCGAAGGCAGACCGGCCTTTGGCCAGTGGTCAGACCAAGAGAAGTGTTTTCACATAAACTGTCTTGAGATGATAGCGGTCGAAAACGCGCTGAAGCGCTTCCTCCCGTTCATACAGGACCAACACGTTCTCGTTCGCTCGGACAACATGTCTGTGGTTTCCTATGTAAACCGTCAGGGTGGTGTCAGATCCAGGAACCCCTGCAATCTGACGGAACGCATCCTTGTTTGGTCCCAGGTGCACCTGTGCTCGCTGAGGGCGGCGCATGTGCCTGGCCATTCGAATGACGGTCCAGACAAACTGTCCAGGGACAACGTTCCCCTGGGGGAATGGTCCCTGCACCCCCAAACGGTCCAGAAACTGTGGCGCCTATTCGGCAGAGCGGAAGTCGGCCTATTTGCGTCAAAAGACAATGCTCATTGCCCGATGTTCCCTTTGAAGAACCAGGATACCCTGGCCCAGGTCTGGCCCAGCCTCCCTGTGTATGCTTTCCCTCCGGTCTCTCTGTTACCACAGGTAATCAAGAGAGTCAGGGAAACGCGCCACTCGGTGCTCCTCATAGCTCCGCACTGAGAGAATCAGAATTGGTTTCCGGAACTAGCACGGCTGTCACATGCAGCTACGTGGCCTATTCCGGTGAGGGCAGATCTCCTCTCTCTGGCTCGCGGCTCGATCTGGCATCCCCATCCAGAGCGCTGGTCTCTGCACGCATGATTGATCAACGGGTACTCGTTACCCTGCCAGAAAGAGTGATGAGCACGATCACGCAGTCTAGAGCTCCTTCCACGGGACGGCTCTATGCGTCTAAATGGTCAGTGTTCTCCAAGTGGTGCACCAACAGAGATCTGGACGCACGGTCGTGTGAGGTTGTGCATTTGCTCACTTTCCTACCAGAGCTGATGGATAAGGGGAAGTCCCCATCCACGCTCAAAGTTTATGTGGTGGCCGTGGCGGCGTTCGCAGAATCGACGCACGGTCAGTCACCGGGAAGACATGAGCTGGTCATCCGCTTCCTTAGGGGAGCTAGAAGGATGAATCCGCCGCGCCCCCTGTCGGTTCGTATGCGGCCTCTGCAGTGCTTCGGTTGGGTCTGCTGCGCATGCACCCCCTCCAGCGCTGGCTGAAAACACGAGTCCCGCGACGAGCTCTCTGTGAGAGCGTCATGTTTGGAATTTGGGCCTAATGATTCTAAAGTTACGCTCAAACCAATACACGGTTATGTCCCCAAAGTGCTCTCTACTCCGTTCAGAGCGCAAGTCATTCCCTGTCGGCCCTTCCGGGAACCGACAGTGACAGCGATGTAAACTTCCTTTGCCCGGTCAGGGCTTTAAGAGTTTACGTTCAACAAACCGCTGCCTTCAGGCAGTCAGAACAGCTGTTCGTTTCGTTTGGTGGCCGCACTAAGGGGCTAGCTACCTCGAAACAGAGCATTTCCAGATGGATAGTTGATGCTATCGCCTTGGCTTACAAGTCTAAAGGCCTTCAATGCCCTTTAGGTGTTCGAGCCCATTCCACTAGAAGTATGGCCTCATCATGGGCTTGGACTAGTGGTGTTTCACTCCATGATATTTGTAGAGCGGCAGGCTGGGCCTCTCTGTCTACATTTATAAGGTTTTATAACCTGGAGGTCCCTGCTTTGCAGGCCAAAGTGTTATCTGTATGAGATTGTCATACACGCTGACTGTTATACTGTGTTATGCACTCCCTTATACATATGAGGCGTCACCATATGGTCAATATGTGTTAGGGCTCACTTTGTGTCGGCCCACATTTCTTCACTATTATGTGTTCCCCGGGCACTGGCCCTTGGACTCAATGTGAATGGTCTCAGCATACACGGCGCTTTAAACTGGGTTCCCGTAGCGTAAGCTAGCTTACGCAACACGAGAGTACTCTCGTAAGAGAACGACACTCGGTTACTAACGTAACCTCGGTTCTCTCTAGAAGAGGGAACGAGTGTTGCGTAACCCGGCCGTGTTAATGCTGCGTTCTTATTTCGCTTCAGTGTGAAAAACCAAAGAACACCCTATCTGGACCGGGCTTACATAGAGGTAAGCCACGCCTATTCTGGCGGGACGTGACGCACTCGGGCACCCGCGCTGCTATTGGTGCTGACGTCACTCCCAGTCCACCGATAGGTTGCAGCATCTTGCCGCAGAGCAGCCAATAGGCGCACGAGCTGCCTATTCTAGGTCTGCTCTGTGCAAGCATGCGTTTTAAATATGAGAAAATTATAGGATAATTTTTTGGCTTCAGTATTCTCGAGAAAAGGAGTTTTCCCCGTAGCGTAAGCTAGCTTACGCAACACTCGTTCCCTCTTCTAGAGAGAACCGAGGTTACGTTAGTAACCGAGTGTCGTTTTCTCTGATCGGATAGCTATCTGATATATTCCTTTTACACCTGGTCACATAAATGTGTTTTTGCAAAACAGATATAAATCCGATCTGCAATTCCTGCGATATGGAGTGCACGTCACAGAAAGCAACAGTTGAGCTGCATTTTACGATCATCAGCTAAAATGTCAAAATCAAATAACGCAATAAGAGAGAACGGCAACAGCCCCGTTAAGATAATTTCGATTATTTACTTTTAATAAAGTGTAAAGCGTCTGCGACTTACTTTCACTTTGATTTGCGATAGTTTGCGCGTTGGCTTGATGAAGAGATGCAGCTGCTCATCTGCGGTGATGCGTGTTGCAGTTGCGCGCGCCGTCATATTTGGCCATAACATGACATGTAGCCTGTAACACGTTCTCACACGTTTATTTTTTAGCGTTTTTGGGAGTAGTACATTTTACAAATGTGGTTTCAACAACGAGATGCATTTATTGTCCAGTTTCGTCTGAATGCGGCCCAGACCTTCTCCTGAAGTGGTTTCAGCGATCGGATTCAAATCCGTCTCGAATGCGTTTCGGAGGGCAAACCTGTTTTTTTTTTAAGATCGGATAGCTATCCCATCACAGAAAACGCATGAAGTGGCTAGGTGTGTTCTGTAGACTTGCTCTTTATTTATTGTTTTTTACACTGTAGTGTACATACAACCAGTGTTCTGTTCTGTGGACATGGTTATTATTTATTTATTTATTTATTCATGTTGTACCAGTCCAATATGACTGTCAGTTGAAATAAACTTAATGTTGTAAGAAAACTTGTTTTATTTATTAATCTTTTTTGCTGCGCTTTCCCATAACTTTTTTAGTTTTACATACGTTTAAAAATATCGAAATTAATATCGATATCGCAATATTCATTATCGATATCGCAATATCACTTTTTTGTCAATATCGTGCACCCCTATTTCTTTGATGAATAGTAAATTACTATTCATCAAAGAAACCTGAAAATCATAGTTTCCACAAAAATATTAATCAGCTCAATGATAATAATAAGAAATGTTTCTTGAGCAGCAAATCATCATATGAGACACTTGAGATGCTGAAAATACAGCTTTACCGTCACAGGAATAAATTACATTTTAAATATATATATATATTAAAATGGAACACTTATTTTAAATTGTTTTTCATTTCACTACCATTTTATTTTTGAGTAGTATATATTATTGTATTTGTTTGTATATATAATAAATATAATAATGTAAATAATAATTAATAGTAATATTAATAATTAATAATTAATTAATAATAAATAATAATTTGAATTCTTGTCACATTCCTGTATGTACAATATTGTTCTTTTTTAAAGGTAGGCCTACACTACTGTATGTAACCTTTGGCCGGGCTGAAGATGCTACTGTAGCTTTACCCGTTAATAGACGTAGTACTTCCTTGAAAATAAATTCCAGCACAGCGTATAGACCTTATTCGCAAACACCGGAAGTAGCTAACCGCGGCCATATTGTTGACATAACAACTGTCCTGCCCATAGCCGCACGCAGATTTGAGTTGAGGTGAGCAGTAGCCTAATGGCTTCATCTCGTCGGTATCAAGAGAAGATAAGCTTGATTTGTGTGGACCCATATCAAATAGACCCAATAGCCTTAAGTATAGATCCGTCCTTATTGCCAGCCGTAACTTTTAACCGGATATTTATAACGTTAACGTTCATACAGTATCCGCATAACGTTAGCTACACTTCGCAGGGCTCCTTTACGATCGTTGTAACAAAATAACACAGTATCACACAAGCACTAATTCCCTACCTAGTATCAATGAGGCATATAACGTTATCAATAGTCAAGTCACCTTTATTTATATAACAGTTAGCGCTTTTTACAATACAAATTGTTTCAAAGCAGCTTCACAGAGATAACAGGAACATGTTATAATAGTATTGTAAAATTCAAAATTAAATGTCCCCAATAACGTTACCTGTGGTAAAATGATAGGAACAGACATTGCTGTAGGGAGTTGGCAGATTAGTCTGTTTATCCTAGCTAGCCACAAGTCTCTCCTGCGCTGGCTCAACTCCTCTGTCTCACTCCCTTCACGTTTTCTGACAGTCGGTATCGCATAAAAATTAACTCCGGGGTTCTTATTGCTGTTGTTAGAACAGCAGTGTATTACACAGCACACCATCCCGCTGTTTTAAAAAAAATACAGCGATAATACCATGGATAATACCGACGCTGCCTCGCTTGTCAATTGACTGACTGACAGTTGCCGTGGTTTCTATGTCAACAAAATGGCCGCCGCGAACATTGATGACGCAGATCGAATAAGGTCTATACAACCACCATAATGAAATGACCCTTCACAAATGGCAATTTATCTGTTTAATAAAATACCTTACTCACCAGCTGAGTAATAAAAACGGCATCTCCAAAAAGCCAAGTCAATGTTGATTGTTGTTTTATTACGAGCTCAGCTTTCCAACAGAAGCTCCGCTGGTCAGCGTTTATTTTTTTTTAAACCGATGAATCACCAGAGATTGGAGATTTAGCTGCTCTGTCAACCTTTCTCGCTCATTGTGACAACTAACCTGTGCCACTCCCACACCATACACATCAAAGTAGCCGCTGCAACTCTATTTACCAATACGAGGAGACATCCCGTAAAAAAAAAACCATCCCGCCAGGTCTAAAATATAAACACTTATAATAGGCTTTCCATAGTGAATAAGGGTAAGACAAAAACACGTTTTGGAAGAAGGATTGATTTGAGCAAAGAAAAGTTAAATTATGTTTCTTTAAGAAATACGTTCTATATATTATTCATGTTGATATGAATCTTGGGTATAGCTTCCAACCTTGAATAGATTTATACTTTTGAATAGTATCCATTTATTCAATTTGAAGGGTCAGAAACAGGGCAGAAAATGGTCATGAAATTCTAAATTACAACTTTTCAATGCGGGAAACCTTAACTTTGTAGAGTCTTTTCTTTATGCAAAATAAACTACAAACAGCAAAGTTAGGCCTTAAAATGCGTAATAGAAATTTGCTTCACTTGAAATCAGCCTGATATCTCTATGACACCCTCTGAAGCTGGTGTTACTATATAAATCATTGCATTATTAATGCTTTTGTTTCAGTTTGTGCTCGCAGTGGGGCGTGATCTTGTGTTTCCTCTTCAAACAGCAGTCTAACGCAAACAAACAGTACACACACTGAGACGCCGTCTCCGCTTTTCACTTCTCTTCGCATGGCTCCGCACAGAGTTGAGAGGAGATTATTTACCCGATGTCTGCTCTCAGGTTTGTGGCGAAAGAACCACAACTTCAGTGTGTTTGTTTAAACAACTCACCCGTTGGCTAATAGCCGACAACTTATAATGTTTTTGTATACGTGTGCAGTTTTGCATAATCGTAGGTCTAGTATTAGTGCTGTTGTTTCGCCTCAAAACGAAAGAAGTAAACCCCACATGAAACGAGAATCTAATAGACCGACGTGTTTAAATTATACACAAACGTTTGGCGTAAATGCTGCATATTCCTCCTTTGCAGCTGTAAAGGGCTGTCGACAGTTTAAAGCTGGCCGAAACCTTAGCCAGGAGACCACAAACAGCCCTGAAATTGGCGCTATGCTTTTGCCATGTTTTTCTATTAAAGCAGGAAGTAAAGGAATAACAATCAAACCCAATGAAAGAATAACAAACCAGCAAGAAAGTTGGATTCTCTCTTTGTCCTCACACAGGGCCACACCGTCCCATCCCCCCTGTAGTACTATGGGCCGTTCGGATGTAAACTCATGGTTCAAGAGCTCTGGAATAACACGCTACGTAAACAAGCCCGAAGAGATGAGGTGAAGACAGCCAAGCTCAGTTTTGCAGTCACCCAGAACCCCACTACAGATGAATGAACAGAACACTGCATTTCGCTGCAAATAAGACGCGTCTGGTCCAGATATGTCATCTCTGTGACCCGTAACGCTCCCCTGTTGATCTCTACATATCTAAACAGAGTTCAGTAGTGGCCATTCACTTACAACAACTCTGAAAATGGCGGGAGAAACCATCTTGCTCTAAACAAAACAATGGAGGGCCGCAGGCTTAACTGGACTTAGTGAGTGTTTTTATTTGCTCAGTATTTGACACAATGTAGTTATGTGGCTGGTCACATTCACATTTCCCACAAAATAGGGACAAAAGAAGAGCAACTCATGTTCAATGATTTTGATATGCTCTTCCCCACCCAGTTTTATGTAACGTACTTGACCTGAAAAGTGAAAGTCGACTCCTCTGATTAAAATGCTGGCGATTAAGATGTTTGTTTTTACATTTGTGTGCTGTCATTTAAGAACAGCTGTACTTGAAAAGGCATTGATCAAGCAAGCCAAACGCTGTATTTGATTTGTGCACTCTTCGTAGCTTAATTGAGAAGTCACGCAGGGCGAGACCAAGCAGGACTGAGAGATGACAATGCAAATCTGCAGGCCATTGCAGAAATGGACTTTTATTGAAAATTTTATAATACCAAATGTTGCATAATACACATCAATGTACACTGCTGTTCAAAAGTTTAAAAAGTTTTTCAAAGTCTTTTATTGTCACTAATGCTGCATTTATTTGATAAAAAAATACAGTAAAACAGTAATACTATGAAATATTACAATTTAAAATGTTACACTGTTTTCTGTTTGAATATATTTTAAAATGGATTTTTTTTATGGAATTTTCAGCATAATTTCTCCAGTCTTCAGTGTCACATTATTAGTATTATATATATAGTATTAACACCTGAGAACTTTTTTTAATGTCCAAAATAATAGCATTTGTTTGAAATAGATTTTGTTTTGTCAATATTTACAAAAGTAAATATTTACTGTCACTTTTGATCCATTTAATGCATCCTTGCTGAATAGAAGTATTAGTTAAAAAGCATAACTTATGCTAGGACATTATGTTACTGTCAAAAATGATGTTAGCAATTTAACAATGTTTTGCTGTAAAAGTACGTTTTGTCTTGTCGAATAAAATATAGCTTTTGAATATTGTGTAGACAAATTATATAATTCATACTTTAAGAAACCATACATTTTACTGTCAATTTTATTATTTTTTTAATAATAAATTATTTTTTTCTTTTCTAACTTTTTTTTTTTTTTACAAAACCTGCACATCATGGTGGCAACTTTTGCAGACAAGCAGCAGATTTACTTCAGAATGTGTAAAACTCTTAAATTAGCCACTATTGTCATCAGAAAAGAAAATATCAAATATAATTTTATATTTTCATAGTAAAAATAACAATAGTAACCATGGTATTTTGGCAGACACTCCAATTACCTTGGTAAAACAAGACTGTATCATGTGTAAAGTTTGATTTGCATTCAGACTGTGTCGTCTAGTCCTCTAAACGGTTTGTTTTGTCAGCAGGGTGTGGTATGACAGTGTCAAGTGTCTGTGCAAGATGGGTAAGTGATGACTGTAGTCGGTCTGTTTGTCAGTAGTTCCACACTGACTCCTTATCTGCCGTTGATTGACAGAGACTCTCCTGGCCAAGTTCTTGTTTATCGTCGCGCTCCATCAAGTTTTCCCATCTCCTGACCTGCAATTGCTGCAGAGCGATTTGACGCCACAGTTACGGCTCGCCACCCTGCAGAGTCACAGCGGCCGTAACACAACCGTCACAGGGTTCAGCGGACAAAGCTCTCAGATCACTTCTCAAGACTTTTATGGCTTCAGTACTGCTAAGTTACAGGGATTTTGCAATGCCGTATTAGATGTTGTAATGTTTCTCAGTAAAATTGCACCACTGTTAGTCACAGAGCATGCATGTGCTCGCAAAGACGAAGCTTGGTTCCCCTTTACTTGAAGTTTGGGTTTATAGTGCAATTTAAACATATTGGCAATGCAATGAAAGTGCAACAGAGCTACAATGTCTACATATGGTTGGTTGGTTGGTTGGTTGGTTGGTTGGTTGGTTGGTTGGTTGGTTGGTTGGTGGTGGTTGGTTGGTTGGTTGGTATTCAATGGATGGATGGATGGATGGATATCAGAAAAAAATCTAACTTTCAAGATTTGGAAAACAAATCAAGATTTGTCCTTGTTTCAATGCACACTAAGAGTTTATTCTTCTGTATGTTTGTCAGTGCTCTAAATGCCTGCCACGGTAATTGTTTGTGCTGTTTGTGTCTAGTTAAGAATAAAACCCTCATCCAGTTGTCCAGTGTAATCTGAGGAAGGCTGAGAATCTGATGTCAGTCCGTCCAGCTGTTCTGACATGTCTGTG
This sequence comes from Chrosomus eos, assembly GCA_036326025.1. Taxonomy (NCBI): domain Eukaryota; kingdom Metazoa; phylum Chordata; class Actinopteri; order Cypriniformes; family Leuciscidae; genus Chrosomus; species Chrosomus eos. The sequence goes on from CM070832.1 coordinate 27,384,661, forward strand.
TGTGAACAGCTGCTGAAGGCCACTCACTCAGGCCACGCATATCATTTTATTGTGTCTGTTCTGGACGCTGCATGTTTGAAGTTCCTCACCATTTCTTTCTGTTACGAGAGCCCTCTTCCACTGACGCCAACTGGCCAAGTGCGGCCCGGAAAAAGGCTTGAAGTCCAGGAAATGGTGTTTATCACCAGCTATAAATGTTTTGTCATATTACTGACTCTTGTGCTTTCTATAACTATAGTTTCTGGCAAAATACAGTCGTTCTTTTTTCTCAGTTATTATTGTAGCTCATCTAAAATACTAATGAATCCTAATGATATTCATTAATTGAATATTCATATAATTATAAATATATAATATTTTTGAATATTATACACTGTTCAAAAGTTTGGGGTTCTTAAGATTTTTCTATATTTTTTAGGCTGCATTTATTTGATCAAAAATACAAGAAAAGCAATAATATTGTGAAGTATTATTACAATTGTAAATAACTGTTTCTATTTTAATATATGTTCAAATGTAATTCGTTGCTGTGATTGTAAAGCTGAATTTTCAGCATCAGTACTCCAGTCTTTAGTGTCACATGATCCTTCAGAAAACATTCTAATAGGATGATTTACTACTCAATAAACATATAATTGTCAAAAACAGTTGTGCTGCTTAATATTTTTGTAGAAACCATGATACTTTTTCTTCAGGGTACTTTGATGAATAGAAAGTATAAAAGAACAGCATTTATTTGAAATACAAATTTTGTAACTTTTAATAAGTCCTTGGATAAAAGTGAATTTAACTAAAAAATATTCTTTTAAAAAAGAAAAATCCTACTGGCCCCAAACTTTGGAATGCTTGCGTGTATAATTTTTGAAATTTATATATTATTAGTTTTGAATATTAAATGAATATCATTAAATTTACTAATTTTTACTCATCATTTCCACCATTTACAGTACCAAACCCTGTGGTTTCTTCTGTGGCAGATCTTCAATGAATAATGTTCACAAGTTCACTTTCCATACAGTGTAAACTGTGGCTTGTTTTGTTTGAGTGGCTTGATGTGCTTGACAACTTCTGGTTCCACCAATTAGCATGAGTTTGGGGCGGGAACATCTGTTCATCTGACCAATGGCTGATAAGGCAGTTTTTGGGCAACCTGTTTGAAAACATCCATTATCATTGGAATTGCTTTAAAAATTATTCACTGCCGCTTTTATCCTGTTGTCCTAAACACTGTATATATTTATTTTACTATTTTTATTTTTTTCGCTTGAAATGAAAACTTTTTCCTTAACAGACTATAAACTCGCACTTCTCTTTGTTTTGGGAGATGTTACAGCAGGAGTATCACGCAGCCCCGTCTCATCCTGTCAAGCGTGAGATCAGGCGTAGAGATAAGGTTCCCCTCACAGATGGATGAGTGGAGATGAGAGGGATAGACTTTTGAAAATGAACCGGGTTTGAGTGCGGCTGTGCGCTCCAGTAGTCATCACCTCTTCACCCCTGACTCTCCTCATCTGCCAGACGGACTGAAGAGGGGGGCTCATCCCGCTTTGATCAGCCGAGCCAGGCAGCGGCGCTAAGCCACGCGGCAGAAGGCCTCGTCTCTGCTTTCACAGGTGGAGGAGCTGGCTTTCATGGATCGCTCCCGTTACAGTGCGCTTGGGTTTGTGTTTGATGATGGGCTGAGTGGCAGCTACAGTTGTGCTGTCTGAGCAGATGGACAGATGTGTGTCCTCCTGCGTGACACAGGCCCACTTTACAGGAAACTGTAGGCTCTGAGTAATTCTGCTGTCGTCAGATGCAGAGATGACTAGCTTCTCAGATGTGATTAGTTGATCAAGTGCTTTTTGGGTGGACAGGTTTAACTAAGCTATTTATTGCTGAATACACTACTGTTCAAAAGTTTGGGGTTAGTAGTTAAAAAAAAAAATCTTTTATTCAATAAAGATGCATTCCATTGATTATTTATGTCACAAAAGTTTTCTATTTTAAATAAATGCGCTTTTATTCATCAAAGAATCCTAAAAAAAAATGTATCATGGTTTCCACAAAAATATTGTTTTCAACATGCAAGAACTAGAAAATGCAAATCAAAGGATCATGTGACATTGAAGACTGGAGTAATGATGCTGACAATTCTGATCAAGATCCTGATCCTGATATTTATAAATATATACATACATACATACATAGTACATTACATTATATATTATGTATGTATATGCACGTTTTATCTGATTTATTTATATAATATTATATAATATATGTATATGTAAATGTGTTTTATTAGACTTTTTTATGTTTTATTTATATTCCTGAAAAAAATAGATGGCCAATCATTAGGCGCATTGCCTTGCTGTTAATTAAAGTAACACTATGTAGTTTTTCAACTTCATAATATATTTCAAGACCCTTGTGATGGTACATCAACTTAAAATAAGTTAAATGACACGTCTGCCATAGCCTGACGTGGTCTGTATCGCTTTTACTGGCACTATGTAACTTTCGGGTAGGAACCCGTGCACAAAAAGAACTACAAAATTCGACTGCTTTACGTCAAGCGCTACAATATTCATTATTTAGTTTTTCTTCGTTTCTGATGTCGCAATACATCATCCTTTCATGAAATCATGTAACATACTCTACCTTGTCTGTGGACATCGTTCATTCTGAAGCCGGTGCTGGATAAACAGCGAGCGTGCGTGCGACGGTAGGCTAAATTATTTACAACAGCGGCAATGGACAATTTCGTTTCCAACCAGTAGGGCGACCGAAGAGGAAAAGTTACTTGGTGTTACTTTAATATTTTGAATAGCGATCATCAACTGTAGAGGTAAAGAGCAAACCATAACCCATGTTTTTTTTAATAAGGCACTCTACTTCATGATGTAACGCATGACTTCGTGTGGCTTATAACTTTATTTTATGCTGGTTCATTTAATTGTTTCGCCCCTTTGACATGGCTCAATGTTTTATATCATAGGTGAGTGTGTTTGCGGCTAGATTCCAGACAGTCATGAGTCTCTCTCCACTCATCTGTTTCCTATCAGACCTGATCTCACTGCCAACCTGTCAACCGCTCCCTCTCTCCCTCTCCTCCCGCGGGTGTACTGGAATGGACCCCAGTGTCCTATCAAAATCCTGGCTCACACCCGATTCCCTACGACCAGACCGGCATCTTGAATCTATCAGTGCGGTCACATGATCACGTCCAAGTTCTGCCACATCTAAGCTCTTCCAAACCTTGTCTACTCCATTCTTATTCTTCACCAGCCAAAGCATGGTCAACATACATTGATGAATAAACATGAATAAAATAACATAAAATCTTAAATGTCACTTTTGATCAATTTAATGCATCGTTATTTAAAATTACTGACCCCAAATTTGTTTTTGTTTTTTTCAATTATATATTAGTATGTAAATTATTTGCATCTCTGTAAGTTACATTTAAAAGGATGTCCCATCATGCATTGCAACAGATTCCATGTGTTGTGTGTGTGTGTGCGCTTGCCAGCCATACGTTTCAATCACACATAGATGCCTTTCCGTCACTCCCCCTCATTCCAGATAATTTTGGCTCTATGGACAGATGCTGTCCTGTTCGCAGATGGCTGAGAGTCCGGGCTGCTCGCCCACAGGCCCACCCGGGCACCCCTCACTGATTACAGCTCCTCCTGCGGGGCCGAGGCCCCCACATACCTGCGATACGCTCGGCGGGCCCTCAACAGAGGAGCGATCCAGACTCAAATGGCCTGATTGGAGCTGACGGCTTACTTTTCAAAGGCATGCCTGTTAATTACCAAATCTGAAGCTCTGGAGGTGTGCTAAGCCAATATAACGCTTTGCTGGCTGGGCCAGATAGTAAATAGTTTTCAGGTAAAGTGTCATGTGATCTCCCTCAAGTCTGCTTGATTCCTGGCCTCCATCATAGAGTTTTTGTTGGGAGCCGGTGGGAAGTGGCGCTGCATGAGAACGCAGATCTAACGTACAGCTGGCGGACCACAACATCAAGAAAGGGCGTGGACAGTCAAAAGCGCTTGTAGATATCAAAGCAGTTTTGGTATTTCCCTTCGTTTTTGCTCTAAATGATATTTTTCTGGAATAGTGCAAGCCATGGGAAGCATTTTTGTGTTTATAGTGATGCTTAAAGTGGTCATATCATGAGAAATCATTTAAAAAAGGTTGATGTGAAAAACATAATGCAACTTCCATAACTTCCACTCTAGTTCCACCCTAGTAAAATCTAAGCTGCAAAAGTGTTTACCTATTTATGTATTTAAAAAATTGGTTTATAGTCAATTTTAAAAAGAACTCATGGTGAGAAATTAAGCTTATCACCAATCTTAATCTTACATTATACATTTCAAATGACTATCATTATACCATTTAAATAAACTATTATACCATTACAGCTGCTTAGCTAAACGATTAAATCATTTTAGTCCAATTTATAAAGCAGTTTGTAGCTTATTTTCTTTAGTCTATTGTAGTATGTTTAGAGTAGTGTAAAAAAAAGACTTCATTTAGTATTCTAGGCATAATCGTTGACGGGGTGAGTGAAAATGGACTTCTGTTGTTTTCTTTTGTGTTGAAGGAAACCTCATTAAATCAGAGTTTGGCGAGAGAAAGGCCAACCTGGCAGAGCTCTTTCTGGAGCAGAGCCGATTTCTCAATTATTTTACCTTTCTGTTTGACCTGCTTTGAAACTGGTCCATACAGTGCTATGCATAAGTTTAGACACCCATGCTAAAGTTGACTAAAAAGAGGAATAAAAAATCATCTTTTGGAAATTGACCTTAATGCCTTAATTTAAAAAATTAGGAAAAATCCAACCTTTAAGGACACCAATTTTCTTTGTGAATGAATAATGTATCGTAAATAAATAAATGTTCTTCCTTAAAATACAGGGTGCATAAGTTTGGACACCCCTATGTTAAATTCCCATAGAGGCAGGCAGATTTTAATTTTTAAAGGCCCGTTACTTCATGGATCCAGGATACTATACATCCTGATAAAGTTCCCTTGGCCTTTGGAATTAAAATAGCCCCACATCATCACATAGCCTTCACCATACCTAGAGATTGGCATGGCGTACTTTCCATAAGATCATCTCTCAATGCATTTGGCTATAGCAATTAGGCTAACTGAAATAAAACCATGCCAATCTCTAGGTATGGCGAAGGCTATGTGATGATGTGGGGCTATTTTAATTCCAAAGGCCAAGGGAACTTTATCAGGATGCATAGAATCCTGGATCCATGAAGTAACTGGCCTTTAAAAATAAAAATCTGCCTGCCTCTATGGGAATTTAACATAGGGGTGTCCAAACTTATGCACCCCGTATTTTAAGGAAGAACATTTATTTATTTACGATACATTATTCATTCACAAAGAAAATTGGTGTCCTTAAAGGTTGGATTTTTCCTAATTTTTTAAATTAAGGCATTAAGGTCAATTTCCAAAAGATGATTTTTTATTCCTCTTTTTAGTCAACTTTAGTATGGGTGTCTAAACTTATGCATAGCACTGTATGAGGGTTTTTTTATTCTTAGCCATTTTTGAGGCTCGGTCTCTGAAGGTCCCCTAGATTCTCTTGGGACAAATAACCTACTTATCTAAAAATAACAGTCAGTCCAAAGGAGTGTCCTTAGCAGTTCACTTTCCATGGCTTTATTCTTTCATGCTTTTGAAAGCCCCTATCAACGTGGCTCCTGTGAAATGCATCTTTACTGGATGGAAAAAGTTGTGTTAATATATTAAAATGCAGTGTTGCCAGAAAACTGACGCTTAGAAATCCCTCTGTAGCAAGGTTTAGTTGTCCTGCTGTGGTCTAAGTTTGTGAGAGAGTATTTGAGAAGATTCATGTTGCCGTTCTTTAACCCCTCCAGTTATGCTGGACTAATATAATCGATCCAGCAGATGGTGGCCATAACATCCTAGATATATTTTGCTATATCAATAAGCAGGTTGGGGTTTAGATATATTAGATTAAACCTAAGTATCAGAATATAATAGTCATATATGAATGTTTTGGGGGTTTTTTCCAGTTCGGGTGAATCTCAAAAAAAACATGTTTAGGTTACATTTCACACCAAAATCAAAATTTTGCTACTTAAGCTTTTTAAAATTTGCACAAATTTTACATGATTTTTCTCATTAAGAATTTTTTACCTTACTTATATTCATCTATGCATGTTTGGATGGATTTAAAAAATATATTTTGGTAATAATGTCTATTTTTCTCAATTAATGATTCTCATCATTGACAGAAATTTATATAGATTTTATTGTAAAAAAAAAAATGTTTTATTGAAATTGTAAAGTATTTGTATATCCTGGTTGTATGTTGTTTTATCTTAATCCATTAATACTTATAATAAAATAAAATATATACTTTTTTTACATTATGGTAATGAAAATTTATGGAGAAAAGGGCTTAATTGTCATGAAAATAATCTTACAACACATTTTTCTTTCTTTTTTTGCATTGTACCGTTAGAAAATTCACCCGCCACATTTTGAGTTCTCATTCTACTCTATATTATAAGACTTTGCAGTCAGCTAGTAATCTTAATTTGGTAAACATTATGTCACTTAATTAATATTGATGAGTTTGATGATTTTCAGGCTGACATTTCATGATTTTTTTTTATTTGTTTGTTTACATTTGGGGTAAAATATGTCCCCGGTCATGCTACTGACAGGTTTCATGAGATTCACCTCTTGGCCGCCGTGACATTTGAAGGCTTCTGATGGCCTACAGTGGTCTTAAACAGTGGCCTTGTCTTTGTGATGTTCTGATATAGTGTCCAATGCTTTTAAAGAGCCCTTGGAAGTAGAAGGGGGAGGTTTCTCAAAATGAAGACGGATAAGATCTTTCTCTGTTCTCTTTCACTCTCTCTATCTTCCTCGGCCTCTCTCTCTATCTTTGGCTCTGAGCAGTGGCCTCGATGACCCTATCTCCTCTCGGCTCCTTGACCCCAGTGTGCGAGGTTACGGCCCGGCTTCTCCACATGGGAGTCCTGCCTGCTGTCTAAGTCCCGCTCTCTGTTCCAACCTCTCCTGCAGATCCAGATGAAAGGAGCATTGAGAGGCTGTTGTATCACCCCAAACCCCCCCTCCAGCCCTCCTTGGACAGAGCAAGAAAGGGGGGATGAAAGCTCCTCTGGCCGAATGCAAATCCCCCTCTATCCCAACTCAACCCTGCTGCTAGAGCTTCACCCAGCGGCCCCCGTCTCTTTATCAGCGGGATCTACTGAGAGGACGCTCCACGTGACCCTGATTTCAAACCATATCCGAAGCCCCTCCCAATCCAGGCCGTAGTTCCCTCTCTAGGGTGTAGGGTGGGGTCACGTGGACCCCTATCCAAAGGTCATAACCTCTTGACTCTCAATTAGCACTCCCTGTATTCAACGTTGCTCTTGTTTCTGAGGTCGGGACTGATGGAAAAGGGGGACATGGGTGGTGGGCGGCGCTTTGCAACACAATGCTTCAATCGGCTGCTCATGCGGCTTTTCTGGCAGTGCTGTAAACAAGCCTAAAGAAAAGGATTAGTTAAGAGCCATTGAGGGCTTTGATTGACTTAATCTGTCTTTAGGGGATAGGAAGTTTGATGGGGTTTTAAATGCTCCAAGGACGACCCCAGCTCCACCTGGCCTCATGAACGCGGAGGCTCGCGGCTCAGCGGGGTTATGTCAGGAGGTCTCCACCTGTGGAAAAAATCCCTATAAATCAAAGTCAACCTGGCATTTATCCCAAGGAACAACCCTTGGGCTGTGTTCCACAGAAATGAGGCAGGGAAGATGGTATAATTAATTTATGGACCATTCGTCTCGCTTTGACACATTGGCGAAAGAATGAAAGAAAGAACTCTTGACCGACTCTTTAAAAACACACCCTGTTTCTTAGCCTTGTATGGCATTTATCTCGTTTTAAACCGGCATACCCTTTTATGATTTATCTCGGCTCTCTTTAGAGCATGGGAACGGTATACTGTGATGTCACTCTAAGAAAGTACATAAAGCTGAAGGAATGTTGAGTGCTGTTAACACTGTAGCGCTGTAGTCAGCACTTCCTTTACATTAAAGAACATCATCTATCTCAGTTAGTTTGAGACCAATCGTTTCACAAACTATCTTTGTACTTGTTCTGTCATTAATCTTGCATTTCCAGATTCAATTCTAGTTCACAAGCTCTCAGTTCAGTTTTTGAGACTTCTTTTTAGAGATTTATTACAAGGATTACCTCAAAAGAATAATTTGTTCATGTATCTGACTCGTTCTGCTGTATCTTTTTGACTTCCTAAAAGAACCGCTTTAAATGATTTTGTTCACAAGCCCGTTGTGTTCCTCGCTTGAGGATAAAGAACATTTCACAAAGCATTTTCCCAAAATAAGCCCATAGTTCTCATTGTTTTATACCTTCTAGTCTAGTCCTGTAAGTTTGGGTTTGAAAACGTGTCTGGCATTGGCTTGCAGCAGGGAAAGTTTGAAGGTGAATGTCTCTCTTTAACACCTTGTCATGCCTTTAGGGGAACTGAGTGGAGGGTATAACTGTGTGCGTGTGCATGTGCCCGTGTGTGTGTGTGTGTGTGTGTGTGTTTGTTTCTGTAGCTCTAGCCCAGCTGTGCTCATGTTATGTTGTCACCTCATGCTGAAGGATGAGCCGGTTTGAGTTTTCTACCCAAAACATAGTAGTGTTTTGTTTTGTTTTTTACTCCAATGAGCACATTTTCTGAGGAGACCCTTTTTGTGCAGTTAGATGCTGTAAAAATACACTATTTTTAATTTCCGTTAATACATTTTTCAATACAAGTCTCTGTCACTGCAGTTTTTGTGCTAGTTTAATTTTTCCCCTTGTCTTTGTTTCTCCTCAGAGTTCCCGCAGCTGAGAAGACTTTCAGATGACACGTTTTTTGAGGACAACGAGAAAGGTATTTGTGTAAACTGTTTGGTATGTCTTGATTGTTTTCATATGTATCAGTGTTAATGCCTCAGACTTTGCTTCATTTGATCTCATTTCCTCTTATTTAAATTCTTTACTCGTTGTTGTTGGTGAAGAGCAATTTCACACAGTACAGCACCGAGACCTTTCCAGAGGCTTTGTAAAACTCTGCCAGACAGCTTCATTCTTGACACTCCCAAATTTCTAAGCAGCCAGATGAGTGCAGAGAAAAGACAGAGTGAAGTAGAGTAGATGTAAGGGGTCAGAAGAGGGGGGAGTTTGACTTATCTGTCCATCCTGAGAGTTTGGAACGGGGTGTAGAGCTCTGTTAAGTGTTTGCAGGTGTCGTCTTAGAGGAGGTTTGAAACTGTGTTTGTGTATTTAACGCATTCAGACACTACATACTCATGGGTAATTTTTTTTTCAATGGTTCATTTCTCCAGAGTAAGTGCATTCCCAAATTGCATCAGGTTTGTGCCTTTTTTTTTTTTTTGGCGCCTCTATTCGTCTGTTTTTGTTCTTTTTTGGATCCCTGGTTGAAAGATTGGGGTTTCTGAAGCACCTGGGGACTTTCACCATATCTAAAGAGCATGTTCTTCTCTTTCAGCTGAGCTTTTATTGTCCATAGTGTAATATTTTAAAACTGTGCTGACGGATAAGGTTTGACCTTACCACCTGGTCCTTTACAAAGACAGATACCAATCAGTTCTGAATCTAGTTTGAGATTTAAAGTGATAGTACACCCAAAAAATGAACATTTTGTCATCATTTACTCACCCTCATGTCCTTTCAAATCTGTATGGCTTTTTTTCTTCTGCAGAAAACTAAAGAAGCTGTTTTTCCTTCTTGGCGAGCGTTCATCTCTCATCTCAGATATCTTACTCCCATCTTCTGCTCAGTTTGTAAAGACTCGTCATGTTTTAACTATTATTAATACGTGAGGAGTAAGTAGGACCTAGAAGAGACTAGAAACAATGCTGACATACTGAGATGTATTTTGCAAGTATAGGAAATTGCAAAAGCATGAATAAGTGATGGAGCTTTTAGGGTGTTTGTCTTTTGAAAGAAAGTACTATCCTTAATGGTACTATCCTCTATAGTATCAGTTATTTGTCTTACAGAAGCCAAAAAGGGGCTCTAGTTGTACTAATGCAGTATTTAGAAGGGTTTTTGTACTGCATGTTTAATCATTTTACATGTGTTTTTGTGTATAACTAGATGAACTTGAAATTGTATAAGAATACTTTACAGAAAAAAGGAAAATTCTCTAATTTACTCACCCTGGATGATGTTTTGGCAGATTGATCAGTGAAGCTAAACAGCATTGGTTCACATGAGCAATCATGCAACACTTGAATGTTTTAATGCACTTTAGGGTATGATGTTCACACTTGGCAGGATTGGTTCAATTAAAATGTGCTCTGGTGCGATTGCTCTGTTAGTGTGTTCATTTGAATAAGTGTGAACGCTGTCATCCGAACCCTGGTACGCACCAAACAAGCAGACTGAAATCCTCTTTTTCAGGAATTGCTGTCTCCTTGCAGCAGATCTTCATTTGTGTGTGCAACAGAGGAATTTCGGGCACTGTTTTGACTTTTTTGCACATCTTATAAGCTCTTCATGAGTTCTCAGCTGGTAAAAATACCACCATATGTATTTTTTCCCCCATTAGGTTCAGTGTTAGAAATGCCAGTGTGAACACTGAGCGAACCAGGACTTAATTTTCTTTTTTTGGGTCAGACCAAAAGAACCAAGAGAACTGATCTACAATTATAAGACCTTTAGTCTTTTCCTTTAATTTTTGGGTGTACTTTTTTTTATCATGTCCCCATATGACCCTTGGCTCTCAGGAATATTTCAAAACAGACATCTGAGTGACCAACAGCACTGTTCAGAATGTCGGAGTCAAAGTAAGACAATTATCCCATTGTTGCAATGGTCTGATTTTTGTTCCAAACCTAAATTCTCCAAGGATATGCAGAAATTTTAGGCAAATGCATTTTTATGTTTTGCTTGGTTTCAATCCATTTTAAACCCCCAACCGCAGAGTACAATTATTTAAATGTTAGAAGCCATCGTCCTGAGATTGTATGTTTAAAGAAAATTATTATTTGTGAAGATTTGTACTGATATCTTTTCAAAGCCTCTTATTAAATACTCCATTTCCAACAACCTGAGAATGTCCCAACACACTGACGTCCCTGTAGTCTTCAGCCAGGTCTGCCTTGACTCAAGTGTGGTGTTATTGGCTGTGTAGTTTGGGTCTTTTCACAGAGAAGTGAATGTGTGTTAATGCCCACAAATTAAATCATAGCCTTAGTCCTGAAAAAGTTCCCAGAAAAAGGAAAATTTTGTCATCATCTATTCATCCTCATGTTGTTCCATGTCTTTATTTGGGTGGAAGGGACCTGTTTGATAGCCTGTTTGTCTTATTCATTTATCGTTTGTTTGTTTGCGGTGTTGTTTGCCTTTTTTTGGCAGTTTCTCATATTCATCTCTCATTTTTAACTAAAAGTCTAGACTCTCTTTGAGGGCTTATTTTTTTATTGTTCATTGAATGCTGTTTACTGATTCATGACACCCACTATCATGCTTACTTGGGTATGAATAGCTCAGGGCGGCTTACATGAACATGTAACTTAAAAGAAGTTTTTATTTCTGTTGGTGGACAAACTCCCACTCTCTGTTTATCTTTCCCTTTCACTGCCTTCATTTGCTCTCTCCCTTCCACCCTGAGGTGTTGTAGTCAGTCGGTAGTGTTTGTAGGCCACAGGGTTTTTCAACAAGGATCTGTGCCAAACCTGGCCCATCTGCTCCACAGAGGCCGTGTTCACTGCAGACGGCCATAAAGACACACTACAGCAAACTAACATGCCGAGGGTCTTTTACCTTTGAATAATGTGTGAAATAACATTACTTATTCAGTCCTCTATTTTTTCAGTAGTTTACAGTACAAGATGAAGGTCATCACTTCCATTGTGAATGAGTTTCAGGCTCTTCACGATGTCTTAAAGGGACAGTTCACCCAAAAGTGAACACACTCATTTACTCATGTTTTTCTTAACTTGTATGACTGACTTTTTTTTTTTCATATAACACAAAAGAAAAAATAGTAAAAAGAGCAAAAAGCATGTAAACTAGCAGTCATTAGAGTATTAGTAGACTGTGTGCTTAATATCTGCTAACACTTCATTTTGATTTGACATTCTCCTGATGATAAGTAACTTAGCAATACATCGACTTACCCTAACCTAACAGTCTACTAAAGTCAACTAATACTCTAATGAGAGTTAGTTGACATGTAGTTGCAAAGTTATTTATAATTAGTAGAATGTCTAAAGTGGACCATCAAATTAAAGTGTAGAAAGAATAAGAAAGTGTATAAACCATCGAAATAAAGCTTCACAGTCACATCCTGGAAAAAGAAATTAATGCAGTTTTTGGAAAGACAGTATAAGTATATGATGACAGAATATTAATCAGCTTTAATAAGCATGTTGCCCCATTTCTGACTGTGCTTGTGCTGATTGTCTTTTTATTTGTGTCTTGTTCAGGTTATTTTACTGGCAACAGACAAAAGACAAATCACAGTCCAAATTATGACGAGTCCATATTTTCCACGTGGAAGTGCATCACCTCATGATCTTGTTATAATAGTCGATTCATATCAGATGTTTAGATCTGTGGGTGTTTTTCTTGTTATTATATCCAGGTTATGATTCGAGCGTGGGGTGTGAAGTGGCTTTTATTAATCATCTATTGAACGAATCTGATTGTGTCAGTTTGCTTTGAACACACTCCAGTAAAACCATGTGCTGGCTGTTCAGTCTGTCCAAGGCAATGAAGCTCAATATTTGTGGTAGGGAAATTATGGGAGAGGCTCATTGTAAAAAAAAAATCTCTTTAGGTTTCCTAGTAAATGTTCTGCCTTTTAAATTATGTTTTGTAGATCAAAGCATACTAGAAGATATTTTTAAAAGAGACATATTATGGAAAACATTACTTTTCTTGCTCCTTTGAAATAAAATAATTTAATTTACTATATAGGTGTATTTCAACATACTCCCTCTCCAACCTGTACACATTTATATTGATACTAAGCAACAAAAAAAAAATCTTTCCAGAAGTCACAAAAAAAGAGATTAATATATGATGACCGACATATAAATTACATCTGTACCTCAGCCTTTAGCATTCATACATCTACAGTATATATACACATATAGTGCATATATACGTGTATATATATATATATATACGTATACAGTATATATACAGTATACATAGTTATATAACATAATTAATAATCTTTTAATATATGTTTCTCTATATATCGTATTTGAGGTCTAAATAACTACATTCTCGCCTAAAAAACTCTTAAAACTACATGTGACACAACAACAGTAGTATTTGTAAAATGATGGTGGTTTTTGAACCCATGCTTTTGAACCCATACTTTAAAAACCAGCCTTTATTAATTATTGTTGCAGAGATGGGGTTTCAGCATTGAGTGCATTGTACGTAATTAGATTTTTATTTTACCTACCTTTTTTCTTCTGCATTCTCCTTACCCATGTCTCCTGTTCAGACTCATCCCCCAGAAACAGTCCCACTGACCCAGCCCCAAACCCCATCTCTGCTATAATAATTAATAAAGGCTGGTTTCTAAAGTACTTTTTCCTGTATTAATATTCATGGGTAGCCTAAATTGGTTCCATTCAGACCTTAACATTAAGTCTTCTACTGTTATATGTCAACAAGATTCAACAAGACATTTTCACCTGCTATTCCCAAAGTTTAGATCTGTTAGGGTATGAATGCAAATTAGCACATATGTAATTAGATTATGCACCATTTATCCATGTTAACAAACAGTTTAAAAAAAAACATGTAATACATTTTTTTCTTTGTCGTGATGTAAGTAATCAAATCAGTAATTTCCATGGTGATATCTAAAGGTTAATATTTTTACCCTATTCACGTGAGAAAAAGAATGAATTTGGGTCTTTTTCGAAACTTTCCCCTAATGGGATTCTTCTGGGCTTTTTTTTCCTTACTCAGGACATATTGAGGATACAAAATCAGTTGAGTTTGCTTGTGTTGCAATTTGTTCAAGGTTGACCCTCATTTTGGCTTAAAATGCCTGGACTATATTCCCTTTATGCGATACAGCTTCATTTCCCTCACAAGTGACAATTCCTTAACAGCTTGAGAAAACACACAGGAAAGAGCATCTTCCTCTGTTGTGTGTGTGTGTGTGTGAGTCTGAGCTCCCTCCTGATCTCCATCAGTGTGTGCCCGGCGGTCCCGTGAGGCTCTGTTCACTCACACTTCCTCTCTGCACGCCCCATTGGTCTGGGTAAATGCCCACCCAGCCTCCGCCTGCTGCCCCCCAAAATACAGAGGAAATGACTGATGAGTGTTTGCTTGTGTGTCTAAGTGTGTCACCGCCAGGCCAGTGTGACGCTTATAAAAGATGTCCTAATAAGCAGCTGATTCAGTGTGTTCTAATGAGTTCACTGTCCTAGTCTGTGTGTCATTAACTGGAAAGCCTTCATTATTTTGGCCTTAATAGGATGACATAATTGCATTGAAATGTCTGAATTTTAGCAAATGGAGCACTTTTGTGTTCTCATAGGATGCAAGTGTTCACAAAGGCTGAAATTATTAGCTTTAATAGCATATATAGCTTCAATATTATATTTGCATTTATTTGATGCAGAATACAGTAAAAAGAGTATATTAGAAATATTATTACTCTAAAATAATCTTATTTTAAAATATCTGTTTTTAATTTAATATATTAAAATGTAATTTAGTCCTGTAATGGCAAAGCTGAATTTTCAGCATCATTACTCCTGTCTTCATTGTCACATGATCCTTCAGAAATCATTCTGTGTTGATTTGCTACTTTTATTTACATTTATTACTATCAATGCTGAAAACAGTTGTGCTGCGTCATATTTAGATGGAAACATGCGTTTTTTAGAATTCTTTGATGAATAAAGTTCAAAAGTTTTTCATTTTACAACTTTTTTTGTAACATTATAAATATTTTCCTGTCACTTGTGATCAATTTAATGCATCTTGCGAAATAAAAATATTTTGTTAAAAAAAAAATCTTAGTTTACCACAAATAATTTCTTCTATTGAAATCTTGTAATGCTTTTGCATTGTTATAAGCTCAAATGTCATTCAAATGTTGTTTGCATCCCTCACAGGTGAAGACATGTTTCTGCACGCAGACGGAGGAGGAAGTGATGTCAGAGTGATGTCAGTGAGGCTGCCCTCTGCCAAACAGGATCGAGAGTCTGTCAGCCTCAGCTCTGTTGAAGGAGAGACAGACTCTTCTGCTAATGATGTGTTTTAACAGCGAAGACCCTCTGAAACCTCTCCGACAGGAAACTGCAAAGAGATGTTCCTGATGTTCTAAATTATTAACATTACAGACGCTCATAGTTGGATGACAAGAGATATAATGAACTTTTCTATTGTCTCTTATCATCACTTAGCATCACTGTTAAATAAAACCCTATGTATTGTAATTGTACACTTTTTATACAAATAAATTTTAAACAAATCCTGCAAAACTTTTTAATTTAACTTTTTTTTAATAGTTTTAACGGATTCCTCCCCAGGTTGACGTCAGCTGTCGTGTTGATTCTGTCAGGGCTGTTCTCTGTCATGGTAATGGCAGCGCAGTGCATTACTTCATGAGAGAAGGTTTTCACATCATTAGTCTCAGACTGCTGTTTCTCCCATTACAGGGGGAGATAGATAGAGAGAGATAGCCGCTATCAGATGCTGCTATCCTGCACTGATGATGCATGTCTAATAAGCATCCTGTTTCCTTTTCAGCACTTAAGACATGATAAAGTCTGGGAGAATGAGTGGAAGCAGTCTCGTAGAACCAGACTTCTGACTATCGCCATAAAGTCTGATCCATTTTACTGCTCTTCTGGCCTACAATCAACCACAATTTTGGCTAATTATAGACCAATATTCACTAAAATTGCTAGTTCATTCTAGAAGAAATTATTGGAAAATGTATAGACTGTAATCCGAATTTCTGTCCTTCCAAAAGTAATAAGTACAGTTATGTCATGGCCATTATTCTGAAAACAAATCAGAAATGCTTTTATTTTAGTTAAAGCACTAAAGCTTCTATTAATGTAAAACTATGTGCCATTTGAGCGGTAAAGTGAATTATTTAATCATACTTTCATTGGTGGGACTACTGTATATTTCAACGCAGATACACAGCTGGTTATGGTGGACTTTGCTCCATGTAAACCGCGATTTATTCGTGCACTGTGTGAAAGTTGCAGGTTTACAGGCTTTTATTTGATCCTGACTTGGGAAAACTGGATATAACTTTCACACTGGATATAACTTATCACTCTAATCTGGATATAACTTTGCACAGACAAGGATAATAGCTATTTTATCACACTAATCTCATGTTTACACTTATTTGGCCAGTTTCACAAACCAGGCTTAAGCTAGTCCCAACCTCAAATGCATGTTTGAGCTGTCTGAACTGAAAGCAACTTCCACTGACACAACTTAAAATATGTCAGTGCCATTGTTTTGTCTCAAGATGCACATCAGTAATGTTTTTTCTAAGGCACTTTTTTAAAAGCTACTTAAATGACCTAATCCTGGTTTAATCTAAGCCTTGTTTGTGAAATCGGGCCATAATGTTGAGGTTTTGTGGCAATATTAATGTTTATTGTGGTGCAGGACTGTTTGACACCCATTGAAAGAACTGTATGATTTTTTGGGGGGTAACACTTTATTTTAGTGTCCTTGTTAAATGTTACATGTAGTTACTGTAGTAATAACTGTAAATCATGCATAATTACATGCAACTTAGCCTAACCAAGCCCTAATCCTCCTTACCCTAACACTATAGTAAGTACATGTAGTGAATTATTATTACTCAGTACATATATAGTTACACTGTAACATGGACAAAGTAAAATAAAGTGTAACTTTTTTTTTTTTTAAATCCAAAATTGTTAATTAACAGTGACTAACTAGCAACTACAGTTCGTTTCTTTGTAGTGTTCAGCATAGCAGCCTACTACCTTGTAAATGCATTTTTGTTTCCCAACAGTTCCCACAACCAGCCAGATTGGCAGCATACAATTTTTAGAAGTCCATTGCAATTTGTGTCTACAGTTTGCGGTCTGTGAGTGTATCATCTGAGACTTTAATGGAAGCATCTATAGATCCATCCTGACCTTGACGCAGGAACTCCCAGTAGATTGTGTTCAGGAATAAAACAGAGTATTGTTGTTTTCAGTGTCAGAGCACTAAGGCACCAAATAACCCCCTATCCACTTTGCTATGTTTCTGCAGGTATAAGAAGAACAGAGTGAAATCTATATATAAAGAGCTCATCTGGGAAAATGTTAGGCTTTCACAGCTGTAGAGCAGCCAATGGAGCGATAAGTGTGTATGATAAGAGCAGCTAGAGCCGGTCTGGAAATGAAGAAGCTAATGGTGTGATGTGATGCTGACCAGAGACACAACCAACTCAACCAACATACACAACTACTCTGAAGAAACGTACGGTAAATTAGTTTTTTAGTTAGTCATGGTTCGTTGCAATTTATGTCTTGTGGCATGTTGTCCAGTAATAAATGTTATCACATATATTTTGTGCTAACCCAAGCGATGGTCAAGTACTGTTGTTATATTGTGTGGTAGTTAAAATATTAAACGTACGCTGAGACGAGTTGAATTGAATGCCTGTGGTAATCTACATTTGGCCAACTGTATGTTATTGCTCTTCATGTGATTTAATCCTGCTCTCCTTTTCGTTGGGTTCATATGTAGCTTCTATAGACTGCTAACTATATAAGCAGATGTGTGTGTCCAAGCACTAAGTGATCAACCTCATCATATTGCATTTGAGAGCTGAGGTCAGTTTGATTGGATTATAATGAATATGCAGGAGAACCGCAAGGAGAGCTGGACTGAATTGCAGAGAAAAGAGAAGCCATCAAAAAAACAAACTGGCCTGAAATCACTCAAACTGTCTTAAAGTGCTTTCTAAAGATTAGGTTTGTGGGCCAAGCTTTGCCATCAGCTCATATCAGTCTCCCACCCTAAAAAAAAAACCCACTGAAAGCCCCCGTTAGCCAGCTGTTTATCAAAGCCAGATGTGTGAGGCAAGAACCCGCAGGAAATTAACCATGACATTGTACACTCTTCTTTTGAAATGTCCTGCAGAACAGAGAAAACTCACGTAAAATCTCCCCCCACCTCTTCATTTATCAGGCGACTGCTTCCAGCGGAGACTGGTGCTTAAACCTCGAGGGAACTGGCACACGTCGGCGTGTCCGTTTTGTTTGGAATGTCAATAGTTGGTCGAATTCTAGCGTGAGTTGTGATTGGATGAAGCCGCTCCAGAGGATAAAGGTGACACTTTGTGCATTTAATCATTGTGACTTTAGATGGATTATGCTTTCGGGAAAAGTCTTGCATTTTTCCAAACTATTCCATCTGGTAGGAAAGGATTTCTTGAGGAGATCAGGCAGAACTATTGGAGGGGTGTTAATACCGACAGTGATTTGCAGCGACAAAGTGACCAATGAGGTTAGGATTTGAGACAAGAGCGACAGGTTAACTTAATGCTGATGCACAGTATTTAGATTTGATGATTACCAGAATGAAGTGCAGAATGAAGCTCATGTGATCCGCCTCCTGATACAGTTTTGAATTGAATCAGCCCTTTAGAGAGCATTTTATTGTGCGCATTAAGGATCCAGAGCTCCAGTGTGGTTCTGCAAAGCATTTATTGGGAAATTGAGGGTAGGGTAATAAAATAGATTAAATATATGCACATATATCAAAGGCTCTTTTATGCCAGCAGCCATTTTGAGCCACCAATGTGTGTTTTTTAATGTGTGGGGGAGATGAACAGCTAATTGATTCTTTTGAAATACTACTTAGACATGCATATTTATGAAGCCGGCTTTGTGATTTCATGACTTAAAGACTCCAAGAAAGGTTTTCTTTCCCTTGTTGGTGTAACCTTAACAAACAGGATTTAGTGATTGGACATAGCTTTATTATATATTATATACTTTATTATATACACAGTATATTGCATATCATTTACAATAAACCCATGCAATCAAAAGGCTGGCTTCATTTCAATTAGCTATGCATCTCCCCCACACATAAAACACACACATTGGTGGCTCAAAATGGCTGCTATATAGCTATGTATATCTATATGTATATGTATGTATGAGCATATTCCCTCAAAGATGGACAAAGAAGGCCACAAAATTTCACAGGGCATTTAAGTGTTACATTAGCACATATACTAGTATATAGTGTTATATACATAAATAGTGTTACGCCACATAATTGGATGGAAGTAGGACATTCACAGACTATCGGACTTGGTAACATTGACCAGCTTTGGTTAACATTTCTTGCTTTATTCCACTACAAGAGCAAGGTGACGTTGAGTAATGATGTTTGGGGTCATGATAAGAAGCACAAAGCACTTCCTTACCCCCTCAGAACAGAGAGTTTTAGAAGATAAATGACTTTCTTGGAAGATTTAGGCCAGTTTAGTGTGCCATCGCTTTGTTGTTGTCCCTCCGGGGATGAATGGCTGAGTTAAGCTTCAGGATGGTGGGGCTTGTACCCGAGTGACCCTCAGTCCTGAACACCTGCCAAACAGATCACTCCCTCATGTCAGACCTTGAAGCCTCCACCTGCTGAGACACTCACCAGCCTCATGTCCACCTATATGTGTCTACAGGACATCTATTCTTTAACTTATAAATCACTATCACACTAGAGCTTTTAGTCTGCTTTGACAGCCGAGTTTGGTTTATTTTGGTTGGTGTGAATGTTTTTCAAAATTCAGTGTATATCTACGAACTGGTTCCAGTTCATGTGGACTTCATTTTATTGTACTTTCATTTTTTATTTAATTTTATCAACAAAAATTTACATGTGAAAGTGAACTGCTATTGATCGTGTCATATTAGAATGATTTCTGAAGGATCATGTGACACTGAAGACTGGAGTAATGATGCTGAAAATACAGCTTTTTTTCATTTATTCCATCACAGGAATAAATTACATTAAAAAATATATTGAAATAGGTAAGTTAGGTAACACTTTATTTTACGACCCGCAAACAACTGTGTAAGTAAACCGAAATTACAGTGTACGTTTCTGTAATTATAGTGTACCTCCGTGTAGGTATAAGGGAACAATATGTTAAGTTTTGGGTAATAAAGGGGTAACAAGTAGATATACAACCTGTAAATAACTTCGTAAGTAAATGGAAATTACAGTGTACGTTTCTGTAATTATAGTGTACCTCCGTGTAGGTATAAGGGAACAATATGTTAAGTTTTGGCTAATAAAGGGGTAACAAGCAGATATACAAGCAAATTATTTATAATGTAATTATTTTAAAACTAACAGGTACCTATTCTGTTAATATATTCCAAGCAAAAATTGTACGTCTGTTGTATATAAAAGTTATCATCACATTTCTGGCAAAATATGTTCTGAATATGAAAATGAAATGTGTATGGCTGTATGTAAGCACAGTATGATAAAAAATTAATTTATTGGCTTTTCTTAGATTAATTAATGTTAAATCAACCCACAGATGCCAAAATTAAATGTAAAATTGCACAAGAACATATTTTGCCAGAAATGTGATGATAACTTTTATACAACAGACGTACAATTTTTGCCTGGAATATATTAACATAATAGGTACCTGCTAAAATAATTACATTATAAATAATTTGCTTGCATAGCTTGTTACCCCTTTATTACCTTATACCTACACAGAGGTACACTATATTTACAGAAAGTACATCGTAATTTCAGTTTACTTACGAAGTTATTTGCAGGTTGTATACTATCTGCTTGTTACCCCTTTATTACCCCAAACTTAACATATTGTTTCCCTTATACCTACACGGAAGTACGCTAGGTTTACTTACGCAGTTGTTTGCGGGTCGTAAAAAAAAGCGTTACCGAAAATTTGGTCAATATATTAAAGCAGAGAAATATTGGATTATTTGCTTCAGTTGAGACACTTCAGACGCCCATTGTTCACCATAATGTTTTTGAATTGCTTGAAATATAATTTGGAATCACTTAAAAAAAGAAAAATGCAACATACACAGTTAAATGCAACATACACCAGCGCAAGTCTGTCATATAGGCTACATAACATTAAAATGAGAACATTATAATTGTGTGCTTGGGACATGTATTTTTATGGTAAGACTTTTGTTTTTGTAATCATGCTCTCAAAAATTGTATAATTATTTGGATTTAGATTTGTCGGCCAATATATCGGTTATCGTCTTTCAAATATAAATCCGTATCATAATTTTCATATCGGTGCATCCCATATGTTTATATACTGTACATATGTATGTATGTATGTATATATATATATATATATATATATATATATATATATATATATATATATATATACATATATGTGTGTGCACACACACACATAAACGACAAATGTGCTGTTTTGCTTTGTTAATTCATGTTTGTTCATGATACTATTGTTAATTTATACTAGTTTCATTATTTTAATAACGTTTTTGGATTGTCTGCAACGATGGGGAGTTGAGCTTATTTAATGAGACTATTAACTTCTCGTAGTCATATATGAGAGTTTGTTTGGAGACACTGCAGATTTCTTGGCCCGTGCTGGAGTGTTGCGCCACTGGGCTGAATGCTTGTTAATTGGTGTTTGGGAGGGGTTTGATTATCTCGCTCTGGGGTTTTAATGGAGCCTCAATGGATAAGAGAACCGCAACGGAGGATGGGTGCTGGACCCTGGCCAAGGGATTCTCCGTCAGTCTCCATGTGAAGACGCTAAAAAAAAAAAACCTCTCTTAGACATCCATGCTCGTTTGTTGTTGCTCTCACACCACAAGTAAGAATACAGCTACGATGTGTTTGCTAATGGCTCCTTGCTCGGCCTGAGATTAATTATGGAGCGTAAGGTTTGGCGTCCAATGGAGGGATACAGATGGAAGCTGTCTGTGTGTGTTTATGGAAATCAGGCTGCGTTCACACTGCCAGATCAGATGATGGATGGACATACAGTTTCCTTGGCACAGATTGAGTCTAGGATGGCTGCATTGTTCCATCCATAGGAATATGAGCGAGAGAGAAAGCATTGATTTGTGGGAAGAAGGGTATCAGGGCACATCCATCAATAAGAACCAGAAAGGGAGCGAGAACACTGGTTTTGCATATATGACCTCACGGCGATGATGCTCCATTATCAATTATGCAGTCGTGAGTGGTTTGGACATGTAAACCAAGGCCTTCTGGGAGTTTGACTCAGCTGATTTGCGAACTGTATTGATTTTTAATCCTTCTATTGCTGCTGAAGCGCTTTGTAAGATGTACAAAGGCGTATACGTATTGGTCGCTTAGTCATTTGTACACTATTGCATAAAATCATCACACGAGTGTTCAATCAAAGGCACCAATGTCCATTATATTGTGTATGAGGTAAAGGCTGAGGGGAGCAGATGTCTCCAGATGTTGGCTTTGACCCTCAGAGAGATGGCAGGCGTGCTGAGAGAACAGGAAAGAGAACGGCTTTTATCCTCCACCGCCGGACCAAAGAAAGACAGCCGTTTCAGCAGCTGTACAGAGAAACAGAAGTGGCCACCACAATGTACTTCTGTATTTGTCAGTGTGACTAGAGAATAGAGTATGCGGTTGCTAAGGTGCTCTGTGTGTTTTTAGTGTGTTGCTATGCTGGTTCAAGCCTTACTTCAATATTTATAGCTCACAATTGAATTTGTCTGTTCGTATCATTTGCCCTACCAAACCCCACTTGATTGAACTCAATATATTTTATTTCAAATCAAAATGTATCGTACAACTTTATTGTCAATATCTTGCTGACACACTTTTAAGTGTTGTTTTAAAACTCCGCATGACAGTCTTGACATGGTGTTCAGTCAGGAAAGTCTTTGTTCAACAGAAAAGCAGATGAGTCACTTGCATGAAGATCAGAGTCATTGTGGACGACGACTCGGTGTCTAAGACTGTTAGATTGATGCTGGTGCAAGAGTGTGTATATGCCTGAGAGAGCATGAATTATTCAGCACTGCTGACAGCTAAGGATCCTTACAGGTGGAGCCAGAAAAACAAAAGCAGGGTTGGTCTAATACCTTCCCACAATACCTGCTGTTTTCTTACAGTTGCTTAGCCGTGTGTTTGAGCTGCGCCTCGGGCAGTATGCCAAAACTAGACAGAATAAATCCCCTGCATATGCGCCCACTGGGTCCAAACTGGATGCTAATTATCGTGAATTGGGATTATTTTGCATTCACCATGAATGCAAATGTAGTGGTTTCTCAATTTAACAAATTGTTCACTTTTTTGCTTGTTTTATGTTGTTTTAGGGGACTGGAATGTGTTTCCAAGAAATGCAATTATTGTTTGTCACTGCTATAAACAGATCTATGTCCAATCTTACAGATTTTTTCCGCTTCTGAAAGCCATGTCCTCAGGAACCTGTGTTTAATTTGTGTTTTGGTTCCACAGATTTAAGGTGTATTAGTTCCAGGTGACCTTTCTGAAATGCGTCAGGCAAAATAAGACGGAGACTGTGATGGAAAGAGACTGGAGATGGATATTGATTATATGTGTGTTCAGAAAGAAAGATGCTCACCATGAAAAATATTCCAGAGGAGGATTTGTCCTGGAAATAGAGGTAGCCTACTGTAAAGACTTTAAGTCAAAGAAACTGCTCTGTTCCCTTTTCCTTTCCAGCGTCCTTAGGCTGAGTGTCCAAAATAGAATTAATGCCGAATGCTTGTTGGTCTCTAGATACACTTGAAATATCTCTCTCCCATTTTCCACCTCTCTCTCCCTTCCTGACTCACTCCGAGAACAATACTCTCTCCGTGCGCTATTTTCAGTGCTTTGATTAATGGTTTAAAACTCAGCAGGACTGTAGGGGAGAGTCTTAAAACTTTCATGGAATATGGGTTGATTATTGAAAGCTCTCTAAACAATGGAAACCCACACCACAGATTTTGATGTAGATCTTGAGATTTGGACAGCTGGGTTTTGAAGTTTGCGGCACCCTAATCCCGACCACTGTAAAATATTTACAGCATAAAAAATATGCAGCCCTTGTTGAAGTGATTTCTGTAGAATGAAATCTGAATTCATTTGGCGCTAATAGAGTGGTCTTGGTGGCATATCTGTTTCTCATTGGGGTCCAGACTTTCCCAGCAATGTTTCTACTGGTGAAATAGTTATAGCTAATGTCATGAGCAAAGTATTATAAACTAGAAAATGTATGGAAGCTTGTTTCTACCACAGAGTAAAATATTGTAAAGCCCTGTAGTCAATAACTGTATCCTTTGAAACTAATCTTTGCTCACCAAAATGACATATTTAAATGTTTTTACTCTGAAAAAATAATTCTTCACGCCTTAAAATAGCTGGAGTGTAACTCTAGTCTACACCCTTATATATAGTATACGTGGTTATATGAATATGCTAGTTAGCCCCGCCTCCACTCACTCACACCAGCTCAGAGATCCACTCGTTGACGTGATTGGTTAGAAGGTAGTTTGAGATGTCAGAAACAGCGATTTCAAACCATGTTTTTGAGATTGTCTTTGGTTCACTGCAGTTTTAAAGAGAAAAAACTCAGCAATGGTACTGACTTATGAATTTGCACATTAAAGCATATTAAAAACACCACATAGACATAAACAACATTAAAAACTTGATTTTCACCACAGGGGGACTTTAAAAGACAATTGTGACTTTTTATATCGCAATTGCGAGTTATAAAGTCAGAATTGCGAGATATAAACTTGCAATTGCGTGTTATAAAGTAAGAACTGTGGGATTATAAAGTCGCAATTGAGTTATAAAGTCAATTCTGTCGACTTTATATCTCATAATTCGGAGAAAAAGTCACAATTGCAAGATAAAAAAAGTCGCAATTACCTTTTTTTATTTTTTTGTTCTGTGGAAACAAGCTTCCATAAAATTCACCCAAGTAATGTTATTACATTCCTGTAAATCAAACAGTATTGCATGACTCTATTAACATTAAAATCATGGATTTGATTCCCAAGAAATGCATTAAATGTATGGAATAATCATCATTATTCAGGTCGGGTCCCTCCTTCAACAGGATCGTCCACAAGAGGAAATTTAAAATCTTTTATTTATTTGGAAATTAATTTCTGTAGGTGATCCCTTTTTTGAAATTGTGAAAGCTTAATTATTGCACCGTTTTGCCTGTAGTTATGCAGTAATGTAATGCCGGTTAATGTAAAGCATTCCTGTTAATGAATATGGAGTTTTGATTCTAACATCATCAAGGTCATGGGTCCGATTCCCAGGGAATACATGAAATAGGTGGTTACACAGTACCCGGGCAAGGCAAATGAAATTTAAAGGCAATTGCATCAGCCATATGCATAAATATAAAAAAAGGTAAAAGTTCAACCAAAGTTACTGCAATAGCACTGCAGTATATTTACAGTTGATTTGACACTTGAGAATCAAATACTCTTAATAGCACAACCAAACCAGTTTGACTTTTGACATGTACTTGAAATATGTACGTATGTATCCATAATTCACATATGGCAATGGCGAGTAGGGTTAATCTGGTTTATATTTTTCACCTGATAGACAGCAGAAAGACATCAGATGGCCAAACCGTGCCGAGGAAAGCAGATACTAATCCAGGAGCTTTAGAGAAACCCAGAGTCAGTATTGAAGTGGGGACATGGGAGGGAGGAAAAGACTCACAGTTTTCCTAACACGAAGCAGATCTTAAACCGTTAGGTCCCTAATGGAGTCCATCTTTTATTCGGTGACGTTTGTGAGAGGCCTGCTTCAGTCTCTGAGGACCGTCACCGCAGACCCTCACGGGCTCGCTGCAGATGTTTGTTTGATCTGGCCTTAAGAGCGCTGGAAAGTCCGAGTTATTTTTGGAGCCACAGTCACCATTTAATTAAGGCGATTAAGGGATACCGCCAAAGACGAGGAAAATGGTGCGCGGGGGTGATTTACGCCTCTGATGGTGTGAGCGATGTGATGGTGAGAGAGAAACGTCGTCCTGAGTAAACACATCTCAGGGTAATTGAGAGTGATGAAAGTGTGGACGGCTTTCTGTTTATTAGCAGCCATTCTCAAGTAACCGAAACGGAGAGAGCGAGGAGCCTTAAAATAGTCAAGGTTATGCTTTCATAGGATAATTATACAGTCAACTCCCATGTGCTTGATTTAATCAGCTCTTTGTATTATTTGATTTATACATGGAAAAAATTAGTATATTTATTTTGCGGTACAATGCCTCAGTGCCCAGTTTGTGATGGACACTTTGATCAATCAGGAGAAAGTAATTATATAGAACTATGAATGTATTAATCCTGATTATCCTTGTGGTGGAAAACTGCCATGTGATATGAATGATATTTCAGAGTTATTAGTATGTGAGATGTTGATAAGCGCACAGCTGAAATGTTGATTTATTAATCCACATAAGCCATGACAGCTTGAATGAATGCACCATGTAACCTGAATATTAAGCCTATAAGTGTTAAATCCATTTAGCTAAACTAAAAGGAGCTGTGTGTGTGTTTTTTTTCTTCTTCTGTTTATCTATCTATATAAATATAATTCTGTAAGTCATGCAAACGTATTATTTTCCGTTACTTTGACTCATCAAAAGAATTTAGATATACAGTTTGATTATATATAAATACGGTGTTGGGGGTAACGCATTACAAGTAAACCAAATAATGTAAAATAATCAGGTTACTTTTTTCAAGTAACTAGTAAGGTAACTTGTTACTTTAAATATACAGCAAAATATCGGAGTTACTTTTTCAAATAAGTAATGCAAGTTACTTTGTTTTCCCATGTATTGACTGACATCTCTCCTGTCCCCATGTAGAGAGAAATCGTGATTAAGGCCGTGTCCACACGGAGACGCGTTTAGCTGTATATGTACAAATTTTGTATCGTATTGGGGTTTCGTCCACAGACGGATCCGGCGTTTTGGGACACTGAAACCGCTATTTTTTGAAACCGGGTCCCAGGGTGGATAAATCTGAAAACGACACCCTTGCGTTTTTGTGTGTACGAATCCGTACGCGTGTGCGAATCCGTACATTTTGTGAAACGATGATGTCATCACACCACGTTTTAGCATTAGTCACCACCGCTACGTCACATGTAACATCAACAATATATGCTTGTGATCGTGAATCAGAAGCATACTGTAAAAAATATGGACAAAGCATCTGTGTCGTCACCCATAGACTTCCTGAAGAACGGTTTTGAGGCCGTTTATGGGGGTATGGGCGGCGCCATCTTGGAAAATCTTTTCAGAAAGGATACAGAGGTGGTATGATGTGTTGTATCAGATCATGGCCGAGACGTGAAATTTCAGGAATTCCACTCGGCACAGCCCGTTATCAGCTGTCAATCAAGCTGTCAATCAAAGTTAACCACGCCCTTATTTGTCATACATTTTATATCTAAATACGATCTAAACTAACGAGTTAGAAAAAAAAATCACCCCCATCACAGTTGTCATGCACTCGGAACCTATCGAAAAATACAATAAAAGTCCATGGGACCAACCTGTAAAAACATGAATTTATGCTGTGAAAGTGAACATTTTAACATGGGGGTCTATGAACTTTTGGGACCTGCCCTAGCGGATTTTCGATGTATTGCAGTTTTTCGCACTTCCGGGTAGGCTTCATTTTTCAGATTATAATGTTGCCGCTTGTGCAGAAGCGCAAGGTTATGCGCATGCTCCAAATCATCTTCTCCTTGTTTAGTGTATCTTTGTGGCAGAATTACAGCGCCACATACTGGTCTGGAATGTTTACCACATCGTTTTCAGTGGTTTCGTGTACGCATATAATATATTCCTTGAAATGACGCCGTGTTTACGAAAAAAACATTTAGAACGAGGAAAAAAAAAAGATTGGATAGGGAAAGCTCTGGCTTCGTGTGGATGTGGCCTAAGTGTACAGGCGTTGTGCGCACTAAGGAAACTTGAATGCAATTGTAGTTCTAGACCGAATGTGAGCGTTAATTTACTCCTCTCACTTGCTCAAAAACAGATGCATTGTTTCTCAAAATGAATAAAGATAGTGAAATGCAAACTCAGAATATTACACAACCCTACAACAAGTTATACTTTATGGTATATGGTATTTTATTTTATCCACTTCGACCAAATGAATGAGCAAAAATGGCTTTAGATGAAAATTTGATTTGTTTAATATTTTTTTAATTTTATTTTTTTATTATTGGTGAAGTAAGTGTTGAACGTTTTTCTTCTGCATCCTATTCTTCTGTAATCCAGAATGGCAGCGGTTTGTTTGAGCAGCGCCCTCTACTGTACTGGTGTGAATTTGCTTTTCCTGCAGCCTGAGGCTTATTCATTTCACTTTTGGTGTGGAAGGGCCTTTACATTTGCCAAAAAATATAACTTTTTTGTTGTTGTTGTAGTTATAAAACACACAAGCAAGTCTAGTCCAGATGAAAAAAAAGTAGCGCAAAAGTAATATAATGGATTACTTTCCATAAAAAGTAACTAAGTAATGAAATTAGTTACTTTTAAAAGTAGCTTTTCCTAAATTAACTGATTTTTATGTTATGTATTGTTATTCTCACAATTAAATGAATTACTCATTGTAAGTAAATTATTCATAATTCATTTATTCTCCCTACTACTTCTTTTTCATCTTTTAAATTTTCCTTTCTAAAAAAAAAAGAAGCTTACTGCTATTATGTGTTGAGAGGGTCTTGCAGGTTTGTGGAATCGCATTAAATATTTTTTATTGTTTCATTTTTATTGTTTTTATTTTAAATGTATGGCATTTCATTAAAAAAAAAAAGATTTAATTAATAGCTTTTCATTAAACTCACGAAACATGAAATAATTTAGAGTTAAATGGTCATATACTAAAATAGACCAATTTGTTATCATAACATACACACACTGTCTTCTTTGTCTTGTACTTTTCCAGAATAAATTAAAGCTGTGTGAGAAAAGCATTTAATGTTTTTTTGGTTTTTTTTCAGATTGTGACCTTCACAGCAGTCATTTTCATTCGAAGACCATGTCCAATTCAAAGCACCTTTTTAAAATAAGTGTGTGTGAAGCGTCTCCGGCGGCATGAGTGTGTTTTAATTACACACAAATCACTGGGATGAATGATGGAGGGGCGGAGAAGGGATGCAGGAGGACCGGTGGCTGATAAGATGTTGCCATGACAACCGTATCCGCGTTACCTCTCGGTTAAAGCCAGTGCTGCGGGGATTAGAAAAGCAAAGCAAAAAGTCAATCGGTATCATCTTCCCAGTTTAGAAACGGATCGCTGCATTACACAAGCTCATTTCCTTCAGATTCTCGATCAGTCTCGCATACTAAACATGAATTAATTTGAAAAGTTTTGGCTCTCAAACAAGAAGTATTAAATCTGTGCTCTTTCACTTTAATTACACTGGATCTGTGAAACCTGTAAAACAAATAATGATTTTGATCTGTCAGTAAGATTTATGAAGCATATGGAAACCAGGCCAATTATGTGGGTTGTTTGACATTTGGAAGACAGAAATTGCATTCGAAGATGCAGGATATGAGGTATGAAGTTTTTCTTTATGAAGTGAATTATTGGCTGCATCATTTGGTTTTACATCTGACCTTTCGAGTCTGTTGTCATCTGTACTCAAATGGCTCTCAGGCTTTGGTGGAAATGCTTTTTATCTCATAAAGCGTTTCTTTCAGATGTTTCACTCAAAACTTCACATCTTGAGTCTGAGATATGGAACGAGAACTGAACAGCAACGGCGTCACAGAACCACAAATCCAGAACATCCGTGGAACAAACCCATCCTCCACACGACTACAGCAAGCTTAAGTATATACTTAAGTCTCTAATCAATTGTTTATTTCCTTTATGTTGGGAGAATTGCTTGTTCCACCATCAGTATGTGACATATCTTATGCACCAGCTTATTTAATGTGAACTTTAGCTTAAACTGAAAATAAAATATCAAGTGTGTGTATGCTGTCCAAGCCATTTTTATCTAACAATATGAATAATTTCCACTAATATCTGACAGTCAGATTTTTTTTTTATCATTTAAAACCTTTCTTTTTGTGAAATCTTTGCTTGAAAAGTTGTTTTTTGCTATCTCTTTAAATTAAATAATATTTTGATGTAGATCACAATGACGTTTCTAGATTAAGTGACTTCGTGTCCAAATATTTTTTGAGGCCACTCTATCTGTATTTGTGTTTTAATATTTAAGTAACAATCATCTACATACATTCATCAACATACATTACAATTTCAACGTTTGGATTTGGTCATATTTTTAAATGCTTTTGAAAGGTGTCTCTTCTGCTCACCAAGGTTATGTTTAACTGATCCAAAATCCAGTTAAAACAGTAATATTGTGAAATATTATTACAATTATTACAAAAAAATTGTATTGGAATATATTTTAAAATGGCATTTATTTATGTGATGGCAAAGTTGAATTTCACATCATTACTCCAGTCTTCAGTGTCACATTGATCTTCAGAAATCATTCTAATATGCTGGTTAGATGCTTAAGGTGCTCTAAGCGATGTCGGGTGACGTCACTTCTTGTTGACGTTTAAAGTATTGTCAAACAAAACGGAGGCTAGCTAGAACCTCCCTCCTCCTCATCCGCGCACTAACAACCCAAACCCCACCCCCAAATCCTTCTTGTCGGTTATTGGCTGGAACAGTTTGTTATGTTTCGTGGTGCGGGTTAGCCCAGTTTGTTTTTGTTGCCATTTGAGGAGCTTGGGATGCCGAGATCTTTTTTTTTTTTACAGGGGACAGGCAGCTAGCGGATAGTGAGGAGATGTTTGCTGTATGTGACAAAAAATGTTTTGGCCTATAATGACATCGCACCTTTAAAGGGATACTCCACTGGTTTTTCATATTTAACGATGTTATTCCCTTAACAAGACGAGTTGATACATACCTCTCTCGTCTCAGTGTGTGCGCTCAATCGCTCTGTATTGCCGCAAAACTATGTTAGCACTTAGCTAGCACAGTGCATTAAATATGGGCCAAAAAGAGAAGCGACCAAACACTTCCTCGTTTTCCCTATTTAAACACAGTTACTCGAGTAGTGTAACTCGACCTAGGCTGGTGACACAAAATAAAACGTTGTGATTTTCTAAGCGTTTAAAATTGATGACTATATTGCCCCCTGTTATTTACATCAATTTTAAAGCTTAGAAAAGCGCAACGTTTTATTTTGTGTCACCAGCCTAGGTCGAGTTACACTACTCGAGTAACTGTGTTTTAAATAGGGAAAACGAGGAAGTGTTTGGTCGCTTCTCTTTTTGGCCCATATTTAATGCACTGTGCTAGCTAAGTGCTAACATAGTTTTGCAGCAATACAGAGAGATATAGTGCACGCACTGAGACGAGAGAGGTATGTATCAACTCGTCTTAGTTAAGGGAATAACTTTAATATGAAAAACCGGTGGAGTATCCCTTTAAGAAACGTATCTTATTGTTGTCAATATTGAAAACAGCTATTCTGCTTGATATTTTTGTGGAATCGTGATATATTTTTTCTCTGGACTATTTGATATGAAATAGAAATCTGTACTGTCAATTTTTATTAACTTAATGCCTCCTTGCTGAATAAAAGCATTAATTTCTTTCAACAACAACAACAAAAAATGGTTTAACTGACCCCAAACATTTGAACGGCAGTGTATGAGTAAATGATAGCAGCATCCACCCTGCATAGAACAATATCACTCTTCATCTTTTCACTCTTATTGTTCTTTGTCATTGTTGGTTTCCTTTGTCTTTTTTATTTTCTTAAAATGGTGTTCTGCATGCAAATCCTTCATCACTCGTCTGCACTCAGCTCACACAGATCAGCGTGTACCTGCGGTGCAAAAGTACTCGTATGAGCCCATATAATGTGTTTGTGAGTGTCAGCACTCAGACCGCCATGGCGAACGTGTTCACGGGGTAAATGTGTGTGAAGAGGCTTTTGAGAGGGGTCTGTGTGACGAGAGGGGGTCATTGGCATTGTGCCGGTCCACATTACCCCACCATTAATACTCTTAATGATCCGCAGGCTGACAGTAAGGAGATGTTGGAGAGCGCCTGGTCCGACCACTATTGTGTGAATTCTCCAAAGAATAAAAGAGCCCCTGAACCACTTTTAGCTGACGCCGTTCTCTTTAGCTGAAGTATCACCTTCTCCATGTCTTACTTTAGGCAAATAGTTCTTTTCCTGGTTTCTTTTGGTTTGATTTTAAAGACCTTTGGACTGGATCACAAGCAGTTTAAAGTACAAAGGCATAGCTGGGATTTCATAAGGGAGAAATTGTGTGGTAAGAAGTTGTATGAGTAAGCAAATCTAAGAAGAAACAACTTCTGGACAATATCCTGACCTCAGGCAGCTCGGCTCAGATATCTGGTTAAGCTTTGTTGTTCTACCGGGACATTCTGTACAGACTGCAGAGATACTGGCGATTTGACATTGAACTTTTGACATTTGACACATCAATGTCCCATACAGCCTTTATTTTAATCTAATCTCCACTTTTTAAAGGGATGAATGTCATGATCACCATGTAACCTTTGTAACATTAACATCAACCGACACCCTTGACGAAGTCATTCGAGATTCAGGTTTAGAGGTTTAAGTAACTTATGTGTTGTCTGAACAGCAGGACAAACATGAGAGCGTATGTAGGACATATTAGGCCTGACAACCACGTCGAACTTAATAAGAGCCCGAGGGCGGTATATGTTGGTCTGAATTACAGCAGGAGGCTCATGGGACACCCGTCAGTAGCAGCAGGACTGACTTTGCATTAATATTCAGCTGTCTTTGTCTCATTTTAGATTCATTCAATAATGACTCGCACTATTGCTCAATTATATTTCAGTCTTATAATCAGTTCCAAAACATTTAAACAGCAATGTCATATATTTCAATATACAAACGAGCAAACATTTGTGTGTAAATATAACCCTGTAAAGCCTGACATATGAAAAAATAGTCAGTTAATTTAACTTTAGACAAAGTATAAAAACGTATTCTTACTTTTACCCTATAAAAATCAGTAAAGATTTTACAGTAAAAAGACACGTGTACCATGACTTAAAGTTTATATATTTAAGGCCTTTCATTTAATAAAAAGTATAAACCATCAATCAGATAACAGAAAGTATGAAGTAGATTGTGTACAACAGTTTTTTACAAACATAATTACAGAGACCTTAGAAATGTGTGTATCAGATGTGATACAGTAGGCTTTATATACTCTAAAAAGTGGGCTGTTTATGGTTGGGTCAAATATGGAAAACCCAACTGTTGGTTTAAAATTATTTATTAAATTTTTGTCTCCTAACGGTTGAATTTGTCCATTTTTATGGTTAAAACACTGGAAGTATGAGGCAAGACACTGCACTGACATGAAACTGTGATAAAATTGTACAAACAAAAATATTGTTTGTGGTGTTCCACAGCATCTTTGGCATGCTGCCGATGTCCACAGACAATCATTTTGGCTTTGTCCCTTAGTATGTAGAAACAAAAATCACTTATGAACCCATAATATTCTTTTAAGCCTTGTTTTTCTTGACAAAGAGATATGGAATTGACTTAGGCCTATTGAAATTTGTTCCTAACCACAAATTCTTATACGTTTTTTTATCCTTGTAGCATCAGGAAAGTTCATGGATTTGGTGAACAAAGATCTGGCCTTGAATTTTATCCAGCATCCCTCGATGAGTGCATGTGGTTTCTCACAGTGTGTGGTGAATAGACAAGCTCTACCTTTCGAATCCCAATCACAAAGCTTAAACGGACTCAGCATTGACACCTGCATCCAGCGCCCATTCAACTCCAGGTATAGTGGCCGGTCTCTAGATGCAATATTTTTCAAGTCTTTTGTTTCCACTACCCCAGGAATACTAAAACAAACACCTCCGACGAGTTATTTTTGGCTCATTGCCACAGTCTTTGGGTGTGCATTTAAAGTAATAACATTGGCGATATGACTGATGTGTTGTATAAAAGCGCTCTGTGTCCAGCATGACATAAGATATAGGTGAGAGGCGACGGTTGGTATCATGCTTATAAACCCTCACGCCGCATTTGCTCGATTTGTCGCCACGGCTCGGCATCTGTAGGCTTTGATGTATTTAGATGTATTAATTTATTCCCCATGTTCCTGCCAGTCCTACATAATAGGGTCCTGTTCTCGTTTAATGGGCCTTACAAAATTCATAAGGTAATTACTGTGAGTGATTGGATTAGGTTAAAGCACAAATGTGACTTTGTACTAGCAAAAGCAAGTCTAAGGGGAAAGTGTCTGGCTTTTTTGGGTCAAATTATATGGGAAATGATTTACATAAAATAATCAAGCGTCGACTGTTAAAACAGTTCAATTTATTTTAACACAGACGCTTCTCTCTTGTGTTTAGTTTGAAACAGGGAGCTTTTTTGGGAAATCTGGCACTGAAAGGAAGGATTTATCCTGTTTGTCTGGGAGATTTGATTCTGGTGGTACAAAGACTGCAGCCTTTGATCCAATTACAGTGTATGTATATCCCGGGTCACTTCCTGTCCTACAGTCCAAAGGAGTGGGGCCGCAATCACGACTCTGTCCAATTATTGAGTTTGTGCCCTAAAGCCACTCTTTCTTTCCGCATCCGTGACCGTGTGTGTATATCTGTGTGCTTGTGTAACTGTTCGGCCCGGGCTAATGTTTCAGAGCGGTTTGAGAAGGGTCACCAGCTGTGTTTCAAACATCTGTTCCTCATAGAAGCAGCCATGGATCCCATTTCCTCGATCCCTGTCATGTTTAGAGAGCGAGATTAAGCTTTGTGCCGTCTACCGAGGGTCTCCTCCTCTCTTTGACTCATCTTCACCGCCTGCTTAGCTGCAAATCAAACCAAACTGTCTGAGCCATTGGCTGACGTTGATGGACAAGGGTTTGAGAGGTGCAGTGTTTTTCATTAGACACGCTTTCGTGGAAAGGGGGGTTTGCGTCAGAGCTGTAAACGCAACTCATTTATTCCGATGAATATAAACATTGTCCGTTCCTTTTTAATTGGAATTTAGATACGAGTATCCATCCTTTCCAGGAAAGAAAATTGTTTTTTTTAATTGAAAAAAAAAAAAAAAAAATTTAAACCTGTTTAAAAACTATACACATCTTTGGATCCAAAATATGAATTAGCTTAAAACCTGCCAGAACAATCACATTCCCGATATGTAAATTCTTGATCCATTTCACAGATGCATTTTCAAACAAATCGCATGTCTGTTTTGAGTTCTCCACGCGTCTGACTAATGAGCTAGTTGAGAAATGTGACTTCAGCCTCTTATAGAAGCAGCTGTGGAGTCTATTACCAGAAATAATGTTTAAACACATGTTTCAGAAAAACCTGTAGATCATTCTTTGTTTGAGTCAGTGTATATTTTCCCACATCTTAGAGAAATGTCCATGTTTTTATTTCCTATTAGATTACATGCATCTAGAAAATTTTAATAGGGTCATTTAATCATTTGTAAAAATACATTAGAAATATATTTTTTATAGGAATAGTCAATCAAGTGCATTTGAAAGTAAACAATGTTTTTGTTTGAACAACAGTAGAGGGCAGTCACTCCACCTGACTGCCTTTAAATCAGATGTGCCTTTCAGAAATCTTGATTATAAAATTATTTATCTGAAATGCATGTCATTTACGGTAACGCAATTTATTAAATTTTTTTTAGGTCATTATATCTCACTCGTGCATTGTGTCTTTGTATGGCCACTGGTATTTTCCTGTTCTTTTAGAAATTATACCAAAGTAATAACATTTATAGACATTACCCCATGGTATCCTTAAAGGGTACCTATTATGGCATTTAAAATGTTCCTAATATTGTTCTGGGAGTCCCCAACAACAGTTTTACAAGCATGCAATGACAAAAAAACACTTTTGTTGTCTTATAATATGCATTTATTTTTACCTGATTTGCTCACCGACTCCCATATGAATCGTTTAGCGAGTCATTTTTCCAAACCCCGCCTTTGTGTGACGCTAATCTGTGGTGATATGTTAGACACCCAGCCGACGGGGTGTCATTGGTTGTTGCGCTAGATCTTACCCAGATACAACAGTGCTATTTTCTGATTGGCTAACAACACCAGACGAACAACACCCGAGGAGACCAGGGTTGCCAGGTCTGCACAACAAAACCAGCCCAATTGCTCATCAAACTAACCCAATCACGGCCAAAAATATCCAAATAGCGTTCCCGGGTGTTTCCTCAATAACAATCATGTTCCAGTGGATAAAACAATCGCGTCAACCAGCGTGCACTACACAAACAACCCGCGGAAACAGTGCAGGCATACGGACCTGGCAACACTGGAGGAGACGCGCTTGAATCCTGCCGGTTCCACAGTGAGTGAGTTTTGGGCACTGCGGCATATTAAATATATTACAAATAGTTTATCAGCGTGAGAAATACAATGTGTGGCCGGAGAGCATGACAAAAGACCGAAATGAGTGACTGTCACGCTCAATGCGTGATGCGTGACACTCGAGAGCCCTGTGACAACTCCATTAACAACGACAAACACTTCACATATTTCAATACAATTGACATTGAAGACCTAAGTTAGCTGCTAGAAGCTGCGCTGTGCCTGTGCGTACACAACACACAAAATAATTATAGAACATGATACAAACATAAAAGCAACAGCCTACTTACAGATTGTGATTCGGAGAAGGAAGCTGATCCAAATAAACTCGGTACTGAACCTCCCTCCTTCAGTATCAGCCGGCTCGCAAATTCATACTTTATAGCATTTAGGTTTGTGAAGCAATCATCTTCAAAATGACGCGAACACAGAACGAGTTCGGGCTATAATACTTCTGTTCTGTGGTATAGTTATGAACTGTAGCCACGGTCTTCAAATGCTCCTCACTGGGCAGATGAAATAAGTTTGCTTTTGCGTCGCACTTCAAAACACAGCAGCGTCTCGTCGACATGATGTTTTCCCTGGTGTCTCCTAATGCAATGAGTGGGCGTATCTTATTCGAATAACTTGGACAAGTGACGTACGAAAGTGCATCGTTCGTCTATCGATTCATATCAACGACTCAGAGTCGACTCTTACTTTTGAGAGATAATAACTTTGTATACGGTGAACTTTCATATTTAAAACTTTGCAGGATGTTTTCGTTCACTTAGATCTATGTTACACACTACATGAAAGGTAATTTTCAAAATTCCATGATAGGTACCCTTTAAGTGTACAATGTTCATGTTAATATCATGTGTATAACAATATAGCAGTCGTACAGCACCTAATCTCATCACTGTACCACCATAGTACTTTTTAATAAACTGATATATGAAAAGTATAGGATATGAAATTGATTTCAAGACAAAAATTAAAGTGCTTATAAATCTAATCATATTTTGTAGGCTTGTGTGTGTTTACATATGTATTTAGTGAGCAACCTGCCAGTGCTACAAAATGTGGTCCTGTTTTTGTTGAATATGATCATTAAGAGATGGGATAGTTAATACTTTCTATGATTTTGCATGTAATCTGAATAGTATAATAAACCATCTAATGCAATAATCCTGTTTAAAGATTATGTATGAAAGGACACCTCCATAAATCAGTGGAGGAGGGAGTGGAGTGAACAGAACTGGGCGGGCATTGGGACCCCGTGGCTTCCTCAGCAGAGAGGTTTCCTCCGTGTGCGCGAGTGTGATTGAGCTCTTCCCTGCAGGACACATTCAGATCCCAGTATCAGCCGGACGGGACACATCAAATCCTTTCTTTCCATCTGTCTGTGGATTTGGACTTTTTATACTGAGCTTCAGCAGGGACAACAAACTTTTCAAAATCAAAATTTATATTACAAATAGTCCTGTTATTTTTTTTTCTCTGAATTTTTTGGA
The DNA here is from genome assembly GCA_036326025.1 of Chrosomus eos. Lineage (NCBI taxonomy): Eukaryota > Metazoa > Chordata > Actinopteri > Cypriniformes > Leuciscidae > Chrosomus > Chrosomus eos. Next base: position 27,422,659 of record CM070832.1, read on the forward strand.
TTTTTTTTTGTTTTGATGATCACTTTTAATACATTGAGATTATCTGACCATGTCGTAAGTGTTTCTCAGATGCACTTAGTTCATAAGAAGAATCTCCATCCGATTATTATCGCTGGATATATAAATGAATGAGCTGTCAGAGATGCTGGTGTCCCGGGATTATTGCGCGCTCATGATGCGGGATCGGAAGGAATGCGACGCGCGCTCTGGTGAAGTGGAGCGGGTCCGAACCCGAGAGCGTGTGGACGCGACAGTTGCGGGTCTGACCGAGCTGGAGTATCTGAGGCAGAGACAGGAGCTGCTGGTCAGGGGTGTGTTGAACTGTCAGGAGGACAAACCCTGCCTTACAGTGGAGGACAGCTATCTGAACACTGAAGAGAAACTTCTGGAGGAGAATATTTTATTACTCAGAAAACAATTGGTGAGTAATAGAAACTGTTGTATTAATGTTGTTGTTGTTGTTGTTGAAGTAGTCTATATGTAGTCCTAGCGCAACATCTTGTTTTCCCTACCTGTAGATTTTTTTTTTTTTTTTTTTTTTGGCATTGGCATTGGCATTTTTAGATTACATCATTTGACCTTTTATTTTAATCGAGTGATGGTATCTGATAAGTACTAATACTACTAGTACTAGAAATACTATTACAGAGTACTGTACTTTTCTTTGTACCATGGTACTAAATTTAATGTGCCATTGTATTTGCATGGTACTCCAGGGTACTTCCAAGAATACCATGGTACTACTTGTGTACATTAATGCATTGAGCATTTTCATATTTTTAAATTATAGTTAAAAATGACTTTAGATTTTTTTTAATTGCCAATAATAAAACAATAATTAAACATTTAGTTGGATTGAAATCAATTAAAATAATAGAATATATTAAAAAGTATTTTAAAATTGTTTTGTCTATTAAATTTTGGCTTTGTTTTGTCTTGCATCAAATTGCCAAATGTAGAAAAAGTATTTGGAAGATGAAAACTGGTATAGACAAAATAGTCTCACTTTTTTTTTTCTTTTTTTTTGCATTTAGTCATGTGACATTAGAATCATTAGAATGACATTAAAACAAAAAGAGAACCATTTAAATCAAACTTCCTGTAGGTAGTAGAACATCCCTGAGTTTCTAATGCAAGTCTAGGAGGGGGTCTGACAGGCCTGAATAAGATTAGTTGATAGGCTTCAATGGAAATTAACTTTTTACAAGCCCAGCTCAAGCCCCCTGCTGTCTTTAGAGGATGACCAAGATTAAATTTAACAGTTGGGCCAAAGACACCTGGTTCCACTTGAGGTATTTGCAAACATTTCCATTATTGTAACCCTACGGGGTTCATGCATTGTGGTTAATGTTATGTATACAGAAAAGAATTACAAGGTTTGGATTTATTTCCTGGCTTTGCTAAAGCCTCAGACATGTACACAAGTGGCTTGAGAATTACCCTTGTTTATCTTGAGCTCAGTTTGTTTGCAGGCCTCACACCCAGAACTGCATTAAAGTGAATGGCAATGATCATATAATGCCTGATGTCCTTATGATTTCCCTAAAACAAACAACCAATCATAAGTGGTCTTTGACTGAGCTGAGCTTGTGCAATGAATTGAGTATAAACCAGAAATGTAGACACCATCGACCAAAACCCAAGTCCAGGCCATCAAGAGTGGTCTGGGGTTAATTTGATGCCGTTTCAAAATAACCGTCGGTGTGCTCTGCAAATGGCACTTTGTGTAAAAATGGTCTGCACAGCCCAGCATGCTGAGCGCTCAGGGCCCATAAATCACTTGCAGCGCGCCTGTCAGGACCAGGCTTTTTTACAGCCTGGGTCTGCAGCGGAGGAAACGCCATTCCGCTGCTCCATATAGCCTGGAATCTGCACTGCATTACCTCCCCTGTCAGCAAACAGCAGTTAAATTTTGCAGCAGATAACATGCCTCTGATTATAGGTCATTTGAAGTAATGTCCTTCTGCTTTGAAGGGGCCACATTTTCCTCAGTCTGCCGTTTCACCATGCTTAATTTGGAATGCAGCACATGATACGGGTGTTGTCAGATGCATCCAATTGCTTGCAAGCGGTGTGTCGAACTTGAATGGTTATTCCTATGCGAGGTGTGACTCTAATTTAGTTCATTACATCTGTCTGATCAATGCCATGAGGCCACCGGCATTGAGACATGAATTGTGAAATGCAACTGTTTGCAGATTCTTGTTTGGGCTGCAGGGCAAAACCTTCTAAATTAAATACCATAAGCTACCATTTATGAAATCTTTTGTTTACATCTTTTCAATATAAATTGTTTCTTTATAGAACTGCCTTAGGAGACGAGATGCAGGTTTGATCAATCAGCTCCAGGAATTAGACAGACAGATCAGTGACCTGCGGTTGGACACAGAGACTTCGCATGAGCACGTGGAAACGGACAGCAGGCCAAGCTCAGGTTAGTATCTTTTGTGGAGCCATAGCTCTTTAAATTCTGTGCACTGCATGTTTTATCGAATTATCATTAAGGGTTGGCAAAATTGATTACCTGCAGATTCGTCGGCATAAAACCAATCCAAGCAACTGGCGTAGGCAGAAAGGATTTCCAATAAAACTGATTCACGAGCATAGGAAAGCATTTCTAATGATTGTTAATCTTCTACAATCACCCGAGGGTGGTAATCAGACGTCCTGTTCGAATTATATCACTTTGCAAAAGACTACTTTGTGCTTTGGGCCTGTAGTAGCATGCGTACTTGTGAGCCCTAATGTCTGTTGGAAACTGTTTAGTTGTTTTGCTTAAGCACTAATTTGGTAATGTGAACAATCTGCACCCTGTACCAGAGGCCTGCTACAGCTACATTAGTTTACATTCCAAAAACGAGAGGTAATTTTAGTACTGGAACTGACTGCACTTTTGTTGGAGGAAGGTTATATAAAGTGGAGATTGATTACATGTGTGTATGCTCCTCTCTGAAAGTCTTAATTGTTAAAATGGCCTTATACTGTAACGGCTTCTAACTTGAATATAGAGTTCTTCAACCTTTTGCTAATTTTGGTGCTGTTTGTAATAGTTGTTATGGTTTTATTCTTCACCATTTTAATGCTAATATCAATTGTGATGTATGGAGATCTGGTACCTAGCTCTATTTCCTCTGGCAAATGTATACCTTCCTAAACGCTATGTTATTCAAATCGTAATTGAAAGTAGGTTCCAAAAGAGAACTCAGTGAAGAGTGAAAGAGCACATCACCTCATTCCTGAAGATGTCAAATTAATGTGTTAATGTCTCACCCTCTCTCTCCCAGGCTTTTACGACCTAAGCGACGGTGCTTCTGGATCCCTCTCCAATTCCTCCAACTCCGTCTTCAGCGAGTGTTTGTCCAGTTGTCGTTCCACCACCTGCCTGTGCACCCCCCTCGACACCTCGCTCTGTGCCTCTGAGGGAAGGCTTAAGCCTGCAGGTGAGAGTCTCCTTGTGATGATTTGAGGTTTCTGGGTCATTCAGACTGGTCTTACCTATCAGCGCTGTTCTATGCATTCTTGAAACACTGTTCCCTTCTCTAGCTTTGTTATGCAGAACTATTTACTTAATGGTGATTTCTTCCTCCAGGCTTAGAAGCTGGTATCACAAAGAAGGGACGCTCTGTTCGCTTGTTTCTAGTTTCTTCAAATGACATCTGTTTTTGTGTTGCATTACCATTAGCAGAGAGCATTCTATAATCACTTAAGCTCAACTGTGCAAATAGAGGTGAAACGAGAGAAGTTTGGTCCCAGACAGAGATAGAAACAGTTTCACAGCCCTGCTGATGGCTCTCCCAGCCACACCTATAAGCTAGCAACAAAAGGCTCATTAGCACATCAAAACTAATCAACCACCCACCCAGCTGAGCACTAGAACTCTATGAATCAGATATACTCACCTCTCACATGCCGTAGCATAATGAAATTTGCGATTTTAGTAATCTGACATTACATTTTCTTGTAGTATTAACTGTTGTGTCCTCATTTGCAGATGAGCTGGGCATTTGTGCAGAATGTGATTGCCAATGCGAAGACTCAAGTTCTGGAACAGTCCGCAGGTCTCTTTCTGCATCTTACTCCCCTTCCCCGGATGGCTCCTGCGATGGCCTTTCCAAATTCCACTCTGATCTCATTGCCAAAAACGGTAATGATGTTTACCGGTACCCAAGCCCTCTCCATGCAGTGGCTGTCCAGAGTCCCATCTACTTCCAGTCCATGACTAGTCACCTAAAGGACGACTGTAGCTTTTCCAAGCTTGGTGAAGCATCGAGTGATGAACAGAAACCTGAGCAGGTCATGGGCACCCAGAATTCATCTTGGCATGCCTCTCAGATGCTCCCAAACAAAAAACTGGATAGTTTATTCTTTGGGCTACTTCAGAGGAGGGCACAACCGTTGAGGACCAGCAAACCCAGAACAAGCATCAACACTGACCCCTCCAAGAGCATTTTGAGGCAGGCTAGTCTTTGCTCACGGGCCCCTGCTGCTGTCCAGGCCCAGCATAGGACCTCTGACCTCAAGCCTAACTGGCAGACATGTTTACAAGATGCATCAGCAACTAGCACTGAGCCAAGCACAGCTTCGCCCCAAAGACAGTGGTCTTCTGAGTCTCCAAGTCAGCCACAGAACGGTTACTCAATCACCAATGATAATAACACTAGTTGCCTCTTGAAGAAGAAAGTTTTTGGAGCCAGTAAAGGCCAGCCGTTAAGTGTTGCATCGAAGGACTCCCAGGATTTAGGCAGCCCGAATGCAGTTTCCTCTCCCAAGCTCAATAAGCATTCTTATTACACTGTGGAGGACAATAAATCAGGACAAGCAATGAAAGCAAGTCCTCTTAAGAGGAGTCCTAAAGCTCAGCTCCAGGAAGTTGTGGTGAAGACCCGAGCAGCTGGCTCCAGAGTTGCTCAGTCTCGGTTCTTCTTCGCAAAGCCAAGACGAGGGAGGTCAAATGGTCAGTGCCCAGTACATCGCTGCTCAGAAACAGAATGTAAATCTCCGTAAGGGTGGCACCAAGAACATCAAGATTGTCAAAGTGAAAAATTCCACCAGTGCAAAAAGTAGACCTCATGTGTCCAAGCATGTTTCCGAGATTGGTCGTGACAAGCATCGGACAGGATCTAGGAGGTCTCGACAAGTGGAACGACGTCCACCACTTGCATAAATCCTACAAGAAGTCCTCCTCAAAAGCCAAGAGAATCCCTGCCCCCATCCCTGAAGAACGAATCCTGGAGAAGCACACCAGTTCCACAGGGGGTCGATCTTCTTCCCAGAGACACCATGGACATCACCGACATCATGAGGCAGTGTTGGCCAAACCCAAGTACAAGCGCAACGACTACCATCGGCGACCGAGGGGTCTCCACGAGATCCCATACGAGGAGGCTTACAGGAGGGCTCACTGCAGGCAGAAACGAGAATGCTGGGCCAAATGCCAGCCATGCACCTGCCGTCTAACACACAATACACCAGCCCCTACGCTTACGTTGGCAGCGACTCTGAATATTCAGCAGAGTGCGCCTCTCTCTTCCATTCCACCATTTTGGACACAAGCGAGGATGAGCGCAGTAACTATACCACCAACTGTTTTGGGGACAGCGAGTCGAGCGCTAGCGAGGCGGACTATGTAGCTGAGAGCAGCACTAGCAGTGACTCTGAGGGCAGTGCAGGGGTCAATTGGCCCCAGTTCAACCAGGCGGGTACAGTATCTCACGGAATGACGTCAGCACAGGCTAAGGCATTTGTCAAAATCAAGGCTTCCCACAATTTGAAGAAGAAGATCTTACGTTTTCGATCAGGTTCGTTAAAACTCATGACCACAGTGTGAAAGACTTGAGGGACACAGAGATCAATTAGGATGCAGCAATTAAATTGGCTCCACTCCCTTATCAAACAATCAAGTGCCTAGACAGAAATCAGCTGCACGGCCTAAAACTGCCTGTCTGTCAGCTGGGAACTCAACTTCTGTCCAGCACAACGCCTTCCCCTGCACTTTTTACCCCTTTGATGTCATTGTCTGTAGCCTTTTTGTTTTGTATTTATTATAAGTTCAGCTTTTGCTGTGATGCATCTACATAGCAAGTACTATGTAAATGCACTTTTCATACATGGTTTACTTTACTAAAGATATTTATAACTTAATATATTTGGTTAGCCATACATGGAAAAGAACAGGAAGTATGACTGAACTGAAGAAGTGTATTACAGACAGTCTGTCTGAGAAATGTTCACCAAGCCTAGTTCACCTGCTGATCATTAAGGGCTTTTGTTAAATGCACATTAAATATGCATGAGCAACAGCTTTACCATTTACCTTATTAGCTGTAAATTACTTTTTTTGTAAAATAAATGTTAATGTATGTCGATTTCTTGTGTCTTTATTCTTTATTAAATCCCATTGTTAAAATCATTCAATGTTGTCCATGTTTATTTGATGTAATGGCTGTGTTTCTCTGTACTTTTGAATCCAAGAAACCATGTTAAAGTACCAGCACATGTACTGAACAATCCTAAAATTGCACCCCTGATTATTTTTATAGTCTGAAATTTGAATTTTCCAATGTCAAGGCCATGATAAACCAAACTAAACCCCCTGCTAAAGGAGGCAGTAGTTAAATGTGGCATCTACTTATAGTCTTTGCAAGTGTTTAGTAAACAAACACTTAACGTTCTTCCTCCATGCCATTTGCGTTGCATCGTTCAGCGACAGCAAACTCACAGACACCAGCACTGAAGAACATAATGAAAACATGAGGATCCAATGTTGAATTTATTCTTGATTTATATCTTTGCAATATACATTTCTTCTGTTGCTAATATGGCCTAACTCTGGAGAGAAAAACAGATTAAACGTAGATGACAGATACAACTTTTTGTTGAATATGTAGTGAAAGAGAAGAATGCAAGCAACTAAACCTGTGGCACACAAGATAGTTCTTTCACGAGTATCTGACCTTTAATTTTTGGGCTCATGGTCACGTTGAAAAGATTTCCCCTTCTGTTTCCAGAATCTAGCATTGATAGCCTCCTGGAATAGTCCTGGCTTTTTAAAGCACAGTGCATCTGTTTATATTACCGCAGCTGTGTGAAAACCAGACTGTGCTCTTCTCTTTCTGGTATTTAAGAACACATGGCTTTTCCTGCCTGGTTACAAGATGTTTCTTTATCCTCACTGAGATCAGTAAATCTCATATTCAGAATCAGTCAGATGATAGTTTATTTAGCATGCATGATAACCATAGATCTTAAAAGGATTTAGAGTAAAATAATTTCACCAAAGAATGGTGTCAGATTTCTTTAACATCCATATGCATCCATATTGTGGTTGCCTAATATATGTTGAATTGGTTATCGGCCTTATTGTTAATGGTTTCAATCAAACTGTGGATGATCAGCGCAAGCAAAATCAAGGAAGCATAATGTACTCGGCAGAAGGTGTTTAAGTAGCTATTTTTAAGAAGTTCACAGAGTTTACACGTCAGCAAAAAGTCTGAGAACAGATTCATGTTTGAGGTTGACTGTAACTGTGATTTGCATTGTGTTTCTTCGAAAGTACAAGCAATGAAGAGCAAGACATTTAGATAGTGGCTATTCTTCATAATGAGAATGTACCAATGGACATCTACCATGGTTGACGGCTCAGATAAGTTATTTTTCAGTCATAAGTGATTAGTACTATATATGAAATAATTTAACATTACAAAGAAAGCCAAAAGAAGTTTAAATTTAGAGGTCCCCTGTTTGTTTTTTTGTCCGGAGGGATCCATACTGACTTCCTAGCTTACATTGGTTTGGAGGGCAGTTGTGGTCGCTATGTCGCTCAAGGTCAGTCGAGCCCTGTGGAACTGGCAGGTTAGGGCCTGAGACCGTGGGCTATGAGAAGCATGCATTCAGTGTTGATTTAGCCTTGCTTCTGAGTTACTCTCCAGGGTCCAATGACTCTCTCAGGCCTGTCAGAGATCATGCACAGATCAATCTTCTTTTGAAACCAGCTCATCCAGCCAGGTCAGCGAAAGGCCAAGTTGGTAAACTTAATACATGGACAACTGGTGGAAAACCCACGCGAAACAATCTCCCCACCAGAAACCAGGGCGCTCTCTTCTCGCACTCATTGTCAGGAGAGAGTTTCTCAGAAGTATCTTGATTTCAGCTAGTGAAGGTGATCAGATAGCTGAGGGGCTTTTAGCATTGTGGTACATGCGCTGCAGGCTCTCTTGCTTCATGCAACCAGTAAATAGATCTTCACCTCTCTTAAGCCCCTGGCTTTATAGTTTTATTGGTTGTGTTTGATATTTATTGGAAAGAGCTTTAAAGGTTTACCAGCATCACCGGGTTAGCAAAACCAGAGATAAACAACTGGAGGAGCTGAGAATATTTTAATATATTTTTACCCGGCCGTTATTCATTACTGGTATTTTTGTGTTATTCATTACTAATATATAATATTTACAGTACAATATACAAAATGATTTCTAAAGGATATGTGACACTAAACACTGGAGTACTGATGCTGAAAATCCAGCTTTGCATCAAAGAAATAAATTATACTTTAAAATATATTAAAATAGAGAACCATTATTTTAAAGTGTAATAATATTTCACAGTATTACATTTTTTCCCTGTATTTTTGATCAAATAAATGCAGTCTTGATGTAAAAACATTACAAATAGTAATGTTTCCTAACTTTCCTAACTTTTGACCAATACTGTAAGATGAATTGTGTAATTTTGAGTAAAATTTTGAGTAAAAATTTAATTGAATAATTATTACATGAACTTGAAATGGCTGGAATTAAGTATAACTATACTAGTTTAATTTATATATTTATTTGAATATTTAGAAATGGAAAAATGCTTTTATTCTCTTTGGATATCTTGTGTGATTGCACAAATGCATTGCTTGGTTTATTTCCATAAACAAATCAAATCCTGATTAAGATCAACTAAAAAATATTTTCGCATATCCACACTTCTAATGGCTTCACAAGCAATAATATTAAAGTGAAGACAGTTGGTTGTTCACGTCGTCAGTTTCAGATTTCCTGCGGCACATGAAAGGCATCGTTTTTCTTTCTCTTCCAAACGTTTGGCCTCATCTGAACTTCTGACTCTGGAGTTAATGAAGACAAAACAAATAGGCACTTTCTAGTCTCCATCATGACGGCGGTTCAACAGGCACTAATACCCAAACACTGTCACATTAAGCTGAATAATGCATAGAGAACAATGCGGCGTCCTCCCTTCCCACACACTGCCCTTTCCCTTGCCCCTTCTCAAGAATACACTGAGATCATCCGAGACCCCGTCAGAGTCTCCATAGGCCTATAGATCAGCAATTTCAACTGCACTCAGTCAGCGTTCACATCAGACCCCATATCGGGCATCTCAAAGCTTGTTTGCTCCTTGAACTTCTTGATTTCTACCGATGGCTCTTTCTCTGTAATTACGGCGCTCTGTTTGCCCAGCATGGCTTAAGTGGGGTGTTCAGCACGCTCAACGACCCGGCTCTGAGGAGTGACACCGGCTTTGAGAACAACAAGAGGTGGTGTGTATGTGAGAGAGACATAGAAAGACACTTTGTTTGTGAGACTTCTGACTTCCCTTTCCCCGCAGCAGTCTGTCCTCCTCCATTGATCTTCAAACAGTCACCAAGAGTCATAAAGTTAAATGGGAGGAAATGGATGACAGATATGGAGATATTGGATGTGTAAATCAAAAGGGACCAGACTCAGACAGACCGCAACATCCCCGCCTGTGTCCTAACCCCTCCACTCTTTGTAGAATCAGATCTGGATGTGGATAAAAGACTTTAGGGTGATGCAACATGTCCCATCTGGGTTGTTAAAAGGAGATCTGGACGATGCATAAAAGCTTTAAAGGTAAAAAGCTTTCCAGTCTTCCCTGCCTAAAAGTGAACATGTTCAGAGTGGGTATCTGACCCGGGGTGTGTGACTATGGCCCTGTTTGCACCTGCTAGTCACGTGCATCTCAAATGTGTCTCCAGTGACCACTTGTGATCTCGTTTTATCCAGGGGAGAGTCTACCTGCATCACTTACTACTGCATATTGATAAAGCACCAAAGGTTTGCAAAGAAAATAATTCACATTACTGTTTGTAGTGGAGTGTTCAGTGTTATATTTGTTGAGCATTATAACATCAACTAGGTATACTGAATATATATATATATATATCAGTATATCCTAGTTGATGTTATAATGCTCAACAAATATAACACTGAACACTCCACTACAAACAGTAATGTGAATTATTTTCTTTCTATATATATATATATATATATATATATATATATATATATATATATATATATATATATATATATATATAATTTTGTACAAAAATATGTTGTTCATATAATGTATTCAATACAATAAAGAAAATATATTTTTTATTATAATTCCATTTATATTTTTATATATTAGCATTTTAAGTATTTTAGTATGTTTTAAATAACCATTTTTAAAATTAAATATAGAATTTGTTTTTATTTCTGCTTTATTTGTTTACATTACTATTTATGTCAAATGTCTATTTATTGTATATATATATATGTGTGTGTGATGGTTTTAAAATGAATATTATATAGTTTAATAACATTTATTATATTATTTTTTTATATCTGTATACAAATTATTTTATTTATATAATTGTACATACTTAAATATGAATTAAGATAAGAACATACATTATTATATTATCTTAAATATTTTTTAAACAGGACTTTAAGTCCTTTTATTTCTGTCATCTTAATGGCATTTAAAGTTTCTTATTTTCAAATTGTTTATTTTCATAATTTTTTTACCTCATGTCTAATGTCTATTTATTATGTGACATATATGTATATATTTGTATGCCAGTATCAACAACAAATTCTCAATCTATGTCTAATCTTGAATAATAAATCATATTATGTATTAAAGCTGTATTTATAGCCACCAAAGGCGAGTATTAATGGTTCGTTTTAGCATTCACGCGGCAAATGTGGTCAAATGTGTTTATGACTACCTCAGAATATGATTTTAATGATCGAATCATTCAAAACAGATGTTAATACCATGTAACTGGCCCTCTGACAGCAGAAAGCAGTGGCATTATTATTATTCTGCATCCGACGCCACACGCTCCTTTGAGATCAATAAATACCCCACGATCCCCAGCTATCTGCAATCTTGGGAACCAGTAGGAATCAGTGTTTACCAGCAGCGGCCCAGTCCGACAGGCCATAAGTCACTCCCAAACAGAATAAACGCATCTCTATTTAAATGAGTTCCTTGGCTGACCTCTAAGAAAGCGCTGCAGGGTTTCAGTGGGAGAGATCCTGGTGTGTGTGAGAGAGAGAGAGAGAGAGAGACCCAGAGAGAGAGCCAGGCAGGTGATTATTGTGAAACACATTGTCTCCTTAATAGAGCTTTTTCCCTCTCTTAGTTTGTCCCCGGTGTGTCATCAGAGCTCGGGCCGTGGAGGGAGGGGTCGTCTGCACCCCGAGGGGAGAGAGAGGGGCTTGTGGAGGTCACCGGAGCCTGTGGGGAGAGGGGTTGGTGGTCTCAACAGGACCCTACACTTCATTTGCATGTAATCAGAGATGTTGAAAACTGGCTTGAGGGAGTCAAGGGACACTTTTGACCACAGCTATATTTGATGTTGGCTTTAAAGGAGCAGGGGCTTTGCTTTTCAAACACACTTAATTAGGTTTTTGCATAATAAAAGTTGCAGAATGAGGTTGTTGCTATGAGGCGAGCGCAAACACTGGAGCTGCCGCTCATTATGTCAAAAATCCCAGCTATTCGTGTGATCGGTGTGAGGCAAATGCATCCGTATGGAAGAACATTTAAAAGCAGGTTGCATAATCCTTCTCCTTTCTTTCTCTTCTCTGTTTTGCATAATTGTCTGAGGATGCCTGGTTTGACTTGCCCTGAAGAATGACATTTATGGTACAAGCAGCCAGCGCTTTTTAAAAGCATTGATGACTTTGTTGATAAGCCCAGAGAGAGTCATTAGGTTGTCAGACTGATCCATGACTTGCACTCAGTGCTCAAATGAAAAGCCCTTTACCATGCTTAATGAAAAGGTAATTATGACCTCATGAGCATAGTAACCTTTTGTTTTATGGTCACTATAGGGATATGTGTCATTGAATATTCACAATAAATTCACAATGATTTTGTTAATGACATAAAATTAAATATGTGAGTATGTATGTATGTATGTATGTATATAGGCTATGTATTCATATATTTATACATACATTTATTTTAATATAGGCATTTATAAATACGCTTCCTTTTACAGTCCAGTTACCCATGTAAATACTATGTACTTATTTTAGTAACTACAATTACTGGGTAATAACTAGTACTAACCTGAACCTACCCCTGTTCCATGTACTTACCTTATATTAGCCAGTACTTTATAGGTAAGTACACTGTAAGTGTACTGTAAAAGGAAGCGTTACCGTTTATTTCTGTTTGTGGATTAAAGAGTATTTAGATTCAAATATATATATTTGAATATATATATTGGGGGGGAGATATCATTTTAGTTATATTGTCCGGCCTTAATGTTTACCCAGGAACTTCTATCTTTCTTTTAACAAAAGTTGTGCATGCAGCAGTTTGCTGTGTTTTCATGCAAAGCAGCTCGGCACTTATTTGTTTAATGTGCTACTTTTAGCAGTAATCATTGATGATGTCGTTTGTGGAGCATTAAATGTGCCTGTGTGTGTTGTCTGAATGGTCAAACAGGGATCAACTAACAAAGATCATCTGATGGGCTTGTGTGTAGACGGGCTCGGTCAGCAACAGACTGAACCGACAGTTCAACAAAACAGTTACAGTTCAATCGTAGAAAGTGTGGAGTACTGTATATGAATCAACAATAAAGTTCAATCTGCCACTATAGTCTCTTATTGAATTCCAAATCTTAATTCTGAGAAGTTCAAATCTTTTGTCTCCAAAAGACTGATGTAGGCAATTTGTAGTGGAGAAATATAATATCAATGTAATATTTGTGCTGTGTCTGATCTAATGCTCTGACAAACCTCAGATTTCCTGTAGCTATTTTGAAAGCCTGCTAGAAAAACGAACAGCTGTAGGAAAACATTTGTACTCCATCATTCAAACTTGTTTTTACCACCGTAAATTACCTTAAATACAGACACTGACGTCTGCCATAATGAGTCAACAGAGGGGATGGGACGTCCAACAGCCTAAAACCTGCCTAATAGTCTCTCTCTCTCTCTCTCTCTCTCTCTCTCTCTCTCTCTCTCTCTCTCTCTCTCTCTCTCCTCTCTCTCTCTCTCTCTCTCTTCTCTCTCTCCTCTCTCTCTCTCTCTCTCCTCTCTCTCTCTCTCTCTCTCTCTCTCTAACAATAACAGCCTATTTTGTAGTGTTAAGCTGTGTCATTGATTGTTCCTCAGATTCTAGTAAAAGTTGCCACACTGTCTGTCTGTCTCTACATAAACACATGAACATGGGTGAGAAAGCTTATCTCCTCTCATCTGTCCTCAGACAAGCCTTTCATTATTATGAGACAAGCTATAATGACAAATACTCATTCTCTCTCCTCTCTCTCTCTCTCTCTCTCTCTCCTCTCTCCTCCCTCTCCTCTCTCTCTCTCTCTCTCTCTCTCTCCCCTCTCTCTCTCTCTCTTCCTCTCTCTCTCTCTCTCTCTCTCTCTCTTCTCTCTCTCTCTCCCTCTCCCTCCTCCCCCCTCCCCTCCGTCCCTCTCCTCTCTCCTTCTCTCTCTTTCCAAGCACTAAACAGAGGAAGTTGTGTCTCAGGCTTAATGAGAATTAATGACGGTTGTTATTTCTTCCATATCAGACTGTGGTTTGGCATGTAATTTCACTTTTAGAAAATAATCGCATAGAAATTTGCTGTTGGTGTTCTTTTTACACATATAATGCTTGCACATGAAGAACATGTGTTTAACTTGTTTGGAATCGCTATTATTTACAGTTTTTCACAATTGCTAAGACACATTTCTTGTAACCTTCACCCATATTGTCAAAACTTTAAACACAAAACCCAGTCTTTAAACTACATTCACAAAACCCCTGACTCTTCTGGCAAAATCAAACACTTGCTTCAAAACCATTTGATATGTGCTCAAAATCAAACAATGCTTTCAAAACATAAACACAGCCAGTCAATATAAAAACACTCATCAGCATTCATTAGACACTACATAAAAAAATTGAGAACACAGCGTCCAGGGCATGTAGTTACAGAAAAAAAAAAATGTTTACTGCATATAGAAAATCATTTTGCCATAAATAAAAGTAAATAATTCAAAACTCAGTACAGCAAATATATTGCATACTGTAAGTACTGCAAGTAATACAGTATTGAATGTCTGTATTTTCAGCATAAAAATCAAGTAAGCCCAAAGAACAAAGACAATAATGAAAAGTGTATTACACAAATATTGTGCAATTGCAAAATCAAATCATTGCTGTTTGGAGAAAAAAGGAGTCCTTCCACCCTCATTTGGTAGTCTTGCAATTCTACAAAAGGGAAAATGCTCTTACAAAAGTATACATACAGTAACAATAGTAATGGACATCACATATGATGTAAAATGTATTGTACATCTTTTTTTCTTTTTCCCCCAGTCCCCTTTCTATTGACAAACTGATGTACTGTATCAAATGTACAGTAAACTTTCAGTCGCACAAATTAGAAAAACTATACATTTACCTGTTCTCTTCTCTAAATGTCCGGATTATGGTGGCCTCAGATATCCTTAGATATCTGCTCACATTGGGTTGTACTCTTTGTCCTGCTTCCCTCATTGTCATTCCATGAACAAGAACATGGTCTATAACAGTTGCCCGAATTTGATCTGAAATTACTATTCTTGGTCTTGCTCTTCGTTGTCCTTGTACTCTTCCTCCTCGTCCACCACCTCTTACACGAACTCTTCCTCCTCTGCCTCTACATTGTTTCCATCCATTGTTGGTATCAACATTCAACGTACATGGGCCACCTGTGTACTCCGAACTGGCTTATATTCTAGACAACTGATTTGATCACATCATTAGAAAAAAGTGTGAACAATTTTGAGTTGTTGTGTGTAAACGATGACAGCAGTGTTGTTGTTGTGTTTAACTTTTGCCACATGTATTTACCATTTTGCAACACAGTGCAAAATGTGTTTTAGTGAGTGAGAATGTGTTTAGAGTTTTGCAAAAAGAGTGGATGAGATTTGCAAACAGTGTCTTAACTACCTGAACTTGTTTAAGGTTTTGCCTACAGAGTGACTGATTCGACAAATGGGTTTAGGCCAATGAGCATTGGGTTCAGAGAATGGGGTTTAGTGTTTTAGCAATTGTGAAATACTGTAAAGAGCAAATTAAGACTTTTGCTTTTCCTTCCCAATAAAAAGTCACTATAGTATTCTGGTTTTGTGTTTCTTCTAGAGTTTATTAATATATTTACACTTTTTCTTCTATAAAGATTTTGACTCCATCATCATCATCATCCTCATTGGCTTGTTTCTATTAGATGCACTTCAGATATAGAGTAAGAAAGAATGCATCCCGTTACAGACATCCAGAATATACAGAGAAATATGAGGACAGATGTGGACACTTGAGACAAAACTGTCACATTGCTGTACAATTTAGTGCTTCAGCGGTGGAGCTGTGAATGGGAAAGACTTCTCACCATTTGTCCATCTAAGATTGATGCCAAAGATAGACCCCCAAGGCCATATCTAAAAACAAAAGTTTTACACAAATGTAGAAATATTTCCTGTCAACTATACACAGTGGATTCGATTCTTTTGGCTTTGGAAAGGACAAGAGACAAATATTCTTGTTGTCTCTCCCTCCCTTAAGCAGTGAAAAACATCTTTTAGCATTGCATGTCAAACTTGAAACCGTCCTTATTGACACTGGTTGGTTTTTAAATGTGTTACAGTGAACAACTGTGTGTTATGTGGCACGGCATCAGATCGGGACCCGCCCTTGAATCGGCACTCGGGTTCTGGCACCAGAACAGAACGCAGCCGCATATGGAACATTCCATTTGTCTGAATTATTTGCAGCGCTTGGAATTAAACGCTCTGTGCATGTTTCAAGGCCTGATGAAAGAAGCCATTAGCTGGGCCATCTGTGTTAATGTGGGAAAATTGCAGAGGCCTTTTCTCTTAGACCACTGCTGTGTAAATGACACACACTCCATACAGGTGAAGAGAAAGACTGGGGGTTATTTACCAAACTGCTGATTAATAATTATAAATCTGTGCTTTTTTTTTTAGCTATGGTTTCATCAAGATTTGTTCCCCCTCACTGACTCTTTGTAGTGTCTGTAAACGTTATTATGCAGTTCTTTTGAATACCTGATTCAATTAAGCACTATGCAGTCACTGACCAATAAACTGTATAATTAGAGCATGTGTCACTCTGCACACTCTTTATTCACACATACTTGAATAATTGTAACTCATATCAATATGTCATGCCCATGTATTTATTTACAAGTAAACATTTAATGAGAGAAAAGTACAGTCAGCTGGTCATTATCTCAAAATAATCCTCTTCAGGCTCCTGATCACCCTTTTTCTGTGACAATGACCAGCCAAATGTACATAGTCCCTAACTTATTTAAAACATTATACGTGAATTTTATATTATTACTTTATTTTTTTAGTATTTAAAATCTTAATGCAATCAAAATTGAGCCTATTTACTTTGTTAGCGCACATTACAAGTCTTGTGGTGAACAATTAATCTGTGCAAGTTAATACACATAAAAAAATATTTGTTTGTCGTGGTAATCTTTAATCAAAATCTAAAAATTTGCTTCAGCTCTGGAGGGACATTCCTTCTCTCATGGCTTCGTTTCACTTGGAAATTGTCAAATCACACCATAAACGTCACAACACTGAAGTAAAGTAGGTTGCAAATTTAATATAGGCTACTTTAATATACAGTAGTCAAGATTTGATCAATCGTGGATCAAAAAAGTTCATCACAAGAATGGGTATTGTTCAAAATTAATGTATGACTTTGATGAAAGGTTTTGATCCATTTCAAATGTTGACTATATACACTATTTGCTAGATTACTATTATTAAAATTAAAAAGTGAACAGCAAGTAGTGGTCTTATAAGCATTATATGATGTCATAATGTTTGTACATTTAGCCTTGTTTTTTTTTTTAGACTTTTGGAAGCTTCTGACCCAAACCCGCATGGAAACTGGAGCATCATACAGTGATGCCAAACTAGTCCGTTTCTTTGGAATATGAATTTGCGTCGCAAATGAAATAAGGTTTCAGTGTTGTGGATGGCGTGTCAACATTTTGCTTATGCAAACATCCAGGCTGCTATAAGAGAGATGTCTCCACATTCCAGTCTATCCTCAACAGAAATACTCAGTCTGTCAAACCGTCAGTGCTGAAAGGGTCTCATTAGCAGCTAAAGTGAGAGCATGCAGTTTAATGTTAGCTACTCATATGACATTCTAACTCATCACACTGTCCAGTTTTGGCCTGGAGAAACTGATACGTCTAACATCAGAGGTGAATGCTGGTGCCCCGTTGCCATGCTGAGATGTTTACTACGGCCTCCAGCTTTAAAAGAAGTAATTCTGTCATTCTCGGTAAAACAGTTAAGAATGATTCAACTGAATAGAGTTTGTGAATACATCTCCACAAAGCCATTCACACTGTGTTCACACGGTTCTTAAAGGAATCAATCGAGCGGCTTATTTCCATTCAGCTGAAATGAGGCAGAGATGTTGTTTTCTCTTCACCTGGGCGAGAGCTCAAGGTTTTTTCTTGTAAAATCAATAAGACTCCATTTACAGTTGGCCTGGTTTCTGTCTGACTTTCATGTCTGGACAAGAAACCCAAGAAAATAACCAGTTTATCTAGAAAAAGAAGCGTATGTGTCTGTCTGTGTTTATAAGTCATTTAGGCTTTTGTTGACTTATTTCAAATAGTGACAAAGCGCAACATAACGAACACAACTCGTCCTGTATTTTCTTTGGGCTGCCAAATTCTGCCAAAGTCAAATAATGTTTTATACTTTGTGACAACTCTCACATTTAGTTTTTTTTTTTTATTATTGTCCCCTAAATATTAGTGTTAAAGCTACTTCAGAATTGTAGCATGTGAATCTTTTACTTCATATGTGAATCATTGAAGTTGAAAGTTAATCATGTTGCTGCCATCGATTTCAGTGCTAATTAAATTCTGTAATTTAAAGACATGCAAATAAGTCTTGTCAAAAGTCTCATCTGGATTGAATTTAGGATTCGGTTTTGGAAGGATCCAATAAGTGGAGGGGGACACATATTATAAATCATCAGTATCTCTTTATAGGCATGACATGACTAAATGCCTATACATTTGAGCGATAGATACACTCCATGTGACAGTTTAAAAACAAAACTGGAAATGTCAATCTCTCTGCATTTTTGTCTCAAAATGTTTCATAATTAAGCCTAAACCTTTGCGACAACTGCAACCAATATGGATATAAAAATGCTTTTTTTCTGTTGTTGACATCTCTTTTTAGGAAGTTCATGAATATGTATTAAGTGAATTAATATTCATTCTGAGATGAGATTACCGGTTACCGCTTGCTTCTTCATGCAGGACAATGAACAGATACTTTATCATGGTCTTTCATACTTTACAAGCAAAATATAACCTCTTTAAAATATATTTATAGTCTCCCAAAGAGTAGAAAGGACAAAGTGATTTCTAAAAGTGTGGGGGACATGTCTATCCTATTAAATTAGCTCTATTTGAAAGTAATTTACTGATAAAGCCCAGCCGATGCTTGCATCCTGACCAGGCTTTAGACATTTTAATGTCCAATTAGCTAAATGCATTAACTGTGTTAAATTTAACACAGTTAAACATATTTAATTAACCTCATAAGTTAACGTTTTTACATTGGCAGCCCTGACTTTCACACGCACATGTCTTATATGCTTGCTTTGATTGCTGTTTTTGTTTTGTGTGCTTTCAAGTACAGTCAGAAAAGTGGTGGTCTTTGCTTTGATGGGCTTATGTGACTAACGGGAGAGAGGATGAGGTGAGAAAGTGGGGGATGACAGGAAGACACTGCTGTGATGGAAGTAGAGAGGGTGGGACGTCCCAGCTGGACCCGTCTTTGAAATGGGCGACCGGCCGAGGGGGGAAACGGGGAAGAAAGAGTCTGATTCAGGGAAATACCAACAAGTCGCTCTTCACGGGAATCAGAGGAGGTCTGGGAGAAGGACTTGCACTCCATTCAGTCCTAACCAAATGCATGTGCCTCCGCTTTCAACTCTGTGCGGTACTTTGTTATTTGTCTATTAGCATTAGAGGCTCAATGGGTGCATTTAAATGGAGTCCTCTTTTGCTACAGTGGTTTCCGTGGGGTTTAACTCTAATGAAAAGGCAACGTTGTGGGCTGAAGTGAAAATGAATGCGGAGTTAGAAAGCAGATATGAAGCAGCTTTGAAGCGGCCTGTAAAGATTTTGGCCAGTCTTAAGAGAAGCTGTTTTCCAAATCCTGGCACCCCACACGTTATAGTTTTTACTACAATTGGCAACCTCCAGGAAATCTGGAGAAACGAAGATCTGGAATAATCTTTTAAGCCCCGTTCCAAGTCCTTTCTTCTCCACAGTCACGGAAAGCTTTTTTATTTTTTGATCAGTCTAGCGTTTCACCCTACATATTAAGATTTAAGGAGGAGCAAGTCCGTATAATCCGGACAATCGCACTGTTAAAAGTTTCATTTTACTCCAGCATCCCTCCTTTAACTTTATTTCCCTAATTAGGTCCAATGGGAAACTTTGGTCTAGAGTCCGCTCTCACGCTAAAGTCCATCCATTTATTGCCAGACCAGTTTAACTTTGCATAAATCTATTTCAAGTAATTATTTGGTTAGATTTAAAGTCGGGTTGAGTTTTACATTACATTTTGAGATGCCATTTCCTATATTGCACCACATTTAATTTCCCTTTTTTTGCATCTTCCAGTCATAGATAAACATGGAATCATTAGTGTTGTTGTGGATGTTGTTTTTGACTCTCTCACTTCTCCCCAGGGTGGGATGACAGCTGACCCTGAGCGACAAGCACAAGGGCGGGAGCGACACGGATGGATACATGCTAACAAAACTAAGACGTAAAAGTTACAGGCAACCTGATGTGTATAAAACGGATCCCCACCAGTTCATCAGTGAGTTCATCAGCGGTCAGATGTGTGTCTGTGCCGCCCAGAGGACACACCGTGGGGTTTGAGTGTGAATCCCTGAGGTTATCAGTTCACCTGGTTTCCAATCGAAACCATCTGAGACTCACTCGCTCCCAATCCCACGGATACGGCTCCAGCTAACTGCTTAGCAAAATGTATAAGGTTAAAATGATGCAGTAAATTTGTTTTCAACCTGCAATGTTATTGGCCTTTAGATCTGTGGTTGCGTGTAATTATTTAGGGAAGACATTTAGTGTAAGGATTTTAAAGTGGCACAAAGAGAACATACACACACACACACACACACACACACACCCTCCCCCTTGCCCAGTGATTTCCCAGGGGTTGATTCAGAGGTCACAGAAAGGCCATCTGTAGCTGACCTTATTTAAAGACAACGTATATTTAAATTAGCTATATTTATTTATTTATTTAATTTCCCCACTCTTTTTGTGCCTAAAGAAAAAGTTTGTTTTCTTGACTTTTCTGTGCTGATTTTGTCCCCAAAGCAGCACAAGTAGTGAAAAATAATATTAACTAACTATATTATTTTATATTCTGCTAAAAATGTGAATGGTGTTTGCTCATTCAAAACTCACACAATTTGTTTAATGTCTCTTATGCTCCAAATCTGAATTTATTTGATAAAAAAATACAGTAAAACCAGTAAGGTTGTAAAATATCATATGAGCAAAGATACAATATATGAGCAAAGCTGAATTTTCAGCATCATTAATCCAGTCTTCAGTGTCACATTATCCTTCAGAAATCAATATAATATACTGATTTGCTCATTAATGTTAATGCAATAATGTTATTGCTGTTTATATTTTGCTTCCATATTTTTTTGTGGAAACCATCATTCTCTTTTTCAGGATTCTTTGATGGAAGGAAAGTTCGAAAGAACAGCATTTACTGAAATATAGAAATCTTTTGTTACATTATAAATGTCTTCACTGTCATTTTTAAATCAATTCAATGCAGCCTTGCTGAATAAAAGTAATTAAAAAGTTAATTAATAAAAGTAATAAAAGTGAATTCTTACTGATAGCACAAAAATCTTACTGACCCCAAACTTTTGAATGGTGGTATAATTATATAAAATGAAAAATACTATTATTATTAAAATACTATACTTGCATATTTGGATTAGCAAATCTTTGCACAATTGATTGACATCCAATAAATTTTTTTAAATATATATTTCATTTCATATATAATATTTCAGTCTTTGAAATGCAAATCACTACCTGAAATAATTTACGTATAATATTCCAATATCTTTGGCTTGTTGGAAACATGATCTTGGCTGTCATGATCTTGGCGAACCAATTTCCCACCTGACCACCCTGAAAGAAAGCCGCCCAATTTGGAAGAAGCTCCTACATTTAAATGGAGGCTCATTTCATTGTAAGAGCCCAGATGGTAGTACAAGTTACCTGTCTCCACAGGCCTCCTGAGAGGAGCATGGGATTTGAGGAGGCCCACAGCCAATTTATCCCCCTCGTTGGGTTGCATGGGCTGCTGGTGAAATGCACCCTGAAACTTTCATGTTCCTTCGCCTGGAAGTTAATTAGGAACGTCTGTATTTGTCAGTTGGGGCATGCCATGACATGTCACAGACGCACGATAAGGCTATCAGATGCATTTGGCACAGAATAAAAAAGATGGAATTATGACTCACCGACATTGTCTCTTTAGTTGTTTATAGCGTGCCGAGAGCTGATGAGTGATTGGAATGAATCATCGCTCAAGATCACAAATAATCAATCAATAATGTGATGGTCTGCCGCCTCAGTGGCAGTAGATAGAACCAGGACATGGGTGGGCATGCAGGTACGCATGAGATTGACAGAAAATATGAGCATTCAATTGTGTCATTCTATACCTACAGTTTAAAGAAGAGTAGATATTAGCTTGTGCAACACAAACACGCATATTCTGAAAAATGTCTCAGTGTTTTTGTCCATATAATGAAACTCAATGAAGTCTAATGTTTTTTGGACAGCATTTATTATTTGGTGTAAACTCTAAAAATAGAGAATCAATCGAAAACTAATGTTTAAGAGCAAACATGTTGAAGATTAGCCAATGGGCTGTCGATTCATTAAAAGATAAGCTTTTTCCTCACACACACACAAAAAAAGAACGTAGTGAGGTAATTCAGCATAGTGAAGGCTCTCCTCCATTGACATCCATTAAAAAACAACCTCTTGTCTCCTCTCCAGAGTTAGCAGTCCTTACGCTTTTTTCAGCTAAGGCCTTTAAGTGGCTTTGGTTATAGGCAGGTGAGTTTTATATAATGAACAGATTTTATTTAGGCAATTTTTCACATATAAACACACATACTTAGAGTGCATCATGTAACCAGTTCTACTCAGGTCTCCGGCATGGGAGGCAGGCATGCTAACAAGGACACTAAAGACTGCAGCCGCTAGCATGCCTCTTGAGGCCAGGGGAGTGAGGTTTACATGCACAGCTCTTACTGGCCTTACATCTGTTACACTCACCCCCCTAAACCTAACTCCCATCCGGGTCACAGCACCAAATGTAACTGGTCCTGTTTGACCCACTCCGAGCGGGATTAAAGTATTTGGGTTTGGAACAACATGAGGTTGAATAAATGTTTCATTTTTGGCTGTATGTTTAATTTAAGGCTCAAGGTTATCTCCTTCCAAAGGAAGAGTGACTGAGACTGAATCTGAGTAGGTCGTATTTCATCTGGCTGATTTTTTGTCTGTGACAGTGAGCGATGTCCTCAGCCAGCTGTGTTTAAGCATGCACAAGCTGTCGCCAATCAGAGCAACTCCCAGTGTGTTTCAGACGCAAGGTGACCGGCCTTGTTATTACCTCATCAACCAAAAGGACAAAAGACGACTGCATGGTTGCAGTCATCCATGCTTACTGTGGTTGCCTTGGAAACCAGCTGCTCAGCTGGAATGTTGGAAGTAAGTATGAGCAGGGGGCAGGGGGGTTACCGAGGGGGGACTGGTTTACGCCCCTCTCCAAAAATGGAGATTAAGCCCATTGAGAATGTAACAGTTCAGGAGACTGATCAGAGCCGCAGGTCAACACAAACTGAGCTGAATGTTTTGCAACTTTAGAGCTGACGGAGCAGTTTTCCATCATGGAAAAGCCTCATGTTGGGAAAAGTGGGCTGGCTGGGAGAGGAAGCCGTTCCTAATTTGTAGTACCCACCACTGCATGGCATGCTGCAAGTCAGGCATGCTTTTTCCACTGCATGAAACAGGCTAAGCAGACGTCAATAAAGACCATTAGACTAATTCAAGTGATTTAACAGACTGGGAGAAGCTAAAGCAGACCGAGCAAGGTTTCTTATTTGCACCTAATCCCTGTAATTTTAAATCCATCAATCTAATTCATATTTCGTGAGTTCCCCTTCTTCTCAGGCCACAGGGTTCAGAGATTGAACAGGGATATGCATTTACAGAACCCTCCCGAAAATAAATCACACTGGCTATGGGCCTTATTCATGAAACACGAGCTGAGCGAGTCATTCGTAAAACCGTTCTTGCAAACTGTTGCATTCAATTCAATGGGACAGTTTACACTACCAAAAGTTTTGA